>OX422208.1:358311807-360806807 GCA_949130495.1 Sambucus nigra
CAAACCCGACCCCAAACGACCCCGGAAGAGGCACGAACACCGCGCACGGGACCAATGTTACTTGTAGGATCTGACCGCGTAGTCTCGGGTCTCTCGGTTTGAGAATATGACGATAATTTGCAAAAATCACACATAGACTTAAAAAGGGTGAAAACCCAAACCAGCATGAAATGACCTCGTAGGAGGCACAAACACATCGCACGATACCAATGTAACTTATTGGAACTGACCGCGTAGTCCCGTGTCTCCCGGTTTGAGACTGTGACGATAATTTGCAAAAATAACACTTAGACTTAAAAACAATCCGTTAAAGGGTGAAAACCCAAACCGGCCCCAAAACGACTCCATAGGAGGAACGAACAGCTTGCACGGGACCAACGTAACTGATAGGAACTGACCGCGTAGTCTTGGGTCCCCCGGTTTGAGAATACATTGATAATTTGCAAAAATAACACTTGGACTTAAAAACAGGCCATTAATGGGTGAAAACCCAAACCAGCCCCCAAACGACCCAATAAGAGGCACGAACACCTCGCACGGGACCAATGTAAGTAGTACGAACTGACCGCGTAGTCGCGGGTCTTTCGATTTGAGAATATGACGATAATTTGCAAAATCAATACTTAGACTTAAAAGCAGGCCGTTAAAGGTTGAAAACCCAAACCAGCCACCAAACGACCCCTTAGGAGGTACGAACACCTCGCACGAGACCAATGTAAATTATAAGAACTGACCGCGTAGTCTCGGGTCTCCCGGTTTAAGAATATGATTATAATTTGTAAAAATCAACACTTAAACGTAAAAACAAGTCGTTAAACGGTGAAAATCCAAACCACCCCTTAAACGACCCCGTAGGAGGCACGAACACCTCGCAAGGGACCAATGTAACTTGTAGGAACTGACCGCATAGTCCTGAGTCTCCCGGTTTGTGAATATGACGATAATTTACAAAAATCACACTTAGACTTAAAAAGGGTGAAATCCCAAACTATCCCCCAAACGATCCCATAGGAGGCACAAACACATCGCACGGGACCAATGTAACTTGTTGGAACTGACCGCGTAGTCCCGGATCTCTCGATTTGAGAATATGACAAGTCGTTAAAGGGTGAAAACCCAAACCAGCCCCCAAATGACCCAGTAGGAGGAACGAACACCTTGCACGGGACCAACGTAACTGGTAGGAACTGACCGCGTAGTCTCGGGTCCCCTGGTTTGAGCATACATTGATAATTTGCAAAAATAACACTTAGTCTGAAAACCAGGCCATTAATGGGTGAAAACTCAAACCAGCCCCCAAATGACCCAGTAAGAGGCACGAACACCTCGCACGGGACCAATATAACCTGTACGAACAGACCGCGTAGTCTCGGGTCTTCCGGTTTGAGAATATGACGATAATTTGGAAAAATAACACTTAGACGTAAAAACAGGTCGTTAAAGGGTGAAAACCCAAACCAGCCACCAAACGACCCCATAGGAGGTACGAACACCTCGCACGGGACCAATGTAACTTGTAGGCACTGGCCGCGTAGTCCCGGGTCTCCCGGTTTGAGAATATGATGAAAATTTGCAAAAATAACACTTACACTTAAAAACAAGCCGTTAAAGGGTGAAAAACCAAACCAGTCCCCAAACGACCCAGTAGGAGGCATGGACACCTTGCACGGGACCAACGTAACTTGTACAAACTTACCGCGTAGTTTCGGATCTTCCGGTTTGTGAATATGATGATAATTTGCAAAAATCAACACTTAGACTTAATAACAAGCCATTAAAGGGTGAAAACCCAAACCCGACCCCAAATGATCCCGGAAGAGGAACGAACACCGCGCACGGGACCAATGTAACTTGTAGGACCTGATCGCGTAGTCCCGGGTCTCTCAATTTGAAAATATGACGATAATTGACAAAAATCACACATAGACTTAAAAAGGGTGAAATCCCAAACCAGCTCCAAACGACCCAATAAGAGGCACAAACACCTCGCACGGGACAATTATAACATGTAGGAACTGATCGCGTAGCCGCGGGTCTTTAGATTAGAGAATATGATGATAATTTGCAAAAATAATACTTAGACTTAAAAGCAGGCCGTTAAAGGGTTAAAACCCAAACCAGCCGCCAAACGACCCCCTAGGATGTATGAACACCTCGCACGAGACCAATGTAACTTGTAGGAACTGACCGTGTAGTCTCGAGTCTCTCGGTTTAAGAATATGATGATAATTCGTAAAAATCAACACTTAAACTTAAAAACAAGCCGTTAAAAGGTGAAAATCCAAACCACCCCTTAAACGACCCCGTAGGAGGCACGAACACCTCGCACGGGACCAATGTAACTTGTAGGAACTGACCACGTAGTCCCGGGTCTCCCGGTTTGAGAATATGACAATAATTTACAAAGATCACACTTAAATTTAAAAAGGGTGAAATCCCAAACTAGCCCCCAAATGATCCCGTAGGAGGCACAAACACATCGCACGGGACCAATGTAACTTGTTGGAACTGACTGCGTAGTCCCGGATCTCTCGGTTTGAGAATATGACAAGCCGTTAAAGGGTGAAAACCCAAACTAGCTCCCAAATGACCCCGTAGGAGGAACGAACACCTTGCACGGGACCAACGTAACTGCTAGGAACTGATCGCGTAGTCTCGGGTCCCCCGGTTTGAGAATACATTGGTAATTTGCAAAAATAACACTTGGACTTAAAAACAGGCCATTAATGGGTGAAAACCCAAACCAGCTCCCAAACGACCCAATAAGAGGCTCGAACACCTCGCACGGGACCAATGTAACTTGTACGAACTGACCGCGTAGTCGCGGGTCTTTCGATTTGAGAATATGACGATAATTTGCAAAAATAATACTTAGACTTAAAAGCAGGCCGTTAAAGGGTGAAAACCAAAACCAACCGCCAAACGACCCCCTAGGAGGTATGAACACCTCGCACGGGACCAATGTAACTTGTAGGAACTGACCGCGTAGTCTCGGGTCTCCCGGTTTAAGAATATGATGATAATTTGTAAAAATCAACACTTAAACGTAAAAACAAGCCATTTAACGGTGAAAATCCAAACCACCGCTTAAACGACCCCGTAGGAGGCACGAACACCTGGCACGGGACCAATGTAACTTGTAGGAACTGATCGCATAGTCCCGGGTCTCCCGGTTTGAGAATATGATGATAATTTACAAAAATCACACTTAGACTTAAAAAGGGTGAAAACCCAAACTAGCCCCCAAACAATCCCATAGGAGGCACAAACACATCGTACGGGACCAATGTAACTTGTTGGAACTGACCGCATAGTCCCGGATCTATCGGTTTGAGAATATGACAAGCCGTTAAATGGTGAAAACCCAAACCAGCCCCCAAATGACCCCGTAGGAGGAACGAACACATTGCATGGGACCAACGTAACTGGTAAGAACTGACCGCGTAGTCTCGGGTCCCCTGGTTTGAGAATACATTGATAATTTGCAAAAATAACACTTAGTCTGAAAACCAAGCCATTAATGGGTGAAAACTCAAACCAGCCCCCAAATGACCCAGTAAGAGGCACGAACACCTCGCACGGGACCAATATAACTTGTACGAACTGACCGCGTAGTCGCGGGTCTTTCGATTTGAGAATATGACGATAATTTGGAAAAATAACACTTAGACGTAAAAACAGGCCGTTAAAGGGTGAAAACCCAAACCAGCCACCAAACGACCCCATAGGAGGTACGAACACCTCGCACGGGACCAATGTAACTTGTAGGCGCTGGCCGCGTAGCCCCGGGTCTCCCGGTTCGAGAATATGATGATAATTTGCAAAAATAACACTTACACTTAAAAACAAGCCGTTAAAGGGTGAAAAACCAAACCAGTCCCCAAACAACCCAGTAGGAGGCACGAACACCTCGCACGGGACCAGCGTAACTTGTACGAACTGATCGCGTAGTATCGGATCTTCCGATTTGTGAATATGATTGATAAATTCTGCATTAAAATGCAAAAACAAGACTTAGACATTAAAGGGAAAAGCCCATTAAACGGGCCATGAAACCCCAGAAGAGGCACGAACACCACGCACGGGACCCAATGTAACTTGTAGGACCTGAACGGGACGTAACTTGTAGGACCTGACCGCGTAGTCCCGAGTCTCTCGGTTTGAAAATATGACAATAATTTACAAAAATCACACGTAGACTTAAAAAGGGTGAAAACCCAGACCAGCCCCCAAACGACCCAATAAGAGGCACGAACGCCTCGCACGGGACAATTATAACTTGTACGAACTGATCGCGTAGTCGCGGGTCTTTCGATTAGAGAATATGACGATAATTTGTAAAAATAATACTTAGACTTAAAAGCAGGCCGTTAAAGGGTGAAAACCCAAACCAGCCGCCAAACGACCCCCTAGGAGGTACGAACACCTCGCACGGGACCAATGTAACTTGTAGGAACTGACCGCGTAGTCTCGGGTCTCTCGGTTTAAGGATATGATGATAATTTGTAAAAATCAACACTTAAACTTAAAAATAAGCAGTTAAAGTGAGAAAATCAAAACCACCCCTTAAACGACCCCGTAGGAGGCACGAACACCTCGCACGGGACCAATGTAACTTGTAGGAACTCATCGCATAGTCCCGGGTCTTTCGGTTTGAGAATATGACGATAATTTACAAAAATCACACTTAGACTTAAAAAGGGTGAAAACCCAAACTAGCCCCCAAACAATCCCATAGGAGGCACAAACACATCGTACGGGACCAATGTAACTTGTTGGAACTGACCGCATAGTCCCGGATCTATCGGTTTGAGAATATGACAAGCCGTTAAATGGTGAAAACCCAAACCAGCCCCCAAACGACCCCGTAGGAGGAACGAACACATTGCATGGGATCAACGTAACTGGTAGGAACTGACCGCGTAGTCTCGGGTCCTCTGGTTTGAGAATACATTGATAATTTGCAAAAATAACACTTAGTCTGAAAACCAAGCCATTAATGGGTGAAAACTCAAACCAGCCCCCAAATGACCCAGTAAGAGGCACGAACACCTCGCACGGGACCAATATAACTGGTACGAACTGACCGCGTAGTCGCGGGTCTTTCGGTTTGAGAATATGACGATAATTTGGAAAAATAACACTTAGACGTAAAAACAGGCCGTTAAAGGGTGAAAACCCAAACCAGCCACCAAACGACCCCATAGGAGGTACGAACACCTCGCACGGGACCAATGTAACTTGTAGGCGCTGGCCGCGTAGCCCCGGGTCTCCCGGTTCGAGAATATGATGATAATTTGCAAAAATAACACTTACACTTAAAAATAAGCCGTTAAAGGGTGAAAAACCAAACCAGTCCCCAAACAACCCAGTAGGAGGCACGAACACCTCGCACGGGACCAGCGTAACTTGTACGAACTGATCGCGTAGTATCGGATCTTCCGATTTGTGAATATGATGATAATTTGCAAAAATCAACATTTAGACTTAATAACAAGCCATTAAAGGGTGAAAACCCAAACCCGCCCCCAAATGATCCCGGAAGAGGAACGAACACCACGCACGGGACCAATATAACTTGTAGGACCTGACCGCATAGTCCCGGGTCTCTCGGTTTGAAAATATGACGATAATTGACAAAAATCACACATAGACTTAAAAAGGGTGAAAACCCAAACCAGCTCCAAACGACCCAATAAGAGGCACGAACACATCGCACGGGACAATTATAACTTGTACGAACTGATCACGTAGTCGCGGGTCTTTCGATTAGAGAATATGATGATAATTTGCAAAAATAATTCTTAGACTTAAAAGCAGGCCGTTAAAGGGTTAAAACCCAAACCAGCCGCCAAACGACCCCCTAGGAGGTACGAACACCTTGCACGAGACCAATGTAACTTGTAGGAACTGACCGTGTAGTCTCGAGTCTCTCGGTTTAAGAATATGATGATAATTTGTAAAAATCAACACTTAAACTTAAAAACAAGCCGTTAAAGGGTGAAAATCTAAACCACCCCTTAAACGACCCCGTAGGTGGCACGAACTCCTCGCACGGGACCAATGTAACTTGTAGGAACTGACCACGTAGTCCCGGGTCTCCCGGTTTGAGAATATGACGATAATTTACAAAAATCACACTTAGACTTAAAAAGGGCGAAATCCCAAACTAGCCCCTAAACAATCCCGTAGGAGGCACAAACACATCGCACGTGACCAATGTAACTTGTTGGAACTGACTGCGTAGTCCCGGATCTCTCGGTTTGAGAATATGACAAGCCGTTAAAGGGTGAAAACCCAAACTAGCTCCCAAACGACCCCGTAGGAGTAACGAACACCTTGCACGGGACCAACGTAACTGGTAGGAACTGACCGCGTAGTCTCGGGTCCCCCGGTTTGAGAATACATTGATAATTTGAAAAAATAACACTTGGATTTAATAACAGGCCATTAATGGGTGAAAACCCAAACCAGCCCCCAAACGACCCAATAAGAGGCTCGAACACCTCGCACGAGACCAATGTAACTTGTACGAACTGACCGCGTAGTCACGGGTCTTTCGATTTGAGAATATGACGATAATTTGCAAAAATAATACTTAGACTTAAAAGCAGGCTGTTAAAGGGTGAAAACCCAAACCAACCGCCAAACGACCCCCTAGGAGGTACGAAAACCTCGCACAGGACCAATGTAACTTGTAGGAACTGACCGCGTAGTCTCGGGTCTCCCGGTTTAAGAATATGATGATAATTTGTAAAAATCAAAACTTAAACGTAAAAACAAGCCGTTAAACGGTGAAAATCCAAACCACCCCTTAAACGACCCCGTAGGAGGCACGAACACCTCGCACGGGACCAATGTAACTTGTAGGAACTAAGCGCATAGTCCCGGGTCTCCCGGTTTGAGAATATGACGATAATTTACAAAAATCACACTTAGACTTAAAAAGGGTGAAAACCCAAACTAGCCCCCAAACGATCCCATAGGAGGCACAAACACATCGCACGGGACCAATGTAACTTATTGGAACTGACCGCATAGTCCCGAATCTCTCGGTTTGAGAATATGACAAGCGGTTAAAGGGTGAAAACCCAAACTAGCCCCCAAACGACCCCGTAGGAGGAACGAACACATTGCACGGGACCAACGTAGCTGGTAGGAGCTGACCGTGTAGTCTCAGGTCCCCTGGTTTGAGAATACATTGATAATTTACAAAAATAACACTTAGTCTAAAAACCAAGCCATTAATGGGTGAAAACTCAAACCAGCCCCCAAATGACCCAGTAAGAGGCACGAACACCTCGCACGGGACCAATATAACTTGTACGAACTGACCGCGTAGTCGCGGGTCTTTCGATTTGAGAATATGACGATAATTGTGAAAAATAACACTTAGACGTAAAAATAGGTCGTTAAAGGGTGAAAACCCAAACCAGCCACCAAACGACCCCATAGGAGGTACGAACACCTCGCACGGGACCAATGTAACTTGTAGGCACTGGCCACGTAATCCCGGGTCTCCCGGTTCGAGAATATGATGATAATTTGCAAAAATAACACTTACACTTAAAAACAAGCCGTTAAAGGGTGAAAACCCGAACCAGTCCCGAAACGACCCCGTAGGAGGAACGAACACCTAGCACGGGACCAATGTAACTTGTACGAACTGACCGCGTAGTATCGGATCTTTCGGTTTGTGAATATGATGATAATTTGCAAAAATCAACACTTATACTTAAAAACAAGCCATTAAAGGGTGAAAACCCAAACCAGCTCCCAAATGACCCTGGAAGAGGCACGAACACCGCGGACGGGACCAATGTAACTTGTAGGACCTGACCGCGTAGTCCCGGGCCTCTTGGTTTGAGAATATGACAATAATTAGCAAAAATTACAAATAGACTTAAAAAGGGTGACAACCCAAACCAGCCCCCAAACGACCTCGTAGGAGGCACGAACACATCGCACGGGACCAATGTAACTTATTGGAACTGACCGCGTAGTCCCGAGTCTCCCGGTTTGAGAATGTGACGATAATTTGCAAAAATCAACACTAAGACTTAAAAACAAGCCATTAAAGGGTGAAAACCCAAACCCGCCCCCAAACGACCCCGAAAGAGGCACGAACACCGCGCACGGGACCAATGTAACTTGTAGGACCTGACCGCGTAGTCCCGGGTCTCTCGGTTTGAGAATATGACCATAATTTCCAAAAATCACACATAGACTTAAAAAGGGTCAAAACCCAAACCAACCCCCAAATGACCTCGTAGGAGGCACGAACACATCGTACGATACAAATGTAGCTTATTGGAGCTGACCGCGTAGTCCAGAGTCTCCCGGTTTGAGACTGTGATGATAATTAGGAAAAATAACACTTAGACTTAAAAACAATCCGTTAAAGGGTGAAAACCCAAACCAGCCCCAAAACGACCCCGTAGGAGGAACGAACACCTTGCACGGGACCAACGTAACTGGTAGGAACTGACTGCGTAGTCTCAGGTCCCCCGGTTTGAGAATACATTGATAATTTACAAAAATAACACTTAGACTTAAAAACAGGCCATTAATGGGTGAAAACCCAAACCAGCCCCCAAACGACCCAGTAAGAGGCACGAACACCTCGCACGGGACCAATGTAACTTGTACGAACTGACCGCGTAGTCGCGGGTATTTCGATTTGAGAATATGACGATAATTTTCAAAAATAATACTTAGACTTAAAAGCAGGCCGTTAAAGGGTGAAAACCCAAACCAGCCGCCAAACGACCCCCTAGGAGGTACGAACACCTCGCACGAGACCAATGTAACTTATAGGAACTTACCGCGTAGTCTCGGGTCTCCTGGTTTAAGAATATGATGATAATTTGTAAAAATCAACACTTAAATGTAAAAACAAGCCGTTAAACGGTGAAAATCAAAACCACCCCTTAAACGATCCCGTAGGAGGCACGAACACCTCGCACGGGACCAATGTAACTTGTAGGAACTGACCGCATAGTCTCGGGTCTCTCGGTTTGAGAATATGATGATAATTTACAAAAATCACACTTAGACTTAAAAAGGGTGAAAACCCAAACTAGCCCCTAAACGGTCCCATAGGAGGCACAAACACATCGCACGGGACCAATGCAACTTGTTGGAACTGACCGCGTAGTCCCGGATCTCTCGGTTTGAGAATATGACAAGCCGTTAAAGGGTGAAAACCTAAACCAGCCCTCAAATGACCCCGTAGGAGGAACGAACACCTTGCACGGGACAAACGTAACTGGTAGGAACTCACCGCGTAGTCTCGGGTCCCCTGGTTTGAGAATACATTGATAATTTGCAAAAATAACACTTAGTCTGAAAACCAGGCCATTAATGGGTGAAAACTCAAACCAGCCCCCAAATGACCCAGTAAGAGGCACGAACACCTCGCACGGGACCAATATAACCTGTACGAACAGACCGCGTAGTCGCGGGTCTTTGGGTTTGAGAATATGACGATAATTTGGAAAAATAACACTTAGACGTAAAAACAGGCCGTTAAAGGGTGAAAACCCAAACCAGCCACCAAACGACCCCATAGGAGGTACGGACACCTCGCACGGGACCAATGTAACTTGTAGGCACTGGCCGCGTAGTCCCGGGTCTCTCGGTTTGAGAATATGATGATAATTTGCAAAAATAACACTTACACTTAAAAACAAGCCGTTAAAGGGTGAAAAACCAAACCAGTCCCCAAACGGCCCAGTAGGAGGCACGAACACCTCGCACGGGACCAACGTAACTTGTACGAACTGATCGCGTAGTATCGGATCTTTCGGTTTGTGAATATGATGATAATTTGCAAAAATCAACATTTAGACTTAATAACAAGCCATTAAAGGGTGAAAACCCAAACCCGCCCCCAAATGATCCTGGAAGAGGAACGAACACCACGCACGGGACCAATATAACTTGTAGGACCTGACCGCATAGTCCCGGGTCTCTCGGTTTGAAAATATGACGATAATTGACAAAAATCACACATAGACTTAAAAAGGGTGAAAACCCAAACCAGCTCCAAACGACCCAATAAGAGGCACGAACTCCTCGCACGGGACAATTATAACTTGTACGAACTGATCACGTAGTCGCGGGTCTTTCGATTAGAGAATATGATGATAATTTGCAAAAATAATTCTTAGACTTAAAAGCAGGCCGTTAAAGGGTTAAAACCCAAACCAGCCGCCAAACGACCCACTAGGAGGTACGAACACCTCGCATGAGACCAATGTAACTTGTAGGAACTGACCGTGTAGTCTCGAGTCTCTCGGTTTAAGAATATGATGATAATTTGTAAAAATCAACACTTAAACTTAAAAACAAGCCGTTAAAGGGTGAAAATCTAAACCACCCCTTAAACGACCCCGTAGGTGGCACGAACTCCTCGCACGGGACCAATGTAACTTGTAGGAACTGACCACGTAGTCCCGGGTCTCCCGATTTGAGAATATGACGATAATTTACAAAAATCACACTTAGACTTAAAAAGGGTGAAATCCCAAACTAGCCCCTAAACAATCCCGTAGGAGGCACAAACACATCGCATGTGACCAATGTAACTTGTTGGAACTGACTGCGTAGTCCCGGATCTCTCGGTTTGAGAATATGACAAGCCGTTAAAGGGTGAAAACCCAAACTAGCTCCCAAACGACCCCGTAGGAGTAACGAACACCTTGCACGGGACCAACGTAACTGGTAGGAACTGACCGCGTAGTCTCGGGTCCCCCGGTTTGAGAATACATTGATAATTTGAAAAAATAACACTTGGATTTAATAACAGGACATTAATGGGTGAAAACCCAAACCAGCCCCCAAACGACCCAATAAGAGGCTCGAACACCTCGCACGAAACCAATGTAACTTGTACGAACTGACCGCGTAGTCACGGGTCTTTCGATTTGAGAATATGACGATAATTTGCAAAAATAATACTTAGACTTAAAAGCAGGCTGTTAAAGGGTGAAAACCCAAACCAACCGCCAAACGACCCCCTAGGAGGTACGAAAACCTCGCACGGGACCAATGTAACTTGTAGGAACTGACCGCGTAGTCTCGGGTCTCCCGGTTTAAGAATATGATGATAATTTGTAAAAATCAAAACTTAAACGTAAAAACAAGCCGTTAAACGGTGAAAATCCAAACCACCCCTTAAACGACCCCGTAGGAGGCACGAACACCTCGCACGGGACCAATGTAACTTGTAGGAACTAATCGCATAGTCCCGGGTCTCCCGATTTGAGAATATGACGATAATTTACAAAAATCACACTTAGACTTAAAAAGGGTGAAAACCCAAACTAGCCCCCAAACGATCCCGTAGGAGGCACAAACACATCGCACGGGACCAATGTAACTTGTTGGAACTGACCGCATAGTCCCGGATCTCTCGGTTTGAGAATATGACAAGCGGTTAAAGGGTGAAAACCCAAACTAGCCCCCAAACGACCCCGTAGGAGGAACGAACACATTGCACGGGACCAACGTAACTGGTAGGAACTGACCGTGTAGTCTCAGGTCCCCTGGTTTGAGAATACATTGATAATTTGCAAAAATAACACTTAGTCTAAAAACCAAGCCATTAATGGGTGAAAACTCAAACCAGCCCCCAAATGACCCAGTAAGAGGCACGAACACCTCGCACGGGACCAATATAACTTGTACGAACTGACCGTGTAGTCGCGGGTCTTTCGGTTTGAGAATATGTCGAAAATTTGGAAAAATAACACTTAGACGTAAAAACAGGCCGTTAAAGGGTGAAAACCCAAACCAGCCACCAAACGACCCCATAGGAGGTACGAACACCTCGGACGAGACCAATGTAACTTGTAGGCATTGGCCGCGTAGTCCCGGGTCTCCCGGTTCATGAATTTGATGATAATTTGCAAAAATAACACTTACACTTAAAAACAAGCCGTTAAAGGGTGAAAAACCAAACCAGTCCCCAAACAACCCAGTAGGAGGCACGAACACCTCGCACGGGACCAGCGTAACTTGTATGAATTGACCACGTAGTATCGGATCTTTCGGTTTGTGAATATGATGATAATTTGCAAAAATCAACACTTAGACTTAAAAACAAGCCATTAAAGGGTGAAAACCCGAACCCGCCCCCAAATGACCCCGGAAGAGGCACGAACACCGCGCACGGGACCAATGTAACTTGTAGGACCTGACTGCGTAGTCCTGGGTCTCTCGGTTTGAAAATATGACGATAATTTACAAAAATCACACATAGACTTAAAAAGGGTGAAAACCCAGACCAGCCCCCAAACGACCCAATAAGAGGCACGAACGCCTCGCACGGGACAATTATAACTTGTACGAACTGATCGCGTAGTCGCGGGTCTTTCGATTAGAGAATATGACGATAATTTGTAAAAATAATACTTAGACTTAAAAGCAGGCCGTTAAAGGGTGAAAACCCAAACCAGCCGCCAAACGACCCCCTAGGAGGTACGAAAACCTCGCACGGGACCAATGTAACTTGTAAGAACTGACCGCGTAGTCTCGGGTCTCTCGGTTTAAGGATATGATGATAATTTGTAAAAATCAACACTTAAACTTAAAAACAAGCCGTTAAAGGGAGAAAATCAAAACCACCCCTTAAACGACCCCGTAGGAGGCACGAACACCTCGCACGGGACCAATGTAACTTGTAGGAACTGACCGCGTAGTCCCGGGTCTCCCGGTTTGAGAATATGATGATAATTTACAAAAATCACACTTAGACTTAAAAAGGGTGAAAACCCAAACTAGCCCCCAAACGATCCCGTAGGAGGCACAAACACATCGCTCGGGACCAATGTAACTTGTTGGAATTGACCACGTAGTCCCGGATCTCTCGGTTTGAGAATATGACAAGCCGTCGAAGGGTGAAAACCCAAACCAACCCCCAAACGACCGCGTAGGAGGAACGAATTCCTTGCACGGGACCAACGTCATCGGTAGGAACTGACCGCGTAGTCTCGGGTCCCCCGGTTTGTGAATACATTGATAATTTGTAAAAATAACACTTAGACTTAAAACCAGGCCATTAATGGGTGAAAACTCAAACCAGCCCCCAAATGACCCAGTAAGAGGCACGAACACCTCGCACGGGACCAATATAACTTGTACGAACTGACCGCGTAGTCGCGGGTCTTTCGGTTTGAGAATATGACGATAATTTGGAAAAATAACACTTAGACGTAAAAATAGGCCGTTAAAGGGTGAAACCCAAACCAACCACCAAACGACCCCATAGGAGGTACGAACACCTCGCACGGGACCAATGTAACTTGTAGGCACTAGCCGCGTAATCCCGGGTCTCTCGGTTCGAGAATATGATGGTAATTTGCAAAAATAACACTTACACTTAAAAACAAGCCGTTAAAGGGTGAAAACCCAAACCAGTCCCGAAACGAGGCACGAACACCTCGCACGGGACCAATGTAACTTGTACGAACTGACCGCGTAGTATCGGATCTTCCGGTTTGTGAATATGATGATAATTTGCAAAAATAAACACTTAGACTTAAAAACAAGCCATTAAAGGGTGAAAACCCGAACCAGCCCCCAAACGACCCCGGAAGAGGCACGAACACCGCGGACGGGACCAATGTAACTTGTAGGACCTGACCGCGTAGTCCCGGGTCTCTTGGTTTGAGAATATGACAATAATTAGCAAAAATTACAAATAGACTTAAAAAGGGTGACAACCCAAACCAGCCCCCAAACGACCTCGTAGGAGGCACGAACACATCGCACGGGACTAATGTAACTTATTGGAACGGACCGCGTAGTCCCGAGTCTCCCGGCTTGAGAATGTGACGATAATTTGCAAAAATCAACACTAAGACTTAAAAACAAGCCATTAAAGGGTGAAAATCCAAACCCGCCCACAAACGACCCCGAAAGAGGCACGGACACCGCGCACGGGACCAATGTAACTTGTAGGACCTGACCGCGTAGTCCCGGGTCTCTCGGTTTGAGAATATGATGATAATTTGCAAAAATCACACATAGACTTAAAAAGGGTCAAAACCCAAACCAGCCCCCAAATGACCTCGTAGGAGGCACGAACACATCGTACGATACCAATGTAACTTATTGGAGCTGACCGCGTAGTCCCGAGTCTCCCGGTTTGAGACTGTGACGATAATTAGGAAAAATAACACTTAGACTTAAAAACAATCCGTTAAAGGGTGAAAACCCAAACCAGCCCCAAAACGACCCCGTAGGAGGAACGAACACGTTGCACGGGACCAACGTAACTAGTAGTAACTGACCGCGTAGTCTCAGGTCCCCCGGTTTGAGAATACATTGATAATTTACAAAAATAACACTTAGACTTAAAAACAGGCCATTAATGGGTGAAAACCCAAACCAGCCCCCAAACGACCCAGTAAGAGGCACGAACATCTCGCACGGGACCAATGTAAATTGTACGAACTGACCGCGTAGTCGCGGGTCTTTCGATTTGAGAATATGACGATAATTTGCAAAAATAATACTTAGACTTAAAAGCAGGCCGTTAAAGTGTGAAAACCCAAACTAGCCGCCAAACGACCCCCTAGGAGGTACGAACACCTCGCACGAGACCAATGTAACTGGTAGGAACTTACCGCGTAGTCCCGGGTCTCCCGGTTTGAGAATATGACGATAATTTACAAAAATCACACTTAGACTTAAAAAGGGTGAAAACCCAAACTAGCACCCAAACGATCCCGTAGGAGGCACAAACACTTCGCACGAGACCAATGTAACTTGTTGGAACTGACCGCGTAGTCCCGAATCTCTCGGTTTGAGAATATGACAAGCCGTTAAAGGGTGAAAACCCAAACCAGCCCCCAAATAACCCCGTAGGAGGAACGGACACCTTGCACGGGACCAACATAACAGGTAGGAACTGACCGTGTAGTCTCGGGTCCCCCGGTTTCAAAATACATTGATAATTTTCAAAAATAATACTTAGTCTGAAAACCAGGCCATTAATGGGTGAAAACCCAAACCAGCCCCCAAATGACCAAGTAAGAGGCACGAACACCTCGAACGGGACCAATATAACTTGTACGAACTGACCGCATAGTCGCGGGTCTTTCGGTTTGAGAATATGACGATAATTTTGAAAAATAACACTTAGACGTAAAAACAGGACGTAAAAGGGTGAAAACTCAAACCAGCCACCAAACGACCCCATAGGAGGTACGAACACCTCGCACATGACAAATGTAACTTGTAGGAACTGGCCGCGTAATCCCGGGTCTCCCGGTTCGAGAATATGGTGATAATTTGCAAAAATAACACTTACACTTAAAAACAAGCCGTTAAAGGATAAAAACCCAAACCAGTCCCCAAACGACCCTGTAGGAGGCACGAACACCTCGCATGGGACCAATGTAACTTGTACGAACTGACCGCGTAGTATCAGATCTTCTGGTTTGTGAATATGATTATAATTTGCAAAAATCAACACTTAGACTTAAAAACAAGCCATTAAAGGGTGAAAACCCAAACCAGCCCCCAAACGACCCCAGAAGAGGCACGAACACCGCGCACGAGACCAATGTAACTTGATGGACCTGACCGCGTAGTCTCGGGTCTCTTAGTTCGAGAATATGATGATAATTAGCAAAAATTACAAATAGACTTAAAAAGGGTGAAAACCCAAACCAACCCCTAAACGACCTCGTAGGAGGCACAAACACATCGCACCGGACCAATGTAACTTATTGGAACTGACCGCGTAGTCCCGAGTCTCCTGGTTTGAGAATGTGATGATAATTTGCAAAAATCAACACTAAGACTTAAAAACAAGCCATTAAAGGGTGAAAACCCAAACCCGTCCCCAAATGACCCCGAAAGAGGCACGAACACCGCGCACGGGACCAATGTAACTTGTAGGACCTGACCGCGTAGTCCCGGGTCTCTCGGTTGGAGAATATGATGATAATTTGCCAAAATCACACATAGACTTAAAAAAGGTGAAAACCCAAATCAGGCCCAAACGACCTTGTAGGAGGCACGAACACATCGCACGGGACCAATGTAACTTATTGGAACTGACCGCGTAGTCCCGAGTCTCCCGATTTGACAATGTGACGATAATTTGCAAAAATAACACTTAGACTTAAAAGTAGGCCGTTAAAGGGTGAAAACCCAAACCAGCTGCAAAACGACCCCGTAGGAGGTACGAACACCTCGCACGGGACCAATCTAACTTGTAGGAACAAAACGCATAGTCTCGGGTCTCTCGGTTTAAGAATATGATGATAATTTGTAAAAATCAACCCTTAAAGTTAAAAATAAGCCGTTAAAGGGTGAAAATCCAAACCACCCCTTAAACGATCCCGTAGGAGGCACGAACACCTCGCACGGGACCAATGTAACTTATAGGGACTGACCGCATAGTCCCGAGTCTCCCGGTTTGAGAATATGACGATAATTTATAAAAATCACAGTTAGACTTAAAAAGGGTGAAAACCCAAACCAACCCCCAAACGATCCCGTAGGAGCCACAAACACATCACATAGGACCAATGTAACTTGTTGGAACTGACCGCGTAGTCCCGAATCTCTCGGTTTGAGAATATGACAAGCCGTTAAAGGGTGAAAACCCAAACCATCCCCCAAACGACCCCGAAGGAGGAACGAACACCTGGCACGGTACTAACGTAACTGGTTGGAACTGACCGCGTAGTCTCGGGTCCCCCGGTTTGAGAATATATTGATAATTTGTAAAAATAACACTTAAACTTAAAAACAGGCCATTAATGGGTGAAAACCCAAACCAGCCCCCAAACGACCCAATAAGAGGCACGAACACCTCGCACCGGACCAATATAACTTGTACGAACTGACCGCGTAGTCGCGGGTCTTTTGGTTAGAGAATGTGAAGATAATTTGGAAAAATAACACTTACACTTAAAAACAAACCGTTCAAGGGTGAAAAACCAAACCAGTCCCCTAACGACCCCGTAGGAGGCACAAACACCTCGCACGGGACCGACGTAACTTGAACGAACTGATCGCGTAGTCTCGGATCTTTCGGTTTGTGAATATGATGATAATTTGCAAAAATCAACACTTAGACTTAAAAATAAGCCATTAAAGGGTGAAAATCCAAACCAGCCCCCAAACGACCCCGGAAGTGGCACGAACACCGCGCACGGGACCAATGTAACTTATAGGACCTGGCCACGTAGTCCCATGTCTCTCGGTTTGAGAATATGACGATAATTTGCAAAAATCACACATAGACTTAAAAAGGGTGAAAACCCAAACCATCCCCCAAACGACCTCGTAGGAGGCACAAACACATCGCATGGGACCAATGTAACTTATTGGAACTGACCGCGTAGTCCCGACTCTCCCGGTTTGAGAATGTGACGATAATTTGAAAAAATAACACTTAGACTTAAAAACAATCCGTTAAAGAGTGAAAACTCAAACCAACCCCCAAACGACCCCATAGGAGGAACGAACACCTTGCACGGGACCAACGAAACTAGTAGGAACTGACCGCGTAGTCTCGCGTCCCCCGGTTTGAGAATACATTGATAATTTGCAAAAGTAACACTTAGAATTACAAACATGCCATTAATGGGTGAAAACCCAAACCAGCCCCCAAACGACCCCATAAGAGGCACGAACACCTCGCACGGGACCAATATAACTTGTACGAACTGACCGCGTAGTCGCGGGTCTTTCGATTTGAGAATTTGATGATAATTTGCCAAAATAATACTTAGACTTAAAAACAGGCCGTTAAAGGGTGAAAACCCAAACCAGCCGCCAAACGACCCCCTAGGAGGTACGAACACCTCGCACGGGACCAATGTAACTTGTAGGAACTGACCGCGTAGTCTCGGGTCTCTCGATTTAAGAATATGATGATAATTTGTAAAAATCATCACTTAAACTAAAAAACAAGTCGTTAAAGGGTGAAAATCCAAACCACCCCTTAAACGACCCCGTAGGAGGCACGAACACCTCGCACAGGACCAATGTAACTTGTAGGAACTGAACGCATAGTCCCGGGTCTCCCGGTTTGAGAATATGACGATAATTTACAAAAATCACACTTAGACTTAAAAAGGGTGAAAACCCAAACTAGCCCCCAAACGATCCCGTAGGGGGCACAAACACATCGCACGGGACCAATGTAACTTGTTGGAACTGACCGCGTAGTCCCGAATCTCTCGATTTGAGAATATGATAAGCCGTTAAAGGGTGAAAACCCAAACCAGCCCCCAAACGACCCCGTAGGAGGAACGGACACCTTTAACGGGACCAACGTAACTGGTAGGAACTGACCGCGTAGTCTCGGGTCCCCTGGTTTGAGAATACATTGATAATTTGCAAAAATAACACTTAGTCTAAAAACAAGGCCGTTAATGGGTGAAAACTCAAACCAGCCCCCAAATGACCCAGTAAGAGGCACGAACATCTCGCACGGGACCAATATAACTTCTACGAACTGACCGCGTAGTCGCGGGTCTTTCGGTTTGAGAATATGATGATAATTTGGAAAAATAACACTTAGGCGTAAAAACAGGCCGTTAAAGGGTGAAAACCCAAACTAGCCACCAAACGACCCCATAGGAGGTACGAACACCTTGCACGGGACCAATGTAACTTGTAGACACTGGCCGCGTAGTCCCGGGTCTCCCGGTTCGAGAATATGATGATAATTTGCAAAAATAACACTTACACTTAAAAACAAGCCGTTAAAGGGTGAAAACCCAAACCAGTCCCCAAATGACCCAGTAGGAGGCACGAACACCTCGCACGGGACCAACTTAACTTGTACAAACTGACCGTGTAGTATCGGATCTTCCGGTTTGTGAATATGATGATAATTTGCAAAAATCAAAACTTAGACTTAAAAATAAGCCATTGAAGGGTGAAAACCCAAACCCGCCCCCAAACGACCCCGGAAGAGGCACGAACACCGCGCACGGAACCAATGTAACTTGCAGGACCTGACCGCGTAGTCCCGGGTCTCTCGATTTGAAAATATGACGATATTTTATAGAAATCACACATAGACTTGAAAAGGGTGAAAACCCAAACCAGCCCCCAAACGACCCAATAAGAGGCACGAACACCTCGCACGGGACAATAATAACTTGTGCGAAGTGATCGCGTAGTAGCGGGTCATTCGATTTGAGAATATGACGATAATTTGCAAAAATAATACTTAGACTTAAAAGCAGGCCGTTAAAGTGTGAAAACCCATACCAGCCGCCAAACGACCCCCTAGGGGGTATGAACACCTCGCACGGGACCAATGTAACTTGTAGGAACTGAATGCGTAGTCTCGGGTGTCTCGGTTTAAAAATATGATGATAATTTGTAAAAATCAACACTTAAACTTAAAAACTAGCCGTTAAAGGGTGAAAATCCAAACCACCCCTTAAACGACCCTGTAGGAGGCACGAACACCTCACATGGGACCAATGTAACTTGTAGGAACTGACCGCGTAGTCCCGGGTCTCCCGGTTTGAGAATATCACGATAATTTACAAAAATCACACTTAGACTTAAAACGGGTGAAAACCCAAACTAGCCCCCAAACGATCCCGTACGAGGCACAAACACATCGCACGGGACCAATGTAACTTATTGGAACTGACCGCGTAGTCCCGGATGTCTCGGTTTGAGAATATGACAAGCCGTTAAAGGGTGAAAACCCAAACCAACCCCCAAACGACCCCGTAGGAGGAACGAACACCTTGCACGGTACCAACGTAACTGGTAGGAACTGACAGCGTAGTCTCGGGTCCCCCGGTTTGAAAATACATTGATAATTTGCAAAAATAACACTTAGTCTGAAAACCAGGCCATTAATGGGTGAAAACTCAAACCAGCCCCCAAATGACCCAGTAAGAGGCATGAACACCTCGCACGGGACCAATATAACTTGTACGAACTGACCGCGTAGTCGCGGGTCTTTCGGTTTGAGAATATGACGATAATTTGGAAAAATAACACTTAGACGTAAAAATAGGCAGTTAAAGGGTGAAAACCCAAACCAGCCACCAAATGACCCCATAGGAGGTACGAACACCTCGCACGGGACTAATGTAACTTATAGGCACTGGCCGCGTAGTCCCGGGTCTCCCGGTTTGAGAATATGATGATAATTTGCAAAAATAACACTTTCATTTAAAAACAAGCTGTTAAAGGGTGAAAACCCAAATCAGTCCCCAAACGAAACTGTAGGAGGCACGAACACCTCGCACGGGACCAACGTAACTTGTACGAACTGACCGCGTAGTATCGGATCTTTCGGTTTGTGAATATGATGATAATTTTCAAAAATCAACACAAAGACTTAAAAACAAGCCATTAAAGGGTGAAAACCCAAACCAACCCCCAAACGACCCCGGAAGAGGCACGAACACCGCGCACGGGACCAATGTAACTTGTAGGACCTGACCGCGTAGTCCCGGGTCTCTCGGTTTGAGAATATGAGGATAATTAGAAAAAATCACACATAGACTTAAAAAGGGTGTAAACCCAAGACAACCCCCAAACGACCTCGTAGGAGGCACGAACACATCGCACGGGTCTAATGTAAGTTATTGGAACTGACCGCGTAGTCCCGAGTCTCCCGGTTTGAGAATGCGATGATAATTTTCAAAAATCTATACTAAGACTTAAAAACAAGCCATTAAAGGGTGAAAACCCAAACCCGCCCCCAAACGACCCCGGAAGAGGCAGGAACACCGCGCATGGGACCAATGTAACTTGTAGGACCTGACCGCGTAGTCCCGAGTCTCTCGGTTTGAGAATATGATGATAATTTGCAAAAATCACACATAGACTTAAAAAAGGTGAAAACCCAAACCAGCCCCGAAACGACCTCGTAGGAGGCACGAACACATCGCACGGGACCAATGTAACTTATTGGAACTGACCGCGTAGTCCCGAGTCTCCCGGTTTGAGAATATGATGATAATTTGCAAAAATAACACTTAGACTTAAAAACAAGCCGTTAAAGGGTGAAACCCAAACCAGCCCCCAAACGACCCCGTAGGAGGAACGAACACCTCGCGTGGGACCAACGTAACTTGTAGGAACTGACCGCGTAGTCTCGGGTCTTCCAGTTTGAAAATATGATGATAATTTACAAAAATAACACTTAGACTTAAAAACAGGCCATTAATGGGTGAAAACCCAAACCAGCCCCCAAACGACCCAATAAGAGGCACGGACACCTCGGACGGGACCAATATAACTTGTACGAATTGACCGCGTAGTCGCGGGTCTTTCGATTTGAGAATATGACGATAATTTGCAAAAATAGTACTTAGACTTAAAAGCAGGCCGTTAAAGGGTGAAAACCCAAACCAGCCTCCAAACGACCTCGTAGGAGGTATGAACACCTCGCACGGGACCAATGTAATTTGTAGGAACTGTACGCGTAGTCTCGGGTCTCTCGGTTTAAGAATATGATGATAATTTATAAAAATCAACACTTAAACTTAAAAATAAGCCGTTAAAGGGTGAAAATCCAAACCACCCCTTAAACGACCCCGTAGGAGGCACGGACACCTTGCACAGGACCAATGTAACTTGTAGGAACTGATCGCGTAGTCCCGGGTCTACCGGTTTGAGAATATGATGATAATTTACAAAAATCACACTTTGACTTAAAATGGGTGAAAACCCAAAACTGCCCCCAAACGGTCCCATAGGAGGAACGAACACATCGCACGGGACCAATGTAACTTATTGGAACTGACCGCGTAGTCCCGGATCTCTCGGTTTGAGAATATGACAAGCCGTTAAAGGGTGAAAACCCAGACCAGCCCCCAAATGACCCCTTAGGAGGAACGAACACCTTGCACTGGACCAACGTAACTGGTAGGAACTGACCGCATCGTCTCGGGTCCTCCAGTTTGAGAATACATTGATAATTTGAAAAAATAAGTCTTAGACTTAAAAATAGGCCATTAATGGGTGAAAACGCAAACTAGCCGCCAAATGACCCAGTAAGAGGCACGAACACCTCGCACGGGACCAATATAACTTGTACGAACTGACCGCGTAGTCGCGGGTCTTTCGGTTTGAGAATATGACGATAATTTGGAAAAATAACACTTACACTTAAAAATAAGCCGTTAAAGGGTGAAAAACCAAACCATTCCCCAAACGACCCCGTAGGAGGGACGAACACCTCGCACGAGACCAACGTAAATTGTACGAACTGATCGCGTAGTATCGGATCTTCCGGTTTGTGAATATGATGATAATTTGCAAAAATCAACACTTAGACTTAAAAACAAGCCATTAAAGGGTGAAAACCCAAACCAGCCCCCAAATGACTCCGGAAGAGGCACGAACACCGCGCACGAGATCAATGTAACTTGTAGGACATGATCGCGTAGTCCCGGGTCTCTCGGTTTGAGAATATGATGATAATTTGCAAAAATCACACATAGACTTAAAAAGGGTGAAAACCCAAACCATCGCCCCAACGACCTCGTAGGGGGAACGAACACATCGCACGGGACCAATGTAACTTGTTGGAACTGACCGCGTAGTCCCGAGTCTCCCGGTTTGAGAATGTGAAGGTAATTTGCAAAAATAACACTTAGACTTAAAAATAAACCGTTAAAGGGTGAAAACCCAAACGAGCCCCCAAACGACCCCGTAGGAGGCACGAACACATCGCACGGGACCAACGTAACTTATTGGAACTGACCGCGTAGTCCCGAGTCTCCCGGTTTGAGAATGTGACGATAATTTTCAAAAATCTACACTAAGACTTAAAAACAAGCCATTAAAGGGTGAAAACCCAAACCCGCCCCCAAACGACCCCGGAAGAGGCACGAACACCGCGCACGGGACCAATATAACTTGTACGAACTGACCGCGTAGTCGTGGGTCTTTCGATTTGAGAATATGACGATAATTTGCAAAAATAATACTTAGACTTAAAAGTAGGCAGTTAAAGGGTGAAAATTCAAACTAGCCGCCAAACGACCCTGTAGGAGGTACGAACACCTCGCACGGGACCAATGTAACTTGTAGGAACTGATCGCGTAGTCTCGGGTCTCTCGGTTTCAGAATATGATGATAATTTGTAAAAATCAACACTTAAACTTAAAAACAAGCCGTTAAAGGGTGAAAATCCAAACCACCCCTTAAACGATCCCGTAGGAGGCACGAACACCTCGCACGGGACCAATGTAACTTGTAGGAACTGACCGCGTAGTCTCGGGTCTCCCGGTTTGAGAATATGACCATAATTTACAAAAATCCCACTTAGACTTAAAAAGGGTGAAAACCCAAACCAGCCCCCAAACGACCGCGTAGGAGGAACGAACACCTTGCACGGGACCAACGTAACTGGTAAGAACTGACCGCGTAGTCTCGGGTCCCCCAGTTTGAGAATACATTGTTAATTTGCAAAAAAAAACACTTAGACTTAAAAACAGGCCATTAATGAGTGAAAACTGAAACCAGCCCCCAATTGACCCAGTAAGAAGCACGAACACCTCGCACGGGACCAATATAACATGTACGAACTGACCATGTAGTCGCGGGTCTTTCGGTTTGAGAATATGACGATAATTTGGAAAAATAACACTTAGACTTAAAAACAGGTCGTTAAAGAGTGAAAACCCAAACCAGCCACCAAACGACCCCATAGGAGGTACGAACACCTCGCACGGGACCCATGTAACTTGTAGGCACTAGTCGCGTTGTCCCGGGTCTCCCGGTTCGAGAATATAATGATTATTTGCAAAAATAACACTTACACTTAAAAATAAGCCGTTAAAGGGTGAAAAACCAAACCAGTCCCCAAAAGACCCTGTAGGAGGCACGAACACCTCGCACGGGACCAACGTAACTTGTACGAACTGACCGCGTAGCATCGGATCTTCCGGTTTGTGAATATGGTGAAAATTTTCAAAAATCAACACTTAGACTTATAAACAAACCATTAAAGGGTGAAAACCCAAACCAGCCCCCAAACGACCCCGGAAGAGGCACAAACACCGCGCACGGAACCAATGTAACTTGTAGGACCTGACCGCGTAGTCCCGGGTCTGTCGGTTTGAGAATATGACAATAATTTGCAAAAATCACACATAGACTTAAAGAGGGTGGAAACCCAAACCAGCCCCCAAACGACCTCGTAGGAGGCACAAACACATCGCACGGGACCAATGTAACTTATTGGAACTGACCGCGTAGTCCTGAGTCTCCTGATTTTAGAATGTGACGATAATTTGCAAAAATAACACTTAGACTTAAGAACAAGCCGTTAAAGGATGAAAACCCAAACCAGTCCCCAAACGACCCCGTAGGAGGCACGAACACCTCGCACGGGACCAATGTAACTTGTACGAACTGATCGCGTAGTATCGGATCTTCCGGTTTGTGAATATGATGATAATTTGCAAAAATCAGCACTTAGACTTAAAAATAAGCCATTAAAGGGTGAAAACCCAAACCAACCCCCAAACGACCCCGTAGGAGGCACGAACACCTCGCACGAGACCAATGTAACTTGTACGAACTGACCGTGTAGTCCCGGGTCTCCCGGTTTGAGAATATGACAATAATTTACAAAAATCACACTTAGACTTAAAAAGGGTGAAAATCCAAACCAGCCCCCAAACGATCCTGTAGGAGGCACAAACACATCGCACGGGACCAATGTAACTTGTTAGAACTGACCGCGTAGTCTCGGATCTCTCGGTTTGAGAATATGACAAGCCGTTAAAGGGTGAAAACCCAAACCAGCCCCCAAATGACCCCGTAGGAGAAACGAACCCCTTGCACGGGACCAATGTAACGGGTAGGAACTGACCGCATAGTCTCGGGTCCCCCGATTTGAGAATACATTGATAATTTGTAAAAATAACACTTAGACTTAAAAACAGGCCATTAATGGGTGAAAACTCAAACCAGCCCCCAAATGACCCAGTAAGAGGCACGAACACCTCGCACGGGACCAATATAACTTGTACGAACTAACCGCGTAGTCGTGGGTCTTTCGGTTTGAGAATATGAGGATAATTTGCAAAAATAACACTTAGACTTAAAACAGGTCGTTAAAGGGTGAAAACCTAAACCAGCCACCAAACGACCCCATAAGAGGTACGAAGACCTCGCAAGGAACAAATGTAACTTGTAGGCACTGACCGCGTAGTCCTGGGTCTCCCGGTTCGAGAATATGATGATAATTTGCAAAAATAACACTTACACTTAAAAACAAGCCGTTAAAGGGTGAGAAACCAAACTAGTCCCCAAACGACCCCGTAGGAGGCACGAACACCTCGCACGGGACCAATGTAACTTATACGAACTGACCGCGTAGTGTTGGATCTGCTGGTTTGTGAATATGACGATAATTTGCAAAAATTAGCACTTAGACTTAAAAACATGCGATTAAAGGGTGAAAACCCAAACCAGCCCCCAAACGACCCCGAAAGAGGCACGAACACCGCGCACGGGACCAATGTAACTTGTAGGACCTGACCGCGTAGTCCCGGGTCTCTCGGATTGAAAATATGATGATAATTTATAAAAATCACACATAGACTTAAAAAGGGTGAAAACCCAAACCAGCCCCCAAACGACCTCGTAGGCGGCAGAAATACATCGCACGGGACCAATGTAACTTGTTGGAAGTGACTGTGTAGTCCCGAGTCCCCCGGTTTGAGAATGTGATGATAATTTGCAAAAATAACACTTAGACTTAAAAACAAGCCGTTAAAGTGTGAAAACCCCAACCATCTCCCAAACGACCCCGTAGAAGGAACGAACACCTCGCACGGGACCAACGTAACTTGTAGGAACTGACCGCGTTGTCTCGGGTCTTCTAGTTTTAAAATACGATGATAATTTACAAAAATAACACTTAGACTTAAAAATAGGATATTAATGGGTGAAAACCCAAACCAGCCCCCAAACGACCCAATAAGAGGCACGGACACCTTGCACGGGACCAATATAACTTGTACGAACTGACCGCGTAGTCGCGGGTCTTTCGATTTGAGAATATGACGATAATTTGCAAAAATAATACTTAGACTTAAAAGCAGGACGTTAAAGGGTGAAAACCCAAACCATCCGCCAAACGACCCCGTAGGAGGTACGAACACCTCGCACGGGACCAATGTAATTTATAGGAACTGACCGCGTAGTCTCGGGTCTCTCGATTTAAGAATATGATGATAATTTGTAAAAATCAAGACCTAAACTTAAAAACAAGCCGTTAAAGGGTGAAAATCCAAACCACCCCTTAAACGACCTCGTAGGAGGCACGAACACCTCGCACGGGACCAATGTAAATTGTTGGAACTGAACGCGTATTCCCGGGTCTCCCGGTTTGAGAATATGACGATAATTTACAAAAATCACACCTAGACTTAAACAGGGTGAAAACCCAAACCAACCCCTAATCGATCCCGTAGGAGGCACGAACCCATCGCACGGGACCAATGTAACTTGTTGGAACTGACCGATAGTCCCGGATCTCTCGGTTTGAGAATATAACAAGCCGTTAAAGGGTGAAAACCCAAACCAGCCCCCAAATGACCCCGTAGGAGGTACGAACACCTTGCACGGGACCAACGTAACTGGTAGGAACTGACCGCGTAGTCTCGGGTCTCCCGGTTTGAGAATACATTGATAATTGGCAAAAATAACACTTTAACATAAAAACAGGCCATTAATGGGTGAAATCTCAAACCAGCCCCCAAATGACCTAGTAAGAGGCACGAACACCTCGCACGGGACCAATATAACTTGTACGAACTGACCACGTAGTCATGGGTCTTTCGGTTTGAGAATATGATGATAATTTGCAAAAATAACACTTAGACTTAAAAATAGGCCGTTAAAGGGTGAAAACCCAAACCATCCACCAAACGACCCCATAGGAGGTAGGAACACCTCGCACGGGACCAATGTAACTTGTAGGCACTGACCGCGTAGTCCCGGGTCTCCCGGTTCGAGACTATGATGATAATTTGCAAAAATAACACTTAGACTTAAAAACAAGCCGTTAAAGGATGAAAACCCAAACCAGTCCCCAAACGACCCCGTAGGAGGCACGAACACCTCGCACGGGACCAACGTAACTTGTACGAACTGACCGCGTAGTATCGGATCTTTCAGTTTGTGAATATAATGATAATTTGCAAAAATCAACACTTAGACTTAAAAACAAGCCAATAAAGGGTGAAAACCCAAACCAACCCCAAATGACCCCGGAAGAGGCACAAACACCGCGCAGAGGACCAATGTAACTTGTAGGAACTGACCGCGTAGTCCCGGGTCTCTCGGTTTGAGAATATGACGATAATTTGCAAAAATCAACACTTAAACTTAAAAACAAGCCATTAAAGGGTAAAATCCCAAACAACCCCCCAAACGACCCCGTAGGGGCACAAACACCTCGCACTGGATTAATGTAACTTGTTGGAACTGACCGCATAGTCCTGGGTCTCCCAATTTGAGAATATGACGATAATTTGTAAAAATAACACTTAGACTTAAATAGGGTGAAAACATAAACCCTCCCCCAAACGAGCCCATAGGAGGCACGAACACCTCGCATGGGACCAATGTAACTTGTTGGAACTGACCACGTAGTCCCGGGTCTCCCGGTTTGAGAATATGACAATAATTTGTAAAAATCACACTTCCACTTAAAAACAAGCCATTAAAGGGTGAAAATCCAAATCAACCCCCAAACGACCCCATAAGAGGCACGAACACCTTGCACGGGACCAATGTAACTTGTAGGAACTGATCGCATAGTCCCGGGTCTCCCGGTTTGATAATATAACGATAATTTACAAAAATCAACACTTACACTTAAAAACAAGCCGTTAAAGGGTGAAAACCCAAACCAACCCCCAAACGACCCCGTAGGAGGCTCGAACACCTCACACGGGACCATTGTAACTTGTAAGAACTGATCGCGTAGTCCCGGGTCTC
Organism: Sambucus nigra; assembly: GCA_949130495.1. Lineage (NCBI taxonomy): Eukaryota > Viridiplantae > Streptophyta > Magnoliopsida > Dipsacales > Adoxaceae > Sambucus > Sambucus nigra. The sequence continues at coordinate 358,339,789 of OX422208.1, forward strand.
CCGGTTTGAGAATATGACGATAATTTCCACTCCTATATGTAATTTTATAGTTTCTGTAAATTTTTTTTTTCCAAATTATTGTGTTACTAATATCGTATCTTTCTTGTATCCTATTTTTTTTGTAGGATAACAGTTTATTGTTGGCATTTATTCACATGGAACACACAGAGAACTCAATGGTTTACAACAAGGGGTTTATTCATGAATGCATTTTTTTGTGTTATGGCCGGGCGGGCTTTTATAGTTTTATGGTTATATTTTGTGGTCGTGTGGGCTTTTGTAAGTTAATTGTTATATTTTGTGGTCGTGCGAGCTTTATGTTAGGCAGGTTTTGTATTAGCAGGTTTTGGGATGTCCAGAAAATAGAGGAAACTCTGCCCAATTTTTTTTTGTCCTGTGAACTATTAAAGACTTATAATATTTTGAAGTTTGTATGAACATTAGTTTATCAACAACGTGCAATATTTTTAATTTGTGAATTTTTGTGTTTTCAAGTAATTATTTTTTTTTTCTTTTTATAAAAAAATTTGGCACAGTTCAAAATCATGGCAAAAGTGTATCATATTTTGGCATGGTTTTGAACTGTGCCAAATTTTTTTAAACTGTACTGAATCTGGCACAGTTAAAAACTGTGCCAAAAGTGTGATAGAAATATCAAATTCTGGCACAGTTTAAAAGTGTGCCAGAAGTGTTCCTGTTTGGCCAAATCTGGCACACTTTTGAGCCGTGCCAGAAAAAAATGGCCATTTTGGAACACCTGATTCTGGCACAGCTCAAAACTGTGCCAGATTTGATCTGGCACAGCTTTAAACCGTGTCAGATTCCTATTTTTGGTGTAGTGAATATTATACTTGCCTTATTTAGAGCTTGAAAAAAGTTTAGGGTTTATCCAAAGATCGAGATATAAATCAATTGAGGGTGGCTAACATCCAACTGATGACATGGACATATTTAATGGTGATAAGATTCCTAATATCTTATAAGGCTTTGAGTTGGTCTAGATTTCTTTATATCCTTTTCTGTGTCACCAAGTGACCTAAGAACTTGATGGAGATGACCCCAAAGACACAAATGGAGGCATTCAACTTCATCTTGTATTCTCTGAGGATCTTGAAGGTCTTTGTTAGGTCCTTGATATGGTTAGCTTCTTGTTTGCTTTTGATAAGAATATCGTCGATGTAGACCTCCATAGTTGCCCTAATCTATTTTTTGAACATCTTAGTAACGAGACATTAATAGGTTTCTTCGACATTCTTTGGACTACATGGCATTACATTGTAATAGAAAATTACTAAGGTCGCGATGAATAAAGTCTTCTCTTGATTTGGGTTGAACAACGAGATCTAATAATATCCGGAGTAAGCTTCTATGAAACTCATACACTGTGATCAGTTGTTGAATCTACGAGCTGGTCAACCCAAGGCAATGGAAAATTATTTTTGGACAATGCTTATCGATATTAGTGAAATTGACATAAACCCTATATTTTTTTCTCATTTTTCTGACCATAACGGTATTGAAGATCCAGTTTGGAAATTGGACTTCTCTGATGGAGTCAGCATGGAGGAGATTCTCGACTTCACTTTCTATGACTCTGACTTTATCTGGCGTAGACTTCCTCAATTTCTTCTTAATTTTTCGACAAGTTATTTAAATGTGTAGCCATTAATAAGAGACACTTCAATCTATACCCCGAAGATCATAAGGCTACTAGTTAAAGACGTCGGCGTTTGTTGTGAGAAAGTGAATGAGATGCTCCACTTCTTCCATGGGAAGTTCTGATACAATCAGGAAGACCTTATTTGGATGGGATGAATCTAGAGGAACATTAATGAGAACCTCCTTTTCACCCTCGGTGGGGACCAATCTAGTTTCCTTAACTCCCGATCGAATACCCTTTAGTTTCTACTTGGGCTTGTCGTCCTCTGAATCATGATCATTTTTACTCTTCTCAGACTCATTTTGCTTAGTATTAATGTAAGCTATAAAATAGCTACGAGCCACTGATTGGTCTTCCCTGATCTCCACGATTCATTAATTGTTCATAAATTTGAGATTTAGTTAAATAGATGAAGGGAAAACCCTCATAGTTATTAACCAACCACTGCTTAGAATGGAATTATAGGGTGACTGCGATTGGATAACCTAAAGTTCTATCTGGAGGTTGACTCGGCCAACCATGACAAAAAATTTAATCTTCCCATTGGAGGCTCCATATTTTAATTGAAACTGATTAATGATCCCACCTTATTGTTCAAATCATGGACATTGTAGATGATCTTGAGCAACAAACTAAGGTACATGATCTCTGAAGAGCTTCCTTGATCAATAAATATTATTTATATGTTAAAATTTACTATCCAGAGGGTTAGAACCACAAAGTCTTTATGGGGCATATTTATGCTGACTGGGTCCTCGTCCTTGAACATAATTGACCGGTAAAAGTCTACATCTTTGTGCTCTTTCTTAATTAGTATGGGCTTATACACTTCCACCTAGAACTCTTCTTGGATGGAAGCTGTAATCACTCTATCCTAGAGATTATTTCTGGTATACTATGAAGGTGGGAGATTATCACCTACTTTTACACTACATTTACCTGGGTTGAGGACTTCGTCTTAACTGTATCAATGTATTCCTTACGGTTACTAACTTACACTAGATCTTCGAGGCGTCATTTGAACATCTTGTAACTCTTCGTGAGATAACCATGGTCCTAGCGGTAGGTACACCTGATATTGGTGTCTTTTTTATTTGGATCGCTGGCCATCTTGGATGGATTTTTTAAGAACACCTTATCATTTATCTGAGGAATTAACTTGTAGACCGATTCCTTAAAAAAGGTATATGTCACTTGATAAGTGATTTCATTATTTTGTGACTTAAAACATCCCTTGGAAGTGTTATTTTGTACTTTCTTCTTCGCTAGAGTCAATTAGTTTCCCCCCTATGAATGACTTCTTTGGGTCATTCTTCTTAATATATTTAGAACTCTTATCGGCTGGGGCCTCCACACTGAGAATCTCGTCCTCCTCCTTGGAATATTTCTCAACAGGTGCCATGATATTATCCACTGTCGATGCTGGCTTTATAGTCAAGGACTGGAAAAGATCTTTCGATCTGGAGAGTTTAAACTTAGAGGAATGAGATGGCTAATTGCTTAATGCAATTATCAATTTCATTAAATAATTCCCAATGGAATTGTTGCCTGAGGGACTATCCTTTATTTCTTTTAAGGAGGATCAACAAATCGACCTATTTAACCGGTTTGCTACTGGTGATGAAGTGAGCCATAAAATTCTCGTCCAACTCCATGAATGAGGAAATCGATCCAGGGGTCAATTTCTCAAACCATTTGAGACCAATCTCTAATAGAGTTAAGGGGAAAACTCGGCACATAAGGGCATAATGGTGACTCTATAAAGGCATCATCTGCCTATAGTGACTAATGTAGTGAGTGGGGTCTGCCTTTCCGTCATATGTGGTGATATTTGGGATGAAAGACTTCTTTGGTGGTATAGATATCTCTATCTCCACAGTAAAGGGTGAGGCTGAGCCATGCCCTATGCACTCCTAACAAGATCTTTTGGATTTTGTGCTAAACTGGGATTTAACCTTCCTTTTAATTCTTTTTTGATGAGGTCCTTAAGGTCATTACTTTTAACTTTCGTCCACAGTAACTTAGGTCGGGCTAACCTGCTACTATGTGCCGGTTTTGTTAGTCGAATAGGTGCATGATGGAGACTAGCAAAAAGATAAAATGGCATACGAATATCATGTTATCGGTTAACTTACATTACTTGAGGGCTCCATGAACTAAACGCCCTACGAGTGTAATTAGATTCATTTTGACTAGGGGCGAATCTTCCTTCTTTCGCGTTGCTCTAAATTATGAGAGATGGAGCTGCGCTACTCTGACTACCCGATTAACGGTCTTTTTAGATTGGTGATCTCCTTATCACTATTGTCTAGTTGCTATTCATAAAGAGTGATAAATTGCGAAGCTTCTTTCCCCTCAGGTTGCTCTACAGGACATGTATACATCATCAACTAGGCACGGATCTTCTAGGTGTATATCCCCTTAACCTCATTTCACTAGGAGGTGGAGAACCATGAAGTAGTCTGTTCCCTCAGAACAATTCGTGTCCTAAATGGGTATGACTTTTGTCACTCAAACGATGAGACATGTAAGCACTCATATTATTGCGTGAATGATTTTTTACGGTGGTGGTAGTTCAAAGATTTTTCCATAGACACTGCTAAATTGTAAGGGAAATGCAATATTACTAATCGGCCCTAAAATATGAATGCAATATAAAAATGGCAACGGTTGTAAGGCGTTCGACAGATCGTCCTGCCTACGTCCATGGAAAAAAAAGGAGAGTTGTTTATTAGTCGAGAACAAAGATGGACGATTAGAGTGCTAGGGTTGCTAACTGAGAGTCCAAGTCGCCATGATTATAATATAATTAAATACCCCTAAATAAAATGGAGTCATCCTTATCTATAAGTACAAGGTGCATACAAATCTAGGTCCTTTCCCCTAGAGCTTATCTCCAAGTTGTTAGAGTAGTGATTGGTTCAATTGTCTGTGATATGGTGTGATCTTCATGGATTCTCTGTTGTCCTTTCCTTAATATTTGATTGACTACATCGCCTCAACTTCTAGGTGTCACATGCTAGTCCACGTAGTATAATTGACCAAATCTACCTTCACTTTTAAATCACACACACACACACACACACACACACACACACATACACACACAGATATACGTGTATATATCCATGCTCTCATACATACCAAGTTTACATATCGATTTTTTTTAAATAGTAAAAAAAATTATTTTTGAGTTGAATTTTTTTATATATGGCATTTAAACATTTCAAGGGACCCATATAAAAGAAATCATCTCAAAATATTTTTTTACTTTGAGTTGATTTTTTTATAAGGGTCCCTTGAAATGTTTAAATATCACATAAAAAAATTCAACTCAAAAATATTTTTTTAAATATTTTATTAAAATAGGTTTGCGCCAGTAAGTATGTAAACTTGTTATGTATGAAAGTATCTCTCTCTCTCTCTCTCTCTCTCTATATATATATATATATATATATATATATATATCATTCTCTGTTTAGTTAGTTATAATCATGAAAGCCACTCCCCTTCACAGTGTTTCATCGAAAAAACTTTACTATTATATAGTAATAGGGCGGTTGTTCCTTATTTCCTGCCAATAATAGTATTCCCACATTCGTCCCATGTGCAACAAATGTGATAACAAATTAATAGTAAAATGGTCCAAAACGTATATAAATGTCTGATTTTACTTGATTATTTATTTAGACGGAAGAAGAATTAGATGACGAATTGTGGGTGTTGTTGTGGTATTGATTTGGTGAATAGGATTAAATTTTGGGTTTTATTTCTAATTTGTTCTTGAGTTTGGGTTTTAATTTCTAACTTTAGCTTAGGACATCATTTCATATTTATTCGACTTTTAATTTTATATAAGGGACTAGAGTTCTGGAATATTGAATACTATTTTTCTTGCAGTTAATTTCCTATATATAGGACATATTTCTTTGGATTTTATTAATAGACACATGTACGTGAACCGAGGAAGATCATGTCCCCAATACATTAAATTTGATTATATAGTTCTTGGTTTGTCTTAACCACATTTATAGACTTTTATCAATAACACAAATGCAAGATTATTTCTCCAATTCAAATGGGTTTTGTTATTTTATTAATTTTTTTCCTTATATCAGGTTCGGTTCATTTGGGTAGTTATGTTTTATTTGTCGTTATAGTATCATTATGGATTTAAGGTGACTTTCCTAGTCATCTAAACGACTTGCTCTAATTCTATTTTGAAAAATATTTCTAAAGGAATTTTTCTATCTCTTAAATCTTATTAAATTTGTAGTTGCCATGTGATGAATGTTATCATAGGGACTGAATAATTTAATTGTATTAAGTATTTAAGAATATTTGGTATTTTAAGAGTTGATTTAATAATATAATTATTTTTTGGTGGGTGATAATGTAGTTAGATCGAAAGGAGGAACTCCTATTAAGCATGCCATTATGGTGTTCGTTAGTCTTGGCAATACGGGGATGTGGGATGTTCCTTGATGTTTTCGAAGTGCATCAACACTTTTAGGTTCCAAACATGAAGGTGACTTATTCTTTCTTTGTAAGAAAGAAGATGAGACGATTGTTTATTGATCATACATAGGGTTGTGGTTAATGATTTATGGAGTCCTTTGTTTTCTATATTTGGAGTGATATGGACTAGTGAGATATATTTATAATGGAAGTTTTAACTCACCATTCCCCTTGGATGATATGAAGAAGATAAAGGAGAATGAGGAGTTTTAATACTTCTACCAAGGAAAACTCAAACCTGCATCTTTGTTTGAACCACTAATGGTGTTATACCATGAAAGTCCTATTGCAGCCCTCAATAGTTCTTAAACATAATCCACCCCATCCTTAGATCTACATTAGAACAACAGGTTGTATGGGTTTTATAGGTGGGTTCATGCTTGACCTATCACGTGATAGAAGGCTCTGTAAATTCTACTCCTACTCCTACTCCTTCTCACAGGTTCGGTAAGGAACCGATCTATTCAATTCAGATGAAGGAAAGATAAAGCAAGAGGAAATGAGTTCATCTAGAATATTTACAAAAATAAAAGTTTATCAGATGTTTGATCTATAGTTCTTAAAAATTGGCTTTTTATGATTACATCGACAATAACCGTCTTGGGCAAGTTCAACACCAAATTATCATTTGGAAAGGAGTGTTATTGTCATATTCCAAAAGAATGAAGCTCATCACTTCAGTGCTTACCGATTCCTTTGTCATTTTCAATTGGAACATGTATAACCTAATTCACTTGACTCGGAATATGAACCGTTATTGGTATGAACTATGTAAGAAAGTCCCAACTATGGTATGTGTTTATATTCATGTTAATTATAAACATGAGGATAACCACTTCAAATTTAATAACAACACTGAACTTTATCGAGACCGACTTTCGAAAAATACGTAACTTATCAACATTGAAATTATGCACAACCACAATTTATTTGTTTGTACTCTCTTGCCATTTTACAACATGTATAACACACGTGTGCACTAAGTAGTACAAAAAAACAAATCTAAATTAATTTATAATGTATTATTTACTATATTTAGCAAAATCAAGTATTACGATTAGGATGCATTGATTTAATACACGATGAAAGGATTATATGTACATCGAATCCATTTAGTGTACGCCATAACCGAGCAGTACCACGTAGCCTGTTGAACTCCAAGACGTGTGTGTAGGATGACACCAGCATTAGCCGGTTAAAATCGTCCCATTTATCGAACCAGTGGGTCACTCTCACTTCCCGCGAACTATATATATAACATGACGTTCCAGTTTCAGACAACACAACCCCATTACCCTTCATCACCCATGGTGGTACCTTACCACTCTTAACGCCGAGTTTGCATTTACCCTGCGCTCCTCTCTACTTTTTCTTTATATCATATTTTCTTGACCTTTTCATTTATCTTGTTAAACTGAACCTATGTTAAACTAAGACTAGGATCATTATATAACTTATATGTTGGGGATAAAGTAGTTCACACAAAACGGGTGAATTTTGGGTAATTTTGGGTTCTCTTGAGTGAGGTTTTTCACGTGGTGTCGAAGGATGTAACATTGATGTTCAGGTTTATATTATACTATATGATGATAATTTTTAATTTTTATTGTTGTAGCTGTTATAGACCCTATGTATTCTTCCTGATGCTAGTTAATTGTTTTTTGCATTGAATTTCTTGCCAGAGTTCGCTCACATTCATAATACATATGCACAAACATGTTTTTTGTTTTCATTAACTGTTTTTAAGGATGGAATTTTCTGAAATTATAGGACTTTTGCCCCCTCAAAAACTAAAGGCCACCCCCAATTGAACTAAAGAATTACTATGCATATTTGAGTAAATTAGTTTCATAATTATAGGGGGTGCACTTATTCACAATTTCAAATCAGAAAAAATTAGTTTTAATTATGTCAAAAAATATTTCACTATTTTACTTCTCATCGCGGCTCAAAATATTTCACCCCGAACCAAACAAACCGTAGTTGTTATATACTTCCTCAGACCCCAAATTAAGAGTCTTTATCCTCTTTTTGTATAGATTAAGGACACAATCAATGGCCAATATCAATACTTGTTCGACTTTTGGTTCATTGATTATTTCCAAAAAGGGGAAGTGATCTATTAATTCAGGACAACCTAGAAAGGAACAGTGGATTGTAATTTGGAATGAAAGGACTATCTTTTAATTATACAAATAATATCTATGCATACATTTTTTGGCCAATTATTTTTATTTTTTGCATCAATAAAAAATTATATTTAATTAAAAAAGTTGGTTATGTTTCACCCCCTCTAGGTCTTAAGCTTGTCGTATGCCAAAGGCCTATGAGTTTTTTATTTTTGGATTTTGCTCTAATTACGAATGATGTTGAAGTTTTCTATGGATTGATAGTAGCAGAGGGACTGAAACATTAGTGGATATTTGGCAACTGTTTGAACTTGCAAACTAAATTTGTTTCTCGAATGCTTCATATGAATTATATTTTTTATTGAGTGATACCTTGATTAGAAGAAAGTTAAAGAATTTATATTTATTTTACTTGTGGGAAAGTGGATCTGATTTCAAATTATTGATGATTTTACCTGCTCTTTGTAGGTTTTCTTGTTTGAGGATTATCTTGTTCTGATCAAGCCGGTTTTTATCACCTTATGTTCTGTAGCAATGGCTCTGGAGGATTACTTGGATTCCAACAGCCAATCATCAGTGTCTATAGGGGCACGAGGTTGTTTTGACGAAATGTGGAATAGTATCTCACTTCCAGAAAATGTGTCGTCTGAGGCTCAAGTGACCTCTCATAAGGGGTTTTCCTTTGAAAACATGCCTACTTCTATGGTTAATATGGCGTGTTTGAATGCAAATTTAGTCTCTAAGGATATGGATTCGACAGTTTTAAACAACTCTAAAAATTCACAACAAAGTGTTGGTATGGCGACAGTTTTAAACAGCTCTACAAATTTAAAACCAAGTGCTACAGTAAGTTCTTTTGACATGTATGCCAATTGGCCTCTATAGAGTGGCACTCAGTTCCGTACAAACAGGGAGTCTTGTTTGAATTTACCCCCACAGTCCAATAAGTCTAACACTTCTGTTATAGATGGACCATATTTAGCACATCTGATATCCCACCTAGACAAAAGCAGCCGCCCAGGATGCAAAAGGCAGCAACCACAGTGGCAGTTGAGTTCTTCAGCCACAACAGCCACGTCTTGTCAATTTTCACTTCCTATTACCATGGAACAGGAACCTGGCTTCTTAAACGATATATGCAAAAAACCTAGACGAGATTTCTACCAGGAGGATGTTTTATGTCGCAGAATATTCAACAATTTTGGCAGAGGAAGAATCCTAATGCACAGCTACAAGCATCAATCCAGCAATAGAGATTCCAAAACCGGCCCCAGCGACATATTTTGCCATCTATTCCGCAGTTTGGGGGAGTCTAGATTCATCCACAGAATCATAAGCAACAAATGGGGGGTCACTTGCAACAGAAGGCCATTTGTCAAGTTCCTACTCTGCCCCCGATTGACAATGCAACTATCTTTGCTCGTCGGTTAATGAAGTACCTATATCACCTGCGTCAACGACCGATCTCATTTATTATTATTATTATTATTATTATTATTATTATTATTATTATTATTATTATTATTATTATTATTATTATTATTATTATTATTATATGTGTTCTTTTCTTTTTCCTGGTATCATATATGTTTGATTTTGGGTCACAATGCCCTATTATTATTCTTTGAATGCATGCCTCATTTTTTATTTTTCCAGTAAGGGATTAGTATTGATTCTTATACTTTCCTGATGGTCGAACCTCTAATTTATTATGTAGGACACTGTGGGTACCCGAAATTAGAACTATGGGCCTGGACGAGTAGCCCAGTCCTGGTGGCCCAAAGTCCAGGCCCCTCATCTCTTATATTGATCCGGTCTCCCCCCATGTTCTCATGAAGGAAAGTTATAGGGGAGATGGAAAACGTGGAGGAACCCATCACCTCCACTTACCTACATGTACATGTATATATTAAACCCTAGATTCGGGGCAAAAGGACAAGTTGTATTCTCTGTAATTACTCTCCAGAGTATATAGAAATAATATCGACTGCACCACCCTGGACATAGGCACATCTTTGCTGAACCACGTACATCCTTTATTATGTGATTGTCATTTTATATTCCTTTTTCGCACTTGGTGAATGCTTTCTTCTTATTTATTTGTGTTGCATAATAATTGTCACCACAATTGGTGCCGTCTGTGGGAAACGTTCATCTTTCCCTGAGAAGAGCCCACATCAAGAAAGGAGTTTAAGATATCTGGTCACAGCAGCAATGCCCCTCAGGTAGGAGATATTCAAGAGCCACCTGCTCCTTGCAGGATTTGGTCTGAAGTTTGACGTTCAAATCAGCGAGCTCGCCTGGAAAGGCCAGCATCAGAAGAAATTCAGGGACCAGCGAGTTCCACACATATATCCAGATTGATTGATGCGTACGAGGTAAGGCTCCACGAGCAGAGGGAGTCTTCTCGCAGATACGAGGCTGAGAATGCTCGCTTGAGAAGAAGGCTAGAAAGACTGGAGAGGGAGCTTCATCCTGATAACAGGAGACGCACATACCGCATTCCTAGCCCTCAGGTGAGAAAGTCTCACAGCCGAGGAAGGATCCCTAGGCGAGAATCTCAAAAGGTCGAGGGAGGCGACTCAGACGATGACCTCCGCGAATAGCTACGAAGATCTCGCCACTACAAGAGCCCTGCTCGCAGCGACGAGAACATACGAAATCTAGTCCGCAGAGAGATGGACAAACATCCTACTCACCACGGAAAAAGATCAACCAGAGAACTCACAAAGCGAGCTCTAAAAAACCAGATGAAGTCACCCTTCACGAGGAAAATCGAAGAGGAAGAAGCCCCCAAGAAATTTACCCTTCCAAGGTTCAAGATTTATGACTGAGAGACTGATCCCATCGATCACGTCAGGCAATACCGACAGGCCATGACCCTCTGGAATCACCGAGATTCCATGATGTGCCGCATTTTTCCCTCGAGCCTGCATGATGTAGCACAGAAGTGGTTCTAAAGTCTCCCCCACCAGTCAATCAAGAATTTCAAATCCCTAGCCGAACTTTTTATGGCCCGATTCATTACCAGTAGCTCCCATCCCAAAAGGATGGATGCTTTACTAACAATGAAGAAAACGCCTCAAGAGACCCTCCGAGACTACCCGAAGAGGTACTGGGAGTTATTCAATAAGATTGAGGACTGCGCAGAGGAAGTGGCAGTGGCCTCCTTCAAAATTGGGCTCCCTAGTTCTTCCCTCCTATACCAGTCCCTGACGAAGAAGGAAGCTATGACTATTGATGACCTAATGGACCAAATCGAGAAATACGCAAAGGTGGAAGATGTCACCCGCCCTAATATAGGAGAGAATGGTCGAGCTAAGCTCACTACTAAGGGAAGTGAGAAAACTGAGAACCAGAAGAAAGGAGGAAATAACAGAGGCAAAAATGGCTCCAAGAACGGAGGAAACCATGACGCATCAAAAGTATTCTAGGCGGTCAACACCGTCTTCAAAGAACCAATTTACAAAATTCTCACGAAGATCAAAGATGAGACATTCATCAAGTGGCCCAGGAAAATGGGAGGAGATCCCTCGAAGAGGAACAATGCATTAAGATGCGCTTTTCACAAAGAGGGAGGACATAAGATCGAACACTACAAATCTCTTAAGTCTCACCTCGAGGAGTTGGCCCAGTCCGGGCATTTGAATGACTTTGTGGAAAAGAGGGCAGAGAAAGTGGCTGCCAACAGAAAGGCGAGACCCAAGAACATGCTGGAGGATGGTGCTGGACATGTGTTCGCAGTAATCCACGGAGTATCTGACGCCAAGAAAATAGAAGGGAACTCAGCTCGAATGGAAATGAAAAAACATACAGCGGTAATACAGGCTTTTCAAATGGATCCAGCAAAGTCACAGTCAGGAAAGAGTCGACGAGCATAGGACGTCAACTATAACAAGCATATTGTTTTCACGGATAAAGATTTGGTGGGAGTAAGGAACCCACATCATGATGCCATGGTCATTACACTCAGGATAGCCAACTTTGACATCGACAAGCCGCTCGTCGATCAAGGAAGCTCATCCGAAGTAATGTACCTCGACCTATTCAGGAAATTGAAGTTGAGTATTGCCGACCTAAAGGAAGCTGCTGTTCCTTTGGTCGACTTCGCTGGAAAAATGACCATGCCCCTGGGCAATATAGTACTACCAGTGCGTGCTGGAAACGTCTCCAAGATGATCGAGTTTTTGGTAGTTGACATCGACTCACCGTACCAGGCCATCCTCGGCAGGGGATGGCTTCATACGATGAAGGCAGTCTCCTGGACCTACCATCAGAATCTCAAATATGTAACCGAGCGAGGAGTAATGGAGATCCACGGCGACCAAGCGATGGCGAGGAAGTGCTTCATAGAAGCCATCCGACCAAAGCCAAAGAAGAAGGCCGATCAATCCAGTGAGAAAGTTGAAGAAGGTGTGATACCTCCCAAGTAGCAATTAAAGTACGGAAAACCTAGAGTAGAGGAGATCAGTCTCCTCCCCTCTGAGCGTGTCGTCGAGGACCTGGTAGAAGTTATGGCTGAAGCTGATGACAGTAGCAGAGTCTTCTTGATTGGAACATCTCTCACCGACCAAGAACATAAGGAGTTGACGACCTTGCTGAGACACAATGTAGATGTTTTCACATGGGAACCATACGAGCTACCTGGAATCGATCCTAGTATGGTTTGTCATCAGCTGCACGTCGACCCCACATTCAAGCCAATCACGCAGAAGGCACGGAGAACTGCACCCGAGAAGGCTAAAGCGGTCGAAAAGGAAGTCGAAAAACTGCTGGATGCAGGATCCATACGGGAAGTGCAATTCCCCAAGTGGTTGTCCAACCCAGTAGTAGTTCCGAAGAATAATGGGAAGTGGAGAGTTTGCATCAACTTCACTGACCTCAACAAAGCATGCCCTAAGGATAGGTTCCCCCTCCCAAAGATAGACCAACCAGTAGACGCCACTGCAGCTCACGAGCGAATGAGTTTCCTGTACGCATACTCAGGATATCACCAGATCCCCTTGTATGCCCCAGACCAAGACAAAACGGCGTTCATCACGACAGTTGGGTTATATTGCTACAAGGTCATGCCCTTTGGGCTCAAGAATGCAGGGGCAACCTATCAGCGGTTGGTCACTAAAATGTTCAAGGATCAAATGGGAGACATAATGGAGGTCTACATCGATGACATGCTCGTTAAGAGCAAGAAGAAGGAAAATCACCTCTTGGACCTGTTAAAGACCTTCGAAATCCTCAGGAAGTACCGAATGAAACTTAATGCAAGCAAGTGTTCCTTCGGTGTCCAGTCAGGAAAATTTCTTGGGTACTTGGTTAGTAAGAGAGGCATAGAAGCTAATCCAGACCAGATCGATGCAATCAACAGGGTGAGACCCCCTCGAACAATCCGAGACGTGCAGAAGCTCACTGGACTTCTCGCCGCCTTAAATCGCTTCATCTCCAAATCCTCCGAGAAGTGCAAGCCTTTTTTCCATATTCTAAAGGGGAGTAAACCGATAGAGTGGAGCCTAGACTGCTCGCGAGCTTTGGACGAGCTCAAGTCCTACTTAAGATCCCCACCGCTGCTTGTCATACCACAGCAAATGGATTCTTTGTACCTGTACCTCTCCGTATCCAATCACACTGTCATCTTTGTGTTAATATGCGAGGTTACATGAATCCAACACCTCGTTTACTATGCAAGCAAGACCTTATTAGATGCCGAGCAAAGGTGCCTGCCATTGGAAAATCTCACCTTTGCACTTATAATAGCCTCAAGGAAGCTAAATCATTATTTTGAAGCTCATACCATCATCGTCCTTACATCTCATCCCCTTAAGGCGGTCCTAAGGAAAGCGGACTTGTCGGGCAGACTGTCTAATTGGCCAGTCGAGCTCAGCTGATTTGACATCCAATTTCAACCAAGGACAGCTATCAAGGGTCAGATCCTTGCTGATTTCATAGCCGAATTCACGGGCGAAGAACTCTCCGACCAACCTCAACCAACAAGGAAAGAGAAGAACCAAGCAACAGAGAGAACCTGGAGACTCTTCGTTGATGGAGCCTCCAACTCAAAGGGGGCAGGGCTAGGCATTGTCCTCATCACTCCAGAAAGCACAATCCTCGAACAAGGAATCAGGCTTGGATTTGCAGCCTCCAACAACGAAGTAGAGTACGAAGCCCTAATAGCCGGTCTCCAAAAGGCACAAACTCTAGGAGCAAAATGTTTACAGGTGTTCGGCGACTCTCAACTAGTATCCAATCAGATAAGTGGAGATTACAATGAAAAGGATGAAAGAATGGCAGCCTACCTTGCCTTAGTGAGGGAATTAATGTCAAGCTTTGAAGAGATCAACATCCAACAGTTTCCTAGGGGGAAAAACAGTCATGTTGATGCCTTAGCAGCCTTGAGTTCGACAGTTGACTCTAACCTTAAAAGGGTCATCCCCATCGATTTCCTCAATTGTTCGAGCATTAACCACAATAGCAAGTTACCAAACGTGGAACAAATACTCCAGGTGGGATCAGCCCCCGGACGGATAGACCCCTTAAATGACTATTTAAAGGATGGCACGCTCCCAGATGATAAGAAAACTGCCCACCAGATAAGGGTCAAAGATGATCGCTTTCACTTATCCACAGGAGGCGACTTGTATAAGAAATCCTTCTCCGACCCTACCTTAGATGCGTCCACCCAGGTGATGTCGAGCAAGTGCTACACGAGCTTCACAAAGGAATCTATGGAAGTCATATCGGAGGAAGGTCTCTAGCCTTTCGAGTAATGAAGGAAGGCTATTGGTGGCCATATATGAAAAAGGACTCTGCAGTATATGTCCAAAAATGTCTGAAATGCCAATTCCACGCTCTTATGGCCCACCAACCCACCAGCGACCTGAAGTCCCTGTCTAGCCCATGGCCCGTGACCCAATGGGGAATGGACATCATGGGATCGCTGCCTACCACCATCGGCAATCGCAAATACCTGTTAGTTGCGACTGACTACTTCACCAAATGGATCGAGGCTGAACCCCTAGTGAACATCCGAGATGCTGATATGATAAGGTTCATATGGAGGAATATAGTCACTCGGTTTGTAATCCCCAGAACCATCATCACCGAAAATGGAACGCAGTTCAAAAGTGGCCTCTTTCAGAACTTCTGTAACGAACACGGGATCAGACACCACTTCAGTTCGGTGGCCTACCCTTAGAGCAATGGACAAGTTGAAGCTTCCAACAAAACTGTCATCGATGGATTAAAGAAGCGATTAGAACGAGCCAAAGGCGCATGGGTAACAGAGCTACCCCATGTTCTATGGGCGTACCGAACCACTCCTCGGTGAGCAACAAGAGAAACCCCATTTTCGCTGACATATGGCGTGGAAGCAGTCATCCCACTAGAAGCAGGTTTGCCAATAATGAGATCCAAGGCCTGAATGATGAAGCATTGCTCATCGAACTCGACCTAGCCGACGAGCACAGAGAGCTAGCCCTGGTGAAGCTAGCGAACTATCAGCAACAGCTCGCGAAGCATTACAACAAAAGGGTTAGCCCGAGGATGTTCCAAGTTGGGGACTACGTTCTAAGGAAAGTCCTGGGCAGCACAGTGAAGTCGTCAGACGGCAAGCTAGGCCCAAACTGGGAAGTACCCTTTAAAGTAACTAAAGACGATCTACAAGGTGCTTATCACTTGGAAACGATGGAGGGAAGAGAAATACCACGAGCATGGAACTCATCTAATCTCAAGAAATTCTATTTTTAGATATTTTTCTTGTATTCTTTTGTTATGAAAACAGAAGTTCATTTTCCTTATTACTAATGAAAGTTACTTAATTGATTACACTCTGATCAATAACAGCTGCATTTACTGCACATCTTTTCCAAATAATAGGCACGATGGCCACTATAGTAGGGGAATACCCCTCCTTAGGTCATCGTCATAAAATACGAGAGACCTCTTAGCATTGCCCCTGGCAATATATAAAGCCCTACAGAGGATTCTTTGGCAATGCGACCAAATCTTATACTGGTCATCAAACCTACTTCGGTTGAAAAAAATCCTGACCGGATGAAGACATCCAACACCAGGTGTGTCCTCGCCAATTTCCCTACTTAGGCCTAAGGGAGTGTGACGACACAACCTAAAAGGTAAAGTGGGGCACAATGGTACTTTGGTATTATACTAGACTGGGGGGACACTTGCATGACAAAACAAAAAAGATCATAAAGCAGCAAGGATATGAAAAGTAGGGTATACACGTTTAGTTGGGAAAATTGCCCAAAACACAAACTTTTTATTAATCCATCATACTTACAATGATGATAATACATGTTTAGTCGGCGAGCTCGCCCAAAGCATTTACATTATCAAAAATAAAAAAAATAGCAACTGGCAAAATCTCAAGGAGGTGGAAGCCTCCAAGCAAGATAATCACCCACTCGAGCTCTTCGTCCGTCATCCGGAGCAGGAGCAAACTCTTCCACAACCTCATTCGCATCTGACTCCAATAATTGCTGAGGAATAACATCGATGGGGATCCATCGATCGTCCCTACTGAATGGGTTGGGCATCAGAGTGGAGGAAGACATCTCATGACGATACCATAGCACCGAGTTCCTCGGGACTTGCAGCTCCTTCAAGGCACTTAGCCATCCCCTGATGAAAGAAAGCTCCTCGAACTCAGATAACCTTGTTGGAGCATTCGACCAGCCTTGATCATAACCATTAGCCCACGCTTGCCGAGGACCTTTCTTGAATAAGTGCCGCAACCCGGTGACATCCCTTTAAAGCCCAGCAGCAATTACATAAGTTCGCTGAACATCACCACGGAGCTCCTGCATTTCCTTATCACGAAGGTCTTTCGCTTACCTGTTTCTTCCCCTGGTGCTCCTACCAGCTCGCGGAAGGGGAGGGCGAGTGGGACCTCGCAGCATAGGAGGAGTGACATTATGACCAGATCTAGCTCGCGACGATGAGGAGCCTTGCAGAACTGCTGGAACAGTGCTCGGCCCATGCTCCCTAAGTCGTAAGACTTCTCTCCTCAGGTCTTCATTCTCCTCCTGAAGAGCCTCCCTAATTTGGTTGATCTCGGGGGGCTCTAGTAGTCTTGTTCTCAGCACATTGAACTCCTCTCGCACTAAAGCACGAATATCCTCCATCTCCTGGAGCCTGTCCTTTAGCTTAGTCATCATCTCGAATTTCTCCTTATACTTTTGATTTCTGGACCTAAGGGACTTGCAAAGCTTAACGAAGGCCTGACTAACTTTAGGACTCGCGTTGGGACCAAGGGTCTTACCCAATTGGGAAGTAGCAGGAATATAATCATCTACATCAATTAACTACAAATGAAAGGAAGATAAAGGAGAGAAAGAGATAAATCAGTACAAGAAAAAATAAAGCCTTTTTCATTAATAAAGATTGAGGTTACATCGAACTGAAGAAAGAGAGTTACAGACTGGAAAAAGAAAAAAAATACAAAGTAATCCTATCAATTAGCAACCTCAGGTGGCCCAGAGGTGGATGGCCCTTTCTCAGCATTAACAGGAGCACTGCCCTCGGCAGGGGTGGTCTCTGCCACTTCAACAAGAGAAACATCAGCAGAGGTCACCTGAGGAGCAGGATCAGCAACTTCAACGGCTTGGGCAGGGTCCTCATCCAAGAATGGCCTCGACCCTGGATCGTGCTCGTCAAAGAGTGGGGATGCAACATCCACCCCAGCGGCTATGAGAGCCTTGTTACATCCTTTCTTGAAGTTCAGACGGCTAATATAGCCTATCTGAACTTCAGCATCTTCGTATGCTGCAGCCCAGTCGGAATTATAAGAGTCTTCCTTGGCAGTGACAGCCTCAGACTCCTTCTTCTTCAACTCTTCGGAGAGCACCCTTTTCTCCTCCACGGCAGCAAGTTTAATCGAGCAAACCAGGTCATAGGCCTGCCTCAGCTCCTCCAGATCCTTGACGACCGCATCCTTCTCCTTGCTCGCGGTGGCAAGAGACAAGTTGGATGAAATTCGAGAAGCATCAACAACCTTAAAATTGGCCTCGAGCTCCTTACCCTTCACCTTTAGGGCAAAATTTTCTTGCTGTAGATCACTTTTCTTGTTCACCAGCTCATCGCGTGAACGATATAGGACGGAGAAGTCAGTAATGAACTGCGAAAAAGGGAAGGCATTAGAAGAAGAAAATAAGGGAAGTCAGAAAAATATAAGAGAAAAAGAAAAAGAAACCTTACCAGAGCAAGCCTCTAACTAGCCTGGAGGGTCAAATGCTCTGACCCCACTACCCTTTGGCGATCAGCCGGGAGGACAGCTCTCTCGAGGAGGGCCGGGGCCAACTGAGGAGAAATTGCCACAGAGGCCCCCTCGGGCAGAGCGAACACTGGGACTAAGGCTTACCCGGCCTTCGTCCTTGTCTTATCCCTCCTCTTCTCCTCCTCTTTCTCGCTCTCTCTCTTTTTCCTCTCCTAGACCCTCCTTTTCTCCTCCAATTTCTTCCTCTCTTCTTCTTTTTTCCTCTCTCTCTCTCACCTTCTCCTCTTCCTTCCTTCTCCTCTCCTGCTCCTGAGCGGAGGACCGAGAACCAGTAGCCACGGCCCCAGAAGTAGATTTTTTCTTCTTTGACCTCTGTGCAAGAAGCACATGGTCCTCATCATTATCATCATCATCATCCCTAATCAAGTTCTTCCTCGGAGGAACCATCTCTTCACTTGAACTGCTAGAAGTGGTCGAAGATCTCCGAACTTCAGAAACGTCCTGACGGTCAAAGGAACTGCTACTATCAAAGCTCCCTCCACCCAAATTACTCATAGCTCCTGCAAGGTCACTTTCAGAGCTGCTCTCCTCCTCGTCCAACTGGATAGGCTCTACAGCAGTCTCTTCGAAGGAGTCAAACTCTGGTATAATATCCACATGCCATGATTTGAAGCTGGAGCCAATGTTCTTATACTCGAGCAGAAAGGTAGCAGACTTGGGATGCTCGTCGTCACCCAGAGGCTCCCTGATATTCCAAGCCTTAACCAATTTTGAGATACGAATCTCGCTGAGAGCAGGCTCCAAATTCTTTGACCTCACTGTGGAAGAAAAAGCAAAAGAGGAGTTAGAAAGGTCACAAATCAGCAAAAATAGAAACAACAATACAATGTCTACCTATGTATTCCTCCCCGTAAAAAAGAATAGAGAACCTCTCAGACCTCGACCCTTCAAATTGGGGAGGGAACTACCAATTCCTAACAAGGAAACCTTTTTTCCAGTAGTCCTTATGGGAATCAGGTAGATTTACTACCAATACCCTGACAGGGCTCCTAGCTTGGAGGTAAAGGACACCTGAGCTAGTTCGAAAAAAGGAATAACAAAAACAGACCTCGGCAAGCCCTAACCTAGTACCATACAATTGATTTATCCTATGTACATCATTCACTATTTTCCACACATTGGGCGAGAATTGTGCAGGAACAATATTAAAATAGCCAAAAGATGCAAAAATAGATCATTAGGAGGAAAAGTGAGTCCCCCCTGGGAAAGCAACAAGACATGGATCCAGTGGGCATCATCAATATCCCTAACGTTCCTAGGAGGGGAGGCACATCACTTAATATCTACCCACTCAGGGATGTTGTAAAACTTGCTAAATTCAAAGATTGACCTATTTCCAATCTTCGCCATTGGAAGACCCAAGAAAAGCTACAAACCAAAGAGAAAGTACAAAGAAAGGGCACAGGAAACTTACAAAATAGAAGATTGATTCAACTGATGAAGAAGCACGAGCTCAAACAACTAAGAAGCAATGGGAATGGAAATTGAGAGAAGAAGGTACGAGGCGCTAGCGCTCTCAAAAGATAGAGGAATACTGGAAAGACAGAAGCGACGTGAGAAAAGTGGCTATTTCAACAAGCCTTCAAATTCTAATCATAGTGCACAGTAAACAAAGCGGGTGCCGCCAAAATCAACTCCACAACTTTCGAGGAATCGCAAAACAGCCATTATGGCTAATCATTTAAATTTGTTGAGCCCATACACATGGCCCAACAAATTTAGGGGCAATTGTGGGTACCCAAAATTAGAACTATGGGCCTGGATGAGTAGCCCAGTCCTGGCGGCCCAAAGTCCAGGCCCCTTATCTCTTATATTGATCTGGTCTCCCCCCACGTCCTCATGAAGGAAAGTTATAGGGGAGATGGAAAACGTGGAGGAACCCATCACCTCCACTTACCTACATGTACATGTATATATTAAACCCTAGGTCCGGGGCAAAAGGACAAGTTGTATTCTTTGTAATTACTCTCCAGAGTATATAGAAATAATATCGACTGCACCACCGCGGACGTAGGCACATCTTTGCTGAACCACGTACATCCTTTGTTGTGTGAATGTCATTTTATATTCCTTGTTCTCACTTGGTGAATGCTTTCTTCTTATTTATTTGTGTTGCACAATAATTGTCACCACAGACACTAGTATTGCAAATTGGAGTAAATTTATAGCAGAGTATTATGCTCCCGGTGCTACGAAAAGGTGGTGTGTATCTTTGTATGAAAATTTTGGAGAACAAGCACCTGGTGTTTCCTCCATGGCAGCTAAGCTCCGTTTCTAGTTTCAATTTCACCGAAATTGGAAGCAATATTTTTTTTCTTTATTAAACACACATTTGGCATATGCATTATATTGATCCCAAAGATCTTCTTCATTTTCCTACTTATTCTATTTACTTATTGTACATCCATGCTCTCATGAATATGTAATGCTTATGTTTACCATTCATTTATGCCTAGCCGTAAAATAAAAAAGTAAGTGTTTGCTTCTATGTTTTTTGTCAGGAGGCATGTCATTGTGATATTTGTGGTTCAAAGTCGGGGAAGGGATATGGTAAGTAAATCATTGGGTTATTTATAGTTACATATGAACTATGAACGTTGTAGCACATTTAATCTTTTGCTACATTTTTATTTAGCTAAAGGATTTTCCTTGTTCGTGTTGAGCATTAGTTTCTAGTTTTCTTGATCCCTCTTGATACTTATATATTATTATACATGTTTATGGAGTCAACTATCTTATTTTTGTGTTTTTTACTGCATTAAGTTAGGAAGTTTGTATGTTGGTTTCATGCTTTGTTATTGGGAAGCTTCAAAATTATCATATTACCCTGATTGTTCTAATTTTTTGTATTGTTGTATACAACAAAAGTGGACGTCAATCCAACAAAGAATCTGAGGTTAATTCCTCTCTAACGTTATTGATCCTCGAAAGATCATCTCTCGAGTACTGATATTAACTGAGAGATGTCATTAATCTCAAGGAAGTCTTACACAAGGTCGTAGTACTTATTGTCAGGGTACTAATCGCATCATTCGAGGGGCCATTCTCTTGAGTAGCAGATTTCCCATATTCCTAACCAAGCATTTACTAAGCGTCGACTACTTTTTTATGGGAACTCTCTTTGGAGATGTCAACAATAGCTCTCGATCTAGGCGAAGTGAGAGAACCAACAAAGAATCTGAGGTTAATTCCTCTCTAGCATTATTGATCCTCGAAAGGTCATCTATCGAGTACTATTATTATCTGAGAGAGGTTGATTAAGGGTGAAAAGTGGCATCGTGTCAAAACTCCGATCGTTGTTTTCTGTTCACCGCCTCAATACAAAAACCTAAATTATGACTGCACTTGCGATACAAATGTAGCGGTATGTCGGGTATCGAAAATCCACAGAGACGAGTTGCTAGAATTTATACGGTTTAGTACTTCAGGAATAAAAGTGTAAAAGATGATTATACACAAAATGGAAAAGATGCACAAAGGGGAAATATTAATCTAGTCCAGGAAAAATAAAGGTAGATTAAGAAAGCGAGTAAAAACTATAGTTTGCTTCGAATATCCCCCAGCCGAGTTAATTAGTATAAAATGGTTACATGTGTCGACTAGTTATTACGAATGCGTCTCGTTTCGATAGTTAATTAAATCAAGAGTTGTCACACCCCTAAATTCTCAGAAAAGTCTAATATGATTTTCGCGTCAACAAATACCTCAAAAATTACGCACGCAAGGTCGTAAGCACGGAACATACATGATATGCCCCGTCAAATCTCCTAGGCGTAATAACTAGGACAACACACACGAAATAGACCCGTAAACACCATAACCAAAGAAAAGCAACATGTCAACCCGAAATGAGTTCAATCCGACACAACCTAGACTAACTTAGCTAGAAAGCATATTAAAAACGCGATAAATAAACGCGGTAAATAAACGCAATAAATCTACACTAGAAAGAAAATAAACAAAGAAAGTAAACCTAATTATGAAAGCATGTAAATTAACTACAAATCATGAATAAAGGAAATAAACACTAAATTAATTGAGAGGGAAGATGAATAGTCAACAAACAAACCCAAATGGGTGTCAAACTAAGAGAGGAAGAAGAATGAGCTCTCCACCTCCAAACCCTAACCTAAACTATCTTCTATAACTAAGTATATAAAAATAGAAAACCAAAATTGGTGTATATAGTAAGTTGGAATAAAAATAGAAAAGAAAAGGAAAAAGGATAGAAAAGAAGAGAATCACAAAATATCTAGTAACAGCGGTCGACCGCGGCCAGGGTGCCAGTCGACCACGCCTTCAATTAAAAGCATATTGTCTCCTTTCCTCGGAAAAATCGAAAATCGCGGTCGACCGGTACTCTGTTTTCTGCAATTCTTTGGTCCATGAAGAAGGGGAAAAGGTTGATTACGGAAGCGGGCATATCTTCTTCATCCGAACTCCGAATGACGCACCATTTGCGACTACGCGGCGCTAACTCAACGGACTACGCATCCGTGGAATTTCCATGAGCCGGAGAAGAAATGTGAATTGAGTAAAATGCCCTTAAAGTAGCATCCAGCGACAGAACTTATCCGAAATGCAACAGATCCTCACTTTTAGCATTCCAATACGTACAAAAGCACAATTAACCCCTGCAAAGCATGTATATATCAAAATCCAAGGTTGTCTAGTTAATGAGCATAAATATATGCTTTAAGAAATATAGGCTTTAAGGTCCGTAAAAGCGCTAGAATTTATAAAGATAACGGGCGGAACTATGCAATATTCGATATGAATCAGAGGTCACTAATATTAACTGAGAGAGGTCATTAATCTCAAGAAAGTCTTACACAAGGTCCTAGTCCTTATGGTCAGGGTGCTAGTCGCATCATTCGAGAGGCCATTTTGCTGGGTAGTAGATTTCCCATATTCCTAACCAAGCTTTTACTAAGCGTCTACTTTTTTATGGAAACTCTGTTTGGAGATGTCAACAATAGCTCTCGAGCTAGGCAAAGTACGGGAACAATTTATTGGGAGCTCTTGAGAGTTTTGAGTTGTTGGGATCTTAATGTCACCACGTGACATTATAGAGAGAGATGCCTATTTTAAGCCTCATGAGAATCGGTTACTCGAGAGGTAGCTGCAATATAATCTTTGCAACCTTTTACCTTTTACCACTGCAAGAAAGTATCAATCACAGCGGGCAGCAAACGTAAGACACTCTTGCAAGAAGAAACACCATATTTTTTATTTAATGCTCTGTTGAAAGGTCATCCCTCGAATTTTAGTGCTCATTAAATTTGCATCCAATCTAGAGCAGTCCTCTAAAATCTACATAACCCAATTACCCTGTAAAACTCTTTTATAAAATCCGTTTTCTTCCTCAGACATAAATTCCCATCTACTTTAGACATTTCCAACTCCGAAGATCATTGTTTTTGTTATCTAGTATTCAACTCTAGAGAGAGAATATCCTATCGTTGATATGCCCTATATGTACCCAACAGATCAGAGACACCAACCTCGGCCTAGGAGATGGCCGAGGTTAGAAGGACCCTAAGTTGGAGACCAGCGGTGTCGTCCTAAGCAAGGTCGGCCATGGCCGACATTACTAGTTGCCTCTCAGCCAGGCAACATTTGAGGTCCTCATGGTCCATGCAGATAGTAATATATCAAGCCGGCGTCGCGTCTACACCATACATCAACCTCGAGTGTGTGCAAGCCGAGGAAGAAGAGACTACACAATCATCGTAGTCAGCCTCAGTAAGGAATCAACCGACGTTCCTGCTGCTCCATCATTACCTCGGCCCAGGCCGACATTACAACTCCACCTGCCTTACCTCGGCTCTCCCACTGAGCCAAGATTATTGTTGATTACCTCTGATCAAGCAGTTGCCCGACCTCACCAACCTCGTACTCTCCTAGGCCTTGGTTGGTACCAATCGAGGACAGCCGAGCTTCTACATGTTACTAGTTTCCTCTCAGCCAGGCAACATCTGAGGTCCTCATGGTCCATGAAAATTATAATATATCAAGCCGACGTCGTGCCTACACCATACATCAACCTCGAGTGTGTGCAAGCCGAGGAAGAAGAGACTACACAATCATCGTAGTCAGCCTCAGTAGGGAATCAACCGACGTTCCTGCTGCTCCATCATTACCTCGGCCCAGGCCAACATTAAAACTCCACATGCCTTACCTCGGATCTCCCACTGAGCCAAGATTATTGCTGATTAACTCTGAATAAGTAGTTGCCCGACCTCACCAACCTCGTACTCTCCCAGGCCGTGGTTGGTACCAATCGAGGACAGCCGAGCTTCTACATGTTCTTGCGTAACATGGAACACGTGGACAAATCTATTATAATCGAATGATTCCCTCCACATGAGGGAATATTGAGGTCATCATTACTTAATTGGGAACAGCCAGGTGTCACTCTCATACTGGCTCGATGCTCATGCACAGGCTCATTGTATGCTTGGGGGGGGGGGGTACATTACACCCCCAAACATTATATATAGAGGTCATCCTCTACCTTGTAAAGGGATCCCAAAATTACAACCCTAGCTGAAACTCTGTCATTTTACACAATAGAGAGAGAGCTCGAGAGCTTGTATCCATAGCCATTAGTGCCTTCATTCAGTGATATTACTCACACACACTCACAGTGGACGTAGGCCAGATTGGCTGACCCACTTACATTCAAGTTTTCATCCTCTTCTCCTCACCTAAATCTCTTATATTTAGTATACTCTTGTGTTGCCATTATTATCACTAGTTTGAGCTTACAAATACCTTGAATGGTGATGTTGTTCCCAGTATCATCATTTTTGGCGCCGTTTGTGGGAACGAGAAGCTATCTCTTCCTCATTTTTTGCTTATCCTCATCGGAGACTCTGGTGGTGAACCAAGCCTCACCCCTTGCGTGGAGTTGTTTCACCATTGAAAGAGTTCCATTAAGGTATTAAGCTCACTTACTATACAAGCTATTTTGTGCTGACATATGGCACCCGAGCTACCACCACCTCTCCCACTGTGATGCTAGAGGAACTAGTTCCAGTCAGGCACCGCCCCAGTCAGACATAGCAGAAGTGGCAGCAGCCTTGAGGTCTTTGGCTGCAATGCAACAAGCGATAAAGGAGAAATTTGCACAACTCAGTCAGAATATGATGAAACCACCTGGGGTCTCACCGGAGATGATCACTCCGGCGGCTGTTCAGCCTCATCCTGATGCCATGGGACCACCCCAGGCACCGCGAAAGGACCAACCTATGCCTCAGCGGAGGAGGGACGTTGCTGACCCTAGACGGTTGCATCTGGTGAGGAAAGGATACCCTTGCCCTAAGGATAGGTATGATGATCTGGAGGAAGAAGATTCCTCGAAAGGTTGTTGGGAGCCATATGAGGTTTCGAATAACACAATACATCCTATCCGGTAGAGCCGAGGTTGTGGAGGCAGATGAGGTGATGGGGCCCAACAAAGAGGATCAACTTTTGACCGATTGAGAAGAGAGTCGGACTTTGAAAGTCTTAGCTCGGTGAATGACCTAAGACAGAGGTTGTCCAGGTCGAGAAGTGCAGCCGGATCAGAAAGGGAGGAGGGTGAACGTCGACGTCATCAAGGCCGACCTAACCAAGGACGAGGTAGGAACCAGGAAGAGGTCAACAACCGACGTTGTGCTGCGGATGGGGAACTCTCAGTCCATCCCTTGGAGGTGGCTGGGGACAACCTCGGCCAGGCCGACATTGCAAGGCCATGGAATGACTCTATCCAGCGCCTTGAGGAAAAGATAGGAGACCTCATCAAAAGACAATACCCACTACAAAGGAGTTTCTCATAGGGCTCTCCAATCGTCGCTAAGATAGTGAGCTTCCCAACCCCTGCCAAGTTCAAGCCACCTACGGTGTCTCCAATGTATGATGGTAGTATCAACCCTGTACATCATATCAAGATGTACCAGTCTACATCGAACATTTACTCAATACCAGATGAGATGAAGTGTCGGGTCTTCTCCGGGACTTTGACAGGAGCTGCACATACCTGGTTTACCTCTCTCCCGAAGAACTCAATAGAGAACTTTAAGGGCTTGGCTGAATGATTCATTCATAACTTCTATTTTGGGGTAAGACCTCAAAAAAAGACCACCCATCTATTGTATGTCAAGCAAGGAAAAAACGAAAGCCTAGGAGACTACATTTCTAGATTCAATAAAGAAAAATTGAAGGTGGAAGATTACGAAGAGAGTATAGCTATGACCGCTCTCATAGGAGGCCTTTGGAAAGGGAAGTTGTTGTGGAAGCTCGAAGAAGACCCCCCAAGTCCATGGCAGAATTATTGGCAACTACAGGTAAGGTCATGAATGCCGAAGAGGCCATGGCCTCAAAGTATTAGGATGAGAACGGCAATGGCAGTGGGAAGTTCCAAAGAAAGAAGGATGGAAAGAAGAGGTCAGTTGATGACAAGTTTGCACGTTATACTCCTCTAACTATAAGTTGTGAACACGTCCTCAATGAGATCAAGAATGATCGATCCCTAAGATGGCCAAAGAAGTTAAAGGTTCCTCTACATAAGAGGAACCAGAACTTATAGTGCGAGTTTCACCAAGACCATGGCCATGTTACAAACAAGTGCTTCGACTTAAAGGATGAGATCAAAAAAATGTTGAAATTAGGAAAGTTGAGAAAGTACGTTGATGGAAAGGCTCCTAAAAGGGGAAGGGATGACCCTAAAAAGAAAAGAAACGACAGATGTCATGATGATACTCTAGTGAGAAGAGACGATGACCCGGACGGTAATGATGAAGACGATTCCAACCTCCCGCCAAAAGATGACAATGCCCCAGTGAAGTGGGTTGGCATGATCTCCTTTGGTGTTAACACCACATGCGGAGGGCTAGTAGGGGGTGGCTCTGAAGTGGCTGATAGAAAAGCTCATGTGGCGGAGGCCAAGTCAGTGGCCAAGTTAGAAGTGGTAAATCTGACGTCTTCCGAAACCAAGCAGAAGAAAAATAAGGTGGATATGGATAATCTCATAGTTGGGTTCTCCCGACTCAACTTCAAAGGCATCCTGGCTCCGTATGATGACCCTTTAGTAATCAAAACAAGGGTGCATGGATATGAGGTACAGAGAATTCTTGTAGATGGAGGAAGTTCAGCAGATGCATCTGGCCCTGCTTCAAAATCCTAGGCCTTAGCAGCGCTAGGCTGGTACCCTATTATCATCCGTTAACGGGCTTCAGCAGTGAAAAGGTCCATCCGTTGGGCATGTATGAGATGGACGTACGAATGGGCGATGAGTGGCCTAAGAGGCTAACCCGGAAGATAATTTTTTTTTTCATGGAAGAAAACGTCTTCTCGGCCTATAACCTCATCATAGGAAGAGTAGCCCTTAAAGAGTTTGAGGCCGTGCCGTCGACGGTCCACCAGATGCTAAAATTCCTGACCCCCTATGGGATAGGGGAAGTGCAGGGTGACCAGACCATAGCACAAGAATGCTACTTCAACTCGGCTGAAGAGAGAGAAACTACCACATATAACATTGATACACTTGACCCCAAAGATGAAATGAAATTGAAGAAAGGAGAGGCCACGAAAGAGGTAGAATCCATCGTTCTCAATAAGGACGAGCCGAAAAAAACTGTCTAGGTCGGCAAAGCCTTAAAGGTAGAAACCAAGGAAGAGCTGATAAACTTCCTAAGGAAGAGACAGAGTGTCTTCGCTTGGAGTCACGCGGACAAGCCTGACATCAGCCCTGAGGTTATGTGCCACAAGCTGAATGTGACTAAGGATGTTAGACCAATCAAACAAAGATGAAGAGTCTACTCTAGGGAGAAGTACGACATCATTCGGGAAGAAGTAAAAAAGTTGGAAGAGGTTGAATTCATCAGGGAAGTCATATATTCGGAGTGGTTGTCAAATGCAGTCATCGTGCCCAAAGACAATGGAAAATGGAGGATGTATGTAGATTTTACAGACCTGAACAAGTCCTGAGCAAAAGACAGCTATCCCTTACCTCGGATCGACCAGATGGTAGATGCCACTACAGGATATGAGCTCATGAGCTTCATGGACGCATATTCGGGTTACAACCAGATCTTCATGGACACCGAAGACTCAGAGAAGACAGCCTTCATCACTGATAAAGGGACATATTTCTATAAGGTTATGCCCTTCGGATTGAAAAATGCGGGGGCAACATACTAACGTCTTGTGAATAGGATGTTTGAGATTCAAATAGGCAAGACTATGGAGGTGTACGTAGATGATATGCTGACGAATAACTTAAAGGCCCGCACTCACGTGGTAGACCTAGAAAAGACCTCGATACCATGGACTTGTACAGAATGAAACTCAACCCGACGAAGTGTGTCTTCGGGGTAGGTGCTGGGAAGTTCCTTGGATTCATTGTCAATCAGAGAGGAATAGAGGCAAACCCTGAGAAAATTAAAGCTTTGTTTGACATGAAGACACCAACAAGCATCAAGGATGTTTAGAGGCTCACTTGAATAGTAGCTGCATTCAACAAATTTGTTTCCAGGGCGACGGACAAGTGTATTCCATTCTTTAAGGTGCTTATAAAGGCCTTCGAATGGGACAAAGAGTGTGATGAGTCTTTTAATCAACTCAAGTCCTACCTCGGATCCCCCTTGCTCTTATCTCGGTCAATGGCGGGAGAGAAGTTATATGTTTATCTAGCAGTCTCTGAATCGGCTATAAGTGCGGCCATTGTACGGGAGGACGTTGGGGTTCAAAGGACTGTATACTTCAACAGTAAGGCCCTTCAAGGGTCTGAACATAATTATCATCGGATGGAAAAGTTACCCTACGCCTTGATACATGCTTCTAGGAAGATGAAACGAAACTTTCAGGCTTATTCCATGGTCATCTTCACCGACTCCCCACTAAGACGGGTCCTCCATAAACCTGAGAAGTCGGGTAGATTGATGACATGGGCCATTGAGTTAGGGGAGTATGACCTTACTTATTAGCCCAGGGTGGCCATCAAAGGGCAGACACTTGCAAATTTTGTTGCTGAGTTCACATGGGAAGAGGCCGAGGTTGAAAATAACCTAGAGACTGCGGAATGGTCAAACAGCAACGTCTTCCGAGACCCGGAAGAAGTTGCATCCAAGGGACCCAAAAATGGAATAGCCGAGAATGAGGAAGATCGGTACCTCTTCAGGCATGGAGTCATGTCAGAAGGGAGCTTATCATTAGATGAAGACATCTGGAACCTCTTTGTCGACGGGTCTTCTTGCGAAAGCGGAAGCGGAGCAGGGCTAATACTTTCAGCCCCAGATGGTACTAACGTTGAATATGCCGAAAGGCTTAACTTCAAGGCATCCAATAACGAGTCAGAATATGAGGCTATGATAGCAGGCCTCTCATTGGTAAAGACCCTTAGGGTCATACGACTCCTGCTTCATAGTGACTCAAGGTTGGTTATTAATCAAGTGTTGGGGGTTTATGAGGCCAAGGATTAAAGGATGGACAAATACCTGAAGAGGGTGAGAACGATAATCGAAGGTTTTGAAGAGGTAAAGATGAAGAGAATACCTCAGCAACAGCCACGCAGATGCATTAGCAAGGTTAGCTTCGGCGACAACGACAGACATCAGAAGGATAGTCCCAGTTGAGATCTTTCCCAAGGCGACCAATGAAGAAGAAGAGGTCAGTAACCCTTGCCTCAATTTGAACCTGGGGGACTCATGGATGGAGCCCCTTATTAGATATATTAGAGAGGGAGAGCTTCCAGAATCAAAACTAGAGAGAAGGAAACTGAGGTGCAGAGCTGCGAAGTTCTCAATAGTAGGAGACGTCCTATATAAGAAGGGATTCCTATTACCTCTCCTCAGATGTGTTCATCCCACAGAGGTTCCCCACATCCTACAAGAGGTAAACGAGGGTTCTTGCTCTAGTCATATAGGAGGAAGACCTTTGCCTAAGAGGATTATTACGCAAGGATACTGGTGGCTGACCTTGGCCAAGGATGTTGTAGCCTACGTGAAGAGGTGTGACAAATTTCAGAGATTCTCCACTATCCCGCATCAACCTCATCAGCCTATGACGTTAATCAGTTCCCCTTGGCCATTCGCAGTATGGGGAATTGACTTAGTAGGTCCCCTTCCAAGAGCTACAAATAACTACCGATTCCTGATAGTCGCCATTGATTACTTCTCCAAATGGGTAGAGGCCGAACTGATGATCACGATTAAAGATCAGAAGACCTTCCAATTTATTTGGAAGAACATGTTATGCATACATGGCCTCCCAAACACCCTCATCTCGAACAACGGAACCCAGTTCAAGAATTCTTCCTTGGAAAAATATTGCGAAAGAGTTAGGGTAAGCCAATTTTCTCTTCTCCTGACCGACCTCAGGCAAACGGTCAGACAGAAGTGACAAACAGAACGATCCTTGACGGGATTAAGAAGAGGTTAGAAGAAGCTAAGGGAAGATGGATCGAAGAGGTTTATGTTGTATTATGGGCCTACAGAATAATGGCTAGGACGCCAACGGGGGAGACCCCATTTATGTTAACACATGGCTCGAAGGCCGTCATACCAACCGAAATAGGACTCCCTACTCATAGGGTTTAGACCTACGACCCTGAGAAGAATGGGGAGGAGAGAAGACTTGACCTAGATTTGATTGAAGACAGAAGGGAAGATGCAAAAATCAAGCAGGCAGCTTACCAGCAAAGAACAACAAAATTCTACAATCAAAGGGTAAAATCAAGACCCATAGCTGTAGGAGACCTCGTACCGAAGAAGACATTGCAGAAGGCAAACAAGCTTCACCCAAATTGGCACGATGCTTACGAAGTGACTGAGGAGGTTATACCCGGAACCTACACGCTAGAAAACCTTGAAGGAGAACCTTTTTCAAATCCTTGGAATGCTGATCATCTAAAAAAGTATTACATATGATGTTGAAAGAGTTTCTATGTAAATGCATCATCTTATGAAGAGATTATTAATGAGAAGATCGGTTCCCGTGTCAATTCTTGGTTCATTATGCTCTGGTGGTAAAATTTTATGGGGATGACATCTTAATTGATGACCTCAGACCTTAACATCATTATTTGGTGACAAAGTCTGAGGTGAACATCATACTTTGATGACCTCAGACCTTAAACATCATTAATTTGGTGAATATTTTATGAGGGTAACATCTTAGTTGATGACCTCAGACCTTAACATCATTATTTGGTGATAAGGTCTGAGGTGAACATCATACTTTGATGACCTCAGACCTTGAACATCATTAATTTGGTGAATATTTTATGAGGGTAACATCTTAGTTGACGACCTCAGACTTTGAACATCATTAATATCATTAATTTGGTGAATATTTTATGAGGGTAACATCTTAGTTGATGACCTCAGACTTTAACATCATTAATTTGGTGAATATTTCATGAGGGTGACATCTTAGTTGATGACCTCAGACCTTAAAACATCATAGTTTGGTGACAAGGTCTGAGGGGAGCATCATACTTGGTGACCGCAGACCATAGACACCATTTGTTTGGTGAAAATTTTATGGGGATAACATCTTAATTGATGACCTCAGACCTTAACATCATTATTTGGTGACAAGGTCTGAGGTGAACATCATACTTTGATGACGTCGAACCTTAAACATCATTAATTTGGTGAATATTTTATTTATGGGGCTTATGAAAACATTATATGGAGGCTTCAGGCCTTAGCACAAATACATTGCATGACAGAAAAATCATTCAAAGAACATTCAGCAAACAAAGAAATAAGGTTCCCTTCAAATGTTGAGATAGAATAAAGTTAAGAAGTATAAGCCACAAGGTAACAAAGTTTGTCATCAGAGCTTACAGTTTGAATTGGAAATTAAAAAAATTACAAGAGCTTCACAAGGTGGTCAAGCGTCTGCAGCCTCAGGGTTAGTTGCCACGCCCCCATCTCCCTGGATGAGGTTGGTCACTTTTACCCATCATCCTGAGGACCAACGTCTTCAGTCCTGGTGTCATCTTAGGGAGCAGTCTCGGTAGGTGCGAAACCTCCCTCCTCCTCTACCTCTTGCAAGGCCTGAGCAAACCGAGGATCGGTGTAGCCCAGACCAATGAAATCAGATGCTGCAAAGCTCCCTGATTCCTTCTCCTTCATGGAAGCCCATTTGCAAGTGGCCTTTACACCCCTTTTGAGGTAGTCAAAGCCGAAGCTGACAAATTCATGAGAGACCTTGTACTCCCCCAAGATCTTGTCAAAGGCATCATCCAAGGCAGCCTTCACAGCAACGTCAACCTTGTGCTGGAGAGAGTCAGCCTGCGTCTTCAGAGCAGAGGTATTGTCCCTTTTGAGCTTGTCCATATCCTTCTCCAGATGCTTGACCTTAGCATCAGACTTTTCTAAAGAAGTCTTCAGACGCTCCACTTCAGCATTCAAGGCAGCCTCAGTCTTCTGGGCCTCTTTGCCCTTCTCGATCAGAGGAAGTTTCCTTAGAGTCCAGTCCACAAAGTGGTGCAAAGAGAGGAGCCCTTGCAGAACATATACAGAGATGTTAGTTCAAGACTTCAAAAGTCAAAGACGAGGTTACACTTGCACAAAAAAAAGAAAAAGCAAAGAATCTTACATGGATGGATCGGTGGAGATCAAACTCGGCCAGTATAGGGGTGTCCATTGAAAGGCAGAAGCATTTATCGTAGTCGGTCATGACAGAGCCGATAGCGTCCAGGTCCTTCAGACTTTGGCCGATAAGGATGTCACCAATCTTCAGTTGCTCCAGATGAGCAACTAATACATCCTCAGAGGAGATGGGGATGGCACGATCCCCTTATGAACCCTTCTTCTTTGGCCTCTGATCCGCAGGGGCAGGGTCGACAGGTTTCCTCTTCTTGGAGGCCTTAGCCCTTGAAGTAGTTGGAGGGGGAGGAGGTGCATTTAGACCTGCTTTTTTTACCAGCTTCGTGAGACTAGGGGCTGCCATCTCCCAGAGGTCGTCAGAAATTCCTTTGGGTCGCTCTACAAATAGAAAAGGTCTGAGTTAGAAAATCAGACACATCAAAAATTCAGAGGTATAACTTGTTGAAATAATAAAGCAACTTACGGAGCTCAGTCAAAGGACTCCCACCAAGGCCGTCTCAGAGAGATAGTATGGGGTCATCAGATGCTCAAACTTGACTAACAGACCATGCTCCCCCTGATCCTGAAGGTCTTTAACCATCTGGAGATTATTTTGGCTTAGCCCAGGGTTGGCTCTAGCAGCCATAGTCATCTTTCTCCATCTCAGGGGCATCCTCGGCTCTAAGGACGAAGAGGGGGACAAATTCTGATGACCCTAAGGTGAAGAAGTATTGCGGTTTCCAATTGTGATTTGAAGTTTGGGTAACCTGCAACATCTTCTTATTTGACTTCCGAGCTAAAAAGTGGTAATAGCTCGGATGATTCCTAGCAGAGGAAGGGACATAGCAACCAGTGAAGACCTGAACAGGAATGTCTTAATGGTGGACTTCCCTCCATAGAACTATTTCTCCAATTATCATCCTCCAGGCGTTGGGGGAT
The DNA here is from genome assembly GCA_949130495.1 of Sambucus nigra. Lineage (NCBI taxonomy): Eukaryota > Viridiplantae > Streptophyta > Magnoliopsida > Dipsacales > Adoxaceae > Sambucus > Sambucus nigra. The sequence continues at coordinate 358,373,905 of OX422208.1, forward strand.
AACTGGGAAGGGGCTAAGTTAATATAGGACAATATGGCCCTAATAATTGGGTAGATGGGAAGACGAAATCCTAACTTGAACATCTGCTCATACAAATAGATCTCACCATCTCGGCCGCCAAAAGCCCTCTCGTCCTTCAGAGGTCTCCCAAGCTTTATAGCAGGACCTATTGAATACAGGTGTCTGAAGGAAAGAAGGTCGAGTTCACTGATAGTGATCTCTATCTCGGCTGCCTCTGAGGTGTCAACATCACTCTCACTATCATCATCCTTATCTTTTTCAATGTCGGCTGGAGTGGACGAGGGATTACCATCAGGGAACCTCTGAGAAAACTCAGCCCCTGTGGCGTTTGATAAGGGAAGAGCGTCTAAGATTGGTGGAACAACCACACTGGGTCCTATAATTTCAACATCAGAGTAAGAATGCGAGGTACTAGAACTCTTCTTAGAAGAGGCCCGGATGGAAACCTCGGCTTGATCAGGGGTACGATCTATTCTGATGGAATAATCCATGGCTTCTTAAAAAGAATCCACAGACATAGGGTCTGAGGTTAACGACTCAGACTCAGACATAGGGATGGGCTCTACTGGGACCTCTGCAGGAACAGTGGGCTCAGGGTATATGACCCTCAGAGGGGGTGGAAAGATAGGTCTGAGGGGGAAGGCCTCAGCCCTAAGAGCTTCCTCTTGGGCTTGCTCTATTTGCCTAATCTTCTCTAAAGTCCTCTCTCTAAGAGATGGGAATTATTCTAAAAGCTGATAAAGAGGTCTGAGCATAGGAGGACGACCTCACACTTGGGATATTAAACCAGGAACAAACAACTAGACTCAACTTGACTAAGGATCAAACTATTAACTTTGAGTAAAAAATAACCAAGAACAACAAGAACCAGTGCCACCAGAAAACGCAAGCAAAGGCCGAAAAACTCAAAGAACTCGCCAAAAAATGAAAAAGCATGAATTAATAGAGAAAATGGAGAAAAAGAGGTAATAGAAGATACCTGATGGAATGCGAGGAGAAGAATGGAAAGGTTGGCAAGAGAAATCCACCCAATGAACTCCTAACCAAGCTCTTGTAGAGAGAGAGAGAGAAAGCAGAGAAAGCTCAGGCGAGAGAATGTGGAAATAAAGAAGAAAGAGAAAGAAAAGAGTTAAAACCCTCAAAATTCTCTTGCACGCATCCCAAGGCCCATTATTGCCTTGGGAATCCAAAAGACTGTAATCATTCAGCTTGCCAGGCTCGCCATCTACTTCAGCAGTTGACACTTGTCAAGAAAGTGTTGTCACTAACAGAAATATCACCTCAGACATGCACATTCCTTAGTCACCTGTTCACATTGGCAACTAAGTTCTAGGGGGTGATTGATATGCCTTATATGTACCCAACAACTCAGAGACACCAACCTCGGCCTGGGATATGGCCGAGGTTAGAAAGACAATAAGTTGGCGACTAGTGGTGTCGTCCGAAGTAAGGTCGGCCATGGCCGACGTTACTAGTTGCCTCTCAGCCAGGAAACATCTGAGGTCCTCATGGTCCATGAAGATAGTAATCCATTAAGCCGACGTCGCGCCTACACAATACATCAACCTCCGCTGTGTGCAAGCCGAGGAAGAAGAGACTACATAATCATCGTAGTCAGCCTCGACAGGGAATCAATCGACGTTCCTGCTGCTCCACCATTACCTTGGCCCAGGCCGACATTAGAGCTCCACATGCCTTACCTCGGCTCTCCCACTGAGCCAAGATTATCATTGAGTACCTCTGATCAAGTAGTTGCCCGACCTCACTAACCTCGTACTCTCCCAGGCTGAGGTTGGTACCCATCGAGGGCAGGCGAGCTTTTACATGTTCTTGCGTAACTTGGAACACGTGGACAAATATGTTATAACCAAATTATTCCCTCCACGTGAGGGAATATTGAGGTCATCATTACTTAATTGGGAACAGCCAGGTGTCACTCTCATACTGGCTCGATGCTCATGCACAGGCTGCTTGTATGCTTGGGGGGGGGTACATTACACCCCCCAAACACTATATATAGAGGCCATCCTCTACCTTGTAAAGGGATCCCAAAATTACAACCCTTGCTGAAACTCTGTCATTCTACACAATAGAGAGAGAAAGGTTGAGAGATTGTATCCATGGCCATTAGTGCCTTCATTCTGTGATATTACTCACATACACTCACAGTGGACGTAGACTAGATTGGCTGAACCACTTACATTCAAGTGTTCATCCTCTTCTCCTCACCTCAATCTCTTATATTTAGTGTACTCTTGTGTTTTTATTGTTATCAGTAGTTTGAGCTTACAAACACCTTGACTGGCGGTGCTGTTCCCAGCATCATCAATGATCATTTGAGAGTCGGTGTTAGACTCCCTTTTCACATTTATTTCTAGAAATAAAGGTGATGTGAATTAGCACTTTCTTATTTTTAAAATTGTATATTTTCTTTTATTATGTTACGCTTTTAGTTGTAGTTATTAGGTTTAATGAGTGATAGATTTGACAATTTGTAATGAGAATGCTCTAGTCCATGTTGACGTCATTAATGATGTCACTCCATGACATCACATGTGACATAAGAACTCTTTAGTGGGCAATGGGAAAGTATTAGCTCCTTTCTAAATCCTTCTCTATCTTTATAAATAGTTTAATACCCCATTGGGGCAAAGGATTAAGTATAGTTAATTGAGTATTAGTACTAAAAGGTTTGTGTGTAATTTCTTTGTGTGCCATTGACACCCTATACGTCAAAAGGTTATTGGGGTTGCCTAGCCATGTCTCTTGGTTACTTCTCTCTCTCTCTCTCTCTCTCAATAATTGTATCCACTTCATAATCAACATTTATATATCTACCCTCTTACATATGACGACTACGGTGAGGAGATACTCTTAGGAAATGAAAAACGGAAGACATAATGATAACAATAGGGAGCTATCTTCCGATCCCAGCCTTGCTCTTGGCCATCTGTCATCCCAACACCTCAACAATTCAGTTTGTTTTGACAGACGGATTTTGCCAATATTGTTATGGCAAAACTTATATAAATGAATGAATTTTTTCTTAGAGTCTTCACGGAGAGTGGAGGCATCTTCTTAAACCTCCATCAATCTCAACGGTGCTACCGTGCTGAGAAGCAACCCTTATGTATACATTCTTGTTGCAACTTCTGAGATCACTACCGAGCACCTTGAAGAAAATTTGGCCTTCTATTAGCCCCAATACCCTTCATTTTTTAAACGCCGCTCTCCCAGCAACACTGAGAGTTGTACCCATCAGTTATGGTGGCCACCATAACCGACTTTCGGTTAGGCATTTGGCCGAGCTCCAAAAGCTCCTTGTTGGGCGAAAGCCACCAGTTCCCATCATTGATTATGATTTCTAGCCTACTTACCATAAGCAAATCCTGGAAGTTCCTTATCCCGAGGGGTATGTTCAAACTCTTTATGGTAAGAAAGGAAATTCTCAAAGTATACATTAAAATGTTTATCGAGCATTTGGAGGGAACTTGAGGCTGAAAGAGTTCAAAATCACTCATGGTGAAGGTCGATACATGGTATAGGAGTGTAGTGAATAAGGTGGTAAACGGACGGATAAGGATCGAATACCATATTTTTCATATTCGTATCTTCTATCTGGATGCACTATCCGTATCCGTATCTGTATCCGCCCGAATAGTTAAAGCAACTATCGGATACCTCGAATTCGGAATGATAACCTCATGGACCTTTTAGGCTTCAAAACATAGTGATATTTTTATTTTAGTAAGTATACAATTTTATTTTGTATATAATATAACTATTGTTAATTATATTTCTCATCACAATCAAAACCATCTCTTTACTTTTTTGTTTCTCTCCTACATTTATATATAATTAAGGAAACTAATGAACAACCACATGAACAATATATAAATACAGTTATATATTTGTATTTTTACTTTGTATGTACGTGTTGTTGTTTCTAACTTTCTGTTGTAGGAGGAGCGGCGGAGTTGATGTGCAATGGATGGGTGATGAGAAGCGGTGGCAGGGTTGATGAGCAGCTGTGGGCTGATTTGGTGGGGGGAGGTGGTGGAATGAGGGTTTCTTGTCGAGTGAAATGAGGGTTTCTTTTCTCTTGTTTTGTTCAAAAGAGAAATGAAATGAAATTAAGTTTTTTTTGTTTTGAGTGGAGTATACGTTCTATAGTGGGTGTATGTTATGTGTGATAGAATGTATTGTAACTTTATTATAACTTCGTGACAATATACCCAATAAAATAATAATACATGGCATTTTATAATAAGTCCAATAAAATAATAACTTTAGGGTGTTTTTGTTTTGAATGGAGTATGTGTTTGTTTTGTTTTAGGGAATAAACATTTAAGGTTTTTTCTAATATTATTTAATTAGTAATACTAATACTAATATAATTAGTAATATTTTAAACATACGTTTAACAAATACGGATATCCTGTAAAACGGATATCTGGTAAAATGAATACTCCGCATTGGATACGGATTATCCTTGTCGGATACTAGTACTATTCGTATTCGTATCCGTTTTCTCGGATATTTTTATAGAGTATCCATATTCGTATCCGTTTTTATTTTTTCGGATAAATATTCGCAAATTCAGATTCGGATATTGGACGGATGCGGATTATCGAATATCCGTTTACAACTCTAGTAGACATACTAGAGCTCCATGAGAAGAAAGTGAAGTGAGATATAAGATGCACACAACATAATGATGTGGTTCGGCAACTTGGCTGCATCCACAATTCTTATTATTTCATGAATGTTGTAAATATAGGGTATTTCAAGAAGGCGAATGGTAAAGCTTCACCCTTCCAAATTATACAATAGAATGATGTAAACATTGTGAAGACTCTATTTCTTACTATGCCCCTTCGTTTTTATGGGGGATGTCTTTATAGAAGAACCTAAAAGTGGGTCCCACAGCTGGTGGATAGGATGGTAATGGTTGGATTCTTGGTAGATTTCTTCTACTTTATTGCCCCCACTTGCAAACTTTAGCTGACATGTACTTTAAGGAAGTCCCACAGTTGGTGCCCCAATATAAATCTTAATTCCTCCACCTTCTTGTTTAGGTTCTCGTTCTTGAGATGTTCACTTTGCGATACTACTTACAAACCCTTTTAAACTCCCGTGCGAGATGACTTATAACCCCCCACTTCGAGATGACATAGTTACTCACATCGATCTTTATTATCATATGGTTGAAGATGATACCGCTTAATGTGGAAAGAAATCCACTCACCATTTTTGAGAGGGTAGACCCATGGTTTTGTGCTTTCATCGGTACATGGGGCATCCCTTGCCCGCACTCTGAGAAAGTGAATAGTGGAACAACACAGATTGTTTCTAAGGGTGTCAACCACAATCCCTCACCCAACCACCAATAGTGGGTTAATGGTAATCTGATCATTGCCAACTTGCAAGATGTAGAAATAATGATGGAAGAAGTAACAATGGAAGATGATTTTGAAGACCTTGACGATGATGGGTAGGATATACCTGTTACGTAGACGTGGTGAGATAGAGACAATGCAGTTGCAGACCTTCGATATGCCGGTAGAAGAAGAAACATTTCTTTCCATCTCCATCACGCATGCCGGGATGCTGGTATTCTCGAAGAGCATGTGCTTGTACTTATCGATAGAGGAACATCTATTGGGTTGAGATCATCATATAAACACCCAGACTTATTTGGTTTTGGCAATGGGAAGATGAGACCCTTCGCCAAATTAATGTGGCATATGCAACAGGTAATCTCGAATGCCATCTCCAAGAAGCCAACATCTTTCATTCCTATCGAAAGCAATTGCCAACAATTTTTTTTTGATAACCCTGAACCTCCACACTAACGAGCTCTTTGGAATCCCTCGTGCAAGCTAAACAGGGGGGACACTGCGCATAACCACCTCACACACGAGCCCCACTTAAATACTGGCATACCCGTGGGGAATCAGACTCAAAGCCATACGAATAACCCGCACCGCCCATAACCCGCCCTTACCACAGGCTAGGTAACCGCTGGGGGGATAGAACTCGTGACCTTTGGCGAACCGAGCGAAACCCTAACCACTAGACCAAGCCAGGGTGGTTAGTTGCCAATAATTGGAGACTTCGTCCTTTGCATTTGCCTTCGAGGGTGGATTTAAAAACCCTTATTAGGATTTTTTTATTTGTAAAAATGGGTTTGTATTTGTAGTTTTTTGTAAAAGGTGTTTTTGGGACTTTTTGTGTTAATGTGTATGAGACCTGCAAATGTGACAAGTGAAAACCAACAAGATGGTGGTGTTTGATTTGTGTGCAGGCAGGGTCTGTTTGGTAGTATGTGGCCCTAAAAGGCTATAGCATGTACCGCATGTATGCTAATGGTTGGATAAAAGATGTGTTTCTAGTTATCGAAAATTCAATTTTTTTAATTCCTTTTGACTTCAAAAAATATTTAACCATCCTAAACAATCACCTCCTCTTTGGAGTCCATATTTAATAAGACTATCAAACTTAGTGCATTTTCAAAACAATGTACTGTAACTAATCAGCAGAAGATAAAAATGCTACTTATGAATTGTGATCTTAATGTTGTATCCAACAGACATAAGTTGTTACTAATAAACTGATTTTATATATTTACATAAATAACTTTGCAATTGTACATTACTATGTACACAGTGATGTCCTTTGCACCAAATAGAATGTTTTCAATCGTATTGATTTTGTTGATAGTATCTGACGTCTATCTTTCCCTGCTCTTTGTTGACAAAGGCAAAGTTCAAACTACTGCCTAGGCTTTGCAAAATTGAATTTGACAATGGTGTTCTTGATGAGCTTCTATTCCTTGATTTGTTGTGTGAGGGTAGATCTCCAACTGGATTAATGATGTTGGAATACAGAAAAGCCGTTCAAGAGACAGCTTATGAGAAATTCCGTGTTGTTCGCGAGGGTCAAATTCGCCTAACTTTCACCCATGATTTGAAGGTGAGTTCGCGTCCCATCACTTAATGAAATGAATAATTTGTATGGGATGAAATTGATATGTCATTATTTCATTTTGAGCATTTATTGGTTTAAATCGTTACTTTTTTGATCGTTTCTGTTCTCTAGATATTGTCTTGGGAATTTTGTGTGCGGCACCATTAAGAACTTTTGTCTCGTTTGCTGGTTGTTCCTCAGGTACCAAATATTGACCCTAGTTTTGTTGAATACTATATACGAAACTATTTATTCATTTTTTTAGGTACATTATATGAAAAGCTTTGGTTGATAAAGTTATGCATGGAGCCTTATTGTTTCCTTAATTAATTAGATTTTGGAGATACATGTATTTAATCCCTTTTTAATTTTTTGTTCTATTGAGGATAACCTTCTCCTATGTGGAACATAAAAAAAATGTGAAATGTAAAAAATGGGTAGTATTCATGATGTGAATTAGGAGGCTTATAGCTATTTTTGCTATTTTTAGTCATTAGTGGTATTTTTGTTATTCTCCTTATTTTGATGTATTTTCTTTTAGTAAGTAGTTGCTTGGTATTATAGGAGGAAGTAGTAAAGGCTCTTAGGGGTATATTTGTAATTAGATTATTGCTTGGAGCCTAAGCTACCTACCTCCTGTAAATACTCATATTGTATTTTATTATTTGGACATTTATTAGAGAGAGTTGTTCTTCATCTTATTTCCCATTTGACGCTCATTTACGTCAATTGGTATTAGACGACATCAAATGGGTTTTAAGAGGAGATATGCTCCCGTGGAACCTCGCACAGATCGATTCGAGGGGGGTTTGAACCACCTTTTAGCGCGACTTGATGCTCTTGAGGCTTGCCTCCCTCTCACCACCACCCAAAACCCTAACCCTAATCCTAGCAGCCAAAATATTTCAATCCACGCTTCTGCCACTAACTTCACCCCAAAGATATCACCACCATCCGTAATCATCACAAGAACTCTGAAAAACCATCATATTCTACCTGGAATATAACATCCCATCGGAGAAACCACCAGAACCCCAAGAAATCACCACATTGCCAGCGGAAAGTTCCTGGGCCACCCAAAGATAGCTCAAAACAGGGCCGGACATCAATTAAGGCTGCCACCTAAGACCCCTACCCCTGCTGCCGTGCAAGAAACCCTAGTTTCTCTACCAAACCTTCGATTCAATTACAAATCCATCTCTGACCATTTTTCGTCAAGAAACCCTTCACAACCCTAGTCTTGTTTTTGATCCAGGAGGGTTTGACGGGACCCACCGGTTCTTATCATTTATTTTTCGCTTTTCTTGTGTTTTGGGTCTCCTTGCTTCAACGATGTCTTGAAACTCCTCTAGTTCATGCTGCTCGACAAGGACATACTGCCACTGTCATATACCTTGTTGAGCATGGTGCCAATCTTGTAATACCTAGTGAATTGGGAGCCACAGCTCTGCATCATGCTCCGGGGATAGGAAATAATGAGTTGCGAAGGTTCTTGCTTTGCAAAGATGTCTGATGTTAATTCACAAAGTGATGTTGTTCTCCACTGATTTGACTGGTGGTCTTCCTGTGAAAATTTTGTTGGAGCACCATGCTGATCCTAATGCTGAAACTAATGATAATATCACTCCTCTTAAGGGAAATTTTTGGACGATAAAATTTTGGGCCCTCCCTAACTTCAAAAAAATAAAATATTTTGGAACCCCAAATTTTTTCTTTCCCTCTTCGGCCACCTTTTTGAAAGCTCGAGGACGAGCTTGCTTTTAAGCGGGGGAGAATGATGTGAATTAGGAGGCTTACAGGTTATTTTTGTCATTTTCAATCATTAGTGGCATTTTTATCATTTTTCTTATTTTGATGTATTTTATTTTAGTAAGTAGTTGCTTGGTATTATAGGAGGAAATAGTAAAGTCTCTTATGGGTACATTTGTAATTAGATCATTGCTTGGAGCCTAAGCTACCTCCCCCCTATAAATATACTCATATTGTATTCTTATTTGAGGTATTCTATCATTTGGAAATTTATTAGAGAGAGTTGAGACAAGAGATTTGTTCATCTTATTTCCCATTGGACGCTTGTTTACGTCAGTTCAATCAAAACATGAAATGTGGACTATAGTTGTGTGCAACAAATAAATTGTTGATAGGGAGATTTTCTTACATACAAGTGCTTCAAATGAATTGTGGTCAAAGGTATCATGTTGATATTAGATATTATCTTCAGTCCACTTTTCTGTCACTAATTATCCTCTGTTATATGGACGTACGGCATTAGTTATAGGATCACACGCATCTTAGTTACTTCCATTTTTTATGAGGCAAAAAAGACTCCTATCATATATATTTTTATTTGCAGGTTAATCAGTTACTGCTGGCTGAACATAAGTATATGAACACCATCAATAATGGTGTATCTGATGGGGTCTCACTACAGGATTTACACTCAAATTGCAATATGTAAGTCAAAGAAATGGTTGGATTTCCTTTTTATCAATGGAAGATAATGTTAATTATTAAACTTCAAATGTCCAAATTTTTATTTATTATGGGCCACAATTCCCCTTAAAAAAATTTCCAACACGAAAATAAAATTATATAAAAATGATGTATTTTCTTATAATCCTCGATACTTAAAAAGGTTTACTTCACACAAGTTTCCATCTTGATTAGAATGGACACTTTATTTTCTTGAGGTTTTATAACACTTCATACATATACTTGACATAATTGAGTTGGTCCATTTGCAAATATTCTATCCCACTGTCCCAAATTAGGAGCTCTCGTTTGGAATCGAACTTTTAAAAGAAAACTTTGATTCTGATGCAATCAATGTCCTAAACTTAAACAGACAATTTGGTACATTGATTCTGAAATGGATTTTAAATGAGAGACAGCTTTAAAAGGGGAAGTGAAACTCTTAATTCAGGACCGAAGGAGTATGTGGTATAGTAAGTTTTCAACCTAAAGCATAGTGCTCGAGCAGACTGGGAGTTCGATGTTAACATTTTCTATAGTTCAAGTCGGGCTAAAAATCTGAATCTCCCACATATATTAATCAAGTACTTGAACGCTCCTCTTGGTGTAGGTTACTAACAGAGCTATCAAGGAATCTGGAGGAGGAGTCTGTGAATGAGCTAGGATTTTCTAGAAGTCATATCAGGTGCTTGGAGGTACATCCTGAGCGTCTTCATTTGAAACCCAATTCACACTTCTCGATGTTACATCTCTTAATAATCTCTGAGTACCAGCGTATGTTTTTCAATTCCATGGTTGACAGATTACAGACGTTGTCAATACCATGAAAGACTTGATGACATTCAGCCTTGACAGAAATATTAGACCACTTGGTATGTGCATATTTCATTCCATCTTTTAATTTTGATTAGTTAACCCAAAGTAATATATAGGATATTTGGATTTGGCCCTCCATACATTTTAGCGTCACTGACCTTAGTCCCCATTAATTTCGTTCATGCAGCCCCCAGTTGTCTCATGAGTACGTTTTTAGACTGGTTTTGGATATCGTCATGGCCAGCCCTGGCCATGTGCCAAATGGGCAATGACACAGGGCCCATTTTAGAGTAAACACCTGTATATGTATATTTTAGGGGTTCAAAAATATTATATGTATATTAAAAATGTCAATTTTTAAACCAAGTTTAATTTTTTATGGTCCATTTTTTTAACTATCCAAAAAAAATCTCTACAAATAATGATTCAATTACTCAAAAAATCTCACCCAATTCATTTTTTTTAACTACCCCCAAAAAAATCACTACAAAGAATGATTCAATTACCTAAAAAATGGGCCCATTTTAGAGGCCCATTTGTTAGGGGCCTAGTTTTTTGGAAGGGGCCTAAGTTGATTTTCGCATGGGACACTAACAATCTCAGGACCGGCCCTGAATATCATGATGTCAGAATTAGTCCCCTCAAATTGTGGGGACTAAGGTCAGTCACGCCTGGGTCAACCTCCAAATAATCCTAATCTATACTACCACTACACTTGCAGTTTATTGATAAAAGAAATTAGCCGTGCCATAGTATTTGTTCAAATTGTGCCCGCCATCCTCCTATTGAATTTCCAGTGGAACAAGCCGCAATTGTTAAAAGCTAATACCTAAAACATATTTGTAGAGAGGTTAAACAGCTATCGTCGAGGGTACGCCATAACAAATAACGAGAAGAAAGAAATGGAGCAGCGAGGGAGTGCTCACTGTATGCTGACCAAGTCAACACTTCCTGGTCCTAGTAATATGATGATGAACACCCATATAACCAATGGTGAATCTAGCTCAACTGGAGGGATAGTGAATAACGAGAAGTCCTGTTGTAGGCGGGGCGCAATTTCTTCACCACTGGCAGGATTTTAGTCCTCGGGTTCTACGGTTTTGCTCCAAAAGCCACCAATCGGTCATTCAAATGGAAGGTTGAATAAAAAAGTTGTCTTCGAGTCTAATGAGCTGGTCTTTGATAACACCACAACATTTGTATCTGCATCTGCATCCGCTGGTGCCCAGACTAATGTGTTGACTAACTTCAGAAATAGAGAGAGATACCAGGGTTACATTCCCCCAAAGTGATTTTGGATACAGCTCAACAATTTTCCAAGACTCGGGGTTTGAATGGTGAGTTCAAGGGTGAAAGTTATAGTTGGAAGGCATAAGAGGAGGGGAGGGGCACACATATACATATACTAGCGAAATGCCCGTGCCTGAAGGCACGGCAAAAATTTTGAAAGTACATAATCGTGAAACGACGAAAATTTTCAAAATACGTAATTGTAAAACGACAAAAATATTGTTCCTCAACAAAAAAAAATAAAGTGTAATTTTAAAAAAAAATTGACATAATCTCCCTTATTTATAGGACTATCTAACCTTCTTAACAAATAAAAAATTGTCCAACACCATTTAAATAATCTAAATTCATCAAACAACATTCAATTGAACTCACATCGTGCCTCAAATAAACAAAGCGTCCATTTAAAAAAAATTCGGCATGGTTTCCTTTGTTTATTCGACTAACCACCCTCTTAAGGGATAACAACAAATCCAACAATATTTAATGATCTCAAAAGTTAAATTCATCAAAAACATTTAAAAGTCCATGTTCATCTAACAAATACTTCGTCTTGGTTGTCACAATACCCCCATCCAACATATTTGTCCCTTCTTCCATACTAATGATTTTCCTCAGCGTGCATTTCGTTCTCGTGATGTTTTTAGAGTACTTTAGCTCTGCATTTAAACAAAAAGTGAAAAGTAAAGCACTTTAAAAAAATTAAATGCTACTAAAAAAGAATCAAATTGAAAGCATATGACATGTGTTGTGTATTATATGCGAAAAAATGGATAAATTAGAAGTGCCTCATTAATGTAGTGTTTTTTTTTTTTTTTGGGGGGGGGGGGGGGGGGGGATGTGAAGAATTTGGGAGTGAAAATTTCTTTAGTATGCAGATGTTATAATAATATGGAAGAACTTAAACATATTTTTATAAACTGAAAGAGTCATCAAGCTAGGCACTTACTTCATAACTGAGGTCTTTAAGAAGTCGAGTTGCTACACAGCTAAGAACTCCTGCCACGAGAGGAAAGGGAGCTCAAAATTGTAAAGGCAACTGAGCAAGTTTTGAACTACCTGCAATATAAATTTACTCTTTGATAAGAAAAATCAAGTTAATATAAAGGACAATCACTAATTATCAAATGTTTTCTTGGCTAAGAGTTGTTGCACACCTCTGACAGATCAAGACTTGCATATATGGCTGCATAAATGCATATATGATGCATATATGCAAGATATATGCATATATGCATATATCTGCATATATGGCTTCATATATCCAGATATATGCATATATACATCCATATATGCAAGCATATATGCATATATCTGCATATATGCAGCATATATGAAAGATATATATATTTTAATTAAGCATGTGCTATCATCTATTCCAGAATATATGTTAGCCTCTTTGAATCCTCCCAAAGCTATATTGAAAAGGCTTCATAGCATGTTGAGCAGATGTTTCTGGGGAGGAAATGAAATCCAAGGTTGGAAGCATCAGTGGAAATCTTAGGAGTATCTTTGCAAGGATAAATCAGAAGGGGGTTTAAGCTTTCCGAATTTGAACTACTTGGCCAAAGCTTCATCAATGAGACTTTTTTGGAAGTTCAAAATAGAAAACACTTTGTGCCGAGCCTTCATGAGAAATAGATACAAATGAAGAAACAACAAATTGGGATCTTTAGCTTGGAGAAGATTGATGGATGTGAAAGATTTATGTGAGTACAATATGGAAAAGATAAGAGAAGACTGGATCTAACAGCCATCGATTTCAGGGAATTTCTATTTAAAGTTGGAAATTGAGCAATGCAGAAACCACTATGCTTCCTCTATAGTTTCGTCTCAGGTATGGGACAATAATATTCCTAAGAAAATATATATATATTCATGGGGAATTATTAATTCTTTCTTACCTACTGATGATGTTGTTTGAAATTTGGGAATTTCGATTGTTTCCAAATGTTAAGCCTGTTCTAATCATAGTGAGTCCCGTAATCACATATTTTTACAATGCTCCAATGTAAGACCTATTTAGGACTATTTTGCAAATCTCATGGGAATTAGGATGGAAATAAATTCTTTAACATCAATGTTGATTAGTTGGTGGTATCTTGCATATATGCTGCATATATGCAGATATGGCTGCATATATGCAGCATATATGCATATATGGATGCATATATCCTTATATATGCATATATGGTTGCATATATGCTGGAGATATATGCATATACGCTTGCATATATGCAACCATATATGCATATATGCATCCATATATTCATATATCTTGCATATATGTTGCATATATGCAGCCATATATACATATATGATGCTTGCATATATGCAGATATATGCATAAAAGCAATCTAAATCCAAAATAAAAGAAAATAGAAAACGGAAGATACAGTGATAAATAAGTAATCTCTCGATCAAAAAATGCTCGATCCGAAATAAAATAAAATAGAAAAAGGAAGATGTAAACGAATTCAGACCTTCTCGATCCATCACTGTATGCATATATGCATATATGAGTATGCGTATATGTTGCATATATGAGTAACCATACAGTATGCTGCATATATGCATACAGCTTCGGCATATATGTAGCATATTTGTTCATAAGTGATGATTGATGCGTAATGTACCTCTTAGAAAGATTGATTCAGATGAACATGGGCTTTTTCGAGCGGTATCTGCTGCCCTATTATAGGAATAAAAATTAGATCAAATTTATAGAAATAACACTAATTTATAAAGGAATGACAATTGATTCGAAGCAAACAATATATCGAGTCCTTACTCACCAAGTAATTATAAAAGAACTTCCGGGTAAATGTTATTTGTTGTTGAATTTCCTTCGTCACTTGGAAGGAGGATCGAGATGCTATTAACACTAGTGCAATGTGACAAAGCGACGTACAACTGGCCATGACTGAATACGGGGGTTCGCAAGTCAACCCTAACATACTTAACAGATTGACCATGCGATTTATTCATAGTCATGGCATAAGCTAACTTGATTGGAAATTGGAGACGAGTCATCTTTATGGGCATTTCAGCAGAGGATGGTGTTAAGGAGATTCTCGTAATGAATACAGTCGTACCGAATTTATCCCCCGTTAGGATTTTGACCTCAATAACGTGCTCCGCACACCTTGTGACTATTAAGCGAGTTCCATTACAAAGTCCATCTTTGGGCGCAATATTTCGCAACAACATTATGGGACATCCAACTTTGAGTTTTAACTTAAAAAGTGGCAACCCCGATGGGTTAAGAGCATTTAAAAACTCCGTGGGAAATTGGTTGGTTATGCCTTGGTTAGTTGCATCGGGGCACATTTTATCCGCAGCGAAATACATAACTGCATCGCCTGGGAAAGTATTGAGTGCAGCAGTATTAATGGCATTTACGTAATCGTTTCGGCCAGAGAGAATTGTCCTTTCATTAAGGAAGGCAGATGTAACAGTGCCCTCCACATTCAACAATGGATATATGGCCCCTATTAAGTCCTCAACATTCTAACAACGACGTAATGTCGATGGCATGCTAACAGTTTCCTCAGGGTTTGTCCTAATCTGGTAAAGAATAAAAATATACATTCTTTAGTAAAGAATTAAAAAATAATCTATATGTAGATGTGATATTAATTGGGAACAGAAATACCTAATTTAGGAAATTTGAAAATTGTAAAGTTTCAACATCGGTACCATTGAGCTGCATGTTCAACTCCAAGGAAAGAACATCAATATATTTCCACATCACTAATCGACGTAAAGATGCTCCAATTATTTGCTCTCATATGGCTTTGGGTATTACGGGTAAGATTTGGCGAAAGTCACCACCGAGAACAACTGTGATTCCTCTAAAAGGCTTCTTATTATCTAGTATATCTTGCAAAGTATGGTCAACAGCCTCAACGCAGAATCGATGTTGCATTGGCACTTCATCCCAAATTATAATCTTGGCTAATTTAAATAACTCTGCCTGAATCGATTGCTTTGTAAACACACAATTTGAATTTTTGAGAATGTCAAGGGGAATACAAAACTTAGAATGAGCAGTACGACCACCAACCAATAGTAATGAAGAAATACCCGAAGAAGCAACGGTAATCACTATGTGCTCCCGACCTCGACAATAGGACATAATTTTATTGTACAAAAATGTCTTGCCCGTACCCGCTCCGCCATTCAAAAAGAAAATTGTTCCTTTAGCCTCTAATACGAAAGTCATAATTGCATCAAAAGCCCTTCGTTGCCCCGGATTAAGATGTCCCAAGTTAGAATGCACAATAGCGTTGTCGGTATCTCACTGAAGTTGTCGATGTTCCCATATTAGCCTATTCTCTCCCGTAGTGCTCCAATTTTTTACAGGGAGAGGCATGGGTGGATAATCAGACAAAGATTTGCCTGTTTCCTGGAGTAAGTCGTTTAGAAGATACAATCCCCAGTCGTTGATTTTAGAATCTGTTGGAGATGCAACTCCAAATGAGGTACGCAGCTTGTGAGCAAGGTCATCACATATGCACGATGCGAACTGCTCCGATAATAAATCAGGATCTAACGGAGAGCATTGGTTTAGAATAACATTAAAAAGATGCCGAAGTTGATATCCTGTCTGCATAACCGACGCCTCTTGCAAACATTGTACCCATTCATCATCATCTTCTAAAAGTCCCAATGCAACACATGCGGACTTGAAAGAATCGTGCAAGACATTGTTTACCGTCCGTAAGCACTCAAATGAACGCGGACCTTTTACAATGGTTATAAGTAAACGCAAATAGAATCTTTCTCCGGAATTTGGGCTCGCAAAGTACATTATACCAATTGCAAAAGGTGATGTAGGTGACCTTGGAGCCGAAGTCTTTGTTACTTTGTGCCAAACAAAGTGTTGGGGGAACTCTTGATAAGTGAAACCACGGACAGATTCATTCGATGCACAATATTAAAAAAATGCCGTCAAAGAAAATCGTTGAGTCGAAGCCCGAAGCACTATTTCATCCATCGACTCATCTGGATTGAACACAACATTATGCATTCCAGGTAGGTGAAGTTCCAATCGGGTAACAAATGGTTTTTCTGCATGCATTGGATTACCCAATATTCTCCAAGCTGCCTCGGGGGGGCCAATGTACCTAGCATCCAAGTACTACTGGATTTCATCACCACCTTCCAAGACCATAGTAGTGCGATCATGTCCCTTATAGATATACTTATTAATGTACTTGACGCATCTCAACCCTGCACAAACTTCAACATGAATGTGGCAATTGAACATACTGGAAAGATGATTATTATATGGCACAATATCTCGATTATCAACATGTTTTCCATTTGCCGTAGTATAGACGCAACCATCATTTATACGACGATAAATTGGATACCCATCGTTATCCATAGTGGTCGATTGTGAGAAATCCCGAGGATATTTCTTTGTTCATTTACCATTTTCCATGCACGGGGCATGAGGAGACTGTAAGCCGCAAGGCCCATAGACCATACAACCCAAAATTGTTTCAAAAAGGGCTGGATTTTCATCTCTGTTAGGAAACTCTGCAAAAACCATCTTATCAACTTGTGCAGGTGTTTTAATCTTGTCAGGACCATAAATAAAAATTAAAGTGTGCATGTGAGGTAAACCTAGCTTTTGAAATTCAATCGTGAAGACATGTGCCACTTTTTTGCCGAATATATGATTATTCTCAATCTCCTTCATTAAAGCCTTCCTCTTGAGTTCAAACACACGTGCCACCAAGTCTGGGTGAAGGAAGGCATTTTGAAAAGGCAGGAGTTCCTTTGTGATCTATGGCCATTTAGGGTTTTCTGTCATCGTGAGAAAAACATCCGGGTGATGATTGAAACGCATAATTGCCATAGAATCGTGATAAATTTCAAACATATTTCTCGCGCTCCCGGTAA
The DNA here is from genome assembly GCA_949130495.1 of Sambucus nigra. Classification (NCBI taxonomy): domain Eukaryota; kingdom Viridiplantae; phylum Streptophyta; class Magnoliopsida; order Dipsacales; family Adoxaceae; genus Sambucus; species Sambucus nigra. The sequence goes on from OX422208.1 coordinate 358,391,386, forward strand.
AAGAAGATGGCAAAACCATTCTTTTGCCAATTTGACCTGGTTGTAACCCGCTGGACATACCATCAGTGAGATCTTTGTACAACTCCGCCCGAAGTTTTCCTTGATTTAGTCGGTGGTACGTCAAACGGTTTTGCTCAGTTGAAGCCCAACCATCGACAATGAACTCTTGAAACAATTTCCCCCCTCTGTGTATCGTGGAGTACTCCGAGTGGTGTTGAAACATTCGATAACAAAAATAATTCATTTGAGTCAAACGTGTTTCCTTTTTAGTACAAAGTTCCATGTCCCACAGTTTCATGTCAAGGTGCCAACCAAGTTCACTGTGAGGAAATAATAAGACATAGTGCAATGGAAATATGCTGGATGGAACTCGTTAATCTACATCAATTGACTACCCCCTTGAGACAAACTATTATGTCATGCATGCCGCTGACATTAGAGCCATGACCCGGAAAAATAACGGCAATCTCATCAGCGCATGGAAAATTATATGTGCGACGGTCCTTTGAAGAATTGTAGTGGAGATAAGAAGGTAAGCTCTGACCCACCCTATTTGACCTTTCCAAAATCGAAAAAGCCTGCGATATTTCGACGTGAAAGCATTATCCACCAACAAAGACCCTTGAACTGTACTTAGAACATCCCTCCTCAAATGCGGATTTCTATTATGGCGGATATCCAAAGCCACATTTGGATCGTATATGTACAACTGAGCATAAGCAGCCTGATGTTCCAAACCAACATCCGGTATTAAGGATCCAGTGCGATGACGAAGCTCTCCATGAATCGTGAAACTCAATGGACCCCTGCCCCCGATTACCCGATCATCCATTTGGACACCTAAACTTGTAAACGCATTTGCATCAATATACTCTCTGGTATAAGTATGAAAGGACTTTGAACGGTCATCATCACCATAAAATAAAAGCTTAATTTCAGCAGGTAGTTCAATGAGTGGGGGTAGACGAATTTGGCCCTACAAACAGCACTTTCCAAACAATGGTCGCCTCATTGATGAATCTGACAATCTTTCAGTCATCCAGTGTAACGCATCACAGTGAGGGCATCTTATGTTCATAGCTCCCAGATCATGTCTTTCCAAGGCAACATACGAACGACTTAGTCCGTTAGTATAGGCTCCATTTTGGAAAGATGGTCTCCTTGACCCGAATATGAGAAAAATAGTGTTAGACCTTAAAATATGTATTAATAAAGTTCATATATGTTGAATTTCATATAAGCTGCATATATGTGCAGCACATATATGCAGCATATATGTGCAGCAACAGCATATATGCTGCACATATATGTTGTTGCTGCACATATATGCAACATATATGCAGATGCATATATGCTGCATATTAATAAAGTTCATATAGATTAATAAATCATTAGATGTACCTTATAATTGAAGGGAGAAGTGAAGTCCTAATTTAAGGTGGTATAGTATTTCCCTCCGATGAATTATATTGTAGCGGAACCCCGCGGGATGAACTTACTTCAGAATTAACATTAGTATCCCGATTAGATAAATCTTGAGGGAATACTGTCTGAGATGAAGTTAAATTTTCTGTTTGAATGGTAGAAATAAAATCCATATTTAGATTACGGGGATCGATATTATGGATAAATTGAGAAGGGACTACCGAAGGTGGAATGTCCGTCACGATATTGCATGCTGAGGTTTGGTTACGTTGTGGGAAAAATTGAGGTGTAGGGGTATTTAACGAAGTTGAAGGTTGATCCTAAATACTTTCACACTTTAATAAAATATGTTAGTGTCGTTCCCGTCCACGTCGGCATCTTTGACCCAAGATGCGATTAGATAATTCTTGACATGTTAAAAAGATGAAAATATTTAAGACTCGCAATTACGACATTTTTAAAACTATAAACTGAAATTCATTAAACTGAAATTCATTGCAGAAGAAATAAATCACACCAAGTGAGGGGGGTGAGGGGGGTGGTTTTCTTTCCCTTTACCCTTTTCGTCAACCGAAAGTTTCTCCGTGTATTTTCTCTTCTGAAAAAGGAAAATTCAAATCTTATATTAGTCAAGTTAAATGATAAAGAGACAAAGAATGCGATGGGTGTTCCACCCAAATTAAAGCTTGTTTAAATACCTCTCTAAGAATGATGTCCGCTTATGAAACATCCCGGATGACAACACCCTTGTTTGATAAAGGGGTTTGGTTATGTCTAGGGAAACATTGCGGTGTAGGGGTGATTAACAACGGAGAAGTCATAGAAGATGGTTTATCTATAGTGGGAGTTGTTTGATAGGGAAACAACATTTGTTGGGATCTTTCTCGCTCGCGTCGGCGTCTCTGACCCGAGATACGATAAGATTATTCCTGACATGTTAAATAGATGAAAATATTTAAGACTCACAATTACATCATTTTTAAAACTATAAACTGAAATTCATTAAACTGAAATTCATTGCAGAAGAAAGAAATCACACCAAGTGAGGGGGGTGGTTTTCTTTCCCTTTACCCTTTTCGTTAACCGAAAGTTGCTCCTTGTATTTTCTCTTCTGAAAAAGGAAAATACAAATCTTATATTAGTCAAGTTAAATGATAAAGAGACAAAGAATGAAATGGGTGTTCCACCCTAATTAAAGCTTGTTTAAATACCTATCTAAGAATGATGTCCGCTTCCGAAACATCCCGGATGACAACACCCTTGTTTGATAAAGGGGTTTGGTTACGTCTAGGGAAACATTGCGTTGTAGGGGTGATTAACAACGAAGAAGTCATAGAAGATGGTTTATCTATAGTGGGAGTTGTTTGATTAGGAAACAACATTTGTTGGAATCTTTCTCGCCCGCGTCGGCGTCTCTGACCCGAGATGCGATAAGATAATTCCTGACATGTTAAATAGATGAAAATATTTAAGACTCGCAATTACGGCATTTTTAAAACTATAAACTGAAATTCATTAAACCGAAATTCATTGCAGAAGAAACAAATCACACCAAGTGAGGGGGGTGGTTTTCTTTCCCTTTACCCTTTTCGTTGACTGAAAGTTGCTCCGTGTATTTTCTCTTCTGAAAAAGTAAAATAAAAATCTTATATTAGTCAAGTTAAATGGGAAAGAGACCAAGAATGTGATGTACATTCCACCCTAATTAAAGTTTGTTTAAATACCTCTCTAAGAATGATGTCCTCTTCTGAAACATACCGGATGACAACACCCTTTTTTGATAAGGAGGTTTGGTTATGCCGAGAGAAACATAGCGGTGTAGGGGTGCTTAATGACGGAGAAGTCATCAAAGATGGTTTATCCATAGTTGGAGTTGTTTGATGGGGAAACAACATATGTTGGGATCTTTCTCGTTCGCGTTGGCGTCTCTGACCCGAGATGCGTGCAGAAGCAGGTGTCGTTCCCTGATAGTTTCAAAACATAGGAAGTATAATCAAAAGAAAATACGTGTAATAATGCATACAAAAGTTAATCATGGAAAATAACAATCAACAACATAGATAAGTGAAAGAAATTCAAATACGAAGACGAATACGAATCATGCACAAAATGGCATAACATTATACAGTTCGTGAAACATACTTTGTCAGAATTGGTTATATCATCCATTGCCAATATAATATTCCAGTCCTACATAATTAGAAGAACTATATTTATTATGTAAATATTATACATAAATGCAACGTACCATAAAAAATAGGGAAGAAGCCTTAATTTGAAAACCGAATTGAAACCCAATAATATAGAACAAATCAAACCGAATATGGAACAAATCAAATCTCAACCTAGTTAGCCACATATATGTATGGAACTAATCAATATGGAACATAAATGCAACAATTATTCGAGAAAAAAGAGTGGGAGAGAACAAAATGCCCTAATTTGAAACCCTTAGGTACATATTTCGAAACTGAAATTTAGAACCACATTAGGTCAAAAATGGGGAAGAATCCCTAATTTGAAAACCTAAGCCACTGAAGTTTAGAACCACATTAGGTCAAAAATGGGGAAGAAGCCCTAATTTGAAAACCTAAGCCATATACACACATTCAACAAATAATCAAATCTAAACCTAATATGGAACAAATTAGCCACATATATGTATGAAACAAATCTAAAAATAATATGGAACAAACAATCAAATCAAAACCTGAATCGTAGGATGTACCTAATCGAGGAAGAAGGTGATGTGGAGCAGGTGAGGCAGCGGAGCAGGGGCGGGGGCGGGAGATGCAGCGGAGCAAGAGAGGGGGAGGGGGCATAGATGGGGAGCGGGTCGGCAGTGGAAAGAGGGAGGGGGAACCAAGGAGTGCAGCGGGGAGGGTAGATGGTGGAGGAGGGGAGAGAGAGGCGATTTGCAGATCGTGGGGAAGGGAAACGGAGGGTAGGGGAAAGAAGGGAAACGGGGTAAAGAAGGAAAACGGGGTACACAGCGTAGAAGGTTTTTTTTCCCTAGGTGCCACCTCACAATGGATACAATCCTACGTGGCACATTCCCACACCATTAGATCGCCCAAAAAAATGCGATCTCAACCGTTAATTTTTTGGAACAGTAAAACACCCCCCTCTCATATAATATATATATATATATATATATATATATATATATATATATATATATATATATATATATATATATATATACACACACACACAAATACAGTATGGTTTTTTAGTTTACTTCTATGAACAGTTTCTCCTTCCATTCTCACACACTTGACCGTTCTCACATGCTAATACTATTCCGAAAGTACTTTTTCATAGATGCCTCCATTGTGAATAATTGTCGGGATTTTTCCACTTAATCCTCTCTATAATGAATTTACATAAATTAAAAAAAAAAGTGATTTATTAGACATAATTCTCAATTTTCTAGTCTCTTCAACATAATTCTTATTTACTAATTCAAACTAACTTCCAAAATACTTTCTTGATCATCATATCCATTTTTGCATCTTCTTCTCAAGCCAAAATCCTAATTTATCATCAAACTCTAAATCAATATACCCCAATTGAAAATCCCTCAAATAAATCACAAAATCAACAACAACAGCCCCATAATCCCAAATCGATAGTTTTTTTAATGGTTAAAACTTGGATGGTATTGGTTCAGACTTAAGATGTACCAAATATTATTTACTTTTTTAAATGATGAAGAGACTAACAAGTGATATTTGACTCTTAATGATTAAGGGGTAGAATTATATCTGAAGTCTGAATTAATCTAAATATATTCATTCAAAGGGTCATTCAAACATAAAAGAAATATATTTTTTCAAATTCAGATTCTAGATTTAAATTTCAGATTCAAATGTATTTTTCAAATACAGATAGCAAATCTCGTACTCAAACTTCAAATTTCATATTAAGATGAAAAAACAAAAGAAAATTTATTTTCACTGCCTCATATTTAACAATCACGTCACCCACCAACCAAACCTACTTTCCAAATGAGATCCAACCAATTTCCTATAAAAAAAGTAGGAGGCCATTGTGAGAGATAGAGAGGAGAAGATGATGTCACTTGGCAAACTCTGCTCTTCCTCCTACAAGCCTATCCGTCCCCTCTCTAATGATGCTTCTACCTATTACATGGTATACATATCTACATCTCTCAAAATGTGACAAAACCCAAAATTATAAGTTAAGCTTATCGAGTTTGGAACAATATCAAATTAACATGATAGATTCCTTGCATTAATGGTTCGGGTTTTAAAATTTTGATACACCTTATTAGATCTGTTTGTACCCAATAAAATCCATTCACATTATCTAAATTATTTGTTTAAAACTATTCTTCGATATATTTTGTAATATTTATACATTTGGATTATGAACATTTTTTGTTTGGGATCCTACTGATATTAACATTTGAAAATTAGGATGTAGGAATTAAATATTTTTTATGAAGAATTTTAATTAACTTCTGTTAACGGTTTAGGGCATGTGACCCATTAACAATAGTAGTTCGGTTTGAGTTTGTTATTTGGAATCGATTTGGTAAGGGGTCGTGTATGAATTGATGTCTTTTTTACACGAACTTAATATCACACAACACGAACATTGCCCAAGTAGCTCGTGAAAAAGAAGATTCGTATGTTACTGTAATTGAATCTATCATTTCATATTGATATTCATTTCTTAATTTACATTGTTAGATCTTTTTATGAAGTTCTCTTTTATGGTTTATTTTAGAGATTTTAATACATGTAAATTGATTTAGGGTTTGTTGAAAAATTAGGGTTTGATTTGGAGAAGAAGATGAAGTTCAAATATTTTGTTCAAAAAAGTATTTTTGGGATTATGTTTTAATTAACATGTAAGGAATGTTTTTACAGTGTTATAAATGTGGTGGTGGTGGTGTGTGTGTCTGTTGGGGGGAGGGGTGATGTAAGTCAAGGTGTGGTCTTACGTATTTAGTTCCACGTGGGATGTTTTAGTTGCATCCCATCCCATGTATTTATATTTTTGGTGGTTGGTGTTGTGTGTAGTGATTAAAAGTTCATGAGACATGAAAAAAATGAAAAAATACGGTTGATGACAGTTAGGAGAGAGGCTAATAATTATAAAAATACGTCAGATGACTAATAATTAATACTTTCAAAGCGCGACTAAAGTCAAGAAAAATATTAATAAATTAAAAAGAGAGGTTAGGGAATTAAGGGTTATCTAATAAGTCACGGTAAAGTGGGGTTAGCATAAAAAAGGCCATAATTGTGCTAAGTTACTTTATTAGTTGTACATACTTTTAATAAAAGTTAATTTAGATTTAAGAGGTTGAAGAATTGAAACCCATCCTACAAAAACATAAAAATAAAACAGAATCAAGAAGTTTTATATCCCGAGTGAAAATGAAGAAATACCTACTTGATCTTCTTATTGGTCTCTCGAAAATTAAAGATAAAAGTATACTTACAATTTAAAATTATATTCTCAAAGTTTTAAAAAAGTCATGATGACTAAAATAACTACAATTTAATTATTGTCTCAAATTTTGAAAAACGTTTTAACGACTAAAATGCATAACACACTTCAATATTATTTAATTTGGTCTGGAAACATTTATTTGCCACAAAAGCCCGGACCTTTTTTGGAAGTGTTTCAAGTGAAATATTAATTCTTCTCATTCGCTCGTTTTCCATCGTTCTCTAGAATCTTGTTGGAACGCCCACATTCGAACGAGGGGTAGTTTTTCATTCAAACGAGGTGGATCTCTTTGCCCCTTTTAACACATGTTTCTCCCCCATTGGTACCTCATTGGAACTCTCATTCGAACGAGAGAGGATCTCGTTCAAATAAGGTCCAAGTTGTACAAATGAGTGAAGCAGGATTTGAAAAATCTGCACATTTTAATGTGCAGTCATGATGTGAATCGTTTTATTTGTTGAGTTATCAAGCTCCCAACGGCACATATCACAATGACGGTTCAACCATTGGTTAAAGGGTTAAATTTTATGGGTTTAAATAAAGGTAAGAAGGAAGAGATAGGCATTTTTCATCCATCATTTTTAACCCATTTTCGCAATGTCCAAGGTTTTTTCCTTCCAACCCAAGCATTTCCCAAGCTATTCTAAGGCTAAAACACCTAGTTCAATCCTAGTTAAAGAAGAAGTTGGGATGAAGAAGCCATTATTGGAGCTCTTGAAGAAGTTGGAGCATTCTTGGATCATAGGAGTTTTTAGGAGCTTTCAAGTCATTCTCTTTATGTTTCTCCTCTTAAAATCAAAGGTAGGATTTTCCTCCAAGTGTTTTTAAGATTAAAAGATATTAGGATGCATGCTAGAATAATTTATTTTTGTAAAATATTTTCTAGTATGTTTATTAAAAAGTTTTCTGAGTACAATGGGATTTTGATGAAAACTTAGTTTAATATCACTATTGACGAACAAATGGTAATTTAATCTTGAAAAAAATGAGGAAATAAGCATGAAGATATATTTTCATGTTAATGTCATGTTTTGTTGCATATTTAAGAGTTTCTAGGCTTGAAATCCTCCCAAAAATGCTTAAAAAATCATAATATGATATATAAGGATTTATGGATATGACATGTGAAAATAAAAATGGGTTTCTTGATGAAATTATGAAATTGAATTTTTTTACCCTAAATATGTTATAAAATGAAGAAATGATGATGTTTAATGTAACATTTGGGTATGAGGGTAAAATGGACACTTTGTAAAGTGGTATGTATGACATTGCAAATATTTCTTGAAAAGAAATACGAAGAAATGGAATTTTCTTGGAAGAAAAAGGATAATGTATGATTTTTGGACATAGAATCATAAAAGATGCATTTGAATGTACAATGACGATTTATAATGCCATGCTGAAAGAAATGTGTTTTTCATAAGGTTTCGGTAAATGAAGGATAAAAAGGTAATTTTGATATAATTAGATGGTCCTGGTGGTTTGACTTCCTCACTTGACCTCAGTTTTTGTGAAAAATGGATAAATGAATGAAATGGCATGAGAATGATGAAAGTTAAGGAATAATGTGGACATTGACAATAATTTTAAACACATTAAAATGGACTCAGATGAGACCGAGCAATAATTGAGAAGGGCCCGAAGCCCTAGGGTGAAAGTTCCAAAATCATTGGTCAAAGCATATGGTAGCATAACTGGCAGTGTGAAACTCGTTAAAGTATGCAGATAATTGGAGGCTTCCAAGATAGAGATAAAGGAAATGAAAATGAACTTGGTTGTGCTTAAGGAATGTAAATAAGACAACCTAATAAAAGAGATGAAATGGAGACTAGGGAATAAAATATTATTAAATAGTCTTTAGACGTAGTAAAAGACGGTATGAAATGGTTAAGTGAAACTTTGAGCACATTGCTCGGGTGCATTGTATTGTAGTTGCATTAATACTAGCTAAATTGTTAAACGTTTTCGAAATTGTTTTAAATACCAATTATATGCATAGTATTTTTTAGAAAACATATAGCTTAGTATTTTCCACCTTATTGAGAGTTGACTAACCCCTTCTTTTTATGTTAAAACCTCAACCCCTTCCCAAGGTACATTAAGTAGGGATATTGGCAACGACACCAGTAAGGGCCTTATGGGTAATAACCGTCGTTAGAAGCTCTCCCATTATTTTGGAACTTGTCTCACGAAACATTTGGCTGGAATATTTTTAAATCATTTTATTCGGGACTTTGACTAAGTGATGTAATAATACAGGGATAGCTACGATTTATTTCTTATTTCTTTAATTTTGTTGGATTAGGAGAATTTTCATAAATAAAGCTTGTTAATTAACCTTATTATTTAAAGTAATCGCTTGTTTCTCAAATTAAAACCGGTGATTTCATCTTTATAAAATGAGGCAAAGTGAAGGTTTTTCCTAAATAATAAAATTGGACTTTCCCCCTCACCCTTTAACTCCTTGACTTGGTGCGGGTTGAGCTGACGGTGACCCAAATTCAGGTCGGGGCACTATATTTTATAATACTCCATGCTGTGACATTTGTGTGAGCCCAAAGTTATATGTATTGTATCAAAATCATGTGGTTAAGATAAAATGTTGCGTATGCATAATTAGTATTTACAATGATTGAGTTCGTACCAATTGCTTGGCATCGTCGTAGGTACAGTTTGTGTCGTTCTCCCCACCCGTTGAATTTTTGTTGCAATGCAGACAAATGCCCTTGTCCTTGTTAAGGTAAAACATAGTGAAGTGGAAGTCGTATTTATGCCGCATAGGAATGGATATACGATCACGTTTCCGTATGTTTTTAGTAAGGATGCCATACGAATATAATATTATCCCTTGTTCATTTTTCATTTTCACCATTTCCCGCTCACACACACAACAGTGTTACATTTAATGAGTTACGATATTCATGGAATCTTGTACAAAATTCATGGGTTGTGGGTCAAAGTTTACCCATGAAAATGTGGCTAGGTATATGTTTTTGCAACTACCATTCTGGTTGAATAGATATGAAAGTATTGCACTATAAGAGTCGATGATTTATAAAACACAATAAAAAATGTGTTAGTTAGCTCTGCACTGTATTACATGTGTACTTTTAATGATAATTTATTTCCCCAAAGCAACACCATATGTAAACAATGACAATGGTATGTAAATATCATATGCTGACATAAATGGTCAAAATGTCATATCATCAACCTATAACATGAGTGTGTCATATATTGAAGATCAACACAACAAGATTTACTTTTATTATTTGTGTACATAGTAATATGATTCATCGTACGTGTCATGGACCTAAAATCGACTAACTTTTGTTTAATTTTTAACATTACATGATTTTATTTCATTTGGTAAGATATGTTTTTCCAAAATTAGTGAAAAAAGCAAACAAGCATGTACAATTAACATAATTTTACCCTCTTAGTCATAAAAATTGAATACTAAACGTGTATGTGATAGATTGGGAGAAATAATCAAACAGATTGGATGAAGGGGTATGCAGTTGGTTCATGTGGAATTAATTAAATAGAGAATTAAGGTAAATGTCATGTTCCTTTCTATATTTGGATTTTTAGGACACTGTTTTTCAAGTTTATAAATCTAGTCCCTGTGGTACAATAGCATTTATTTTTTTGGTCCGCGCCAGCGGTACTATTTTTCACCATTTTTCATGTAATTTTTAGTACAAGGACTTGATTTATAAAATTATACGGAGTGTCCAAATTTTATAAACTTTGAACATTATAAGGATATTTCCCCAAAACCCCCTTAATTAAATTTCATTCTCATATGATGGTTGGATAGCTGCACGATGATGCCACAATATGATATACAACTGGTTTAGAGGAAAAATTAAAAAAAACTTCTCCATTTTCAATCACGCAAAGTTCTACATGACAGGTTATTAAATGTTCTCCTTTCATGTAGTCACATTTCATTATATACATGAATTACCAATGAAGTTATTTGTGTAGTTTCATTGTTGGAGATAGGAATCACCAAAAGTAGGTCTGAGATGTCAAAGAAGGAAACTAAATCAAGTCCGAGTTGCCACGCTAGTGTCCTATGTTATACCAAAAACGAGTTTGTTAATTTATGTATGTAATTTTGGTTTGAGAATGAGCAATAATGTTAATAATGAAATGTGGTTCTTACTCAATTGGAGCCATCTCACAATACATATATGCAATTTTATTCATGCTTTGTTGTCTGATATTTGGACGAGTTTCTACTTTAGGGGGTTTCGAATCTTCCTCAAATAAGTTGGGGACATCCATATCTCCTCCAAACACCCCTCTTGATTATGTGATCATATCTTCATATTCTTCCTCCCATTAGATTTCTCTTGAGGTATCAACCACTATACATCTCTTTATATCCGTATGATCTTTAATGTAGCTGTTGAAAATCGCTTCGACTCTTCATTTCTATTTCTTTTGATGAGGCTAATATGCGTACTCCAGATTCTTATTTGTTACTCGGGATTTTCTTTTTTTAACCGGTGGGATTCGTGTATTTGGGCGATCGGGGTCACCCCCAAGTTGTTCCATCATGTTACGCCGTGTTAAGGTGCTTATTCGTCGATTTGTCATTATCAGTGAAAATTTTGTTTAGCCTTTGCCGATCAATCTCCTTGACGTGATTATCTGTCAATTTACTTTCTATCTCTGCCATTTATTCCATTTTGCATAAATCCATGCGGAGGTGCTCCTATTCTTTTTTAACATCATACAATACAAATTTAAGGTTAGGTATAAACTCATCCTTATCCACAATAATCGCATTCACTTTGGGCCTGTTTGGTTGTTCCCAAAATTGAAAATTAGCCCATTTAAAATTAACTCATTCATGTATTGCCTTATTATTAGTGTTTTGGTTACAAGAATGAACAAATTCAAAAATGAACCAATTTATGTTGATTCACAAAAACTTAAATTAGTTCATTTTACCAAAAGCTTGAAATTGCACAATTTATAATTACAACATGAATCTTAAATGCACCACTCCCATAGAGTACCTCTCACCATACTACTCACTCTCCCTCTCTCTCTCTCTCTCTCTCTCTCTACACACACACACACATCAAAAGTAAATAACTCCATTTTTCTTTTCCAAACACACCACAAATTAGATTTAAACCCATTTAAAATTAATACATCGACAATCTATTCATTTCAAAATTGATCAATTTATAAAATTAAATAATTTACGCAACCAAACAGACCCTTTATCTTTTTCTCTATCAACTAATTCATATAGTTTATTTACCCTATGTAGTTCCTCCCCTTAAAATTTAGAAGCATTTCTTAACTCTTCTTCTGCGAGCCGCCTCACGACTCAGGTTTATTCGGTCATCTATATTATCATTTAAAATTTCTTCTATTGCACTTGATCGCTTAACATCGTTGTTCATTCCATTTTCCATGCCCCTTGTAATGATCACCTGTTCCCTCAATTGTTATTCTAATGAATCAAACAATTTCCTCTCCTTCATAATTACCCATTTCAACTCCTTAATCCTTATTGAAAACTTTCTCATATGTCCCTTGAATTCAATCGTTTTCAATTGCATACTCGACGTTGAGTATAAAATCATCAAAACCTTCCCCTGGACTGCCCGACCCTCCACAATTTGATTTTGAAAATCAATCGTTGGGGTTTGAAGTGATGTTGGGTGTTTCTTATCCGGAGTTAGTGTTGACAGTACTAAGATTACAATATCATAGGTTACCTTACCTCTTCTAACGGTGGTACATTTTTTGTAGTTATGCAATTGTGATTCGTCTACCTTGGCACTTCCAATACGAAGTCGTTGCCCGATTCAGTTCCATAATTATTGATGAAGATCTTTGCATTTTCCCTGATCTACCTTTCATGCTTGGAGATGATTGTGCTTTCAACTGTAAAAAATAATGAGGTTGGAAAAATCATTACGTCTGTTATCGTTGTGAATATAGTAAGAAAATAGAAAGTTACTCAAAAATTGACCAAATCTGTAACTTACCGAGGTTGATATCTGGGAGTTTTGTTTTTCAGCATTTGAATGTCCCAGCATAAGAATCGAGGTGTGAGGTTCTTTTGGTCATGAATTGGGTTGGTTACGTCAATAACTTCACACCACTAAAACTCAAAATGCATGCTATAAACGTCAGTTGTTTTGCATAAATGATCAATGATTTAATTTTAAAATTACCAAGTAGACAAACTAAATTAAAAAATCATTTATAGTTTCTATTAGTGTAATATGACTAAATACTTTCGTTTCACGTTTCTGTCATAATTTCAATGAGGATGGAGCAAATACAATTGATATATGTCAATCCGCCAAAGCTATACTAAAATACATGTTGACTTTTGATGTAAATTCAACACATCAATTTGAGTCGTCTAGCAACTATGATATTTTTATTAACTAATAATGCATAAGAGTTCTGATATGATTTCTAAATAAGTCTTTCAAACTTTCTTCAAAAGTAATAATTATTTGTGTCCTGGCGGAATCCATGCCACAAGGAAAAATTTAATAGGCAAGTGAGAGAATAAGTGAAATTAACGTCATTTTTTAGGGAGGTTTTGGGGGAGATTTTGGTACTCATATCATTATTCAATACATAAAGGTAGGGTTGTGTTTTTTTTTCCGAACTTCCGATTTTTTCGAATTTCGATCCGATTTTTTTCCGATTTTGGAATTCATTTTTGTATTTCGGTTTTTGAATTTTCGATTTACGATTTTTTCGAAAAAAATCGGATCGAAAATCGGATTTTTTTTTATATTCAGAATTTCCGATTTTTGCCGATCCGAATTTTCGAAATTTATTCCGATTTTTAATTTCGAAATATATACTTTTTATCTTTACTTCTTTAATTTTATTTTTACCTTAGATATGTTTGGGCGAATAGTAACCGTTAGATTAGATTTAGGGCAAGATAGAAGAGGAAAATGGCTCACTTTTATCATATCATTTCGCTCATCTTCTCTCTCACTCTGCAAAACGGCTCTCACTTTCTCTCTCAATATGAATCTCCAAAACGGGTCTCACTTTCTCACTAAGGTAAGATCTATTAATAACATCCTCTATCCTTTAGTTATGTATGTTTATATGTTCAAATCTTTTGATCTTTATGTATGTATTGTATATAAACGATTTCGGTTTAATAACATCATCTATCCTCTCATATTTTGATCCTTATGTATGTATTGTATATAAACGATTTCGGTTTAATAACATCCTCTATCCTCTCATCTTTTGATCCTTATGTATGTATTGTATATAAACGAAAAAGGATGTTCAGATCTAAAATGATTTCGGAAAAAGATGTTCAGATCTAAAACGATTTTGGTTCAGATCTCTGTTTTCGATTTCGGTAATAAACGATTTTTGATGGTTTCGGACCTTCGGTAATAAACTTTTTTTTTGAATCTGTATGTATAAACAAAATCTGTATGAATGTTTATATAAATCTGTTCTTTATCATTTATGAATTTTCACATATTTTTTTCATTTTGTAACAAATTTGTTCTATTGAATTCTTAATTAATAGTGATGCAGTGAAGAATTCTGTTCTACTATATATAAATCTGTTCTTAAACCAGATTTTGTAACAAAGTATTTTTTTTATCTGAATTCTTCATCTAACTGTTTTTTGTGTATTTGATTTAACTGTTTTTTCCTTTGTTTTATCTGTTCTAAAGCTTATTTTTTACTATTCATAAACTAATAAAAGTATATTTCTTTGTTTGTTTAATTGTATAATAGGTGTGGGTACCTGAAATTAGAACTATAGGCCTGGACAAGTAGCCCAGTCCTGGCGGCCCAAAGACTAGGCCCCTCTTCTCTTATATTGATCCGGTCTCCCTCCACGTCCCCATGAAGGAAAGTGATAGGGGAGATGGAAAACGTGGAGGAACCCATCACCTCCACTTACCCACATGTGCATATATATATATATATATATATATATTAAACCCTAGGTCCGGGGCAAAGGGACAAGTTGTATTCTCTGTAATTACTCTCCGGAGTATATAGAAATAATATCGACTGCACCACCATGGACGTAGGTGCATCTTTGCTGAACCACGTACATCATTTGTTGTGTGATTGTCATTTTATATTCCTTGTTCTCACTTAGTGAAAGCTTTCTTCTAATTTATTTGTGTTGCACAATAATTGTCACCACAGTAGGTGTATGCACTTAGACAATAGAGAGTTGCGAGACAATAAAGCAGCCTCAAAACAAGTACCTTTTCTCTAATTAATTTGATTGCATGTCAACAATGGATGAAAGTGGTGGAGTAACTAGCAAACCAAACCCTAATAATAAAAGGGAAAACAAAGTCAGGTTCAAAATCTGGTTTAGCCGGGCATCACAGAGCGTCGGGAGTATGGGAATATTATGAAAAACACTTAATTGAGGGCACAAAAAAATATTCGGGCACTTGTGAGTGCAAGTATTGCAATGTAACAATACATGCACCATCTTCTGGGGGAACTAACAAATTGTGGAATCATTTAAACAAATGTAAAGATTTTATCGGTAACTAAGGAGATAAAACGGCACAAACCATTATTTTTGTGATAGGGTCTTAGCCTTCTAATTGGAGATTTAACCAAGAGAGATGTCGCAAATCTTTAACAAGAATGGTAATTATTGATCAACTCCCTTTTAATCATGTGGAAAAGGAAGGGTTTAGAATGTTTTGTGTGGATTTTCAACCTCAATTTCATGTGGTTTGTAGAACAACACTAACTAAGGATTGCTTGATCATGTATCACGAGGAAAAAACCAAGTTGAAAAACTATTTAAGTATTTTAATACACGAATATGCCTCGCCACTGATATGTGGACTTCATTACAAAATCTTGGTTATATGGATTTGACCGTTCACTTTATTGATAGATATTGGGTTGTTCATAAGAAAATTATCAATTTTTGAGTGCTTCCACATCCACACAAGGGTGAGATAATTGCCAAGGCAGTGGAGAGTTGTTTGTTGGAATGGGGTTTAGAAAAAGTAATGACTATCACACTTGACAATGCAAAAAACAATGGCACATGTATTGTAGATTTGAAAAAAAGATTAAATAAAAGAAATTCTTTGTTACTGGGGGGTGAGTTCTTTCATGTTAGGTGTTTTGCACATGTCATAAATCTTGTTGTGAGAGATGGAGTTGAGGAGGATAAGGACACAATCAAGCGCCTTAGGCGAAGTGTCAAATATGTGCAAAGTAGTCCCTCACGTATGCAACTCTTTAAGAAGTGTGTTGTGGATGAAAGGTTAGAAACAAAGAGGGTGGTGTGTTTAGATGTTAAGACGAGATGTAATTAAACCTACGTAATGATAAATGTGGCGTTGGAGTTTGAGAGGGTTTTCGTTTAGATGAGGTAGACCCCAATTATAAGATTGAGTGAAATGTGGTAGGCGTGGGTATATTGGATGAGAGTGATTGGAGAAAATTAAAATCTTTGCACAATTTTTTAGAAGAATTCTATAAATTAACAAAGCGTGTGTCGGGTTCACAATATGTCACTTCCAATACATAATTTGATAAACTAACACAAGTTAAAGACCTTCTCATGGAGAATTTAGATAGTGATGATGCATTGTTTAGTGCCATGACCATTAAAATGGATACAAAGTTTGACAAGTATTGCATTTTCGATTCTCTTAACCTGATATTGGCTGTTACAATAGTATTGGATCCTCGATACAAATTGCAATTTGTTGAGTTTTGTTATTCTTCATAATTGGAGAAATGTGTCCATTTTTCTTAAGTTGAAAGGTCTTACAAATTGGAAATGTTTGTGGAAAAATTGAAAGATTTAATGATTTGACTTTATAATTACTACAAAGCGGGAGAGACACCTTATGTGGGTCTTGGTACCCCCCAAGATAAAGATAATGTGCCCGAAGAGTCCATTCTTATTGAAAAAGTAGCCAAAAGACCTAAGGCAAAAGACTTGTTGAGAGGTATTTTGAAGAGAAAGGATTATGCGGATGTTTCCAATGACTTGGAAAGGTATTTGAGTGATGGCGTTGTAGAGAATGATGAGCGACATTTTGATGTTGTTGCTTGGTGGAAAGGTAAAGTTACAGCATATCGCGCACTTGCTATAATGGCCCGTGATGTATTATCCATTCCCATGACATCGGTTGCTTTCGAGTCAGCTTTTAGTATGGACGGTCGTGTTCTTGATCAATTCCGAAGTTCATTAACTCCTTCTATTATGGAATGTTTGCTATGCACATAAGATTGACTTAGGAATCCTTTACTTATGTCTTGTGTGGAAGATACAATTGAGGATCTTGAAGCAATTGAAAATGGTATTTTATTTTTCCAATTTTGTTTCAATATATACATTCATTTATATTAGAAATACATAATAATTCGTTTTACTCATTATCATGTTAGTTGTGCAAGAGGAGATGAAAGGTTTATCGCTCGAATCGACTAGTTGAATTTTGGTATTGTTGACATGTACTTTACATTTTACTATGAACATTTATTATTCAATTCATATTTTATTTGGTTGGTTACTATTTTTTTTGGTAAAACAGTGAAATGAGACGAGGATGGATGCAATGATGTTCGGAGAGGATGATGCTTGGAAATCTTTTGTATATTAGCAATGTTTTTGTAATTTATAAAATTTAGGACTGTTTTCGTAATTAATGTAATTTAGGACTGCTTTTGTAATTTGTGAAGTTTAGGACTGTTATCGTAGTATATGTAATTTATGACTGTTTTTCTAATTTATAAAATTTAGGACTCCTTTAAAAAAAAGTAGGGAATAACAATTTCAAAACAAGTACAAAACTTCAAAACAAGACAATGAGTAAAAAACAGGTTTCAAAAATTTAAAACAGGTACAAAAATTCAAAACATGACAATGAGTAAAAAACATGTACAAAAATATCAAAACAGGTACAAAAATTCAAAACAGGTATTAATATTTTTTATAGAACAACAATTTTTAAAATAGGAAATATTAATTTTTTAGATATTTTTTTTACCAAAATTCTTGATTTTTCCGAAAAACTGCTGAATTTCCGATTTTTTTTTAAATTTAAATTTTTTCCGATTTTGCCGAAAATTTTGAAATGGGGAAAAAAATAAAATTCTGAAAATTTCGGATTTGGCTTCAGAACGCCGAATTTTTTGCCGAATTTTTCAGAAATTTTTCCAAAACAAGCATTTTCGATCCGATCCGGCCGAAACACACCCCTACATAAAGGTAAATACAACATTCAAGGGATTTGTAAGATTTCTTCACGTCCATAAATTTTTTCATACCGATCTTACTGATTAAATTTATAATTCAAGTAATGTAAGCAAACGAACGGTTCTCCAAATTTCAGTTTTAGTTTCATGCGTAAAAAAAAAAGAAAACACATGAAAAGTATTTTTCATTAGAGTACAAGTGATAAACTTATATCATTGGTTCTTGTAAGATTATTATAATTCATTACCAAAAGGATTGGAGCACATCCGGTAACTGTAGATGGGTTATTCTCCTGCATCTTCTTCTAAGTTGAGTCCATCAGCCACTTGTGAACTGCTTTTGCCCCGTTGTAAGTCTTTATATCCTTCACGTCATGTACATATGTTATGAATATCCATCCCAATGAATTATCAGTATTGGCGAACAAAAATGAAACACATGAATGCAATGATATTAGTCGGACAACATTATTTACATCTTCGTTGCTCTGTCCTTGTAGTGCTAATATCAACATAGATTTAACCTTCTTCTTTTAAAGTTGAACATCGGCGTTGAAATATCTGCCAATGAAGATATCCTTTGAAACTTATCTTTTATGTATTTTTATTATCTCACCCCTGTTTGGTACTCCTAATATATGTGACATGATATACACAAAATTCAACTAATTCCCCCCAGCACCAATATTGTTTGTCGAAAGTTCAAACCGTTTGATTATTGCTGGGATGTTGGAGTAATTTTCTTCTAAAAATATTCAATCACCAGCCCCTGGGTATATGCTTTAAGAAGGGTCCAAAATAGTGTTTTTTTCAATAACTCTTAGTGTTCCTCCTTTACGACATTATCATTCATCAAACGCAACAAGGAATTGAGCGTCATATATATATTTACTCAATAGATTGCCACAAGATAACATCACAATAATAATAATAAAGCATTATTTAAACATGATGATCAATTACAGTACAATATTTTAGATGTTTTGCTTTACGTATTAATTCCACTTTATAGTATGTTTCTTACATGTGGACCAAATGTTGCAAATTGAATGGAGAACACGTGTTCAGTCATCTCCAATTATTATCTTTCATTTGGTTGATAAGTTATTGCCTTGTGTCATTGTATTTTGTAAAGTAAGCATCATTAAAGAGCAAAAAAAAACATTAGTGAATCATGGGGCCATTTATTTTTATATTTGTGATATGTAGGCTGTTATACCTATATTATCCCAGCAAAGGATAAGTTTTAGATAATCCAAGGCAATTGACAAATGTGCTCGACTTTACCCGCAAAGGATGACGTCTCAGTATTGGGCTGCTGAACCAACCTGTTGATTATAAAATTGGACATGTCTATACTCATATAAACACATACACGCAAGATATCCCTTATTGATCACGTGGCTATAACCGCCAATCTAATATCTCATGTTATCTGGGCGCTCATCACCAAAGTTGTTTCGTACTTCAAGGCATCCATATTTATTATGATAAATATGTATCAAGGTGTAACTGCCTGAATTATAAGGGTTCTATATCTGCCTTTGTAAATATCTGCAAATCACATATAAATAGGATACGAGTCCACGAAATAAAGGGACTCTACTGATACCTTTTCAAGCCTCAAGTTGTATCTGAAACCCTAATTGTAACTGTGTCAGCAAGTGTAATACAAAGTTAGTACCATCGTGGACGTAGGCTTCCTTAAAGGGACAAAGCACATAATAATAATTGTGTTCTCACTATCTGTCATCCCCATTGTTTATAATTATCATTTCTCTTTAACTAGCTCTTTTAATTATTTGTTGTCTCCACTTTTGGAGTCAATAAATTGGCGCCGTCTATGGGAATGGTTGTAACAAGCCATTGCAGTTCCTACCTAAAACCACTCATTCAGATCCTTAATTTTGGCAGTTTTGAATGGAGAATAACCCCGAGATAAGTCGTATATTATAAGTTCAGACACCTCCTACCCCTACTGGGACGGACAACATACACAGCATCTTAATGAGTCTCACCAAGGGGAAAGAGGCGATGAAGAAGAGTGTCAGGCAGTTGACACATACCCTCCAGACCAGACCTATGCAACTCAATCCAAATACCATAACTCCTGGACCCAAGGTATCTAGGAGCAGCGACATGCGACTTCCTCCAGCGCCTCACAAGGAAAGGTAACATGAATACCGTAGGCGAGAGATGAAGAATCCCAGGAAATTGAACTTGGGATCCTGTAGAAATGCTGATTCCTCCTGACGAATCGGCTCGTAACGAAACTAGACGTATCTCCCCAAAGCAACATCATCCATCCAATCGCCCATCCACTTTAATGATCAGTCATATTCAGAGGAACGCCCCAGCGCGATCGATAGACTAAGGAGAGGATCTATGTTTGATCGATTAGGACCACATTATAATCGATAGAAAGTATGAGCAGCCTCATGTGATTGCCCCCGAAGAAGCGTATTAGGTAGGTACGCCACTAGGGGCTCCCATCGCTCCACTCGAGCGTCGACTGAAGCTGACCAGACTTTTTAGGAAGATATTTTGGACGAAAGACGAGGAAGAGAAGAAAAGACAATTGAAGGTGGTACCCAAGGCGATAACTAGTCGTGGAAAGGATCCATCTAGCACCTAGAAGATAGCCTTGGTGAGATGGCCCAATCAAAGAACCCTCTCGAGCGTGATTTAATGAAAGGATCTCCCTTTGTATCTTCAGTCGTGGCATACCCCACTCCGATGAAATTCAAGCCACCAGTCATTACCCCTATGATGGGAAGACATATCCCATTTTGAATATCGAATAATACCAATCTATTGTAGACATTTACTCCATCCCAAACGAGATGAGGTGCCGAGAATTCTCCAGCACCATAATCGGCTCTGCCCAAATCTGGTACAACAGCCTGCCTAAGTGGCAGATTAAGTATTTTCAGCAACTTACCGACCTATTTTTCAGCAATTTCTACTTTAGCGCCAAGCCAGGGAAGCAAATTTCCCATCTTCCTGGTGTCTGCCAAAGGGTAAATGAGAGAACCCGCAACTATGTCACTCAGTTCAACATTAAAAAGCTGGAGGTAGTAGATTACAACGAGCCAACTGCCATCACAACCCTGATGAGTGGGCTACGATCGGGAAAAATGTTCTAGGCATTAGCCAAGGAGATGCCCAAGACCATAACTGAACTGCTAGCAAAAGAGGGAAAAATCATGAACGCCGGAGAGGTGATGGCGGCCAAAGAATTCGATGACTTGAAACCCTCGGCTAGCAAGAGCAATGAAAAGAAGGAGAAAAAGAAAAAATGGCAACAAGCTGAGGAAGTACAATGAGTACATGCCCCTCACGGTTGGAGTCTACCACATTATGGAGGAAATCCGAGAAAGCAAAGACCTCCGATGGTCGGGAAAGCTGAAAATGCCTGTGAATAAGAGGGACATAAGAAAGTATTATGAATTTCACAAGGACCATGGTCACAATACAGACCATTGTATAGCTCTGAAGCATGATATTGAAGGTTTGATCAGGATAAGTTTTCCAAATATGTGGATGACGGTGGCCGATCAAATCTCGAAGAAGGAAAAGAAAGGAGACGGCCCGAATCGCTCTATTGGAGGACGATCGACAAGAAAAGGGCAAGGCACTACGAATCGAATGACGATCCAGACCTTCTTAAAAAAACCAAAGAGCCAATATACTATGTCGATGTGATAGCCTTCGAATGCCATTTCATCGCCAGAGGTGGATCTAGTGGATGAGAAGACCCCGCAGAAAGCAAAGCTTATCTCAATGAGGCCCAATTTTGTGAGAAAGCACAGATAAACTTGACGACGAGCTTAAAAAAATGGCCATGCAAGGTGAACAAAGATAAGTTAATTATCGGCTTCTCAAAAGATGACATGTTGGGGGTATTATACCCCCAAAATGACCCTCTGGTCAGCACAGTGGTCATCTAAGAAGGACGAGTAGCCATGATATTGGTGGACAATGGAAGCTCTACAGACGTAATGTTATACAGCTATTACAAGAAGTTAAAGATTGAGGAAGTGGAATTCATGCCCTATCATCAGCCTTTGATCGGATTTTCAGGAGAAAGGGTGTACCCGCTGGAATGGTAGAAATGGAAGTTATGGTCGGCACCTAGACGATCAACCGTACTGAGAAATTACGGTTCTTTATCCTTGATAAATACGTGTTTTCAGCCTACAATATTATATTTCGAAGGATCGACCTGAAGAAATTCGAAGCCATCCTGTTGATTATACACCAATGCTTGAAGTTTCTAACTCACTTCAGAGTGGGAGTTTTCAAAGGCAATCAAAAGGTGGCGCGCAAATGCTATTTCATTTCATTAGACCAGGAAGAACGGAAGAAGTTGAAGACCACCTACCATATCAAGACCATCGATCCTCGAGATGAAGTAACCACCCACAGAGGATGGTACAGATCGGGTCATTATTAGATCTTATCCTAAGGAAAAAGCTCATCGGTTTTCTGCGAAGAATAAAACCGTATTTTCTTGGAGACATGAGGAAATACTAGGGATAGATCCCGACCTCATGTGCTACGAATTGAATGTGATTCAGGGGGCAAAGCCAGTCAAGAAGAAATAATGGGCTTTCGATGCCGACAAGAACCCCACTGTTCAGGAGGAAGTTCTCAAACTGTAGAAAGCTAACTTCATCGATGAAGTCATGTACCCAGAATGACTGGCTAACGTGGTCATAATGCCAAAGAAAAATGACAAGTGGAGAATGTGCGTAGATTTCACCGACCTGAACAAAGCCTACCCAAAAGATTATTTTCCGCTGCTGAGGATTGACCAGCTCATCGACGCCACAACATGCCATGGACTCTTCAATTTCATGGACGCATATTTTGATTATAACCAGATCAGGATGATGCCCTCTAACAGAGAAAAAACCTCCTTTATAACTCATCGAACTACCCACTATTATTATGTTATGTCGTTTGGTCTTAAAAATGCAAGTGCCACCTACCAGAGGTTGGTAAAAAAAAAAATTCGAGGACCAAATTGGGATTAACATGGAAGTTTACGTGGATGACATTCTCACCAAAAGAAAGGTGGTCGTCGACCACATTAAGGACCTCGACCAGAACTTCGATAGATTTGTGAAGTATCAGATGAAGCTGAATCCCGCCAAGTGTGTCTTCAGAGTGAAGGAATGAATGTTCTTGGGTCTTATCGTGAACCAGCTGGGCATCGAAGCTAATCTTGATAAGATCAAAGCTTTTCTTTACATCAAGTCTCCGAAGATGAAGAAGGAAGTATAGAGATTGATCGGACGAGTGGCAACACTGAATAAGTTAATTTTCAGAGCCACTGATAAGCGCTTGCCTTTTTTTAAGGTGTTGCGAAAGTCATTAGAATGGAACGAGGAATACGAAAATGCATTCGTAGAACTAAAACATTAAATGGGATCCCCATTTCTGATATCATGACCAGTTGTAGGCGAAAAACTTTACTTGTATCTCACTGTGTCCGAATCCGATGTTAGTTCGACACTAGTGAGGCTAGAAGAAGGGGTCCAAAAATTGATTTATTATACTAGCAGAGCCTATCAGGGGTACGAAGTTCGATATCCATGAATAGAAAAGCTAACATTAGCACTGAGAGAAGCCTCACAAAAGATGAATCCATACTTCTAAGCCCACACTATGGTGATCTATACAGACTTACCTCTACGAAAAATCTTGTACAAACCTGAAAAGTCTGGTCGGCTCATCCCGTGGGCGGTGGAACTGGGCACATACAATACTCAATAAAAACTGAGGACCATAATAAAATGGCAGTTGTTAGCAGACTTTATTATGGAATTCAACTATGATAAGAAATCATTCTAGCAGACTCCTCCTGGAGAGAGCTCAACCCCCAGCAGTGAACTATAACACCCAGAGGTGGCCATGAGCCAAGACAATGCCGAGCAGACTCCTTAACGAGAGAGCTCCCTCAAATAAGACAAGGGGACAACGTGACGAGTCCCATCTACATTTTTTAAGTTCGTTAAGATGGAAGAAGGCGACTTCGCTTGATATTGTCCAATTTGGAAATTATATATTGGTGTGTCATCCTGTTCGATAGAAAGTGGCGTTGACATCATACTCTCCACGCCTGATGACATAAATGTTGAATACGCCGTACGATTATAGTTTGAAGCATCAAATAATGAGGCAAAGTACGAGGCCCTTATCGTTAGGCTCCACCTAGACTCATCCATGGGTGCTGCGCACATCGTAGCACATAGTGACTACCAACTAGTTGTTAATGAGATATTGGGGGTTTACAAAGCTAGGGAAAAGACTATAGCAAAGTACGTGGACATAGTTCGGAAAAGGTTAGATAAATTTGCGGAAGAAAAAATACTGAGAATCCTCAGATTAGAGAATACAAGAGCAGACGCCCTAGCTAGATTAGCTTCAGCGATGAGAACATCTTTAAGAAGAACCATAACAATTGAAGTTATTTCGCAGAGGAGCATTGAGGAAGAACCACATAAAATATTGGAGGTAAGCCTGGGACCTTCCTGGATGGACGCCATACGTGCATACATCGAAGATGGTAAGCTTCCTACAGACTCAAATGAAGCCATAAAGTTGCACTATAAGGTAACCTAGTATGCTTTGGAAGCGAATACACTGTACAAGCGAGGGTGCACCGTCTCACTGATGAAGTATGTTCACCCAGTAGAAGCCAACAAGCTTATTAAGGAGGTACATGAGGGATGCTTTAGAGCACATTCTTCCGAAAGATCATTGTTAAAATGAATAGAGACACAAGGGTACTACTGGACGGCCATGAAGGCTAATTGCGCTGATTACGCAAGAAGATGTGATAAGTGCTAGAAGTTTGCAAAGATCCACCGTTCTCCAGGAGCCCCATTAACTCCAATTGTGTCACGCTGGCCATTTTTTTTATAGGGAATAGACCTGGTCGGACCGTTGCCGAGAACGAAAGGAAGATACAAGTACCTCGTAGTGGAAGTAGACTACTTTACCAAGTGGGTAGAAGCTGAGCCCTTAATGCAGATGCCTTACGAAAGGGTATTTCAATTTATCTGGAAGATGATTATATGTCATTATGGATTACCCTTCTCATTCATCACTGATCATGAAACGTAGTTTAGAAATCAAGATTCCAAGGACTACAACACTAGGTCCAAGATTCGAAAGCTACACTCTGCACCAGGGAACCCGTTGGCCAAATCGAGGTAACTAATAGGATGATCTTATATGGGATCAAAAAGAGACTCGATGATGCAAAGGGTAACTGGATCAATGAGCTCCATAGTGTGCTCTGGGCATACCAAAACACCCCACGAACATCCATCGAATAAATATCGTATATGCTCGCCTTCGACACAAAAGCAATCATCCCCACATAGATAAGCCTCCCTAGTCATAGAGTACTCAATTTTGTTACCCAATAAGTGATTTGGGAAGAAGATTGGACCTCGATTTGTTGGAAGAAGTTAGAAAAATCCAACGTTGCACGTGGCTGCCTATCAGCGAAGAGTTGCACACTACTACAATCGTCGGGTAAAGGTGAGCATCTTAAAAGAGGGGGACTACGTCCTCAAGAAAATGATACAAAAGAACAACAAGATAGAACCAAACTAGCATGGGCCATATAGGGTAACCAGTGTCGTTAGTTCGGGGACTTACCGGATTGAAACTTTGGAGGGTGAATAGTTCAAAAACCCTTGGAATTCGAAGCATCATAGGAATTATTATCAGTAGCCTGTTATTTATTTATTTATTTATGTATATAGCACCATTTTAATTAATAAAATGATGGTTTATTCTCTTGTTACATTAATTTATTTATGTATACAGTAAACATATCTAAGTGGTGCTGCTAAAAAATAATAGCGTTAATATAAAGACGTCAGATCGACTGTAGGACCTCATAGGCCACGAACAGTCGAACTTGAACAAACTTATTTTCACAAGTTTGCCAAACCCTTATATGGCCTAACGGGTCACTAATGAGGTGATTGACTACATGTACGATGTCACAGGTCGCGAATAATGTGGTCGGCTAAGAAATCTATACGACCTCACGGGTTGCGACCAGTTATATGACTTGGCTGCTCAAGTTTTACCAAACCCTTGTATGAACTCACAGGTTATGAACTAGGTGGTTGGCTACATCCATTGTACGACCTCACAAGTCGTACACAATGTGGTCGGCTAAAATCTATACGACCTCAAAAGTCGCAAACAGTTATACTTGTATTAATTCACCATCATAAATGGACTACCTGAACGCTCTGTATGACCTCACGGGTAGCGAACAAAAGCGCTAAATATTATTTCCAACAAGCAATAAAATGAAAACAAACAAATCAACAAAGCCATATTTTAAAGAGAAAAAACACAATCAAGATGATATCATGGAAAGGGTGTCCAAAGTTACAGAAGCATTTTTAAGTAAAATTAGGAAAGAGATAAAAATATAGAGAAGTTTATCAAGCTCGAGCATCAGCTAGGAGACCGTCACCCTCTTATCCAGCCAAGTTGGCAGCCTCCTCATTATCTCCTTTCCAATCGTTCACAATTTCAAAAATATCTGGAAAGTGAGTGGCCAACATCTTCTTGAGATCTTCATATACATCCAAGAAGTATCACATGCATTCAGTGTTAAACTTGATTGAAGCCTTGAAGGCTTCAACATCAGCAGTACTAGCATTGACTAGAGCGCCCCGAGAAATTTGTTGCTCTGAATTAAAATCTCACTTCTGTTTTTCAAACTTCTCTCTTTACGCTACAAGAACATCATTTAAGCGCTGGATTTTAGCATCATCGGTGTCGGATTTCTCTTTAAGAGGAGCATTCTCGCCCTCCATCTTGCTCAGCTCCTTAGTCCTGGTCATCAACTGCTTTTCCCTTTCTTTCAGCACATTAAAAACCTTATTATAACTAGCCTTTCATGTCTTATTTTCTTCGGAAAGTTTGTTATAGGCTACATAATTGACCAAGTATTTCTCTTGCAAGATAGTGTAAGCCATGGATGCCTAGACAATAAACAGTAGAGCATGGTCAAAGTACAATAATTAGGCACTTAAAAGCTACAACATAAGATCGATAAGAAGTACATCCCATAAATAACCGACATTGGTCGAAGGTCTACAAGGAATCCTAATTCAAACAACGCAAAAAATCAAAGTCCTTCACGTGGCCCCAATAGCAACAGATCCAAAGCATTATTGGCATGATGAATTACAGAGTTTTAATCATCTTTCAAGTCTTCGTATATGACCTTAGTCTCAGGGTAAAAGTTAAACTCGGGAACCTTTTCATAACGAGAAGTGTAACCAGGACCCGACTCAACTCTGGGCTTAGACGTGCGACCAAGTCCCCTAAAAAAATTTCTCAGTGGTTGCCTCTCTTCCTCATCTACCCTTAGCCTTTTCCTCCTATTGAAAGATCCATGGGGGCTTTACCTTTAGCTTTAGTGATAGCTTTAGCTTCATGATATTGAGCAGCCTACTCGGCTTCTACCTACTTCTGGCCGAGCCCAGCTCTATTATGACGAGCTTCACCTAATGCTTTGTGGTTGATAAATCGAGGATCCATTCCAAAGGTTTATTCTGAAGGATGCTCTTCCCCACCGGAAAAAATAGCAAACTCATAAATCAATATACCAATTCACAGTGAATGAAACAACTAAGTAAAGCACCAACATAATTTATTCGCTTCTAAATTACCTTCCCTACCTACAGACTGGTCATCAGTGTCAAAATGGGTCTCCTTTGCCACCCAACCTTCTTGGGGGACTTCAAATTCCAATGGGACCCTATCACCAGATGGAGTGTGGTACCTAACAAAAACGAATTTTTCTACAGTAAATAAATCCTCAAAATTGGGAGGTTTCTTTTCAATATAAGAGACGACCAGGTCAACCAATGATTTGGGTAGCTTTGGGACTCGCTTTACTGAAATACTCAAAAGCAGAACAATAACATCAATATAATAAAGCAACTAGAATGAGAAAATAAGGAGATGAAATAATTAGAAAAATGCTTTTACTATGTTGTTGGGCCCGTTCCATTCCCTGGGGACACTACACGACCTGTCCCATTTATAGGCCCTAAACTCCTAATCCCATATTATAAAAACATACAAACACTTCCAGTTGTGATTAACCATCGTGACCATTCTATACTGAGGTTTTCGAGCAAAAAAATAGTAGTAACCAGGGTCTTTGGCATTATCTTTCAAACTGTACACGTACCTAAAAATATCCCCCATCAAATCAAACCCAATCCTAAGTTTCCAAAATATTATTGCTCCTAGTATAGTCCTATATTCTTTTGGAGGTAATTAAGTTAGATTAACGCCTTAACCCCTTAGAATGGAGTAGATGGTAGGATTTAGAGGAAGCCTTAATCCTACTTGGAGGGCCCACAAGGGGAGGTAAATATCCTTCGAATCTCTTACAGAATAACATCTCTTAGAAACACTGAGCATTTTGGTCTGGATAGCTACAGGGAGGGTACATCTCTCTCTTATCGCATCAATCTCTTCCTCAGTCATGGTGCAATGATACCAACGGGAATCTATCTCAGCTGGATTATAATTACTGAAAGACCCAACAAAATCCTCTTTTTTTCCTCTTCACTAGAAGTCTCAGAATGGGACCCCTCAGGAGAAAAGTGGGGACCCACACTTTCTGATATATTATCTTCTGTCTGCAGTAGGCTCCTCAAAAAGGGAATCAGGATTTATGGGATCCATAGAGACAGTATTCACCAACTCACCCTCACCAAAAGAAGGAACAAATCAAGGAGTTTCTAAAATGGTGAAAGAAATATAAGGAACATAAGGGTCAATAGAGGAACCACAGCTAGAAGGAGTGTTAGGAGTGTAAAGAGGGTGACCAGGCTCCTCCTCTGGTCTAATCACTTGTAGAGTATGGGGAAACCTCCTCGCTATGATTCCAGGATTCTCTAGCTCTAAACTTCGAATGAATTCATAAGCTCTCTAGACGTGAAGGGGAAAATCCTCGTGTTATTCTATTTTTTTGGTTCAGCTAAACCTAGGACAACAAACTCAGTTACCGTCTAAAAGATGAAACCACTACATAACAGCAAGAACCAACCAACAAAGAACTAGAATGGAGAAACCCTAACTAAATCAAGAAGGGAGTACTTGATAAAGTAGGACAATGGCGAATTAAGCTACAAAGAACGAAGAAGGAGGCGCTAAAATATTTTGGCGGCAAAATGATTGAGCTTTCACAAATAATGGAAGCAACGCTTGGGAAGTTCTCTCTCTTCATCTCTATGTGAATCTTCTAAGTGAATAAAATAAGAGAAGTGGCATGTATTTATACTCTTTCATGAAAGATTGAAGAGACACAACAAGCCATACGTCAGCAAACTTGTAAAAATTGAAATGACGGTACAAAGTATTAGTGCGTGTGACCAGTCACCATAATTACACAATAGACTCTTCGGTTGCCTGACATGTGTCCTCAAGATTTGATGGGAAAACTTAAAGGAAATCTTCTCAGTTTAGGCCGACAAAGGTGAGCCGACCGCAAATGAGTTAGTGCGAGCATCACATAACACATCTTCCACTCACTTAACCTCAAATTGGGGAGTTCCTGCAAGAGGTCTTGGGGACTTTCTATTATACCTATATAATACCAGCAGAGGATAAGTTCTAGATAATCCATGGCAATTAACAAATGTGCTCGGCTTTACCCCCAATGGAGATCATCTCAGTATCGGGCTGCTTGCCCAATATGTTTATTATAAGATTGTACACGTCTATACTCCTATAAGCACATACACGCAAGAAATAACTTATTGATCACGTGGTTATAACCTCCAATCTAATATCTCCTGATTATTCGATGCTCATCACTAAAGTTGTTCCCCACTTCAAGGCGTCCATATTTATTATGATAAATATGTATCAAGGTGTAACTGCCCGAATTATAAGGGCAATCCATCTCTCCCTTTATAAATATCTGTAAATCACATATAAATAGGATTCTAGTCCACAAAACAAAGGGACTCCATTGATACCTTTTCAAGCCTTGAGTTGTATTTGAAACCCTAATTGTAACTGTGTCAGCAAGTGCAATACCAAGTTAGTACCACCGTGGACGTAGGCTTCCTTGAAGGGCCGAAGCACGTAAAAAATCATCGTGTTCTCGTTGTATCTCATCCCCATTCTTTATAATTATCATTACTCTTAGACTGTCTCTTTTGATTATTTTTTATTTCCACTTTTGGACGTCAACATAGGTCATTCAGGTTTGAACGATTTTAAGTAATCTATTTGGAGAAATGATGCTTTAAAAAATGCCTTATGTTTTTACAGGTTTAACATCCTTAAATGATTAATAGGAACTCAAGGTAGATGTCCCTACAGATACATTTTCAAATAATCTATGGATGATTAGTATATATTAAAAATAACCAAATGCCTTCCAACGGTCATTTTATACACACAAAATGACTATTTGTAACATGCTCTATCGCTCATATGAGATCAATAGAGGCCACTGTGATAACTAAGGACATTTGAGAGTTTAATCAACAAGGTTTTTGATGGAGGATCATGTTAGGCTTCAAACAGTTTCGAAAGATTTCAATCCCGCATAAATAAATAAATTGCAAAACTAACAATAAAATGCATCGGTTCAGTCTATTTTGGCAAGTGGTTAATTTATGCCTATCTATATCTTCAAACAAACATTCAAGACATTAATCAATACTAAGCCGTTATATTAGAGCTCACTTACAAGTTTATTCTTTAGCTTTCATGCAAGTATCTCCAATTTGAGATTGATGGAATATAAAATTTTGATGATATATTACAAATCGGTGGAGATAATGTGTTGTCAGCTATTTTGTGAAGGTAATATAGCTTCTCAGAGTAACAATTATTTCATTACCCACTACTTGAACATGTTTCCTGTCATTAAATAACTAAAGGGTTTATGGTATATTTAACCGTGATAGTTTCCCACATTTCTATTGACATTGCATAATTAGGACCGAACCCAATTAAAAAGATGCCTCTCACATTTGAGACTAACATTAATATTTGAGACTAAATGCCTCTCGCCCCTAAATTTTATCAACATGCAAAAATTTATGAACCTTGAATTTATGATACTAGAGCATTCATGTTACGCTATGGCATGTAGTTAGTACCTTGTATAGGTGGATAGTTTTAAACCTTTCAACATAGTGAATAGTTTCTCTTGTTTGATTAAAACATATATTTGCAATGTAAAAAAAATTAGTACGTCTTGACACCCTCCTCTCCCGTTGTTATATTATTAATTAAAAAGTTTGGTGATTATACAGAAAAAGTTAGTAATATTCTTTTTATCATTTAATACTTGATGAAAATATAAAAAGCCTTGAAAGTGTTGATATTGCCAACAATTGTGGGTGTTTTTGTAATTTTTGGCAAATTAAAATGTTTTCACTCTAACACACCGTTGAAATTAAAAAATGATATATGTTATTTTCCCCTAGGTGACAATGTTCATGGATTCTGAATATATATCGGTGTTCTATATTTTTTAGAGTAGATTAAAAAATGAATGTTCCAAATTCATGTTTAATAATATGAAAGAAAAAAAAATAGAAAATCAACTATATTCTCCTCTCATTCTCTAAATAAGACTTTGGTTGAAAGAAAAAAGAGGGAAAAACCTTAATAGTTTTTTCTAGTTTACTCCCATTTCTTAAGTTTTGTTACGCTTCCATCCAATGTATATTTTAAATTATATTTAGTCTCATAACCACTCAAAATCGCTTTGTAATCGCATTTAACTTCCCATCTTCCTTTTCTTAGAGAATGAGACTTGTCCTGTAATTGTTACAACATGACCAACAACTAAAAATACAAATACACGGGAGTGACAACCAATGAATTTTTTAAAATAGGACTAAATACTTAAGATCGCAAATCTCAATTAATTGGAGAAGATGGGACATTAAAATGCGGGAGATTTGGGTTTCAAATATTCTCACCTTGCGAAGAAATGTTGGAGACTTATTCAATTAGGCCTGTCAATGGATCGAATTTTATCCAAATCCAATCCATTTAAGTAGATATGGATCATGCCTAAAATTCGATTACCCGACTACCAGTTTATTAAATGGAGCGGATTTGGATTCATATACCCCGAATAATATATATATATATATATATATCTATAATATATTGTTAATTAATATATATTATATTTACTAATATTTTAAAAATATATTACAATAGTTATAATAATATAAAAAAAATCTCTCTCATATAAAAGGAAAAAGACACGGCTCATTAGAAAACCTAAACCTAATTCTCTCAAACTCTCACCTCTCCTCTTCTCTCTCTCACCGACGTCTAACTCCTCTCACACCCCAAACTCCCTCCTCTCCTCCATTCTCACTCGACGCCTCCTCTCCTCTCCTCCTCTCTCATCCGACACCTCCTCTCGTCCTCCCTCACCCGGTGCCGCCCCACACTCATCCGATGCCTCACCCAAACAGGTATGTAATCCGGGGTTTCTTGTTCCAGACACCAACGGGTGTGGTCTTAGTGGCGACGTTAGACTCGATGGAGACACAAAGACTGGAGGGGAGGGTGGTGATGTGGGTGTGGTTGGTGAGGATGGTTTTAAGTTTCAACTCAGCACCTACCGATGCACTGGTAGTGAAGATATTTTGTCAAGAGACTTTGGACTTACTCCTCAATCTAGAAGGCAGCCATAAAATCAAATCAGTCCACGACTGAAAACTATGCAAAATTCGGTTCGGTGTTTATTGGATTTGTTATGCTTTGATTTGGTGGGTGTTGTTTGAGAAAAATTCCTATTGGTTTGTTGTTTGGTACCTTTGACCCTGATGTGTTTGAGTTGCATGTTGAAATTTCATCTTGTAAAGTTCATCTCATGCCATCAAATATAATAAACAAATTATGGTACTCAACAAATACTTAATTTTCGTAGCATAATAGAATATGGTGCACAAAAAAAACTTAATAAAACTATGATACTTAGCAAAAAAAAAGTCTGATCAACAAAAACATAATTTTTTTGACATATCATTATCTTTTTTTTTAATGTAAATTATTATAAAAAAATAATAAATAAATAAATAAAATGAATCGAATCGGATAAACGGACTGGATAAATGGATTTTTAACAAATCGTATTCAGAACCCTAACAAATAATCCATCAGATAATCGGATCAAATCCGAATTCTTTTAAAACAAACGGATATGGATTTGGATTTTCCTGATCCGGTTAGAATCCGATCCGTTTATATGCCTATATTCAATATCACAGCTCTTTGTGGTCCCTTACACTCAAATCCATCTATTTGTCTATTTTCTTATTTTTGAAAGTAATAAAAGAGCGCAGGCTTTCTTGGGCCTTGGTCTAGTCTTTTAAAGGTAAGGGATCTCCTCTTAAGAGGGTTATACAATAAAGTGTTCGTACCTTCATTTATATTTCATAAACCTTCTAATTGACAATATAATAAGGTTAATGATATGATTGTAATTAGTGGTGGTGGTGGGGATATGGAACCAAGACATGGTAAGATCACTCTTCCTACATGAGGAGGCCAGAGTTATATTAAGAATTCTTTTAAGAAGGGTGGGGTCCAACGATTGTTTTGGGTGAGTCCTCAGTAAAGATCGTATGGGAAAATATAATAATAATAATAACCACCTTTCATATTCTTTGTCATTAAACTTATATATGCGGAAAGTGATTTGAAGTTTTAACATTCCCTTGGAAATCCATTTCTTTTGGTGAAGAGATACTGTTAATTCTAGAGAGAATACTTTTTAAAGACCATGTTATAAGGAAGTCAACAGTGTGAAACACGTCATATTTTGGCTAAAATATGCTAAAAAATTTGAGCCATGGTTATTCCTTTGATAACCCACTCAAGCTCTAATGTTATATTAATGGTTAGGTTGATGTAACACCCCCACATATTTTAACATTGGAGTTGACCAAACATGAATAATAAAATATGAAAAATGCTATAATTGAAAATATCATTCTTAACATTTGACATAAATATGAGACATTTAAATTTTTTCCAACAATAAGAAACACGATAGATAATAGTATGATTGATCACCAAGAAAAAGTCAAACTACAATAATCCACCAATAATTTAAAATATAAAAAAGTTTGAATAAAAATTCGAAATTCAAATGTGGAGTCAGAAGCGACTAAATCAAAAAACTATGTTAAGAGAAAGTTTTATGATTGTTGAATATATTTTCATTTTGCATTTTCCGTTTCAATCCATTTCATCATCATGTACATTCTCAAGACTTCAAGTGAAGATAAGTTAGTGACTGAATGCACAATCGAAGATTGAAGAGTTGAGATTGTCAGTACAATTATCGAAGAAGGTATATAAGAATGATTTATGTAAATTCAGAGATATTTTAAAAGTGTTTGAAAGCTTAGAATATTTTTCTATTTTTAAGTTATTATAACTATATTTTACATATATGAAAAAAGAAAACATTAAAACTTATAACTATTAAAAGATATGCAATAACAATTATCATTATATTGAACTTAGGCTTATAATAAAAGGGATACTGGTTCCATCGATAACGTGGAATGCATTATGTATATGTGACTTACAATCGCTTGAGTTGTTTCTTCACTATCTCATTTTCTTAGTTATATGCATTTTCTTGCATATCATCCTACGAGTTGGTACAATACAAATTTTTTCTGCATCTACAAGCATAAAGTATTAGCTGTCATACATAACTACAATAAACTAATCAAAGAAGCTTAAAAAAATTAAAGAAAATACATTTTCTCTAACTTGAGCATGACTACTTCTACCAGATGTGTGTGGTGATGTTAAAAGTGCACGAAGGCCTTTGTTCTTATCACTCTTAAGCTAGTACAAGAGAAAAAAATTTACGATGTAAACAAATTAAGTCGAGATTTTAATAGGTGTTGTAATATCTAGGGATGGCAATTTTCTTCGAAGTTTCGGGTCCCCGTGGATGCCCGGAAAAAAAATCCATGAAAAATTCCTGCAAATTCTGGGAGTAAAATAATCCCCAAAAGAGTTCGGGCCAGTTTCGGGAATAGCCTCGGGTGCCCACGAGGATACCCAAATTATATATATATATATATATATATATCCCCATACCCATTTGGATTCCCCTCCCCCCCCCCCCCCCCCCCCCACCCTTTACATATTTAAAGACAATATTACCCTTAAAATTCTTTTAACATCCACTTGTAATAGCACAAAAATACACCATCTTGTAATAGCACCATATCATAGCATAACAAAATAACAAAAACAGAATCATGTAATAGCATATAAAAAAAACACATGCTTGTAATAGCATAACAAAAGCTCTCTTATAAATGAGTCCAAAATCAGATTTGAGCACCCAAATAATACAATAATATTAGCAAAATGAAAAGGTTAAAAACCCAAATCTGCACATCACCAATATCCAAAATTTTCTGGACAAAACCCAAATCTATACATCACCAACATCCAAAATTCTGCATAAAACCCAAATCTGCACCAGCATCCAAAATTCTACCAAAACCCAATTTTGCACATCACCAACATCCAAAATTCTGCACATCACCATATCTGCACATCACCAATATCCAAAATTCTGCACAAACCCCAAATCTGCACATCACGAACATCCAAAATTCTACACAAAACTCAAATCTGCAAACGAAAAAAAAGGTTTAAATTCTATTAATTTACAACAATGTTAGTAAAATATAAATGTAATCAACAAAAAAGATTTAAAAATTTTAAATAAAAAATATAACGTGATACTTACCATGTATTTAAATCTTCCATTTCCATTATTGTTCCATCGAGAACGTTCAAGCTAGTGTTACCAACCTTATTAGCACAAGTGCGGCTATTATGTCCAAGTCCTTGACAAATACTATATTTTCGAGTTTTTCCACAATCTCAAAGGCGAAAGGATCATGAGTTGTAGACCTAATCACCTTTCTTTTCTTCAAACCTAATGGGTGACCTTTGTGAGATTGAATGGTAGGTTCAATTGTTAAAGTAAATGACGATTCGATAAGTTGAGAATTTTTTTCGACTATCTTCCTTTTGACTAAGGGGCATTTGTTTGTACTTGCTACGAAAATCCTTTAAAATACATTCAATTTGATCATCATCACTAATCATGTCACTTTGGGTACTAGAAAATGATCTTTTATCGATTCTCCGCTGTGGATGTATATCATCAAGTTGTAACAAATCTTCTTTCATATTTCTCATCATATGTGCACAAGGTAAACCCATAGTCTCTGCAAATATACCCGTGCATGTACCCAATAATGAATTGGACCTTGATAACTCAGATTGCTCGGAAATCTTTGTAAGTGCAAACATGAAAACATTAGTAAAAAGCTCCTTAAATAAGTGGTGGCAAAATTTTTGTGGAACACGAATTTTTTCACTAGCAACCTTTGTTTTAATTTCCTTGTAGTGATTAACTATAACAAGACAAATTTTTTCCTTTACTTCACAAAAACATGAAGATATTTCTTGATCGCCGAATGTGAACCTTCAACCCTTGAAGTCACCCGATTTCCAAAGTGTACATATTTTCCGGTAATGCATTTACAAACCGCTATTTAAAAGGAAGCCAAGTACTTCTTATATAATTGAGGATGCACTCCTTTTCCTTATATTGAACTTCAAGAAGATTCCAAGCTTCATTAAATATTGTTTCTTTCGGAGATTCAATAAAATTGGTCCAACACAATAAAAAGTCTTCCTAATCTTTTTCTTTGTCAAATATCACCTTACATTTTGATAGAATATTTCTCTCAATATGCCAAATGCATAAAAGATGCCCATCACTTGGGAAAACAACTTCAATGGCCTTCACTAATTCAGGTTCATGATCCGTTACAATCACCGAAAGACGCCTATCACCCAACATATTTTGGAATTTTTCCAATGCCCACACATAATCTCCTTCCTCTTATTTTTGCATGAAGGCAAAACAAGAAGAAAATGAAGTATTGAAGCTTGAAACTCCAACTATATTAAGCAACGACATCCTGTATTTATTTATCTTATACGTACAATCCATCACAAAGACATTGGAGTAACTCATGCTTAATTCAATTGAAGAAGGATGTGAAAAAAAATAAATGAGTTAATGACCATCTTCATCGCGCTTAATATAAAAAATAAAATTATCACGAGAAAATTATTCAAATAATACTTTGATCATAGTACGGTTCGCGAAAATTTCTTTTATGATCGTACCCTTTGCATTGTAGACCGTCTTTGCTATTGCTCGAAGCTTTGGATTTTTTATCGAAGAGAAGCAAGTATTTGGCGTGTTGGTATACCGGCCAAGCTCATCTCTTTGATATGCATCATCTCTTCTTTTGAGAAACGACGACAAGAGGGGTGCCCCGACATATCACTTGATGGTTCATGATTGTGGAAAATATTTTTTTATCTCCAACTTCCAATTTCCATCACTTTTTCTTCTTCCCCAAATCTCAAAAGGACAATTTATATGTCGCGATGACGTCGCCCTCTTTCGTTGATCCATTGGCACATGAGTGATATTCTTTCCACCCCTATCACAACCAATAAGAACAAATCGATCTCTTTTTGATTTTTTAATCGTTGTAGCATAACCTTCGATTTTTGCCTCATTACGAACACTATTAACAACCTCCTCACGACTTGAAAATATCTCATCTAACAACATAAAAAATCTTTCACATTTAACATTATCATCCAACATTTCACATTTAACACCTATTAGTAATAACAAAATGAGAACTACATCTAACTTTGATTAAAAAAATTACTACTAACTTTGATCAACTAACTTTGATTAAAAAAAATTACAAAATAAAAATAAATTGAATTCAACTAACTTTGGCAAAAAATAAATTACAACTAACTAATATACAAAACAAATTACCATAAACAAATTAAGAAAACCCTAAAAGATTAAAAAAAATCTACAAAACCTAAGTGATGGTATTTATACTAAAATGTTAATATACCTACGTATTCCATAAACAAATTAAATACTCAAATGCAATTGAAAATTAAACTTAAACAAAATTACCTAAATCGTTAGAGCTTTTGGATGATTTGCATAGCTCCTTGATTTCTTCAACATTGTTTGTGCTAGTAAGATTAATAATATCATTCAACTCACTTAAATCTTAACGAGTAAATTGGGTATCCCAATCAAACGTTTCTTCATTTGTAAGAACCATTTGAAATGATTTTGGAGACAATAGGAAAAAGCATGAATGATATGGAAATGAAAAGGGAAAAAGAAAGATGAAAGATGAAATGGGTATTTTCTTACCAAAATGAGTGAGGTTTGGAAAAAGTGGATTGAAAGGGTTACGAGGGTATTAGTGTCTTTAACCATAAAAAGAATGTGGGAGAAGCATATATGGGTGTGGGAATACTCTCTCTCTCTCTCTATAATAAGTGGGACATAACCGTAACACTCTTTTCTTTCTTCGTTCGCCGACCTCCTTCTCAAAAAACCCTCTAGTTAGAGAGTTCCCAATTCATCCCTGCCTCATCTCCTCTCTTAGACGTTCTAAAAAAAATTCATCATCATCCCGCCCGCCCGCCCCTCATCTAAAAAAAAAACCTAACCCTCCTTTCATTGTTCATGTTGTTTTGTCCATTTTTTTAAGGAATCGAGAGTACTTCAAAAGACGAGAAAGAGATCGAAAGTTTCTTGTGCAACCCAAGTGTCATTGTCGAGAATTTGTTTTTATGATTGGATGCATTGGAGAAAGTGAAACAATGGGATCCCACCTCCAAAACTCGCTCTAGCTGAAGACGGACCTTATTTCTCACCATCTAAAGGGATAGATTACAAATCATTTTTTTTACTCCAGCAACTTCAATGGATTTCTCACTATATATAAGTTATTTTATATCTTTATGTTCAAGTGCTCTAGGTTCTGTACAAATTTATGTTCAACTTCAATGTATTTCTCAAGATCCTTATGTTGGTACAAATTTGTCATCGTTATTAAAGATAGGTTCTGTACATTTTTGAGCTTCAACGTCTTCAGCAACAATAATCTGGAATACTTTAAAGAAAAAAGAAAAAAAAAAGGGAACGGGTTCCCCGCAGGGAAACCGATACCCGTTTTAAACGGGGACGAGGATCCCCGAACCCGTTATAACGGGGAACGGGGCGTGGATGGAGAATGGTTTTTCTAACGGGGACAGGGATGGGGATGCTTTCCCCGATCCCGAACCGACCCGTTGCCATCCATAGTAATATCACTACTTGTTGAGTGCATTTTAACAAATGAGAAAAAAGTAAATAACATAACATACCTTTTCATCATTTAGGTCTCAATAATAAACGAGTTTTCGCCACTGACTTTCCTCAACGCTAGGGTGATAATGTGCCAAGTGTTCCACATTAGTATCGTACCGATCATAATCTTAACGTTATGGGGTGGCCATTTTTTTCACTTCTTCAAGAGGATTGCATTTTAAAATGCCTCATCTCATTCGTAGAGTTGATATTATTCTGCTAAGTAATAAACTTAAAATTAAGTATTAATCGTGATACATAATTATAATAAAAGACTCAATGCAAAACTCCATCTACATTTTCACTAATCTCTCATTACGTCCATCAATGGAGAAAAAATATGACAAAAAAATTGCAGAGTTGTGACGTTATATCTTGGTTTGCTGTCTCTTTCTTCCACCATCTCTCTATATCTCTCTCTCACACAAAAATTGGATAATACCTTTTAAATTCCAAATACTTTATATGATTGAGTGCTTAGTTTCTACGCGAAATTGTCAGGGTTAATACAAGAAAAACAAAGCCTTTCGTTTATTAACTTAAAGAATACATGGTTCATTA
Organism: Sambucus nigra; assembly: GCA_949130495.1. NCBI lineage: Eukaryota > Viridiplantae > Streptophyta > Magnoliopsida > Dipsacales > Adoxaceae > Sambucus > Sambucus nigra. The sequence continues at coordinate 358,431,467 of OX422208.1, forward strand.
AAGTTTAAGATTATGTGTTTTCATAACTTTTCAATTGTTTGAAGTTATTTTATCTATTTTATATTCAAATATTGTGATTTACCATTTAGTTTATGGAACTACTTTTACAGAAGCACTAACTTACTGAAAGATGAATAACATATTAACTGGAGGAATGTTATTATTAGTAATATCTCTCTATTTACCTTTCATATATTATTAAGGTTGAGTAATATTTAGGAACTATCTCCAAATTATAAGCTCTATCTTCGAAGCAATAAAAAATAAATAAAATAACGGTTAGTTTACAAACTATCTTTATATTTTATAATCTTGAATAGTTGGAAAAAAGTAATGATCTTTTAGCAATATTTCTATTGTTTATGATAGCCATATTTATATAGGGGCATATACCAAATAGTCCCTCGAACTTATTTTAATACATTTATAGTCCAATCCTTTTTATTTTTCACCAAAGGGTCATTCACCATACCATGACTTTTTAGTACAAAATAAAAGGCTTGGATTAAATGTGTATTAAAAAATGTTTGAAGGACCTTTAGGTATTTGATCCATTTATATAAGTTTGCCACTCAAGAGGTCATCAAGCTTTTAAAAACTTTGTGGAATAACATGTTAAGGTGTGAAACGCTCCGAATTGGAAAGAAATCTTCACCCTTATGTATGAAAAATTCAGGGTTTTGGCTCACACGATATCGAATTTACTGGTAACTATATTGGATTTTAATCACTAAAATTACACTCTGAATTGTAAACCAATGATCATTACACATTCAGTCAGAGTTTTGTATCATGAAAGAAGGATTGAATTATTTTCACTTGGGACCATACAAAATTTATTGTGAAGTTTAAACGATTTAGACCTAGAGTGGAAATTTGAATCCGATCACAACTTGTTCTAGCTCAAGTGATTGTTCAAATTCCAGATCAAATCGTTTTGTTGAAGCCAGTTGTGGTTATAATGAGAATGAATTTAGAGGGATGAGTGTAAGAAGAAGAAGAAGATTGTTGCAGATACGGGGATGGTATCGAGTGCTCTGGGGAAGGATCATTTGAGTTTAATTCAATTGGTTAAGGTCCTGTTTGGTTGTCCCCAAAATTGTATATTAGCCAATTTAAAATGGACTCATTCATGAATTGCATTATTATTAGTGTTTGGTTACAAGAATGAACAAAATCAAAAATGAACCAATTCATGTTGATTCACAAAAACTTAAATTAGTTCATTTCACCAAAAGCTTGAAATTGCATAATTTATAATTACCCCATGAATCTTAAATGCACCACTCCCATAAAATACTCTCACCATACTACTCTCTCTCTCTCTCTCTCTCTCTCTCTCTCTCTCTCTCTCTATCTCTCTCTCTCTCTCCACACGCACACACACACATATGAAAAGTAAATAACTCTAATTTTCTTTTCCAAACACACCACAAATTAGATTTAAACCCATTTAAAATTAATACATCAACAATCTATTCGTTTCAAATTGATCAATTTATAAAATTAAATAATTTACACAACCAAACGGGCCCTAAAGCTAAGGGGCTTCGAAACGAGGATGAGGAAGTTGCAAAGAAGTTTTTGTGCTCAATGCTTGGAGATGAGTTTGAATTGAGCATGGTTGTGGTTAGAGATGTGCTTTGTCACTGCGAATATGATCTAGAAAATGCTTTGAATGTATTTCTTGAATTATCTTATTCGTCCAGTGATCAGTCTAAGAATGGACAATCTCGTGACTACAATGAAAGCACTAAAGGAGATCAAGTGGAAAATCCATTATTACATGTGATTTTCAATTTTGTGATTTTATTGTTAATCTCATTATGGATATTTCATTTATTAATTGCTCAAGTCATAATAGGCCTTTGTTAGCGATCAAATAATATTAAATGCATGAAATTAATTAGGCATTTGTAGGTTTTCACTCTTATTTATCATGTTTTAATTTAGTGTATTTCATAATTATATATTTTATTTTATGAAATACCAATTAGATTTTAGTGTGTACATTTTGTCCATGTTGAAAATACAAAAAAAAAAATACTAATTCAAACTTTTTTTAACAATTTTTTTTTTAAATCGGGCCTGCCCAAAATCGATCCCGAAGTCCGTAATATTTATGAGCCGAGTTCGAGCTTAGGTAGGAAAAATTAGTTCGGAGCGAGCTCGAACTTGATTATGGATAAGTGAGTCCGGGTCGAGCCTAAGAAAGTTCACGCCGGGCTCACCCAACCCAATTTACAGCGCTAGTATTTAGGATGTTTTCATTTGTATATAAATGCATTGTCTGTATTCTGAATAAAGTTAGAGCCAGACACGAAGGCAATATAATATGTTGTAACTTGTAGCGAAATCGCGCTGTAAGTTTAAGAAAATTATTATTAACAGTGATTATTTTTTATGTAATAAAAAACATGTGACAATATTTGTCGTCGATGGGGAAGAGAGTAGTAAATGTGATAGTTTTAACCAGCACTCAAAGTAACCATACTACCTAAACAAGCAACTTTCACTAGCACTTGCTGTGCAATGATGATAATGAATTGTGTCGGGACATACTTGGATAAATTGATCAGTACCCAAACATCCAGCAAGGCTCTTCACTGTATTAACTTTCTAGCCATGTACACTACCACCCCAAAGTCCCAATCTGACTAAGTATCGACTCCGCTAATATGGTCTCATTGTATGGAAAGATACTAAATGGAAAGAAAGAACATGGAGGCTACGATCAGGGATGAAGCAAGGAATTGCTCACTGGGGGGTAATTTAAGGGTGCTTTTTGGGGGTTCGGGGGTAGAACCCCTTAGTCGGATTTTATAAGGTTATTTTTGAGTATTTAATAAAAAATAACGTAATTTATTTAATAAAATGGAAAGAGAAACAAATATTTTAATCAATATTTTGATCCCAAATTTAAACCAATAATACACCTAATTATCCTCTAAAATTAATCTTAAAGTAAAAAAAATTAAGTTCATTAGTACCCCCAAACGTAATAGCATAACATAACATCAATATCCTTAAAATTAATAGCGTAACATAATAAAATTATTAACATCAATTAACCCCAATTTTAACTTTAAATATTAACTCTAATAACCTAAAATTAGAAATCCTAGCTAAATTCAAATTTAGAAACCCTAGACAAATACATAGTTAAAATCTCAATAGACAAACAATTTTTATCATACAAATACAACTAATCAAACAAATTTAACATATACAAACAACCAAACAAATAATAAGAGTCCAAGATATAAATGCTCCAAAAAAGTTTCCTATTTAACTTTTACCCCATATATTTTTACATACCTACTTTTTAAATATTTTAAATCTGTAAGCACAAACCCCTACTCAACTCTTGCTAGTTCCATCCCTAACTACGATGTAAGTATACTATTATTCAGAAGAAAAAGGAAGGATGCCAGATCAAGAACTGAACACATGGACATGACTCGAGGTATCAGTATTCCCACTAAACATTGGAACCAAAATAAACAACTAGAAAATTTGCAAGGGTCATCAACCATACATAGACTAACTAATAATACGTAAATATTACGTATTTCATCCTCTGAACCTATGAATTTTATCCCCCTCGGGTTCTTTAATCTCTATATTTAACCCCGTTAACCAAACAACCTCGGTTTATATTATTAACATGCTATATGAGGTATAATTTGGCTTTTGTAGGTATTTAGGTACTAAGTATGGAGTTCGGACGCATTCCGCTCAAGTTTCATACACAATCGCACGTTCAAGGGAATTTTAGTCATTTCACCACTTGGGCAACTGGCCCTACATTTCATGGAAATTGTATCCCTCCTCGCTAGCGTCGCGTGGCCATGAACGGTGTGCGATTCCGAGTCCGTATGAAGAAGTTACGGCGATTTCAGCAGAGGGAAAAATAAGAAACCAAAAGAGGAGGAGGAAAAGAGAAGAAAAGAATGCAGAAGATGCTGCTTGGCTCATCCCTGCTTGATCGATCGATCGACGATTTTGGTCGATCGATCAATCCTTCTGTATTGCCGAAATTTGGCCTTGATCGATCTATCGACCCTTTTTGTCGATCGATCGATCCCCTGTTTTCAGGAGATATTTTGGCTTTTCTTTTCTTTTCTCTTTTCTTTTCTATTTTTATTCCAATGTACTATATAATTCAATTTTGGTTGTAATAACAGCATATACGATTTTAGGATAGATAGGTTAGGGTTTTGGAGGTTTGGAAGCTCATTTCTTCATTTCTTCTTGGATTGACACTCCATTTGTTGTGTAATTTGTGCTACCATCTTCCATTTCCATTAATACAGTTGTATTTCATTATTTTCTTGCTTTTTAATTAGATTTACATGCTTTCCTAAATAGTTTACATGCTTTGATTTAACTTCTTTCTAGTTTAGATTTATCGCGTTTCTTTATTGCATTTATTTACCTTGTTTTTAATATATACTTTCTAGGTAATTTAAATTAGATTGTGTTTGAATATAACTCACTCAGGTTAACTCATTGCTTTGCTTGGTGATAGTGTTTACGTGTTTATTTCGGGTGCGTTGTCCTAGTTATTGTGCCTAAGAGATTTGACGGGGCATATCATGTATCTTCCGTGCTTACGACCTTTCGTGAGCAATTTTCGGGATATTTATTGACGCCAAAATCGTATTAGGCTTTTATGAGGATTTATGGGCATGACAATGTAATACCTCATATTTCTGAGGATATTTAATTAAATTAAATTGGTGATCTAGGATTTAATTAAATCGATGATTTGAAATTTATTTGATTCATGATTTGGAATTTATTTAATTTAGAGAAATTATTTAATTGGTGATTGAGAGTAAATCAGTTCAATTTAAGTTTAATTTCACGCGTTCGATATTTTGAGATGGAATTAAAATAAAATTTTTAAGTGACTCAGATGGTGATTTTGAGGTTAAGGTTGGTTCCGAAAGGGTCAAAATAGTCGAAAAAGTGTACTCGGGTTTACAGTTTGGGTCCCGAGATGATTTTGGACCAACCCGACATCCTTTAAGGGTATTTCGATCATTCGGGAGTTGGAGGTTTAGAGAACTACGAAAATATTAAGTGTACATCTGCCATTAGAGATAAGGGTCTAGGGTTAACACAATCACAATAGAAGAGAGGTCATTGAAGAGGAGGAGGGAGAGAAAGCCAAAGCTTCCTACACAGTTTTTCGCCCCGAACGCAACGGAATCGAGATCGGAGTGAGGGGAGAACCACCACACCCTCATATTAATGCAATTCAGACCTGCTATTTAGAGGCAAGTATTTAAATGATAATTTATATTAAGCATGTTATACTACCCATGTAGATTAGAGTGTGATTTTATGCTTTTGGAAGTTTTATATGAATTTGGGAGGGTTTAATTCATAAACTAAGGTAGGAATGCATGTAGAGATGTTCCTTAATGATGATAATATGAAATTACTGGGTTTAGATTGATTAATAAGAGAGAAATCTGAGTTCTTGATTTATAAAGTTGATGAACATGAGAAAATTAGGGTTTTATGTTAATTAAAGGAGAATTTGATTCTTGGGTTAAATCTTTGATTTTTTGTGTAAAATTTCATTAGAAATTTATCTCTATACGAAGATAAACTGATATTAGAATATATTTGATGATTAAGATTGAATCTTGATGGGTTCTTGATTGAAGAACATGAATCTTGAATGACTTAGGGTTTAATTGATGAACATAAGATGTCAATCTCCCAGAATTACTAACCTAACTTTAAACGTATTCCATTTTAATCTTACTTAGAATTAAAGGTAAGATCCATACATTTTTGGAAATATATTTGTCTTTTCTTTCTAATGATCTTTTAATCAGGTCAATTGGAGTTCCGTAGAGGGAGAAATCGATGTTTTACTATAGGGTGTTTGATCTGCCAGTATAGTAACTGCCAGAATTTTGGACGTAATTTTAAACGTATGCCATTCAAATGGTACTTAGAATTAGAGTGAGATACGTACATTCTTGGAAAGATCTATTTCTTGTTTTTCAAATGATCATTGAATCAGGTCAATCGGAGTTCTGTAGAGGGAGTAATCGATATTTTACTATATGGTGTTTAATCTGCCAGAAAATTTTCTAATCGATTCGGTTGCCGAGCGTTGGCAAATAATTTCCTTTTTGTTTAGGAAGTTTGGAAATCATTTGGAATTAATTTGTGGGATTTAATTTCTAATATAAGGGAATTATATTGAAACACTAGTAGGCCTAGTTTGGGTTTTAGGCGTGGCCTACGAGGGAAGTTTAAGGGCTAAATTAATTTGGATTAATAGAGAGGAAAAATCTAAATTGAAGAATAATTCGAGTTAAAAGAATTCACGAGGAACGAGGACTTAGACCAGTAGGGGGTAGAGAGTTTACCTTCTTATATTATATGTGGAATAAAGGATACCCTTCGAGTGGTGTGAAATACTCGGGAATGTACGGTAATAAACGAAGTTATAAATTATGGAATATGTAGAATATTCGGGATATAAATATACTATGTATGAGGCTTGCGATATGGGATGTGTGTATGCCCTATTGTTATTATATATGTATATAGGTGGAGTGAATACCTATCGTTATTATATGGTTGTGTGAATACCTCACTGATGTTATATTTATATAGGTGGAATGTGTACCTATATTATTGTTTATTATGTGTATGACATACCTACCATACTTTCTATCACGGGAGGTTGGCGTTCGAAAGAGGACAATCTTATTATGTGTTTCCTTTGGGGGGATTTTATATTTGGTACCTCAAGAACATAGGACTGTGAAGGGATTATTTGTGAGTCCATAAGTCTGCTGATTGTGGGAGCGTAGGTATGTGCATGACCCATGGATATGTGAACTATGTTCGCCTCCAATATGTGTGATTTGATTTATATGGTTCGTGAGAGAAGACGAACCAATAGTCCCTTGTACAATGAGAGATAAACCCGGACATGATAGCAGAGTATTCATGCACCATAGCTGTGCCTAGGGGTGTCGTACTAGTATAGATATAATGGATGATAAATATATATACCTTTGATATGTTTTACAGTATGCACCGCATCTAGGTCTCGAAGGTGCGGTGTTATATGTATATATATATATATATATATATATTAAAAAGTGTGAATATATGTATGTATTTTTTAGTTATCAACTGTGTAAAATTAATGGAAGAGAAAGATAGTGCAATCTTAATTGACTTAAGTATGTGAACACTTAATCCTAAAATTTGAAAAGCCTCGCCCATATTAAAGAGAAATGGATATATATTTAATAAATGTATTTTCATGGAAATACTGGTGGACACTATGAGTTATGGGTAGCAGACTTATGATTTCAAACTAGTTAGTTGTGTGTATCTGAACTAAAAGTGATCTGAATATTGGGGTCGAGGTAACATTCCGAACCAATACATACGGAATAACTATTGGGGTCGAGGTAACATTATGAACCAATAACCCTTAATGTGTGATACAAGTATATAATAGCAGAGTGTGTACTTATATTATATATGGTGTGTAAAATTTATATACAACACGAATAATCTACTTATGGGTGCTAGTATGGAGACGAGATAGTATGCATCTAAAGAATGATTAATCTACTAAAGAGTAATTAGTAGGGAGCTTAGATAGGGTATATCTATATAATGATGAAGCAACTAATGTGTAAATAGTAGGAAGATAGTTATTGAATATCTAAAATAAAGTTTAAGTAGAGAAACTTATATGGTAAAGTTTGAACAATAACCTACGTAGAAAGGGTAAATGGGGTTTAATAATAACATTGGAGAGATTTTAATTATTAAGGGTATTCAATAGCGTATTGTATGGGATGTACGGAGGAGCTATATTGATTTGGGTTTATTGGATAATGGCTACCTAGTTAGATTGGCTAGAATTGACTAGGTGGGGTTGAGTAGCAAACATTAGGTGCGCATTAGAGATGGGAGATGAGGAACTCAAGGGAGTATTCGCAATCTAACATATGTATCTAATAACTGTTCATTTAAATTGTTATTTAATTACTTGCTAAATGTTTTTAAATTATTTTTACTTGGGCTCTGACCCGTACTTGCAAAACCTTTTAGGTGTCTAGCCACAGGGACGCCAAGCAGGATGATCTATTCTAGGGATGCGTAGCTGCAGCACTTTTGGATACCTACAGAATTTGGGTTTATTAGATAATGGCTACCTAGTTAGATTGGCTAGAATTGACTAGGTGGGGTTGTGTAGTAAACATTAGGTGTGCATTATAGATGAGAGATAAGGAACTCAAGGGAGTATTCGCAACCTAACTTGTGTATCTAATAACTGTTCATTTAAATTGTTATTTAATTACTTGCTAAATGTTTTTAAATGATTTTTACTTGGGCTCTGACCCGTACTTGCAAAACCTTTTAGGTGTCCAGCTACAGGGACGCCCAGCAGGATGATCTATTCTAGGGATGCATAGCTACAACACTTGTGGATGCCTGCAGGATTTGAACTTAGACGATTCAGTTACTTCACTCCTAGTGTAGGGTGCAGGGCAGTACTTTATTCGGGCATGTTGACCGTAGTTATTTCATTTATTACAGTCAGACCTTGTATTCAGACTTTTATTTAGGTTGGACTTTATATTGGATTTTGAAACCGATGGTTTATTCGGTATTATTTCATTCCAGTCTTTTATATTGTGGATGGATTTATATTACTACTGCATGGGATGCATTTATGTAATAATGTTTTGTTGTTGATTGTTAAATAAAAAGATTAAAATTTGGACAACGGCTTTTTGAATACTAGGTGGTTAGTAATGTTTTAAAAAGTTTTCGACAGTGATGCTAAGAATGAACCCGATGAGAAACCTGTTTTAATTGGATATAGGACTGATCACCCGATATTTAATTAGGCAGGGTGTAATAGACAACCCTTGGTTCAATTAACTGTAAAAACGAGACGCAATTTAAATAACTCGTCGACCCATGTAACCATTTTATACGAATTAACCCGAGTGAGGGATATTCAACGCAACCTATAGTTTTACCCCTTTGTTAATCTAGTTTCAATACCCTTGCCTAGATTAATCTTTCCCTTTTATTCATCTTTTCCTTTTAGTTTGTAATAACCTTTTACACTTTTATTTCGGAATATTAAATCACTTCAATTCTAGCAACTCGTCCCAATGGATTCTCGATACCCGACTTACCGCTAGACTTGCCTCGCAAGTGTAGTAGTAACTTATATTTTTGTATTAAGTTGGCGAAACGAAAACAACGATTAGCATCTTTACACGCGCTACTTATTGGACCTCGATCAAAATGACACTGTTGCCAGAGACTTGTTTGTTTTAGACTTTATTTGATTTAGTATTTCATAGTATTTTCTTTCTATTTGTATTATTTGCTAATATTTTGCAGGACTTCCACATTTAAGAACTTCGAAACGCTCGAATTTTTCCCGCACGTACTTACTTTGTGGAATCTGCCACTTGAGCCATTTTTGGAGGTAAGCATGTCTTATTCCAATTCTTTTGGTAATCCTTGTTATAATTCTCAAAATTCTCGCAAACCTATGACTTTCGGTGAATACTTAGAATCCCAAAGTATAACAAATTCAAATATGACTTTGGGCGAGTATAACGAAAGTCAAAATTTGGGTTATCGGAATTTTGATGACGATGACAATGATTTTGGGCCTTTACCTCCTTATAATAGGAATTTTGAAACGAATTCGAATAGTTTTCAAAATTCTTATCATAATGAGTTTTCATTTAAGTCCGATGGTAATTTTCAAAGTTCCCATTTTCATGCATTCGCACCTCGACCCATGACATTCGGTGAGGGTTTGCGTATGTATGAGAATGAGAAACTTGAAAATCGTTATCGAGAAGAAAATTGTTTGTGGGAACATGAGTTGGATTTATTATTTGAGTCCGACGACGATTTTGCTTCCGAGACTTTCGAGGTTGAGGAATGTTTTGAACCAAATGAGGTACTTGTGCCTACTTTGGAACAAGCCATTCTAGACTTTTCCCATCTCGTAATAGATATTGAAAGTGAGGATAAAAATGACGTAATATCTATTTGGAATGAAATGATTTCTTCTTTGGCCCCCAAAGAAGAACATTTCATTGGAAATGATATTATTTCATTCGAAACTCAAACTTCATGCGATGATGATTCATCTCATGAGTTTGAATTTCTTTCATCCCCATTTTCATTCTCTATTATCACACCTTCACAAGTACCCGATGATTTAGTTTCAAACTTTAATGTTTTAAACCTTATCGCCGATGGGGAGTACTTGCTCGAGTCTCCCTCCATGATCGAATCTTTGCCTCTGTGTGCGGCGCCTCCCATTACAATTGTAACATCCTTGGGAGGATATTCGTCTTTTCTCGGTCCCCACTTGTTTTTGACACCCATTCAATCCAAACCCCCCATCGTCCCTCCAAAACTTTTAATTGATGATGGTTCATTTCTTTCGCCTTACACATGACTTCCATTGTTAAAACATAGTTCTTATTTTTCGAAAAGCATGCTTGTATGTGAGGGTACATTGGTTATACTCCAAAGTCAAATCGTTCTTATGGTGGACCCTCAGCTATTTAGACTTTTAGTGTATAATTAGTGTGAGGCCTAAATAGTAGGTTGTATATAGTTAGCTTTCTTTCTTTTTATTTTTAGTCTAGTGTAATTAGTTAACTTTTAGTTATTTGTTTTCGATATGCTCGTTACTAACTTGTTTGTTAGATTCTTTGGACTTGTTCTTATGGGGATCGCTCCAATTTTGGGTAATATCGCTCTTTTCCTCTCTTAATTTGGTTCTTAATTCACATTGAGGACAATGTCAAGTTTTAAGTTAGGGGGTGTGGGATATTCTATCCATTTCTTTATTTAGTCCATGTTTTTTCTCACATGTTAGTTACTTAGTATGCTTTTCTTAGAAAATTCAAAAATTTCAAAAAGATTTTCTTTCTTTTTTTTCTTTTTTTTGGGCTTTTTGCCTTTGTTCCCGATGATAAATTTCAATAATTTCCCGATCCAATAGACAACCCAATGATGCATATTCTTGATTTTAGAAGTTATTAGACTTTTAGTATCGATTATTGATATTGTGAATAACTTCATGAATTAAATTTTAATCCCATGAGCACATGCACTTTTATGGTTATATTGATTTGGTTTAAGATTTTTATAACTCGGTAATCTTTTGTTGCATTGTATATACTTACAACAAGTAAGCTTTGTACCTTTCGTTGTTTGTGAGTGTATACACTATTCTTTTCTCATTGAAAATGTGAATTTCATTGGTAATCTCACTATTCTTTCATTTGATCGTTCATTAAATGAGTTCATACTTGAAATGTGTTAATTGATCATGATTTTCATATATTGTTTTGATTCGAGAATTACGTACACTTTTGGAAATGATCATAGGCCCTCTTTGCTATATCACCCATATTAGCCTTGACCTCACCCTTATATGTTTACCCTCGTTAACCCCTTTGAGCCTAAATTTAGCCTTTCATTTCATACCCCATTCCCATAACCAACTCTAAATTGGATTTATACACCATACATACACTTTCCATACCTTTGTTTGGAATGTTACTTGGGATTGAATGATGTTGTTGTGATGTCGGTTTCAATCTAGGCATATGAGAGTTTGAAAAGTAAGAAAAGAAAGTAGTGAAAAAAGTGAAGAAAAAGAGAAAGAAAAAAGAAAAAGAAAACAAAAGAAAACAAAAGAAAAAGAAAGAGAAAGTTGTAAATGCTGTATATAGTTCGAATAAGCTTTCATTACTCTCCCCGATGATATATCTAATGCCTTTTTGGAACTTGTTTTCCAATTTTGATATTGCTCGCATTTTCCCATTATCCCGAGTTTTCATTCCGAACACTTTGAATCCGTGCATACATTCCTTCATTTCGTACCCTAGCCAAACCTACATTACAACCCTATTAAAGTCCTATGTGATCTTAGGTTGATGTAATTTAAAATTTTAAAAAGTTTTGATAATCTATGAAAATGCATTTCACCTATTTTAGTGTGCGGTATCCTTTCACTGAGATTACAGTTTTTATTTTCTATATAGCGTTCTTCATTTGTGACATGTGTGCGACCTAGTTTCCATTTCCATTTACTCTTTAGCCCGCATGTTTCGTGTGTTACCTCCCTGTTTCGAGTGAATTCACTTGATGAGTGTAATTCCCATGAGGATTGAATGTATGCTTGCGTTAATGTTTATCCAATTTATATAAATTTTTTGCCAAATCACACTTTTCATGTGCTTGCTTCCCTCCCACACACTACACCAAATCTGCACTATTGTCTCGGTCATTGACCTTGACAAGTTGGACTTGTCAAGGTCAATGATCGTGACAATTTGGGGCGAGACAACGTTTTTTGTCACGGACGTGTCACGGTCATAGACCGTGACAACCTCGTAAGAATTGTCACGGTCGTGTCACGATCTAAGACCGTGACACCTTTAGTCACGGTTAATAACCGTGAAAAATTCTTGTCCCATTTTAAAAAAATTATCATGGTCATTGACCGTTATAAGTCCGTGACAACTTTTGTCATGGGCTTGTCACGGTCAATGACCATGACAATTCTGGCAGAAGTGAAAAAAATCTGTTGGGCAGTATGGCCACTGCCACTGCCCAGCAGTATATTTGTAGTTGTTATATCAATGTTGTACCTATTCAAATATCATATATCCAAATAAACTAGAGATAACACAAATATACATTAAATAGAAACTATTTAAGAAGAAACAACATCACCATCAATTATCTCAAATCTACAAACTATTTAGCTGGAAAAGAGATTTTGTACCGCGACGCTCGGGGACACCTCCTTATCCTTCCCTTCTCGTCTGAATAGCCACATAAGTATCGAGCATATGTGGCCTACCCTTAGGGCCACTCCCTGTCCCCTGAAATAAAATAAAGTAAAATTAGTATCCGCCCCACAAATATAGATAAATATAAATTGAAAATTGAAATCGAAATCGAAATTGACATATAAATCTAAATACATTACCTGTAGTGTCACCCAAACAGCTAACTTGAGCTCATATGGCACCTCCTTCCAACTAATGTACCCCGGGAAATCGTGTCAAATATAATTCCCTTCATATCTGAACACTAATAAATGCCATAATCCTATGGAGTTATGCGCTGTAAATTCATTCCAACCGTTGTGTAGCCAAAAATCAGCAGTTGAAGTTGTCAATTCCACCTTTCAATGGTCTCCCATGTTTTGCTAGAGGTTCCAAGTGGTGGGGGTATGGAAAGTGGAATTGACAACTTCAACTGGTGATGTTTGGCTACATAACGGTTGGGAGGAATTTGCAGAGCATAACTCCATAAGATTATGTCATTTCTTAGTGTTCGGATAGACGTAGAGATTCAATCTCCTCTCCACAAATAGGACACCCCAAATAACTATGTACTAATCACCTATTAAAGGTAAGAAGCGTATATTCATGGACTAGTATAAACAAATCTTAGATGTAGTTGGAATATTTATGTATTAATGTCCTCTCCACACACGCACACTACACAAGAGTGAAAATGATAAAGTGCAAATCAATTAAAAGCATTAAAAATGGATGTTTCGGTACAAATTAAAATATTTATTACAAATTGAAAAATTATTTCAAATTCGGGTTATCATAAAAAATGGAATGATATTCGGTAGGAGCAGCCAAGTCATCCACACTACTATTTAAACGCCTTGGAGCGTATCGGACAATTGACCACTGCTCGTTGTCGATATACTCCGAATAAAACACTTGCTTAACCTTTTGAAATGAACAAACAAATGGCTAAATGCTCAAGTGGTCGTTTCTCTTCAACTTGGACAAGTCAACCATGATCAAATTGGTGACAGGATCAACTTTACAAGCATTTTTATCCTCAACTCTTACCCAGTCTTATTAAAATACAACCTCTATGAATCTTATATAATCCAATTCAAATATATTTTGGATTACACGATAGTAAGGCATTTCAGCTTCAACGAGGTTTTTATCTTTTGCGCTCGCTCGAAAGATAGTAAGAGCTTTGTATGAAATTCCCGAGTTCTGTACATTTGTACTTTTCTCGTACACTTTAGCGCCGAAAATGTAACCGTTCAATCGATACTTTTTGTACTCTTGTACCACGAATAAGGGTCTAGTGGCTAGATGAGCAAGCCTTGATGTCGTATCACCCGTCTTTAGGATCTGAGAATATAGATAAATTAATTATATTAGTGGTAAAATTTGAGTGTAATGTAACGTTATATAACGACTGTTTTCATTATAATTACCTCTTGTGTCAACCACAGCCTAAATTCGCTGTCTGATTGTACCATTGTTTTTCGTCTTTTATTGTTCTCACAGGCTTCATATTTTCTGCATATTACAAAATTAATCATGTAAAAAATAATCTAAAATAATTTTAAACATTATAATAATCGAAACTTACTTTTTCCATTCTTCGACATCTTCATGTGTGTCAAATAGATAACGAGCTACTTGTTCATGTTGCAAACTCGTTAATTTCACTCGTTTTCCCATCACATGACCACGATCATTGACGAATTCATCTGTGTTATCAACGCTGGTCGAGTCAGGCATATATTCCCGAGTATATATTGATGACTCCACGGCGATGTATTCCTTTGCAATTGATCATGCAATGTATCGCGTATTCTTGACGTAATCTTTAAAAACTTTCATCAATCTTTTAAACGGATACATCCACCGATATCTAACTGGACCACAAAGAAGTGCCTCGTCACATAGGTGTACCAACAAGTGAACATTTATGTCAAAGAATGCTTGGGGAAAGTACTTCTCTAATACACAAATCGCTTCGATCACATCCAATTTTGCGGCCACTATGTGTTCTTGATTCACTACCTTCTCACATAAGAGGGATAAGGTAATACTAATTTTCATAATAGCCCTACGTAAATCCTTGTGCTTGGAGAAACAGTGCTTAAACAATAGAGGAACCAATTGCATGATCACATGCCAATCGTGGGACTTACACTTATGTAAATCATGAGTAGCATAATTCACAATCCTTTGCAAGTTGGACGAAAAAGTAGATGGGCCCTTCAAATTATATATTGTGTCTAGAAGCACCTTCCTTTCCCCACTCATCAAAGTAAACGCACTAGGGGGAATTATTATCCTTCCCCTACCATCTTCTTTCAACCATAGTTGTGGCTTAAGTTTTAACTATTTAAGGTCTTTTAGTGCATTTTCTCCATCCTTTGAATGACTCCCCCCAAGGCAAGTACCCACAATATGCTCAGTGAAGTTCTTCTCTACATGAATCACATCCAATACATGGCGCACCGGGTTATTCTTTTAATAAGACAAGTCAAATAAAATTGACCTCCGAGACCATGCCTTTCTTATCTCAGTTTCATTCCCAGTTGGGGTCTTCTTATGCTTGACATTCTTAAATTTGGAATTCTTACCTGGAACATTAGGGCCACATTCATAAGATTTACTTTCAATTTCTGAACCCGAAAGTTGTCTCGGCGGTAGCCTATGTTCAACTCCGCCCAATAAAAAATTGGAACCTTCCTCAGATCTGAAACTATGAGCTGGGGGTAAAAACCTCCTGTGGCTACGGTATACATTTTTTAAGATAGAGGATAGACGAAGAGATTCAGTATCCTCTCCACAAATAGGACACCCCAAATAACCATATGTACTACACAACTGGATAATGTCCCATAAGCTGGAAAATCATGAATAGCCCACATCAACATAGCTTTCAGCGTAAACTCTTCTTTTCTAAAAGGCTAGTATCTATGCGCACTATATTTAATTTCAAGTATGTTTCATTTAATTATCATACTATATATATATTGTTCGATATACAAAGTAATTTTCAAAAAAAGTTGAAAAATCCCACCCTCATATGGACAATAATCCAGTGGTCATGCCACTTTTAAAACTAACCAACCAAACATTTGCTAAACAAAATAATCCAACAGTAATGTCAACAACAAATGTGTATCCCGTACTCCTTCTAATTCATCTACTCAATTAATTCATTTCATCAATTAAACTAACAATTAACGTATAGAATTATTAATTTACTAATTTACACTGAGGGGCAATCCTACTTTCATATGAAATGGGCACTAATTATTAATTTACTTTCATCTAAAACTATTTCATTTATTAATTATATTTTAGTGGATGTAATTATAGAATCTATGGACGGATTCAATTTAATTTTACTATGTGAATGCTTTTATCTACAATGAGTTAACCTTGAAATAATATATATTATCTCATAGAATCATCAAAACACGATATTAAGAGAATTACAATGGTACCTTGACTTACTCCCTCTCCCCACCCCCACCCCCACCCCCACACAAACAAATTGACAAATTCATGGGTTATTTCCAACATATAAACATTATATACAACTAACAAACATACAGAAACATATATTCACGAGTTAGTTTCAACAAAAGTGCAAAAAATTCAAGAACCCATATATATACAAATACAAAAATAAATAACTCGTGAATTTGTCAATTTGTTTGACAAATTCATGGGTTAATTCAAATACAAAAAATACAAATTCATGGGTTAATTCAAATACACCCCCACCCCCACCCCTACCCCCACTCCCACCCCCACACACCACACACACACACACACACAATAGCCCCCCACCCTGCCCCACCTCCCTCCACATCCCCCACCCACCACACATATACACACACACACACAACAGCCCCCCTGCCCCACCCCCTACCCCCACCCTGCCCCACCCCCACACACGCACACACACACACACACACACGCATATATATATACACACACACACACATATACATATACAAACAAACATATATATAAATGGAAGAGAGAGAGAGAGAGATAAATAAACCTGAAAGTAGAGAGAGAGAGAGAGAGCGTAGAGAGAGAGAGAGGGAGGGAACGGCGGTTGGGAAAAAAGAAGGGGTGAGGGTTTTTGCTGCAGAAGTTGTCATGGTCGTGTCAAGGTCCTTGACCGTGACAATTATTTAAAGAATTGTCACGGTCGTGTCAAGGTCAATCACCGTGACATAAAACTCCTGCTTTTTGTCACGGTCAATGACCTTGACAATGGTGGCCGACTGAAAGGTGATAATTTTATCATTTTGGTGTAGTGACATTTTAAGGTTTCAATTCTATGAGGTTTATTCTATAATGTTAATGATTTGGACTTTTGTTTGAATTCGTTCATATTGCTAATAATGCATATGAAATCCTTTTCGTCATTGTTGGGCTTGTCGCATGTTGGGTTGGGCATATTTTGAGGAAACCGTGTGATGTTTGTGGGTACCATCTCCGAAAACCCTCACGAGACGACACTCATCCACTAGGGTGACCTAGGGGTTTAACGGCTTATTGCATACGCTAAATGCAATCGAATCGCCCGCGAAAGTGTCCTTTTGCTTTTATATCATACTTTTTTACTATCTCCTGCTTTTGGTTTGCTTGTAGTTCTTTTTGCATCCTATTTAATTGCTAGGGACTAGCAATGTGTAAGTTAGGGGATGTGATAATACGCAAATATTGCATATTTCGTCCTCCGAACCTACGCATTTTAGCCCCCTTGGGTGCCTTAATCTCTATATTTAAGCTCGTTAATCAGACAACCTCAGTTTATATTATGAACATGATATATTAGGTATAATTGGGCTTTTGTACGTATTTAGGTACTAAGTATGGAGTTCGGACGCATTCCACTCACATTTCGTAAGCAATCGTACGATCAAGGGAATTTTAGTCATTTCACAGCTTGGGAACCTGGCCCGACATTTCACAGAAGTTGTATCCCTCCTCGCTAGCTTCACGTGGCCATGAACGGTGCGTGATTCCGAGTCCGTATGAAGAAGTTACGGCGATTTCAGCGGAGGGAGAAATAAGGAACCAAAAGAGGAGGAGGAAAAGAGAAGAAAAGAATGAAGAAGTTGCTGCTTGGCTCACCCCTGCTTGATCGATTGATCGATGATTTTGGTCGATCGATCGATCCTTCTGTATTGCCAAAATTTGGCCTTGATCGATCGATTGACCCTTTTGTCGATCGATCGATCCCCTGTTTTCAGGAGATATTTTGGCTTTTGTTTTCTTTTTCTTTTCTATTTTTATTCCAACTTACTATAGAATGCAATTTTGGTTGTAATAACATCATATACGATTTTAGGTTAGGGTTTTGGAGGTTTGGAAGCTCATTTCTTCATTTCTTCTTGGATTGACACTCCATTTGCTGTGTAATTTGTGCTACCATCTTCCATTTCCATTAATATAGTTGTATTTCATTATTTCCTTGCTTTTTAATTAGATTTACATTCTTTCCTAACTAGTTTACATGCTTTGATTTAATTTCTTTCTAGTTTAGATTTATCGCGTTTCTTTATTGCGTTTACTTATCGCGTTTTTAATATGCTTTCTAGGTAATTTAAATTAGGTTGTGTTTGAATGGAACTCACTCGGGTTAACGCGTTGCTTTGCTTGGTGATAGTGTTTATGGGTTTATTTCGGTTGCGTTGTCCTAGTTATTGCACCTAGGAGATTTGACGGGGCATATCATGTATGTCCCGTGCTTACGACCTTTCGTGAGCAATTTCTGGGAAATATGTTTACGCCAAAATCATATTAGGCTTTTATGCGGATTTAGGGGCATGACAAACCTTGGTTCAATTAACTCTAAAAACAAGACACATTCTAAATAACTCGTTGACCCATGTAACCATTTCATACAAATTAACCCGGGTAAGGGATATTCGACGCAACCTATAGTTTTACCGTTTTGTTAATCTAGTTTCAATACCCTTTCCTAGATTAATCTTTCACTTTTATGCATCTTGTCCTTTTTAGTTTGTAATCATCTTTTACACTTTTATTTCGGAATATTAAATCACTTGAATTCTAGCAACTCGTCCCAGTGGATTCTCGATACCCGACTTACCGGTAGACTTGCCTCGCAAGTGTAGTAGTAACTTAGGTTTTTGTATTAAGTTGGCGAAATGAAAAAAATGATTAACGTCTTTAAACGTGCTACTTTTCGCACCTCGATCACTAACCAATTATAGAAAATGCATGAGAGAACCCCACGCATTTGGAATCATTCCTCTATTTGAGCATGTTCAGATCAAGAAGGATATATAATTTACTTTACAGGATGATTCTAATCTCTCTAGCTATATAGCTCAAAGAAGCAAGAGGTGTGAAAACTTTAATGAGGGGAGATGCAAGTAGTGCAGACATTCAATCCTGATCTAACATTGTAAGTCGAAATTGATTTTACCATATTAACTTTTTAACTTTAACCTCCTCCGAATATTGTAAAATTTAGTAAATTATGATTTGGAACATCTCAAAAAGTAAAATGGGTGAAACTGATAATTTGGAATTGCGAGAGTGTATAACATAACACCGACAACAACTAAACTTTGTGGCCTATGGAAGAGAGGAAAAGTTGGTTTATTGACTCCAAGATCAGATTACTTGAATGTGACTCGTGTATGAATAATCATGAAACAGCTTCATGCTCAGCTGATGTAGATAGGTTTCTTAGTTCATGGCTAGATATTCATCATACCCAATGCCCACCCAACATGAACCCACATACAAATAAATTGAAAGAATCTTTTAATAAGTACTTTTTAACCAAATTTTTCTCACTTCAACGATATTTAAATCCAATTGGAACTAGGCATAATATGATTCATATTCCTTTGGATTTCATAACAGGTGTACTAAGTTTACATAGATCATATATGTCTATTAACTATATGGTGAGATAATGTCACTATGTAATGTACCTGAAAACTATATATGGTAATCCGGATCAGCACGTAACCTTTTTGAGGCACACAGAGACACGAAGGACCCACGTAATTGATCATGGCATGATACTATGATAAAAGATTAAAGCTCTATAAATTATTCAGAAGAATTTGAATAATTAATATGGAACTAAAAAAAATACTTTAAATGATGTGAATCTAAGAATGTGGAAGCATTATTGTTACAACTACACTACACAAACTAACTACACCAAATAAAACTAAACTAAGAAAAAGAGTTTCTCTCTCTCTCTCTATCTATCTCTCTTTAAATTCTCCTTTTCAATATTCAAGTTATGATTACAAATGAGGACTGCTGTATGTAAACATTACTCTCCTATGTGGACCAATGAAATGTAAACACTTGTCCTCCTACGTGGCTACCCAACTTTCTTGGTCGGCTCTGGAAACACTTGGTCGGCTAGAATACCGACCAACACCAAGAATGTGAACCATTAAGAATAGCAAAGGATACTCGGGTGGAATATCGACCATCACTAAATCTCAAGAGTCTTATTTATTGTATACAGTTGTAAATGCGTGGAAATAAAAAGACATTTTATCATTTGGGTACCTAACCAATATAAATGCATGATCTCCCTTAGCTCAAAGGGACGATTAAACCAAGCACATGCATACACTATACTGAGCTATTGTAATCATCAAAATAATATCAACAATTGACTAGGTTCTTTTTATAGCAGAACCATTTTAAAAACCTTATTTGTTGTGTGTTTTCCTAGTGTGTTCATCTTTGTTATAGATTTGGACCCTCTCTATTTTTAGACATCAATAATGGCGCCGTCTATGGGAACCATTACTTGTCATCGTTCTCTACCTCTTTTATTCCTCGTGTTCATTCTTGAAGTTCTCTAAAGAATGACGGTTGTTCCTGAGAGTAGCCTTGCGACTGCAGGTAACAATACAGACCCATCTGCTCCCTATAGGGTGGCATATCTCTAAGGAATTCTGCTTGACCTGGCTAAGGGACAGGAAGCCATGCAGGAGTCAGTTAGCCAATTTGATTGCATGTTGTAAGAAAAGTCCACCACTGAACCATCCCGTAGGGACATGCCACCTCCACCAACCAGGAATAATGGAAATTATCTCTCCAGGTCCTCTTGTGACCGATCTTACCGTCCTGGGAAACATCATCAATCTGATTTATGAATTATTACGATGGTCGGTCTTTCGGTAATGAGTGACCAAGTGCATTGGATCATTTGAGTAAGACATATGCCTTTGATCATTCGGGTCCCCGAGCAGCCAGAGACTATCATAGAGAGCCAGATTGAGCCCATGAGCACGGAGAAGTATTCGTGAGATCTAGGCTTAGTAGGAAAGGCTTTGTGCATGCCGAGCATCTCTATGCATGCCGAGCAGACCTCTCAAGAAGAGAGCTTAGCACAGGTGGACAGTAAAGCCACCAAAGCTGCTTTAGCCAAGTCTAAACTAGAGGAACATTCCTGGAAAGGATCCATGCAATGACTAAAATATCGGTTGGGAGACATGGCCAAGACTAAGAACTCTTTGCATAGGAGTTTTATGAATGGATACCCTTATTCAGGTCATTGTAGATTATCCTACACCTTTTAAATTTAATCCCCGAATTGTTCCCCCAAGTATGATCGAAAAACTAATCTAGTTCTCAATATTGAGCATTATTAATCCACAGTCGATATCTATTATGTCCCTGATGAGATGCGTTGCAAGGCGTTCTTTAGTTCCATCATAGGCACAATCCAGATATGGTACAATAACCTTCCTAGTGGTAAAATTTCTAATTTCCATCAGTTCACTGAACTATTTATTGATAACTTTTATTTTGGGGCCAAGCCGATCAAGAGTGTCACTTATCTCTTTACCGTGCATCAAAAACTTGGAGAAGGTACTTCGAAGTACATCACTCTCTTCAATAATAAGAAACAAAAGGTGGTTGATTATGAAGAGAAGTCTTCCATTGCAGCACTGATGAGTGAGTTGCTAAATGAGGATTTATACTATGCTCTAGCTAATAATCCTCCCAAAACCATGACAGAGTTGATGGCTAAGGATGGTGAAATTATTAATGTTAAGGAGGCTATGGTTGCTAAAGAAGCCCCGAAGATGAAAATCAAAAGTCGAAATAATTCAACTAAGAAAGATCATAAGGCAAGAAGGTTGACAAAATCAAGAAGTATGATGAGTATAATCCGCTCACCCAGAGTGTCCATCACATATTAGAGGAGATTAGGGGCAACAAATATTTAATTGGCCTGGAAAACTGAAATCACATCCTAGCAGGAGTATACATTAAAATATTATGATTTTCACATACATCATGAGCACACCACTGGCAATTGCATCGCCCTGAAGTATGAAGTGGAAAATCTTATTTGGCGAGAAAAATTAACCAAATTTTTTTCTCGGACTGGAGGCCGGGACACCAGAAGAAGATCGAAGTCATCTGGTCGAGGAAAAAAAGATGCAAAAAAGGCACGTAATAATAATTATGAGGTTGATCCCGATCTTCCATCGAAACCTGAGGAGCCCTAAGTTGAGGTGGTAATGATTTCTTTTAGCTATCATTTTATTATAGGAGGATATACCGGTGAAGGAGATGAGATAACCGAGAGAAAGACTTATTAGAATGAAGCCAAATCTTGTCCTTCTATCAGACAAATTGACATTTCCAAATGAACAGATTGTTAGTCTAGGAAGGTTAACAATGTCAAATTGGTGATCAGGTCTCCAAGAATTATCAAAATGTTATACTTTACCCTCACAAAGACCCATTGATCATCACTTACATGGATCATCGTGGCAGATTAGTAAGAATCGTAGTAAACAATGGGAGTTCAACATATGTCATGTTCTTTAACTTTTTCCATAGTATAGGGCTATGAGAGTATAAACTAGAACTTTATCATAGGCCTCTTATTGGATTCTCCAAAGAAAAAGTTTATCCCTTAAGGATAATCAAGCTAGATGTACTGGTCAGAACTTGGCCAACAAGTAGGAAGGAGTGGATTGGCTTCTTTGTGTTAGAAAACAATATTCTTTCAGCTTATAATATAATTCTCGACAGAGTTGGGATGAAGTAGTTAGAGGCAATGTCATCAACAATACATCACTGTATGAGATTTCGTACTAATTACGGAGTCAACGAGGTAAATGGTAACCAAATGGAAGCTAGGGAATGTTATTACACCTTTGTCGATCAATAGGAAGTCTGGAAGAGCACTACCACATACAATATTGACACATTGGATCCTAAAAAAGAAGAATATCTGGTCAAATGATAGGTTCTGGAGGCAATAGAAACCATTGTGCTTGATGATGAGAAGACGGAAAGGACAACTTAGATTAGCGAAAGATTAACACCTTCCCTAAAATAGGAATTGATTTCATTCTTGAGAGAACAAAAAAACTTCTTCGCTTGGAGCCATGAGGATATGCTAGGAACTGTATCTAATTTCATTTGCCATGAGCTCAACATCTACAAAGACTTTAAGTCAATCAAACAGAAACGTAGAGTATTCAGTCTCGATAAGAACATAGAAATCCATGATGAAGTGGAAAAGTTATAGAGAGCCCAGTTTATAGAAGAGGTCAAGTATCCCAGTTGGATGGCTAATGTGGTGATGGTAAAAAAGAAGAATGATAATTGGCACATGTGCATAGACTTCATCGACCTTGACAAGGCCTGTCCAAATGATCATTTTCCTTTCCCAAGGAATTGTCAGTTGGTAGATGCAATTGCAAGTCATGAGTTACTTAGTTTCATGAACTCTTATTCTAGTTACAACTAGATTAAAATAAAGCCAGAAGATAAAGAGAGCACTTAGTTTATCACCAACTGAGAAATATATTGCGACAACGTTATGCCGTTTAGGTTGAAAAATGCTGGAACAACATACCAAAGGTTGGTGAATAAAGTATTTGAGTAACAAATCGATAAAAACATGAAAGTTTATGGGGACGACATGCTCATTAAGAGCAAGGCTTCCGTTGACCACATAAAAGACTTGACTCAGACATTTGAGTAGTTGGAGAAGAATGAAGCTCAACCTAACTAAAGTCATATTTAGGGTACAAGAATGAATGTTCTTAGGATATATTATGAACCAAAGTGGAATCAAATCCAATCCTGATAAGAAAAAGGCTTCAATGGAGATGAATTCCCTTACATGCAATAAGGACATGCAAAAACTGATTGGAAGACTGGCATCTCTGAATTATTTTGTGTATCGAGTAATAGATAAATGTCTCCCATTCTTCAAGGTGCTCAAAAAGACCTTTGAGTGGAATGACAAGTGCGAGAAAGATTTTTTGGAGCGAAAGATGTTTTTGGGATCTCTGCCATTACTCTCCCGATCGATTTTGGGAGAAAAGTTATATTTGTACTTAGCTATTTCAAAGTCAGCTGTCAGATCGACTTTGATTCAAGTAGAAGTACTAGATTAGAAGACTATTTACTACACGGGCAAAGCATTACAAGGAGCAAAAATCAGGTATCCACACTTGGAAAAGCTAGCACTTGCACTTATTGAAGCTTCAAGGAGGATGAGACCATATTTCCAGGCACACACTATTATGGTATACACCAACATGAAAAATCAGGAAGGTTGATGTCTTGGGTAGTTGAACATGGGGAATATGATATTGTCTATGAGCCAAGGACTGCATTAAAAGGGAAGGAAGTGGCATAGTTTATTAAAAAAATTACATAAGAAGAGGTGACCAATAATCCCAGTTTGTCCGTCGAGCATACTTATTCAGAGGAGTGCTCAACTCAAAAGAAAACTAGGATTGTTACTGACTAACCAAAATCATCGACTGCCCAAGAAAGTGCTCAACGAGTGGCTAAACAAAGTAAAAATATATTTCGACATAGAGTGCTGTCAGAGGAAGACTTTTACAACGACATTCTAGTTTGGAAATTGTTTGTGGATGGATCTTCATGTTCCACTAGTAGTGGAGCAGGACTTATCATTAACACTTTAGATGAATTAGATCTAGAATATGTGTTGTGATTTTGTTTCCAAGATTCCAATAATGACGCTGAGTACGAGGCCCTGATTATAGGTTTGGAACTATATTTATCACTACGTGCTGAGTAGGTGATAGCACATAGTGATTCTCAGCTCATTGTCAATCACATGCTTAAGATATAAAGAGTTAAAGGATAAATTATGGTAAGATATTTGAACAAAGCTATTGAGGTTGTCTCTCTATTTCCTGTAGATAAGATGGTTCAGATTCCAAGGGTGGAAAACTCCCGAGCAGATGCTCTTGATCAACTGGCCTCAGTAACTCAGATAGAACTTAGAAGAATAATTTCGATAGAGATCCTCACACATAGAAGCATTGATGTGAAAGCCGTCAGTATTATATATATATATATATATATATATAGAATTGGGATATTCTTGGATGGACTCTATCAAGGGCTATATTGATAAAGGGTTACTACCATCCGACCAGAAAGAAGCTAGCATGTTGAGATACAAAGTAGCTAATTATGTTTTGGAGAAACGAAATTTGTACAAAAGGGGTTACACTGTCTCCTTACTTCGTTGTGTACAACCAGTCGAAGTACAGGACTTGATCAAGGAGGTGCATGAATGTTCATATGGATATCATTCAGTTGGACAATCATTAGTACAAAGAATATCCATATAGGGCTACAACTAGTCAAAGATGAAGGAAAATTCTGTTTCTTTCTCCAAGAAGTGTGATAAGTGCCAAAAGTTCACTACTATCCATAGAAGACCAGGGGATGACCTAACTCCCATCACTTATCCATAGCCATTAACTATTTGGGGAATAGATTTGGTCAGTCCATTGCCGACCATCAAAGGGAGGTTCGAGTATTTGGTTGTAGCAGCCGATTACTTCATAAATGGGTGGATGTTTAGCCTTTGGTTGATAAGCCTTATAAGAGGGTTTTCCAGTTTATATGGAAACAAATCATATGCCTCTATGGGATGCCCTATGCTTTCATCGCCACCCAAGGTAATCAGTTCAATAATGATGAATTTAAGGAATATTGCATCCGATCTGTGATTCAAAAGTTTCATTCAGCACCTGGACATCCATAGTGAAATGGTCAAATATATTTTACTAACAAGACTCTGTTTGACGGGTTGAAAAAAATGTTTGATGATGCTAAATGAAATTGGATCAATGAGATGCATAATGTACTTTAGGATTAAATGACTACACCAAGAAAAACAATAAGGGAGACTCCATACATGCTCGCTTTTAGTACTGAGGCAGCGTTACAAGCTGAAATAGGCATGCCGACTCACAGAGTCTAGGACTTTAATTGTCCCAAAAGTGATATCATGAGGAAACTAGATCTAGACATGGTTGAGGAAGTGAGATAGGACGCTGCAATTCAGATGACTGCTTATCAACAAAGGACTACTAGGTTCTACAATCGAAGGGTCAAGCCGACTAACTTAAAATAAAGAGATCTTGTACTTAAAAAAGTAATACATAGGGGAAAGAAGTTGGAGCCAAATTGGCATGGTTCATACCATATCTCGATAGTTATCTGACCAGGAAGATATTGCCAGGAAACACTAGAAGGAAAATAATTTAAGAATTATTGGGATGCTGATCACCTTCGCACATATTGTCAATAATTTTACTTTGATGTAATCACGTAGTCCATTTAATGAAGTTGCAAGTTAGTACAAAGTATCCTTCCTTTTTGGGTTTTTTTTGGAGTATGGTGATATGCCCATAAATCCACCAAACTATTTCAAAAATTTGGATTCAAAATTTTCCAACTTTAAAAAAGTTTAGATTGGAAGTTTCTCTAGTTCAAACTTTTCCAACTTTAAATATTTTTTATTGGGAAATATTTTTAAACTTCCTGTATGATTTGGTCTTTGAAAAATCAAGAACAAGAAATCAGTAAAACTTCATGTATAAACACGAGAAGTTTTACCCGACTAGGTTAAACATATGAATAATTGTACAATCCTAACACACTTGGTCACCAACGATAACTACTTACACTTGGTCACCAACGATAACTAATGCAAGAACTTTGTTCCACAAAACTACTTACAGTTTTATCTAAGTGAATTAGTAGAATCTAAGGCATTACAAATGGGTTAAACCATGAATGAAACATTTATCATTTAAGTAGAATACCTCATCGGCTAGCTGGGTAACTAATCAAAAGGCTGATTATGTAGTCGGCAAGATGATTCAATGAATCACAAGCTTAAATAAAGATGAAAATGGATAAAAAACATACTTATTGAAAAATAACTTCATTTTATTCCAATCACTCTGTGTTACAATATAAAGATCCAAAAATCAAGAAATACAAGCCTATTCTAAAGGACGTTATTCTTCAGCTTTGCTCATCCCAACAGCAGGCTCATCATGGGTGCTCAAAAAAGTTATAGATCTAGTATCTCTTAATCTAATATGTTTGCTTCTGCTCGTCCCATTCAGCCAATGTGGGGGGGGGGGGGGGGGGGGAGGTGAACATATTCATCCTCTCCTTGAAGATCATAATCTCCAATATACTTTCTGACAAGGATTTGGGGAATGGCATCAATTGGAATCCAGTAAACATCAATTTTAAAAGGTGAATCAGGATAATCTAACATCTCCGGATCATGTTAATACAACAATTCATTGCCCCTGAGTATCTTTAACAGTCCCACCAAGTTCAGCCAACCCCATTTATACCCTTCCAACTTAACCTTCTCCATGTGCTTATCTAAATAGATTAAGGATTCATCATATCCATCCATCCAGACAACCCTGGGTTGCTTATGAAAGTGGAAGGTTAGTCGGTCCACCCAGTCTTTGAGTTTTTTGATGGCTTTATCCTTCTTCTATAGTAGAGCTGCTTGGCAGAGTAGAATTTTCTTAGATCTTTCCTCATCTATTATTGGATGAGAAAATATAACTTGCCTAGAAGATTGGTGAGATTTATTTATTTTTCTTCTTCAAAGCCTCTACTTCCTCCAAAAATCTGGCATTTTCCATCTTGAAGAATGAGACACCTTCATTGGCCATGTATCCAATGTCTTCTTCAAGACGTTCAGCTCATTCCTTAGTTCGTTATTTTTTTTTTTAGGATAATAGAAATCTCCTGAGAAGTGTTAGCTTCTTTATTCAGCACAATTTCTTTCTTATCAAAGGTAGAAGTGATGTCCTTCACTTTCTTATCAAATCCCCAACCTTCGCTCCACGCTTTATATTTATCTTCATAATTAGAATGAAGCAATGCCAGAGAAAGTTTGTGGTCTTACTACAGCTACTCAATTATTTCATAGTAAGTAACATTGCTTACCACAACCCTATCCAAAAGACATTGAAGATGGACATAGGCATCTTTCACTTGGTCGCAGGCATCTGAGCCGAGCAGTCCCACTAAATCCTCTTCAATCAAAGGCATATGACTACCATCAAGAAGACTCTTGCATCATTTCAATAAGTTGGATTTAGTAGAAACTATCAGATTTTTCCTAGTATTAAACCAGAAATCTACAAATAAGTATATAAGTCCGACCAAGGAAGACGAGCAGTAATAATCAAATAAGAAAACAACATTAAAATATTGAATAAAATTGTTTCATTTCATTACTAATTTAAAAATTATAGAGGTGATTCCATTACAAAGGAAGAGAGGAAGAAACGAAAAATACATAAAAGGAAAAGCAAAAAACTATATGAAAGGAGATAAATCTTCTCCTTATGCTTTTCCTTATCTTAGCTAGCAATCGGTTCAGAAGGAGGTAGATTAGAAATATCCACAGGAACCAAGGAAGATTATATAGAACCCTCCTCATCATCAAAGTCATCATCCAAGTTAGAAGGAGTTCCTAGATTATGTCACTGAAACAACTCATAATTTTCTTGGGTGCTGACCTCCTTTAAGGCATTCGACCAGCCATCCTAATAAGAGGCCTTTTTGGTGTACTCTATTTGGATGGTTACAACAATAAAAGGATTTATCCCATTCTTTATTAGTAGCCTCTTCCTTATCTTTCTTGATCTTAGACTTCAGAGCAACGTTCTCAATGGTCAGGCTAAAAGTCTTGTCTTTAGTAACCTTTGCCCTACTCTCAACTTCTATGAGTTTCTGCTCAGACAGGGTAAACTTAACATTGGCAACCTTCTATTTTCCATCTGATTCCTTTGGATAACTTAACCTTGTCCTACCAGGACTCTCTCTCTCTCTCTCTCCAAGGCTTCCCTAGAGGCTTGTAAGGATTTCTACAAGCCCTTAAAAGCTTCATCTACATTTGCTGATGGAGCCTTCACCTGGTCATCCTTCTCCAACATTTGATTATAATCTACCAAGAACTGAAAAAAATATATTAAACATCAACACATAAGGAGTGCAATAAGATATATTGAAGAAAAAAAGTGGAGAACTTACCAAGGCCATGTTTTGGCAAGACCTTTCAACCAGCCTGGCTCTAGGAATAGGGGTTGTCGTCGACCTATCTCCTGAAAGAGTACCAGACTTTATCAAACCCCTGGACAATCCAGGGTTGATTGCTACCGAGGCATCTTCAAATCTGCCTTACTCGACAGTGGAGTTTTTTGGCCAACTCTTGGTGGCTGGGTAAACCCTTCTTTAACCTTTTGAAATGAGGTTCAACAACTTGGGCGTATTTAGTAGTGAGGACTTGAAGCCTCTTCTCAGTGAACTGAGTCCTCTTGTCAGTAGTAGCATTATTCTTTTTGGAAGGAATAGGGGAACCAGATGCATCCAATAAATTTTGGATCTTTCTTATCACCATTTCTGAAGTAGGTGAAGTAGGCATGATAGTAATGTCAAGGGACTCAAAGGAAGAAGAAGGTCATCCTTAATCAAGCTCTATTCCAGTCAACTTAGTAGCACAAGAAGTGGAAACTGGTTCCTTGTCCAAGTTAATGGGTGACTAAAGAAAAATAATTATAGGTCGGGAAACAAAGGAAGTGACAACACTCTTGTATTCTAGTAGAATAAAAGTTTCTCGGGGATGCTCCTTTCTCGCTCTTTGAAGAGTAACACACAAATATTTAAGGTCGTCAATACTAACCTCACTTTTATTTTTAATTTCCTCTTCACAAAAACAAGACAAATCTGGTAGTCGACACAACATTAAACAGTTAACAAATAGGGAAAGAAATTGAAAAGTCAAAGTATGACCTATGCCGCGCCCTTCCAGGGAGCATCTGGGTCCAGTATATGTTACCCCCTCAGGAAGGGGGGGAATTGCCAATTCTTCACTAAAATGCCAAAATACTAGTAGTCTTTGTTGGAATTTGGAAAATTAACCACCAATGCCCCATTGTCATGTCTAGTATTCATGTAATAAGTATTGACAGTAGACGTTCCCCACTTGTAATAGAACATCAATTCGAGAATCCCAATGCGAGTTCCATGGATTTTATTTAATATATTCACCCCATTTATAACCCTCCATCTATTTTGGGCTATTCTTGGTAGAATGACATCAAAATACTAACAAAATTGAATAAAAGTGGGTTTAGGGGAAAAGTGATACTACATTTAGCAATGAACAAAGTTGGAATCCAATGACCCTCAGCCAACGAATACACATCAACAGGGCCACTTATAATCTCTAAACCAACCCAACTAGGAAATTTCCTTTTTCCCTATACTCTTCTAAACAACTTTCATCTACGATGTACACCATGATTAAAAGACATAAAAATCAAAGAAGATAAAGGTAAAGCTTATAGAGATTAAAAATGATAATAAATAGTAATCAGCGAAGGCGGATAATAAAAGCTTGAGATAAAAGAAAAAACTAGTTTTAGAAAGTTTGAGGTAAAAAAAAACAGAGGGAAACAACCTTCCTTTTATAGGTCACCTCGAAAGTAGGAAAGAAATAATTAATTGAACGAATGATTGAACTATCAACGGTTGTACATTTCCCAATGAGTAAAAAGATCAGCGTACCCTTTAGTGGTTCGCTAAAGTTCGAGTTATTCATAAAAATTCCATTAGCAGAAATATTGGCAAAACATTTTGCAAGTCCGAGAAGTCAGCGGCCGACCAAATCTCACAAATTTTATCCCAAAATTCTGAACAAATACTCCATACTTTTGATCAATCATCAAGCATGAAGCATTGGGAGCTTTTTTTGTACGTAAAAATTACTCTCTTATATGGACCAATGAAAATTAGACACCTGTCCTCCTACATGGCTACCTAATTATCTTTGTCAGCTCTGGAAACACTTGGTCAGCTAGCATACCGACCAACACCAAAAATGTGAACCATCAA
Source organism: Sambucus nigra (assembly GCA_949130495.1). Taxonomy (NCBI): domain Eukaryota; kingdom Viridiplantae; phylum Streptophyta; class Magnoliopsida; order Dipsacales; family Adoxaceae; genus Sambucus; species Sambucus nigra. The sequence continues at coordinate 358,462,609 of OX422208.1, forward strand.
GAATAGAAAAGGTTATTCGAGCGGAATAGCGACTAACACAGAATATCAAGAGTCTTATTTATTGTATACAAATGTAAATGCCTGAAAATATAAAGCCATTCCATCTCTTGGGTTCCTAACCAGTATAAATGCATGATCTCCCTTAGCTCAAAGGGATGATTCAACCAAGCACAATAACACCCCATACTGAGCTATTATAATCACTTGAATAATACCACCAGTGGACGTAGGCTCTTCTTATAACTAAACAACTTTAATAACCTTGTTTGTTATGTGTTTGTCTGGCTTGTTAATCTTTACTTATCTATGATTATAAATTTTTACCCCCTCTATTTTTAGACATCTCTAACGCCTCGATCCATATTTATGGGTTACCCGTGAGTCAACCAGGTCTGAACCGAGTGCTAGGTGTGAAGTGCAATGAAACAACCTAAATAATTTTTCTAGTCCAATTTAAATTTAATGAACATTTACCTTGTTAGCATGTGATTCTGATTTCAAGATCTACGTGAGGGACCCATAGGGAGCATCCTGAAGTCCAAGTAAACAGAGCTACTAACGTAAACATAAATAAAATATACTTACCTGTATAACACCCTTAAAATACGAAATCGCTCCAAGCCTGCTGTAACAAAGTGGGGATATGAGCTTATGCCCAGTGGGATTTATACAACTAGTATAGAAACAGACAACATAAAGGAATACTCACACGCTAAAACCACATGCATGCAAATATATATATATATATATATATACTAGGGTATGCCCGTGCCTGAAGGCACGACGAAATTTTTTCAAGCTACATAATCGCAAAGCGGCAACAAATTTAAAAGTACGTAATTTGAAACGGTAAAAATTTTGTTCCCCAACAATAAAAGTCTGCAACAATATTAATGCTCCGTCTTGGACCTCTCATATACATCATAGCCATCATATACAAATTTAAGCCATAAATTTTTTTTACAACAGAAAAGTGTAAACAATTTAATTTCTTTGGGAAGAGTTTCCATTGTTTATGGGACTTTACACCCTGTTTAACAAACAAAAAATACTCCTACAACAATACATATAATATCTCCTAAACCTCGTACAAACTATCCATCAGTTCAGTAGCAGGAGCTGCCATGTTTAACTATTTCAGCAGCCACTAGTTCAGCAGCAACAGTAGCAGTAGTAGCCACCAGTTTCGATAGCCACCGGTGTTTCAGCAGCAACACGATGTTTCACAATGTTTCACCGATTCACAAACATGATGTTTTAGTAGCAACACGATGTTTCAGCAACCAGCGATTTAGTAGCAGCAGCAGCAGCAGCTACCATATAAACTATCCACATTTAGCGATGTTTTAGCCAACCTCGTATAAACTATCCACCAGTTTAGCGATGTTTCAGCAGCCACAGTAGCAGCATCAGCCTCGTACAAACTAATAAGAATATTTATATTCGATGCCAATAATCAAATTCAGAAGAAAAAAACAATCAAGGACCCTTTCAAACCGGAGATAACAAAAGATAAATGAATAGGGTAATGAACAGATGGCATGGTGTGCAAAATTCATTCCAATAATTTAAAATACCATAATGACATCATAAGATAAATGCAAAAAAAAGACCAAATGCCCTTAATCCCAAATGATTGTATTTTCCCATAGTACTTGAACTTGTTCCGTCCAAAAAAAAAAAGAATGAAGCAAAAAGAATGGGTCATGTTCTTTGGGCTACCTATTTGGAAGTGGAGAGACTCTTAATAGTCCTTAAGATCGGCAGAAGCAACTGCAGGATTCCAGTTGTTGATAACGGTAAGCAAGTGTAGAAGAAGTAATGTGTTTGTCCACTCTATCTGTCGAAGACCACCTCCGTAATTCATTAAGTAACAATATGAGAAATAACAACGACTCCATATCGAAGACCACCCCTATACTTTGGGTGCATACAAAAAAAATTACAGTGTTTGAACAAACATACAATCTCAGATGACTAATTCCATCACTAATGCTTAGTACCTGCATCGCTAATGCTTGCAAGAGTGATCTTGGAAAAACTTAACATAACTTATATGAGAGAGAGAGAGCATACAGTGGCGGATAATAGAATAATATATAGTCAAAAATCATAAACGTGGCAGCATGGCATACAGTGGAGGGGGTTGGTTTTTACGAAGATGGTTGGAGGGGTTTAGAAGATGTTTGGTTAGGGTTTAATGAAGATTGGGGTGGGATGGATTACCAGAGCAAAAAAACATGACAGCGTGGCGATAGTGGTGGAAGTCAGGGGAACCTAAAAGCAAAAGAACATCAGAATAACCTAAAAGAAAATTAGGAGATTATGAGTAGGAAATTACCTTCATAGGCTCTTGGCTCCTTCATATTTGTGTTTCTTGATGCATAAAACTACATAAAACGGCACTATGGTGTTGCATATGGCCATCATGAAAGGGGGTTGCATATGACCATCATGGACGACGGCTCAAAGGCTCTGCCGGTTACCTATGCTATCCTTTGCCACTACATTCATTAGTCACAACAGTTAAAACAAACACTCAGTTAAAATTGAAATGGAAATAACCTAGTATCAACCGAACATATATCAACACATCTATTGCCAAATGATTAACTAAACTCTAACAAAATTCTAAGGCCAAATCATCAATAGCAAGAATTGAGTTTAAGGAAGCATTGTCAACATTATTAACCAAGTTGGGGATGTTATCCAGCAGAGAAACATCATATGTGTTTGTCCTCAAACCTTGAAATTGCTTAGAGAATTATTTGATTGCCTCATCCTCAATGTTATGTTGAGTATCAATCCATTCATCTTCCTTAGAACCATCATCATAATCCATCTCATTTATAATAATGTTGTAATAATGTTGTAAGCGCGCCAACTCATACCTCGTACACCCGACACACCAGTGCTTCACTTTTAGTGTTTTTATGTTTACTCCATGGTTAAGTTCCATACTTGTAATTAGTGATGAGACAAATGCCACATCAATAAAAAGAAAACGAAAATGAAATGAAAATAAAAGCTACTCCATGGTTAACTTTTAGTGTTTTCATGTTTACGAAATGAAAACGAAATTTCAAAGAGAAAAAGGCCAGATCAGTAAAAAGAAAAATGCCAGATATGTAAAAAGAGAAATGGATTCTGCTGAGTCAAAGATTCTGCGGAATCTGCTCTTAATGAGAACATGTGAGAATAAAGCGCTTGAAATCGAATGATGAAAAAAGAAAAAGAGAAGGTATTGAGCGCTTTCTACAATTATTTATACATACACATCACTTTCTACTGTTATTTATACCAATATGAAGAAGACAATACCAATGGGAAGAAGACAATCTTGGACACTGCAATAACATGAGAATATGAAACATCAAAATCTAGTACAATTAAGACCAAAGGCGATTTCATATCAATCAGACAGGGATTTTTGTATCTAATCCCCAACTCAAATTGATAGAAAATAATACATATTACTCTATTGTAGTAATACAACTCTAAAGTAAATACTAATAGTGAGAAGCATTAATTTACCTCAAATCAGTGCACGTTATCCTCTATGACCATCTATGCACATTGCAAATCAGTGCATGTTATCCTCTCTGTGTGTGTGCCCTTTATTTTGATATCTACATCATCACTTGGACGCTGAAGAAAAGGGGCTTGTCAAATATACACTGTAAATATTACCCAAAAAATCAGAATGTACACTGCAAATGTGTGTTCCTCTATAAAAAAATAGAAAATACAATTAAACAAACTTATAAAAAACTTAAGTATTAGCTACATTACTAAAAATCCGAGTACTAGTCAATTTTCGAGTACTAAGCAATTTCAGAATTAGGAACTATAGATACATGACTCAAAACATTTACACATAAAAGAACATGAATGCTGGTAAAGTGGAAGTAAAAAAAAGGAAGATGATATCTGCATGATTTCATCTGTAAACCCCAACTGAAACTGAAGCAAGAGAGAGGTAAAAGTATTTTGCAAAATATTTTCATTACTTGTTCATTAAAATCTTCAATACTTATCCACCTAATATCTTCCTTGCTCCAATACTTATGTGGATTTTTGGCTTGAAAATTAAATCCCGGATAGGTACGTTGTCCATCGCTAACACTCACTCTCTACGAGGACCTGAAGGAACCTTTTAGGACCTGAAGGAACCTGGTCATTATTTTTTCGCTGTTAGAGAGTCCCATTTGGTCGCCAGCGAATGGTAGTTCACTCCATCCATCAACTTTCATACTTGTGCCTAGCCCATTTGTGCCGAGCCCAACTATTGGTAGTTCAATCCGCCAGCGAATGTACAAAGCCCATCGGTTGTCCGTTGTTAGCAAGTCCCATTTCAATGGAATTATATCATCTCCTAGCCATCATTACCTATAATATAGAACAAAATATCCATAAATGAATAAGAATATAACTAAGTGTTTATAAAACTATGAACAAAATAACCTAATAGCTCAAAACATCTTCATCTCTTACTAGTGTTGTAAGAGATGAAGATTCCCATAAGGCATAAGGCATGACTATAAAAAAATGAACCAACTTGGATTTGCAACCTGATTACAATTACAAACACGTACTGATTATGTAAACAAAAGTATAACTCAGTTAATATCGAAAAAATATCATCAATAAGCATATTTTTCCTAGAAAGAACATATCATATATCCATATAAAAGGAAAAAGGAAAGAAAAGAGTTTAAAAATAACTTAGAAACATTCACACCATATCCAAGGGATTCATAAATTTGGGAGAAGACAACAACCCCAAAAGATAACATTTTATCAGAGAGAGTACATGCATTAAGAAAAAAATATCCCTGAAGCTCCTTAGTCTTGCTGTAACTGGTTCTACATTTTATATGCAATCCCTGACTCTTCTCGAGTGGCACTTGCAATGGCTCAAAAGTCATCACGCAAGTTGGATAAAAACATCGTCCACATACTCTTAGCAAGACTTTGTATCAAAATAGTGGTTAACACATGATTTAAAACATGCTCAAACATTCAATAGATTAAAAAAATTACCAAGATGAATTAAACAAAATCTCAGATAAAAAATGTACTTTAAAGAAACTTAGGAAACTACTTCAAAAATGTGGTAAAGCTTTAATTAGTTAATTAATAAAGCTTTAATTAGTAAAACTTGAATTAGTAAGCTTTAATTAGGAAATTTCAGTGAAGAAACAGGTATTAAATGTAAAGCTTACCTGACATTAACGCTTTAATGTTTAATTAGTAAGCTTTAATTCAAATCTCAGTGAAGAAACGTGAAGCGCTATTAAAGCTTACCTGATCACGTTTTGAGAAGCACTTAAAAACGGGTGTAGATATTGCTTACCTATGGGTCGAATGAAGTCACTTTATGGGTCGAATGAAGATAGTACAGTTATGTACAGGTAAAAACAAAATCTCACAACTGTAATGAATTAGTTTCGGCAAAGAACTTCATATTGATTTCATGGGTCGAATGAAGATTGATTTCATGGGTCGAATGAAGATTGATTTCAAACTCTGAACAAAATTTCACAAATATTATATATAGGTAAAAACAAAACAAAAACCAAATAATATACTCACTGACTTGAAATTAATGTGGTCATGGTTAGACTTATGGTATTCCATGGGTTAAATGAAGATTGATTTCATTGGTCGAATGAAATCAATCCTAATAATATACTCACGACTCATAAAGAGAGTATGGTTAGTGGTGCCATCAAAGGTTCCGGCAGTTCTCCATTGGTGGAAAATGAAATAGTTCGAAAAACTTCAAATGCCATTACACAACTTGTTCTCAACTGTAATAAAAAGAAAAAGTAGTCAACGTATTCTCAACCAAGAAAATTTTCATTATGTAAAAATGGCTATTGGGTAAAAACTACTCAACTCTTTCTCATGTATTATTGACAAAAAAATACTCAACACTTACACATTATTCTCCTAAAAAAACAAACACGGACATAAAAATAAGAACAGGGCATCAAGCATTTAGGAATTAAAAATATGAAATTACTAAAATAACAAAAGAGTATACCTGATTTTCAAATCTTATTGTGTGTCGAGGTTCGATCTGCAAAAATGAAGATATAAGTACCCTAATAAACCCCATTTAACCCTAATAACCTCTAACATAACTTCAAAACACAGTCACCAGTCCTAATTTTCCCAATCCATTCTGGAAATCAAAACCCTAAATTAGAAAGCTAACATAGAAACCTACTAATTTCATACATGTGTGGGTGGTCAGCGAGTCCCACCTAGATAAAGGGATTCTAAGACGGAAGTCCATTAGAAAAATACATGAGATTTGATATGTAAAAAGTTATTTACATCTACAAATAAATAATAATTAGCAAATTAGAAAAAAGTGTTAGTTCAACAAAATCAAATAAAAAAAATCAATATTTGAAAACCTCCCAACCTAAACACGTGAATGCAACAAACATGATTAACAAAAGTAAAAAAAAATGATGCATCAAAATCAAAATTTTAAAAATATAAAATGGTTCAAAACGTTTAGATTTGTAGATCCATTGATGTGGGTTTTGAACCGAATTTGTGTCAGAAATAGGCGGTTGAAAATATTCTTAAGAAAAATATAAATAAAAGTACCTAAATGTTATACTCCATCCTCGTGATCCTATAGTGCGGAAAAGACTGAGGGTGAGAGTTTTGAAATGAAAGAGACAGAAGGGGGAGAGAGGACAAATGCGAAAAGTGGGTTTGTGTTGTGTAAAAGGGTTTGGAGAAGAGGGAATGTGAGTGACATACTAATTTATCCTTAGTTTTGAATTAAAGTGTAAGTTTGATATGTAGAAAAAGAGAGGAAAAACAAATGATTGAGGGATAGGGTTGTAAAAAGGAAGTAGATCTAATCTCAACCATTAAAATATGTAAGGAGGTGGCATCGATCTGCACCGTTAAAAATGTGTATATTTTCAAAAACCAAGCTACTTTATATATATATATATATATATATATATATATATAGCTTCAAAAAATACATTTTCCAATGCATTAACCATTTGACTTACGAAAACCTTACTCGCCCAGATTAATTTACCTTAATCTTATTAAAGGCTTTATTGATTCATACTTAGCATTCTCACTTCATTTAACACACCCGGTTCAACACTTAAAGCATTCACCGTGTAAGGAAATATTTTACATAGTCCGTTTACATTAGAGTGTGACACTCCGCTTAAAATAGTAACGGGTGACCAGCTCTGTACTACATTTAAGCAGGAATCTCAAATGGCTCATTCTCAGCATCAACAGACTATACTAAAATAGATAAGGATAACTACCCAAAGCTATAAAAGCGGGTGCCAAAATTTTAATAAAAACAAACAAGGGACATCAACCCAACAATATACAACTACTAACAAAGGTAAAACGTACACAAGTCCCATGATAAAAGAAGTGCTAAACATTAAAATAAAAAGAGTACATAAAAGGAAATATACCCGAATAAGCTGTCGGGTCACAGACAGTACAACATCCATAAAGAAGAAATATAAACAGCTACAAACAGCTACAAATAACCCTTGGGTGTAAACCCGATATACAAAGTGAATCCTGTCTAGATTTACAAAGGAATAGAAATCGAATACTATTTAAATCCCGCAACAGTCCGCATCTGCTACGGCTCCCAAGATACTGGATAGAAAAGCATTCACGATATCCTTGCGGTGGGACACCTGAAGTAAACAATATATATATATATATATATATCAAGAAAGAAATATAAACGGGTCAGAGCCCGAGGTGTAAAAATATTTTTAGCAAGTGTATTAACCGTGCATAATAAATATAAATGCAATATTTCATAATTAAAGTGGAGTCGCGCTCTTGTGAAACCCCAAACTCACCCCCCATCTACAACGGCCACCTAGTCATGTCTTGGACCCTTAATTAAGCTACCCGACACATTTAAGGACAACCTACTTAACTGTATGTACGGCCTATACCCACATGACCCGCCATTTTGTCCTAACCGAATAATCCTTCTCATTCTAATCACACATAAATTTTTACACACCTATATACATATGCCCTACTAGGATTTATTGGTTCTAATTATTTGCTTAAACAAATTATCAGTCTTAGAAAAACATACAGTATTATTAGTTTTAGCATAAAGAATTTATTCTCCAATTAACATACATCTGATTCCTAAGGATGAAAAATCTCTCAACTCCCAACATTACATGACGTTTCGTGCGTGGGGAGTCTCACAAAGCGAAATCCAAGCAAGAAACCCCCCGTACATTACTCCTCGACAATGTTGATTATAGGGATCCATTATGTCCTCCACATAAATCCTACTACTGCAACTATCTAATTATTGAATACCATCGCTAAATACACAATTTGATCTCTATTGAAATCCCTGGGGTCAATAGAACCATAATTGTCTCAAAGTACGATCCTTCAACCCTGATAAACTAGTACACCAAAATCACCCAAGATGTACATACTAGAAAATTTATATCACCTTCACTTATATATATATATATATATATATATTACTCTAAATATATATAACCAATCATTCATTCATATAACCACGTATACATAACGCACATAATGTACACTTTGCAATACACATAACATAAACAGTTATGGGATACGAAAATACTGCACCATGCTATCATCTTCCAGGAATTATTCACTTTCTCCTGGGGTCACCCCCGGACTATTATCACACCGCCATGGCCACAAAATCAATCCTAACGTATGGGAAACAGTCATAGTTCCTAACCGGAAAGTGAGAACGACTCATACCCAAGACTTCTCAGCTCCAAAATAAAATCACACAAATAATAATGGACGACTATGACCTGGGGAATATCTGTACCCTGCTCGTCAAGCCAGGGCCTCACCCACATCGCGCAACCTCCCATGCAACATGTGCCGAGTATGCTCACACAATATGTATATATATCATTCACACTATATATATATATATATATATATATACCTGCATATAATCACATAATATATACAAACCATCACACACGGTATAGATATTCATGCCATATGTACACACATATATACATATCTATACATATATATATATCTACATTTATACATACCATCTCTCGTTCGTATGTATGAAAATTTATAAACTCGGCTATAAGTGTACAAAATCCTCATTAGACTAGACGTCGTTCTAAGCGTATTAACCTAATTCGTATATAAATATGATCCCTCACTTGAAGTATATTCATCCGTTGCCCCTATGATATGAATAGTCTTCCGATATATCCAACATTAAGGTTACTAACCCACCGTTTAACGTATGTAAAATTCACTATACATTCCATCAATTTCTGGAAGCACATCAATGCACGATACTTGTCTCGGTCATAGGTACTCACCTAACTAATAGTCGATAAGCCTCAAGTTCGATCCTAAATTCATTTTTTTAATGATTTCACCATGTAGTGAAATACCCATCGTTAATCACACATAGATAGGCAGTGACTGGTCCGACTACAATTAATCACAATCATATTCCAGACGATAGTAAAATCCACTCATTCTCAATTTAGCCTAAGGTTCAGATGCTCCTATGAACCCTTAACATTAATGAATTTACGATTTATTCCTTGAGTTTATCATCACCAAGGACACGCGACCACTCTCTCTTGTTGACCCCCCAATCCAAACTTAATAAAATCCACTTGCTATAACGATTCAAAACAAACGTCGGCCTAACGCCTTCACACCATGCCTTTACAACTCCCTCGAAGAGTCCTCAACCTTACGTCATATTTTAATTCACTTCTAATCTCAAAATAGGATTCCCATCTCTAATAGGATGTCTCCCACAACATCAATGCAATAAACTCTAATACATATGTAAATACATTTCCCAAAATAGTTCTATATTTCCCCACGATTCTATTATGAGAAAAAATCCCAATAAATCTCCAAAATGTATCGCTAGAATCATATAAGAATATTCCACATCGAGAAACCCAATCAAAATGGAGAAGAACCCACACTAGGAAAATTTTCTGAAAACTGCCCTATTTTCGAATCGATCCTTTGAATTGATTCGGTCCCAACAGCGAATCGATTCGGTCCAAGTGAATCAATTCGATCCAAAGGGACATGTAAGTCTGTTACATACTGAATTGATTCACAAGGGGCGAATTGATTCGGCCCTAACGACCTGTAGCCCCTACAACATGGAGAATCGATTCACAAGGGGCTAATCGATTCGGCCTGTTCAGCAAGCCACGAAAAGGGTTAATTTCTCCAAAACCCAAATTTACCAAAATCCAATTTGTAAAACTTCCAACCATAATTCTCTAACCCAATCAAGTTCCCAACACCAAAACCCATCCCATATCTAGTCTCATCAAGTTTTACACCCTTAAACCCAAGTATGAACATCAAATACAAGATTTAAATACCCAAAATCTAGGTTTTGATATATATACCCAAAATCCAATTCTTTTTCCCACAAATTATGAAATAATATACAAAAATGAATTATTTAGCAAGATTAAACACTTGCCTCGAAGTTGTAGAGGTTGAATCGTCCTCGAGATCGCGCATGGGCTGAAAATCTCCAAGTTTTATCCTCTCTCTCTTCCTTTCTTCTTCTTCTCTCTTTCTTACAAATGAGATAGGCTAATTCGTAAGCCTCTTAAGCCTTTAAAACCCGAATCCCAGTTTTAAATGATAATACACACTTTAAATGACTCGTTTACTCCAATTCGAGTCAAACTTACTTAAAAATATTCCAGAACCAAAATAAATCTCAAGGACTGTCATTTTGACTTTCTCGACCCATCTGAAATCAATCGTGCACTCAGAATCATCCTCCGGGATACATTATATCATCCTCAATTTTTGGACCTCAATTTCCAAATTCCAAAATTCTCCAATTTAAACAAATTTTATTTCTCCCAAAAATTTAATTTCTCAGTCCCAAAATCGTGAGGTGTTACTGACTCCCCCTTACAAAAATTTTGTCCTTGAAATTAAAGTTATGCCTAGGACTCCGAACCTCATCTAGTTCTTACATCTACCCTCAAGATCATTATTCCTACCTCTCTTACCTCTCACCTCGAACCATATAAACTTTAAAATCAAACTAACTACCCAGGGCGCCCATACACACCGTATTCGAGATTAACTCGTAAAAACATACCGCGGCTCCACTAGCCTTAATCGCAATATAACTCTCAACAATATAACCTACTATAACGTACTAAATATAAAATCTTTGAAATTTCCAATAGTTGAACTCTTCTCAATTCCTGACATTCGCTACTTTCATGCGGGGAAGGTATCGCAAGAGAAATCCAAACAAGTAACCCTCCCAATACACTACTATATAGCTATGTCGGGTATTGAGATCAGTTGAACAAGGATTAAGGTTTTATAAAAGATTTTTCAAACCATAGGTATTTCCCGAAGGCCTATATAACAACTTAATATAAAATAATTCCATGTCTTTCGACATGCCAATCAACACCTTTTGTTTAAGATACAAGGACTCAAGAAATACAATACTTTTACCAACAACTAGTCCTCAAAACTTATACATCTATGAGCTAAGTTCCCCACTCAACAATGATCTGCTAAACTCTGAACTTCCCCAGTGATGCCAATCCTTTACATCACATCATAGCATTACCGCAGAGTAAGTCCTTCTCTCATTGGAATACCATAATTACCTTCCCTAGCCTACCTATAAAATAATAACCTTATAACCACTACTCGACAAACCTTAATAGTCTGCACTTTCGAAAATCAATGGCACAACTCTCTACTAGCTCATTGTTAAACGATCTATTATCCCAAAAGATGGCATACAAAGGTCGTACTTACTCGCTCCTTCCTCTACGGAAGTTCTGTAAACACTATGGTTATGGCAGCTAATTCCTCATTATACCGTACACACGACGCTCCTAATACCACATAAAGCGTGACCTAGCCCAAAGAAAGGTAGTCTACCTTATACTTCCATAATCCAATTGTTTCACTTCATCCCTGGGTCCCTCTACTCCTTCCAGGACAAGCCCTTTTTCCTAAGGCTAAATTCTCCTGAAGGAAACATCCTCCCAAAAATCCCTCCTAACTATCCTGAAGGACAAGGCGCTATTGCGACCCCCGACTACTCCTTCATTCCTTCTCAATGAACCAAAGTCTCCAAATTTCTTACTCCCTCTTCCAAGAAGATGATACTCTAGACATTAGGATAACGCCATACACCTCACATCGGTAAAAGTCACCAACACCAAGTTTCCTAACAAATGTTGTCGAATTCGTCAATCTAGCCTCCCTAGGATGTCACTATTCGCATCTTCTACTGACTTGCAACAATTGCATCATCTCCCTCCGAAGATCTTGAAGGATGTCCTTTCCTAAAGGCTTCTAGTAATCATTCCCATGCTGATGGTCCTGGGTGGCCTTGAGCTTATTGGAACTACAATATGATGTGACATCACAATAATGGAAGCATCTACTGTACGTGCTACACTATTAGAAACTTCGGTTGCAGTCCCAGTCCCTATGGGCAATTGGGGTTCCACACTATCAGCCCCTCTATTTTCCCAACATGTATGACTTATTCTTGGCGACGTTTGAGACGAGAGAAACTGTGTCAAAACATCGTTCAAGTGACTACAACTCGCAGAAGGAAATAGACGTAGTGAACATAATAATTATAATAGTAGGGCTATACATCAAGAACGCTTACGGAAGAATGCAAAAAACCCGCACAGATCATAAAGAAACTAGAATTTGATGCTCTGATACCAATTGTGACACCCCGCTTAAAATAATAACGGGTGGCCATCCCTGTACTACATTTAATCAGGAATCTCAAATGGCTCATTCTCAACATCAACAGACTATACTAAAACAGATAAGGCCAACTACCCAAAACTATAAAAGCGAATGCCAAAATTTTAATAAAAACATACAAGGGACATAAAACCAACAATATACAACTACTAACAAAGGTAAATCGTACACAAGTCCCATGATAAAAGAAGTGATAAACATTAAAATAAAAAGAGTACATAAAAGGAAATATACCCGAATAAGCTGTCGGGTCACAAACAGTACAACATCCATAAAGATGAAATATAAATAGCTACAAATAACCCTTGGGTGTAAACTCGATATACAAAGTGAATCCTGTCTATATTTACAAAGGAATAGAAATCGACTACTATTTAAATCTCGCAACAGTTCGCATCTGCTACGGCTCCCAAGACACTGGATTGAAAAGCATTCACGATATCCTTGTGGTGCGATACCTGAAGTAAACAATATATATATATATATATATATATATATATATATATATATATATATATATATATATATATATATATATATATATACATATATATATATATACATAGCAAGAAAGAAATATAAACGGGTCAGAGCCCGAGGCGTAAAAATATTTGCAGCAAGTGTATTAACCATGCATAATAAATATAAGTGCAATATTTCATAATTAAAGTGGAGTTGCGCTCTCGTGAAACCCCAAACTCACCCTTCATCTACAGCGCGCACCTAGTCGTGTCCTGGAACCTTAATTAAGCTACCCGACATATTTAAGGACAACCTACTTAACTGTATGTATGGCCTATACCCACATGACCCGCCATTCTGACCTAACCCAATAATCCTTCTCATTATAATCACACATAAATATACACACACCCATATACATATGCCCTACTAGGCTTTATTGGTTCTAATTATTTGCTTAAACAAATTATTAGTCTTAGCACAACACACATTATTATAAGTTTTAGCATAAAGAATTTATTCTCCAATTAACATACATCTGATTCCTAAGGGAGAAACTTCTCTCCACTCCCAACATTGCACTACGTTTCGTGTGTGGGGCGTCTCGCAAAGTGAAATCCAAACGAGAAACCCCCCGATACACTACTCCTTAAAAATGTTGATCGTAGGGATTCATTATGTCCTCCACACAAATCCTACTACTGCAACTATCTAATTATTGAATACCATCTCTAAATACACAATTTGAATCTCTATTTAAATCCTTGGGGTCGCTATAACCGAAATTGTCTCTAAGTACGATCCTTTGACCCTGATAAACTAGTTCACCAAAATCACCCAAGATGTACATACTAGAAAATTTATATCACCTTCACTTATATGATATATATATTACTCTAAATATAAATAAGCATTCATTCATTCCTATAACCACGTATACATAACACACATAATGTACACTTTGCAATACACATAACATAAACGGTTATAGGATACAAAAATACTACACCATGCTATCAGCTTCCAGGAATTACTCACTTTCTCCCGGGGTCACCACCTATCAGACTATTATCACACCGCCATGGCAACAAAATCAATCCTAACGTATGGGAAGCAGTCATAGTTCCTAACGGGAAAGTGAGAACGACTCATACCCAAGACTTCTCACCTCCAAAATAAAACCACACAAATAATAATGGACGACTATGACCTGGAGACTATCTGCGTTCTGCTCCTCAAGCCAGGGCCTCATCCACATCGCGCAACCTCCCATGATAGCATGTGCTGAGTATGCTCACATAATAAGTATATATATCATTCACACTATATATATATATATACACACATGCATATAATCACATCATATATACAAACCATCACACACGGTATTGATATTCATGCCATATGTACACACATATACTTATCTATACACACACACACACACACACACACACACACAAAGATGGTATATATATATATATATATATCTATATAATAAGTTAGGGAAGTTTTTGAATTATGTACACATTTTAACGGTCAAGATGTGTGCCACCTCCTTACACATTTTGGCCAAAATGAAGGGTTGATATTGATGCCACCTACATACACATTTCAAAAATATCTCATTTCCTCTTATGTCCCTATATTATTTCATTTCCCCCCCCCCCCCCCCTTTTTCTATTAGATTTCATTTTGTTCTCTTACCCAAAATTCAAAAACACGGATACAATCGTAAATTACCCCTTTAGATGCTAACTTTGATAACACGAACTCTCTCTCCTCTCTCTTCATTTTCCATTCTCTCACACGATCACCAGGTATCTCTCTCCTCTCTCCACCGATTTTTTTCACTTGAATTTATGTTCCTAGGGTTTTTATGATCTCTTGATCTTCATCCCCCTTTTGTGCAGATGTGACTATATCTTTACATTTTGAATCGTGGTTTAGATGAGATTCGATTTGTGGTGAGGTAATCCGTCATCAATTCTTTTTTTTCCTATTTTTGCTTCTTTGTTTTTGCTTATATGAATTTATAGTTTGTATGCATGTTCTATTCTAAAACTCTATTTTTATACAGGTTGTAAGCCACATGCATGTCTGTATATTTTCTTTTTATTAAGATGATGTATTTTAAAGTTTCTTAGTGTACAATTTGACCTGCTTATGGCAGGGTATTGATTTCATGGTGGTGTGTTGTAATAAGTTTCTTATTTAATTTATGGCAGGGTATTGTTTACAGATTTTGTTCATTTTGTTTTAGATATGATTTTGTTCATTTTGTTTTTGATCTGATGATATATTTCTAAGAAGATAGGTATTTAGGGCATACGTATTTTATTAATTTTTGGTGATTATTTATATTTTATTATTTGGCCAAGAATTTTCACAATCATCTATGTTTGGGATTGTTAACTAATTAGATATTTTTTTTGTCATCCATGAACCTTTGATTTAGTTTTATTGATTTTGAGTTACAGGTTATGTATACACATCCATTTCAATGTTCAGTTCAATAATGCCCTAATATCAAAAGAGGTACTTTTTCATTTTCCCACTAATTTCTCTTTCATCCATTTTTGTTTGAAACATATGAAAAATTGTTTTGGGATTTGTAACTAAAAATTAAATAGGGGTTCTTGATATTCTAAGTAAAGTAATTGACAATATTTACCTTATTTATGTGTATCTTGGACGTAGTCAACAAGTAACCATTAGTAATTTTGATATTGTAATTAAACTACTAAGGTAATCCATCATCATTTATTTTCTTTTGATGTTGGTGATCTTTGAAATTGGAACCAGTTTGGGGCCCTTTGTAAAGTTTTGATGGATCGCTTTGAACTAAACATATGTTGATTTGAAATTGCAACTGTTGATTTCCACCACATGAATCTGTGCCATATTTGTAGTTGTAAAATTAGAGGCCATATTTACAACAGTGAAGTCTTCTTTTCCTTTTCCTATTGCTTTTGTTTTTCTTTTAAATGTTTTTGATAAGAAATAACATTACACGGGCATATATTTTTCAATAAATTTGATTGCGATGCAAATTATTAACACTAATATGTTATTTTTTTTTTAGTAATTTTTGCTTTCAATACAATAAGATTTAGCATAAATTTATGTTGCGGCTGTGTAGATATTTTAACACGTATATGTTAATCGTGGGGCATATTTCAGGTTTTGCATGACAAATGTGTCAGTAGCTATGTTAATCATGGGGCATATTTATATTTTAGGTTTGGCATGAACAATACATATGAAGTTTTCAAAAAAAAGTTTTTAACAGATAAGTTCTCACTATGTAGGGCCTCATTGACTAATTTCACATGTACGAAGGCTACTTGAAATTACATTGTAACTCCATTGTTGTCCATATGTCGCCAAAGGTCAAGGGGTATCACCCAAGTTAGACAAATCAGACTTCTGGACATATGGTCATAGTGGCACTGTATTTTGGTACTTTTTGTTATGTTATCTATGTTTGAACTAGATTAGTAAGTCATTTTGATACTACTTTCTATGTTTGAACAAGATTAGTTATCTATATTATCTATTTGCTATGTTATCTCTGTTTGGTACTGTTTTCTATGTTTGAACAAGATTAGTTAGTGGAATTAATAAGTGGTTTATCAAAAGTTGGACTTTGGCAAAACGTTTTAATCTTTGTCATCCATTTTCTTTGGTGATATTTTGGTGTACATTAATATCTTGCAGGATCATAACACTTTACTACTGTTTCAGGCCTAGAGGGAGAAATATGCATAGTAATATATTATTAATATATAGGATAAAATGGTTTGGTATTATGAAATGGTTAGCTAAACTCATAAAGACCAAATTGAATGGTTTACCTGTTGTGAAATGCATAACTGAGTAATTTACCTAAGTTATGCATTCAGTGTGATTTACCTGAGTGCATCTAATAATATGTTTCATTATGAGTTTATCTGTTGTTCTTCAATTATGCATTTAAAATAGTGTTTATGAGTTTAACACTCAGTTATGCATTCAGTGTGATTTACCTGCTATGAGTTTAGCTAACCCTTTCAGTTATTCATTCATATTATTAACATTCAGTTATGCATTCACTGTGATCTACCTACAGTTATGAATTCAGTTATGCATTCACTGTGATTTTGTTGTCTTTACATGTAGTTCTTCGATAAAATTTACTAACGTCTAAATCATCGACGCCCATTACTAGACCACCTTAATGAGATTTCTGTTGAATTCTAATAGGAGACTGAATTGGACTGTAGCCTTCAGACTTGGATTGTTGGACTCATCACTTTGAGGTTCCATGATTGAGAATCGATATGCGTTCATTTGGGAGCGTAAACCCAATCAGACCTGAGGTTCCATAATAGTTTACTCTTTTGTTTAATTTTCTATATTCTGCATATGCATATGATTCTGTGATGAGGTTCTTTCTCTTTTGAATACTCTCCATATGCATGCTCTGCACGTGCATATGATTCAAGAGTATTGGAGGCCTTAATTCTCTGATTCAAAATTCTTGGTATCAGTTCTTAACCATTGTGTTTGCTTAGCTTGAGTTCCATATTGACATCAATTTTAATCGCTCTTAATTTGGAGTTTGGTATATTACAAACAAGAATCTTGCAGCATCATTCAAATCTGTACGAAAATGTGTTGTCAAAACAGGGACAATTGGAGATCTAAATTGCAAAAGGTCTGATCTCTATGTTTGATTACTCACAGTGTTCTTATTAATTTACATAATTTCTTCATTCAGTCTATAAAGCATATGTATTTTTCATATGTATTGTTCATTTGTTATGAAGTGAATTAATTCTTTTAGTAGGCAGGGCATTTTAACTATCGAGATTGATGGTGGTCTATGTTATCTTTTATTAGAAGTACTCTCTCTATATATCTTATTGGTCAATATTGTGAAACTTTTTTCCTGTTTTTTGTTTAAGTTTTTAAATGACACGATTCGCTTGATATTCAACTTTTTTTTATCTAATTGCAATATTTTTGTTTTGATATTTAGGTGCTCTATGCTGCAATAAAGGACCATGCAACGCTTCATCTCACTGCCACTCAGCGCTTCAGCTCACAGCCACGTACCCCTCGCCTCAGCCATTGCGAGGGTGTAATGCTTCAGCTCACAACTGCACTACAATGCTATGCTATATCTGTTTGGTATATCTAAGAATTACACACCATGCAATGCTATATCTGTTTGGTATATCTAAGAATTTTATGAACTACTTGGTATTTGAAATGCTATTATTGAGTTACTACTATGTTAACTTATTTTGTAACGGATATAAGTTGTTATTACATCATAGGAATGGGACTTAATGCAAGAAATGGCATAGGAATGTTGTGTGCCGGAGGATAGATGATATATCAGGACATGGGAGTCATACAGTCAGGTGTGAAGGACTCCAACAGTTATGAGGTATTGATGTTGCATGAAGACAAACAAATGAAAATGTATGTTTGTTTAGGGATAGATTTCTTTCGCAGACACAATTCCCCTCCACTACCACAATCTCGATAATAAAAATGATAGTGCATCTCCATTTCTTTCCATTTATTAATTATTTACTTCGTTCTTCTTTACTCCCATGAGGTCTTTGTTCCAAATGTTACTCTGATAGATGAGGCATACCCTTAGCTCACACGTAATTGAGAAAACTTTAATAGGAATACACAGATATGCTGAACCAGTATGAGACCACTAGAAAAAGGGAGACTGCGCATCAAATGCGCCGCTCACCAGTCATTCCCTATTTTGACAGTTGCACTGATTCTCATCAGTTCCTTAATCATTTTGCACTTCAATGGCATCGAAAATTAGCAGCAGCAGCACCTGGTGTACTTGGAGTCATCAAACCTATGCAACATATTGGGAGTTAGTTTACTGGGACTTTGGTTTACTATTTACTTAGATATGGGAGTTAGTTTAATAGGACTACACAGATATGCTAAACCGGTATGAGACCAGCAGTGCTTGAGCTTGAGCTTGATCCTTCTATTTCATGTTCCCATGTAAGTATCTATATCCCATATAAGTATCTGTCTTATTATTCGAGCTCTCTTTCCATTCTCTCCGAGTCTCATAAAAACTATGTATTCTAAGCACGATGGACTTTTTGTTTTATGTTCTGATTTATTTGGTTTTGTTTTGCAGATTTGATGAATTTTGGTCTCAATTAGCATGTGCTATTTGTTCTTTTTCACCACCATTAACCTCTATTGGTTTTCTTTTTTCTGTGCATATTTTGGGATTTGGAATTAAATTTATGCAGTTAGGACCGCTTGAGTTTACTCAAAACTAATTAAGGTTGTGCGTTTGGTGGGCTTGGGTGGATGAACCCATTTTTTGTTCTACTCTTGAATCTTCAACGATTCATCACTTCGGAAATCGGTATGTCTCTTCAATTATTGTCATCATTTGTTAAACATAGTTAAAACTACTCATTTTATAACTTTTTAACTGCAGAATTATGAAGTTGAATCTTCAGCATTAAGTATAAAAAAACTGTTGGACAACTCAGATTTGTTTACACAATATTCACAATTTTTTTTAGGGAAAAAGTTATAGTATTTTCAATGAATTATTGTTCTGTACTCTTTATGATTAAAAAATTATTTGTATTGAATTGTCTAACCTGCTTTTTGTAATCCAAGAACAGTTTGTATTGAATTACTGTAATGCTCTTTTTACATAAACTTTTACAGTTGCTTATTGAATTACTTTAATGAACGGTTTAAAATGTTATGCTTAAAATGGTTTATATCAAAATTTATAATTTAATGCTTAATGACTCAACCACGAACAGTTAATTTATTCCTTATAATGTACAATTTAAAATGATCATACTTCCTTTGTCCAAAATTAGAAATTAATTATCATTTGGTATAGATTAAATATATTTTCAATTAATCGTCAAGATCAATATATGTTCATTATGAATAGAAGTAATATTTCACTCTTACTATTGACTGAAGTAATTGATTGTTTTGGCAGTAGGTTTTGGGTGGAAAATGGATACCTCTCATTGCGTGATAGTTGGGTGAGACTAGAATTTGTCTAATTATTTTTGGTGCATTGGAGTTGCTTCTGTTTACACTATTATTTTATGGCAGCTATTGTGTAGCACTATTATTTTATGGCAGCTATTGTGTAGCGCTCTTAGTGTTACAAGTGTGTATTGAACATATTTGTATTGATATTAAATCGGGTTGATCATTATTTTTGTGAATTATTTATGGGCTCTTCGAATATTGTTGGAAGTGCTGTTGTCCCTTAAACAGGGTGGGTAGTCCAATAAACAAAGGAGACTATGTCCATTTAAAAAAAATGACATTTAGTTTATTTGAGGTACAATGTGAATTGGGTTGGTTAATATTGTATATTTCATGAATTGTGTTGAATTTATGATTTTGTTTGTGCGATGTTTAAATTTGTATTTGATGTCTATGGTGTTTAATTGAGGTCTAAGATGGACTATTACTATTTGTATTGTGGACTATTTTTATTTCTTAACAGGGTGGATAGTCCGATAAATAAAGGAAATTTTGTCGAGATTTTCTAAATAGTTTTCAGATTTGTTGGGGAACGGAATTTTGTGGGGAAACGGAATTTTTTCCATTTTGCAATTGCTTACTATGAATTTTTTTTGCCGTTTTGTTATTACCTACTTTGAAGTTTTTTGCCGTTATATATATATATATATATATATATATATATATACATACCATCTCTTGTCCGTATGTATGAAAATTTATAAACTCGGCTATAAGTGTACAAAATCCTCATTATACCTGCTTTCGTTCTAAGCGTATTAACCTAATTCTTATATAAATATGATCCCTCACTTGAAGTATGTTCATCCGTTACCATTATGATTTGAATAGTCTTCCAATATATCCAACATTAAGGTTACTAACCCACCGTTTAACGTATGTAGCAATCACTATACATTCCACCAATATTCGAAAGCACATTAATACACGATACTTATCTCGGTCATGGGTACTCACCTAACTAATAGTCGGTAAGGCTCAAGCTCGATCCTAAATTCATTTTTTTTAATGATTTCATCATGTAGTGAAATACCCATCGTTAATCACATATAGATAGGTTGTGACTGCTCCAACTATAATTCATCGCGATCCTATTCTAGTCGATAGTAAAATCAACTCATTCTCAATTTAACCTACGGTTCAGATGCTCCTATGAACCCTTGACATTATCGCATTTACGATTTATTGGTTGAGTTTATCATCACCAAGAATACGCGACCACTCTCTCTCGTTGACCCCCCAATCCTAACTTAATAAAATCCACTTGCTATAAGGATTCAAAACAAACGTCGGCCTAACGCCTTCACACCATGCCTTTGCAACTCCCTCGAAGAGTCCTCAACCTTACGTTATATTTTAATTCACTTCTAATCTCAAAATAGGATTCCCATATCTAATAAGATATATCGCACAACATCAATGCAATAAACTCCAATATATATGTAAATACATTTCCCAAAATAGCTCAATATTTCCCCACGATCCTATTATGAGAAAAACTCCCAATAAATATCCAAAGCGTATCCCTAGAATCATATAAGAATATTCCACATCGAGAAACCCATTCAAAATGGAGAAAAACCCACTCTAGGAAAATTTTCTCGAAACTTTCCTGTTTCCGAATCGATCCTTTGAATTGATTCGGTCCAAGCGAATCAATTAGGTACAAAGGGACCTGTAAGTCTGCTACATACCGAATTGATTCACAAGGGGCGAATCGATTCGGCCCTAAATACCTGTAGGCTCTGCAACATGGCGAATGGATTCGCAAGGGGAGAATCGGTTCAGCAAGCCACGAAAAGGGTTAATTTCTCCAAAACCCAAATTTCCCAAAATCGAATTTATACAACTTCCAACCATAATTCTCTAACCCAATCAAGTTCCCAACACCAAAACCCATCCCATATCTAGTCTCATCAACTTATACACCCTTAAACCCAAGTATGAACATCAAATACAAGATTTAAATACCCAAAATCTAGGTTTTGATATATATACCCAAAATCCAATTCTTTTTCCCACAAATTATGAAATAAGATACACAAATGAATTATTTAGAAAGATTAAACACTTGCCTCGAAGTTGTAGAGGTTGAATCGTCCTCGAGATCGCGCATGGGCTGAAAATCTCCAAATTTTATTTTCTCCCTCTTCCTTTCTTCTTCTTCTCTCTTTCTCACAAATGAGATAGGCTAATTCGTAAGCCTCTTAAGACTTTAAAACCTGAATCCCAGTTTTAAATGATAATACACACTTTAAATGACTCGTTTACTGCAATTTGAGTCAAACTTACTTAAATATATTCCGAAATCGAAATAAATCTCAAGGACAGTCATTTTGACTATCTCGACCCATCCGAAATCAATTGCGCACTCAGAATCATCATCTGGACTACTTTATATCATCCTCAATTTTTGGACCTCAATTTCCAAATTCTCCAATTTAAACAAATTTTATTTCTCCCAAAATTTTATTTTCTCAGTACCAAAATCGTGGGGTGTTACATAGAGTATGTCGTATACCACTACACCCATCGAAGAAAAATTTAAGTTCATTGATGCATCAAGGCGAATCTGAATATCACCGTTCTTCAACAAACAAGCCTCGATGAGATAGATTTTGGTAAGTTTGTGTTTAAGTCCCTCAATGTTTTATTTTAAAGTGTTGGGATATTTTTGTAAAATGTTTTTAAACATTGAGGCGCCATTTTTTGTCAAAATATTTTTTTTAAGTCCTAGAGGCGGAGTTTTAATATAAAATAATTTTTCGCTAATGTTGTTCAAATGACATGTCAATGTTGCTCAAGAGGCAGGAGCAAGCTATTGAAATGACTGCTTCATGCGACATTGCATCTCGAGCGAAGGGTTGCTTGAAGCTCGCTTTATTAGTTTCATCTAATAACATCACACTATTTCATATTTTCACTATCGTTAGAAGGTCGCGCAATCCCTGGATCGAACGACCTTTGATGTCGTTCGAGTGACCTCCCATTGTCGTTAAAACGAAGCCGCCAACTCAAATATTTTATAATTACTTGTTAAATGAGTCCATTTTTCTTCAGAAGACCCTTGAGTTTCAATCTACGAAAACTGCAAATTGCAGAATTTTTGTCTTATCATTTAGGGGTTTTTAACTTTTTTTTTCCATTCACAAATCATACCAATAGCTTTAGTGAATTGTTTTGGAACCCGAGATGCAACTTTTTTGAAGTTTTTCTTGTTGAGACAAGATCTCTACGGCTGACTTGGTAGCTCTTGAGGGAGGTGCTGGCTTACTACGACTGTGGTCACTTGGGAGTGCTTGAGGGTGTTCCTAGATGGAGATCGTGATGCGGTTCTTGTGGGTTTACTGCGGTCAATCCATTGTTGATTCTAGGTTACGACATATGTGAGTGTTTTGCGAAATATTCATTGTAGATTTCTGTAAGTGTTGTTACATTTATTGAAATAAAAGGTTTTTCCCTTGCTGGAGATTTTTTCTTAAAATCTGTGTGTCAGAAATTTATATAATTTTGTGATGGCATCATTTACCCATCTAGATGCATGTTTAGGGTTTAAATAAAATTGAATTTTAATTGGTTTAATTTGGATAAATTGATAATTAATTAAATAATCTTTTAATTGGAAATTTGAGAATCACCGAGGAATCGATATCACACCGCATTCTCACATCGTGTTAGAAAATACTTATTTAGTCTTTGAAAATCCTTTTCACAACACATTCTTCAATTAAATATGGGTTAAACCATTTAGGTTGCTAAACCACCCATATATCCATTTCCTTTAACAATTTTTCATTGCTTTATGGATATTAATAGACCTACGAATGTACTTGTCCATTTCACCATTATCCGTAGATTTATTACATTCATTTAAGTTAGGTTGTATTAACATATTTTACCACATAATCCATTTCTTGATATGTTCCATGTTTTCATCATCGTTCCTCGAAATCTTCCTATACCTGATACTTCCACAGGCTCCACACCGTTGGCTATGTGACCATATGCTCTGGCAGTGATTCAGAGCTTTTCACCCAAGGGCTCAGGGACCTTCTTGCTTATTTCCCATTTTCATCTGAGTCCTGATTAATGTGTTTAGCATTTTACACATGTCCATATTATTCCACTTCTTTACTTTTAGTCAACTGAAGCCAAATCCTGGACTTAACTATTCGTTTTTTCATTAACGCTTAGAAAATTGTTTCTTCTCCTTTAAGTCCCTTACACACACACACTCACTCACTCTCTAACACACACACATGGTTTATACTAAAATAATTCAAGCTTTAGGACTTAATTCATTTTCACTCATTGAAAATTAACATTTCTTTCATTAGCACATGTAATCTCATACTTTACATTATCACATTCTCAATATCCTTTTGTCCTATTTCATGTTTAAACCCAACAAGACTTTCTTTCAACATGCTCACATATTTATTATCAAAATACTACAAGTTTATATGCTTAGAAAGTAGACTTTAAATACTAAAATCCCACCAAGGGGATTAAACATACATTTTCTTATAGGATTTTATACCATTTACAACAAACATACTTTTCAAGTAATAAAGACATTTTATCAATTCATTTAAACTCAACAAATGTCCATTTATTACTAAAGTCTCCATTTTGTTAGAAACTTAGAAACATTTATTTCATAAATATTTACAATATCCAATATTTTATTTCACTAAATATCCATCATTTTCACTTTATTAAAATACACAAAATTTTTATTTCCACACATTTTTATTCCATAAAATTGTTTATTATTTCTTTCACTAGAAAGATACGAAGATAACATTTTCTCACATTTTCATTCCATAGAAATGTTCATTATTTATTTTCGCTTGAAATACACACAAATAATATTTTCTTACATTTTTATTCCATAAAAATGTCCATTACTTCTTTTTACTAGAAATACACATAAATAATATTTTTTTTTATATTTTATTCCGTTAAAATATTTATATTTTTCTTACATTTTTATTCCATAAAAATGTCCATTAATTTTTTTTACTAGAAATACACACAAATAATATTTTCCTACATTTTTATTCCATAAAAATGTATATTATCAGTTTACTAAGAACCCATAATTATTTCATAATAATCCTACTCTTAATCTTTCAACAACATTTAGACTACAATATTTATCAAATAGAGTATCAAATATAATAAGAGTATATTACCCCACCTAAAATGTCTTCAAAGATGGTAGTGGTGATGGTGAAGATGAGTGACTCCCCCACCTCCAAATGTGGCCCTAAAAAGAGTCACACAAGCTCCAATGAAAAATCCAAAATACTCCACAAACCCATCTTCTTCCTCTAGAAATATCTTCTTTCAATACCCATCAAAACCCCCTAACAATCATCTAATATTTTATAACTCTATCCTTTATCAGTGGGGGAAACAAATGTTTATTTGTGTGAGTGTATCTGTTATAATCGAGGAATGGTGGAAAATATTTTTAGATAGATAGAGGATATGTTAGTAGAAGTGGGTTATCTCCCCACACCTTTGTTTTATACGTATAGAAAGCCTTAACATCTGATTCATCTAGGTTATAAAGTTATAAGAGAAACACATGGTTTTGATCAATGGCTCTAATAGTGACAACAGATTGGCAGTATTGATTTCGTAGGTTTGCTATTTGCCATGTCTCTTTCTTTTATACCCAAGCCGACTGAAATATGGATCGATGGTTCAAATGCTGACAACGAATTGTGGGAATTAATTTCTTCAGCATCGTTCGAATGTCCCGATTGCCGTTCGAATGACAATCAACATCATTTGAACGACCTGATTAAATAACCACATTTCTTTTCAAATATCTCATCTTTCTAGATTTTGTACATTCCCCCCCCCCCCCCCCCCCCCCAACTAGCTTCCAAAATCGTAAAAGGGGCATATAAGGTTTAAATTAATTTATAACCAATCATAGATATAGTCCATAATCAATTAATTCTCTATTCAATTCAATTTGTTACCCATAAATTCCTATAATTACAATTAGTTCCTTCTTATATAAAATCTCTATATAATATAATTAATTTACCGGGGTGGGATATCACAAACTTCCCTCCTTAGGGAATGTCGTCTTTAGATTTTTTGGTTCATCATAATCTGTAATCATGTTCCCAATCCTAAGTACCCTCGTTACTATGGTCTATACTCAAACATTCCACTTTAATTGATCACCATTGTTAACCCAACCATGTAGACCCTAAGGTCTTATTGTCGTTTCAAGCATGTCTAATGTGTCTATCTTAATAAATCTCGAGAAACTCGATATTTACCATTAATGGCACAAACACCAATGAACTTATTGATATGTCTATATTAGGATTCATGATCTACATTTCCTTAAATAATTCTCGGATCATGCCTACCCAGGCTGGATACAATTACCAACAGTCCTTGTTACACATATAACTGATTCTTAAGACAATCACCTTACCACAGAGTTCTATTTTTACTAGTATTTCCTATGAGACCCCTATGCTGATCAAGGGTCACCCTAGGTATCGCATCATGAACATGTATAAGTGATCATCCTTTTAATTTTCCAAATTTCCGAACTAAGTGAGAGACTACCATATAACATTTTATTAGGTTTTAATGTTCATAGTATTCTCAAGTTATAACCTCGGGACACACAACCAAGTCATAACTGGCTAACATGCATGTTAACCTAAGTCAATCGGATAACCTATGCAACTATCTGAAAGAACGCGAGACAACGCGCACACCCAAACTGATGTATAATGAAGGTGCATCCGAAGAAGAGCGCACTCACATACCAAGACTCATCATCCACAAAAGGCCTGACCCATATCATTACTGAGCTTATGTTGCGCCACACTCGGATTAAAATCACTCATCAACTTCCCATTACTGGGATCACATAAGGCACAAGAATGAAAATAATAGGGCGAATGCCACGCTAAGAGAAAATGGTATAATTTCGACAACGAAAACAACCACATGAAGTACAAACCCACACCGTACACTTAAAGTCTCTAAATCTTATCGGTAATTGTTAAGCACCTTGGCCCAGCTACACATCCTGGCTTTTCCTCTTAACCCTGACCAGTTCTACCTAGGAATCATCCGTCTATGCCATACGGATGGAATAAAAAATAAATCTCTTTGGGAAGATGAAATGTTATGCTTCCTTCCTGAGGACTAACGCTTCCCATGCATCACTTGGTAAACACAACTATCCTAAATTAAGGTGGAGTTACTTCGCTTGACATTAATTATATCGCAGCTAGGCCTCCAAAATTTTAACACGCGATAGCTAACCTTAGTTTTTGAGATCACTCTCATCAAGTAAAACACTGTGCTCATAAAATTTCAAGCATTCAATTCATGAACCATCGCTAACACCTTTATCACCGCTTACACGATCCCAATTCCTAATTATTCAAATGGCATCTCAACATTCAAGCATCACTCATGCCTACAGACTTCCCTTGTTAGATTCATTACTATCCATATGTGTAGCACACATAGGTTCTATAATCAAGACTAACACTTCATCTCGAGTGCTATCTCTAAAGCCAAGATGAACATGATCGTGTTTAAAGTCTCCCTGGTGCGCCACTTAGCGCTGATCAACCTATTTTTCAAAATTATCCTCGAATGTCATATCATAACACATATATATAAACAAAGGCACAACACTAACTCTAAGGCACTTCTACCGATAGAGATAATCCGTACTATAATCATCAATGGTCCACCATCCATTATATAAACTGTAGCACACCAATGATTCCTAATGCCTCATGGGTGACGACGTTAAACTCAATAATTCCTCTAAACAACTTACACATCTGTTAAAAGAAACCATAATTCATACCCTAACCTATGCCACACAACCTGGAATCTACCACTACCAAGTGTATATCGCCATAAAAATCTTGACGCAAAATGATTCCCAAGGTTTTGAGGAGAGATGTTATTATCATTGTAATGCACGATACATAACCTCGGATTCACTATTATTATCTTTTCAAGGGAATTTTAAATATAATTACATAACCTTATATCTTTTAATCCTTAATGATTGTTTAACCACTATAATTGAATTTCCTTACCATGTAAACCTCATACAACGTGCTAATCTACCAATTAACATAACTATGTATTTTTGGTAGGATATGAGACGTAGGTTATAGCCTATGAACTCCAAAGACAATGCCCACGAATGCTACAAGGGATCCTATTTCTCAATGCCACACTAAAATGTAATATCCCGTACTTTTAAAAATATTTAAATTACACTGTGGATGTAATTTGGTAATTTGAAGAATTATTATGAATAGTACTTTTGGGATTAATGAGTGAAATTAAATAAATTCAATGTTATAAAGTGAATAGTAAATATTAGTTTTCAAGTGTCGGACTAATATTTACATGGATTATATTTTCTTACGAGACTAAGTATATGAGTGGATTATTTTTTTTAATTACATGTCACAGTTGGATAAAGTGACAAAGGAAAATATTTTAAATTGGAAAACACGCGTATTGAACGTGTTGGGTCAAAATAGTGAATTTTAGTTAAGTGACTCGGATGGAGATTTCAACTCCGTCACTCGGTTCGAAATGGCTGAGATAGTCAAAATAGAGTACTTGGGGGTAGTATTTGGGTTTCAGACATTTTTGGACTAGTGGGACTCGTAAATGAGTAAACGAGTCATTTAACAATTGGGTATACACCCAATTTCGGGTTTAATAAGGGGAAAACCCTTATTTCCCTCAAATATAAGCCCTAAGAGATAGAGAGAGAGAAGAGAGAAAGAAGAGAAGAAAGAAGAAGAAATAAAAGGGAAGAAAAGAAGATATTTTCGGCCAAAATTCGCGAGATTCGACTCGGGGTCGTCGGATTTAATCCACGAGGCAAGTGTTTAACTTGCTTTATGATTAAGTGTGTTAATTTCTCATATTGTAGTTGGTATATAACTAAAGATTTTTGGGTTGAAATTTCGTGGATCAAACGGGTTTTCGGAAGATTAAAACGGATATAACTCGATTAATAGCCAATTTGAGAAATTTGGAATTTATTGAAATTAATTGTTGAAAATGGTTTCTAGGATGATTAGAACCCTTTCTATATGTGTATTTATGGTTGTTTGAGGTTGAATGATGATGAGAGAGGAGATAAAAATCTTGGAGATGCTTTAATGGAGGTTTGGATTTTTGGAGAAGAAAGTGAATAGTCACCGACATCACTTTCGGACTGTTTTGGCTAAGAAGACAGCCGATTAAGATCTCGGTCAAAACACGAAAGTTGTAGATCTTTTTGATACGGTCGTGTGGGTACTAACCGTGTATTTTTTCTGAATTCTTTTTGAATTGATATGATTTTTCTAAGAAAGCAGTTCTGGGGTTAATCATTAACTCGGAAATTAAAGTGAAAATTGGAAAAATAAAGGCTAGAATTGTTTGGAGATAAATATTTGGGGTTCCTAAAAATAGTGTGGTGACTTCTAAATATTTTTTTTAGTAAGGCGTGTACTTTGGGTTAGTTGAAAGTAAAATGCAAGATTTATCCAAATAGGGGTGTTCGTGAGGAATAATACTTAAAGAGATATTTAGGTGTGGTTTGAATATTAAATAATGGAATACATATTGGGGTAGTGTTTTAATTGTGGGACGGCTTATATTATTGCAAATGAGAATGTTCGAGGTTATTGGCTATCGTTAGAAGAGTTTGGAAATTATAACCATAGTATACTGAGAAGGGATATAAATAATATATATACGATGTCGTTAAAGTATATATATTATGATACGATTGAATATATTGGGGTTGTTGATATTATCATTGTGCGGTGAGAAAAGCTCAAAAAATAAAATATTGGAGATTAGTAAAAAAAAATTGATAAATGCATAAGATATTCGAGATATAAATATACTACGTATGGGGATTATTATATGGGTGGTGTGTATGCCCTGATGTTATTATATACAAGGGTTAAATAATTACCAATGGGTAATTATGTATAGGTGAGATAAATAACTATCATTTTAATATGGTTGTGTGAATACCTAAATGAGGATATATTTATATAGGTGGAATGTGTACCTATATTATTGTTTATTATGTGTATGACATACCTACCATACTTGCTATCACGGAAGGTTGACGTTCGAAAGAGGACAATCTTATCCTGTGTTGCCTTCGGGGGATTTAGATTTGGTACCTCAAGAACATAAGACTTTGAAGGGATTATTTATGAGTTGATAAGTCTGCTGGCTATGGGAGGGTAGGTATGTGCGTGACCCATAGGTACGTGAACTATGTTCGCCTCCAAAATGTGTGATTTATATTGATACGGTTCCTGAGTGATGTGGAACATGTGATCCTTTAGTACAAGATGTACTTGGATTGGATAACAGAGTATGTGTGGACCGTTGTTAAGCCTATGGGTTTCGAATATGGATATATATATTGTGATTAACATATATGTGTAATTGAGATAATCCACGAATGCTTAGTAAATGAGAATGACTAAGCCACTTATATTATAGTTCGTGGATGATTAATATAGTTGTTGTGTATAGTATATTGTTTATATATATGAGATGAGATATCATATAATCTAACCTTGCATAAAGTGTAAATAATGAATAAAGTGTGATATTACTTCCGGTAAATGAATATTCAGACTTATATGAACATGAATCTTAGGTTCTAATGCAAATTATTAATAAATATGGGATGGTATAAATATGGTATCTACTAAAGGCATAATGGATCCCGATGATCAACTTTGTCACGTAGTAGTGTATCGGGGAGTTCCTTGTTTGGATTTCGCTTCGCAAGACACCCCAAGCACGAACGTAATGTTGGGAATGGGGAGAAGTTTAGTCCTTAGTACTCGAATTGATGAGGATTACTAGAAGATAGGTAATTACATTAGTTAGGCAGGGTAGCTTAACTAGGTTGTTTAAAAAGGTATACGATAGTTGTTCACTGTTAGAAGAGGGGTGAGGTGTATCTCATGTGAGAGAGATACTAGTTTAAATATGAGAAATAACATATTTTTGTACTATGGATTTTAAGCACTTGCTAAAATGTTTTCAAAACTCGGGCTCTGACCTATTTCTATATTTTCCCCTCTTGATATATATATATATATATATATATATATATATATATATATAGGTGTCCAGACACAGGGACACCTGAATGATGATTCTTTCGAGTCAGACGTTTGCTGCAGTAGCTGTGGATGGAAGCAGGTTTATATTAGACGCTTCTATCAATGAGATCTAGATAGGAGGTATTATAGAAACATTCGGGCTTATTGCCCAACTGTACTCATTTATTCTTTTATCACCTTTTAGTGCGGCGTTCGATTTGGTTGTATTATTGTACTGAGTGTTCGATTATTTTATTTTATTTCATTTCAGTTGCTGCATATAAACTGTTGTAATTGTTTTATTTGAATGGTTTGGTTAAAAAGATTAGTTAAATAAAAAAAAATTATGCCGGCCTAATAGGATATTAATAATTAAATTGGTTTTCGACAGTGATTCTAAGAATGAACCATATGAGACTCCTATTTTAATTTGATATAGGAGTGATCGCCCGGTATTTTATTAGGCGGGGTGTCACGGGTGGTATCAGAGCATCTGGTTCTAGTGTCCTTAGGAATCTGTGCGGACGTACTATGCTTTCAGCGTTGCTTTTGATTTGATGTAGAGCCTTATGATTAGGATTGTTGATATCCTCTTATGAGATTTCGTTCTCCTGCCATTATGTAAGATTATAGTAAATCTTTTGCGCGCTCGTTCGGGATTCGTGTGATGATCGACGAAGGGCGACCATGGAAGTCCATTGTGAGGGCAGCATGAGGATGGGCTTAGTTAGAGCTGTAAGTTGATGTTGGATATGAGGATCGCGATAAAGGTCATTTTTTTGTGTGTCATTGTCAGGGATTGCTGGAATGACTACTATAGAATATTAGTTATAATTATCTATGCACCGCTATAGTAGAGAATGGTGCTAAACTTGAATTACCCAGTGAAGTTATATGGCAAAAAAGCTTAAGAGGTATTTGATGAGGACCATGCATTGAAGTTAAGCTAGGCAAAAATAGTGTAGTTTCACTTCAAAGGAAGTAGAAGGCTCAAGAGCTCTTTCTTAGCATTGGTAATGGAAATACCCATATGTGAAAATTGGAGAAAATTGTTTTTCACTCGTGAGAGCAATATTGAAATGATGGGGATGATAGTCACCATATTTGGGGGAGCATGAAGTATTTCTCATAAAATAATCTTACAGATGGATTTTTTTCCCTTAATAATAAAGTGAAATTAGGTGAATTAGATGTTAATCACTAAATAAAACTGGAGTTTTTATAGATGAAGAAAAATTTGGGTTTATGTTATGGATTTGTTGGATTTACTTACAGATTGAAAGGATTTAATCCCTAAACTATGCTAAGAAGTGTTCTAGGGTGACTTAGATTTGTTTAGGAACCTTGTATTTGGGTTGGAATGAGTTTTGGATTGAATTGGAAGAAGGAAAAATGGGAAGAACGAATTTTGGAGATGAACTGTGCAACTGTTGAATTTTCGTTAGAAGTTCGACCCAGGTCGTTCGAATGACATCGTTTCAATGAGACTTCTGACGAGTTCCCAGTGGCCTTTATAACGAGTTAGTAGTTCGTTCGAACGAGAATTCTAATGAGGTTCCAGTGGGTAGTTCGTTCGATGTTGGAAATGTCGCTCTAACGATCTCGTTCGAACGAGAATTTTGGGTCTTCTAATGACATTCCAGAATGACTCTTAAGGCCTGATTTTTGTTTCTATCTTCTCGTAGGCTTATATAAATGAGTGTTAAGCTTGTACGAATGTTGAGTAACTTAAAATTTATGAGTGAGCATATAATATGCACGATTAGCCAACAATATTATATATATTGTGTGTGTATATATATATATGAGCATATTCAGACATATATATGTGATATGTTAAATATATATGTGTGTGATTGGTATACTTATATGATAGGGTTTTTTTACCGAGTCGGTGTGATAGTTCGATCATTGGTACCCAGGAGGATGTGTAATTAATTCCCTGGAAGATGATATCACTGAGAGACTACATCCATTGAGTTATAGCTCTGAGGGATGGTTATTATACTTATATAGTGTATGATATATAAGTATGAATATACTTGATGTGTATAGTATATTGTATATATATTTATATGAGATGTGAAACATATATATATATGTATATATGGATATAATAAAGAATGGAATGCGAGATAAATTTTGGATGTTCTCGCCTTGATTATATATTTAGATGGAACTTCGATGAGGAGATGTTTCATTACCATGATTTGAGTGCATGGGGACCTTATAGTTAAAATTTAAGGTACGCATGATTTATAGTTAAGTTGGGAGTTAAGCTTGCTGTTATTCGCGTGAAGGACTTAGTGTTAGTGCAAGCGCTTGTGGCATGGATCCTTAACAGAATTAAGATTCCTCACCATATTTTATTGATAGATGGGATGGGATTATCCCGGTTACATATTTGAAGCTAAGAATACACTCCGCTTATGAACCTTAACGACGTCGGGAGTGAACAGATGTTATAAAATACAAGGATATTGGATGGATGAACTTAGCTAAGAGTCATGTGATGATTAGGGGCTAATAAAAAGTAGATGTGCTGTGGAAAGGCACTGGAAATATTTCTCTTACCGCAAGTATGTGGGTAAGGTATGGTAAAGGAAATCGATTTGAGACTTACAGCCATGCTTTGAATAGAAGGAAAATCGAGAGAAAATATGTTTTGGGTGTGATATTCATAATGATTTTGCAGAGAGTAGGTGCCCTAATTAGTTGGACTTTCCATTTGGACAACATGGAAGGATTTTGTGGTAAAAGTACATTAGTAGATTAATGAATAGGATTTAGAACGTCTCGTTGGTGTCCCTTATACCGTTATATCTCGATGACCGATGATGCAAGGGAGTAGTGTAACAGGAGGGTTCCTTGTTTGGATTTCGCTTTGCGAGACGTCCCACGTATGAAACCGAGCAAATGTCGAAAGTCGAGAGAGGTCTTGGGAACTAGGGATATAGTTACAATAGTAATCATATTACATGTGTTGGAAACACCTTGAACTTAAGACTACCACAAAGTAAGGGAAATAATACTATCGGCATTGATATAGTAAGACTATTATGAGACAACCACAAGAAGATCGATGGAATAATCTTGAGAAGGATTGAATTTCCAAGTATCGGGAATTAAATTTTGAATTATTCGGGTTAAGGGATACCCAGAATAATCTT
Source organism: Sambucus nigra (assembly GCA_949130495.1). Lineage (NCBI taxonomy): Eukaryota > Viridiplantae > Streptophyta > Magnoliopsida > Dipsacales > Adoxaceae > Sambucus > Sambucus nigra. The sequence continues at coordinate 358,497,323 of OX422208.1, forward strand.
GAGAAGGATTGAATTTCCAGGTATCGGGAGAATTAAATTTCGAATTATTCGGGTTAAGGGATACCCATGTGTTAGTACCAGGCCAAGGAAATGGGATCCATTGCTACGTGTCAGACGTTTACAATGGTGGTGAATATATGCATGAATGATAGGGGTATGGGTACCCTGGTTAGTTAATTCCAAAAATGTCTGAGATAGACGGAAGTAAAAATAAATGTGTAGAATATATACCTGACGGGCAGCTATAAACAAGTTTAAATGGTATGGCATATCGAATGTCATGTGAGAATGATGATAAGTCAAGCATTTATGTGTAACGAGAGCTAGCACACCCTAGATGGGTTGAAAGGCTGTGGAAAGTCATTTAAAAGGTACCTCTTGACGAAAAGGATACCAAATTACTGTGAGAAAGTAAAGCAGAATCTTACGTAAACGAGTATTGAAGAGTGGCTTGCGCATGACTGTATGGTTAGCATACTCCAAGGAAAGAAGGAGTGTATTTAGTACCAAATTCTGGAAGAGTATATGAGAGTTAATACTTTAATTATTAGGTATATGGAATGTACCTTGGCGATTACGAGAGAGATAGTAATCTGAATATTTATACAATACATAACAATGGGAAGAAAATATGTATGGTAAGTATGAAAATAGGTTGGGAGCATACCTATGAATCTTAATAGGATGTGTGTATGCCTATTATGTGATATTATAATTACGAGCACTAATGGGTGATAACCAGGGGGTGCAGAATTAGTATATATATATGTATAGGGATGATATGCCTAGACGTATATATATGGGTTTGTGAATATTTCTACTGTGTGAGACTAGTAGATATGGTATTAATAATAAATACTTTGCGCCAAGTCGTCTTAATAAAAGGGTGCAGGATTTTTGTAAATATATAGAGATGAGGAGACTATATATATATATATATATATATATATGAGCATACGCCTTGAGATGACTGAAATATAGTGGGAGACCATTGTGTTAGGCTATATCTAAATTTGGTTAAACTAGGACTTAATGACTATACCGATTCTAGAGTAGTGGTATAGGCTATATCAGAATTTTGAGGACGAAATTATTTTGTAAGGGGGGATGTATGTAATACCCCGTACTTTTAAAGATATTTAAATTACACTGTGGATGTAATTTGGTAACTTGAAGAATTATTGTGAATAGTAATTCTGGGATTAATGAGTGAAATTAAATAAATTCAATGTTATAAAGTGAATAGTAAATATTAGTTTTCAAGTGTCGGACTAATATTTTCATGGAATATATTTTCTTACGAGACTAAGTATATGAGTGGATTATTTTTTTAATTACATGTCGCAGTTGGGTAAAGCGACAAAGTAAAATATTTTAATTTGGAAAACACGCATATTGAACGTGTTGGGTCAAAATAGTGAATTTTAGTTAAGTGGCTCGGATGGAGATTTCAACTCCGTCATTCGGTTCGGAATGGCTGAGATAGTCAAAATAGAGTACCCGGGGGTAGTATTTGGGTTTCGGGCATTTTTGGACTAGTAGGGACTCGTAAATGAGTACACGAGTCATTTAACAATTGGGTATACACCCAATTTCGGGTTTTATAAGGGGAAAACCCTTATTTCCCCCAAATATCAACCCTAAGAGAGAGAGAGAGAGAAGAGAAGAAAGAAGAAGAAATAAAAGAGAAGAAAATAAGAGATTTCTAGCCAAAATTCGCGGGATTCGACTTGAGGTCGTCGGATATAATCCACAAGGCAAGTGTTTAACTTGCTTTATGATTAAGTGTGTTAATTTATCATATTGAAGTTGGTATATAAGTAAATATTTTGGGGTTGAAATTTCGTGGATCAAACGGGTTTTCGGAAGATTAAAACGGATATAACTCGATTAATAGCCAATTTGAGAAACTTGGAATTTATTAAAATTAATAATTGAAAATGGTTTCTAGGATTATTAAAACCCTTTCTATTTGTGTATTTATGGTTGTTTGAGGTTAAATGGTGATGAGAGAGGAGATAAAAATATTGGAGATGCTTTAATGGAGGTTTGGATTTTCGGAGAAGAAGGTGAATAGTGACCAGCATCACTTCCGGACTGTTTCGTCTAAGAAGACAGCCGATTAAGCTCTCGATCAAAACACGAAAGTTGTAGATCTTTTAGATACGGTCATGTGGGTGCTGACCGCCTATTTTTTCTGATTTTTTTTCGAATTGATATGATTTTTCTAAGAAAGTAGTTCTGGGGTTAATCATTAACTCGGAAATTAAACCGAAAATTGGAAAAATATAGGCTAGAATTGTTTGGAGATAAATATTTGGGGTTCCTAAAAATAGTGTGGGGACTTCTAAATATTTTTTTTAGTAAGGCCTGTACTTTGGGTCAGTTGAAAGTAAAATGCAAGATTTATCCAAATAGGGGTGTTCGTGAGGAATAATACTTAAAGAGATATTTAGGTGTGATTTGAATATTAAATAATGGAATATGTATTGGGGTAGTGTTTTAATTGTGGGACGGCTTATATTATTGCGAATGAGAATGTTCGAGGTTATTGGCTATAGTTAGAAGAGTTTGGAAATTGTAACCATAGTATATTGAGAAGGAATATGAATAATATATATACGATGTCGTTAAAGTATATATATTATGAGACGAATGAATATATCGGTGTTTTTGGCATTATCATTGTGCGGTGAGAAAAGCTCGAAAAATAAAATATTGGAGATTAGTCAAAAAAATTGATAAATGCGTAAGATATTCGAGATATAAATAAACTACGTATGGGGATTATTATATGGGTGGTGCGTATGCCCTGATGTTATTATATACATGGGTTAAATAATTACCTATGGGGACTTATGTATAGGTGAGATAAATACCTATCATTTTAATATGGTTGTGTGAATACCTAACTGATGATATATTTATATAGGTGGAATGTGTACCTATATTATTGTTTATTATGTGTATGACATACCTACCATACTTGCTATCACGGGAGGTTGACGTTCGAAAGAAGACAATCTTATCCTGTGATGCCTTCGGGGGGATTTAGATTTTGTACCTCAAGAACATAGGACTGTAAATGGCTTATTTGTGAGTTGATAAGTTTGCTGGCTATGCGAGCGTAGGTATGTGCGTGACCCGTAGGTACGTGAACTATGTTCGCCTCCAAAATGTGTGATTTGTATTGGTACAGTTCCTGAGTGATGTGGAACATGTGATCCTTTAGTACAAGATGTAGTTGGATTGGATATCAGAGTATGAGTGAACCGTTGTTAAGCCTATGGGTGTCGGATATGGATATATGTATTGTGATTAACATATATGTGTAATTGAGATAATCCATGAATGCTTAGTAAATGAGAATGATGTAACACCCCACGATTTTTGGAGACTGAGAAATTAAATTTTGGGACAATAAAATTTCATTGAATTGGAGAATTTTAAAAATTGGGAATTGAGGCCCAAAAATAGAGAACATTTTAAAGTATTTCGGATGATGATTTTGAGGTTACCATTGATCCCGGAAGGGTCGAGATAGTAAACATTACTATCATTGGATTTTATTTTGGCTCCGGAATATTTTAAGTCAGATTGACTCGAATTGGTGTAAACGAGTCATTTAAAGTGTGTATTAACATTTAAAATTGGGTTTATTGTTTTAAGGGATTTAGGAGGCTTACGAGACAAGCCTTCTCATTTAGAGAAAGAAAGAAAAGAGAAGAGAAGAGAGAAAAGAGAAACGAAGAAGGAAAGAAGAAGAAAAGAAGAGAGAGAGGAAGAAAAGCTTGGAGATTTCCGGCCCAATCGCGACATCGAGGACGATCCAACCTACACAAATCTGAGGCAAGTTTTTAATCTTGCTAAATAGTTATTTGTGTATTTCATTTCATAATTTGTGGGTTAAAGAAATGGATTTTTGGGTATAAATATCAAAACCTAGATTTTTGGGTTTAATCTTGAGATGGATGTTTACAAATGGGTTTAAGAGGTATAAATTGATGAGGTGAAAGTTTAGGATGTGTTTAATGTTAGAAACATTCTTGGGTTACAAATTCATAGTTAAAAATTTTTGATTTGGGATTTTTGGAAATTTAGGTTTATATAGAAAAATGACCATTTCGTAGCCTGCTGAATAGACTTAATCGATTCGGACTCTTTCCGAATCGATTCAGAATGTTGCAGAATCCCAGGTCTGTGTGACCGAATTGATTCGGATCCAAGACGAATCGATTCGGCTTGTGGCAGAAGCCCAGGTCTTTGGACCCGAATCGATTCGCCTTGGAGGCCGAATCGATTTGCTAGGCCGAATCGATTCGGAATAAGGCCGAATCGATTCGGAAAACAGGGCATTTTGAGGTATTTTTCTCCATAGTGATTCCAAACCCTTTTTGGTTGGGTTTATTGATTTGGGGGCTTTATATTATGATGTAAGAGATATGTTCTTGGAGACATATAAGGAGTTTCTCACATATTAGGATTTTGGGGACTCCTTAGGGTAATTTGGGAGAAATGTATCCATGTATGTATTGGAGTTGCATATGGAGATTATGGGTAAACCTCATTGAGGTTGGGAATACCAATTATTGATAAAAAAGTATAAATATGATGTGAGGTTGAGAACTCTTAGAGAGTGGGGGGTCTCTTATCCTTAGAAATGTTTAGACTAAGGAACAATCGATAACTCAATAGGAGTAAGGGTTCATAAGATTAATTGAACCATAAGTGAAATTGGGAACGATTTGGATAGTACTATCGACTAGAATAAGCAGTAGCATAAATTCTAGTTAGGATAGTTTACACGTAATTGTGGGGAAATAACCATTTAGATTCCAATACTTGAAACGAGGTTGGAATAATTTGAGGTTTTAGACTATTAAGTCATGTATGTGCCTATGGTTAAATAGTACTTAAGGTAATTATCTACTTTCGAATATGGATGAAATGTGTAGTGATGGGTTCCTACACAAAATTTTGGGTGATAACCCTAAGGTTGAATATATATATGTATATATAAATACATATGATTTTGGGAGACTATTCATCATAGGAAAATGATTGAATATGCTTCAAGTGAGGGATTGTATTCACATATCGAGGTAAATTATTTGAGTTTGTGGTGACGGCTTGTATATTGAGGATTATGTATACTTATAGCCGAGTTTATATATCTTATACATGTGAACGAGAATTAGTTTGTATATATATAGATATAACGATATGTGAATATATGTACATATATCTATATATAAATATGAATATATGGATATTTATGTTATGGACATAAATGGTATGGATATTTAAACCATATATGATCGTTTAATATTTGATCTTATGATGGGATCATATGGATGCATGTATATTATGCATGTGAACGATATATATACTTATGTGGTTAAGCATACCCCACTCATGCTATCATTGGGAAGTTTTCGCGCAGAGGGTGAGCATCCTGGCATATAGAGAAGGGTGTGTATATTCCCCAGGTCATAGTCATCCCGTGTGTTATTATACGATAGATATATTTTTGGGATGAGACATGGTGGGTATGTTTCGTCTCATTGCCAGTTGGAGCTATGACCGCTTCCTGGGATGTCGTGTGTGTGAGTTATCACGAGGTGGGTGTCGTTGATCCCCACCAGGTGGTCCCCAGTTGCTACGTGAGCCAGGCACTGGAAAGATGATAACATTGATGCAGTTTTATCGGTGATATATATAGCCGGGTGGATCATGTGCATGCCCATTGTACATCAGATATGATATGTACATTTGTTCATGGGTATGGATGATTGGTATATATATATATATATGGTTAGAATAAAATGCCTATATATATATATATATATATATATATATATCCTATAGATGAAAGGATATATAATCTTTGTGGAGTACATCTTGGATGATTATGGTGTACTAGATTGATGGGGGTTGATGTATTGCATTAAAGGAATATTTCGGTTACATCATCCCAAGGATAAAATTGGAGATTTAGTAGTAGTGGTAGCATTATATGGTATGTATGGCATAATGGATCTTTCGGATCGACATTGTCAAGGAGTAGTGTAACGGGGTGGTTCCTTGTTTAGATTTCTCTTTGCGAGACACCCCACGCATGAAACGTAGTGCAGTGCTGAAATTGGAGAAAAGTTCTGCCAATTATTGTATGTATGGCATTATGGATCTCTAGGATCGACATTTTCAAGGAGTAGTGTAAAGGGGTGGTTCCTTGTTTGGATTTCGCTTTGCAAGACATCCCACGCACGAAACGTAGTACATTTTTGAGATTAGAGGGAAGTTATGTCGATACTTATGTGTGGCATAATGGATCTCCAGGATCGACGTTGACAAGTAGTAGTGTAATGGGGTGGTTTGTTGTTTGGATTTCGCTTTGCGAGACACCCCACACACGAAACGCAACACAACGTTGAAATTAGAGGGAAGTATTGTCAATAATACTTTTGCATACTTATTAATTAGAAATTAAATCATATGTTTCAACAGAAATGCATATGGGTAACTTATTAAGTGCTACAATTGATTAAATTATAAACCGGAATCCATTAAGCCTATTATGGCGTAATTGTTTGTAAACATAATCTAATATGATTAGAAAAGGGGTGGATTCTTGGGTTAAGTTATGAAGGCAATTCTCGTGGGTATAGGATGGGCCTATGATAAGTTAGGTTGTCCTTATAAATGGGGTTAATTTAACTAAAACTCGAGGACGTGAATAGGTGCTCGCCGTTAGATGAGAGGTGAGTTGGGGTTTCACGAGAGTACGATTCCACTTTAATTATGAAATAAGTGCACCGATATTTATTATGCACGGTTAACACACTTGCTAAATATTTTTCACAACTCGGGCTCTGAACCTCTGTTTACTTTTCTCTCCTGCCTGTATATATATACATTACTACAGGTTTCCTACCGTATGGATGCCGGATGACCTTCTATCCAGAGTCTTGGGAGCCGCGACAGGTGCGGACTATTGCGGGATGTAGAATGTAGTCGCTTCCTCCTTTGAGAAAAAAATTCTAGGTAGGATTCATGTTGTATATTGGGTTTGTACCCAAGGGATATTTATATACATGTTTATATTTATTCCATTCCAGTTATTGTATTGGCTGTGACCCGACAGCTTATTCGGGTCTAATTTTTGTAGTATATTCCGTTGTAGTCATTTATTTAGTTTTATTCCAGCATTTCATTTATCTTAGGTCTTTCATGCATCTTTCTTTCCTTTATTAGTAGTGTTAGTTTGTTGTTTGTTGCATATTTTATTTAATTTTAACATCTCACTTATATGATACCGGGTAGTTAGTTCTATATTATATTGTACCGACAGTTGATGTTGAGACTGGACCATCTGAAATTCTTGATTTATTGTAGTATAGGGTTGGCCACCCGTTATTATTTTAAGCGAGGTGTTACAAATGACTAAGCCACTAATATTATAGTTCGGTGGATGATTAATATACTTGTTGTGTATAGTATATTGTTTATATACATGAGATGAGATATCATATAATCTAACCTTGCATAAAGTGAAAATAATGAATAAAGAGTGATCTTACTTCCGATAAATGAATATCCGGACTTATATGAACATGAATCTTAGGTTCTAATGAAAACTATTAATAAATAGAGGATGGTATAAATATGGTATCTATTGAAGGCCTAATGGATCCTGATGATCAACATTGTCACGTAGTAGTGTATCGGGGGGCTCCTTGTGTGGATTTCGCTTCGCGAGACACCCCACGCACGAACGTAATGTTGGGAATGGGGGGAAGTTTAGTCCTTAGTACTCGAATTGATGAGGAGTACTAGAAGATAGGTAATTACATTAGTTAGGCAGGGCAGCTTAACTAGGTTGTTTAGAAAGGTATACAATAGTTGTGCACTGTTAGAAGAGGGTTGTGGTAGATCTCATGTGAGAGCGATACCAGTTTAAATATGAGAAATAACATATTTTTATACTATGGATTTTAAGAACTTGCTAAAATGTTTTCAAAACTTGGGCTCTGACCTGTTTCTATATTTTCCCCTCTTGATATATATATATATATATATATATATATATATATATATATATATATATATGTGTGTGTGTGTGTGTGTGTGTGTGTGTGTGTGTGTGTGTGTGTGTGTGTGTGTCCAGACACAGGAACGCCTGAATGATGATTCTTTCGAGTCAAACGTTTGCTGCAGCAGCTGTGGATGCAAGCATGTTTATATTAGACGCTTCTATCATTGAGATCTAGATAGGAAGTATTGTAGAAACATTTGGGCTTATGGCCCAACTGTACTCATTTATTCTTTTATCGCCTTTTAGTACGGCGTTCGATTTGGTTGTATTATTGTACTGAGTGTTCGGTTATTTTATTTTATTTCATTTCTGTTGCTGCATATAAACTGATGTAATTGTTTTATTTGATTGGTTTGGTTAAAAATATTAGTTAAATAAAAAAAAATTGACGCCGGCCTAATAGGATATTAGTAATTAAATTGGTTTTCGACAGTGATGCTAAGAATGAACCATATGAGACTCCTGTTTTAATTTGATATAGGAGTGATCGCCCGGTATTTTATTAGGCGGGGTGTCACATAAAATCACTAAACTATAAATTATTACCATCCAGGTTTTGGTGGGACACAGGATGTTGGGTATTTCCCAAGCGGAGGCCCAACCTATTGCTGCCGCAAGAGGTCCTATTTTAAAACATCATAACCCATTCACTTAATACTAAGTCACCACTATTATCTAGGTTCACTCTTAGGTTACCTCAATCATCAAGATGAACTAAATCCACATTTAGTCAAGGCACATGAATCGACATGTACTAAATGCAAGATCACAACCAAGGGACCTAATATTTTCTCTCCACTTAGCTAGCACTTGTAAATACATTCATCGACCAACAACCACTTAGGTGTACACCCATACGGATAGAATTCTATCAACTAAGCGTGAATTATCTTCTAGCGTTGACCCATACAATTTACATGTTCACTGAATTACCTATCAATAAGGGTATTACCCCAAGGATCGAATTTGCCTAATTATAACATTAGTATGGACCCCTCATATATGTCGCACCTAAGGCAACATAAAATTTAAAATCATGATTTCTCTTTACATAGTTATGACACACTAACAATCAATCCCTACCGTTGATTATTCACAACTTTGTGCCACGTGCCCAACAGGCGATATCTCATTATATAAACATATCTAGAGATTCTGTGTCGACAAAGGCTAGAACACAAAATGCCTCACACTATGAACCTCGGTGTCACCACTTATTTCTTTACACGGACACCCACAAATTATTAACACGCTTAATAAAAAATGCGAAAGCATTTATACAACTAACTTGGATGTATGCCACTTAGCACTAACTTACTTGCCATTCTAACCTCTTTCACTTCATCTTCATGAACTATTTGACTTCATCGTCTAGGACATGAACTACAACCGTTATTAAACTAGCGTGACTGGCCCAAACCAACATCGACGTTCAAAGATCCACTACTGGCTCACCATGTCACTCCTGAAAGGAACCTTGAATCTAGAGCTCGTTACCATTTTTAATGCCCTGACCCGAATTTATGGGTTACCCATGAGTCAACCCGATCCAAACTGAGCGTTAGGTGTGAAGTAAAATGAAACAACCTAAATAATGTTGCTAGTCGAGTTTTAATTTAATTAACATTTCACTTGTTAGCATATGATTCCAATTTCAAGATGAACTACGTGAGGACCCATGGGGAGTAACCCAAAGTCCAATTAAATAGATCTACTAACGTAAATATAAACAAAATATAATTAGCCGTATAACACCCTCAAAATATGGAACCACTCCCAACCTACCGTAACAAAGTGGGGATATGATCTTATGCCCAGTGGGATTTATATAAGAAGTATAGAAATGAACGACATACAGGAATACTCATACGCTACAACCATATGCATGAGAAAATATGTATATATCTACATACGTATACCTTTGAAAAATACATATTCCAATGCATTAACTGTTTTACTTCTAAAAACCTTACTCGTCCAGATTAATTTACCTTAATCTTATTATAGGCTTTCTTTATTCATACTTAGCATTCTCACTTCATTTAACCCACTCGGTTTAACACTTGAAACCATTACACTTGATTTATTCAAACCCATTCCTTTACCGAAATTTAACCCTTTCATTCATTTCTATAAACTTTAGTATTATCATTGAAAATCACCATTTCAACACACGCATTCACCGTGTTAGAAAATACTTATTTAATCACCCATTTAGGTTGATAAACCACCCATTTATCCATTTCATTTAGACATTTTTCATTCCTTTATGGACATTAATAGCTTTATGCATTTACTTATCCATTTCACCTTTACCGGAACATTTATTACATTAATTCAAGTTAGGTTGTATTGACACATTTTACCACACAACCCATTTCTTGATATGTTCCATGTTTCCTTTATCTTTTCTCGGAATCTTCCTATACCGCATACTTCCACGGGCTCCACACCGTTGGCTATACGCACCATATGCCCTGGCCAATGATTTAGGGCTTTTCACCATTCGAGTCCTTATTAACATGTTTAACATTTTACACATGTTCACATTATTCCACTTCTTTACATTTACCCGACTGAAGCCAAAACCCAGACTTAACCCTTCGTTTTTCCATTAACATTTGTAAAATTATTTCTTCTCCTTTAAGTCCCTTACACACACAGGCACCGCTACACCAAAAACAACAATCTGGCATGATTTAAAACTGTGCCAGATCAAAACTGGTACGGTTTTGAAATGAACCAAAATCAGATGTTCCAAAATGGCCTTTTTCGGCATGGTTTAAAAGTGTTCCAGATTTGGTCAAACAGGAACACTTTTGGCACACTTTTAAACCATGTCAACATTTTATATTTCTAGCACACTTTTGGCACAGTTTATAACTGTGCCATATTGAGTACATTTTGGTATACTTTTGGCACTATTTAAAATCGTGACAAAATTTGATACACTTTTGGCATGGTTTTGAACCATGCCAAATTTTTGGATCAAAGAAAAAAAATTTATTTGAAAACAAGAAAATTCACAAATTGCGAATCTCGCACGTTGTTGATAAACTCATTTGCATACAAACTTCAAAATATTACAAGTCTTAATTTTTCACATGATAGAAAAAAATGGATAGAATTTGTTCTATTTTCTGGACATTCTAAAACCTGTTAATATAAAACATGTGTAATGTAAAGCCAGAACGACCATAAAATATAATAATAAAATTACAATGGCCCGCACGTCCATAAAAGTTAACAATAAAACTACAAAAACACAAAAAAAAAATAGAATCCTAAATATTAACAACATTACATAAATAATCCCCTTGTGGAAATCATTTACTTCTTCGTGTATTCCACGTTGGTAAAAGCTAACGACAAAATGTTATCCTGCAAAAAAAAAAAAAAAAATAGGATACAAAAAGAGATGATATTAGTAACCAAGTAATTTAAAAAAAAATCTTATTTAAGCTGAAAAATTGCATATATGAGCTACAATTATTATTATATTCTCAAATCGGAAGTCTCGTGACTACGTTGTTAGTTCCTACGAGTTATATTAGTCTCATACGAGGTGTTAGTGCCTCTTACGGGCCGTTTAGGGGTTGGTTTGAGTTTTCACCCTCAAATGGCATATTTTTAAGCTGAATCTAGATATTTTTAAATTATCATCATATTCTCAAACTGGAAGACACGTGACTACGCGATCCATTCCTATGAGTTACATTGGCCCCGTGCAAGGTGTTCATGCCTCTTATAGGACCGTTTGGGGGCTGGTTTGGATTTTCACCCTTAATGGATTATTTTTAAGCCTAATCTAGATATTTTCAAATTATCATCATATTCTTAAATCAAGAGATTCAAGACTATGCGGTCAGTCCCTATGAGTTACATTGGTCCCGTGCGAGGTGTTCATGCCTCTTACGGGGGCCGTTTAGGAGTTGGTTTGGGTTTTTACCCTTTAAGGGCTTGTTTTTAAAGCCTAATCTAGATATTTTCAAATTATCATCATATTCTAAAATCGGGAGACCCGTGACTACACGGTCAGTCCCAACAAGTTACATTGGTCCCGTACGAGGTGTTCATGCTTCTTATGGGGCCGTTTGGAGGTTGGTTTGGATTTTCACCCTTTAATGACTTGTTTTTAAGCCTAATCTAGATATTTTGAAATTACTATCATATTCTCAAAGCAGGAGACCCATGACTACGCGGTCAGTTCCAACGAGTTATATCAGTCTCATGTGAGGTGTTCATGCCTTTTACGGGACCGTTTGGAGGTTAGTTTGAGTTTTCACCCTCAAATGACATGTTTTTAGGCCTAATCTAGACATTTTCAAATTATCGTCTGACGCAACTGAAAATGTGTCTCAGAAGTGCGTTCACTCTAGGCTTAAGTGCAAGCCTGTCGCTCAAGTAATAATTCGACAAGTCGGGTATAGATCCTCAGGGAAAAAGGACAACGGAGTTGTGATGACGGGAAAAGACGGAGGAATCCTAACTGTAACAACCCGCGTAATTGTGGGCTATTTTAATTAATTTCTGGAAATGGAGGAAAATAAAGTTTTTGATAAAATTATTTTTATTGCTCAAATATGTTGATTATTATTTTTAAAGGCGAAAATTTCAAACGGTTTCGAAAACGGAGTTAAAACGGATTTTAAAATGATTTTAAAATGTTTTTAACTCTTGGAGTTGTTTTGACTTTCAACTCTTCATTTCTTTGCCTTATTTAAAGGGGTCTTTTGGATTCCAACTCATCATTTCTTCGCCTTATAAAAGAAGTCATGGGCAACCCTTTTAACATACTTTTGGCACAAATTTTGGCACCAAATATATTTTATATTCCTCTTCTTTTTAATTATACTTTGTCCCTTGAGATTTGTGAGTTCCAACCTTAGATTATAGGTGTTCTTGGGGCTATTTTGTTGGAGGTTCTTGGAGGAGCTTTTGCAAATATTTTGTGTTGATCTTGAGGATGTGATCATTGTTTTCTCATCATGGTTTGAGGTATGGGGTTTTACACAATATGCTCCTTAAATATCGCGAGTGTCATTCTCTTTGAATTCTTGTTTAATTGAACTCATATTTGAATTGATAAATTCATTGAAATCTGGAAAATAATTGTTGAAATTATTTTGATTCATGTGGTATCATTATATTGTTGATGATCACGTTGTCATGAGATTTTAATATGGCACGGATGTTGGGCACCCGCCAAAATTCCTGTTTCTCGGGCCATGGCTTGATAAAGCATATATGGATGTGGTGAGGCCTGGTGACCCGGTTAAAGTGTTGTTGAGAAATTATATTGATAAATGCTTTGAGATTTGCATTTCTATTTGAATATTCGTACTCGTGTTGTTACGTTTTATTCATCGCTAACATATATTTATTGAGCATCTTTCCTGTCATAGTATGTACTTCCCCATATTTTCTTTTAGTGGAAGGTTAGCGCGGATTTTGGGGCGCTACAGAGATTGATTTTAGTGAGGATTGTTTGGGAAAGAATTGTATTATTTTAATGTATAGAGCTTTGGAGATTTGTATTTTATTTTCGAGTTAGATGTTGTATTTATTCGAGAGACTTGTTGTAATTGAAGAGATTGAGATTAGTGGATTTATATTATTGTGGGTTTATTTAGATGCTCTATACCTTATCACTTGTGGATTTGGATTTATTTTATCGCATTAGCGCTCCGTTCACTCTCCCCGGGCGGGCGGGGTGTTACACTAACCTTGACTCTAAAAAGAAAGGGAAAATGATTTGATTTTGGGAATGATTATAACTAAATGCAAATACAAAATTATGAGAATATGCAAATACACTAAACTACCTAAAATATGATTAAAAAATGATTTGAAACTTTTAACCTAAGTGATGGGAAAAATAGGACGGGAATACAATCCCCCAGCCCTAGTGTATTGCAGTTATAATACTAATCGTAAACTTACCTGATTGATTTGACCCGGAATTTAGTACTCCCAAGCATTACGTATACGAGGTTCAAGCCCGCGTCATACTTAATCTGAGGATGAGTAAATCGGTATCGCGATAATAACACTCAAGTTGCGTTCTAAATCATCACGGTTACTGAGAGGCAAACGAGATATAAAGACCTACAATTGTTATGTTGCTACGCGATATGGTCGTAATCAATCACTAAATTCAGAGGATTAATGTTATACACGTTCAATTAACACATCAAGCTGGGTTCATGTATCCCGGCTTTAGAAAACCTAGCCTAACATGCTGAAGTTAATGAAAACAATGTTTAATTTGCAGGAATTCATGATTAATCTAAATAAAACTTATGAATTGATGTAGAATAGAATAGAAAAGAGAGAATTACTAACTAATTCTTACCAAATCAGTAACAACAGCAATGAATAAAACTGGTAATCAAATAAATTCTGAATAAAGCTTCGATCTTGGAATTAAAATGGAAATTGTAGCTAAACTAGGGTTTGCTGGAAAGAAAGGAAAAATAAATTATTCTCCCTAAAATTTCCGTTCCAATAACAATAATAAAATGAGTTTTTATACCTTCTAAGAATTTAAGAATTTCAGCTGCACTAGGACTCTTTAGGAGAAGATCAGATTATGCAAATCTCGATACCCGGACCGTTCCGGGTCTTAAGCGGACCGGTCTGCCTCTAAAGCGGATCGCTTCTTTTTATTTTAGGGCAAATTGGTCTGTGGCAGACCGGTTCTTTTATTTTTCACCCTCCATCGGTTTTCTTGTGATCTGGGGTCTACTGGAGTTTGGCAAAGCGGATCGGTCCGGGATAGGGGCAGGCCGGTCTGCCTGTTAACTTTCTACTCAACTTTGACTGCTCATAACTTTTGTTCCGGGACTCCGATTGAGGTGTCGTTTCTTCCTATGTGCTCGTGAATGTGATCTCTCCAACTTCTCTTTAGGTACCTTATCCGAATTCCGAGTGGAAATTACACTTTTGCCCTTTTGACTTTCCTTTTTGTCTTTCTTGATTCTTTCGGTTTCCTTCTTCCGTTTCTTGACATCAAATACTTGTAAAATCACTACGAAATAGCAGAAACTCAGTGTACTCATTAGGATCAGTCAGTAGCGAGATTATGAGATAAATTCAAATCGATTAAGTTGTTCGAGGTGCTAAAAGTACCTAAATTAAGGGATAAATTAGGAAGAGTTTATTCCTAATCATCATCATATTCTTAAACCGAAAGACCCATGATAATGTGGTCAGTTCCTACGAGTTATATTGGTCCCGTGCAAGGTGGTCATGCCTCTTACGGGACCGTTTGGGGGCTAATTTGGGTTTTCACCTTTTATTGGCTTGGTTTATGCCTAATATGGATATTTTTGAATTATTGTTATATTCTCAAATCAGGAGATCTGGGACTATGCGATCAGTACCTACAAGTTACATTGGTTCCGTGCGAGCTGTTCATGCCTCTTACGAGGCCGTTTGGGGGTTGGTTTGGGTTTTTACCCTTTAACGGTTTGTTTTTATAGCCTAATCCAGATACTTTTAAATTATTATCATATTCTCAAACCGGGAGATCCTTGACTATGCGATTAGTTCGTACGAGTTACATTGGTCCTGTTCGAGGTGTTCATGCCTCTTACGGGGCCGTTTGGCAGCTGATTTGGGTTTTTACCCTTTAACAGTTTATTTTTAAGCCTAATCTAGATATTTTCTAATTATCGTCGTATTTTCAAATGAGGAGACTCGTGATTATGCGATCAGTTCCTACGAGTTATATTGGTTCGGTGCGAGGTGTTCATGCTTTTTACGGGGCTATTTGGGGGTTGGTTTGAGTTTTCACCCTCAAACAACATGTTTTAAGCCTAATCTCAAGATTTTCAAATTATAGTATTTTTTCTGAACCGAAATACAGGTGACAATGCGGTCAGTTCCTTTGAGTTACATTGGTCCTGTGCAAGGTGTTCATGCATCTTATGGGACCATTTGGGGGCTAATTTGGGTTTTCAACCTTTAACGACTTGTTTTTAAGCCTAATCTAGTTATTTTCAAATTGGGAGACCCGGGACTACATGGTCAGCCCCTACGAGTTACATTGATCCCGTGCGAGGTGTTCATGCCTCTTATAGGGTCATTTCGGGGTTGGTTTGGGTTTTCACCATTTAACGACTTGTTTTTAAAGCCTAATCTAGATATTTTCAAATTATCATCATATTCTCAAACTGGGAAACCCATGACTACGCGGTCAGTTCCTTCGAGTTACATTGGTCTCTGCGAGGTGTTCATGCCGCTTACATGGCCGTTTGGGGGCTGATTTGGGTTTTTACCCTTTAAAGGCTTGGTTTTAAGCCTAATCTAGATATTTTCAAATTAACGTAATATTATCCAATCGGGAGTCCCGTCACTCGCGGTCAGTTCTAACAAGTTGCATTGGTCCCGTGTGAGGTGTTCATGTTTCTTATGAGGCCGTTTGTGGGCTGATTTGGATTTTTACCCTTTAACTGTTTGTTTTTATGCCCAATCTAGATATTTTTTGAAATTATCGTCATATTCTCAAACTGGGATACCTGTGATTATGCGGTTAGTTCCTATGAGTTATATTAGTCCCGTGTGAAGTGTTCATGCCTCTTACAGGGCCATTTGGGAGCTGATTTGAGTTTTGATCCTCAAACGACATATTTTTAAGCCTAATCTAGATATTTTTAAATTATCGTCATAGTCTAGAATGCATAAGATATGATTTTCTTATTAGATAATTCAACAGAATGTGAAATTGTGATTACATAATTGAGAGATAAATCGCATTATTTTGAATATTTCAAATGATTATTTTTATTCAAAAGATTTGTTTATTAGTTCTACAGTTATAGTAAATTCTTTCGAAGATTTATATCTTAAAATACGACATTTTTTTCTATTTTTATCTAAATCTTTCGAATTTACCTATGATTTGGAAAAAAATAATTAACGACATTGTTTCTATGACCCTAGTTATGGTAGGCCCTCAAATGAAATAAGAAACTAATTATATATACATAAGGAGCTAGTTTTGGTTGGCCCTAATAATTAGGAAAAGTTCGTACAGAAACAAAATGAGGAAGAGAACAGTTAAAAAATAAAGAATATTGTGTCTCTCGTCTTATTGAGCATAGATTATCCAATACCATACGTACCTTTGAAAAAGCATCATGTTTCGTTCTTTGTGTTAAAACATTGATAGGTTCCGGAATAAGACCTGCAAAGTTCATAAGAGAACTAATATAAATTGAAACTGATTATGAGGAATGGGCTCATGGAACTGATTATGAGGAATGGGCTCATGGAACTGATTATAACCCAAATCTAGTGAAACAAGATTGGTCATTGCAGAACAATTAAGAATTGTTAGAAAGTGAGATGAAGACCAGAGAGATAGAAGGAGATAAAAGAATTGTTTTGTAGGTTCAAAGTTCAAACGAGGTTGTTGTTAACTAAATCACATGTTACAGAAGATTCAATCCACTAAATTTTCTTTGATATCGCTATCACTACTTTCGATCTCAGTTTTCAACTAAACAATTATCGTAATATCTTTCATGCTACAGGAAACGTTATATAAGAAATACATAATTTTTTTTTACAAGATTTATGTAAATGCCAAGTGCAATAATTTCAATTGGGGTGACCACATTGAACAGGGATAAAATCACCTAATATTAAGAACCTGAAGAGATTACAATTTACTACAAAAACCATATAGAAATGTATATCTACATACCGTCCCGATAGTCATCTTCGAACTCTTCAACATAACGGGCATCTTCGTCTTTAACAACAACATAGGCTTACTTTATATAAGACAACAATGAAAATGAAACATACTATGTTTGTTATGAAGTACAACAACTTTGAAAATGTTTTTTTAGATTAAATATCATTTCATGTTAATTGATAATAGAGTAACCTCGCCATGCACTTCATTTTCTTGTACAAGAATTTATTGAGATCTTAGATTTTTGAAAAGTAAGATAAAATATTTTGGCGTTGTAAGATTAGGTTTGATATAAAATAGGCCATTTTTAGGGAGATATTTTGAAAAGAACTACAGATTATATTTACAACAAAGTAGATTATTTTTTGTCTGAACCTTTTTATTTCATTTTCTATTTTGGCTATATTTTTGTGCATGTGTGTATGCAAGGTCGGGGGATTCGGGTTTTTATCTTTAGAAAGGGATGAAGAAGCAGATACAACAATCAGATCCTTTGACAGGACCCAGTGGAATGGTCGGATTGTGCTCGTGGAAAAGTCTAAATCTCATTAAACCTTTAATATTCCCATACCTACCTTTAAGTTAGAAATAGTTTTTAGAATTTGATCTCTCCATAAATACTGGTCCAACTGATCAGTATTAATTTCTTTCAACCACAACTACAAAAAAATAAATTAACATCAAGATTCTGCTTCATTCTGCTATTTTTGGTGTATTGGGCAAACGATTCCCTAGTAGCCATGTTTTTAACCAACATAGCTCCCTTTGATACAAAGTTGAAAAGAAACACACATGTAAGCATCACAAATAATCTATTAACAAAAGGAAAGAGATGCATAACAAGCTTAAGGCTACCTTAGTGTCATCAAAGAAACCACAGGCCATTACGATATGTACACATTCCTAGTTTCTTAGACACTAGAAATTTTGAGCATGTCACACAAAAATAAATACTACCTTTCTAACTGAAGAATTGAGCCTGGCCACCGATTCTAAGACTCCACCCATACCATCCGGTGCCGACTTATTCGGAGGAATAATAATCACCACGGGATCATAAAATTGCATCAACATTGTTTTATTTTGATATGAACTACTAGTTTCAATATATTGAGAAAGATGTAGTGAATCCAACCTCAAGTCAAAAGCAACCACTCCAACCTGTTCATAAGATTGATAGTCATCAAAATGAATTTTAGTATCTCTTAAAAGTCGATTGAGCTGGAAAACTCTCATTAAGAAATGATAATCATGTGTAAAAAATTATGATCAAGTTTTAAATCATTATATAACAATGAATAAGATGATTCTTTGAATGATAAACAAATTATGAAATTGAAGGGAGCCTCTCAAGATTGTGAGATGAATTCCACATTTGTATGAGTTGTCTTATACTTATTTTAACAATATGGCATTCCAAAACATACCACAAACATAAGAGCTAATGTGATTGGTTAAAACATGTACAACCCATTAAAAAATGAGGGGTTCATCGTTGAGTCATAAACAATGAACCTTTATATATAATTGTGAGTTTGGTGTTCCCTACAAGTTATTCTCTCTATGAATGAGTTAAACAAGTTCTTTTATATAGAACGATATCTGGATTTTTAGGCTGAGTTCTTTCAGCAAGGATATTTACTAACTTCCTGCACAAATAAAACAGGAATCGCTAAACTCAAATTCACTAATAATTAGACAATGAACACGTTTAATGATTGTTCCTCCTTCCCTTCTTCCAAAAAAAATGAATTTTCATCTGTTTTAAGGTATCATATTGATATTTTCTACCTATTTCATCACCAACTACATGTTTTTGAGAGTTTAATTATTGCAATGGAATATTTTCTACCATTGCAATGGAATAATAAATATATATGATTGGGAAGTAATCATTAATCAAAAGCATCAAAACTTTGACCGCCCACTCAATGTCCAAAACATAAGAAGAGTACCATAATAGCGTTACAACAACTGAAGAAGAGTATATTGATCACTTCACAGAGGAGACCATCCCACGTTGCAATAATTCAATACATCAGTATTTGTGAAAAAGAACAAAATAGTCACATGTTTGGTTTCATTAATTTTTTCGGTACTAGATGGCAATCAAATTGTAGATCTAATATATAATGTTATCATGCTAAGATTCATACTTTCCTTTCCATACATTTTCTGTGCAATCAAATTGTAGATCTAAAATATACAAAAACTCCACACAAAAACTTACTTATCATTTTCATTATTCACGCCAAGATGTATAGTTTTAAAAACCAAAACAAAACATTATCCACAATACTCAATACAAATTACTAGCATTTATACCACCTACAAACATCCAAATAAGTCGAAAAAATACATTAAAGAAATCCAAATCCATGATTAATGAAATAGCATATACATAAAATCTCTCTAAATCTCTAATTAATAAGAGCTTTAAGCTAAACAAAACCTAACAGATAAATAAATTAAAGATCTGAGTATAAAAATTGACCTGACATCGAGATCTGAGAAATTATGCATATTTAACATTTAAATAAATTTGATCCAAATATCCATAAATAACTTTGTTCAATCCATCTAACTTGACCAGTCGCAATAATTCATGAAATTAACTTCTAGGCGTTCAATCAATTTGTTTCTCCACAACTAAGAAAAAGAAAAATAAAGAAATAAAAAAACATAATGATTAATACCATGCTCATATATGAACCCATCAAAACTAGATCATTCGGGTCCCCCCATTAAGCCAAATAACTACTGGGTCTTGAGATGTTTTTTTAGAAGGAATGAAATAGTAAAACAATCTCTTGCCATCACTTTCACCTACCGGCATATCTAAAATACCCATATAGTAAAAATAATAATCCATCACATAAAAAGGGGAAAAATACATGAATAGAAGCAAAAGGATGCATCCCCAGAGTAGTGTTTTAAGGGAAAAGTGGCATTGACTCAAACTTGGGTCCAAAAGGGTTGATCCGGGGGACTCGGTCTTATATGGGAAGAGGAGGAGTCTGATGCAGGAGGGTGTGTGGCAGCTAGCGATGAGGTGAAAATCCTCCTTAGTGGATAAAATGGGAGAGATGAATGAGTGGAAGACCTGTGAGGAGAGAGCGGGAGACAAAATTGCGGACTCTTAATTTTTTGGGTGTTATTTTATATTTTAGTCAACTGTACTCGATTTGGTACACTTTTAAATAATGCCAAATTTTGGCACCGTTTTAAAGTATACCAGATTATCATTAAACCATGCCAAAATTTGGCACTGTTTTAAAGTGTGCCAGATTTATTATGTCAAGGTGTGCCAAATTGGTGTTTTTGGTGTAGTGCGCACACACGTAATTTATACTAAAATCATTCACACTT
Source organism: Sambucus nigra (assembly GCA_949130495.1). NCBI lineage: Eukaryota > Viridiplantae > Streptophyta > Magnoliopsida > Dipsacales > Adoxaceae > Sambucus > Sambucus nigra. Next base: position 358,518,493 of record OX422208.1, read on the forward strand.
TAGGACTTGATTCATTTTTACTCATTGAAAATTACTATTTCTTTTAATTAGCACATGTTGTCTCATACTTTATATTATTCACATTCTCAATATCCTTTTGTCTTTTTTTTTTATGTTAAACCCAATAAGACTTTCTTTAAACTTGCTCATATATTTATTATCAAAATACTACAAGTTTATATGCATAGAAAGTGGACTTTAAATACTAAAATCCCCCCAAGTGGATTAAACTTACATTTTCTTCTAGAATTTTATACCATTTACAAGAAGCATACTTTTCAAGTAATAAAGAAATTTTTATCAATTCCTTTAAATTAAATAAATGTCCATTTATTCGTAAACTCTCCATTTTGCAAGAAACTTATAAATATTTATTTCATAAATATTTCAACAAAATTTACATTATCCAATATTTTATTCCACAAAATATTCATCATTTCCTCTTTGCTAAAAATACACAAAAATCTCATTTCCTCACATTTTTATTCCATAAAAATGTTTATTATTTCCTTTATTAAAAATATACAAAGATAATATTTTCTCACATTTTTATTCCATACAAATGTTAATTATTTATTTTCTTTAGAAATACACCCAAATAATATTTTCTTACATAGTATTTCATAAAAATGTCCATTGCTTCTTTTAACTAGAAATACACACAAATAATATTTTCTTTCTTTTTTTTTCCTAAAAAATCTCCATATTTTTCTTACATTTTTATTTTTTTTAAATGTCCATTACTTCTTTTTACTAGAAATACACACAAATAACATTTTATTACATTTTTATTCCATAAAAATGTATATTATCAGTTTACTTAGAACCCATCATTATTTCAGAATAATCCTACTCTTAATCATTCAACAACGATAAGACTACAATATTTATCAAATATAGCCTGAAATATAATAAGAGTAGATTACTCCACCTAAATGGTCTTCAAAGATAGTGGTGGTGATGGTGAAGATGGGTGACTCTCCCACCTCCAAAGGTGACCCTAAAGGGAGTCACAAAGCTCCACGACAAAAGCTCCAATGGAATCTCCAAAATACTGAACACACCCATCTTCTTCCTCTATAATATCCTCCTTCAATACCCATCAAAACTCCCCAATAATCATCTAATATTTCGTAACTCTATCCTTTAACCATAGGGGAAACAAATGTTTATTTGTGTGAGTGTATCAGTTATAATCTAGGAATGGTGGAAAATATGTTTAGAGAGATAAAGGAAAAGTTAGTGGCAATGGGTTCTCTCCCAACACCTTTCTCTTGTACGCATAGAAAGCCTTAACATTTGATTCATCCAGATTATCAAATTATAAGAACGACATGTGGTTTTTGTAATACCCCGTACTTTTGGCTATATTTATTTTGGGGATTAATTAATTAAATGCGTATTAATTAGAAATTAATCCGGGTTATAAATACTAACGAGATGTGAGTTGGTACTTAATTATGTGCATATATGATTATATATGAATTTGGAATTATGAAAGTTATCGTGAGATTTATATACGGCATTTTAGAAATTTTGTTGAGACGCGTGGGACCGCCGCGTCACGGTATAATATTTTGATTATAAAAGTGAATTTAAAATCTATAAACTGTATGGTCATTTTGAGTGCGCCAACGCGTCCGTAAGGTTCGAGATAGTCAGAAAACACTAGCCGGGGGTGTAGTTTGGATTCCAGGGTATTTTTAGGCCATACCGGCATCATAAAGGGTATTTTGGTAATTTTACATTTTGAGGAATTAAAAGTGACGAAAATTAGAGATGTAAATCTGATGTGGATTAAACCCACTAATCCCATTAAGCAAACCATATTATCCTAGAAGGCTACATAGGTTATTAGAAGAGTTTTCTAAGTTTCCCAAATCAAAACCCTAGCCGCCTTAAGCCACCATTGGAGAAGAAGCTTGGAGAGAGGGAATTCTGCAGAAAAGCTTCATCAAACCTACACCAAACTCAGAGACAACCAAGGCAAGTGACTTTATTCCATTTAATTTCAAAGAATGTTCTTTCCATGTTAGAAAAATTCGAATTTTGTGTTTATTCTTGGTGAAATATGAAAACCCATGTAGTTTGGAGTTTAGAACTTGAAAATTTTGAAGAGAATTGCATGTAGAATGATAGGTAGATGATTATTCTCATGATAATTGTGATTAGAAGAAATTAAAACGGATTAAATTATGGGATTTGATGATCATATAAATCTAGGGTTCATGTTCTTGATAAAATTGGGGATAAGTACAAAATCTTGTGATTTAATGATGTTTAGGATGCATTAATGCCTTAAAAGATGTTAGTTTATGACCTAAGCATGTTTTAGTATGATTAGAGGACTTAAAACATTGTTAGAACGAACTTTGGAGAAGACTTGAGGTGTTAGAAATGGTGAAAAACGAGTTTTAGGAAAATCTGGGACGAATCTGGTAGCTCGTTAGAAGCCCCTACCCAGGTCGTTCGAACGAACTCGTTCGAACGAGATTCTAACGAGTTGACCAGTCGCTGCTAATGAGAAGGGATTTCGTTCGATATCTCATTCGAACGAGATATCGTTAGAAGGTACAGTTCGTTCGAACGAACTGGAATCTCGTTCGAACAGTCTCGTCCGAACGAGACTTCTAACGAGTTGACAGTTCGGGCCTTTTTGGACTATTTTGATTTTTGGAGACCATAAACTTGTTCGAGGATATAGATAACCTTCCTTTGATGATGTAAGGATAGATTTGGGACTTTTGGATTATTACGAGGAGTAAAATTTATATACGAGAGATTTAATTCAATGAACCGTTTGGGTTGAGACGTGAGTGTCTACTACGACGTGAGGATAGATTATGGCGCGTATGATGATAAACCGGAATAGTATAAATTGCAATATTTATATATTGGTAGTAGAATGAGAATAGTACTATGATTAAACTACGTTGATTACTAAGATACGTGTTACTTAGTATTGGTATATGAATTGTGTGTATGACATACCTGCCATACTTGCTATCACGGGAGGTTTGCGTTTGCTTAGGGCCCTCTAATCCTTGTGTTGCTCGGATTTAGACTGGTTACCTTGATGAACATAGGTCATAGAAAGACTTATTGGGATATTAATAAGTCCACTGATCGTGGGAGCGTAGGTATGTGCGTGACCCATGTGATGTAACTGTGTTCGACTCCATTGCTTGTGATGTTGTTATCTGTGAACTATTCCTGAGAGATTCGAAATATGTAATCCTTATGTACGTGATGTACCGGGATGGATAGCAGAGTGTGTGTGCACCGCAGCTTAGTTCTCGGGGTGCTTGTATTGTATATTTATGATGTGAATAATATACACTTAATTAAGGATAACCTTCATGTTATTGTTGTGAATATAATTACGGTATTGTTTTGAGAAATATAACGAGTTAACTGATAGTTATATATATTTCTTATTGAACGTCTGAGTTATGTTAAACCCCAACTTAATTACGAACATTATAATGTTAAGAGAACCGAGTAATAAGGGTAGAACCTATGATAGTCTAGCTAGTTATGTTGTCACTTATCTAGTAGTTTGTATCACTCTAGATGGGTACTTACGTTAGGAGTGCACAGTTAAACGAGAGGTGAGAATATCATGTGAGTGCACGTCCTAACATGTACTTTGCATTTAATGTTTTAAATGTTTTTAAAGCACTTGCAGGTTTTTAAAATATAACTCCACATTCGGGCTCTGACCCGTTTGCTTTTCAAATCTACTTTTCTTTGTAAAACCATTTTAGGTGCCCAGCCACAAGGACACCAAGCATAGGATACTCATTCAGGTGACGAGCTATAGCTATTTGTGGAAGCTACAGGGATTTTCTTGTAGACGCCTCTATTCACTTGGATTCCAGCTTCATTATCCATCAGTTGTAGGGCATGTTGCCCATTTATATTAGAGTTACATTTACATTACAGTTTTCAGACTTTGGCATGTATTGATTTAGTATTCAGTTTACTTATTTCAGTTGTGGGATTGTAGTGAGGAGTTTTCCTCCAGACTTTATTTACCTTATGTGATGGTATTCTATTTATTTCAGTATGGTGAATGGTATTAGTTATTCTTCATTACACTTGTTGCATGTTAATCAGATTTAAATTAAAATTTAGCAACTTACTTTTTAAATACTAGGTGGTTAGTAATCATTAAAATGTTTTCGACAGTGATGCTATTAACTGGACCAACTTGGCATTTTGAATTAATTTAATAAAGGAGTAGCTACCCGGTATTTAATTAGTCGGGGTGTCACAGGTGGTATCAGAGCATCAGGTTCTAGTGTCCTTTAGGATCTGACGGCTTGTTATGTTTCCGCTAAGTTTCTTTGATATAGAGCCCTATATTTTAGGACTGTTGTACTCTTTTTGCGTATGCTTCGTTCTTCAGCTATTTTAAGTTTATAAACAGCAAACTTATAAACTTTGTTCCTATTTCATATGCCTCCACGACGTGCACAACAAGTTCCCAGGGATGCAACGCCCGAACCCCAGCCCGCTCCAGTTCAGGGCATGATGAACGCCGCTGAGGTTGCAGCTATAGTAGCTCAAGCGATAAATGCCGCCATTGCCGTTGTTTAGCAGGCACCACCTCAGGCGCCGGTTCCCGCGCCAGTACAGGTTAATGCATTCCCGTCTGCTTGGGAGCATGTACGTGATGCTTTTCAGAAAGCACATCCGCCAGAGTTTGCAGGTAGCTCAGATGTGGTAGTCCCGAGCCAGTGGAGGAAGGACATGCAGATGCACTTGAGGATGTATGAGTGCACGGAGGTTCAGAAGCAGGTGCTAGCTACTTTCAAGCTAGTTAGATATGCGCTACAGTTGTGGGAGTCTATTACCACCATGGAGGAGAGGGATACTCTCACGATTCAGGAGTTCTGGGTGCCGTTCGATCGCAAGTACTTTCCGTCAGCTGTTCATACGGAAATGAGGAGGAGACTGATGAGTCTGAAGCAGGAGGGCAAGACTGTGGCCGAGTATGAGGCCGAGTTCACGAATCTGTTGAACATCGTTCCAGACGAGATACCAATAGAGAAGAAGAATATTGAGAAGTTCACGGACTGGTTGACTTGAAGGATTCGTCAACATCTGCTAGGGAACCTATCGTTGGCCACCTATTCTGATGTGGTTAACGCTGCATTGTTGCACTGCCAGGACCACCGTTTTCATATGGCCGAGGGCAAGAGGTCGGGGGAGTCTAGCCATCAGGGCAGGACTGGAGGACATGGTGCCAGCGGGGCACAATCTGGTCAGGGGCAGAGGCAGAATGAGCAGGGCTCCCAGCAGGGGGATAATAAGAGGTTCCGATCAGGGAACTACAGACAGGGATAGGGAGGTTTCTGTCAGGGCCATCAGGGTCCAAACGGCCATCAGGACCAATAGGGGCAGAATGGGCAGCAGTTTCACCAGGGCCAGCAGGGCCAAGGGAGGAACGGTAACGGCCACCAGGGCCGGGGATAGCAGGGGCAGAGAGGAGGGAACTTCCCAGGGAAGTGCTTTGTTTGTGGCAAGACTGGCCATAAGCGACAGGATTGTCCTGATAGGGGCAGGGCCCCACAGCAGCAGCAGCAGGGTGCTCGCCAGGAGCCACAAAGGCCTATATTTCCCGCCGCTCTTCCCGCACCGCCACAGATGGCAGCATTGCCACCCATTCCAGCAGTCCCGGTTCAGCAGGGGTAGCTACAGTATGGACGTGTCTACAACGTTCACCAGGCCACAGGCACCGCCCGCGATTGAGGGTACGTTTCCTATCCATGGCACTATGGGTCGGGTATTATTTGATACGGGTGCTACACACTATTTTATAGCTACACACTTCGCGAAAGCTTTAGGATTGTTAGCTACGGCAGAGAGCACAGTGACGTGTGTCGACTCACCATTGGGGAGTGGGTCACTTATATTCTTTATATGCCGGGGAGTGGGAGTAGGGATTGGTAGTCTGGTATTACCTGCAGATATGTTGGTATTAGATATGCATGTTCATGATGTGATCATCGGTATGGATTGGCTCGTAGCTTATAGGGCCATGATTGATTGCTTCAGCGGGAGCATTGTTTTTTCCATTCCAGGGCAAGAGATGTTCGTAGTGGTGATGCCTCGCCCAGAGGGAGGATCGACCGCTCATTTGTATTACCTAGAGGAGGATACCTCTAAGGAGGTTGTGATTCCTTTAAATTCTATCCCAGCTGTAAGGGAGTATTCGGATGTGTTTCAGGAGATACCAGGCTTACCACCCAGTCGAGAGATAGACTTTGTTATAGATTTGCTATCGGGTACGAGACCTATAGCACGCGCGCCGTACCGTATGGCTCCAGCTGAGATGAGGGAGTTACGGGATCAGATAGAGCAGCTGTTAGGTCAGGGCTTTATTCGTAGGAGTACCTCACCTTGGGGCGCTCCGGTTTTGTTTGTGAAGAAGAGGGACGGTTCACTGATATTTTGTGTGGACTACCGAGAGTTGAATAAGGTCACGATACGGAATAAGTATCCGTTGCCTCGAATCGATGACTTATTCGACCAGTTGAGAGGACCTTCTTTCTTCTCGAAGATTGATTTGAGATTGGGATACCATCAGTTGCGTATCAGGGAGGAGGATGTATGGAAGACTGCGTTCTTGTCGAGATATGGTTCTTACGAGTTTGGGGTTATGCCTTTCGGTTTGACCAACGCTCCAGCAGTGTTTATGGACTTGATGAACAGAGTGTTCAGGGATTTCCTAGATCAGTCTGTCATTGTCTTCATTGATGACATTCTGGTTTACTCTTAGACAGAGGAGGAGCACGTCGAGCATTTGAGGCAGGTTTTGCAGACACTTCGTCAGAACGAGTTGTATGCAAAATATGAGAAGTGCGGGTTTTGGATGAAGGATGTCCAGTTTTTGGGACACATCATTTTCGACCAGGGAATATCTGTTGATCCGGGGAAAGTATCAGCGGTGAGGGAGTGGGGACAGCCCACGACACCGACTGAGATTCGTAGTTTCTTGGGTCTAGCAGGATACTACAGGAGGTTTATTCGGGGTTTCTCGGAGATAGCAGGTCCTTTGACACATTGGACTCGTAAGGGTGTGCCCTACATCTGGAGTGATGCCTGTCAGTTGGCATTCGATGAATTGAAGGAAAAATTGACCTCAGCACCTGTGTTAGCATTGCCGAGACCGGGAGTTGAGTATTTGGTTTACACCGACACGTCATTACAAGGACTGGGAGGTGTATTGCAGCAGGAGAGACAGGCCATAGCTTATGCTTCCCGTAAGCTTAAGCCTCATGAGAAGAATTACCCCACGCATGATTTGGAGTTGGCAGCGGTAGTATTTGCCCTACGGATTTGGAGGCACTATCTTTTGGGGGAGAAGTTCCAATTATTCACGGACCACAAGTCCCTACAGTATCTGTTCACGTAGAAGGAATTGAATATGCGGCAGCGTAGGTGGCTTGAGTTTGTGAAGGACTACCAGTTCGACATCCAGTACCACCCGGGTAAGGCTAACGTGGTAGCAGACGCGTTGAGCCGTAGGCCAGCAAACGAGGTGGAAGAGGTGTGGAAGGCTAAGTTGAAGGAATTGGGACACCAGGATGCAGTGGCCCGATCTTTCATGTCTGTGATGACCGTTACACCGTAGATTGTCATGAAGGTAGTACAGGCACAGGCTAATGACTCGTTCTGTCAGGAGCAGATAGTTCGATTACTAGCAGAGGGAGTCGAGTCCTATACCGTTAGCTCAGACGGGGGATTACGCTTCAATGGGAGATTGGTAGTTCCAGAAGGGGATGAGTTGCGACACGATGTGATGGCAGAGTCGCACGGCTCATGGTTCGCGGTACATCCCGGAGGGGACAAAATGTACCAAGACATGAGAAGGCAGTATTGGTGGAGCGGTATGAAGAGAGATATCGCTGAGTTTGTTTCGAAATGCGCCACTTGTCAGCTTGTAAAAGTGGATCATCAGAGACCGACAGGATTGCTAGAACCATTGGAGGTCCCGGTGTGGATGTGGGAGAGCATATCCATGGACTTTATCACGGGGTTGCCTACGTCGCAGAGGGGCCACGACTCCGTTTGGGTAATTGTGGACAGGTTGTCCAAGGTCGCTCACTTTTTACCCGTAAGGACTGACTACACTACGGGACAGTATGCCCAGCTCTTCATTTCAGAGTTTGTGAGACTTCACGGTGTGCCCCTAAATATCGTGTCTGACAGAGACAAGATATTTGTTTCGCGGTTTTGGGAGAGTTTCCAGGAGGCCATGGGCACGGAATTGCGGTTGAGTACGGCTTATCATCCGCAGACCGATGGGCAGACTGAGCGCACAAATCAGATGTTGGAGGATATGCTACGCATGTGCATTATTGACTTCGGGGGTGGATGGGAGCAGTACCTTCCACTGGTTGTGTTTGCTTACAACAACTCCTATAAGTTCACTATTGGCATGGCTCCGTTTGAGGCATTGTACGGTAGGCCTTGTCGTTCCCCACCATGTTGGTTAGAGGCGGGGGACAACAAACTACTTGGGCCGGAAGTCATTCAGGATACTTCGGCAAGGATTGAGTTGATTCGGAGTCGCATTCGGGTAGCTCAAGACATGAAGAAGAGTTATGCTGATGCGAAGAGATTTTTCAGGGAGTTCCAAGTGGGGGACCAGGATTTGCTCAGGGTATCTCCGATGAAGGGGATTATGCGATTCGGGAAGAAGGGGAAGTTGGCACCGAGGTATGTGGGGCCGTTTCCTATTATTGAGCGGATCGGACCGGTTGCGTATAGACTTGGACTACCGGAGCATTTACATCGGATTCATGATGTGTTCCATATTTCCTCGCTGAGGAAATACCTTAGAGATAATTTGGCTCATTCTCACGTTGTTGTGGAGGACATCGATCTCCAGCCGGATAGCTCCTACGAGGAGGGGCCGATTGCTATTTTGGACTGAAGTGAGAGGAAACTACGGTCAAAGATAGTACCGTTAGTGCGTGTTCAGTGGCGACATCACAATGTCGAGGAGTCCACATGGGAGCACGAGGATGAGATGCGCGGTCGTTATCCAGAGCTATTTTTAGCAGGTACTTTCTAGTTTCGAATTTCGGGACGAAATTCAGTTATTAGGGGGGAAGTATGTAATACCCCGTACTTTTGGCTATATTTATTTTGGGGATTAATTAATTAAATGCGTATTAATTGGAAATTAATCCGGGTTATAAATACTAACGAGATGTGAGTTGTTACTTAATTATGTGCATATATGATTATATATGAATTTGGAATTATGAAAGTTGTCGTGAGATTTATATACGGCATTTTAGAAATTTTGTTGAGACGCGTGGGACCGCCGCGTCACGGTATAATATTTTGATTATAAAAGTGAATTTAAAATCTATAAACTGTATGGTCATTTTGAGTGCGCCAACGCGTCCGGAAGGTTCGAGATAGTCAGAAAACACTAGCTGGGGTGTAGTTTCGATTCCGGGGTATTTTTAGGCCATACCGGCATCATAAAGGGTATTTTGGTAATTTTACATTTTGAGGAATTAAAAGTGACAAAAATTAGAGAAGTAAATCTGATGTGGATTAAACCCAATAAGCCCATTAACCAAACCATATTAACCTAGAAGGCTACGTAGGTTATTAGAAGAGTTTTCTAAGTTTCCCAAATCAAAACCCTAGCCACCTTAAGCCACCATTGGAGAAGAAGCTTGGAGAGAGGGAATTCTGCAGAAAAGCTTCATCAAACCTACACCAAACTCAGAGACAACCAAGGAAAGTGACTGTATTCCATTTAATTTCAAAGAATGTTCTTTCCATGTTAGGAAAATTCAAATTTTGTGTTTCTTCTTGGTGAAATATGAAAACCCATGTAGTTTGGAGTTTAGAACTTGAAAATTTTGAAGAGAATTGCATGTAGAATGATAGGTAGATGATTATTCTCATGATAATTGTGATTAGAAGAAATTAAAACGGATTAAATTATGGGATTTGATGATCATATAAATCTAGGGTTCATGTTCTTGATAAAATTGGGGATAAGTATAAAATCTTGTGATTTAATGATGTTTAGGATGCATTAACGCCTTAAAAGATGTTAGTTTATGACCTAAGCATGTTTTAGTATGATTAGAGGACTTAAAACATTGTTAGAACGAACTTTGGAAAAGACTTGAGGTGTTAGAAATGGTGAAAAACGAGTTTTAGGAAAATCTGGGACGAATCTGGTAGCTCGTTAGAAGCCCCTACCCAGGTCGTTCGAACGAGCTTCTAACGAGTTGACCAGTCGCTGCTAACGAGAAGGGATTTCGTTCGATATCTCGTTCGAACGAGATATCGTTAGAAGGTACAGTTCGTTCGAACAAACTGGAATCTCGTTCGAACAGTCTCGTTCGAACGAGACTTCTAACGAGTTGACAGTTTGGGCCTTTTTGGACTGTTTTGATTTTTGGAGCCCCGTAAACTTGTTCGAGGATATAGATAACCTTCCTTTGATGATGTAAGGATAGATTTGGGACTTTTGGATTATTACGAGGAGTAAAATTTATATACGAGAGATTTAATTCAATGAACCGTTTGGGTTGAGACGTGACTGTCTACTACGACGTGAGGATAGATTATGGCCCGTATGATGATAAACCGGAATAGTATAAATTGCGATAATTATATATTGGTAGTAGAATGAGAATAGTACTACGATTAAACTACGTTGATTACTAAGATACGTGTTACTCAGTATTGGTATATGAATTGTGTGTATGACATACCTAGCATACTTTCTATCACGGGAGGTTTGCGTTCGCTTAGGGCCCTCTAATCCTTGTGTTGCCCGGATTTAGACTGGTTACCTTGATGAACATAGGTCATAGAAAGACCTATTGGGATATTAATAAGTCCACTGATCGTGGGAGCGTAGGTATGTGCGTGACCCATGTGATGTGACTGTGTTCGCCTCCATTGTTTGTGATGTTGTTATCTGTGAACTATTCCTGAGAGATTCGGAATATGTAATCCTTATGTACGTGATGTACCAGGATGGATAACAGAGTATGTGTGCACCGCAGCTTAGTTCTTGGGGTGCTTGTATTTTATATTTATGATGTGAATAATATACACTTAATTAAGGAGAACCTTCATGTTATTGTTGTGAATATAATTACGGTATTGTTTCGAGAAATATAACGAGTTAACTGATAGTTATATATATTGCTTATTGAATGTCTGAGTTACGTTAAACCCCTACTTAATTACGAACGTTATAATGTTAAGAGAACCGAGTAATAAGGGTAGGACCTATGATAGTCTAGCTAGTTATGTTGTCACTTAGCTAGTAGTTTGTATCACTCTAGATGGGTACTTACGTTAGGAGTGCACAGTTAGACGAGAGGTGAGAATATCATGTGAGTGCACGTCCTAACATGTACTTTGCATTTAATGTTTTAAATGTTTTTAAAGCACTTGAAGGTTTTTAAAATATAACTCCACATTCGGGCTCTGACCCGTTTGCTTTTCAAATCTACTTTTCTTTGTAAAACCATTTTAGGTGCCCAGCCACAAGGACACCAAGCATAGGATACTCATTCAGGTGACGAGCTGTAGCTATTTGTGGAAGCTACAGGGATTTTCTTGTAGACGCCTCTATTCACTTGGATTCCAGCTTCATTATCCATCAGTTGTAGGGCATGTTGCCCATTTCTATTAGAGTTACATTTACATTACAGTTTTCAGACTTTGGCATGTATTGATTAAGTATTCAGTTTACTTATTTCAGTTGTGGGATTGTAGTGAGGATTTTTCCTCCAGACTTTATTTACCTTATGTGATGGTTATTCTATTTATTTCAGTATGGTGAATGGTATTAGTTATTCTTCATTACACTTGTTGCATGTTAATCAGATTTAAATTAAAATTTGGCAACTTACTTTTTAAATACTAGGTGGTTAGTAATCATTAAAATGTTTTCGACAGTGATGCTATTAACTGGACCAACTTGGCATTTTGAATTAATTTAATAAAGGAGTAGCTACCCGGTATTTAATTAGTCGGGGTGTCACAGTTTTGATCAATGGCTCTAATGGTGACAACAAATTGATAGGATCGATTTCGTAGGTTTGCTATTTCCCATGTTTCTTTCTTTTATACACAAGACAAAACCCAAAATCTGTAATACACATCTCGCCTGCCTCCACTCAGAATATCAGGCCTGTGAGCTGACTAAAATGCGGATCGATGGTTCAGATGGTGACAGGAAGTGGGGGAATTAATTTCGTCAGTGTTGTTCAGACAACCCGATTGTTGTTCGAGTGACAATCAACATCGTGTGAACGACTTAATTTCTCATCTTTTTAGATTTTGTACATTTTCCCCAACTAGCTTCCAAAATCGTAAAAGGGGCACATAAGGTTTAAATTAATTTATAACCAAAATATATATAGTCCACAATCCACTGATTCTCTTTATTTAATTCAATTTGTTACCTATAAATTCCTATAATTACAATTAGTTCCTCCTCATATAAAATCTAACTAATTTACCGAGGCGGGATATCACATCATCAACGAGGGCCAAGGGCCTATTTACAGGAGAGGTTAGCTTGCTAACCAAGCTAAGATCCAAAAAGACAAAATAGGACAACTAATAACTAAAAAAGACTAATTAACCCCAAACATGCTTGGAGACTAATAAAGACTAAAAATAAAATAAAATGACAATAATATCCTAAACCAAAAATGCAAAATAAAAGATGTTTTTTCCTGGAAGCACAACAATGCGCCATGAGTCGCCAATATACATCACGCTCCCCGTATTCAAGAAGCTCATCCTCGAGCATGTAGGGTGACTCATCAATGCCACATTATATATTCCATTAAAAAGCTTTAGACCATAATCAAAATCAATAAAAAGTGTGCTGCCCAGCTAGAATTAGTCCCATGCGTATGAACCTCGTCAATAATGGGTCTAATAAACCCAAATTTCGGCGATGTTCTCTACGAAATTCGAGCAACCAAAAACTAATGACCCTATTTGCCTTCTTGACACCACAAGTACATGGTTACAACTGGGAGTGGTGGACCTTGAATCTAACTAGACAGTAACTAATTCGTATCGAATATTGCATATTTTTGCCCTTTATCTTTATGCATTCTAGCACTTTTACGGTTCTTAATGCCTATATTTTTGCTCATTAACCAAAAAACCTTATATTTGTATATATATATATATATATATGTTTTTCAGGGGTTATTTGTGCTTTTGTAGGTATTGGAACGCTAAAAGTGAGGTTCGTTTGCATTTCAGAAAAGTTCCATCATTAAAAGCTACTTCAAGGGCAATTTGGTCTTTTCAAACTCACTATTTTTTATGCAATAAAGTTACCAACATGTATATCATCAAATTATCGTTCCTTGGCCACTGATCGTGCATCATTCTGACTCCGAATGAGGAAGTTATGGCCATTTCCGAAAGGTTTTGATATTTTCTTCTACTTCAAGGGCATTTTGGTAATTTCATACTACATAATTTGGATGGTTTCAAAACATAATCATATAGATAATTGAATTATCTTCGTGTCAATTTCAACTACGTATCATTTTGATTCCATATGAGGGAGTTATGGCCATTTCCGTGCAACGCGCCAAAATTGGTTCAGAGAGGAAAGGGGGTTCTCAAAAGTGAGGACGATCGGCCCTAAAAGTGAGGTCGACCGTCCCTAAAAATGTGGTCGACCGGGCCCATCAAATATGGACAAAAAATAACTTATTTTTGGTTTTTTGACTTGGTTTTGTTGGGGGTTTATTTTGGGGTATTAATAGAATGTTGTAGGCTTTTATTTGAGGACATATTTCATTTTAGGTTTGAGATAGGGGATTGTTGGGTGAAGCTTCTATTCCTAGGGTTTGCAACCATATGGGTATTGTAAGCACTATTCATTATCTCCTCCATTGTTATTAATTGTTATTTCTTTGTTTAAGCTTTGTGTTGTTCATTTCTTGCTTTCTAATTTAGGTTTATTGCTTTATTTGCTTACTTTACATTTATGGCTTTCTAGTGTAGATTTAATTCATGCTTTTTACCATGCTTTGTAGATAGGATAAATTAGGTTGTGTCAGATTAAACTCACCTAGGTTTGACATGTTTCTTTGCTTTGGTGATGGAGTTTTAAGAGTCTATTTCGAGTGGGTTGTACTAGTCATTACGCCTAGGAGATTTGATGGGGCATATCATGTATGATCCATGCTTACGACCTTGCGTGCGTAATTTCTAGGGTGTTTGTTGACGCCAAAATCTTATTAGACTTTTATGCGAATTTAGGGGTGTGACCACTCTTGATTTAATTAACTGTCGAAACGGGACTCAATCTTAATAACTAGTAGACCCATGTAATCATTTTATACTAATTAACTCGGGTGAGGGATATTTGACGCAACCTATAGTTTTTACTCGCTTTATTAGTCTAGCTTTATTTTCTCTCGCTTAGATTTAATATTTCCCTTTTTTCATCTTTTCCTTTTTGTTCATATTCATCTTTTACACTTTTATTTTAGGAGTATTAATTCCTATAAATTCTAGCAACTCGTCTCTGTTGATTTTCGCTACCCGTACAGGGCCTCTATACTCACCCGTTGAGTGTAGTCATAAGTTTAGGTTTTTGTATAGTTCAGGTGAGCCGAATTCAAAATGACTGGCGCGTATGTGACTCTCGCACCGTGGCAAAACCATGTCCATTAGTAACTCCGACGACCGCACCTTTGCGAGTACGGTGGAAAAACAAGAGGACTCGAGACGACGACATTCCGAAAAGTGGGACCCAAAAATGGAAACTAATCTAAAATGCACCCCAAGTGGGATGTTTTTTCATGAAAGTCATTAGTTATGTCACACACAGGCCCTAGGACCAACTTTGAATGGATTTGGGGGTAAATAAGGGGTAGGGGATTGTATTGGAGTAAAGAAGCCCAATTTTGTTGGGTTTGATTGTGGTTGGGCATAAATGAGTGGGGGAAGGGGGAGAATAAGGTAAAAATAGTGGTCGATGAGATAGGGTTTTGGTCGGAGGGGTTTTTGGATGGTTCTTGGTTTTTTTAGGGTTAGGGTTTGAGGAAATATAGGAGACAGTGTTTTATTTGACGAGGTAGTGGTTGTGTGGTGGTAGGAGGTGGACTGGAGGGAGGTGCGATGGGGGATGGAGGATAGAGGAGGCTAAAAGGGTTAATATCCTCCATTTAGCGGTGATATAATTTAGGGTTTCCATCCATCCGATTCTCATTTAGACATTTATCAATCTAAAGATTGAAGGGTTACCGGAGTTGGAATCACAACTTGGTACCCACTTGACGCACCATGACAAACAACAAAAATAAAGGCAACTCTAATACCAATTTGATGTGAATGTAAGAATACCAAAGCATTATTGTTACAACTACACTACACCAACTAACCACACTAAATAAAACTAAACTAAGAAAAAGAGTCTCTTTATCTCTCTCTCTCTATAATCTTTGTTTCAATCTTCAAGTTGTGATTACAAATGAGGGCCACTGACCTATTTATAGGAGATGTTAGCTCTCTAACTAAGATAAGACTCAAAAAGAGAAAAAAGAACAACTAATAACTAAAAAAGGCTAATTATCTCTAAATATGTTCAGAGACTAATAAAAGATTTAAAATATAAGAAAATGACAAATTAAAAATGCAAAATAAGAGATAGTTTTCTCTCGGGAGCACAACTACGTGCCACATGTCACCAATACACATCATTAAAGGTTATAGAATTAAATTTCTATATCTAACCACAAACTCACAGTTTCTTAGTAACTGCCTACACACCGCTTAACTTCCCACGATTTCAAAGAAATTCTAATGTCCCAACTTTGTATTTTTTTTAATCTAAAGTAAATTAAAAAAATCTCCATTTACCAATTAACTCCCACACATCCTCCCCATAAAAGTCATTATAAAATGGAACAAACCTATTGAATCCTAATAATTACTCACCCATACAGAGATGAATGACTACACAAGATTCATATAGTTATCGTCGCTTATTTCAGTAGGTATTGCACCTGATAAGCACTACTTCGATCTGACGCTCAACTCGAAAAAACATCAATGCAATAATAAAAAAGTTAGGGTCAATGTTCTCAAAAAGAGATATATGTGTGAGAATAAAAATAATTAATTCATTTTATTTACAGTTATATCTCTGCATGAGTTCAAGCATCGTCCTTTAACTCTTCGTCTATATGTCTCCAATCATGATAAGTCAATGGTAGTGGATTCCCGTTTTGTGATAAAAATCCTAGATTCGAAGAAAACTTAATTATACAATTCCCAATAGGTTGCCCTAATTCATTCACCTTACTTTGTAAAATTCCCTCACCTTCACCCCAACAACTATGCATTAATATAGGGCCTCGAGTTTTTGCCCATCCCTCTGAGCTCTGATCTAAGTATTCGATAGTAAATCGTTAAAAGCATTAATGATAAATAATAATACTTCATTAATATACGTTGTTCTTGTAAATAAAATTACCCACCCCTTGGTCCTGTTGTTGGTTATTTTGGGACAATGGAGGGATCAGTTGTCTAGTAGTAGCAATGTCAATAGATGGACAATTAGTTTGAGGTTCAACCGTGATATGATTTGTGTTAACCTCCTCTTGTTACTCAGGGGTAATCATAGTTGCTTATGCTCTTGAGTTTGACGTCCATGGATTGCCATGTTAGTCTACAACGTTCCACAACCCTCAAAGTGACATGCAAAATAGAGCATCAATAATACGATAAATACAAAAAGAAAATAGGTAACCAATCATTATATTTATTAAAATAACATTTGGTTTCACGTGAAATGAAATGATATATTATGTTATTTGTCAACTTACTAACACCAAAATAGAAACATAATAAAATTCAAGAGAAAAATGAGTGTCTAATAAAGTGTACCCCTTTAAATCTCCTAGTTATATTTCAATCAACCTACACACTAGCCTCATCATCCCCATGAGACTCTCCTTGCATTCTCTAGTCAACAATAGTTTCATCAACACCTTGTCTTACCCAACTCGACTCGTCATTATGTGTGAGTATCGTATTAAATAAATTTTTCTCACTCCACAACTCTATTTGATCAGACATGATGTCTTGGGTTATACATTGTTATCTAACCATGTCAAAAACATCTTTAGGTTTTGTATTCAAAACAACATGCCAATCTTTCTCCACTGGATCTTTCACATAAAAAAATAGTTTGCTTGAGATTATCCGATGAAAGGTTCATCCATTATTTGTTGCTTTGTATATAACATGTGGTTAAAGTTTATGAGAGTGAACCCAAAATCGTCGTACTCGATGAGACCTTTACTATGGTTAACCCAATCAAATTTGAACAACACAAACTTATAAGATTTAGAATAATGCAACTCAATGATGTCTCTTAAAACTCCATAGAAATTAACATCGCCATATACACGATTTCTATCTCTTGCACTTACATAACTTTCAGTCATTACCTTCAATATGACTCCACTATTTTGTGTCATTATTTTCCTCTCACGAGACATCGTATGATACCTAACACCATTTATTATATACCCTCTGAATCTCTTTGAGTTTTTTAATGGACCACTAGATAATGTCTTAATTTCTTTTGATATCTTTGTATTAAGTGCCTTAAGCAACTTACGAACCTACTCATTCAAGTTAAACAATGACATTACACATTGTACATATGTATAATATAATTAAATGTATAATATTGTTTTTAATATGTATATTACTTACATGATCTATACACCGTAAATAAAATGTTTCATTGTGAAAGTGGTCCACATCACGC
The DNA here is from genome assembly GCA_949130495.1 of Sambucus nigra. Classification (NCBI taxonomy): domain Eukaryota; kingdom Viridiplantae; phylum Streptophyta; class Magnoliopsida; order Dipsacales; family Adoxaceae; genus Sambucus; species Sambucus nigra. The sequence goes on from OX422208.1 coordinate 358,536,326, forward strand.
GGATGGGAATTACTCCTAATTAACGCACGATGAATCTTGCATTCAAAATGATCATTAAATTATATTTTTCATGGATTAAAAATGGGGTAACTTAATTTAAGAAGATACTTATTCTAGAAATGGAGAACTTTATTTTGCATTGACAATCACACCCCTCCGATTTACCTAATTTATGACTACCGATTTCATCGAGTGAATTTTATGTACTATATCCATTCTTTACTGGTCAATTAGACTTGGTTTCAACATCATGCAAGTACTTCGAGAAAAATGTCAATCATTTTTGTACCCAATATCCTCATGAAATTGAAGCTTTGGGATAACTTCGGGTCTTCAAATAGTCTTTTAGTGTGAACAAGTGTCTATTAATAGTCCATTGATCTGTATTAAGTGTAATACCCCGTGCTTTTGTGATATTTATTTACGGGATTAATTAAATTAAATGCGTATTAATTGGAAATTAATCCGGATTAAAATACTAACAAGATGCGAGTTGGTATTTGAATATAATGTGCATATATGATTATATATGAATATTGAAGTATGAAATTTATCGTGAGATTGAAATACGGCAAGTTGGAAAATTTTATTGAGACACGTGTGACAGTCGCGTTAGGGAAATATTTATTTTAATTAAAAAATGAATTTTAGTTCTAGTAACCGTATGGTCGTTTTGAGTGCGCCAACGCGTCCGGAAGGGTCGAAATAGTCAGAAAACACTAGCCGGGGGTTAAGTTTGGGTCCCGGGGCATTTTTGGGCCATACCGGTAACTTATAAGGGCATTTTGGTAATTTCGGAATTTGGGTAATTAAAACCCACGAAAATTAGAGTTAAAATCTGACTTAGTATTAACCCACTAAGCCATTTTCCAACCCCAATTTAGGAAGTGGGCTACGGGAGAGGTTATAACTTGGCAAAACCAACCTCACCTCCATTAACACCTTGAGAACTTGAGAAGAAAGCTTGGAGAGAGAGAGAGAGGAGGAATTCTGCAGAGGAGAGAGAGAACCATTCATTAGATTCGTCACCAAATCCAGAGTTACCCTTAAGGCAAGTGATTTAATTTCGTTTTTTATAGAGAATGTTTCTTCCATGTGTAGGAATTGATAAAAATCTTATTTGTTCTTGGGAGTTAATGAAAAACCCATTAAATTGGAAATATAATCTTACATATTGATGAGGAATTGCATGTAGAATTATATGTAGGCGATTATTCTGATGTTAATAATATCTTGGATGAAACAAAAACGGATTATAGTAGGTTCAATGATGATTTAAAAATGTTAGGGTTCATGTTCATATAATTTAGGGATAAATGAAGAGATTTGAAGATTTGATGAGGTTTAAGATGAGTTATCCCTATATAAACGTTTGATTATGACCTATGAGTGTTTAGTACGAATTATGAACCTTAAAATGATGTTGGGTCGATTTTTATGTGAGATTAGGAGTGAAGAAAATTGGGAAAAACGAATTAAGGATTTATGGGCTCGAAACTGGCCACTCGTTAGAAGACCTGCCCAGGTCGTTCGAACGAGCTCGTTCGAACGAGCTTCTAACGAGTTGACATTTGACTTCTAACAAGGGTTAAGTTCGTTCGATAATCTCATTCGAACGAGATCTCGTTAGATAGCCTAGTTCGTTCGAACGAACTCTCGTTCGAACAGCCTCGTTCGAACGAGACTTCGAACGAGTTGACAGTTTAGGCTTTTTAGCCTGTTTTGATCCCGAGTGCCCCGTAACCTTGTGTATAGGTAGGGATAGCTTTCCCTTGATGATTAATTGTTATATTTGGGATTTTTGGGATATAATGAGGAGTCAAACCTAGAAGTGTAGTTAGGACCTAAAGGAAAATATGAAGTGGGACGTGAATGTCTATTACGTTGTGAGAACTATTGACGGCCTAATTTATTATATTAACCAGGAACATATAAATTGTGTAGTATTATATGTCGGTATGAAAAGGAGAAGTGTACCACCAATAGATTATGGGGATTACTAAGATGTGTGAATACTTAGTATATGTACTGATTTTATGTGTATGACATACCTACCATACTTGCTATCACGGGAGGTTTACGTTCCCTTAGGGCCTTCTAATCCTTGTGTTGCCCGGATTTAGATTGGTTACCTCGATGAACATAGGTCAGAGAAGGACTTATTGGGATGTTAATAAGTCTGCTGATCGTGGGAGCGCAGGTATGTGCGTGACCCATGTGATGTGACTGTGTTCGCCTCCATTATTTGTGATGTTGTTATCTGAACGATTCCTGAGAGATTCGGAATGCGTGATCCTTATGTACGTGATGTACCGGGATGGATAGCAGAGTATGTGTGCACCGCAACTTAGTCTCGGGGTGCTTGTATTGTATATTTATGATGTGAATAATATACACTTAATTAATGGGAACAATCATGTTAATATTGTGAATAAAATTATGGAATTGTTTTGAGAAAACATAACGGGTTAACCGATAGTGAAATGAATTACATATTGAGAATCTGAGTTTAAGTAAAGCCCTCTATTAATTTGATAACGCTAGAATGTATTATGGGAATCGAGTAGTAAGGGGTAGAACTTATTACGGTTTGGTTAGATATGGATGTCTTATAGATGGGTACGGTACGTTAGGAGTGCACATGTAGTCGAGAGGTGAGAATTTCATGTGAGTGCACGTCCTAACATGTATTTTGCATTTAATGTTTTAATGTTATCAAAACACTTGCTGTTTTCAAAAAATGTTTTACACTTTCGGGCTCTGACCCATTTGCTTTCAAATCTATTTTTGTAAAAACCATTTTAGGTGGCCAGCCACAAGGACACCATACATAGGATTCTCATTCAGGTGACGAGCTGTAGCTGTTTGTGGAAGTTACAGGACCTTGCTTGTAGACGCTTCATCTATCTTGACTCGATATCCATCAGTTATCAGTTGTAGGGCATGTCGCCCATTTCTTTTAGAGACAGTTCATTTATTTCAGTTATTCAGACTTTTGGCATGTAATTATTCAGGATTCAGACTTGTAGTTATTATTTTCATTTGTTGGGATTGTTATGAGGAATTTTCCTCCGGATTTATATTTATGTTGTTGGTTATTCATTACTTCATTATAGTGAATGGTTATTATTCTTTCATTATTCTTTTACTGCATGTTAATCAGACTTAACTTAAAATTTGGCACTTACTTTTAAATACTAGGTGGTTAGTAATTATTAAAATGTTTTCGACAGTGATGCTATTAACTGAACTAACTTGGCATTTTGAATTGATTTAATAAAGGAGTAGCTACCCGGTATTTAATTAGTCGGGTTGTCACATTAAGATGGTCCTATGATCTTTGCCTCTTCTACAAAATGAATAACTAAATGCTCCATGACATCAAAAAATGAAGGTGGAAATATCCTCTTAAGATGGCATAATGTGATCTCTATGTGAGACTGGACATAGTCTAGATCACTTTCATTCATCACTTTTGAGTTTATACTCCTAAAAAAGTTACTCAATTCAATCAATGGTTCTAGAACATTCTCAGACAACATATTTCTTAATTTAATAGGAAGTAGTTGTTGCGTTAAGATATGGTTGTCATGACTCTTAAAAACGGATGTTGTACAATGTATAAAATCAACCAATTGGAACTTTCACCTCCTTTAACACTTTACATACTACATCTTTACCTTTATTGTCTAATGTGAAATATGAAGGTGAAAAATATTACTTTCCATTTACCTATTTTTGAGGATGAAATGACTTACGAACACCCATTTCCTTCAAATTTGGATGAGTATTCAAATTGTCCTTTCCCTCCCCATCTACATTCAATAATATCCTGAGCATATTATCACATATATTCTTTATAATATTCATAATATCTAGATTACAGAGTATCAAATTGTCCTTCCAATAATCTAATTCAAAAAATATAATTCGTCTCTTCCAATTACATGTAAGGGTATTACGCTCTTCATTGTCAACCCTTTTCCTCTTATGTTGTAACTGTGGATCCTTCCCAAACTTATTATTGAAGTCCTTTATCTCAACATACACTTTATCTCTAGCTAGTCGACAGTGCTTCATAGATAATTCAATTGTACCATCAAATCTACCCTTTTTAATTTTGTGATCTTTCGACAACCATCTACGATAACCCATGTAATATCGCTCGTCTCCATTATATAGCCTATAAAGGAGAGTGTATTCATGACAACAAGGACATGGAAGTTTACCTTTCATATTCCAGCCCAATAAATTTGCATTTGTAGGAAAATAATTGATGCTCCATAACGACGACACACATAATTTAAACATTTCATTTCTAGATCCATCATAAGTGTTAACTCCAACCGATAGTTCCTTCAACCAGTCAATCAAAAAAGGTGTAAATAAACATCAATGCCATTATTAGGACCATTAATTAGTATAGAAAATATAAAATATGGTTTCTTCATACACAACCATGGGGCTAAGTTTAATGACATCAAAACTATAAACCACATGTTATGATAAATACACATGCTCATAAATGGGTTGAAGCCATCAATTGAAAAAGCAAGTCTGATTTTTCGTTGTTCTCCACCAAAATTTAGATAAGAATCATCAAATGTTTTCCTCACAAGATAATTGGATGGGTATATGACATTTCCATCATCAATGTGCTCCTCGACATGCCAACTCATTTGTTATGTTATCTTTGATGACATAAATAGACTTTGAAGTATTGGTATTAAAGGAAATTATCTTACCACCTTCGCACAAGTTTTTCGATCCATAGTAACATCATCATTTGAATCACCTTTTAACTATTTAAATCTTGGGGTATGATATTTTGGAAATTTTTTCACATGTTTTGTCTATTTCCAGTACAATAAGCAATCATTAGGGTATACCTATATCTTCTTGTAATTTAACCCTAAGTTTTCAATCAACTTTCGAGCTTCTTGAAAAGACTTTGGCAGTGTTTCTCCCTCTGGGGACATCTTTCAATAACTTAAAAATCATTGTAATGGTCTTGTCAATCCATCCACCAAAACACTTTATATGAAATAGTCGAACAAGAAATGGGAGTTTTGAATACTTTTTATAATTTGGATATAACTCTCGCCCAACTTCTTTTATCAGATTAAAGAATTTATTAGTTTCAACATCTGGACCCCTCGACCTCTAACGCTCTGCACCATTGTCTATAAAGTGTTGTGGGTGTAACGGAGGAATTCTAATGACATCATTAATCATCTCTCACATTTCACCACTAAAAGAAAATTCAGAAGAAGGAGTTGAAGATGAGAAAGATTCCTCATGAAAGGTCAACATATCTATCTCTCTAAGAAATGATTTAGTATTTTATGTTCTACCACATCATCTTTCTTCATAAATATCAAATTTTGGTATTTCTTACACGGACATAATATATTTTCAGTATTCAATCTATTATCAGAGGAAAACTTAACAAAGTCTTCTCATCCTTTATCGTATAAATGGTGACCTTCAGTCCAATGAAAAAAAACAAAAAATATTGTTGTTAGTTAAGTCGAATAGTTAGTAATGAGAAAACGTGTGAGATAAATGAATTATCAATACTTCAGACTTGATTTTGATTTCACGTGTTAGATTCATAAAATGATGGTCAAGGTGTAGAAAGTTCATGTACTATATATCCAACTTAAAAATATTCACTGCTTCATTTTGATTGCAATAAAAGAAAAGGAAATTGATCATGCGTAAGTTAAGAATAAATGAATTACAAAACAAAATCCTAATGAAGACTTGAACTTGTTTAATTTAGAAGTCCCATCTCAAAGTGTGTTGACAAGACATAGGTACATAAATAGAGATCATTACTAATAAAAAACGTTACAGTAAAACAATAATGCTAATGTAATGCCATACCATAAAAAAGGAGTCTAAAACATAGAACATAACAAAGGAGAATACACCCCCACCCACCCCTAAATAATAATAATAATAATAATAATAATAATAATAATAATAATAATAATAATAATAATAATAATAATAATAATAATAATAATAATAATAATAATAATAATAATAATAATAATAATAATAATAATAATAATAATAATAATAATAAATTATACTAAGAATTCTTAATATCCACCATAATTGTGGCAAAATTAAAGGGGGGAGAGAGAGTTGAACTTAACTTCGTTTAAAATATTTAATGCTAGACACAACTTTGAACTTAATATAAACAAATTATAATGATAAAGACCTCAATTTTAAAACTGCAACGCATATATGAAAAGGAACCATAGATGAAAAATTCATACATATTTTGTAGAATAATACATTTGATGAATTTGAGAACCATATTAATCCTTCATTATTAATAATATTCCATCATTGGAGAAGTTTAAACTATATATGAAGTTGTTGGAAACATATTATCATCCATCTACTGAATCACACTAGTTTAAATGTAAAATCTAGAACTATATAGTACATATAAATTGAATGCTAACTTATGTATACACTAAATATCTATAAATTCCTGCCAATATTTACACTTTTGATGTTGACTTCATAACTACAATTGATATTAGACAATATAAATAACGCAAGTAAGACACATATTAATAGAGAAGAAATGTCTTACTAGTTTATGAGGTTTGAGTCAACAATACTTCACCAAATTTCAGATTACCTGGAAAAAAATATGTCCAATAATCAAATTTTCATTATTTTATAATTTTAAATTAACATATCTTTATTATTAACATGACCAATAACCACATTTCCTAGAAAAACTAAAATATAAAACTCAATGAATTGAAACCCAAGTCAAAAGCACATACTTAGAAGCTAAACCATACCCATTTTTTCTATATCCTCGTTAACACCCATGTTACCTAAACTAAGAACTTCTAACCCATAAACGCACCCCACCTTCTCTCTCAAACCAAATCCTTATCCTGATCCCCATCTACAAATTTAATTCCTCTCAACCTGTTAACCCTCCCAACCTTGTAATGATTTGGGCACCTAAAAGAGTCTCCTAAGGCAGGTGTCCCTGTGGCTAGGCACCTAAAATAATGGAACAATAGAAAGATATACAGAAAAATGGGTCAGAGCCCGAGTTGAAAACAGTTTAAAATAGCAAGTGCTTAAATTGATTCAATTAGCACAATTATTAATCAAGTTAACTTAGCACACTCACTTGAGATACTCACCCCTCGATCTAGTGTGCACGTCTAATGAGCCTAACTACCCATACTAGTCATGATATCCTGATTGACTACTAAGTGTATACTATTGTAATACCCCGTAATTTTATTGATTTTTATTTAAGTGATTAATTGAATTAAATGAGAAATAATTGGAAATTAATACGGATATAAATACTAGCGAGATGTGAGTTAGTATTTGATTATGATGTTAAAATTGAATGTATCTGAGTATATAAGGTAATATATGAGTATTGAATATTAGAAATTATCGCGAGGCAGAATACGATAATGTGGAAACTTAAGTTGGGACGCGCGTGTCAGTCGCGTCAGTAATGAATTTAATTAGATTAAAAAGTAATTTACATTTTTATCAATCGAATGTTCATTTTGAGCTCGCCAACGTGTTCAAAAGGGTCGAAATAGTCAGAAAACACTAGCCGGGGGTTTAGTTTGGGTCCCGGTGCATTTTTAGGCCAAACCGGCAACCTAGAAGGGTATTTTGGTAATTTTAAAAATGGAGGAATTAAAACTCACGAATTTTAGAGTTTATTTTTATAATATTAAAGAGGCCACTAAGGCCATTACCATCCAAAAGCATTAGAACTGGGCTACGGCAGTTAGAGAGAAGTTATCATAGGGTTCGAAACCAAAAATCATCTCCCCACCATCATTTTGGAAGAGATTGTGACAAAAAAAAGAGAAGAATCAACCTTGAAACACCGACAACAAATCTGAAGAACAAATCTAAGGCAAGTGATTTGATATTTTTAGTTCATTGAATATTTCTTCCGTGTTTAGTGTAGGAACTGTTTTGTCTTGAAAGTTTTGAGGAAAACCTAATGAAATTGTCATAGAAACTCTAAAGTTGGGTTAGGAATTGCATGTAGAATGTGTATGGACGAATTTGGTATCTGAAGACTTAACTTTGATGATTTAAAAACGGATTTATGATGAGTAATTAGGCACAATAAAATTTTGGGTTCCTGTTCATAGGGTTTGGGGTAAAAGTTGGGGATTAATGATAATTGCACGTTGATTAAGAGGATTTGACCCCAAAAATATGTTAAGAAATTACCTAAGAGGGTTTAGAATAGTTTAAGAACATTAAAAAGTTGTTGGGATGATCTTAGGAGGAATTTAGAGAAGAGAAAAATGAACAAAAACGAATTGGAAAATTTCTGGGCGTTTACTGCCATCTCGTTAGAAGACCTGCCCAGGTCATTCGAACGACCTTATTCGAACGAGACTTCTAACGAGATGACAGTACCCCTTCTAACGAGTTGGTAGTTCATTCGAAGCCATTCGTTCAAACGACCTCGTTCGAACGAGATTTCTAACGAGTTGACAAAATGCCTTTTTAGGCCTGATTGTATTTCAAACTTCCCGTAGACTTATTTAATGGAGTACTAACCTTCCCTTATTGACTAGTGGGTATAGTTGTACGATTGGAGTACATTGAGGAGTAAGACTTAGAAATTGGTAGTAAACCAGATGACATTTGTGGGTTAGAAACGAATATTAAAATCACTACGTGAGAAGAGTTGATAACTTTAATGTATATAAATCGGTGACTTGTAAACGTGTAACATTAAATGACGGTATAGGGATGAGAAATATACCTCTATTAATATTGGGATACCTAAGATGTGTGAATGCTTAGTAAATGTAGTATTTGTGTATAACATACCTACCATACTTTCTATCACGGGAGGTCGTCGTTCAATCAGGGCCATCTAATATTTGTGTGCCTACTGGGGGGATTTAGCTTGGTACCTCGAGGATATAGGTCAGAGAAGGACTTATTGAGAAGTTAATAAGTCTGCTAATCATGGGAGCGTAGGTATGTGAGTGACCCATGTGATGTGAACTATGTTCGCCTCCATTATGTGTGATTGTTGTTTATTGAAAATGATTCCTGAGAGATTCGGAATACGTGGTCCTTATGTACTTGATGTACCGAGATTGGATAGCAGAGTATGTGTGCACCACAGCTTACTCTCGGGGTGACAGTATTGTATATTTATGATGAGAATAATATAAAGTTAATTTAAATGAACTGTCATGTATAAATGTAAATGTGAATAATAGCAACATTGTAGTAGAATTAAAAGTGGAAAATCCCTAGTGATTAGTATTATTAATTTTGGGAACCAAGAAGAAAAGTAAAACTCTATGTTTAAATTTAGATGTCGGGAATTGAATCGTGAATCGTATTGAAATGTTAGGTTGTGTATTGGACAAGTCTGAAAGTAGAATAACTAGAAGGGGTTCGAGTACGATAGGAGTGCATAATTAGTTGAGAGGTGAGGATCTCATGTGAGTGCACGCACTATCATGTACTTTATATTCATTGTTTAATGATATTAAACACTTGCTGTATTTTAATGTGTTTTCACAATCGGGCTCTGACTCGTTTGCTTTCAAATCTATTTTCTTGTAAAAACATTTTTAGGTGCCCAGCCACAAGGTCACCAAGTGTAGGAGTTCCATTCCAGTGACGAGCTGTAGCTGCTGTGGAAGTTATAGGATCTTGATTATAGTCGCCTCCACTTTTGACCTTGACTCTATTTTACTCATCTATAGGGCATGTCGCCCCTTTCTTTTAGAGATATCGTACTTACTCGGTTTTATTTCAGATTTTGGGTTGTAAATATTAAGTAATTCAAACTTTGTATTCAGTTTTATTCAGTACTTCGGATTATTACCGAGGAGTGTTCCTCCAGATTTATTATTCCTGTATCATTGTAATGTGACTGTAATGTGTTGTGATATCATTATTCCATGATTTAATATTTGTTGCATGTTAATCAGATTTAATTAAAATTGACAACTCACTTTTTAAATAATGGGTGGCTAGAAACGGTTAAGACATTTTTGACAGTAATGCTATGAACTGAACCAACTTGACATTTTGAATTAATTTAAATAAATGAGTAGCTACCCGGTATTTAATTAGTCGGGGTGTCATAACTATGATGTTTGAAAGTCTCCCTAAATAACTCAAAACCGACGTACTTATGATTTCGATATAGAATTAGGATTTCTTAAGTTTATTCTCGTATTCTTCTAAATTCCTAACTGATAGTACCATATGTGTACATATAAAAATAGCGTCAACAGCATAATACACCAAACATGATTTCTGGTACACACCCATTATTCACTTAATGTATACATTATAAATTATATAAATATAACAATATTCACCCTTTCTTGAGAAACCCTTGGTGCTACGCATACTCGTCTATCTAGTCCATTTGCAAAGCTCACGCATAGAGGTCAACATGGTCAATCTCTCGAGAAAAATTAAAACATAAACACCTATTGGAGGCGAATGTAGTCCCAAGACGATGGGTTACGCACATACCTACGCACCCATACAACCGTCATCACTATCGTTCTAACTGATAGCCCATACCAAGATTCCATGCTCTAGTGGTACGACTCTAAATCCTCCGAAGGCACACATGATCCAGTCGTCCACAACGCATTAACCTACGTTCGATAGCTAGTAGATAGGTATGTCATACATATAATACTTTAATCAATAAGCATACACACAACTTATATAAATTCATTAGCTTTCCCACAGTCTAGTGTTATGCTACATATATTATATCTCTTATTATAACCCATACTGTATTCGTGTATACTCTACCTTGTATTTTTGCACCTCTTAAATTCTATGGATTTTATACCTTCCTAGGGTTGACATATTCTCCATTCACTATTAATTATTAATATAAGTCACTTAACGATCATACTGGTTTAACAATCACATAAATAAGACTACAAAAAGTTTGAACTAAAATCAGCTTAAAAAGGGTCATTCTGGAATCTCGTTAGAAGACCCATAAATCTCCTTCGAATGAGGTCATTCGAATGAAGCTATTTCGAACGAACCACCAAACTTGTTAGAAGGGATACTGGAATCTCGTTAGAAGTCTCGTTCGAACGAGGTCGTTCAAATGACCTGGGCTGGACTTCTAACGAAATTTTCGAAGTAGCCCAATTCATCTCCAAAATTCGTTTTTCCAGATTTTCTCTTTTACAATATCACCCTAAATCCATTCGAACCCAATTACAAGGTTCCCAAACTACTCTAAGTCACCCTAGAACATTTCTTAGCATAGTTTTGGGGTCAAATCGTTCTAATTATCATTTAATTTCAATAAATTCCTAAATTTTACCATCAACCATATTAACATAGACCTATAATTATTTGTCCATAAAAACTCCATTTTTATTTCGTGATTTACATCTAATTCACCAATTTCTCATTCCTATTAAGGGGAAGTTCCTCTACATGCAAACCCTCATCATATTTTCCAACTTTCCTACACAATCTCATTATAGGTAGACCCAAATTGGTATTTGTTTTTGTAAAACCTCAACATACATTAAAAAGAGTAATAATTGCTAAAAAAAGAGAAAGATAATCAGTTGCCTTAAAAATGAACTTCTGATTCGCGGGTTGAAATTGGTATAGGAATGATCCTCCTGACATGATATACGCGCTGGTGTACTTTTTGTTATGAACGGTTGAGTTCTTGACTAAGGCTCTAATGGAGTCTCCTTTTTCTTCCTTGGTTGTCTCTCTCTTTCCCTCTTTTCTCACGTAGGTTGAAACTGACAGCCACTAACCCAAAATGCCTTTTAATTAAACCCAATTTTCGTCCATTTAATTACACTAAAATTCCTAAAGATCAAAATACCCTTTTGGGCTGTCGTTTTGGGTTAAAATGCCGCGAACTCTAAATAAAATACCCGAATAGTGCTTTCTAACTATTTCGACCCTTCCGGACACTCTGGCGCACTCAAAATAGTCATCCGAGTTATACGTAAATAAATTATCTTTTGACCCTCCAAATATATACAAATGACGCGACTCATACGCGTCCCAATTATTTATAACATAACTGTCGCGTATCTCATTCCCGGCCATGCTATTATTTCAATAATTACTAACTCTCATCCCGCTAGTGATTATTATCATAAAATTGGATTAATTTGAATTTAAATTTTCTCCCTTTAATTTAATTAATCCCCATTTTCCATAAAAATAATTATGCGTAAAAATACGGGGTATTACATACTTCCCCCCTAATAACAGAATTTTGTCTCGAAATTCAGAAAAGAATATATATATATATATATATATATATATATATATATATATATATATATATATATATATACGTGGAAAAAATATCTCTGGATAACGTTCACGCATGTCATCCTTGCACTCCCAAGTTGATTCCTCAACATTATGGTGTCGCCACTGGACACGTATTAGTGGTACTACTTTCGACCTCAAATTCGTCTCGCTACGGTCTAAGATAGCAATTGACCCCTCCTCGTTCAGGCTGTAAGTCTATCTCCTACAACACAATATGAGTATGGGCCAAATCATCTCGAAGAAATCTCCTCAGCGAAGAGATATGAAACACGTCATGGACTCTATGCAAGTGCTCCGGTAACCCAAGTCTATAAGCAATTGGCCCAATTCTCTCGATGATGGGGAATGGCCCTACATACCTAGGCGCCAACTTTCCCTTCTTCCCAAGATGCATAACTCTTTTTATAGGAGACACCCGAAGTAATACCTGATCCCCAATGTTGAACTCTCAAAAATGGCATTTTGCATCAGCATAACTCTTCTACCCATCCTGAGCTACTCGAATACGACTCCGTATCAACTATATCCTTGCCGAAGTACCCTGAATTACCTCCGAACCCAGTAACTTTTTATCCCCCACCTCTAGCCAACATGCTGGGGAACGACACGGTCTATCGTATAGGTCTTTGAATGGAGCCATACCGATAGTAAACTGGTAGGAGTTGTTATAGGTAAACTCCACCAGTGGAAGGTACTGCTCCCAACCTCCCCCAAAATAAATGATGCACATCCGTAATATATCCTCCAACATCTGGTTCGTCCGCTCAATCTGACCTTCCGTCTGAGGGTGATAGGTTGTGCTCAGCCATAACTCCGTACCCAATGCCTCCTGAAAGCACTCCTAAAATCGAGAAATGAATACCTTGTCTCTGTCAGACACGATATTGAGAGGCACTCCGTGGAGTCTAACTACCTCTTTTATGAATAACTGGGCGTACTGTCCCGCGGTGTAGTCTGTCTTGGCTGGTAGAAAATGGGCTACCTTGGTTAGCTGATCCACAATCACCCATATCGAATCGTGACCCGTTATCCCATGATAAAATCCATGGAAATGCTCTCCCATTTCCACATAGGAACCTGTAATGGCTGTAGAAGTTCCATCAGTCTCTGATGGCCCACCTTTACCAGCTGATAAGTGACACATTTTGAGACGAACTCGACAATATCCTTCTTCATTCCGCTCCACCAGTATTGTCTACGCATGTCCTGGTACATCTTATCCCTGTCGGGATGCACTACAAATTGAGAATCGTGCCACTCTGTCATCGTGTTGTGTTGCAGATCTTCACCCTCGGGAATAACCAATCTACCATTAAAATGTAGGCCCTTATCTGCACCCACGGTGTAAGACTCAGCCCCCTCGTCTAAAAGCTTCACTATTTGACTTTGGTAGAATGGATCATCTTCCTGAGCCTGTACTATTCCCGTAATGATTTGGGGCATAATCATCATTGCACAAATAAATGATCGAGCCACCGCATCCTAGTTCCCTAACTCCTTCCATTTTACTTTCCACACATCGACCACCTCACCAACTGGCCTATGGCTCAACGTGTCTGCTACCAGGTTAGCCTTCCCCGGGTGGTATTGGATATCAAATTAATAATCCTTCACGAACTCAAGCCACCAACGTTAATGCATATTTAATTCCTTCTGCGTGAAGAGGTACTGTAGTGATTTATGGGTGTGAATAAGCAAAATTTCTCCCCTAGGAGGTAGTGTCTCCAAATCCAAAGTGCGAACATGACTGCTGCTAATTCCAAGTCGTGGTGGGGTAATTCCTCTTGTGAGGCTTAAGCTTATGGGAAGCATAAGCTATAGCCTGATCTTCCTGCTGAAGTACACCTCCAAGTTCTAAAAGGATGCATCAGTGTAGACTAGATACTCGACTCTCGGCTTGGGTAATGATAACACTAGTGTCGAGATTAACTTATCTTTGAACTCATCGAAGGCTAGCTGACAACCGTCACTCGAGATAAATGGCACCCCTTTTAGAGTCAAGTGCATTAACGGACCTGCTATTTTTGAAAACCCTCGAATGAACCTCCTGTTGTATCCGTCTAAAGCCAAGAAACTGCATATCTCGGTCAGTGTCATGGGTTGTCCCCACTCCCTCACCACTAACACCTTCCCTGGATCCACGGATATCCCTCTATCGGAGATGATATGCCCCAAAAACTGTACCTCCTTTAGCCAAAACCCATATTTCTCATATTTTGCGTACAACTGATGCTGACGCATTGTCTGTAAAAATCACCTCAAGTGCTTGGCATGGTCCTCCTCGGTCTACGAGTGAACCAGAATGTCATCTATGAATTCAACGATGAACTGATCCAGGAACTCTCTGAACACCCTGTTCATTAAGTCCATGAAAATGGTTGGGGCATTGGTTAGTCCGAAAGGCATAACCCTGAATTCATAGGAACCATATCTTGTCAGGAAAGCAGTCTTCGACACGTCCTGTTCCCTGATACGTAGCTGATGGTACCCCGATCTCAAATTAATCTTCGAGAAGAAAGCCTCCCCTCTCAATTGGTCGAATAAGTCATCGATTCTAAGCAACATATATTTTTTCTGTATCGTGACTTTATTCAATGCCCGGTAATCAACACATAATCTCAATGATCCATCCCTCTTCTTAACAATCAGTATGGGAGCACCCCACGACGAAGTACTCCTACTAATAAACCCCTGTCCCAATGACTGCTCAATCTGGTCACGTAACTCCCTCATCTCTACTGGAGTCATACGGTAAGGTGCGCGAGCTATCGGTCGAGTATCTGGCACTAAATTAATGACGAAGTCTATCTCTCTACTCGGTGGTAACCCTAAAATCTCCTAAAACACATCGGCAAACTCTTGAGCTATAGGAATCGAATCAAGCGGTACCACAACCTCCGTAGAGGTCTCCTCCTCTATATAGTATAAATGCATGGACGATCCTCCCTCAGAGCAAGACATCGCCACCAGGAACATCTCCTACCCGGGTATGGAAAAAACTATACTTTTAGTATATCATTCAATCATGGACCTAGACCTAACAAGCCAATCCATGCCCATAATCGCATCGTACTCTGACATGTCTAATAGGAGCATATCAGCGGGTAAGATAAACCTCCCAATCTCTATACTTACTCCCCGGCAAATAAAAGAAATAAAGGAACCCCAACTCAATGCTGAATCTACACAAGTGGTCGTACCCTCTGCTATATCAAATAAACCCGTGGCAATAAAGCAGTGTGTGTCTCCCGTGTAAAATAAAATGTGCCCCAAAGTCCCCTGGATAGAAAACTTACCCTTAATCGCTGGTGGGTCTTGCGGAACTGTGGCCTAGTGCAGAATGTAAACTCATCCATACTTAAGCTTCCCTTGCTGAACTAGGGTGGCTGGGATGGGTGGCAATGCTGCTATCTGTGGAGGTGCTAGGAGGGCTACGAGAAATAACGGTCTCTGGGGTTCCTGACGGACACCTTGCTGCTGCTGCTGACCCCTACCCTTTTGAGGGCAGTCCTGGCGTTTGTGGCCAGTGTTTCCACACGTGAAACATCTCCCTGGAAAAGGTCCTCCCCTCTGTCCCTGCTGCTGTCCCCGGCCCTGATGGTCGTTCCCACCCCTCCCTTGGCCATTTTAGCCCTGTTGAAACTACTGATGGCCCTGCTGGTCCGGATGGCCGTGTTAGCCCTAATGGCTATGTCGAAAGCCTCCCTGCCCATGTTTAAAACCGCATGACCTGAACCTCTTAGGATCCCCTTGTTGGGAACCCTGATCACTGTGCCTATGCTGGCCCTAAAATATCTGTGCCCCACTGGCACCATTTCCTCCTGCCCTGTCCTGCTGGCTGGGCTCTCCCACCTTCTTAACCTCGGACAAGTGGAAGTGGCGGCCTGGCAGTGGAGTAGTGCAATATTAACCACATCTGAATAGCTGGCCAGGGAGATATTGACTATTAAATGCTGGCGGATAATCCATGTCAACCTATCCATGAAGCGCTGAATCTTTTTCTCTTTGGTTGAAATCTCACTCGGCACAATGTTAAGAATATTAGTAAACTCTGTCTCGTATTCTGCTATGGTCCTTACCTCCTGCTTCAGATTTGCTAACTTACGACTCATCTCTGTCTGGACAGCTGAAGGAAAATACTTGCGGTCGAATCGCACCCAAAAGTCTTGAATACTGAGTGTGTATCTCTCCTCAGCGGTGGTGATGGACTCCCACCACTGCAGTGATGCCCCCACTAGTTTGAATGTGGCCAAAATCTGACTCTATACTTTCGTGCACTCGTGCATCCTCAAATGCCTTTGAATGTCCTTTTTCCATTGGCTCGCCAAAACTACATCGGAGTTCCCTGAAAACTTCGGAGGATACGCCTTCTGGAAAGCATCCCTAACACATTCCCAAACAAATGGGAAAACCTAGGCCTGAACTGAAGCCACCACCGGTGCCTGAGGTGGTGCCTGTTGCACTACAGCCAAAGAAGCATTGACCACCAGAGCGATAATGGCTACCACTTCAACGACATTCATCATACCCTAAGCAGGTGAAGGCTGAGCCTCTAGTTGGGCTTCCTTGGGAACTCTTTGTGCACGTTTTGGAGTCATCTGAAAAGAGAGAAAAGTTTCATAACTCTACAGTTATATTCTCAAATTAGCAGAAGAACGTAAAACGTATGAAGAGTACAAAAATCCTAAAATATAGGGCTCTATATCAAAGGACGCTACATGGAAACATAATAAGCCGTATTGATCCTAAGGACACTTGAACCCGATGCTCTGATACGACCTATGAGACCCCACTTAATAAATTATCGAGTGATCAGTCCTTAATTAATCAATTTCAGAATATCAAGTTGGTTCAGATAATGCACCACTGTCAAAAACTTAAATTTTTATTTAATAAAACTAACCACCTAATATTTAAAATGGGTGATGTCCAAATTTTTATCTTGTCATTAACTATTACCAAAAGAATATCAATAAATACCATACATCACAGTAACATAAGTAAAGTCTGACTGAAGTAAAATAAAGGTCTGGAGTAAACATCTCTCGGTACAATCCCATACAATAAATCCATTAAAAGAAACCAAATCTAAGGGAGAATTTAAAACGACTACATCTCTAAACATAAACATAAGTAAGGACGACATGTCCAACATAATGGATAACTGAAAAGGAAAGAATGAGCTGAGTCGGCTACTAGCAATAATCCTGCATCTTCCACAACAGCTACAACACGACAACTAAAAAGAGTCTCCTAAGGCTAGTGTCCCTGTGGTTGGGTGTAATACCCCGTATTTTCATAGCTTTTAAATTTAGGGATTAATTGAGTTTAATTGAGATAATTAAGTTAATTTTAATCTGGAATGTTGTTTTAAATATTTACTAGCGTGACGAGTTAGTAATTATTGGAAATTTGTTATTTGTTGAATATTACTGGATGAGTATAGTTATATATGAGATTTATTTTTATAATATTGTCACGTGTGAATAAAATGACAATTATTGAAATTTAAGTCGGGACGCGCCTGTGTCTTGTCGGGACTAAATGTTGATTTATAAAAGTGAATATTTCATAAGTTGTCTGTATGGTCGTTTTGAGTGCGCCAATGCATTCGGAAGGGACGAGATAGTCAGAAAAGTGTACCCGGGGGTTTAGTTTGAGTCTCGGGGTTATTTTAGGCTTAATTAGTACCCCGGGAGGGCATTTAGGTCATTTTACATTTTTGGGTAATTAAACCCACGAAATTTCAAGGGTTATAAAAGATGTCTAAGTTTGTCTTCTAGGGTTAGAACAACCAAAGACAAGTGACGACAATAGGAGAGGGAAGGAGAGAGCTTCCAAAGCAATCCAAGGCCCGAAATCCATCTGTTTGCACCGCCTCCACCACCAACGCGTAGATCGCGAGACGGGGAACGTAACCACACCAAATTCGGCACCAAACCAGAACATCTAAAATCCCATGCAAGTGTTTATCTTGCTTATTTTCGTTGGTGCATCACTCATATTAGTGTAGGAATGATTAGGGTGAGATTTATGGAAGAAAAACCCAATTTGAGATAGGAAATTGTATGTAGTGATGATTTATATGATATTCTGGAAACCCTTTGTCATGTAGAGGATTAAACCACGAAATTATGATGTTTTATGAGAAGGAAATTCTGGATAAGATTCGTTAGAACCATGTTTAAGAGATTTCTAGGGTTCTTGATAATTATAATAATTTTGGGCTGATAATCCATGTTTAGTGATAGAAATCTACATGCTTTACGTTGGAAATATCTGGTATGATGATATAATGTTAGTAGTATAATTTTCGGGACGTTTGGGTATGGAAAGTTAGGATTTGGATGAAGTTTTGTGAGAAAACCTGTAACTGCAAAACTGCAGGATTCGCCATATCTGTTTGATCGATCGATCGAGCCCAGAGCTTCGATCGATCGAAGGTTCGATCAATCGAGCCCCAGACCTCGATCGATCGACCCCTCCTGGCAGACTAAAGTTTCCCCTTTTAAAAATTGTTGAATTGATTCGAAATGAATAAAACTCCTTAGACATCCTTGTTAAGATAATTTGGGAGATAATGATGACCAGTAAGATTCATTAATGAATAAGAGACCTTTAATGTAACGTGAAATCTATATTTTTTGGATATCTGACATAAGGGACAATGTAATTATATGTTAAAGGGGAGAGACACGTAAGAGGGTTACGTTGGAACATAAATGAATACCTACTGAATTGTACCTTTGTAAGGATAGAGTCCATGAGGGCTACGTAGTAAGTTGGAGAAACCCTTTGAATTAAAGTGAGAAACGAACCATTATACGTGATAACTAATAATGGGAAAATAATGATAAATGTTGTGAATATGGGTTATGAGATAAACCTAAATTGATATGATAAAAGTAGTATATTTATATGATTGTGTATGCATATATTATATACTTGTAAAAATCATGCCCGCGCTACTTGCTATCCCGGAGGTTACCGCACTGGGACGATCTTATCCTGTGTTGCCTTATGGGGGATATTGACTCGTACCCTAGAACATAGGAATCCTAGGTACGGACTATCAAATAGATAGTCGGACGGTCCTAAGAGACATGAGGGTATGTACTGACCTCTTGGACTTGGATACTATGCTTCACCTCAATGTTGTTTGTGTATTTATTTTTACAGTTCGAGAGTGATTCCGAACTTGTATTCCCTTTAGTGTGATTGATACGGGGATTGGATAGCAGAGTATGCCCGCACCATAGTTTTTATATGGGGTGCCGTTATGATATATATATTATACGAGTAGTTAATATATATATGAAATTCTGAAATCTGGAACTGCCTACTGTGATTTGATATATAGGACATAGTTGATGACTCAAATTATAAATACTTGTTTTGAGAAAGTATAATATGACACTGGAAAACTTTATTGATTAATAAAGTAAAAAGGAGAACTTTGGTTACAAATTGAAATCTTACGTTTTAAATATTTTTGTTGTTCAGTTGTAAATCCTGCGAATAACCTAAGATAAGTCAAATCATTGAAAAGATAGTGTGGTATATGACGAGATAGACCATTGGGAAGGTTAGTGCGATAGGTGTGCACATTAGAAGAGAGGGGAGAATTTCTCAAGAGAGTGTCACACTAATATGTTGTTGCATTGGCCTGTAATCAATTTAAATACTTGCTAAACTATTTTTAAAATGGTTCTACATTCGGGCTCTGACCCGTTTGCTGTTACTTCTTCTCTCGTGTGTCTATATATATATGTACTACAGGTGCCCAGCCACAGGGGTGTCTTTCTTAGGATTCTTTGGATGGAACGCGCTGTAGCTTTTGTGGGAGTTGCAGGCCATTGCTTAGACGACCTCATTGTTGATTCTACTCCTAGTTCAGTTTTATCCAGCAGGGGCATGTGTCGCCCTCTTTCTATTAATTAGTTGATATTGTTAGAGATTGTAATTCTTTTAATTTCACTATCTTTATTTCGGGATTATAAATGTCAGGATGTTTTCCTTAGTATTTTAATGTTGGGATTTACTATTGTTGGGTAAACTCTTGAATGTTCAGTTTATTCTTCTACTTATTTTGTGACTCTTTAGACGTTAATGGTTTAAGGTTTTATAACCGGATTTAATAAAATGAGAATAAAGGTTCAAATGGTTTTGAAACTTAGCTTAATTATTTAGGGTGTTTAAACTAGAAAAGTATTTTTAACGAAAGTGATGCTAAGAATGAACCAACTGTTCACCTTGATTTTAATTTAATAAATGAGTGATCGCCCGGTATTTAATTAGGCGGGGTGTCACACTGGGCACCTAAATCAATGGAACAATAGAAAGATATACAAAAAAATAGGTCAAAGCCCGAGCTGAAACCAGTTTAAAATAGCAAGTGCTTAAATTGATTCAATTAGCACAATTATTAATCAAGTTAACTTAGTGTACTCACTTGAGATACTCACCCCTCGATCTAGTGTGCACGTCTAATGAGACTAACTATCCATACTAGTCATGATATCCTGACTGACTACTAAGAGTATAATATGATGTTTGAAAGTCTCTCTAAATAACTCAAAACAACGTACTTATGATTTCGATATATAATTAGGATTTCTTAAGTTTATTCTCGTATTCTTCTAAATGACCAACTGATAGTACCATATCTGTACATATAAAAATAACGTCAATAGCATAAGACACCAAACATGATTTCTGGTATACACCCATTATTCACTTAATATATACATAATAAATTATATAAATATAGCAATATTCACCCTTGGTTGAGAAACCCTTGGTGCTACGCATACTCGGATATCTAGTTCCATTTGCAAAGCTCACGCATAGAGGACAACACGTTCAATCTCTCGAGAACCAATAAAACATAAACACCTATTGGAGGCGAACATAGTCCCAAGCCGATGGGCTACGCACATACCTACGCACCCATACGACCATCATCACTATCGTTCTCACTGATAGCCCGTACCTAGATTCCATGATCTAGTGGTACGACTCTAAATCCCCGAAGGCACACAAAATTCGGTTGTCCACAATGCGTTAACCTCCATTCGATAGCCAATAGCTAGGTATGTCATACACATAATACTTTAATCAATAAGCATACACACAACTTATATAAATTCATTAGCTTTTCCATAGTCTAGTGTTTGTAGCACGTATATTATCTCTATTATTATAACCCATACTTTATTCGTGTATACTCCACCTTGTGTTTTCGCACCTCCTTAATTCTATGGATTTTATACCTTCTGAGGGTCGACATATTCTCCGCTCACTATTAATTAT
This sequence comes from Sambucus nigra, assembly GCA_949130495.1. Lineage (NCBI taxonomy): Eukaryota > Viridiplantae > Streptophyta > Magnoliopsida > Dipsacales > Adoxaceae > Sambucus > Sambucus nigra. Next base: position 358,558,007 of record OX422208.1, read on the forward strand.
TAATAAAAGTAACTCGACGATCATACTAGTTTAACACTCACATAAATAAGCGCATGGAAAGTTTGAACTAAAATCGGCCTAAAAAGGGTCATTCTGGAATCTCGTTAGAAGACCCAGAAATCTCATTTGAACGAGGTCGTTTGAACAAAGGTATTTTGAACGAACCACCAAACTCGTTAGAAGGGCTACTGGAATCTCGTTAGAAGTCTCGTTCGAACAAGGTCGTTCAAATGACCTCGGCTGGACTTCTAACAAAATTTCTAAAGTCGCCCTGTTCATCTCCAAAGTTTGTTTTTCCAGATTTTCTCTTCTCCAATCTCACCCTAAATCCATTCCAACCCAATTAAAAGGTTCCCAATCTACTCTAAGTCACCCTAGAATATTTCTTAGCATAGTTTTGGGGTCAAATCATTCTAATCATCATTTAATTTCAATAAATCCCTAAATTTTACCATCAACCATATTAGCATAGACTTAGAATTATTTGTCCATAAAAACTCCATTTTTATTTCGTGATTTACATCTAATTCACCAATTTCTCATTCCTATTAAGGGGAAACTCCTTTGCATACAGACCCCCATCAGATTTTCCCACTTTCCTACACAATCTCAACATAGGTAGACCCAAATTGGTATTTGTTTTTCTAAAACCTAAACATACATTAACAAGAGTAATAATTGCTAAAAGAAGAGAAAGATAATCACTTGCCTTAAAAAGGAACTTCTGATTCGCGGGTTGAAATTGGTATAGGAACGATCCTCCTGACACGATCTACGCACTGGTGTACTTTTTGTTGTGAACGGTTGAGTTCTTGGCTAAGGCTCTAATGGAGTCTCCTTCTTCTTCTTTGGTTCTCTCTCTCTTTTCCTCTCTTCTCACTTAGGTTGAAACTGACGTCCACTAACCCAAAATGCCTTTTAATTAAACCCAATTTTCGTCAAAGTACCCCTTTGGGGTTTCGTTTTGGGTTAAAATGCCCCGAACTCCAAATAAAATACCCGAATAGTATTTTCTGACTATTTAGACCCTTCCGGACACTCTGGCACACTTAAAATAGTCGTCCAAGTTATACACAAATAAATTATCTTTTTACCCTCCAAATATATACAAATTACGCGACTCATACGCGTCTCAATTATTTATAACATAACTGCCATGTATCTCATTCCCAGACATGCTATTATTTCAATAATTACTAACTCTCATCCCTCTAGTGATTATTATCATAAAATCAGATTAATTTCAATTTAAACTTTCTCCCTTTAATTTAATTAATCCTCACTTTCCATAAAAATAATTATGCGTAAAAATACGGAGTATTACATTGGGCTTATATCCAAACACTTTCGGATTCAAGAGATATGCAAAATGCTACTATTTATAAGAACAACAATTCTAGATCGTATTTGAATAATTATGAAATAAAATGTGATTTATCAAAACGACCGCATACACCTCTCCGCCTCCTCTAATTTTACCTAACTTATAACTAGCCCCTCATACACCATTCTCAGTCGCCCAATCCACTGCTACTCCAAGACAAAAACACACACATCTTTACAAAAACATACATAAATTACTTACAGATTCTGATTGCAAGCATACATACATTTATACGGAATAACTAATTTAAGGATTTTACAATAGCTAAGTGACTACCTTGCAAAACAACTAATAGTCTAATTCAAAGGGACAATAAAATCAAGATATTAAGTATATTATCACTATTTTGGATAAGTGACGAAACCTAACCAAAATAGAAAATTAGTCATTAAGAGGAACATGCAAATAATTTCATAGTATTGTTTACCTAACAACATATAGTTCTATATTAACCATAACTTCTACACATGGACTTTTGTTAATCTGCATTTTCTTTATGTATCATGGAAATTTATGATCGAAAAATATACACAAAAATATAATTAATACTTTTCTCCTCTCTAGATTTTTGAAAAAATCCAAGCTCTTAATTGATTTTAAACTAGTAGGGAATTCATATTTATTTGGTTCCTAATATGTGAAGAACATTTAGTGATTAGAAAAGTTCAAAACGGAAAAATATATATAAATCAACGACCACACATATGCTTAGATACTCAAATTCTTCCCATCAATGCATATACATATATAAATCAATGAAAAACATATATAACTTCAAGGCCCATCATTTTTACATTAAATTAGATTGGAAATACACATATGAGAGGTAGAGAGAGTACCTTTACAATTTTTTTTAGTTAACCATAAGAAAGAGAGAATGAGAAGAGAGTCCCACTAGTCTCCAACCCTAGAGAGATATTCTCTTGATTGTTTTTAGTTGTGGTTGTTGTTTTTTCTCAATTATCTGATGTTTATGTCTGGGAGTACGAAAAGAAAAAAAATAGAGAGAACAAAAAAAAGAAGGAAACCAAACACCGATTCCTTATAGAAAAGGTAGATGGGATCACAAGTATTTAGTCCCATTTTTAAAGATTCATTTGTATCCATTCCAATCTTTTTATTTTTTTAATCATTGGTCCTATTGTTAAAACTGTAAGACATATGTCATTATCTATAAAGAGAAAGACAGGCAGTTATAAGGTGGTTGAGGGAGATTTTGAGTAGTTACGGAACTAAATAAAATTTAAAAAAAAAACATGGGATGGGAGTCTAAAAATTTTTTCGGCATGGAACTAAACCCAAAAAACATAAAGTAAGTAGTTATGCAAAGTAAAAAATGTATCTGACGTTTTTTTTATAAAAATTACTTCAAACATCGACGTTTAAGTAGAAAAAATGTCAAATTTTTCGTTGTTTTATGTAAAAGATGAGAAGTATGTCGATATTTTAGTTAAAATGTTAACGAATTTCCAACGGTTTGGAAAAAAAGTCGGTATGAAACACATATACCAACATTTTACATAAACGTCGCAAAAAAATAGCGTTGCAATTATATTTTTCTTGTAGTTACTGTACTTCTCAAAGCCAAAAACCTACAGTTAGAGAACATATCCTGAAACTTATGTTCTTGTATTATCTACAAAATTAATCAAGTAAGAGCAAGAATTATAATTGCTCATTATGTTTTTAAGTTTGGTATATTCTGTTACACCTCTACATCATCATGTAGATCCAATTGAAGACAAGTTAGTGATCTATTGCAACAATCGAAGATCGAAGAGTTGAGTTCATCACAACAATCATTGGAGAACGTATATGAGATTGATTTAGTGTTTACTTATATTCATAGGTCATTTTTAAACTTATTTGAGTTCAAAATGTGTTTCCAAGATATTTTTAAAATATTTTTAAAAAATTCACAAAGTCATTAGAATGACAGTTGATTGTCATTTGAATGAGTGCATGTACCTCGTTAGAAAAACTTTGAATTGTGACATCTGCCTACTTAAATAACGGGTGGCCAGTCGTCTACTAAAAATAAAAAAAAGAATATAAGACTGGTTCATTCTTAACATCACTATCGAAAAACCAAATTAATTACTAATAACCTATTAAGCCCAATTTTTTTAAAACTTCTTAACTTTCCTTAATAAATCTTATAACCATACAACAAACCATTCCAATCATTTAAATATACACTCACTACAATGATAGAATAAATATTGATGAGAAGAAATAAATAAATTAAGCGAATAACTCTCGATAAATCCAAATACAATAATCCAAGTGATAAGAAAATAAAAGGAAGCCTGGATAATGTAAAGACTATCTAACAATGGGTGACGCGTCCAAATAAATATTGAGATGAAATCCTATCTAGATAACAGGGATAGATGTGTCTAGTTGGGGCCTGCAATCATCCATAGCTACTACAACATTGTCTACCTTAAAAGATAGCTATGCCTGACGTCTCTGTGGCTGGTCATATAAATAGTTTTTAAAAGATTTTTGATATGGGTCATAGCCCAAAACCATTGGAAAATGTTTTACAAATGTTTAAAATGCAATGATGCAAATGCAGTATAATCGTTCATATTTAAACTGCTGTCACGCCCACATGAGATAATCTTTTTCCCTCATCTATACTGCACACCTAACGTATATATTTTAACCCCTCGAGTTATTTTACCTTGCCTAATTAGTTCCATCACCTAAATTAGCACACATTCTACACTTTTAGCCAAACTCTGCTATATTTATGTTACTTTACTTCATTCTCAATGAGCTATCACATAAGTTATAGTATTATAATTCTCAATTATAATATTATCATTAACCGATTCACATAACTTTACACTTCTTATAATTTCAATGTTCACACATTCGTTTAATTCCCACATATACATGCAACACTCTTATATACGTATATACATATCACATATTGTACACCTACATATATATATATATATATATATATATATAATCGCATACCCAGAGATGAGACCTCACGGATGCATTCTCTAGCATGCTATCAGGATGTAGGTATATCATGTACCACTCCTGGAACCGGGTCGGAATCTCACCACCGAACCCAAATCGTAAGCACATAACTGGTAGACATACATTTGTGTGTCATAACCAAATCACATTATCTCACTAGACTTTAAACTCACATCTAGTGGTCATGCAATGGTCCTATGACCTGGGACATCGACCCAACACCCGTTGGTCAATGCTAGGGTGCTCTTCCCACTACGTGCAACCTCCAATGATAGCATCCATAGACTAGGTATGTTCACATATGTCAATTATACAGATATATCAACACACACACACACACACACACACACACACACACACACACACAACCAGCTAAACGTGCATAAATCGAGCGTAGAACTAGCTCATAATTCTAGAGTCTACCCCTAACTCCCAAATATTCAAGTATTCACTTATTTATAATAAATTCATAAATATTAAAATTTTAGCCACTAATCAATTCTACTATAGCCCGTAGCCTAACTTTTTTTGAAATCCCAAACCAATTTGATTAGTTATATCCTGAGTGTTATTTACCCTAAAACACCCATATTTATGAACCCAAAATTTATTCCTCGTCTGACCCTAGGTAGGTTATAGTCTCCCCTATGTATTACTAGAAGTCCTAAATCACCTAGAGAACTTCTTAACCCAAGACAAACCCTTAACGACAGGTGAAATAACAACCAATAAATTTGGGACAACCCTGCCCAATGAACTGGTTTGCCTATGTTCAGCGAACTGGTTCGGTTAACCTGAACAACTAGCCTAATTTTTTATGGGTTCTTTCTTCATACCATCAACCATATGCATGCCCGACCTAAATTAAACCCAAAATATGGTATTTATAACAATCCTAAATGTAATGGTAATCATTTTTACGTCCAAATTTGTCCGAAAACTTTATCAATTTCATGGGATTCAACATAGTTATTAAGAATCACCCACTTTCTTAATTAAATTTTAAGATTCCTTCAACTATCAAAATATCCATTCAAGATGACATCTTTTTATATGAATCAATCTCATATTTATCATGGATTTACAATCAAATTATCTTTCTTAGTTTCATTCCCCCAAATTTCATTAATAGTCAAATTATCTTTCTATAATTATAACATCTTTATAATATTATAAAATGCTTAACATATATTTTATACTATTTGAGTTGCGGTTGTCCTCGTGGCCACAATTATTATATCCCAAAGACTGTTGCCTTGAATTCATTCCTTTGGTATGTATTTTTGGGAGATTCAATTTCTATTGACTAAACCGACTGTTTTTGACATTTCCACTTCTCTAAACAGCTATTGCATTTGATAAATATCTGATGTGCTTCTTTCTCTCTTTCTCTCTTTCTCAAAGAAGTGGAGCTGAAGATAGATATTGTGGGTGATTCGATAAGTGTAATCAATCCCACAAGTCTAATACATGCTATGTAAGGGTGGATCGAGAAAGATTGGAAATGATTCTTTAATATGAAATTATCCTCATCTCGCTGTCACTTATACCTACCACTACTCCCTCTCTCTTTGAACTTCTTTCTCTAATATCTTGGAGTGATTTGAACAAAAAAAATCCGATGTGTCAAGAAGAAGCTCATTGCTCAAGTAAAGCCCAGATATGACACAAAGCCTTTATTTTGGCTAAAACCCTATGTCGAGCCAGGGAACTGTTAGTTTATTCGGCCAAAAAAGTTGGTTGTGTATGTTTGTCTTTTGATCTTTATCTTTTATTTCTTTGTCATAATTTTTCATTTAATCAAGGTTTGATGAGAAACCACAGGCCTGGAAAATAATCGGATAGTTACCAGGTACAATTGCGACTTCTGGATAGTTTTTGGATGTGTTTTTTAGTTATTATCTTAAACGTCTTTTTATTACCATTGTTTCGAACAAATCATAGTTATTTGGGATGTGTTTGATTAAATCTTTATTTTTGTACATTACATATTTATAAAATAGAAATGTTTGAGTTTGTTAGTGTTCATAGCATATATATACCTCTAGTACTCTTAACAAAGAATTAATGGCTATTATTTCATCATTCTCGACAGTATTTTATCAATGGTCTGTGTTGGGTTTTAATTTGGATTCACTTTGACTCTGGGACTTCAGCTGCTTTGACTTATATGTGGAACATGTGTATCCATATCTGTATACATATGAATAATCTAAAAAAAATTCATACATTGGTTTTTATTCTGTTGAGATGTATATCTAAAGTTACATTTTTTTCCATTGCATCTGACTCTATTTATCCTCTTTCGCATCCTTTTTAATTTTACATGTTAGTTTATTTTTCAGTTTTCGAAGAAAGTTATATGGTGCAAAAAATCTGGATGTAAATGTTTATAAAACATTTTTTATGTGCACTTGGCATTTTTTTCAAAAAAATCTTATGGGAAATAGATTAAGATGGTTAAATGTTCAATGTGAATTTAGATGCGAAATAAGACCAAAGAGTCATGGATACATCTTATAGATATACATGAGATGTGAATTTATATATTACTTTCTTCAGTTTGGTGAGATTGATAAAATCAATTTAATTTTAAAAGATTTATTTTTCATTGGATTTATTGGTTAAGTTTAAGAAGCCTAGCTGCCCAAGTAGTTATAACTTTGGAGAATACTTTATTGTTATTCAGCTGACATGACCCTAATGTTGATTAATATTTTTAATACCTTTTTTTCTTTCTAAATACACTAATAAGGGCTGAGTTGGTGTATGTATAGAGTAATAGTCTGAAACGATAAAAATGGGTGAGTTATACAAAGAAATTATGGGTTTTGTGTTGTGTCATTTGCGGGTGTTGAGATGGTGTGTCTTGAAATGGCTTAAGATATCTTTCATGAGGATTTGGTATGGTGTGTAAATGGAAGTGGCAAGAGGGTAATGAGTTAATGGGTTTGTGAAATTAGGGAATGAGGGTGACATGTGATGGGTGAGGGAGAAATGAGAGGTTAGAGTGGGAGAGGGAAAATAAAGAAGTTTTCAATTATTTAGACATAGATATTTCTTTATTTGAGAGAGATTTTATTCCTATGTTTCGTACGTTGTGCCTAAGCAGCGCATCACACGGGCTTACAACTAGATTTCTAATAAATTGGTTGTGAAATGCATTAAATTTCGAGTCCGTTTACAACGATGCACAAATTCAACTCAAGTTGTGCGACGCACTGACGTGTCGCATTTGTATTGGTCCATTTTTTGGACCTGGTGGGACCCACACCATAAGACCCACAAAATGAATCAATACAAATGCGACACATCAGTGAGTTGCAAAAATGAGTCGGATTTGTGAGTCGGCCTAGAATTATCGTTAAATTTCTCAACAACGTTTTTAAGAAATCAAGTTTTGGTACCAAGTAAAAGATTCTCATTTTTTATTCATCAACACAATTTGAACATTTAAAGGAGAAAAATATGAAGAAAAGGAAGTTTTTAACTAAACGCATGATTCCATTAAGTTAGAAAATTCCATAATTTCATGACTGTTGTCAAACCCATTCAAAGAGAGTATTTTCATAGGTTTATATCTCGCACATTTCAAGAAAACCCAATAAATATCCACTATCTTATCAATTTTCCCCATCCAATCATTTAATATCGATCTTTTTATCTTCAACCACCTTTACTTTCTACACACCTTTTATTAAGTTGTTAAAGTTTAAGTAATTAAGTGTTTAAAAAGACACTTGCATACCTTTTAATCAACCACTATCAAATAATCTCAATCGACCTGGAGAAGTGAATGAATGTCGAAGACCAATCATATTATTATAAAAAGCCCATAGAAATAACCTACCTTCAATCACAATCCTTTAGCTAATATAATTTGTGAAGACCCACATTTTTAAGATTTTCCTTATTTGAGAGTATGTTCTTTACTTTGTGGGTTAACTTAAGTGAAGGTAAGTTTGGAAAAATTTATTTTGGAGAATTGTTGGTTACACCCGTAAACTTGGTCATTATAGCGAAGTTCATTCTCACGGTAGGATCCTAAGTGAGGAAAATTTTCTAGTCATGGGAGCGACCTCCCTTCGGCACAGTGAAGACTTTTTTCGCTTAAGCAAAAGGGTCCTCTCACTGCTGAGTACTGAACCACAATCAAATCATTTGTAACAAAATTAATGAGTACAAAAAAGGGTTTTTCATTTCGAAGTTCGCCAAAAAAACCCTCTCAGTAGACTAAATACCTCACTCTCTTTCTAATAACCATATTATCCCTAAATTTTGGGACCCAAACCTCAATCAAAAGGTACATGAAACTAATGATTTAGGATTTAAAAGATTGGTAGAACACCATAGTCAAAGCTTGGAGCATTTAGAGCGTTTAGTTAGCGCATTTCAGATCCCATTTCATCCTTCTTAAATCTATCAAGATAAGGATTCATTTATTCTCCTTGATCTCTTATAGTTGAAGTTTTTAGAAGCATGAATATCTCTTGAACTCTACGATTCTCTTAAAATTCCAAATTGTGGCTCCATTGTTGACTCCTGAACTTCCTTGTGATTTCTTATTGGCTCGTGATGATTAAACCTTATAAAAAATGAATGGGATTACTGAAATTTTGAATCCATATGCTTCATGGTGTTAGTTTTCACATGAAACCCTGACTTGTTAATAAAATGATTAAATTGATTAAAATGGTTATTTGAACTTTGTATGAAAGATGTGATTTTCTCAAGTAAATTCCGCGAATAAGTATTTGATATAAAGAAAAGAAGTTTATAAATTAAAAAGAAAAGAGGCTTTGGGATTAAAAATTTAATTAATATTTGATTTAATAATGTTAAGATGCTGCCTGGTTTAAAATGAGAATTAAATCGGTGAACATTTTATGAATTTTGCCTTAGGTAGATACATTCTTACTTTGTGGCTTTTGAGTATTGAATTTGGATTTTCCCCTTGAGTTGGGTTCAATTTCAAATAAAAATTAAAAATGAGATATTTTAGGTTGTGTGAGCATCATCGGTGGTTTAAAGGTGTGGGACTTCTTTGTTGTAATATACGGGATAATGATGCCTCGAGGTGAGGAGTCCCCAAACCTTAGATGGGTTTTCAATGTAAGAACGGGTAGTTGGAATGTCAAATGGTGAGGAACCCATATAAGGTCCGAATCACACTTGTTGTGTTCACGGGTGACTACCACCTCTGGTGATACATTTGGGAAATCTAGAGCTTTGTTTGTGATTTAAAAAATCTTTACAAACACGATCTTTTACTCAAAGTAATATAATTTCCTTAAATTTGATTCATATTTCATTTATTTTTAAAATTTTAATATTTCATTATGATTCTCGAAATCATAAGCATTAACGTTTTATTCAATTTGAATTTTTATTTAATATTTATTCATGCTTATTTAACATGATTTTAACGTCACACACTCTGCTTATAATTTAATGGACAAGTTGTCCTTTTGGACTATCTTAGTAACATTACCTTTGTTTGTCCTTTTTCCATTTAACGTTGTGATACGCATTACATTTCTTGTATTCTTGCTGGTCATTTGGATCATATCCTTTTCCTCTCCCCTAAGTGAGCATACAGATACGCGTAAGAAAATAGTGGGATGTTTACTCTAACATGGCTATGGGACTCGACTACGGTCATCCCGCATTTGCAGATTATCTTTATGTATTTATTTTATTTTCACCATTACTTGCGGTACATTTGGATTGATGCCGTTGTTTCCTTAAATTGAAGTTTTTTAAGACTTAGTGTATGTTGTTTTAAAATTTTAATGAACTTTAGAGTAGGGCATGTTAGATGAATATTATTAAATTCTTAGACCATTTTATCGTGGACATGAGTTGAGTGGAAATTTAATTATTGTTGAAAATGTGATTTATGGACTCCTGGCGTGTTAAATCCATTGATGGGATTTTTGGTTGAATTTGTTGAATATTTTTGTTTGCGTTTAATATGTAATAATAAGTTGGATCTCATGAATAAATAAGGGAAACTATGTTCCAATTTTCTAAAAACAGAAAAATATTTTATTAAAGTAAAAGAAAAAGAGATAATGAGTTTAAATGATTTCATTAATTTTATTTAGGGTGTGATCACCTTTATGTGTTACTGGGTCTACCCGGTGGGGATTACGCTTTTTAACTTCCTTTATTTTTTGGTATCCTTTGGCCTTAAACGAAGGATTATAGTTTCCTAATCCAAAAATCTGGGCCAGGCACCATAGTTTGGTATCCGAGCATATGTTTAATTATCCTTTTGGACTTGGTGCAGTGTATCTCATTTTCTTTCTGTTATGCAGCTCATTATGTTATAGCATACCAATTATTTTAATAGATATCTTATTTTACCCTAATAGAATGGTTATATGTGGATGCCACAATCATTTTAATAATGTCAATGAGTTTTAACATATTATACTTTCTGGAACTAGTGTTAATCATGCTTCCAAGAGTTGTAGCTCTATAAATACCACAAAGATAACCTGACATATGGTTAAAGAGTTTATTAATTATCTTACCTACCTCCAATACCCTTAATCCTCTGATCATTAATACATGGAATCCCTAGTCAAGTTCAGGAAGCTCTCACCTTCGACCTTTGATGGCATGAGTGGTCCTGATGCGGGTAAGTATTAGCTAGATAACTCGGGTGACATATTTTTCTTGATGAACGTGGGACATGACCTCAAGGTGGGTTTCCTATGTTCCAATTACACGATTATGCTAAGAGTTTATGGAAGTCAAAGATAAAGGAAAGTGATAGTGTTACTATGTTTTGGGAAGAGTTGCAGAAGGCTTTTCTAGATGATTTCTTTTCTCCAGAAAAAGAGTGTCAGGCTATCATAATTTCTCTCCTTATTCCAACATAATATGAATGTATCATATTAAGAATTGAAATTAAATAGCTTGTCTTATTTTGATCATTTTTTGGTACACGACTCGCATGAGAAGGTCCGTCTGTTTATTTGAGGTTTGAAGCCATCCATTTAAGATAAGTTAGTCATCTTAAACCTGATAAGTTATGGTGTCACAGTTCAACCTACCATGGCTTCTAGGTATAATTGTCTCGAGATGGATCTATCCGTGAGAAAAAGAGGTCTTCAAATTTACTTAAGAAGGGTGGTGATAAGACACGAATATTACTTTTTCCACCCGTTAATTTATGCTATTTTAATCCCCTCGAGTATCGCTATATTTATGCTCGTTAATTAGACAACCTCTATTTAATGTTCTAACATGTTATTTGAGGTATTTTTGGGTGTCTGTAGGTGTTACGACGCTTAGTGTGAAGTTTCGTTGCGTTCCAGTAAAGTTTCATTGGAGTTTGCACATTCAGGGGCATTTTGGTAATTTCACACTTTGGTATTTTTGACCGAAGTATTCATGAAAGTTTTAGATCTCAGGTCAAGGTTCGCATGTCCATGAACGTTGCTCGAATCGGAGTCTGAATGAAGAAAATATGGACCTTTAATCGGAGTAGAATTTTAAGAAATTTAATTTAATATTTTATTAATATATTAACAATTCGTTTAATGCCCCTTTGTGTCCCTTTTCTCTTTTATGCAGAAAACTTCCATTTCTGCAAATGGCGATTTTTGGCTTGTGCTCGGGTATGGCTGGGGTTTTGGTTTCGTCCAAAATTGGAGCCTTTCATCTGAAATTGGAGCTCAAGTTTTGTTACGCGCATATCGAAATGTGTCCCGGGTTATCCAATTTTGCATATGGGTATACCCATTTCGAATTCTTCCATTAATTCCATGGAAGTTTGGTCTCAGTTTTAAGCTCTAATAGGACCATTGTGGTCTCTTTTGGTTGATAATCTCATAACAACTAGGTATTGGACACACATACATATGTGTCTTAGCCTGATACCCAAATGTGTCGTGTGCTGCTACACACACGGTTTGAGCATCTCATCAATGGTGGGTTGGTGGTCTTGGGATACACATGAGAAACACAAGGAACCATTGCTGCTAGTCTCGGAAAATATGCAGCTGGGTCTTGACATTTGTAGGCCACGAATTGGAAGGGTATACACGAAGTGGGTCTCTACCATTGGTCTCAACTTGGGACAACCATGGTGGCTAGAGTTTTGGTGGTCGCGACCTTGATTTAGTTGGAATTGAATTGCTTGGGGGAAATTTTTTAGCCTACAGGTGCGAATCGATTCTCACCTTTGCGAATCAATTCTCTTGGAGATAGTGTTGAATCTTTCGATTTTCGAATCAATTCGCTCCCCTGTTTTTCCGGCTCTATTTTGCTGCTATTTTTTATTTCCTTATTTTATTTTCTTTTTCTATTTTTTTTCTTCAGTTAATTAAGAGACTTATCGCTTAACTTCTTTTCTAATTTATTTTTCTTTTATTGTAATTTGTTAAATGTAGCTTAGTATAAATAGGTGCCTTGGTTTATTTTTGTAGAGAATTTAGTTTTTGTTCATTTTAATTATTTTAGAAGCTAGGGTTTGAGAGCACTTTGGGGATTTTTGTGGAGACCTCCCCTCTCCTCCAATTGTGTTGCGGTTGAACACCAATTAATGTAAGTGGACTATTTTCTTCTTCTTCCTTGTTTGTTATCTTTGTATTAATTTATATTTCCATGCTTATTTAATTTCCCATGCCTAGATAAATTAGTTTAATTAAATTATTTCTTGTTTTAATCACTTAATTAGTTGTTTAATTTGTTAAATCCTGTGTGTTGAGTAGTTAAATAGCGTTTGGATCGTGTGTTCGCCATTGATGGGCATCGTGCTCCGAAAATTAGGTTTTGCATAAAATCACATTTAATTGAAACTGCATGTATTAAAGTGGAATTATTATGCCTTTTTTTGTCACGCAACGTTAGTGTTAATAGCGATAATTCGATTTTAAGATGCGTGTGACCATTTTGGATTAAATGTTTTATCTCTCAACTTTGAGTTAAATTTCTTCTTGCGTGATGTTTATGATTAACTAAAAATGCTCAGTTAAATATTTTCGAATCAAAATTTTAATTATTAGTTGTTTAGCCCATGGCGGGTATGCGATCCCGACTCCCATTTTAATTAACAGTGTTTAACGTTAACTTCTTCCTTTTTATCTTTTTCACCATAATCACATATAACATTTTTCACTTTAATTCTTGATGTTCTAAATCCTTTAAAATCTTAAATTCAATCACTCCCTGTGGATCCTCGATTCCCGACTTATTGCTCTAGTTGTATCGCAAGTGCAGTCATAATTTAGATTTTTGTATTAATGCGGTGAAACGAATTCAACGATTAGCGTTTTCACGCGACGCTACTTTTCACACTTAATTCGGTGGCAGTCATAATAGTGACAACAATAAGTCTAAGTGCAATTTTAATTATTATGGTGGCATCTTTTCTAATTCTAATAGTAGTGGCAGTCATCCTAAACCATGGATTTGTTCTGAGTGTCTCTAATAAGGGCATATGTATAAGGAATTTCCTTATTCGGGGAAAGAAAGATTGCAATTGCAGCACCAACCTCATCATCCAGAACAATTAGGTTATAGTTAACTGTTCCAATTCCATTAAGTCCATGAGCAACCCTAGCAGACCAGGAACAGTGGCAGCAAGTCTCAGTCTAGTTCGGAACACTGAGGTGCCAAAAATTCTTATGATATCTCTATGTCAATGGAACATGATGCGAACTTCAAGGAATGTACAATCCTCACACTCTTTTATTTCCATTTCGGTAGTACATGAATTGGGGGTTGAATGTGAATTTACTTATCCTCCATTGTTAGTTTGTACTATAACAGGTAGTGGTGTTGCCCTCATTTAGGTAGTTCATTATTCTCTCCTTACCTTTGGTGATCTTGTATTAGACTTTAATTTTCTCACTAGGGATATGTATGACTTTGATGTAATCTTATGCATGAATTGGTTGACTTAGTTCCTTGACATTCTCAACTATTTTGAAAGTGGAGTTTCTATAGTAACATCGAACGATTATCTTTATATCTTTAATTGGTCTCATCGAGATTTCACGCTTTGTTCTTATAACTGAGTGCGGGAACAAAAGGACTATTTAGGTCTGGTGTCTAGTCTGATGGTTCATGAACCGATAAACTATACATGCAATAATCTTTGGGTCATGGATGAATATCCCCATGTCTTCCTGAAAGTGTTGATGTACCTGAATTACCTTCGTATCATGAAATTAAATATTCAATATAGGTTTATCATGGCTTGACTCCCATTTAAGTTGCACCGTACTGTATGGAACCTTTCGAGTTAAAGGAGATTAAGTTGAATTTGAATATCTATTGAGTAACGGGTTTATACAGCATAGCGTATCTCCCTGGGATGTACATATCTAGTTTGCAAAGAAGTAGGATGGTAGCCTCTATATTGTTACTATTAAGAATAAATATCCTTTGTCGCACATCGATGATTTATTTAATAAACTGCAAGGTTTCCCAGTCTTCTCGAAGATTGATGTGCATTTTGGGTACCATGAATTCTGTAATAGTGAAGTTAACATCCCCAAAACAACTTTTAGCTATTTTTATGATCACTTTGAGTTCCTCATGATACCTTTTGGTTTAAAAAATGTACCCATCACTTTTATTTGATGAACCACATCTTTCACCCTTATTAGGATCAATTCTTGGTTTTGTTCATTGATGACATCCTTATATACTTGAAAAGTGTTGAAAAGAATCAGAATCATCTTCATGTCTCCTTTAATCTGTTGAGAGAGCATTGTTTGTTTGCAAAACTATCTAGGTTTGAATTTTGTATGAAAGAGGTGAAGTTCTTAGGACATGTTGTTTTAGGCTAGTGAGTTGTTGGTATAACCCTTGAAAGTGTATGCATTATTGAATTGGGAACAACCTCATAATGTTATGGACATTCATAGTTTTCTTTGTTTGGCCAAGTATTACCTCTTTTTCATTCAAAATTTCTCTGGATAGCATTTCTGCTTACATGTCTCATCCTAAAGGAAGTCCACTTTATTTGAAAAAAAGAGTGTCAAGTTGCCTTCATGGAATTGAAATCTTGCCTTACATGAGTGCTTGTTCAGATCCTACCAGAGCGCGGGAAGGGTTACATTATCTTAATGCAGCTCACATTAGGATAGGTTGTGTCCTTATGAAACTAGAAAGAGTAGTGGAATATTCCTCCCGAGAGTTGAAATTGCATGAGAAAGAATTATCCTACGTATGATTTAGAACTTGCTTTAGTTGTCTTTGCCTTGATGCTATGGTATCATTATCTTTATGTAGAATGTTATGGATTTTAAGTGGATTATAAGATCGTTAAGTATATATTCACACAAAGGAATTTAAACCTTTGTTAGCATCACAAGGTTGAGTATCTTGAGGACTATGATTTTGAATTGGAGTACGTCTAAGCAAGGCTAGTAGTATAGCCGACATTGTTATTAGGAAGTCATAAGGGTTGGTAAAAGCTCTGAGATTCCACGAGTTGAAGTTAAATTAAGAAATTTAAACGTTTGACCTGATGGTGAAGACATAAGAGAACCAAAGGTATCTTTTTAATGTATTGGAAATACCATATCTTTATCGTAAGTTTGTCCAAGCCTAGTTAGAAGACGAAAATATTGAAGGTTTAGCAAAATGCTTAGCCTCAGGTAATGAAGAAGGTGAATTATATCTTGGTAATGATAGAATGTTTGCTCTAATGGAAGACTAGTAGTGCCTAATATTCCCGAGTTACGATTGAAAATATGGACAAAATCTCATCGTAGCACAAAGATGAATAGGGATCTTCAACGTAAATTTTCATTGAGGAGAATGCAACATTATGTACCTAAGTCTGTAACTTAAATGCATGACTTTTCAATAAGTAAAAGCCAAACATCACCGACCACTAGGAAATTTTCAACTATTGCCTATTCCCAAGTGGAAGTGAGAAACATCACTCTAGATTTTGTTACAAGTTTGCCTCAAGCTTCATAGGGAATGGAATGGTTTGGGTTATTGTTGATTGACTTATGAAATTGAATTATTTTCTCCCTATTCCTACCAGTGACCCCTTGAAGCGTCTCATTCAACTTTATATTAAGGAAGTGATTCAATTTTATATTGGTCCTATATTTATTGTCTCGAATCTTGATACTCACTTTATCTCTCGTTTTTGGAAGAGCCTGAATAAAGTCATTGGGTCTTCACTAGACATGAGTACTTATTTCCATGGGTAAATCGAAACTTGATCCAAGCGCACTATTAAAGTTTTAGAAGATTTGCTTAAAACTCGTGCTATCAATTTTTTGGGAAGTGGGGTAAAAAATTTACCATTAGTTGAGTTTTTGTATAATAATTACTATTCAAGAATCAACATGGATTCTTTCAAAGAAGTGTATGGAAAGCTGTTTAGATCTCCCGTCCGTTAAGACGAAACATATAAAGCATCATTGCTAAGACCATAGTTAGTTATGTTGTTTCTTGAATTACGAAAATAGTATTTCACCGAATAAATAAATAGTAATTAAAATTAAATAAATCCTTTGAATAACAACAATAGTAAATAAAGAGAAGAAGAACATACAGTTTTTGATTAATAAAAGCACTGACAAAAATTTGACCGAGTCAAAAATTAAACTATCTCTCCTTAAGACAGAATATGCCCCCGCTATGGTGCTGACTGCAAATTCAACGGGCGTCTGCCTCCCAGGATGAAATGGTCAACGACTGTTACAAGAAGCACTTCAGTTCAATAGTTCAACGAACCAATAATGTTGAATTTCTCTCAAGCAAGAAGAAAGGAAGAAGGACAGGTTGTATGAAATTTAGGTAGATTTTTCTAATGTTAAAATGGACTGCATATGGTCATTTATATAAGTGGTGAAGGATTGCAAGTTTATGGCTATTGGTTTTTCCCAGGAAAGGATGTGACTGTTTAAACAGTCACATCTTTCTTTAGCAGCATTTTATAACAACATTTTTAATTAATAAATTAAAACAATGACGTTTTAATTAACATGGAAATAATTAAGTAATTAATTAATCCGTAATAAATTAATTTGTTTCGGGAAAATAAATTTTTCGGCCCAAAAAATAAATTTTAAAGCCCAAAGGTGAATTAAAATTTCGTCCAAAAAATTTATTACTCGCTCAAGAAAGACCCACGACCCGGACCCGAGCACGGGCCGAGCCGGACGGATGGTGGCAGAGGCGTGCGAGAGTGTGTGGGCTTTTGGCCCAAAGCCCAAACATGCATAATGTAGGTCCTCTCCCCTTCAAAGAGTTGGGATACCCCAAGGCATCCAAGACTTAGTCCCATAACTTGGGTATATTAACTCCAAGCTTTTCTACCACTTTTCCAATGTCGGACAAACCCACTTATCTTGATTAACATCAAATAACTTAAGCTCAAGTCGGTTACTTTGAGTCGAAATTTCTCATTCATTACTTCACTATTTTGAACAAACGAGTATACGAAATTAATCTCCTTGCGACAAGGAATGCATTGGTACTAAGACACGTCACTTTTAACATATGTGTCCCATATAAAATTGACTCCAAATTTCGACCAAAATGAGCTGTCATATTATTAAATGTCCAACAATCCCCCGCATGAATGAAATTTGGAAGAATCAAATGAATATTGATGTAAATAGAGATATTTTCTAGGAAAAACATTGCATCGAAAAAGATAGCTTGTGGCTTTGAATCTTTCGTAGTGAGATACTATCGAGCTTACTAGCCAATCAATGAACGTGATGTCTTGAATTGATCGATCACTTGTGTAAACTCAGACAATAGCATTCACACAATGTCTTTCCAACCTTATTGATTCTCATTGTTGTGTCCATTTTGGCCTTGGACACCTCCTGGTTTCATGAGTGTGTTTGAGAATTAGCCTTCGTCATTCTCATAAAAGCGGCCCCTTCTCACTCACATAGGTGATTTTTATAAAAAGTATCCTGCTAATACCCCACTTGACCTATATATTCAAGATATAGAAATCATTAAAAACATAGTTTATCCTTATACACGCGACATTTTTTGCACTGAATCATCTTTGGAATGGTATGAAGTCATTAAAGCATTACTTCTCAGTGCTAACCGAGTCATCATAATTAGGTTGTCCCTTTGAACCTATTTCTTGGGATCTCTAGTCATTTAGGTTTGGTTTCCATTAAGATGACTCGTTATAAATTCACATGCTTTAGGCCCATTCGACGTGATGAACTTGCAACTTGCTCTCCAGGTATACCTTTGGTTAGTGGATCTGCTATATTTTCTTTTAACTTTACATAGTCAATAGAAATAATTCCATTTGCGAGCAATTGTCTAACGGTTTGGTGTCGACGACGTATATGTCGTGACTTACCGTTATAGTTATTATTTTCACCCCTAGCAATTGCCGATTTACTATCACAATATATTATGACTGGTGGAACGGACTTTGACCATATAGGAATATCCTCTAAGAAGTTTCTAAGCCATTCGACTTCCTCCCCTACTTTGTCTAAAGTAATAAATTCAGATTCCATAGTGGATCTTGCAATAAAGTTTGTGTCGAGGATTTCTAAGATATGGTTGTACCTCTAAGAGTAAATAAATATCCACTTATGGATTTCGAATCATTTGAATCAGATATCCAATTTGCATCGCTATAGCCTTCAAGTACAAGTGGATATCGTTCATAGTGCAACCCATTATTTAAAGAGAATCGAAGATATAGACAAACTCTTATCAAGGCTTTCCAATGATCTTTTTCAGGATTGCTCGTATATCAACTAAGCTTACTAATCGAGTATGCTATATCCGGTCGAGTACAGTTTGATAAATACATCAAACTTCCAATAATACGAGAATACTCTAATTGAAAAATACATGTACCTTTATTTTTAAATAAGTTATGATTTGGATCTATTGGTGTTCTCACTGGACTTTGATCATATTTATTATACTTTTGAAGTATCTTTTCTACGTAATGTGGTTGAGATAAGCTAATTCCTTGAGGGGTTCTAGTAATTTTAATTCCTATAATTACATCGACTAGTCCCAAGTCCTTCATTTCAAATCTACTAGTCAAAATTTGTTTAGTAAAATTGATAACATTATTATTATTACCAATTATTACCACATCGTATATATATAGACATACAATCACAGGTCCCGCTTGAGTTCTTTTGACATAAACACATTTGTCACACTCATTTATTTTGAAACCATTTGACTTCATGACATTGTCAAATTTTTCGTGCCATTGTTTAGGTGCTTGTTTCAACCCATTTAATGACTTCACAAGTTTACATACTTTCCTTTTATTCCAAGAGTCTTAAAACCATCTGGTTATTCCATATATATTTCTTCATCTAATTCACCATTTAGAAATGCCGTTTTGACATCCATTTGGTGTATTTTTAAATTATGTATTGTCGCAATAGCAATTAACATTCTAATGGACGTAATCCTTGTAACAGGTGAATAAGTGTCGAAATCGTCTATTCCCTCCTTTTGCTTGTATCCTTTAGCTACAAGTCTAGCCTTATACTTATTAATGGTTCCATTTGCTTTCATTTTTCGTTTGAATATCCATTTACACCTAACGATTTTGTCCCCGATGGTAGGTCCACTAGTTCCCATGTATGATTTTGCATAATGGATTCAATTTCACTATTAATAGCTTCTTTCCAATATGAGGATTCCGGAGTGGATATAGCTTCCTTTACTGTTTAGGGTTCACTTTCTAACATATATGTTAGAAAATCCGGATCGAAAGATTTTGAAATCTTAGATCTTTTGCTACGTCTAGGTTCTTCCTCAATAATATTTCGAGGTTCATCATTTTTAACATCAAGCATTCTTTAGTTAGAATTTGTTTCTTTTGCATTCTTACAAGGAAAGATATTTTCAAAGAATTATGCATTCCAAGATTCTATGACTGTATTTTCATGAATCTTAGGAATGTCATACTTATGCACAAGGAATCAATATGCACTATTATTATGTGCATAACCAATTAAGATGCAGTCAATAGTCTTTGGACTAATTTTTACCTTTTTAGGTTCAGGAATAAATAATTTTGCAAGACACCCCTGTGACACCCCGCCTAATTAAATATCGGGTGATCACTCCTTTATTAAATTAAATCAAGGTGAACAGTTGGATCATTCTCAGCATCACTATCGATAAAAATAAATTTTTATAATTTAACACCCTAATTAATTAAGCTAAGTGTCAAAACCATTTTCATACGTAACTTTCTAAATTTTATTTGAAGAAAAATTATTTATTTATTTTATTAACAACATTCAAAAAGTAATAATCACACCACATCAATTCTGCAACATAATCCAAATAATTTAAAACATTCGTCAATCGAATGTGAACATACGCAATCTAAAGTCACACATCCAAACTGAATAAATCCCATAGTAACAGTACTGAAAATAACTGAAATACAAATGTTCAATAACAACATAATAATGGAAAGAGCTACACATGCCCAACTAAATGAAAGTACTAAGAGTGGATCCGAATGAACGAAGTCATCTAATCAAGAGACCTGCAACTCCCACCTAAGCTGCAGCGCGTTCCTTCCAAGGGATCCTAAGCAAGACGCCCCTGTGGCTGGGCACCTATGATACATACATATATATACAAGAGAGAGAGAGAGAGAAAAAGAAACGGGTCAGAGCCCGATAGTGTGTATGATTTAAAAATTCATTTAGCAAGTATTTAAATTGATACAGGCCAATGCAACAACATATTAGTTCGACTCTCTCTTTAGAAATTCTCACCTCTCTTCTAATGTGCACTCCTATCGCACTACCCTTCCCAACGGTTTATCCTATCATTTTCGCACTAACCTTCCCAAAATTTAGCTTATCTTAAATTACTCTTAAGATTTCAAAACCGAACAATATCATTGTTTAAAAAGATACCTCCCATTTAGTAGCACAATTCTCGTTTTAGCTTCAATAATTTATAAAGTTTCCCAGTATATTATTATACTTTTCAACCAAGTATTTACAATTTTAGTCATCAACTATGTCCTACTTACCAAATCACAGTAGGCGGTTCCAAATCTCATAATTTCTTATATATATTAACTACTCGAGTAATATATATATATAACGGCACCCCAAATAAAACTATGGTGCAGGCATACTCTGCTATCCAATCCCCGTATCGCTCACACTAAGGGATATACAAGTTCAAAATCACTCTCGAACTGTATCAACATATATACACAAACAAGATTGAGGTGAAGCATAGATTCCAAGTCTCTAAGAGGTCAGTACATACCCTCACGTCTCTTAGGACCGTCTGAACTATCATTCCGATAGCCTATACCAAGGATATCTATCACCTAGGGTACGACTCAATATCCCCCATAAGGCAACACAGGATAAGATCGTCCCAGCGCGGTAACCTCAGGGATATCAAGTAGCGCGGGCATGGTTTTCACACGTATATAATATATGCATACACAACCATATAAATATACCACTTGTTATCATATCAATATAGGTTTCTCTCATCACCCATAATTACAATATTTATCCTTACTTTTCACATCAAGTATTCCTTATAAGGGTTCGTCGCTAACCTTAACTCGAAGGGTTTCTCCAACCCACTACGTGACACTCGTGGACCCTATCCTCCCATGTATAAAATTCAGTAGGTGTCATTATTATGTTTTAACGTAACTCTCTTACGCCTCACCCTTTAATACATAAATTTACCAACCCTAAAGTAAATATCCCATAAATAGCATTCTCGTCGAATATTAAAGATCCCAAAATTTATTCATATGCCATACTGGTCCTCCATGTCTCCTAAATCATTTTATTAAGAATGCCCAAGAATTATATCATGACAATTTGAATTTAACTCATTTAAAAAGGGAAATAGGAGTCTACCAGGAGGGGTCGATCGATCGAGGTTTGGGGCTCGATCGATCGAAGCTCTGGGCTCGATCGATCGATCAAGCAGGTATTGCGATTTCTGCAGAATTGCAGTTACAGGTTCTAACACCTATTCTCATCCAATTTCAAGTTTTACATTCCCAAACGTCCAAAATCTTGTCCTACTAACATCCTAACATGATATGATACACATCCTACGTAAAGCATGTCAATTTACATCACTAAACATGGATTAATCATACCGAAATTCATTTAAAACTCAAGAACCCTAAAAATCTCTAAATCATGGTTCTAATCTGTTTTACCCCAGAATTCCTTTCTTAATTACACCAAAATTTGTTAATTATTCTTTTACATCACAAAAGATTTCCAGAATAAGGTTTAAGTCTTTACTACATGCAAATTCCTATCACAATTTGGGTTTTCTTCCATATATTTCATCCCTAAACATTCCTAAACTAATATGGAAATTGCACCAACGAAATAATCAAGATAAACACTTGCCTGGGATTTTCAGAAGTCTAGATTGTGGCTGATTTTGGTGTGGTTACGTTCCCCGTCTCGCGATCTATGCGTTGGCGGTGACGGCGGTACAAATGGTTGAGTTTTGAGCCTTGGAATTGCTTGAGAGCTCTCTCCTCTCTTCTCCAATGGCCGTTCTAGGTTTTGGGAATTCTAACCCTAGGTGATAAACTCAATATCAGATATAGCCCCTCTAATTTTCGTGGGTTTAATTACCCAAAAATGTAAAATGACCAAAATGCCCTCCCGGGTTACTAAGTAGGCCTTAAAACGCCCCGAGACCCAAACTACACCCCCGGGTACACTTTTCGAACTATCTCGCCCCTTCCGGACGCGTTGGCGCACTCAGAACGACCATACGGGCAACTTATAACATATGAACTTTTTATTTATCATAATTTAGTCCCGACACGATACGAGCACGTCCCGACTTAAATTTCCGAAATTGTCATTTAATTCACTCATGACATTCAATATAACCAATATCATATATATTACTTTGCTAATTAGTAATATTCAACAAATTTCATATAATTACTAACTCTCGTCACGTTAATAATTATAACATAATTAGCTTTCGGATTTTTTATTAAATAATTAACTCACATTAAATTTAATAAATCCCCAAATTAATATAGCATTAAAATACGGGGTATTACAACCCCCACACTTTTAAGTATTTATAGGAAGGCTTGTGTCCTTTTCACAATTCATAGGCTATCTTATTTGTTTTCTTATGAATCAACTTGTTGAGAATGTAATTTGCCGAAAACAATGCTTCCCCCCACATGTTTTAGGGTAATCCCGAACTTATTAACATTACATTAATCATTTCTTTTAAAGTTCAATTTTTTCGTTTCGCAATCCCATTGGATTGAGAAGAGTAAGGAGCGGTAGTTTGGTGAATAATGCCATTTTCTAAACATAGTTCTTTAAAAGGAGACTCGTATTCACCCCCTCTATCGCTTCTTAATTCTTTAATATTTTTACCATGTTGATTCTCAACTTCTATCTTGTATTGCTTAAAAGCTTCAATTGCTTCATCTTTGCTTCTTAGAAGATAAACATAACAATATTTAGTGAAATCATCCACAAATGTAATAAAGTACTTTTTCCCACCTCTAGTTTGAACAAATTTTAAACACATATATCGGTGTGAATTAAATCTAAAGGTTCACTACTCCTTTCAATTGAATGGAAAGGTGTTTTAGTTAATTTAGCTTCTACACATGTTTCACATTTGTGACTTGTATGAATACTAAATTTCGAAATTAATTCTAAGTGAATTAATTTTCTTAAAGTATTACTCAAGTCCATAGAAGATATTATATTATTATCATTATTACTTTTAGGTACAACATTCATGACATTCAATTTGAACATCCCACCACACATATATCCTTTCCTTACATACATTCCATCTTTACTTAGTAAAAATCATGTCGGGCACATTCAATACATCGTTGCGCGTGGGCTTTTGGTCCAAAGCCCAAAACATGCATAATGTAGGTCCTCTCCCCTTCAAAGAGTTGGGATATCGCAAGGCATCTAAGCCTTAGTCCCATAACTTGGGTATATTAACTCCAAGCTTTTCTACCACTTTTCCAATGTGGGACAAATCCAATTATCTAGATTAACACCAACTAACTTAGGCTCAAGTGGGTTACTTTGAGTCCAAATTTATCATTCACTACTTCATTATTTTGAACAAATGAGTATACCAAATTAATCTCCTTACGGTAAGGAATGCATTGGTACAAAAATACATAACTTTTAACATATGTGTTCCATATAAAATTGACTCCAAAATTCGACCAAAATTCCCTGTCATATTATTAAATATCCAACAAGTTATGAAGATATCGGAGAATGGAAAGCTCATTTAATAGAGATGAAAGCCTTGCAAAGTCATCAGAAAAGTTACCCGGATAAACGCTATCATCCTTTAGAATTTTGAGAAGGTGAACACGTGTTGTTAAGAGTGAAGTTTTGTTTTGGTGTCGTCAGGTTTGGTAAGAAAGGAAACTTTTACATAAAATAGTTTGAGATCCTTAATATGATTGGCTCCATTGTTTACTGCTTAAATTTGCCTCATTCTATGGAACATTTAAATTCATCATCAATCCGTCTCAGCATATTGATTGTTAGAATATGGAAGTTATTGAATATGTGTCTTATGATAATCGGTCGTTGTAAATAGTTGACTTCCATGGACATATCCTTCATAGTCGCATAATCCATTTGGTCAAAGTCGTGTTGTTAAATCATGGAATTAAAGAAGCTAAGTGGGATCTTGAATCGGAAATCTATGCCAAACATCAGAAGTTATTCCTTTGAGGTGTGTCTTGCAAATTTCAGGAACAAAATTTATTTTTAGGAGGGGAGAATGTGATCATTTTTCATATTTAAGAGTAGGTTCTTTACAAAATTTCAGGAACAAAATTTATTTTTAGGACCCAAAATTTGATCATTTTTCATATTTAAGAGTAGGTTCTTTACTTTGTTGGTTAGTTCATACGAAGCTAAATTTGAAAAATAGCATTTTGTAGAATCACTGTTCAGGCTCATGACCTAGTTCGCTCCAGCGACGTTGATTCTCGATGTAGGATCCCAAGCGATAAAATTTTGCTGATTAAAGGCGCGACCTTCCTTCTCCACAATGAAGACTTTTCTCACTGTAGCGAAGGGGTCCCTTTGTTGTCAACTTTTTAACATACTATACCCATATAAAAATGGGCTTTTTCATTTCAGAGTTCGCCCAGAAACCCTCTATTTAGACTAGATACCTCACACTCTCTCTAAAATCCATATTCTCCCATATTTTGGGGCCTAAACCTCCATAAAAACCTACATGCAAATAAGAATTCGGTGTCTTAAAGATTAGTTAATAAAATGCTTAAAATCGATAAAAATAGTTTATTTGAGTTTTGATGAAAGATGTGAATTTCATAAGTAAACTTTGTGAAGAATTATTTGTTATAGATAAAAGAATATTTTAAATTGAAATAATTAGAAGCTTTGTTATTAAAAAGTGAATTAATCTTTTATTTAAGAATGTTAAAGATGTTTCTTGACTTAAAATGAGAATTAAACAGGCGAATGTATTATGAATTTGAGTTGGGTAGTAATGAACCTACAAAGTGGCTTTTAAAGATCAAATTTGGATTTTTTTCCCCTTGGCTGGGCGTGATTTTAAATTTAATTAAAAATTGAGATACTCTTGGTGGGGTGAGTATCACTAGTGATTTAAAAGTGTGATATTTCTTTGTGGTAATATACAGGATGATGATGTCTCGGGGTGAGAAGTATTTGAACCTCCAATGGGTTTTGAAAGTAAAAACGGGCAATTCGAACACCACACGCTGAGGAGCCCATCGAATGTTCGAACCACACTGTTTGGGCTCACGGGTGACTAGAACCACTAGTCATAAGTCCAGTAAAAATAGAGATATTTTTATGATTTAAACTAGATCTAAAACACGTTCAAAATACTTTGATATCATTAAATTAATTTGAAATCTATTACATTTATTTGGATTGTTTTCGATGTTTAATGTTTTAATATGATTTCTAGAAATTATAACCATGGCCCTTTTAAAAAAAAATAATTTATTTTTCATTTTATTCATAACTATCTAAAATGATTTTAACTTTATGCACTCCACTTACAATTTAACGGACTAGTAGACTTTGTGAACTATCTTACTAACGTTACCATCATTTGTCCTATTTCAATTTAACGTTTTGATACGTGTTATATTTCTATCGACATTTATTATATTATTGATGGGCATTTAACTCACAACATTGTTCTTTTTTCCCCTAGGTGCACATAAGGACAAGGGTAAGAAGGTAATAGTGTATATTATTTGACACAACTAAATGATTCGATTACATCCATCCCTCTTTTGCAGACTCTCTTATATATTTATCTTATTTTGATTATGTCTTGTGGTACATTTGTATTGATGTTGTAGTTTCCCTAAATTCAAGATTTTTAAGACTTATTGTATGTTGTTGTAACATTTTAAAGACCTTTAGATTAAATCGTTCAGGCTGAAAATTATTAAATTCTTAATCCTTTATGACTTGGACAAGAGTCTAGTGGACATTCTTAATCCTTTATGACTTGGACAAGAGTCTAGTGGACATTTAATTATTGTTGAAAATTTCAATTATGAACTCCTATTGTGTTAAATTAGTGGGCAAGATTTTGGCAAAGTTTGTTGAATATTTTTGTCAATGTTTTAAATGAACTAGTATGTTAGATTTCGTGAGTAAATAAGGGAAATTATGCCAAAATTTTCAAAGCCAAAAAAAGATCTATTAAACTAAAAAAAATGAGATAATTACTTTAAATAATTATATTATTTTATTTATGTTGTGATCGCATTTGTGTGTTACTGTGCCTACCCAAGGAGGCTTAATTTTTATTTTAACTTGCCACATTTTTTTGGTACTCTTTGGCCTTAAATGAAGGAATAGGGTTTCCTAATTCGAAAATTTTGGGTCGGGACACCACATAATTAAAATTCCAAAAAATGTATAACAAAAAAATTATATTACAAGATGAACATTAGGAAAACATATGCCCTAAGTACTCAAATCACATGGCATTAGAGGTAACTTAAGTAAAACCTGTAATACCCCGTATTTTTATGGCTTTTAAAATTGAGGATTTATTAAATTTAATTTGAGATATTAATTTAATATTAATTCGGATATTATTTTAATATTTACTAGCTTGACGTGAGTTAGTAATTATTAAGAATTTGCTGAATATTACTAGATGAGAAAAGTAATACATTAGATTTATTTTATTAAAATTGTCACAAGTGAATAAAATGGCAATTATGAAAATTTAATTCGGGACGCGCCTGTGTCGTGTCAGGACTAAATTATTATTATAAAAGTGAATATATTATAAGTCGTCCGTATGATTGTTTTGAAATCGCCAAAGTGTTCTGAAGGGCCGAGATAGTTAGAAAAGTGTACCCGGAGGTTTAGTTTGGGTCTCGGGGCGTTTTTAGGCCTAATTAACATCCCGAGAGGGTATTATAGACATTTTGTATTTTTGGGTAATTAAAATCACAAAATTTCTTAATATATATTATCCATTTAGAGTTGTCTCTTAGGGTTAACAAACACAAAACCTAATCCCAACCATTAGAGAAGAAGGTGAAGAGATTAGAGAAGAAGGTGAAGAGTTTCCAAGCAATCCAAGGTGTAGAACTCACCCGATTGCACCGCCACCACCACCACCACCAAAATGTATATCGCACGAGGAGGAACGCGACCATATATTTTTCATCAACAAATCAGGTCCTTGAATCCCAGGCAAGGATCTATCTTATTGATTTCCAAGTTAATATACCTTCCATGTTAGTCTAGGAATGAAAATCATATGTTTTAATTCAAGAATTATATGTTTTGGAAGAAAATTTATATTTGTTGTAGGGAGAATCCATATAGTCCGAAATCGTGATCATATGTAGAGGATTACCCACGAATTTATTATGATATTTGGGAAGAAAATCTGGATTAAAATAGAGGTTGGTGATTATTCATGAAAAATTTGATTTTATAAATAAATCTGAGATTAAACCCCTTTTTGATTGATTCGTTGAGGATTTATTGATGTTGGTACATTAGAACTTGTTTATATACATTGCTTATACATTTGGTTAACTTGTTTGGGAGATTGGGATGAAATTATAGAGGTTTGTAGGGGTTAGAATGGTTGAACCCGTAGGTTGAAAATTGCAGAAAACTGGGCAAGAACTGCTTGATCGATAGATCGACCAAGAACATTGATCGATCGATAGACCACATTCCTCGATCGATCGATCCCTCCTGGAAAACTGCATATTTTTCCCTTTTTTGTTTAATTCGGATAAAATATGTGGGAACCCTTAAATATCTTTTAAATAGTATAATGGGTTATGAAGAGGACCCGTAGGGTCTAAGTATACTCCGTTGAGTGAAATTAATATGAGATAAAATTGTGGGTTAACGGGGAGTTATTCATGCATAGGAAATCGTGCGTACGTTTACTAATAAATGGAGACTCGTGAAAGATTTAGACTAGAAGGTATGTGAGGGTATACCTACTGAAATTATACTTAGTGAGATAGAATACTTCGAGCGATGAGAAGTATGTATGAAATAAATTATAAATGGGAATAAAAGAGACAAATCCATTATGCGAGATAATTGAGTAATTTGTGCTAAGAACGGATATTTATAATTATGGGTCGTGGGCGCACCTAATTTAGAAAATGTGAATATTTATATATATGACTGTGTGACTGTGCATATATTACGTATATGTGTAAAAATCATACCCGGGCTACTTGCTATCATGGAGGTTTCGTGCCAAGACAGTCTTATCTCGATTGGATCTTTATGGGGGATATTGACTCGTACCCTAGAAGATAGTATCCTCAATACAGGCTATCTGGGAATAATAGCCAGATGTTCTAAGAGACGCGAGGGTATGTGTTGACCTCTTAGGACCTGGAACTATGCTTCGCCTCCATTTTTATGTGTATTGTGTTAATACAGTTCGAGAGTGATTCCGAACTAGTATTTCCCTTAGTTTGTGTGATACAGGGACTTGATAGCAGAGTATGCCAGAACCATAGATTTATGTGGGGTGCCGATAGTGTGTGTGTGTATATATAACTATATATATATATATATATATATATATATATATAGTTATATATATAGTTATATGTATAGTTATATGTGAAAATTTTCTACTGTGTGTATAAGTAGTTAAGAAATGAATAAATGCTTCAGCTTTATAACAAGTGTTCGTGGATTTGGTAACAGTATCAAGTCGTTCTAAGTAACATAAGAATATGGAAGATAATGATTTTTAAAACTAAATATTATGGCCTCGATAATTATCGGGATAAAACTTTATGGGAGGATAAGTTCGATAAACTTATGTGATCAGTAGTACGGTAGGTGTGCACACTAGATGAGAGGTGAGAACTCTCAAGAGAGTGTCGCATACTAATATGGTGGTTATATTAGCCCGTAAGCATTTTAAATACTTGCTAAACTATTTTTAAAACTGTTTACACTCGGGCTCTGACCCGTTTTTTGTCATTTCTCTCTTTTGTATATATATATTTATGTATTACAGGTGCCCACCCACAGGGGCGTCTTGCATAGGTTCTTTGGACTCGATGAGCTGCAGCTTATGTGGGAGTTGCAGGCTCTTTCTCATATGACCTCTTCATCGATTCAATTCCTATTTTAGTTCTTCATAGTTAGGGCATGTGTCGCCTGATTTCCTATTCCGTTTGGATTTTGTCAGAGATTTATGTTCATTTATATTTTGGTATTGAGTACTCCTTGGGAGTTAATGTAATACCCCGTATTTTTATGCCATATTAATTTAGGGATTTATTAAATTTAATGTGAATTAATTATTTAATAAAAATCCGAAAATTAATTATGTTATAATTATTAACGTGATGAGAGTTAGTAATTATGGGAAAATTTGTTGAATATTACTAATGAGCAAAGTAATATATAAAGAGTGGTCATATTAAATGTCACGAGTGAATAAAATGACAATTTTAGAAATTTGAGTCGGGACGCGCCCGTGTCGTGTCGGGACTAAATATTGATAAATAAAAGTAACTATTTTATAAGTTGTTCGTATGGTCATTTTGAGTGTGCCAACGCGTCCGGAAGGGTCGAGATAGTCAGAAAAATATACCCGGGGGTTTGATTTGGGTCTCGGGGCGTTTTTAGGCCTAATTAGTACCCCGGGAGGGCATTTTAGTCATTTTGTATTTTGGGTAATTAAACCCACGAAAATTAAAGGGGTTATATCAGATGTTTAGGTTATCTCCTAGGGTTATATAACTCAAAACACTAGAACGGCTATTGGAGAGGAGAGGAGAGAGCTCTCAAGGCATTCCAAGGCTCAAAACTCACTCATTTGCACCGCCGCCACCGCCAACGCGTAGATCGCGAGACGGGGAACACAACAACACCAAAATCATCTACAAATCAGACTTCTGAAAATCCCAGGCAAGTGTTTATCTTGCTTATTTCGTTGATGCATCTTTCATATTAGTTTAGGAGTAATTATAATGAGTTTTTATGGAAGAAACCTAAAGGATGAGATAGGAAATTGCATGTAGGGATGGATAAATTGTTATTCTGGAAACCCCTTAACATGTAGAGGATTGAACCACGAATTTATGAGGTTGTAGATGAAGAAAATTCTGGAAAAGATGGATTGGAACATATTAATGAAATTCTAGGGTTCTTGAGGTTTTATATGAATTTGGGGCTTGTTGATCCACGTTTAATAGTAGAAATCTACATGCTTTACGTTGAAATTTCATAGTATGATGATATAATGTCAGTAGTATAAATTTTGGGTCGATTGGGTATGAAAAATACGGATTTGGTGAAGGTTACAAGATGAAACCCGTAACTGCAAATCTGCAGATTTCGCAGACCTGCTTGATCGATCGATCGAGCCCAGAGCTTCGATCGATGGAAGGGTCGATCGATCGAGTCCTCGACCTCGATCGATCGACCCCTCCTGGAAGACTCATATCTTCCCTTCTTAATTAGTTAAAATTTACTTTAATGAGGAAAAATTCGTGGTCACCCTTATAAATATGTTTTGGGAGATATGGATGACCAGTAGGACATATGAATAATGTTGGGGCCTTTAGTGTGAGACGAGAATTGTATTTTTGGGATAATTACATAAGGAACGATGAAATCTTGTATGAAAGGGAGAGATTACGTAAAAATGATTACGACGAAAAATAGATGAATTCCTACTGAATTTATACTTGGGAGAATAGTTTCCATGAGTGTTACATAGTAAGTTGGGATAATGCCTCGAATTAAAGTTAAAGAGGAATCGTTAAACGTGATAACTAATAATGAGATATGAGGATAAATGTCGTAACTATGGGATTTGAGATATACCTAATATGGACATGGTAATATTAGTATAGTTATATGATTGTGTATGCATATGGTATCTTTGTGTGAAAAACGTACCCACGCTACTTTCTATCCCTGAGGTTGCCGCACTGGGACGATCTTATCTCGTGTGCCTTATCGAGGATATTGACTCGTACCCTAGGAGATAGATATCCTTGGTACAGGCTATCGGAATGATAGTTCAAATGGTCCTAATGGACGCGGGTATGTGCTTTCGTCTTAGAAACTTGGAATCTATGCTTCGCCTCAATATTTTTGTGTATGTGTTAATAAAATTCTAGAGTGATTCTGGATTTGTATTCCCCTTAATACGAGTGATACGGGGTTTGGATAGTAGAGTATGCCCGCACCATAGTTTTTATGTGGGGTGCTGTTATGATATATATATTTTACGAGTAGTTAATATATATATGAAATTCTGAAATCTGGAACTGCCTACTGTGATTTGATGTGTAGGACATGGTTGATGACTCAAATTATAATACTTGTTTTGAGGAAGTATAATATGACATTGGAAAACTTTATAAATTAATAAAGTTAAAACAAGAATTTTGGATACTAATTGAAATATTCTTTTTCAAACAATTGTATCGTTCAATTTTAAATCCTGCGAATAACCTAAGATAAGTTAAATCATTGGGGAAAGATAGTGTGATATATGACGAGATAGACCATTGGGAAGGTTAGTGTGATAGGTGTGCACATTAGAAGAGTGGTGAGAATTTCTCAAGAGAGTGTCTCACTAATATGTTGTTGCATTAGCCTGTAATCAATTTAAATACTTGCTAAACGAGTTTTTAAATCATATACACTATTGGTCTCTGACCCGTTTCCATTTCTATTTCTCTCTTGTATATATATATGTATATATTACAGGTGCCCAGCCACAGGGGCATCTTGCATAGGGTCCTTTGGCAGGAACGTGCTGCAGCTTAGGTGGGAGTTGCAGGCCTGTTGTTTAGACGATTTCATCCATTTGATTCTACTCCTAGCATGTTCATTATTGGGGCATGTGTCTCCCTTTCTATTATTCAGTTGTCATTTGGATATTGTACTTCATCTATTTCTAGGATTGTTACTTTGGGATTTATTATATTCTGGATGGTTCACTTTAAGTTTTATTGTTAGTAGCCAGTTGTTGAATATTAAATTATTGGATTTATTGGTTCCGATATACTTGTGGTGTGATTCGTTATATATTAAATTGTTGTAATTAATTTAAATCTTGTTTCAAGTAAATAAGATTTGGAAAGTAAGGTTTAAAAATGGTTTTGACACTTAGCTTAATTAAATAGGGTGTTAAATTTGGAAAAGTTATTTTTACGACAGTGATGCTAAGAATGAATCAACTGTTCACCTTGATTTTAATTTAATAAAGGAGTGATCGCCCGGTATTTAATTAGGCGGGGTGTTACAGGTGGTATCAGAGCATCAGGTTCTAGTGTCCATAGGATCTGTGCGGCTTATTTTCGCTTTCAGCTTAACGTTTTTGCTATAGAGCCCTATTTTTAGGATTGTTGTATTTCTGCTTTTACGTTACGTCTTCAGCTATTTGAGACTTGATAATGAATTTAGACTAATAAACTTCTTCACATTTCAGATTCCTCCGAAGGATAGGCGTGCCCAGGCCGAGCATCCAGCAGCTCCGGCACAAGGCACTATGAATGCTAATGAAATAGCCGCCATTGTTGCTCAGGCTGTGAATGCCGCGCTAGTGGTGGTTCAGCAGGCTCCACCTCTTAGATTCAGGCAGTGGCGCCAGTACCAGCACAACTTCCATCTGCATGGGAGAGGGTTAAGGATGCTTTTCAGAAGGCGCATCCCCCTGAGTTCTCTGGTAGCTCAGACATCATCACAGTCAGCCAATGGAAGAAAGACATCCAGTGGCATCTTCGTATGTATGAGTGCACTGACGTGAAAAGGTAGTTATTGGCTTCCTTTAAGCTGGTGGGGGCCACTTTGCAGTGGTGGGAGTCCACTACCACCTTGGAGGAGAGGGACACGATCCCTATTCAGTTATTTTGGGAGCGGTTTGACCGCAAGTACTTTCCACCCACCGTGCAGACTGAGATGAGGCAGAAATTACTGAATTTAAAACAGGAGAACTCTGTTGTTGCTGAGTATGAGGAAGAGTTCACGAGACTTCTCACCATAGTGCCAGATGAGGCACCTACTGATAGTAAGAAGATAATGTTGTTTGTGGACGTGTTAGCTTGGAGGATCCGTCAACATCTTATAGGGAATCTATCTCTCAGTACTTTCACTGATGTACTCAATGCTGCGTTACTACATTGCCAGGATCACCGCTTCCATCTGCAGGGAAGCAGGAGAGCAGGAGAGTCCAGCCAGCAGGGCAGGACCGGGGGTAGTAGTGCTAGTGGGGCACCATCTCATGGACAGACTCATCAACACGAGCAGAGTTCCCATCAGGGGGACCCTGCTAAGCAATTCCGTTCAGGTGATTCCAGGCAGGGATTTGGGGGTTATAGGAAGGGTCATCAGGGCCAGCCTAATTAGCAGGGCCAGCAGGGCCAACACCGACAACAGGGACAACAGCGTGTTCATCAGTTCCAACAGGGCCAGTGGTGTAGTGGTAACGGCCAGCAGGGTCGTGGTCAGCAGGCTCAGAGGGGAGGCAACTTCAAAGGCCGATGTTTTGGGTGTGGTAAGCACGGCCATAGGCGCCAGGATTGTCCGGAGGGAGATAGGGCCCCACAGCAGCAGGGTGCCCATAATGAGCTGCATAGACCACTTTTTCCACCTGCCCTCCCAGCTCCAGCCCAGGTGCCAGCCCTACCAGCCATTCCAGCAGCTCCAGCGCAACAGGGACAGTTATAGTACGGACGTGTCTATAACGTCCACCAGGCAGTAGCTCCACAGGCACCACCCGCGATTGAGGGTATGTTTCCTATCCATGGTACTATGGGTCGGGTTTTGTTTGATACTGGGGTGACGCATTATTTTATAGATAAACATTTTGCGAAGGCCTTAGGGTTGTTAGCCACAGCAGAGAGCACAGTGATGTGTGTAGACTCACCACTGGGGAGTGGGTCGCTTATCTTCTTTATATGTCGGGGAGTGGGGGTAGATATTGGTAGTTTGGTATTACCTGCAGACATGTTAGTCTTAGATATGCATGAGCATGATGTTATTATCGGTATGGATTGGCTCACAGCTTATAGAGCTATGATTGATTGCTTCGGTGGGAGCATTATTTTTGCCATTCCGGGGCAAGAGATGTTTGTAGTGGCGATGCCTCGCCCAGAGGGAGGCTCAACCGCTCATTTGTATTATATAGAGGAGGATACCTCTAAGGAGGTTGTGATTCCGTTGGACTCGATTCTAGTTGTTCGTGAGTATTCCGATGTGTTTCAGGAGATACCAGGCCTACCCCCCAGTCGAGAGATAGACTTTGTCATAGAATTATTACCGGATACTAGACCGATAGCACGCGCTCCATACCGTATGGCTCCGGTGGATATGCGAGAGTTACGAGATCAGATCGAGCAGTTGTTAGGTCAGGGATTCATTCGCAGGAGTACCTCACCTTGGGGCGCTCCAGTCTTGTTTGTGAAGAATACAGATGGTTCACTGAGGTTATGTGTGGACTACCGGGAGTTGAACAAGGTCACGATACGGAATAAGTATCCGTTGCCTCGAATCGATGATCTGTTCGACCAGCTGAGGGAAGAAATTTTCTTTTCGAAGATAGATCTGAGGTCGGGGGTACCATCAACTACGTATTAGAGAGCAGTACATTTCAAAGACTGCCTTCTTGACGAGATATGGGTCTTAAGAGTTCAGAGTGATGCCATTTGGTCTCAAAAATGCTCCAACCGTATTCATGGACTTAATGAACCGAGTATTCAGAGAGTTCTTGGATCAGTTTGTCATCGTCTTCATAGATGACATTTTGATATATTCACACTTCGAGGAGGAGTATGCCGAGCACTTGAGGCAGGTTCTTCAGACTTTACGAGAGCATCAGTTGTATGCTAAGTACGAGAAGTGTGGATTCTGGTTGCGATAGTTACAGTTATTGGGGCATGTTGTTTCTGAACAGGGGATAGCAGTTGACCCGAGTAAGGTGTCAGCGGTGAGGGAGTGGGGACAGCCCACGACACCGACGGAAGTACGTAGTTTCTTGGGGTTAGCTGGATACTACAGGAGATTCATTCGGGGACTCTCCAAAATAGCGAGTCCATTGACGAACCTGACTCGCAAAGGGGTACCATATGTTTGGGATGATGCTTGTCAGTTGGCTTTCGACGAGCTGAAAGACAAGCTTACTTCAGCACCAGTCCTTGCTTTACCGAAGCCGGGTGTGGAGTACCTGGTTTACACCGATGCCTCTTTACGAAGACTTGGGGAGTACTTCAGCAGGAAGAGAAGGCTATAGCTTTTACCTCCCGCAAGCTTAAGCCGCATGAGAAGAATTACCCCACCCACGACCTGGAGTTAGCAGCGATCGTTTTTGCACTACGGATATGGAGACACTATTTATTGGGGGAGAATTTTCGTTTGTTCACAAACCACAAGTCACTGCAGTGCCTGTTCACTCAGCGAGAGCTGAATATGCGTCAGCGCAGATGGTTAGAGTTTCTGAAGGACTATTAGTTCGACATACAGTATCATCCGGGGAATGCCAACGTAGTTGCTGATGCGTTGAGCTGTAGAACGATAAATGAGGTAGCGGACGTCTGGAAAGTGAAGTGGAAGGAGTTGGGTCACCAGGACGCAGTAACCCGTTCCTTCATATCTGTTATGACAGTCACACCCGAGATTGTTATGAGGGTAACACAGGCCCAAACCACAGACCCGTTTCGCCAGGAGCAGATTGTACAACTTTTAGCCGAGGGGGCTGAGTCCTATTCTGTTAGATCTGATGGGGGTTTGAGGTTTAATGGGAGATTAGTGGTTCCAGAAGGGGAAGAATTGCGTCATGCAGTGATGACCCAATCTCACGGGTCCCGATTTGCGGTACATCCTAGAGGAGATAAGATGTACCAGGATATGAGGAGGCAATACTGGTGGAGTGGGATAAAGAAGGACATTGCTGAGTTCGTGTCCAAGTGTTCTACCAGCCAGTTGGTGAAGGTGGACCATCAGAAATCGTCAGGATTGCTTCAGCCATTGGAAGTACCCACGTGGAAGTGGGAGAGTATTTCCATGGATTTTATTATAGGGTTTACTACATCACAGCGGGGCCACGACTCTATCTGGGTGATTGTAGACCGTTTGACCAAGGTGGCTCATTTTTTTGCGGTGAGGACAGATTATACCACAGGTCAGTATGCTCAGTTGTTCATTGCTGAGATTGTCAGATTACATGGGGTGCCCCTGAATATTGTGTCAGATAGAGACAAGATTTTCATGTCACATTTTTGGGAAAGATTTCAGGAGGCTATGGGTACTGAGTTGAGGTTGAGTTCAGCTTATCACCCACAGACAGATGGACAGACATAGCATACTAATCAGATGTTAGAGGATATGCTACGCATGTGTGTTCTTGATTTTGGAGGGATTGGGAGCCACATCTTCCACTGGTAGAGTTTTCTTATAATAACTCTTATCAGTTTATGATTAGTATGGCTCCATTTGAGGCTTTGTATGGCCGGCCTTGTCGTTCTCCAACTTGTTGGCTTGAGGTGGGGGATAACAAGTTGCTAGGACCAGAGGTGATTCAGGAAACCTCCGCGAGGATTGATATGATCAGGAGTCGCATTCGAGTAGCCCAGGACAGGCAGAAGAGCTACGCAGATGCGAAACGGTTCTTCCGGGAATTTAATGTGGGGGATCAAGTGTTACTGCGTGTATCTCCTATGAAGGGAGTGATGAGGTTCGGGAAGAAAGGGAAATTGGCCCCGAGGTACATGGGACCATTTCCCATTATCGAGAGGGTTGGGCCGGTAGCATACAAATTGGGACTACCAGAGCATTTACATCGCATTCACGATGTATTCCACATCTCGTCGTTGAGATGGTATCTTCAAGATGATATGGCCCATACTCACATCGCGATAGATGAGATAGACTTGCAGCCTGATAGCTCTTACGAGGAGAGACCGGTGGCTATCCTAGACTATAGTGAGAGGAGATTAAGGTTGAAGATAGTTCCACTTGTACGGGTCCAGTGGGAGCATCATAACGTGGAGGAATCCACTTGGGAGCGCGAGGCCGATATGCGCGATAGATATCCAGATTTGTTCTTACTAGGTATGCCTTATTTTTTGAATTTCGGGATGAAATTCCGTTATTAGGGGGGAAGTATGTAATACCCCGTATTTTTATTCTATATTAATTTGGGGATTTATTAAATTTAATGTGAATTAATTATTTAATAAAAATTCGGAAATTAATTATGTTATAATTATTAACGTGATGAGAGTTAGTAATTATGGGAAAATTTGTTGAATATTACTAATGAGAAAAGTAATATATAAAGAGTGGTCATATTAAATGTCACGAGTGAATAAAATGACAATTTTAAAAATTTGAGTCGGGACGCGCCCATGTCGCGTCGGGACTAAATATTGATAAATAAAAGTAAATATTTTATAAGTTGTTCGTATGGTCGTTTTGAGTGTGCCAATGCGTTCGGAAGGGTCAAGATAGTCAAAAAAGTATACCCGGGAGTTTGATTTGGGTCTCGGGGCGTTTTTAGGCCTAATTAGTACCCCGGGAGGGCATTTTAGTCATTTTGTATTTTGGGTAATCAAACCCACGAAAATTAAAGGGGTTATATCAGATGTTTCGGTTATCTCCTAGGGTTAGATAACTCAAAACACTAGAACAACCATTGGAGAGGAGAGGAGAGAGCTCTCAAGGCATTCCAAGGTTCAAAACTCACCCGTTTGCACCGCCGCCACCGCCAACGCGTTGATCGCGAGACGGGGAACACAACAGCACCAAAATCATCTGCAAATCAGACTTCTGAAAATCCCAGGGAAGTTTTTATCTTACTTATTTCGTTGATGCATCTTTCATATTAGTTTAGGAATAATTAGAATGAGTTTTTATGGAAGAAACCTAAAAGATGAGATAGGAAATTGCATGTAGGGATGGATAAATTGTTATTCTGGAAACCCCTCAACATGTAGAGGATTGAACCACGAATTTAAGAGGTTGTAGATGAAGAAACTTCTGGAAAAGATGGATTGGAACATATTAATGAAATTCTAGGGTTCTTGAGGTTTTATATGAATTTGGGGCTTGTTGATCCATGTTTAATAATAGAAATCTACATGCTTTATGTTGAAATTTCATAGTATGATGATATAATGTCAGTAGTTTAAATTTTGGGTCGATTGGGTATGAAAAATATGGATTTGGTGAAGGTTAGAAGATGAAACCCGTAACTGCAAATCTGCAGATTTCGTTGACCTGCTTGATCGATCGATCGAGCCCAGAGCTTCGATCGATCGAAGGTTCGATCGATCGAGTCCTCGACCTCGATCGATCGACCCCTCCTGGCAGACTCGTATCTTCCCTTCTTAATTAGTTAAAATTCACTTTAATGAGGAAAAATTCATGGTCACCCTTATAAATATGTTTTGGGAGATATGGAAGACCAGTAGGACATATGAATAATGTTGGGGTCTTTAATGTGAGACGAGAATTGTATTTTTGGGATAATTACATAAGGAACGATGAAATCTTGTATGAAAGGGAGAGATTACGTAAAAATGATTACGACGAAAAATAGATGAATTCCTACTGAATTTATACTTGGGAGAATAGTTTCCATGAGTGTTACATAGTAAGTTGGGATAATGCCTCGAATTAAAGTTAAAGAGGAATCGTTAAACGTGATAACTAATAATGAGATATAAGGATAAATGTCGTAACTATGGGATTTGAGATATACCTAATATGGACATGGTAATATTAGTATAGTTATATGATTGTGTATGCATATGGTATCTTTGTGTGAAAAACGTACCCACGCTACTTTCTATCCCTGAGGTTGCCGCACTGGGACGATCTTATCTCGTGTGCCTTATCGAGGATATTGACTCGTACCCTAGGAGATAGATATCCTTGGTACAGGCTATTGGAATGATAGTTCAAACGGTCCTAATGGACGCGGGTATGTGCTTTCGTCTTAGAAACTTGGAATCTATGCTTTGCCTCAATACTTTTGTGTATGTGTTAATACAATTCTAGAGTGATTCTGAATTTGTATTCCCCTTAATACGAGTGATACATGGTTTGGATAGTAGAGTATGCCCGCACCATAGTTTTTATGTGGGGTGATGTTATGATATATATATTTTACGAGTAGTTAATATATATATGAAATTCTGAAATCTGGAACTGCCTATTGTGATTTGATGTGTAGGACATGGTTGATGACTCAAATTTTAATACTTGTTTTGAGAAAGTATAATATGACACTGGCAAACTTTATAAATTAATAAAGTTAAAACGAGAATTTTGGATACTAATTGAAATATTCTCTTCAAACAATTGTATCGTTCAATTTTAAATCCTGCGAATAACCTAAGATAAGTTAAATCATTGGGGAAAGATAGTGTGATATATGACGAGATAGACCACTGGGAAGGTTAGTGCGAGAGGTGTGCACATTAGAAGAGAGGTGAGAATTTCTCAAGAGAGTGTCTCACTAATATGCTGTTGCATTAGCCTGTAATCAATTTAAATACTTGCTAAACGAATTTTTAAATCATATACACTATCGGGCTCTGACCCGTTTCCATTTCTCTCTTGTATATATATATGTATATATTACAGGGGCCCAGCCACATGGGCGTCTTGCATAGGGTCCTTTGGTAAGAACGCGCTGCAGCTTAGGTGGGAGTTGCAGGCCTGTTGTTTAGACGATTTCATCCATTTGATTCTACTCCTAGCATGTTCATTATTGGGGCATATGTCTCCGTTTCTATTATTCAGTTGTCATTTGGATATTGTACTTCATCTATTTCTAGGATTGTTACTTTGGGATTTATTATATTCTGGATGGTTTACTTTAAGTTTTATTGTTAGTAGCCAGTTGTTGAATATTAAATTATTGGATTGATTGGTTCCGATATACTTGTGGTGTGATTCATTATATATTAAATTGTTGTAATTAATTTAAATATTGTTTCAAATAAATAAGATTTGGAAAGTAAGGTTTAAAAATGGTTTTGACACTTAGCTTAATTAAATAGGGTGTTAAATTTGGAAAAGTTATTTTTACGACAGTGATGCTAAGAATGAACCAACTGTTCACCTTGATTTTAATTTAATTAAGGAGTGATCGCCCGGTATTTAATTAGGTGGGGTGTTACAGTTAACTATTGTCATGATGATTTCATTTATGGTTCTTAAACTTGGATTGGATTATCGAGATGGTTCAGTTCTTGTGTGTTAATTTTCATGATTAGCATTTATGTGATTCTTAAAACTATTAGTTATTAAAAAGTTTTTCATATTGGTAATTAATGAAATGAAAATAAGACGTTTAATTATTTTGACACTTAGCTTAATTATTTAGGGTGTTTAAATTGGAAATAATTACTTTGCGATAATGATGCTAAGAATGAACCAACCGGTCACCTTGATTTTTAATTTAATAAAGGGCTGATCACCCGGTATTTAATTAGGTGGGGTGTTACAAAACCCCATTGTAAACACATAACCAATTTGATTACATAAATTGAAGATAGTTACCCATTTTTCCAGCGTAAAAAAAATGGTTATGTGAAGGGTTAAACCAATCTTAAATCAAAACATAAATAAATAAAAAATATAAGAAACAGAATGAAAAAAAATCAACTTATGAACAAAGTTACATGATAGAGGGAAAATGGAAACAAATTTCATTTGAAAACTTTAACTAAAACTTTGAGAAATAGGTAATGAAAATTAAATGTAAGAACATGACGTGAACATTATTTCCTATTTAGATGCTCTTCCATGTGTAGAGAAAAAGTGGAGACAATTTTTGTAGGTGATATCAAACCCACAATAACTACAATTTTATAATTTGACCCTAGTAAATTAATGCAGTATGAAAAGATCACACAAAATTTTATGTTGTTCGGCAGGTCGGCCAGCCTACATCCACGAAACAGGGAGAGAGAGAGATTTATTAGTGGAGAAAAGAGAAGAATAATGGAATGTTAGGGTTTTTGGTTGATTATCCAAGTTGTGGTTATAAGAATGTGGTTAATAGTTCCCTAAACCATTGAGGTCGTCACTATCTATAGACAAAAGTGACCTATAATTCTAGGTCTTGCTTACAGTAATCAATTATCAGCTTTGATATTAACTTTGAAGTAATATAACTACAATTGGCTTGTATTCGGCTATGTATGATCATTATTTCCCTTGATTCTTTGTCAGCGAGTCCATGATCTTCGAAGGACCATGCCTCCTTGACATCTCAATGACATATGGATTATTTGACTAACAACCCTTTAATTTCCCCTAGAATTAGGGAGGGTTGTCTTTATCCCTAGTGGGTCTAATTCTGCCTTATTAATTACGTGTGTGATGATATGGTTTCCTCAAGCATTGCTTAATAAATTGACATGCATCGCACTTAGGCTTATAGGAAAGCATACTCATTATAACTCATGCACGTAATCCCTATTCTTAGGGTAACATCCACCACAGATTCTCTTACCCAATCAATCATGGCGAGTTAAGTGCATGAGCTAGGAGAACTAAAGTGAGGCTGTCTACCCAAGGGAGTCGTTACTTCAGCTATTTTCTAGCGAGAAAGAGGTATAAGGGTTATGATCACCCTTATACCTTCTTTTACTTGATCATTTGATTGTACGATCCTAAATTTCAGTTTCTCTCTCCAAGCTTAAATCTGAGACATTTAGTTTTTCATTTTTCTTCTTTATCTTGTTCTCTATTACCATTTTCAGCCATGTCTAGATGCTTGAGAAAGTACGAGGTGACCTAAGAAAATAAATTTTATGCATTTCATTCCAAATATCTCATATCTGGAAACATTCATATAAAGACCTCTCCTAAGGAAGCTGATGTTTACAACATTGATGGCGGGGTAGCCTTTATGACTATTTTAATAATGGAAGGGGGAGTCTGTCCACCCTTCACCCGTTACTGGGGGAAGTGTTCCCCTTTATAGAACACAAGAAAATGTAATCTTCTTCTATATTATAATGGGTACAATATCCATTAACTAGATTTGTGACATTAATATGGGCTTGAATAAATCAGGTATTGTTATGACCTAAGAACTTCTCTTGGGTCTACCACCTACCACTTCCAAGATAGAGGCAAATCCCGTAATTTGGTGAATTGGCTATCGAGAATACAAAAAGACACCTATAAGGATGTTGTGGTGTCTTTTAGGTTATTATACGATGAGAATTGCACGGGTCTTTCCGTGTCTGTTAAAGGCTGGATCTCTTTGTAGGACGTCCACTATTTTCATAGCATTTTAAGTGAATTTGGGAATTTTTGAGTCACTCACATCCTTCTCGGATACGATCTAATAGTTTTGTCAGCCACGCATTTTACAAAGGTCCTTGAGGATGTTGTTGCCAATTAATCTATGGTAGGTTATTCCTTAAACTCCACAACCACCCCATTCATAGAAAAGAAACTAGAGGGGCGAATGTAAATGAAGCTCCATTTCCCCACCCCCCGATTTGATGACTTAGATTCACTTTTCTCGTACAAAGAGGTTGGCATGTTAGGATGAATTTTGGAGGAAGTTGAGGAGGACTAAGGATAACAAATTGGAAGTTTTACTTCCCAACCATTCTAAAAAACCTTGAAGATATAATGGGTTGCCCTCGTGGTACCATTAATCTTAACACCATTCATGCCAATTAGACTTAACTAGGCAAGAAGATGGTGGTACACCTTTA
Organism: Sambucus nigra; assembly: GCA_949130495.1. NCBI lineage: Eukaryota > Viridiplantae > Streptophyta > Magnoliopsida > Dipsacales > Adoxaceae > Sambucus > Sambucus nigra. The sequence goes on from OX422208.1 coordinate 358,601,641, forward strand.
GTAGAAAGAGGCCAAAGATAGAGAGATAAAGAGATAGAGAGAGAGTGAGAGATAGGACGAGTTATCTAAGAAGAAGAGAACATACAAGGTTGCTTTTCAAGCTCCATCCCCACCTCCAATTGGGGGTAATAACCATCCATTTATTATTTCCCTATGTCAACAGAATCGCCGAACGAATCATCCTCAACCATGTCAAGTGTTTAACCCTGGGTGGTTAACTTTATGAAGGGAAAGGAACCCATCACAACCGATGATTCAATATATCATAATGTCAAAATCAAGTATTCTTTACACAGTATCCCATGTTGCCTATAGAAATGGGGGATTTTAGAACCTTGGACTTGGATCACCTTCATAAGGAAGGTCTCTATCATAACGTTTTGCTACATTATATTTTCCTATGATTTTTATATAATTCTAATATTTATCAGAATACTAACTCTTTCTTTCTACCATATTTTTTTTAAAGCCAAGCAATTTATGCATGAAGTGGACATGGGGGTTGATCACTTGATTAAAAGGAATGATATTCTTCCTGACCAAGTCAATGTGATGAATCATACTTTTTTTGAGAACATTAAATTGGTGGTTAATTTGGTGTGAAATCTGCAAGAGGAAATGATTTGTAAGGACAAGGCAATAGAAAAGGTTGAATACATCCAACTGGAGTTATCAAACATTGACACAAACCTAGCTGCCCTCTAGAAAGCCTTTGCCCGAAAAGATTTGCAAAAATTAATTTTGAAAAGGAAAAAGTGGTCTCTTGAGGCTACATGGGAGGTCAATCTTGAAAAGGCTGATAAAGAGGTCTTTGATGTAGTGGTTCAAGAGGGTGCTTTGCAGCAGACTTTTATGAGTCCATTTCTATTAAGCTTGACTTGCTCACTAATATCTAGTGGGGAAACTTCCTGGAGATCGACCTAGTGTACATTGAGTACCCTCCCTTAGATAAAATTATCATAGGCGGAGGAGATGCTTCCTTGGCACCTGCCTAAAAGGTCAAGTAGATAGTTGCTGAGCCTGCTGCTCCTATTGATGTGGTTGGTCAAGATGGTAACATTGCCACTAACCAAAGGAACATTACTGTTAAAAGTTAGGGGGAGGTCACCCCTAAGTTCCTTAGTTTGTGTCCCCCATTTTTTGTATTTCTTTCTGTAGGCTTCTAGGACGTTTTATCTGTAGACTTTATGTTATTTTATATTAATTATTTTTTGTCAGCTGTGATTGTTGTCTTGTACATCTTAGTTTCTCCTTTAATCTGCCCGACATTTATAACTAATATTTTACAAGTTAATTCCTTTATTAATCTTGATTGGTAGTCAGTGAAGTTAGGGTCTATGACTGACTCCACCGACTAGCAAATTCTAGCCAAAACGTTGATGGGCTAATCAATTAACTAAAACCTTTAAGTTAACGTTTTTATTTAATTAGTTGGTAATCGGTGGAGTTGTAATATGTGATATAATCCACCGACTTCTTGAAGTTCCATCAATACTTTACTGGTCAACCAATTAATTATGATATGTAGTTAACGTTCTTATTTAACTATGATAATTATTGGTGGAGTTGTGATTTATGGACGACTCCATTGAGTTGTAAAATTTCAATCAAAAAGCTAGATGATTAACTAATTGTTTAAGGTATGTAAGTTTTACCACCCATTCTTTCGTGTGTTTAGGCATATTTTAGGTCATCTAACCAAACTTGGATTGTACCATAGTTTTCAGGTGGGCTTGATAACAAAACAAAGGAAACTAACTTACTTATAATTTTACCACCCATTCTTAAGCAGGTTTGTGCCTATTCTAGGGTGACTAACAAAACTTGGATTCTACCATCATTTATAGGTGGGTCTGATGTTGGAGTGTAATCTTAAAGGCATAATTAAAAAGAAATAAACATGTACTAATATTAAGCATCTTTATTTAATTGAAATATTTTCCAAAAGTTTGATATTTACTTAATGATAAAATTTCATAAGGTTCATGGCATTCCATGACCTAGGTATTATTGTACCATCCAGATCGTCCAAAGTTTTGCAATCTACTTCCTCATTTTGGCAGAACCCTACATAGACCATGATAATTCGATTCCAGTTTTTTAATCAGAGGGCTTCTTAGCGGCCGGTAGGAGATTTCTGAGAACTATATCACCGACCTAAATTTCTTTAATTTTGACAGTCTTGTCTTGTTACTTAGCGGGATATTGTTGATATGATGCAAGGTGGAAGAGATGTTTTTATATTAATTCATTTTTTGATCAAGATCGTGAGCATAACGGTCGTCGTTATGGTTGTCCTCAGAGATTTTTTCCTTGAAGTTGGGAAGATGACTTCTATTGAAATAACAACCTCCATACCATATGCAAAGGAGTATGGGTTTCTTTTGTTAATCTTCTAAGCATTGTTTAGTAAGCCCAAAGGATGGATATTAACTCGTCTACCCATCTTCCCTTTGCATTCTTTAATTTTCACTTGATCTTGACAAGTAAAGTTTTGTTAGTAATTTCAGCCTGATCACTACATTGTGGGAAGACCATTGAGTCATTGTGAAGCCTGATCCCATATTCGATGAAGAAGTATCTTAAGATATTATTATCAAATCAGGTCCCATTATCTATTACTAGGGCTCTAGAAATTCCAGACCCGATGATAATGTTTCTCTAGAGAAACTACCTGACATTAACTTATTTAACACGAGTCGATGGTTCTTACTCTACCCATTTAGTGAAGTAGTTAGTGGCGGTTATCAAGTACTTCATGTTCCCTTTTGATGCAGGAAAAGGTCCCACAATGTCCATAACTTAATGAGTTAAAGGCTATGGACTTATGAGAGAATTGTTGTCATCGACTGCTTGATGGAGGAAAATTCCTAGTACTTAACGCATTTGAGAGTGAATTGGATGGCGTCTCTTTGCATGAAAGTAAACAAATATCCTTAGTATATCTCTCTATAAGAAAAATTATATTCCGCATGCGTGAAGACCATGACTCCCTTTATGCATCTTGCCAAGAATGCCTTCTCCTTGATTCGGGTTTTCAAACTAAAGTAGAGAACATGTGAATGATCATCAATAAAAGATTTCCTTGAGAGTTAAGGAAAAACCATACTGACTAAATATTTAGTTTGTGGGACTATTTAAGATCTAGGGGAAGATATCCATTCTTCAGATAGGCTAGGATATGTACCATCCATAATGGGTCCATCCTAATTTGCATAACTTCTGGGCTAGTGATTAGATCATCAATGCTTAGCACGTTAACATAATCAAACACTGATGTCTTTTTTCAAATTGGTGCTAATAACTAATGCTAATGTGGATAAATCTTCAACATGACTGCTATAGTTCCTCAATAACTATTATACTAACACTGACCTAAAATCCTTCAAGAGTATCCTTGCCTTATTATGATAGGTGAGCATCCTTAGCTCAATAGACTTATACTCTCCCCTGATTTGCATGGTGATTATATGAAAATCATTATAAATTTCTATATCTTTTGATCCTAAGGTGATCGCCCTTTGAAGGCCAAAGATCATTTATACATACTCTGTGCCATTATTGGATCCCTTGAATCCTAGAAGAATTATTAACTAATCAATGAGGCACCCTTGTGGAGTGACGAAGATGATTCCCACATAAGTTCCATATCTGATGGACACTCTGTCAACAAAGAGATTCTATTTTTGTTCTTAATTCGTCTTATTAAGATTGAGCATCTCTAGAACGGGCCTTGGCCGAACCTCATTTCCTTCTAGTGTGGCTGAGAATTCAGTACTAAAATAAGCTAGAACATATCGCTTGATGTATTTTTGGGGTTTATAAATGATGTCGAACTACGCTAATTACAACAACAACTTGGTCATCCGATTTGACAAATATGCCTTCTTAAGCATTTCTTTAAGAAGAAAACAAGTTATGATAACTATAGTATGAGCATCAAAGGAATGCTATAGCTTCCTTGTAAACGTTACTAGTTTTAAAACTGGCCTTTTAGTGGGCATATATCTCCTTTAAGATTCAAAGAGAGTATGACTAACAAAGTAAACCAACAATTTTTCTATGTCTTGAAGTCAGAATAATGTAATGTTGGTTGTATATTAATAAACTGTAGAGGGATACCTACTCAATTGCCCATAAGCAAGCCTAATAGGGCGAGGGGTTGAAAGGAGAGCGGGTGAAAGGATAAACAAGTGGGTCCACAAAAAGTGGTCCAATTCTAGAAAGAATCCAAAATAAGAGATTTGGCGATTAGGTCCACAATGAGTGGACCAAACTCAGAAAGAAGCCAAAATTAGGTTTGGCGAGTGAGTCCACAATGAATGGCTCAAATCCAAAGAAAACATGACATGAAAGATCTGATGAGTGGGTACATAGCAAGTAGCCCTAAGCACAGAAGGATGGCAAAGAAATTGATTAGACGAAGAGGTTCACAGCAAGGGTACGAAACTCGAAGATGAGCTAAGATAAAATATCGATAAGAGGGCTCACAACAAGAAGGCCCAAAAGAAACAAACATAATGTCTACATAAGAATAGTGAGGACGTGCTCAATGACAAACCTCAAGGAAAAAGAAAAATGAGCGAGTAGACCCAAAATATTGAGGGGATTCTCATAGTCTAATTACTATTATAAGTCTCACTTAATTAATAGGTATTAACATTATTATTTTATTACATAGGTACCCTTGATCGAGTAGGAAAGTACTCAAGCAATCCAGTTGGGATCTTTAGGGAGTTTTGATTTAGTGGCTAAGAGACAAGGTTTTTTGGGCAGGAAAGGCCCAACCACTTGACACTTTAGGATGTATAGAATACTAATAGGAGAGACCTTAGAGGTCGACCAAGATCTCAAAAAGCTCACACTTAGATTAAATGAGTGCGTAACTAAGAGGCTGCTCACAAAAGTATTTTTAACTAATTATTACCGAGTGGTTCTCAAGTCCACGCACAAGTTTTTAGAAAAGTTTCTTCATTAAGCTACCATTTGAAAAGATATTCACCAAATCACACATTTTGTTACTATTAGTCTATATATTTTCTTTTTGACTTTGGTATGTACGAGGTGTAGCTTGCCAGAAGGAACATGTGGGAAACATATATCAAAGAAAAAAGGTACATTGCAGAGCTTGTCTCTAAGAGTACCTCGTTTTGGTGCCCAAACACCACATAAACCCTAGTATCTACCTATAAATAGGACCATTGGGTAAGGTCAAGAACAAACATAATACTCAAGTTAGCACTGTTACTTTGTCAAAATCACACTAGAAAAGTATTTTGTTCTCTCTCTCTTTTAAGTGTCAAAGTGCTTATATCTTCACTCCTTTTATAACCATAACTTCTAGGTTATCTCTTTCTCTCTTAGACATTATCATTATTCAAAAGTTGTTACTCATTATTCTCTTTTCATATAGTAAGTTACAGAAAGATCCATTGTTACCAGAGGTATAAGATTTTCCTCTCCAGATACTCTTGAGGCTTTGGAAACCTTAAAGGTAGTATCTATGGGAGTGGGCCATGCCTCACCCATTCTAGTTCTTCATAAACCTTAGTACAACAACCCTCCTACATTTAACAACTTAGATGGGGAGGTATTCTCATTGCCATGGATAAAAAAAGTACAATGTTTCAAAGAAACTAGTGTTTGAAGACACTTCAGCCGGAAAATGGGTTCAAAGCAATAAAATAACCTAAAAAGAGGTGGTCGTGACCAGAGTTAGAGGACCTGCTCCACAGGGAGGGCAGGACAGTGTAGCAACAACCATGCCTTTAATAGGGATGAGCCTGACCAGTATGTTGTTATAGTTTTTTAAGCTGAACAATGTTCACATGGCGAGTCTAAGCCAGCCTTGCATGACGTCTGTGGTGGCACCAACAGGAGGAACAAAACCACGAAGACAATAGTAGAGATGGATCCACCATGAAAAACTATAACGAAGTAGGTAGCAACACCCTCAAGATTTCTAGCAGTGAAAGTTGGTGCAAAGGAGTCACCCTCTAAAGTTATTACTATGGAGGAGGTGAAAAAATTGCTTTCCTCTCAAAGGGAGTCCTTTCACATGTGTAAGGAGCTGTAAAATCCGTATACAAAAATCATTAATAAGAACCCATATCCTGAGGGGTACATTCCTCCTAAATTTGTAAAATTTAATAGAAAAGGTAAAAACCATAGGGATCACATGAAAAGGTTTGCAGAGTATCTAGGTGTGTATGGAAATGATAAAGAGAAGAAGTTATGAGAGTACTAAAAAACTCTCATTGGAGAACCCCAGTGCCTCTAAAGATGGTAATATTATAAGTCTATAGCTCCCAAATAATAAACTTTGTGGATGGGAACCCTAAAGGCAAGAAAGGAGGCCAATGGATCAAAAGCCATAGTCCAACATGAAGAAGGAAGATTGAGGATGACATCCCACCATCATTACCTTGTAGCGTAACAGAGGCTATGGATTTCTACAACACATTAGTACGTGAGGGGTAATAGGTCCCGCCACTCTAATGGGCTAATACCAATAGCAGAAGAAAAAGATGATGCCAAGTTTTGTGAGTTGCATCAAAGAGTTTGGCATGCTTCTAAATATTGCTTTTATTTACGAAGAATAATTGACGAGCAAGTAGATAATGGAACTTTACAAATCCAATCATTCAATGTCAATTAAAACCCTCTGCGAGCCCATCATTATGGAATAGAAAACATAGTGGTAACATACGATGAGGAGGAAGCCCAAGAGCCTAAGGGATGGTGGAGTAATGAAAGAGCATTTGAAGAATGGCTAGTTGATCTGGATAAAGAAGAGTAAGAAAATAAATGGAGCGACTGGATGAGCCTCCTAAGAGGAAGTGTGGTCATGGTCCTTGATGTATATGAAAGGGGACATCATATGTAAAATACATGTGCAACGCACAAACGTATGAGGTTGAACTTGATTCAGAATGTGCAGCTATTGTGAGGAGCCCAAAATTCAAGTATTGTTTTTTACATATTTGAGTAAAACATGATACTAGAATAATAATCACCAGGAAGATCTTGGAATCAATCCAACAATGAGGTATCCCTCTATAAATTAGAATGGTACTATAGGAAGGTTGATCAAGAGATACACATCTGAAGTAGTGTTCACAGAAGCAGACAGGAAGGCACCATATTTCCACAATCGTCCTTTATACGTGACTTCTCTAGTGAATGGAATTAGTTTTTCCAGGGCGCTGATGGACGGGGGGAATTTATCAATGTCATGCCCATTAGTACTTTGTATGAGATTGGTATTTCTGAAGTAAAGATTGTATCGGTGCCACTCGTGATTTCTAGCTTTGATAGTGCGGGGATGCAATCATTTGGATACATGAATGTATAAATCAAATTAGGAAACTTCACGTCCCAAATCAAGTTTCATATCATAAATAGCTGCACTAATTACCATGTCCCAGTAGGGCAAGTGTGTATGCACACACATGTAATAGTTCCCTCAACATTCCACTAATGTGCAAAAACAAACATTCGTGGAATAAAGATGTTGATCTAAGCCACATAAAGGTTATTCTTAGTCGATGAAACTCACTTTGTTGATGAAAAATTCTACACTGAGGAAGGTGAAGAAAGAACAAGCTTGACTATGGAATTAGAGGAGCCTCGCTTGGTTAGAGAAAGTACTCAAGCCAAAAATTCTGTGCATGAAACACAAGGCCAATGAATGACTACTCAGATGAAAAATTAAAAGGAAAGAGGAAGTTTAAAAAGTTGAGATAAAGGCTCCTCAAACCTATAAGAAATTTTTGTTACATGATGGTAAGGTTATATACTATTTGTAACAGTTTGTGCTGGTGATGTTTTGGGTTGAAAGCATCGAACCTACTCTATAACGCTTTATAGGTAATGAGTCCCACAGTATTGAAAATATATAGGATCCTAAAAAGGCACCACAGTAAATGTAGAATGGGCCAAGAGAGTAGTTTCAAGAACCAGAAGAGATATAGTTTGGAGTAAAAGGGGGGATGAGAGATCCTTATTCATCTCCAAAGGGTTGAATCACAAACAGAGGGATAATATTGTTAACCTGCTCAAGAAGTTCACAGATGTTTTCTCATGGAAATCTATAGATATTCCTCGAATGGAACCATAAGTGACACTACACCAAATACTGAGAATGGTCACACCCAGTTGGTCACAGCCCAAGTCCGTGACCAGCTGGTCCCGAACTTGGGCCGTGACCATGTTAATTTTTGGCGTGACCATATTCATTACAACACTGAATCATGGGTGCTATGGGAGTGGTCAGGAACCAAATCCCTGACCACTGTGGGTTACGAACTTATGCCGTGACCAGGGCCTGACCATGTTGGTGCCAAACTTGCGCCAAAATTCCCTTTAGGCTTGGTCGCGGATGGGTCACAGACTTGGACCATGACCATAGGCATGACGAAGCACAAAACATACACATATGGTGTCACGACTGTGTACCGTGACCAATTAAGGGCGTGGGTCACGGCTATGGGCCGTGACCATCCCTCAATTGAATATATGCTGCTGGTCGCCCATGGGTATCACAGTTGTAGGCCATGACGATTCATCAATCAGGTTGCATCTCAAAGGAAGTAATGGGTAGTGATGATGGGTCACGTCTGTAGGCCGTGACCATATCATTCCTAAAATGACGCCTCATTTTCTTTTGTTTCATTTATCCGCGTCATTTTTATTTTTAGTAGACCCGCTTCTCTTTTTGTCTCTCGTCAAACACGGGTGTTGGTTTGGTTTTGGTTTGAATGGTGGGTCGGGTTCTTGGACGGAGGTTATGGCCGAATTTCTGGGTCTGGTTTGTGGAGGTAAAAATGGGTCCAGTTTGATAGAAGAACATGGACCGAGGGTTAAGCTTTGAGTTCATCGAAGTTTGGGTTCGGGTCTACTGCCTTTTTATTTTCTAACTTTGTTTAGGAATTTTTCTATTTAGGAGTATTGTCCCCTACATCAAGAAGTATGATACAAATCCCGTTATTGGAGCTCTGTTCAAGCAAGAGCATTTCATCCCGCTTGTTTTTCACGAGAATTCTGAAGGTAATTTTTTATTCTCAATATTTCTTTTTGTGAAGTTTATTATTCGAAGTTAAATGTTTACCCAACTTTACTTGTAGGAACTATTGAAGTGTTTTTTATTTATATATTATGCAAATGCACTGCTTTCCACCAAAGTTGAGATTAGTGGCTTTATTATTGGAGATGTAGTAACACGCAGATTTAGAAAGATCTAATTAATTATTTGTAGGATAAAAGAGTTATGATGTTGATGATACTCAAGTTTGTGTTGAAATAGATTCTGGAATTTACTAGCTCTCCTTTCTGTCAGTTAGTGGTTGAATTGGGACAACAGGGACTGCCATGGGGTTGGAGGGTTGTAGTCATGAGGGTATTAAAAATGGATGGGAAATGGGTATTAAAAATGGAGTTTGGAGCTTTATCTTTGGCTATGGTGAAAGGAGAGAGAATGTAAAAAAAATATGCAATTTTAATTTTAGGTCGACCATAGATTCTCTATCGTCAAAAGCTAATGGCTTCTTTGTCTCTATCGTCAAAGAAGAAGGTATGCTGACAATATGGGTGGTTTTCTCCAATTTGGGTGGTTTCAATTTATTTGTGTTAATTCGATTTAAGTATGTTGTTTCAATTTAAGTATTGACAATATTTTCCCTCATAATCCTGTATGTTATTTCGATCTAAGTATTGACAATATTTATAACAATATTTATTTGGTTCTCTCTCAAGACAATATTTGTGTGTTTATTTTGTTTCAGGGTTGATTTAAGGTTTTGCAATATCGATAAGGTAATCTGAGTTAGAACATCAAATTTTACGTGTATCGTAAGGTGTTTAATTTTTTTTTCTTTCAAATAATCATTTTTTGTTTCAAATATGAGATTTCTCATATTAAGATTCTTATTCCTGCTTTTATGGTTATATTATGTGAGTAACATGGTGACTAAAGGTGAAGGAAATGCGATACATTACATGTTTGGGTTGTTCTTGATTACTAATATTCTGAATTAGTTAATTGCAGTTTGTGCTTTGGTATTGTCACGTAGTGTGGAAAACAGAGGTTCCTAAAAGAAATTGAAGGTGGTTAACGATTTTGATTCTGAACATACTGAAATTAAATGGTTTGAATCCCAATTTTTGATGTTTTCACTCTAACATCGGTAAGTTAAGTTGAAGTTAAATGGCTTGCATCCCAACTTTAGGCATTTTGTTGTTTGCTGGTGATAATTAACATGAATTGATTTTAATAAAGGAAAATGTTTACTGTCTTTCTTTTCAGCCTAAATGTTGATTGTATTATGTATTGGACTTATTCGAAACCCAAATTGACCATGTAATGTGGAGGTAATAGTATATTTATCTCACCAACACCTCTCACGGGACAAAAGTAACACGTAGGAACTGATAACGCAATCACGGGACTCCCGATTTGATAATACGAATGTAATTTGAAAATATGAGCACTCGGGCTTGAAAATAAGGCGTTACAGGGAGAAAACTCGAAAGAGCCCCCGTACGGTCTTGTGAGAGGCAGTAACACCTCTCACGGGACCAATGTAACTGGTATGAACTGACCGCGCGATCACGGGTCTCCCGATTTTAGAATACAATGATAATTTGAAAAAATGAGGACTTAAGCTTAAAATCAAGGCGTTAGAGGGTGAAAACATGCAACAATCCCCGTACTATCTCGTGAGAGGCACCAACACCTCTCACGGGGCCAATGTAACATGTAGCAATTGACCGCGTGATCACGAAACTTTCGGTTTGAGAATACGACGATAATTTCAAAATATGAGGACTTAAGCTTAAAAACAATATTTTAGAGGGTGAAAACACGAAACAACCCCCGTACGATCCCGTGAGAGGCACTAACATCTCTCACTGGACCAATGTAACATGTAGAAACTGATCGTGCGATCACGGGACTCCCGATTTGAGAATACGATGACAATTTCAAAATATGAGTACTTAAGCTTAAAATCAAGGCGTAAGAGGGTGAAAACTCGAAACATCCCCCGAACGGTCCTTTGAGAGGCACCAACACCTATCACGGGACTGATGTAACACGTAGGAACCGACGGCGTGATCCCACTACTCCTATTTTCAGAATAAAAAGATAATTTCAAAATATGAGGACTTAATCTTGAAAACAAGGCGTTAGAGGGTGAAAATGCAAAACAGCCCCCGTACGATCCCGTGAGAGGCACCAACACCTCTCACGGGACCAATGCAACTTGTAGGAACTGAACGCGTGATCACGGGGCTCCCCATTTGAGAATAAAATGATAATTTGAAAATATGAGGACTTAAGCTTAAAAATAAGGTGTTAGAGGGTGAAAACACGAAATAGCCCCTGTACGATCCCATGAGAGGCACCAACACCTCTCATGGTGTAACTCGTAGGAACACATCACACGATCACGGGAATCCAGATTTGAGAACATGACGATAATGTTAAAATATGAGGATTTAATCTTAAAAGAAAGGTGCTAGAGGGTGAAAACTCAAAATAACCCTCGTGCGTTCCCGTGAGAGGCACCAACACCTCTCAGGGAACCAATGTAACTCGTAGGAAATCGATCGCGTGATCATGGGGCTTCGATTTCAAATTACGACGATAATTTGAAAATATGAGGACTTAAGCGTTAAAACAAGGCGTTAGAGCGTGATAACATAAAATAACCCTTGTACGATCTCGTGAGAGGCACTAACACCTCTCACGAGACCAATGTAACATATAAAAATTGGTCGCGCGATCCCGGGACTCTCTATTTGAGATTACTAAGATAATTCGAAAATATGAAGAATTAAACTTAAAAATAAGGGGTTAGAGGGTGAAAAATCAAAATAGCCCCCATACAGCCCCGTGAGAGGCACCAAGACCTCTAAGGGAACCAATGTAACTCTTAGGAATTCACCGCGTGATCACGGGACTCCCGATTTGAGAATACGATGTTATTTTGCATTTGTCTAGACTTAGGCATAAAAAGATGGCATTAGTGGGTGGAATCCCACAACAACCCACGAGCGGCCCTACGAGCGGCACAAACGCCTCACACGAGACCAGTGTAACATGAAGGAACTGACCGCGCAATCACGGGACTCCCGATTTGAGAATACGATGAGAATTTTCACATTTCTAGACTTAGGCTTAAAAGCATGACGTTAGTGTGTGAAAACATGAAATAGCCCCCCGAACGCCCCCGTGAGTGGCACCAACACCTCGTACGGGACCAATATAACTCGTAGGAACTTACCGCATGATCACGGGACTCCTAGTTTGAAATTACAACAATAATTTGCTTATTTCTATACTTATGATTAAAAACATGACATCAGTGTGTGAAAAATCGAAACAACCCCCGAATGGCCCCGTGAATGGCACCAACACCTCACACGGGACCAATGTAACTCGTAGGAACTTACTATGCGATCATGGGACTATCGGTTTGAGAATACGATGATAATTTGCAAATTTCTAGATTTAGGCTTAAAAACATGGCGTTAGTGTGTGAAAACCCGAAACAACACCCGAATGACCATGTGAGTGGCACCAACACCTCGTATAGGACCAATGTCACTCGTAGAAACTTATCGCGTGATCACGGGACTCCCAGTTTGAGAATACGATGACAATTTGAATATTTCTAGACTTAGGCATAGAAACATGGCGTTAGTGTGTGGAATCCCGAAACAACCCCCGAGCGGCCCTACGAGTCGCACAAACACCTCGCACGAGACCAATGTAACTTGGAGGAACTGACCGCACAATCACGGGACTTCTAGTTTGAGAATATGATGATAATTTGCAAATTTTTAGACTTAGGCTTAAAAGCATGGCGATAGTGTGTGAAAACACGAAATAGCCCTCGAACGCCCCCGTGATTGGCACTAACACCTCGCACGGGACCAATATAACACGTAGGAACTTACCGCGCGATCACGAGACTCCCAGTTTGAGATTACAATGATAATTTGTATATTTCTATACTTAGGATTAAAAACATGACGTTAGTGTGTGAAAACCCGAAACAACCCCGAACGGCCCCATGAATGGCACCAACACCTCACACGGGACCAATGTAAATCGTAGGAACGTACTGTGCGATCACGGGAGTCCCGACTTGAGAATAAGACGATAATTTGCAAATTTCTAGACTTAGACTTAAAAACATGGCGTTAGTGTGTGAAAACTCGAAATAGCCCCCGAACGGCCCCGTGAGTGGCACTAACACCTCGCACAGGACCAATGTCACTCGTAGGAACTTACCTCGCGATCATGGGACTCCCGATTTGAGAATACGATGATAATTTGCATATTTCTAGACTTAGTCATAAAACCATGGTGTTAGTGGGTGGAATCCCGAAACAACCCCCGAGCGGCCCTGCGAGTGGCACAAACACCTCGCACGATAGCAATGTAACTTGAAGGAACTGACCGCGCAATCATAGGACTCTCGATTTTAGAATTTGATGATAATTTGCAAATTTCTAGACTTAGGCTTAAAAGCATGGCGTTAGTGTGTAAAAACACGAAATAGCCCCCGAACGCCCCCGTGAATGGCACCAACACCTCGTACGAGACCAATATAACTCGTAGGAACTTACCGCGGGATCACGGGACTCCCAGTTTGAGATTACGATGATAATTTGCATATTTCTATACTTAGGCTTAAAAACATGACGTTAGTGTGTGAAAACCCGAAATAGCCCCCGAACGGCCCCGTAAATGGCACCAACACCTCACACGGGACCAATGTAACACGTTGGAACTTACTGTGTGATCACGGGACTCCCAGTTTGAGAATACGATGATAATTTGAAAATTTTTAGACTTAGGCTTAAAAACATGACGTTAGTGTGTGAAAACTCGAAACAGCCCCCGAACGGCCCCGTGAGTGGCACCAACACCTCGCACATGACCAATGTCACTCGTAGGAACTTACCGCGCCAACACGGAACTCCCGGTTTGAGAATACGATGATAATTTTCATATTTCTAGACTTAGGCATAAAAACATGGTGTTAGTGGGTGGAATCCCAAAACAACCCCCGAGCGGCCCTGCGAGTGGCACAAACACCTCGCACGAGACCAATGTAACTTGAAGAAACTGACCACGCAATCATGGGACTCCCAGTTTGAGAAAATGATGATAATTTGAAAATTTCTAGACTTAGGCTTAAAAGCATGGCGTTAGTGTGTGAAAATAAGAAATAGCCTCCGAACGCCCCCGTGAATGGCACTAACACCTCGCACGGGACCAATATAACACGTAGGAACTTACCGCGCGATCACGAGACTCCCAGTTTGAGATTACGATGATAATTTGTATATTTCTATACTTAGGATTAAAAACATGACGTTAGTGTGTGAAAACCTAAAACAGCCCCAGAACGGCCCCATGAATGGCACCAACACCTCACACGGGACCAATGTAACTCGTAAGAACTTACTGTGTGATCACGGGACTCCCGACTTGAGAATACGATGATAATTCGCAAATTTCTAGACTTAAGCTTAAAAACATGGCATTAGCGTGTGAAAACCCGAAACAGCCCCTGAACGGCCCCGTGAGTGGCACCAACACCTCACACAGGACCAATGTCACTCGTAGGAACTTACCGCGCGATCACGGGACTCCCGGTTTGAGAATAAGACGATAATTTGCATATTTCTAGACTTAGGAATAAAAACATGATGTTAGCGGGTGAAAACCTGAAATAGCCCCCAAACGGCCCCGTGAGTGGCACCAACTCCTCGTACGGGACCAATGTATGTCATAGGAACTGACCACGCAATTATGGGATTTTCGGTTTGAGAATAAAATGATAATTTAAAAATATCAGGACTTAGGTAAATCATGGCGTTAGTGGGTGAAAATAAAAAACATCCCTCGAACGGCCGCGTGTGGCACCAGCACCTCGCACGGGACCAATGTAACATGTAGGAACTAACCACACGATAATGGGACTCCCAGCTTAAGAATATGATGGTAATTTGAAAATATGAGGACTTAAGGTTAAAAACAAGACGTTAGAGGGTGAAAATAAGAAACAATCCTCGTACGGTCTTTTGAGAGGCACCAACACCTCTCACTTGTTACTTGTAGGAACTTACCGCGTGATCAAGGAAATATCGATTTGAGAATACAATGATAATTTAAAAATATGAGGACTTAAGCTTAAAAATAAGGTGTTAGAGGGCGAAAAATCGAAAATGCCCCTGTACGGTCACGTGAGTGGCATCAACACCTCTCAGGGGACCAATGTAACTCGTACGAACTGATCGCGTGATGATGGGATTCTTAGTTTGAGAATATGATTATAATTTAAAAATAAGAAAACTTAGGAAAAACATGACATTAGTGCGTGAAAATACGAAACAGCCCCCGAACGGCCCCGTGAGTGGCACCAACACCTCACACGGGACCAATGTGACTTGAAGGAACTTACCGCGTGATCACGGGACTCCCAGTTTGACAATACGAGGATAATTTGCATATTTCTAGACTGAGGAATAAAAACATGGAGTCAATGGGTGAAAACCTGATACAACCCCCGAACGGTCCCATGAGTGGCACCAACACCTCGCACGGGACCAATGTAACTCGTAAGAACTGACCGCGTGATCACGAGATTCCCAGTTTGAGAATACGACGATATTTTATAAACATCAGGACTTTGCTAAAACATGGTGTTAGTGGGAGAAAACTCGAAACAACCCCCGAACGGCCTCGTGAGTGGTGCCAACACCTCGCACGGGGCCAATGTAACTCGTATCAACTAACCGCGTGATCACGAGACTCCCGATTTGAGAATACGACGATAATTTTCATATTTCTAGACTTAGGCATAAAAACATGGCGTTTGTGGGTGAAAATCCGAAACGCACCCCGAACGGCCCTGTGAGTGACACCAACACCTGGCACGGGACCAATGTAACTCGTAGGAACTTACTACATGATCTCGAGACTCCCGGTTTGAGAATACGATGATAATTTGAAAATATGAGGAGTTAAGGTTAAAAACACGGCGTTAGAGGGTGAAAACATGAAACAACCCCCATACAGTCCGGTGGGAGGCACCAACACCTCTCTCGGTGTAACTCGTAGGAACTCATCTCGCGATAACGTATCCCGATTTGAGAATACGACAATAATTTGAAAATACGTGGACTTAAACTTAAAAATAAGGTGTTCGAGGCCGAAACTCGAAACAGCCCCATGTTGTCCCATAAGAGGCACCCACACCTCTTAAGGGAGAAATGTAACTCGTACGAACTGATCGCGCAATCATGGGATTCTCGGTTTGAGAATACAACGATAATTTTAAAATATCAAGACTTAGGCAAAACATGGCGTTAGTGGGTGAAAACCCGAAATAGCCCCTGAACGGTCCCGTGAGTGGCACCAACACCTCACACGGGACCAATGTAACTCGTATGAACTGATCGCGCGATCATGGGATTCTCGGTTTGAGAATACGATGATAATTTCAAAGTATCAGGACTTACGAAAAACATGGCGTTAGTGGGTTAAAACTCGAAACAACCCCCGAATAACCCCGTGATTGGTGCTAACATCTCACACGGGACTAATGTAACTAGTTGACCGCGAGATTACGGGACTTCGAGTTTGAGAACACGACAATAATTTGCATATTTCTAGACTTTGGCACTAAAACATGGCATTTATGGGTAAAAATCGAAAACAACCCTCGACCAGCCCCATACATGGCACCAACACCTCGCACAGGACCAATGTAACTCGTAGGAACTTACCGCACGATCACGGGACACCCGATTTGACAATACGATGATAATTTGCATATTTCTAGACATAGGCATAAAAATATGGTGTTAGTGGGAGAAAACCAGAAACAACCCCTAAACGGCCCCGTGAGTGGCACCAACACCTCGCACAGGACCAATGTAACTCGTAGGAACTCATCGCACGATAACAGGACTCTCGGTTTGACAATACGAGGATAATTTGCATATTTCTAGACTGAGGAATAAAACCATGGCATTAATGGGTGAAAACACGATACATCCCCCGAACGGTCCCGTGAGTGGCACCAACACCTCACACTGGACCAATGTAACTCGTAGGAACTTACCAGACGATCGCGGGATTCTCGGTTTGATAATACAATGATAATTTAAAAATATCAGGCCTTAGGAAAAACATGACGTTAGTGGGTGAAAACCCGAAACAACCCCTCGACGGCCCCGTGAGTGGTTCCAACACATCACAAGGGACCAATGTAACTCGTAGGAACTGACTGTGTAATCACGAGACTCCTGGTTTGACAATACGAGGATAATTTTGCATATTTCTAGACTGAGGAATAAAAATATGGTGCTAATGGGTGAAAACCAGAAACAACCCCCGAACGGTCCCGTGAGTGGCACCAACACTTCGCATGGGGCCAATGTTACTCGTAAGAATTGACCGCACGATCATGGGATTCCATTTTTAAGAATAGGACCACAATTTAAAAATATCAGGACTTAAGCAAAACATGGCATTAGTGGGTGAAAACAAAAACAGCCCCCGAACGGCACCGTGATTGGCGCCAACACCTCATACGGGACCAATATAACTCGTAGGAACTTACCGCACGATCACGGGACTCCCGGCTTGAGAATACGACAATAATTTGCATATTTCTGGACTTAGGAATAAAAACATGGCGTTAGTGTGTGAAAACCCGAAACAGCCCCCGAACAGTCCCGTGAGGGGCACCAACACATCCCATGGTACCAATGGAACTCGTATGAACAGATCGCACGATCACAGGATTCCCGATTTGAGAATATGACGATAATTTAAAAATCCCAGGATTTAGACAAAACATGGCGTTAGTGGGAGAAAACCCAAAACAATCCTCGAACAACCCCGTGAGTGGTGCCAACACCTCGCACGGGACCACTGTAACTTGTAGGAACTTACCGCACGATCATGCGACTCCCAGTTTGAGAATACGGTGATAATTTTCATATTTCTAGACTTTGGCATAAAAACATGGTGTTAGTGGCTGAAAATCCGAAACAACCCCCGAACAGCCCCGTGAGTGGAACCAATACCTGGCACGGGACCAATGAACTTGTAGGAACTTACCGCGCGGTCACTGGTCTCCCGATTTGAGAATATGACGATAATTTGCATATTTCTAGACTTAGGCATAAAAATAAGGCGTTATTGGATGAAAACCAGAAATAACCTCTGAACACCCTAGTGATGGTACCAACACCTCGCATGGGACCAATGTAACTCGTAAGAACTGACCGTGCGATCACGGGATTCTCGATTTGAGAATACAACGATAATTAATAAATATCATGACTTAGGCAAAACATGGCGTTAGTGGGTGAAAAGTCGAAAAACCCCCGAATGGCCCCGTGAATGGCACCAACACCTCGTACAGGACCAATGTAACTCGCAAGAACTGACCGCACGATCACTGAACTCCTGGTTTTAGAATACGATGATAATTTGCATATTTCTAGACTTAGGCATAAAAATATGGCGTTAGTGGGTGAAAATAGGAAATAGCTGCCAAAAGGCCCACTGAGTGGCGCCAACACTTCGCACGGGACCAATGTAACTAGTAGGAACTTATCGCGCGATCACGGGACTCCCGGTTTGAGAATACATCGATAATTTACATATTTATAGACTTAGGAATAAAAACATGGCGTTAGTGGGTGAAAATTTGAAACATACCCCGAATGGCCCCGTGAGTGGCACCAACACCTCGCACGGGACCAATGTAACTCGGAGGAACTTATCGCGTGATCAAGGGACTCCCGGTTTTACAATACGACGATAATTTTCATATTTCTAGACTTAGGCATAAAAACATGGCGTTAGTGGGTGAAAACCCGAAACAACCCCCGAACGGCCCCGTGAGGAGCACCAACAGCACACACGGGACTAATATAACTCATAGGAACTGATTTTCTGATCAAAGGATTCCGAGTTTCCGAATACGACGATAATTTAAAAATATTAGGACTTATGCAAAACATGGCGTTAGTGGGTGAAATTCAAAACAACCCCCGAACGGCCCTGTGAGAGGCACCAACACCTCGCACGGGACCAATGTAATGTGTAGGAACTAACCGCGCGATCATGGGACTCTCGATTTGAGAATAAAATGATATTTTTAAAATATGAGGACTTAAGCTTAAAAGTAAGGCGTTAGAGGGTGAAAACACGAAACAACCCCTTACGGTCCCGTGAGAGGCACCAACACCTCTCTCAGTGTAATTCGTAGGAACTCATCGCGCGATCACGGGAATCCATATTTGAGAATACGACGATAATTTGAAAAGATGAGGACTTAAGATTAAAAACAAGGTGTTAGAGACCGATAACTCGAAATATCCCCCGAACTGTCCTGTGAGTGGCACCCACACCTCTGAGGGGTCCAATGTAACTCGTACGAACTAACTGCGCAATAATGGGATTCCCAGTTTGAGAATACGATGATAATTTAAAAATATCAGGACTTATGCAAAACATGGCGTTAGTGGGTGAGAATCCGAAACAACACCCGAATGTCCCTGTGAGTGGCACCAACACCTCACACGGGACCAATGTAACTCATAGGAACTTACCGCATGATCACGAGACTCCCAATTTGAGAATACGATGATAATTTGCATATTTCTAGACTTAGGAATAAAAATAAGTCATTAGTGGGTGAAAACCCAAAACACCCCCTGAACGGTCCCGTGAGTGGTACCAACACGTCGTACGGGACCAATGTAACTCGTATGAACTGACCGCGCAATCATGAGATTCCCAGTTTGAGAATAAGATGATAATTTAAAAATATTAAGACTTAGGCAAAACATCGCGTTAGAGGGAGAAAACCCGAAACAACCCCGTGAGTGGTGCCAACACCTCGCACGGGACCAATGTAACTCGTAGGAACTGATCGTGCAATCACGGGACTCCCGGTTTGAGAATACGATGATAATATCCATATTTTTAGACTTAGGGATAAAAACATGGAGTTAGTGGGTAAAAATTCAAATTAGTCCCTGAACGGTCCCGTGAGTGGCACCAACACCTCGCACGGGACCAATGTAACTCCTAGGAACTTATCGCGTGATCACGGGACTCCTGGTTTGAGAATACGATAATAATTTGAAAATATGAGGACTTAAGCTAAAAAACAAGGCGTTAGAGAGTGAAAACACGAAATAGCCCTCGTACGGTCCTGTGAGAGGCACCAACATCTCTCCCGGTGTAACTCATAGGAACTCATCGCGTGATCACGGGAATCCCGATTTGAGAATACGATGATAATTTGAAAATATGAGGACTTAAGCTTAAAAACAAAGTGTTAGAGGCCGAAAACTAGAAACAACTCCCCGTGTCGTCCCGTAAGAGACACCCAAACCTCTCACGGGCGAAATGTAACTCGTACGAACTGACCACGGAATCACGGGATTCTTGGTTTGAGAAGACGGTGATAATTAATAAATATCCTTACTCACGCAAAAAATGGCGTTAGTGGGGGAAAACCCAAAAAGCCTCCGAATGGCTCCGTGAATGGCGCCAACACCTCGCACGGGACAAATGTAACTCGTAGGAACTAACCGCGCGATTATTGGACTCATGGTTTGAGAATACGATGATAATTTGCACATTTACAGATTTAGGCATTAAACATGGAGTTTGCTGGTGAAAATATGAAACTGTCCCCGAATGGCCTTGTGTGTGGCACCAACACCTCGCACGGGACTCTTGTTTTGAGAATACAATGATAATTTGAAAATATGAGGACTTAAGCTTAAAAATAAGGGGTTAGAGGGTGAAAACACGAAATAGCCCTTGTACGGTCCTGTGATAGGCACCAACACCTCTCTCGGTGTAACTCGGAGGAACTCATCACGCGATCACTGGAATCCCGATTTGAGAATACGATGATAATTTGAAAATATGAGGACTTAAGCTTAAAAACAAAGTGTTAGAGGTCCAAAACTCGAAATCGCCCTCATGTGGTCCCGTAAGAGGCACCCACACCTCTCAGGGGAGCAATGTAACTCGTTCTAACTGACTGCGCTATCATGAGATTCTCAGTTTGAGAATATGATGATAATTTAAAAATATCAGGACTTAAGGAAAAACATGGCCTTAGTGGGTGAAAACACCCAAAAGACCCTCGAACGGCCCCGTGAGTCGTACTAACACCTCACACTAGACCAATGTTACCCGTAGGAACTTACTGGATGATCACGCGACTCCCGGTTTGAGAATATGATGATAGTTTGCATATTTCTAGACTTAAGAATAAAAATATGGCGTTAGTGGGTGAAAACCCAAAATAGCCCCCGGAAGGTCCCGTGAGTGGAACCAACACCTCACATGAGACGAATGTAACTCGTATGAACAGATCACGCGATCACGAGATTCCCAGTTTGAGAATACGACGATAATATAAAAATATCAATAATTAGGCAAAACATGGCGTTAGTGGGAGAAAACCCGAAACACCCCTCGAACGTCCCCGTGAGTGGCACCAACACCTGACACGTGACCAATGTAACTCATAGATACTTTCTGTACAATCACGGGACTCCCAATTTGAGAATACAAAGATATTTTGAATATTTCTAGACTTAGGCATAAAAACATGGTGTCAGTGGGTGAAAAACTGTAACTAACCCTGAACTGACCCGTGATGGCACCAACACCTCTCACGGGACGAATGTAACTCATAAAAACTGACCATATGATCACGGGATTATTGATTTGAGAATACAACGATAATTAATAAATATCAATACATAGGCAAAAAATGGAGTTAGTGGGTGAAAGCTCGAAAAAGCCCCCAAATGGCCTCGTGAATGGTGGCACAGCTCGCACGGGACCAATGTAACTCGTAGGAACTGACCGCACGATCACTCGACTCCTGGTTTGAGAATACGCTGATAATTTGCATTTTTTTAGACTTAGGCATAAAAACATGGCATTAGTCGGTGAGAATATGAAACAGCCCCTGAACGGCCTCGTGAGTGGCACCAACACCTCACATGGGACCAATGTAACTCATAGGAACTTACCGCCCGATCACGGGACTCCCATATTGTGAATAAGATGACAATTAAAAAATATCAGGACTTAGCTAAAACATGGCGTTAGTGGGAGAAAACCCGAAACATCCCCCGAATGGCCCCTTGAGTGGCGTCAACACCTAACACGGGACCAATGTAACTCGTAGGACTTGACCAGGGAATCACAGGACTCCCAGTTTTTGAATATGATGATAATTTTCATATTTCTAGACATAAACATAAAAACATGGCTTTAGTGGGCGAAAATCCGAAACAGCCCCCGAACGGCCCCGTGAGTGGAACCAACACCCAGTACGGGACCAATGTAACTCGTAGGAACTTATCGCGTGATCACGGGACTCCCGATTCTAGAATACGATGATAATTTGAAAATATGAGGACTTGTGCTTAAAAATAAGGCATTAGAGGGTTAAAACACGAAACAACCCCCGTACGGTCCCATGAAAGGCACCAACACCTCTCTCGGTGTAACTCATTGGAACTCATCGCCCGAGCACTGGAATCTCGATTTGAGAATACGATAATAATTTGAAAATATGAGGACTTAATCTTAAAAACAAAGTGTTAGAGGTCCAAACTCGAAACCGCCCCCGTGTGGTCCTGTAAGAGGCACCCACACCTCTCAGGGGAGCATTGTAACTCGTACTAACTGACCGCGCTATCACGAGATTCTTGGTTTGAGAATATGACGATAATTTAAAAATATCAGGACTTAGGCAAAACATGGCCTTAGTGGGTGAAAACCCAAAAAAGACCTCGAACGGCCCCGTAAGTGGTACCAACACCTCACACTAGACCAATGTTACCCGTAGGAACTTACCGGACAATCAGGCGACTCCCGATTTGAGAATATGATGATAATTTGCATATTTCTAGACTTAGGAATAAAATTATGGCATTAGTGGGTGAAAACCCAAAATAGCCCCCGAACGGCCCCATGAGTGGCACCAACACGTCGCACGGGATGAATGTAACTCATCTGAACAGATCGAACGATCGTGATATTCCCAGTTTGAGAATACGATGATAATATAAAAATATCAAGAATTAGGCAAAAGATGGCGTTAGTGGGAGAAGACCTTAAACAACCGTTGAACGTCCCCGTAGTGGTACCAACACCTGATACGAGACCAATGTTACTCGTTGGAACTTACTGCACAATCACGGGTCTCCCAGTTTGAGAATATGAAGATACTTTGCATATTTCTAGACTTAGGCATAAAAACATGGCGTTAGTGGGTGAAAAACTGAAACAAACCCCGAGCGACCCCGTGATGGCACCAACACCTCGCACGGGATGAATGTAACTCATACGAACTGACCATGCGATCACGGGAATATCGATTTGAGAATACGACGATAATTAAAAAATATCAATACTTAGGCAAAATATGGAGTTAGTGGGTGAAAGCCCGAAAAAGCCCCCGAATGGCCCCGTGAATGGTGCCACGCCTCGCAGGGGACCAATGTAACTCGTAGGAACTGACCGCGTGATCACTAGACTCTTGGTTTCAGAATAAGACTATAATTTGTATATTTCTAAACTTAGGAATAAAAACTTGGCGTTAGTGGGTGATAACATAAAATAGCCCCCGAACGGTCCCGTGAGTGGCACCAACACCTCGAACGCGACAAATGTAACTCGTATGAACAGACCGCACGATCATGGGATTCTCGATTTCAGAATACGACGATAATTTGAAAATATCAGGACTTAGGCAAAACATAACGTTAGTGGGAGAAAATATGAAACAACCCTCGAACGACCCCGTGAGTGGCGCCAACACCTCGCACGGGACCAATATAACTTGTAGGAACTTACCGCATAATCACGGGACTCCCGATTTGAGAATACGATAATATTTTTCATGGCGTTAGTGGGTGAAAATCTGAAACAGTCCCTAAACGGCCCCGTAAGTGGCAGCAACACATTGCACGGGGCCAATGTAACTCGTAGGAACATAGTGCATGATCACGGGACTCCCGGTTTGAGAATACGATGATAATTTACATATTTCTAGACTTAGACATAAAAACATGGCGTTAGTGGGTGAAAATTTGAAACAACCCCTGAACGGCCCCGTGCTGGAACCAACACCTCGTACGGGACCAATATAACATGTAGGAACTGATCGCGCGATCATGGGACTCCCGATATATGAATACGATGATAATTTCAAAATACGCGGACCTATTCTTAAAAACAAGGCGTTAGAGGGTGAAAACATGAAACAATCCCCGTACGGTCCTGTGAGAGGCACCAACACCTCTCTTGGTGTAACCTGTAGCAACACATCACGCAATCACGGGAATCCTGATTTGATAATACGATGATAATTTGAAAATATGAGGACTTAAGATTAAAAACAAGGTGTTAGAGGCCAAAAATTCGAAACAACCACCTTGTGGTCCCATAAAAGGCACCCACACCTCTGAGGGGACCAATGTAACTCATACGAACTGACCGCGCAATCACGAGTTTCTCGGTTTGAGAATACGATGATAATTTAAAAATATCAGGACTTAGGCAAAACATGGCGTTACTGGGTGAAAATCCAAATCAACACCCGAATGGTCGTGTGAGTGGCACCAACACCTCACACGCGACCAAGGTAACTCGTAGGAACTTATCGCACGATCACGGGACTCCTTGTTTGAGAATACGATGATAATTTAGAAATATCTCGACTTAGCGAAAACATGGCGTTAGTGGGAGAAAACTCGAAACATCCCCCGAACGGACCCGTGAGTGGCATCAGCACCTCGCACGGGACCAATGTAACTCATAGGAACTGACCTGCGCGATGACGGGACTCCCAGTTTCAGAATACGATGATAATTTTCATATTTCTATACTTAGGCATAAAAACATGGCTTTAGTGGATGAAAATCCGAAACATCTCTCGAACGGCCCCGTGAGTGGCCCCAACACCCGATACGGGACCAACGTAACTCGTAGGAACTTATCGCGTGATCACGGGACTCCTGGTTCTAGAATACAATGATAATTTGAAAATATAAGGACTTATGCTTAAAAACAAAGCGTTAGAGGGTTAAAACACGAAACAGCCCCCGTACGGCCCCCGCTGAAAGGCACCAACATCTCTCTCGGTGTAACTCATTGGAACTCATCGCCCGAGCACTGGAATCCCAATTTGAGAATACGACGATAATTTGAAAATATGAGGAATTAAGCTAAAAAACAAAGTGTTAGAGGTCCAAAACTCGAAATCGTTCTCGTGTGGTCCCGTAAGAGGCACCCACACCTCTCAGGGGAGCAATGTAAATCGTACTAACTGACTGCGCTATCACGAGATTCTCAGTTTGAGAATATGATGATAATTTAAAAATATCAGGACTTAAGGCAAAACATGGCCTTAGTGGGTGAACCCCCCCCCCTCCCCCCCAAAAGCCCTCGAACGGCCCCATGAGTGGTACTAACACCTCACACTAGACCAATGTTACCCGTAGGAACTTACCGGACGATCATGCGACTCCCGGTTTGAGAATATGATGATAATTTGCATATTTCTAGACTTAAGAATAAAAATATGGCGTTAGTGGGTGAAAACCCAAAATAGACCCCGGACGGTCCCGTGAGTGGAACCAACACCTCACATGGGACGAATGTAACTC
Source organism: Sambucus nigra (assembly GCA_949130495.1). Taxonomy (NCBI): domain Eukaryota; kingdom Viridiplantae; phylum Streptophyta; class Magnoliopsida; order Dipsacales; family Adoxaceae; genus Sambucus; species Sambucus nigra. The sequence goes on from OX422208.1 coordinate 358,627,396, forward strand.
GTATGAACAGATCGCGTGATCACGAGATTCCTAGTTTGAGAATACGACAATAATATAAAAACATCAAGAATTAGGCAAAACATGGCGTTAGTGGGAGAAAACCCGAAACACCCCTCGAACGTCCCCGTGAGTGGCACCAACACCTAACATGGGACCAATGTAACTCGTAGATACTTACTGTACAATCACGGGACTCCCAATTTGAGAATAAAAAGATATTTTGCATATTTCTAGACTTAGGCATAAAAACATGGTGTCAGTGGGTGAAAAACTGTAACAAACCCCGAACTGACCCGTGATGGCACCAACACCTCTCACGGGATGAATGTAACTCATAAAAACTGACCATATGATCAAGGGATTATTGATTTTAGAATACAACGATAATTAATAAATATCAACAGATAGGCAAAACATGGAGTTAGTGGGTGAAAGCTAAAAAAAGCCCCCAAATGGCCTCGTGAATGGTGGCACACCTCGCATGAGACCAATGTAACTCGTAGGAACTGACCGCACGATCACTCGACTCCTGGTTTGAGAACACGACGATAATTTGCATATTTTTAGACTTAGGCATAAAAATATGGCGTTAGTGGGTGAAAATCTGAAACAGCCCCCGAACGGCGTCGTGAGTGGCACCAACACCTCACATGGGACCAATGTAACTCGTAGGGAATTATCGCGCGATCACGGGTTGCTCAGTCTGAGAATACTACGATAATTTGCATATTTATAGACTTATTCATAAAAACATGGCGTTCGTGGGTGAAAATCAATGACCCCGTGAGTGGTACCAACACCTCGCACGGGACCAATGTAACTCGTAGGAACTTACCGCGCGATTACGGGACTCTCGATTTGACAATACATTGATAATTTTCATATTTCTAGACTTAGACATAAAATCATGACGTTAGTGGGTGAAAACCCGAAACAACCCCCAAACGGCCCATGGGTGGCACCAACACCTCGCACGGGACCAATGTAACTCATAGGAACTGTGCGATTACAGGACTTCGAGTTTGACAATACGATGATAATTTAAAAATATCAGGACTTTGGCATAACATGGTGTTAGTTGGAGAAAACCTAAAACAACCCCTGGTTGTCCCCGTGAGTGGCACCAACACCTCACATGGGACCAGTGTAACTCGTGGGAACTGACCGCGCAATCAAGAGACTCCTGTTTTGAGAATACAATGATATTTAGAATATTTCTAGACTTAGGCATAAAAACAAGGCGTTAGTGGGTGAAAATCCGAAACAGACCCCGAACGGCCCCGTGAGTGGAACCAACACCTGGCACCGGACCAATGTAACTCGTAGGAACTTACTGCACAATCACGGGACACCCAGTTTGAGAATATGAAGATATTTTGTATATTTCTAGACATAGGCATAAAAACATGGTGTCAGTGGGTGAAAAACTGTAACTAACCCCGAACTGACCCGTGATGGCACCAACACCTCTCACGGGACGAATGTAACTCAAAAAAACTGACCATATGATCACGGGATTATTGATTTGAGAATACAACGATAATTAATAAATATCAATACATAGGCAAAAAATGGAGTTAGTGGGTGAAAGCTCGAAAAAGCCCCAAATGGCCTCGTGAATGGTGGCACAGCTCGCACGGGACCAATGTAACTCGTAGGAACTGACCGCACGATCACTGGACTCCTGGTTTGAGAATACGCTGATAATTTGCATTTTTTTATACTTAGGCATAAAAACATGGCATTAGTCGGTGAGAATCTGAAACAGCCCCTGAACGGCCTCGTGAGTGGTACCAACACCTCACATGGGACCAATGTAACTCATAGGAACTTACCGCCCGATCACGGGACTCCCATATTGTGAATAAGATGACAATTAAAAAATATCAGGACTTAGCTAAAACATGGCGTTAGTGGGAGAAAACCCGAAACATCCCCCGAATGGCCCCTTGAGTGGCGTCAACACCTAACACGGGACCAATGTAACTCGTAGGACTTGACCAGGGAATCACAGGACTCCCAGTTTTTGAATATGATGATAATTTTCATATTTCTAGACGTAGGCATAAAAACATGGCTTTAGTGGGCGAAAATCCCAAACAGCCCCCGAACGGCCCCGTGAGTGGAACCAACACCCAGTACGGGACCAATGTAACTCGTAGGAACTTATCGCGTGATCACGGGACTCCCGATTCTAGAATACGATGATAATTTGAAAATATGAGGACTTGTGCTTAAAAATAAGGTGTTAGAGGGTTAAAACACGAAACAACCCCCGTACGGTCCCGTGAAAGGCACCAACACCTCTCTCGGTGTAACTCGTTGGAACTCATCGCCCGAGCACTGGAATCTCGATTTGAGAATACGATAATAATTTGAAAATATGAGGACTTAATCTTAAAAACAAAGTGTTAGAGGTCCAAACTCGAAACCGCCCCCGTGTGGTCCTGTAAGAGGCACTCACACCTCTCAGGGGAGCATTGTAACTCGTATTAACTGACTGTGCTATCACGAGATTCTTGGTTTGAGAATATGACGATAATTTAAAAATATCAGGACTTAGGCAAAACATGGCCTTAGTGGGTGAAAACCCAAAAAAGACCTCGAACGGCCCCATAAGTTGTACCAACACCTCACACTAGACCAATGTTACCCGTAGGAACTTACCGGACAATCAGGCGACTCCCGGTTTGAGAATATGATGATAATTTGCATATTTCTAGACTTAGGAATAAAAATATGGCATTAGTGGGTGAAAACCCAAAATAGCCCCCGAACGGCCCCATGAGTGGCACCAACACGTCGCATGGGATGAATGTAACTCATCTGAACATATCGCACGATTATGAGATTCCCAGTTTGAGAATACGACGATAATATAAAAATATCAGGAATTAGGCAAAACATGGCGTTAGTGGGAGAAAACCTAAAACAACCCTCGAACGTCCCCGTGAGTGGTACCAACACCTGATACGGGACCAATGTAACTCGTACGAACTTACTGCACAATCACGGGACTCCCAGTTTGAGAATACGAAGAAATTTTGCATATTTGTAGACTTAGGCATAAAAACATGGCGTTAGTGGGTGAAAAATTGTAACAAGCTCCGAGCGGCCCCGTGATGGCACCAGCACCTCGCACGGGACGAATGTAACTCATAAGAACTGACCATGTGATCACGGGATTATCGATTTGAGAATACGAAGATAATTAAAAAATATCAATACTTAGGCAAAATATGGAGTTAGTGGGCGAAAGCTCGAAAAAGACCCCAAATGGCCCGGTGAATGGTGCCACACCTCGCAGGGGACCAATGTAACTCGTAGGAACTGACCGTGTGATCACTGGACTCCTGGTTTGAGAATACGACTATAATTTGCATATTTCTAGACTTAGGCATAAAAACATGGCGTTAGTGGGTGAAAATCTAAAACATCCCCCGAACGGCTGGTGAGTGGGACTAACACCTTGCATGGGACCAATGTAACTCGTAGGGAATTATCGCGCAATCACGGGTCGCTCGATTTGACAATACTATGACAATTTGCATATTTATAGACTTATGCATAAAAAAATGGTGTTCGTGGGTGAAAATGAACGGCCCCTTGAGTGGTACCAACACCTCGCACGGGACCAATGTAACTCGTAGGAACTTACCGCACGATCACGGGACTCCCAATTTGATAATACGATTGCAATTTGCATATTTCCAGACATAGACATAAAATCATGGCGTTAGTGGGTGAAAACTCGAAACAACCCCCGAACGGCCCGTGAGTGGCACTAACACCTCGCACGGGACCAATGCAGCTCATAGGAACTGACTGTGCGATCACGGGATTTCGAGTTTGAGAATATGATGATAATTTAAAAATATCAGGACTTTTGCAAAACTTGGTGTTAGTCAGAGAAAACCTAAAACATCCCCAGAATGTCCCCGTGAGTGGATCCAACACCTCACATGGGACCAGTGTAACTCGTAGGAACTAACCGCGCGATCACGAGACTCCTGGTTTGAGAATACAACGATAATTATCATATTTCTAGACTTAGACATAAAAACATGGCGTTAGTGGGTGAAAATCCGAAACAACCCCCCAACGGCCTCGCGAGTGGCAGCAGCACCTGTCCCTGGTCCAATATAACTCGTAGGAACTTTCCGCACGATCACGGGATTCCCCGTTTGAGAATACGATGATTATTTGAAAATATGAGGACTTAAGCTTAAAAACAAGGCCTTAGAAGGCGAAAACACAAAACAACCCCCGTACGATCCTATGAGAGGCACCAACAGCTCTCTCGGTGTAAGTTGTAGGAAGTCATCGCGCGATCACTGGAATCCCAATTTGAGAATACGATGATAATTTGAAAATATGAGGAATTAAAGCTTAAAAACAAAGTATTAGAGGCCGAAATCTCGAAACAGCCCCCGTGTAGTCCCGTAAGAGGCACCCAAACCTCTTAGGGGAGCAATGTGACTCGTACGAACTGACCGTGAAATCACGAGATTCCCGGTTTGAGAATACGAGAATTATTTAAAAATATCAGGACTTAGGCAAAACATGGCGTTAGCGGGTGAAAACTCGAAAAAGCCCCCAAACGGCCCCGTGAGTGGTACCAACACCTCTCACTGGACAAATATAACTCGTAGGAACTTACCAGACGATCACGGGACTCCCAGTTTGAGAATACGAATATAATAATTCATATTTGTAGACTAAGGAATAAAAACATGTCTTTAGTGGGTGGAAACCCAAAACAGCCCCCGAACGGTCAAGTGAGTGGCACCAACACCTCGCACGGGACGAATGTAACTCGTATGAACAGAATGCGAGATAATGAGATTCCCAATTTGAGAATACAACGATAATATAAAAATATCAGGAATTAGGCAAAACATGGCGTTAGTGGAATAAAACTCAAAACAACCTTCGAGCGTCCCCATGAGTGGCACCAACACCTGACATGGGACCAATGTAACTCGTAGGAACTTACTGAACAATCATAGAACGACAATATAAAAATATCAGGAATTAGGCAAAACATGGCGTTAGTGGAATAAAACTCAAAACAACCCTCGAACGGCCCCGTGATGGCACCAACACCTCGCACGGGACGAATGTAAGTCATAAGAACTGACCATGCGATCATGGGATTATCGATTTGAGAATATGACGATAATTAATAAATATCAATACTTAGGCAAAATATGGAGTTAGTGGGTGAAAGCCCAAAAAAGCCCTCGAATGGCCCCGTGAATGGTGCCACACCTCGCACGGGACTAATGTAACTCGTAGGAACTGACCGCACGATGACTGGACTCCTGGTTTGAGAATACGACTATAATTAATAAATATCAATACTTAGGCAAAACAAGAAGTTAGTGGGTCAAAGCTTGAAAAATACCCCGAATGGCCCCGTGAGTGGCCCCAACATCTCGCACGGGACCAATGTAACATGTAGGAACTGACCGCACGATCATTGGACTCCTGGTTTGAGAATACAATGATAATTTGTATATTTCTAGACTTAGGCATAAAAGCATGGCGTTAGTGGGTGAATATCTGAAACAGTCCCCGAACGGCCGCGTGAGTGGCATCAACACCTCGCACGGGACCAATGCAACTCGTAGGAACTTACCGCGCGATCACTAGACTCCCGATTTAAGAATATGATAATAATTTGCATATTTCTAGACTTAGGCATAAAAACATGATATTAATGGGTGAAAATCTGAAATAGCCCCCGAACGGCCCTGTGAGTGGCCCCAACACCCGGTACGGGACCAATGTAACTCGTAGGAACTTATCGCGTGATCAAGAGACTCTCGGTTCTAGAATATGATGATAATTTGAAAATATGAGGACTTACGCTTAAAAACAAGGTGTTAGAGGGTTAAAACACGAAACAACCCCCGTACGGTCCTGTGAGAGGCACCAACACCTCTCTCGATGTAACTCGTTGGAACTCATCGCCCGAGCACTGGAATCCCAATTTGAGAATACGATGATAATTTGAAAATATGAGGACATAATCTTAAAAACAAAGTGTTAGAGGTCCAAAACTCGAAACTGCCCCCGTGTGGTCCTGTAACAGGCACCCACACCTCTAAGGGGAGCAATGTAACTCGTACTAACTGACTGCGCTATCACAAGATTCTTGGTTTGAGAATATGATGATAATTTAAAAATATCAGGACGTAGGTAAGACATGGCCTTAGTGGGTGAAAACCCAAAAAAGACCCCGAACGTCCCCGTGAGTCGTACCAACACGTCACACTAGACTAATGTTACCAGTAGGAACTTACCAGATGATCACGCGACTCCCGATTTGAGAATATGACGATAATTTGCATATTTCTAGACTTAGGAATAAAACTATGAAGTTAGTGGGTGAAAACCCAAAATAGCCCCCGAACGGTCCCGTGAGTGGCACCAACACCTCGCCTGGGAGGAATGTAACTCGTATGAACAGATCGCACGATCATGAGATTCCCAGTTTGAGAGTACGACGATAATATAAAAATATCAAAAATTAGGCAAAACATGGCATTAGTGGGAGAAAACACGAACGTCCCCGTGAGTGGCACCAACATCTCACACGGGACTAATGTAACTCGTAGGAACTTACTGCACAATCACGGGACTCCCAGTTTGAGAATACGAAGATATTTTGCATATTTCTAGACTTAGGCTAAAAAACATGGCGTTAATGGGTGAAAAACTATAACAAACCCTGAACGGCCCCGTGATGGCACCAACACCTCGCACGAGATGAATGTAACTCATAATAACTGACCATGCGATCATGGGATTATCGATCTGAGAATATGGCAAAAATTAATAAATATCAATACTTAGGCAAAACATGGAGTTAGTGGGTGAATGCCCCCAAAAGACCCCGAATGGCCTCGTGAATGGTGCCACACCTCGCACGGGACCAACTTAACTCGTAGGAACTGACCGCGCGATCACTGGACTCCTGGTTTGAGAATCCGATGACTATTTGCATATTTTTAGACTTAGGCATAAAAACATGGCGAGTGGGTGAAAATCTGAAATAGTCCCCAAACAGCCTCGTGAGTGGCACTAACACCTCGCAAGGGACCAATGTAACTCGTAGGGAATTATTGAGCGATCACGGGTCGCTCGATTTGAAAAAACTATGATAATTTACATATTTATCGACTTATGCATAAAAAATGGCTTTCTTAGGTGAAAATCAACGGCTCCTTGAGTGGTATCAACACCTCGCACGGGACCAATGTAACTCGTAGGAACTTACCGTGCGATCACGGGACTCCCGATTTGACAATACGATGATAATTTGCATATTTCTAGACTTAGACATAAAATCATGGCGTTTCTGGGTGAAAACCCGAAACAACCCCCGAACGGCCCGTGAGTGGCACCAACACCTCGCACGGGACCAATGTAACTGATAGGAACTGACTGTACGATCAGGGGATTCCGAGTTTGAGAATGTGATGATAATTTAAAAATATCAGGACTTTGACAAAACATGGCGTTAGTCGGAGAACACATAAAACAACCCCCGAATGTCCCCGTGAGTGGCGCCAACACCTCATATGGGATTAGTGTAACTCGTAGGAACTGACCGCTCGATCACGAGATTCCTTGTTTGAGAATACAATGATAATTAGCATATTTATAGACTTAGCCATAAAAATATGGCGTTAGTGGGTGAAAATCCAAAACAACCCCCGAACGGCCCCGTGAGTGGCACCAACACCTGGCACTGGACCAATGTAACTCGTAGGAACTTACCGCACTATCATGGGACTACCGATTTCTGAATATGATGGTTATTTGAAAATATTAGGACTTAAGATTAAAAATAAGGTGTCAGAGGGTGAAAACACAAAACAACCCCTGTACGGTCCTGTGAGAGGCACCAACAGATCTCTCGGTGTAACTCGTAGGAAGTCATCGCGCGATCACTAGAATCCTGATTTGAGAATACAATGATAATTTGAAAATATGAGGACTTAAGCTTAAAAACAAAGTGTTAGAGGCTGAAAACTCGAAACCGCCCCCGTGTGGTCCCGTAAGAGGTTCCCACACCCCTCAAGGGAGAAATGTAACTCGTATGAACTGACCGTGCAATCACGGGATTCCTGGTTTGAGAATACGATAATAATTTAAAAATCAGGACTTCGACAAAACATGGTGTTAGCAGGTGAAAACCCGAAAAAGCCCCCGAACGGCCCCGTGAGTGGTACCAACACCTATCACTGGACCAATGTAACTCGTAGGATCTTACCAGACGATCATGGGACTCCCAGTTTTAGAATACGAAGATAATAATGCACATTTGTAGACTTAGGAATAAAAACATGTCGCTAGTGGGTGAAAACCCAAAACAGTCCCCGAACGGTCAAGTGAGTGCCACCAACACCTCGCACGGGACGAATGTAACTCGTATTAACAGACCGCGCGATCACGAGATTCTAGGTTTGAGAATACGACAATAATATAAAAATATCAGGAATTAGGAAAAACATGGTGTTAGTGGGAGAAAACTCGAAATAGCCCTCGAACGTCCCCGTGAGTGGCATCAACACCTGACATTGGACCAATGTAACTCGTAGGAACTTACTGCACAATCATGGGACTCCCAGTTTGATAATGCGAATATATTTTGCATATTTCTAGACATAGGCATAAAAACATGGCGTTAGTGGGAGAAAAACTATAACAAACCCCAAATGGCCCCATGATGGCACCAACACCTCGCACGGGACAAATGTAACTCATAAGAACTGACCATGCGATGACGGGATTATTGATTTGAGAATACGACGATAATTAATAAATATCAATACTTAGGCAAAACATGGAGTTAGTGGGTGAAAGCTCGAAAAAGCCCCCGAATGGCCCCGTGAATGGTGCCATACCTCGTACGGGACCAATTTAACTCGTAGGAACTGACCCCACGATCACTGGACTCCTAGTTTGAGAATACGATGATAATTTGATTTTTCTAGACTTATTCATAAAAACATGGCGTTAGTGGGTGAAAAATCTGAAACAGCCCCCGAACGCCCTCATGAGTGGCACCAACACCTCGCATGGGACCATTGCAACTCGTAGGGAATTACCACGCGATCATGGGTCGCTCGTTTTGAGAATACTATAATAATTTGCATATTTATAGACTTATGCATAAAAACAAGGCATTCGTGGGTGAAAATTAACAGCCCCGTGAGTGGTACCAACACCTCGCATGGGACCAATGTAACTCATAGGATCTTACCGCGCGATCACGGGACTCTCAGTTTTACAATACGTTGATAATTTGTATATTTATAGACTTAAACATAGAATCATGGCGTTAGTGGGTGCAAACCCGAAACAATCCCCGAACGGCCCGTGAGTGGCACCAACACCACGCACAGGACCAATGTAACTCATAGTAACTCACAATGCGATCACGGGATTCCGAGTTTGAGAATACGATGATAATTTAAAAATATTAGGACTTTAACAAAACATGGCGTTAGTCGTAGAAAACCTAAAACAGCCCCCGAATGTCCCCGTGAGTGGCGCCAACACCTGACACGGGACCAATGTAACTCGTAGGAACTGACCGCGTGATCACGAGACTCCTGGTTTGAGAATACAACGATAATTAGCATATTTCTAGACTTAGGCAGCGTTAGTGGGTGAAAATTCGAAACAGCCCCCGAACGGCCCCGTGAGTGGCACCAACACCTCGCACCGGACCAATGTAACTCGTAGGAACTTATCGCGCGATCATGAGACTCCCAGTTTGAGAATATGATGATTATTTGAAAATATGAGGACTTAATCTTAAAAATAAGGTGTTAGAGAGTGAAAACACAAAACAACCCCATACGGTCCTGTGAGTGGCACCAACAGCTCTCTCGGTGTAACTCGTACGAAGTCATCGCGCGATCAGTGAAATCATGATTTGAGAATACGATGATAATATGAGAATACGAAGGTAATAATGCATATTTGTAGACTTAGGAACAAAAACATGTTGTTAGTGGGTGAAAACCCAAAACAGCCATCGAACGGTAAAGTTAGTGGCACCAACACCTCGCACGGGACGAATGTAACTCGTATAAACACACCGTGCGATCACGAGATTCTCGGTTTGAGAATACGACGATAATATAAAAATATCAACAATCAGGCAAAACATGACCTTAGTGGGAGAAAACCCGAAACAACCCTCAAACGTTCCCGTGAGTGGCACCAACACCTGACACGAGACCAGTGTAACTCGTAGGAACTTAATACACAATCATGGGACTCCTAATTTAAGAATACGAAGATATTTTGCATATTTCTAGACTTAGGCATAAAAACATGGAGTAAGTTGGTGAAAACCCAAAACAGCCCCTGAACGGTCCCGTGAGTGGCACCAACACCTCGCATGGGACCAATGTAACTCAGATGAACTGACCGTGCATTCACGGGATTCTCTATTTGAGAATATGATGATAATTTAAAAATATCAGGACTTAGGCAAAACATGGCGTTAGTGGGAGAGAACCCAAAACATCCCCCGAACTACCCCGTGATGGCACCAACACCTCACACGGGATGAATGTAACTTGTATGAACCGACCATGCGATCATGGGATTCTCGGTTTGAGAATATGACGATAATTAATAAATAACAATACTTAGGTAAAACATGGATTTAGTGGGTGAAAACTCAAAAAAGCCCCCGAATGGCCTCGTGAATGGTGCCAACACCTCGCACGGGACCAATGTAACTCGTAGGAACTGACCGCACGATCACTGGACTCCTGATTTGAGAATACGACAGTAATTTGCATATTTCTATACTTAGGCATAAAAACATAGCGTTAGTGGGTGAAAATCTAAAACAGCCCCCGAACGGCCCCGTAAGTGGCACCAACACCTCGCATGGGACCAATGCAACTCATAGGACATTACCGCGTGATCACGGGATGCTCAGTTTGAGAATACGATGATAATTTGCATATTTCTAGACCTAGGCATAAAAACATGGCATTAGTGGGTGAAAATCCCAAACTGCCCCCGAACGGCCCCGTGAGCGGAACCAACACCTGGCATGGGATCAATGTAAGTTGTAGGAGCTTACTGTGCAATCACGGGACTCCCAGTTTGAGAATATGATGATAATTTGCATATTTCTAGACATAGGCATAAAAACATGGCGTTAATGGGTGAAAGCTGAAACAACCCCCGAACATCCCCGTAATGGCACCAGCACCTCACATGGGACCAGTGTAACTCGTATGAACTGCCATGTGATCTTGGGATTCTCGGTTTTAGAATACGATGATAATTAATAAATATCAATACTTGGGAAAAACATTGCGTTAGTGGGTGAAAACTCGAAAAAGCTCCCGAATGGCCTCGTGAAAGGTGCCAACACCTCGTACGGGACCAATGCAACTCGTAGGAATTAACCGCGTGATCAATGGACTCCTGGTTTGATAATATGGAGATAATTTGCATATTTCTAGACTTAGGCATAAGTCCATGACATTAGTGGGTGAAAATCCGAAACAGCCCCCGAACGGCCCCGTGAGTGGCACCAACACCTCGCACGGGACCAATGTAACTTGTAGGAACTTATCACGTAATCACGGGGCTCCTGGTTTGAGAATACGATGATAATTTGCATATTTCTATACTTAGGCATAAAAACGTGGCGTTAGTGGGTAATAATTCGAAACAACCCCCGAACGACCCCGTGAGTGTCACCTACACCTCGCACGGGACCAATGTAACTCGTAGGAACTTACCGCGCGATCATAGGACTTTTGTAACTCGCACGGGACCAACACCTTGCACAATACTAATGTAACTCATAGGAACTGACCGTACGATCATGGGATTCTCGGTTTGAGAATACGATGATAATTAATAAATATCAATACTGGAGTAAAACATGGCGTTAGTGGGTGAAAACCCGTAAAATCCCCTAAATGGCCCCATGATGGCGCCAACACCTCGCACGGGACCAATGTAAATAGTAGGAACTGACTGCATGATCACTGGACTCCTGGTTTGAGAATACAATGATAATTTGCATGTTTCTTGACTTAGGCATAAAAACATGATGTTAGTGGGTAAAAATCCCAAACAACCCCTAAATGGCCCCGTGAGTGGCACTTACACCTCGCACGCGACCAATGTAACTCGTAGGAACTAAACGTGCGATCACGAGATTTCGAGTTTGAGAATACGATGATAATTTAAAAATATCAGGACTTAGGAAAAACATGGCGTTAGTGGGTGAAAATATGAAACAGACCCCAAACGGCCCCGTGAGGGGCACCCACACCTCGCACAGGACCAATGTAACTCGTAGGAACTTACCGCGCGATCACAGGACTCCCATTTTGAGAATACGACGATAATTTTAAAATATAAAGATTAAGCTTAAAAACAAGGCGTTAGAGGGTGAAAACACGAAACAGCCCCCATACCTTCTTGTGAAAGGCACCAACACCTCTCTCGGTGTAACTCGTTGGAACTCATCGCGCGATCACTGGAATACCAATTTGAGAATAAGACGATAATTTGAACATATGAGGACTTAAGGTTATAAATAAAGTGTTAGAGGCCGAAAACTCAAAACAACCCCCGTGTGGTCCCGTTAGAGGCACCCACACCTCTCAGGGGAGCAATGTAACTCGTACGAACTGGCCGCGCAATTGCTGGATTCCTAGTTTGAGAATACGACGATAATTTAAAAATATGAGGACTTAGACAAAACATGGCGCTAGTGGGTGAAAATCCAAAAAAGCCCCGAACGGCCCCGTGAGTGGTACCAACACCTCACACTAGTGTAACACCCTGTGTTTTTATTATTTAATTTAGTTAATTAATTGGAATATTCAAGAAAAATAAAACTTTGAAGTATTAGGGTGGGATTAGGACTCCTAATTAGTATATATGCTTCATTAATCGTGGGGTGACTTTTTATAATCACTTTTTCTCAAGTTTTTCTCCAGAGAACACTTGCAAACACTTTTCCTCTCAACCATAATCATCAACCTCCAACACAATCAAGTTTTTGTCACAAGTTTTGGGAGGCTTAATTAGGTCTTAATCAAGATTGATTCAATAATACTTCTATGCGAATTTTTCAAGAGGAATCCAGATTTCTAATCACATTTTCAACACGATCTTCACAAGCATGAATACTCTATGCTTTTCCTTTAGTATTATGCGTTTTAATTGTCGCCTAAACACTTAATTACATGTTTTCTTAAAAATAATTAGTAAATTAATTAGAAAAAGTGGACACTAACTAAGGGGTTGATTTTATAAAATCTTTTAATCTGAATAATATTCATAACCCCCTGCGTATGCAGGATTTATGAGTGCTTTTGGGTTTTATTGGTGTAAGTTGCATGTAGAAAAACCGTAGTTTTAAAATAAATGATTTTTGGGTCCGTATAACTCGCGTAATTTATGTAGAGATAATGAAATTGAAATTTTGTTCTATGAACGATGAATTAGTGGTATATTTAAGTTAAATAATTAAATGGGGTTAATCGAGTATTTTGTCTTTATGATTATTAAATGGATTAGACTATGATGCATAGTTTGGAACATTGATTTATTCTGCATATTTGGTGTGACTTGTTGGTATTATTAAATATCATTATGACGACGGGTTGTTGGGTATTATTTCTCTCCCTATATTTTAAAATACCTTCTAGGAATGGGGCTAGTGAGGGTAAAATTATCACGGTTTTATCATGCTGGGGTGGGCTGATTTTTATTACTTTATCATCGTTAAGCTAGTTTAGGTATGAGAATAGGTTGAGATTTATGTTAGAAAATCCTCCTATACATTCGGTACGACGTATTGATAACTTGGGGACCCTTAGGGATGGGACTAAGGGGTATTTTTAGGATCTCACATCGATAAAATGGTGGGATAATTTGATATTGTGAATTGAGAATATTGAGAATTAATACCTAAGATAATAAGACCGGTATTAAAATATATTGACGACATAATCAGCGAGGGCCGACAGTTAAAACCGGCCAACCTACATTTTATGTCATGTCATGTGTGGAACCTTTTCAATCAGAGAGGGCTGATAGTTTAAATGGGCCGACCGACATTTTGAGGAGGGGATCTGTATTTTGGTGGAGAAATCACCCATGGCGGGAGGATCACTATAATGAATTTTGGTGAATTATCACCCGAGGCGGGAGGACTGCCATACCTAATAATTATTTAAGTAAGAACATAATTAATTGATATATTTGATAATTTGGGTTAATTAATAAAAGATTAACTCTGCAGGACTTAAGAATTTAAAATCATATTTGTGTGTTCTTTTTAAATGGGGATTCCTGCGGGTAGATGGTTTTATATTTATCGCATTTAATTATCTCGTCAAATTTAAAATATTCTATTGTGATATTTATTGCGTATAATGCTATTGTCTGGATTCAAGGATCCTATTTGAGGAGAGTAGTGTGCATTCTTGCTCGGGACTTTGGCTCTGACCCATGCGTTGACTAATCTTTTTCAGGATTAAGATTGGAGAAGTTACATAAGTTTATCAGAGTTATCATTTGGAGGTGCAGATGAAGCTGATTTACTTTATCGCTTTGTTTTAGTTTAGACTTTCCTTTCAGTCGTATTTCATTATGAGATTGAGTTAAGAGAGTTATTGGGTCATTTGGTTCCAAAGTTGTTTATGGGTTTTATTTTAGTAATTCAGAATTGGATATTTATTCAAATTTTGTAGAATCATTATTGGAGATTGGATTTATTCGGAGTTAGCATGTGATGGATCTTTTGTCGCTTAGTTGTTTATGATCATTTGACATTGATTAATTTATTTATCTTATGGATTGATTTATTTATGTCACATATTTGTCTCTTGCTAAGAATGGTATTTATTTAGTTCACGCCCGACATAGTTCGGCGGCGGTGGCTGGACTTCCCGTCTGTCAGAATTTGCAGGGTGTGACAGATGGTGTCAGAGCCTAGTCTTAGGTGTCATAGGTTATGAGTCCGTTTATCTTTCGGGTTTCCAATCATTGATTCCCTTTGTTGATTCATACTTCTTAAGGTAGAGAGTCTAGCATACGTGTTAGATGTGTTTGTTGGATAGATGAAGCTTTGTTCTAAGTACGCGTAGACATTGAATTTAGAATTGGTAAGCTTAATTTGAGGATCCTTAAAATGGATTTTGGAGACGATAATTATTTTAGAGATTTTAGTGCAGATGTTAGGTATCGCATGTATCGATTTCTGATGTTGAGATTTAGTTCGAGCATGTTAGCATTTTGATGACTTTCGGATATAGGATCGAGTGGAGATTTTTGGGGGTTTGTGATACGCCATTATTTTCATAGTTCTGCATATGTATATAGGCAATATATATTATTTTGTTGCTTGTGGGGGTAGGTGCACATATAATTAGGTGTATGGGTACCCAATTATGGCATCCTACGAGAAGGCATATGCGAGCCTTATTTTATTTTATTAGAGAGGGATTAGGACTCCTAATTAGTATATAAGCTTCATTAATCGTGGGGGGACTTCTTATAATCATTTTTTTCAAGGTTTTCTCCAGATAACACTTCCAAATAATTTTCCTCTCAATCATAATCATCAACCTACAACACAATCAAGTTTTTGTCACAAGTTTTGGGAGGCTTAATTGGGGCTTAATCAAGATTGATTCGAGAATACAACTATGCTAATTTTTCGAGAGGAATCCATATTTCTAATTAGATTTTCAACACAATCTTCACAGGCATGAATACTCTATTCTTTTCCTTTAGTATTATGTGTTTTAAGTGTTGCCTAAACACTTAATTACATGTTTTCTTAAAAATAATTAGTAACTTAATTAGAAAAAGTGGACAGTAACTAAGGGGTTGTTTTTGTAAAATCTTTTAATCTGAATAATATTCATAACCCTTTGGGTATGTAGGATTTATGAGTGATTTTGGGTTTTATTGGTGTAGGTTACATGTAGAAAAACCCTAGTTTTAAAATAAATGATTTTTGGGCGTGTATAACTAGCATAATTTATGTAGAGATAATGAAATTGAAATTTTCTTGTATTAACGATGAAATAGAGGTATATTTAATTAAATAATGAAATGGGATTAATCGAGTATTTTGTCTTTATGATTAGTAAATTGAGATTAAATGGATTGGACTATGATGCGTAGTTTGGAACATTGATTTATTATGCATATTTGGTGTGAATTGTTTGTATTATTATATATAATTATGACGACGGGTTGTTGGGTATTATTTCTCTCCCTATATTTTAAAACGCCTTCTAGGAATGGGGCTAGTGAGGGTAAAATTACCACGATTTTATCATGTTGGGGGTGGGCTAATTTTTATTACTTGATCGTCGTTACGCTAGTCTAGGTATGGGACTAGGTTGAGATTTATGTTAGAAATCCTCCTATACATAGGTTAAGATTTATTGATAACTTGGGGACCCTTAGGTATGGGACTAAGTGGTATTTGGAGGATCTCACATCGATAAAAGGGTGGGATAATTTGATATTGTGAAATGAGAAAATTGAGAATTAATACCTAAGATAATAAGACAGGTATTAAAATATATTGGCGACATAATCAGCGAAGACCGATAATTTAAACGGGCCAGCCGGCGTTTTATGTAGTGTCGTGTGTGGAACCTTGTCAATCAGCGAGGGCCGATAATTTAAATGGGCCAGCCGACATTTTGACGAGGAGATGTGTATTTTGGTGGGGAAATCACCCGTGGCGGGGGGACCGCTATAATGAATTTTTGTGAATTATCACCCGAGGTGGGAGGAGCGCCATACCTAATAATTATTGAAGTAAGAACATACATAATTGATAAATTTGATAATTTGCGTTAATTAATAAAAGATTAACTCCGCGGGACTTAAGAATGTAAAATCATATTGGCGTGTTCTTTTTAAATTGGGATTCCTGCGGGTAGATGGTCTTATATTTATCGCGTTTAATTATCTCGTCTAATTTAAAATATTCTATTGTGATATTTATTGCGTATAATGCTACTATCTGGATTCAAGGATCCTATTTGAGGTGAGTAGTGTGTATTCTTCCTTGGGGCTTTGGCTCTGTCCCATGCGTTGACTAATCTTTTTCAGGATTAGAATTAGAGAAGCTGCATAAGTTTATCGGAGTTATCATTTGGAGGTGCAACTGGAGTTGATTTACTTTATCGCTTTGTTTTAGTTTAGACTTTATTTTTAGTTGTATTTCATTATGAGACTCAGTTAAGAGAGTTATTGGGTCATTTGGTTCCAAAGATGTTTATGGGTTTTATTTCAGTCATTCAGAATTGGATCTTTATTCTGTTTTTATCTAATCATTATTGGAGATTGGATTTACTCGGAGTTAGGATGTGATGGATCTTTTTTCGCTTAGTTGTCTATAATCATTTGAGATTGATTCAATTCTTTACCTTAGGGATTGATTTATTTATGTCTCATATCTTTCTCATGCTATGAATGGTATTTATTTAGTTCATGCCCGTCATAGTTCGACGGCGATGGGTGGCCACCCCATTTGTCGAATTTTGTGATGTGTGAGAACTGGACCAATGTAACTCGTAGGAACTGACCAGACGATCACGAGAATCCTGATTTGAGAACACGATGATAATTTGCATATTTCTAGACTTAGGAATAAAAACATGGTGTTAGTGGGTGAAAACTCAAAATTGCCCCCGAACGGTCCAGGGAGTGGCACTAACAGCTCGTACAGGACCAATGTAACTCGTATTAACTGATTGCGTGATCACGAGATTCTCGGTATGAGAATACGATGATAATTTAAAAATATTAGGACTTAGGCAAAACATGGCGTTAGTGCAAGAAAACCCGAAACAACCCTCGAATGGCCCCGTGAGTGGCGCCCACACCTCGCACGGGACGAATGTAACTCGAAAGAACTTACCGCATGATCGCGGGGCTCTCGGTTTGAGAATACGATGAAAATTTGCATATTTCTAGACTTAGGCATAAAAACAAGGCGTTAGTGGGTGAAAATGTGAAACATCCCCCGAACGGCCCCGTGAGTGGCACCAACACCTAACACAGGACCAATGTAACTCGTAGGAACTTATCGCGCGATCAGGGGACTCCAGGTGTGAGAATATGATGATAATTTGCATATATTTAGACTTAGGCATAAAAACATGGCCTTAGTGGGTGAAAATCCGAAACAGCCCCTGAACGGCCCCATGAGTGGCACCAACACCTCGCACGGGACCAATGTAACTCGTAGTAACTTACCTCGCGATTACATGACTCCTAGTTTGAAAAAATGACAATAACTTGCATATTGCTAGACTTACGCATAAAACATGGTGTTAGTGGGTGAAAACCCGAAACAACCCCCGAACGGTCCCGTGAGTGGCACCAACACGTCGCACAGGACCAATGTAACTCATAGGAACTGACCGTGCAATTATGGGATTGTGAGTTTAAGAATATGATGATAATTTAAAAATATCAGGATTTAGGCAAAGCATGGCGTTAGTAGGTGAAAATCCGAAACATCCCCCGAACGGCCCCGTGAGGGGCACCAACACCTCGTACGGGACCAATGTAACATGTAGGAACTGACCGCGCGATCACGGGACTCCCAGTTTGATAATACGATGATAGTTTGAAAATATGAGGACTTAAGCTTAAAAGCAAGGCCTTAGAGGGTGAAAACACGAAACAACCCCCGTACGGTCCCGTAAGAGGCACCAACACCTCTCTCGGTGTAACTCATTGGAATTCATTGCGCGATCACGGGAATACCATTTTGAGAATACGACAATAATTTGAAAGTATGAGGACTTAAGCTTAAAAACAAGGTGTTAGAGGCTCAAAACTCGAAACAGCCCCCGTGTGGTGCTGTGAGAGGCACCCACACCTTTGAAGGGACATTGTAACTCGTACAAATTGATCGCACAATCACGGGATTCGTGAATTGAGAATACAAAAATAATTGAATAATATCAGGACTTAGGCAAAACATGGCGTTAGTCGGTGAAAATCCGAAACAACACCCGAATGGCCTCGGGAGTGGAACCAACACCTCACACGAGAAATTCGTAGGAACTTACCGCATGATCACGGGACTCCTGGTTTGAGAATACAAAGATAATTTTCATTTTTTTAGACTTAGGAATAGAAACATGGCGTTGGTGGATGAAAACCCAAAACAGCCCCCGAACGGTCCCGTGATTGGCACCAACACCTCGCACGGGACCAATGTAACTCGTATGAACTGACCGTACGATCATGAAATTCTCAGTTTGATAATACGACGATAATTTAAGAATATCAGGACTTATGCAAAACATGGCATTGGTGGGAGAAAATTCGAAACACCCCCCAAACGGCCCCATGAGTGGCACCAACATCTCGCACAGGACCAATGTAATTCATAGGAACTGACCGCGCGATCAGGGGACTCCAAATTTGAGAATACAATGATAATTTGCATATTTTCAGACTTAGGCATAAAAGCATGGTGCTAGTGGGTGAAAATTAGAAACATCCCCCGAACGGCCCCATGAGTGTCCCCAACACCTGGCACGGGACCAATGTAACTTGTAGGAACTTACCGCGCGATCATAGGACTCCCGATTTGAGAATAAGATGATAATTTGCATATTTCTAAACATAGGAATAAAAACATGACGTTAGTGGGTGAAAACATGAAACGACCCCCGAACGGCCCCGTGATGGCACCAACACCTCACACGGGACAAACGTAACTCGTAATAACTATGATCATCGAATTCCTAGATTAAGAATATGACGATAATTTATAAATATCAAAACTCAGGGAAAACATGGTGTTAGAGGATGAAAATGTGAAAAAACCTTCGAAGGGCCCCGTGAGTGGCGTTAACACCTCACACGGGTCCAATATAACTCGTAGGAACCGACCGCGCAATCACTGGACTCTCGGTTTGAGAATACGATGATAATTTGCGTATTTCTTGACTTAGGCAAAAAATATGGCATTTGTGGGTGAAAATCTGAAAAAGCCTCTGAACGGCCCCGTGAGTGGCACCAACACTTTCACGAGACCAATGTAACTTATAGGAACTTACCGTACGATCACGTGACTCCCGGTTTGAGAATACGATGATAATTTGCCTATTTATAGACTTAGGTATAAAAACATGGCGTTAGTGGTTGAAAATAAAAAAAAAAACCCGAATCGTTCCGTGTGTGGCACCAACACCTTGCACGGGACCAATAAAACTCATAGGAACTATTCGCATGATCACAAGATTCTCGATTTGAGAATACGATGAAAATTTAAAAATATTAGGACTTAAGCAAAATAAGTCGTTAGTGGGTGAAAAGCCGAAATAGGCCCCCAACGTCCCCATGAGTTGCATCAACACCTCGCATGGGACCAATGCAACTCGTAGGAACTATCCGCGTGGTCACGAGATTCCCAATTTGAGAATACGATGAAAATTTTAAAATATTAGGACCTAAGCAAAATAAGTTGGTAGTGGGTGAAAATCCGAAATAGCCCCCCAACGTTCCCGTGAGTTGCATCAACACCTCGCACGGGACGAATGTAAAATGTAGGAACTGACCGCACGATCATGAGACTCTGGATTTGAGAATATGATGATAATGTGAAAATATGAGGACTTAAGCTAAAAAATAAGTCGTTTATGGATGAAAACACGAAACAATCCCCGTACAGTCCCGCGAGAGGCACGAACACCCCTCACGGTGTAACTCATTGGAACTCACCATGCGATGACGTGAATCCCAATTTGAGAATACGAAGAAAATTTGAAAATAAGAGGACTTAAGCTTAAAAACAAGGTGTTAGAGGGCGAAAACTCAAAACAGCCCCCATGCGGTCCCGTGAGAGGCACCAACACCCCTCATGGTGTAACTCGTAGGAACTCACCGTGCGATCACGTGAATCCTGATTTGAGAGTACGATGATAAATAAAAAAGAAGAGGACTTAAGCTTAAAAACATGGTGTTAGAGGGTGAAAACTCGAAACAACCCTCGTGCAGTCCCGTGAGAGGCACCGACACCTCTCAGGGGACAAGTGCAACTCGTAGAAATTGACCGTGCAATAATGAGATTCATAGTTTGAGAATACAATGAGAATTTAAAAATATAAGAACTTAGGGAAAACATTGCGTTAGTGGGTGAATATCCGGAATAGCCCTGGAACGGCCCCGTGAGTGGCACCAACTCCTCGCATGGGACCAATGTAACTCGTCGAAACTAACCGCGCGATCACGGGACTTTCAGTTTGAGAATATGATGATAATTTCCATATTTCTACATTGAGGCATAAAAACATGGAATTAGGGGGTGAAAACCCATAACGGCCCCCGAACGACCCTATGAGTGGCACCAACACCTCGTACGGGACCAATGTAACTCGTAAGAACTGACCGCACGATCATGGGATTCTTGATTTACGAATATGATGATAATTTAAAAATATTAGGACTTAGGCAAAACATGGTGTTAGTGGGTGAAAACTCGAAACAACCCCCGAACGACCCCGTGAGTGGTACCACACCTCGCACGGGACCACTTTAACTCGTAGTAACTGACCGCGTGATCACAGGACTCCTGGGTTGAGAATATGATGATAATTTGCATATTTATAGACATAGTCATAAAAATATGGTGTTAGTGGGTGAAAACCCAAAATAGCCGCCGAACGGCCCCGTGAGTGGCACCAACAGCTCTTTCGGGAGCAATGTAATCGTAGGAACTGACGGGGCGATCACGGGATTCTCGATTTGAGAATATGATGATAATTTAAAAATATCAAGACTTAGGAAAACCATGTCATTATTGGGTGAAAACCCGAAACAACCCTCGAACGGCCCTGTGAGTGGCGCTAACATCTCGCATGGGACCAATGTAAATTGTGTGAACTGACCGTGCGATCACGGGACTCCCAATTTGAGAATACAATGATAATTTTTTTATATATAAACTTCGGCATAAGAACATGGTATAGGTGGGTGAAAATTCGAAACTTCCCCCGAACGGCCCCATGAGTGGCACTAACACCTTGCTCGGGACCAATGTAACTCGTTGGAACTTATCGCGTGATCACAGGATTCCCGGTTTCAGAATATGATGATAATTTTCATATTTATAGACTTAGGCATAAAATCATGATGTTAGTCATTGAAAATTTGAGAATACGAGAATAATTTGAAAATAAGAGGACTTAAGCTTAAAAATAAGGTGTTAGAGGGCGAAAACTCGAAACATCCCCCGTGCGGTCCCGTGAGAGGCACCAACACCCCTCACAGTGTAACTAGTAGGAACTCACCGTGCGATCACGTGAATCCCTATTTGAGTATACAAAGTTAATTTGAAAATAAGAGAACTTAAGCTTAAAAACAAGGTCTTAGAGGGCGAAAACTCGAAATAACCCCCGTGCGATCCCGTGAGAGGTCAGGGGACCAATGTATCTCGTAGGAACAAACCGCACAATAACAAGATTCCCAATTTGAGAATGCGACAATAATTTAAAAATATCATAACTTAGGCAAAACATGGCGTTAGTGGCTGATAATTCGAAATAGCCCCGAAAAGGCCCCATGAGTGGCACCAACACCTCACACGGAACAAATGTAACTCATCGAAACTATACGCGTGATCACGGGACTTCTGGTTTAATAATAAGATGATAATTTTCTTATTTATAGACTTAGGCCTAAAAATATGGCATTAGCTGGTGAAAATAATAAACGGCCCCCGAACGGCCTCGTGAGTGGCACCAACACCTCACACGGGACCAATGTAACTCGTAAGAACTGATCGCGCGATCACGGGATTCCTACTTCAAGAATACGATGAAAATTTAAAAATATCAGGACTTAGGCAAAACATGGTGTTAGTGGGTGAAAATCCGAAACAGCCCCCAAACGGCCCCGTGAGAGGCATCAACACCTCGCATGGGACCAATGTTACTATAGGAACTCACCGCACAATCACGGGACTCCCGATTTGAGAATATGATGATAATTTTCATATAGCTAGACTTAGGCATAAAAACATGACATTAGTGGGTGAAAATCCGAAATAGTCCCCGAAGGGCCCCGTGAGTGGCAACAACACCTCGCACGAGACCTGTGTAACTCGTAGGAACTTACCGCGCGATCACGAGACTCCCGATTTGAGAATACGATGATAATTTTCATATTCATAGACTTAGTCATAAAAACATGGCATTAGTGGGTAAAAATCCAAAACAGCCCCCGAACGTCCCCGTGAGTGGCACCAACACCTCGCACGGGATCAATGTAACTCGTAAGAACTGACCACATGATCACGGGATTCTTGGTTTAAGAATACGATGATAATTTAAAAATATAAGGACTTAGGCAAAACATGGTGTTAGTGGGTGAAAGCCCGAAACAGCACCCGAACGGCCCCATGAGTGGCACAACACCTCGCACGGGACCAATGTAACTCGTAGGAACTGACCGCGCGATCACGGGACTCCTGGTTTGAGAATACGATGATAATTTTCATATTTATAGACATAGTTATAAAAACATGGTGTTAGTGGGTGAAAACCTGAAACAACCATTGAACGACCATGTGAGTGGCACCAACACCTCGCACGGGACCAATGTTACTTGTATGAACTGACTTGGCGATCACGAGATTATCGATTTGAGAATACGATGAGAATTTAAAAATATTAGGACTTAGGTAAACCATGTCGTTAGTTGGTGAAAACCCTAAATAGCCCTCGAACGGCCCGTGAGTGGCGCCAACATCTCGCATGGGACCAATGTAACTCGTATCAACTGACTGTGCGATCACGGGACTCCCAATTTGAGAATACAGTGATAATTTATTTATTTCTAGACTTAGGCGTAAAAACATGGTGTTGGTGGGTGAAAATCCAAAATAGCCCCCGAACGGCCCAGTGAGCGGCACTAACACCTCCCATGGGACCAATGTATCCCGTAGAAACTTACTGTGAGATCACGGGACTCCTGGTTTGAGAATACGATGATAATTTATATATTTTTAGACTTAGGCATAAAAATATGGCATTAGTGTGTGAAAACCCAAAACATCACCCGAACGGCTCCGTGAGTGGCACCAACACCTCGTACAAGACCAATCTAACTCGTAGGAACTGATTGCGTGATCACTGGATTCCTGATTTTAGAATACGATGATAATTTGCATATATATAGACTTATGCATAAAAACATGGCGTTAGTGGGTGAAAATCCAAAACTGCCCCCGAACGGCCCCGTGAGTGGCACCAACACCTCACATAGGACCAATGTAACTCGTAGGAACTTACCATCTCCCGCTTTGAGAATACGATGATAATTTGCATATTTATAGATTAGGCATAAAAACATGGTGTTAGTGGGTGAAAATCCGAAACAGCCCCCGAACGGCCCTGTGAGTGGCACCAACACCTTGCACGGGACCAATGTAACTCGTAGGAACTCATCGCGTGATCACGAGATTCCCGGTTTGAGAATACGATGAAAATTTAAAAATATCAAGACTTAGCGAAACAAGTCACTAGTGGCTAAAAAATTGAAATCGCCCCCGAACAGCCCCGTGAGTTGCACCAACACCTCGCATGGGACCAATGTAACATTTAGGAACTAACTACACGATCACAGGAGTCCTGGTATGAGAATACGATGATTTATATATTTTTAGACTTAGGCATAAAAACATGGTGTTAGTGGGTGAAAACCCGTAACATCCCCCGAACGGTCCCGTGAGGGGCACCAACACCTCACAAGGGACCAATGCAACTCGTAGGAACTGACTGCGTGATCACGGGATTCCCGATTTGAGAATATGACGATAATTTTTATTTATCAGGACTAAAACTTAAAAACAAGGCGTTAGAGGGTGAAAACACGAAACAACACACGTACGGCCACGTGAGAGGCACCAAAACCTCGCACGGAACAATGTAACTCGTAGGAAACTATCGCGCGATCATGGGATTCCCGATTTGAGAATACAATGATAATTTGCATATTTATAGACTTATGCATAAAAACATGGCATTAGTGGGTGAAAACCCAAAACAGCCGTCGAACGGCCCCATGAGTGGCACCAACACCTCGCATGGTACCAATGCAGCTCATAGGAAATTACCGAAGGATAATGGGACTCCCGATTTGATAATACGATGATAATTTGCGTATTTCTAGACTTAGGCATAAAAAGAAGGCGTTAGTGGGTGAAAACTAAAAAAAACCCCGAATTACCCTGTGAGTGGCACCAACACCTCGTACAGGACCAATATAACTCATAGGAACTGACCGTGAGTTCACGAGATTCCGAGTTTGAGAATATGACGATAATTTAAAAACATCAAGACTTAGGCAAAACATGGTGTTAGCGGGTGAAAATTCGAAACAACCCCCGAACGACCCCGTGAGGGGCACCAACACCTCGCACGGGACCAATGTAACATGTAGGAATTGATCGCGCGATCACGAGACTCCCAGTTTGAGAATACAACGATAATTTAAAAATACGAGGACTTAAGCTTAAGAACAAGGCCTTAGAGGGTGAAAACATGAAACCACCCCCGTACGGTCCCGTGAGAGGCACCAACACCTCTCTCGATGTAACTCATAGGAACTCATCACGCGATCACAGGAATCTCGATTTGATAATACGATGATAATTTGAAAATATGAGGATGTATGCTTAAAAAAAAGGCGTTAGAGGCCGAAAACTCGAAACAGCCCCCATGTGGTCCCGTAAGAGGAACCCACTCCTCTGAGGGGACCAATGTAACTCATATGAACTGACTGGGCAATCACGAGATTTCCAATTTGAGAATATGACAATAATTTAATAATATCAGGACTTAGGCAAAACATGTCGTTAGTGGGTGAAAATTCGAAATAGCAACCGAATGGCCCTGTGAGTGGCACCAACACCTCACACGGGACTAACTAACTTGTAGGAACTTACCGCACGATCACTAGACTCCTGGTTTGAGAATACAATGATAATTTGCATATTTCTACACATAGGAATAAAAATATGGCGTTAGTGGGTGAAAATCCGAATCAGCCCCCGAACAGTCCCGTGAGTGGCACCAACACCTCGCGCCGGACCAATGTAACTCGTATGAATTTGAGCACGCGATCATGGAATTATTGGTTTGAGAATACAATGATAATTTAAAAATATCTGGACTTAGGCACAAAACATGGCATTAGTGGGAGAAAATTCGAAACAGCCCCGTGAGTGGCGCCATCACCTGACATGGGACCAATGTAACTCGTAGGAACTTATCGCGTAATCACGGGAATCCCGGTTGGAGAATATGATGATAATTTGCATATTTCTAGACTTGGGCATAAAAACATGGCATTAGTGGTCGAAAACATAAAACAACCCCCGAATGGTCCTGTGATGGCATCAACACCTCGCACGGGACCAATGTAACTCGTAATTATTGACCATCTGATCACGGGATTCTCAGCTTGAGAATACAACAATAATTTATAAATATCAGTACTCAGAAAAAATATGGCGTTAGTGGGTGAAAACTCGAAAAAGCCCCCAAAAGGACCCTTGAGTGGCGCTAACACCTCGCACGGGACTAATATAACTCGCAGGAACTAATCGCGCGATCACTCCACTCCCGATTTGAGAGTACCATAATAATTTGCATATTTCTAGACTTAGGTATAAAAATATGGCTTTAGTGGGTGAAAACTCAAAAAATCCCCCGAAAGGCCCCGTGAATGGCGCCAACACCTCGGACGGGACTAATATAACTCGTAGGAACTGACCGCGTGATCACTCCACTCCCGATTTGAGAATACCATAATAATTTGCATATTTCTAGACTTAGGTATAAAAACATGGTATTAGTGGTTGAAAATTTCGAAACAGCCCCCCAACGGCCCCGTTAGTGGCATCAACACCCCGCACGGGACCAATATAACTCATAGGAACTGACTGTGTGATCATGAGATTCCGAGTTTGAGAATATGACAATAATTTAAAAATATCAGGACTTAGGCAAAACATGGTGTTAGCGGGTGAAAATCGAAAACAACCCCCGAACAGCCCCGTGAGGGGCACCAACACCTCGCACGGGACCAATGTAACATGTAGGAACTGATCGCGCGATCACGGGACTCCCGGTTTGAGAATACAATGATAATTTGAAAATACGAGGACTTAAGCTTAAGAACAAGGCTTTAGAGGGTGTAAACATGAAACAACCCCCGTACGGGTCCCATGAGAGGCACCAACACCTCTCTCGGTGTAACTCGTAGGAGCTCATCACGCGATCACGAGAATCATGATTTGAGAATACGATGATAATTTGAAAATATGAGGACTTATGCTTAAAAAAAGGCATTAGAGGTCAAAAACTCAAAACAACACCCATGTGGTCCCGTAAGAGGCACCCACACCTCTGAGGGGACCAATGTAACTCGTACGAACTGACCGCGCAATCACGGGATTCCCAATTTCAGAATACGAGGGCTTAGGCAAAACATGGCGTTAGTGGGTGAAAATTCGAAACAGCACCCGAATGGCCCCGTGAGTGGCACCCACACCTCACACGGGACGAATGTAACTCGTAGGAACTTACCGCACGATCACGGGACTCCCGGTTTGAGAATACAATGATAATTTTCATATTTCTAGACATAGGAATAAAAACATGGCGTCAGTGGGCGAAAACCCGAATCAGACCTCGAACGGTCCCGTGAGTGGCATCAACACCTCGCACGGGACCAATGTAACTCTTATGAACTGACCGCATGATCACAGAATTCTCGGATTGAGAATACAACGATAAATAATAAATATCAGGACTTAGGCATGAAAACATGGCGTTGGTGGGACAAAATTCTAAACAGCCCCCGAACGGCCCCGTGAGTGGCGCCATCACCTGGCAGGGGACCAATGTAACTTTTAGGAACTTACTGCACGATCATGGGACTCCCGATTTGAGAATACGATGGTAATCTGCATATTTCAAGACTTGGGCATAAAAACATGGCATTAGTGGTTTAAAACCTGAAACAACCCTCGAATGGCCCATGATTGCCTCAACACCTCGCACAAGACCAATGTAACTCGTAATTACTGACCGTACGATCACAGGATTCTCGGTTTGAGAATACAACAATAGTTTATAAATATCAGGACTCAGGAAAAACATGGCGTTAGTGGGTGAAAACTCGAAAAACCCCCGAAAAGCCCCGTGACTAGCGCCAATAGCTCGCACGGGACCAATATAATGAGTAGGAACTGACCGCGTGATCACTACACTCTCGATCTGAGAATACCATAGTAATTTGCATATTTCTAGACTTAGGCATAAAAACATGGCATTAGCGGTTGAAAATTCAAAATAGCCCCCGAACGGCCCCGTGAGTGGCACCAACACCTCGTACGGGACAAATGTAACTCGTACGAACTTATCGCACGATCGCGGGACTCTCGCTTTGAGAATATGATGATAATTTGCATATTTATTGACTTAGGCATAAAAACATGGCGTTAGTGGGTGAAAATCCGAAACAGCCCCCGAACGACCCCGTGAGTGGCACCAACACCTTGCATGTGACAAATGTAATCGTAGGAACTGACCACGTGATCATGAGATTATTGGTTGAGAATATGATGAAAATTTAAAAATATCAGGACTTAAGCAAAACAAGTCACTAGTGGGTAAAAATCCGAAACAACCCCCGAACAGCCCCGTGAGTTGCACCAACACCTCGCACGGGACCAATGTAACATGTAGGAACTGACTGCACGATCACGGGAGTCCCAATATGAGAATACAATGATAATTTTAAAATATGAGGACTTAAGCTTAAAAATAAGGCGTTAAAGGATGAAAA
Organism: Sambucus nigra; assembly: GCA_949130495.1. Classification (NCBI taxonomy): domain Eukaryota; kingdom Viridiplantae; phylum Streptophyta; class Magnoliopsida; order Dipsacales; family Adoxaceae; genus Sambucus; species Sambucus nigra. Next base: position 358,656,322 of record OX422208.1, read on the forward strand.
CATGAAACAACCCCCCGTACGGTCCTATGAGAGGCACCAACACCCCTCACGGTGTAACTCGTAGGAACTCACCGCCCGATCACATGAATCTCGATTTGAGAATTTGATAATAATTTGAAAATAAGAGGACTTAAGATTAAAAACAAGGTGTTAGAGGGTGAAAAATCGAAACAGCCCCCGTGCGGTCCCGTGAGAGGCACCAACACCCCTCGCGGTGTAACTCGTAGGAACTCAGCTTAAAAACAAGGTGTTAGAGGACAAAAACTCGAAATAGCCCCTGTACGGTCCCGTGAGAGGAACCAACACCTCTCAGGGGACCAATATAACTCGTAGGAACTGACTGCACAATAACGGGATTCCCAGTTTGAGAATATGACGATAATTTAAAATTATTAAAACTTAGGCAAAACATGGCGTTTGTAGGTGATAATCGAAAATATCTCTGGAACGGCCCCATGAGTGGCACCAACACCTCGCACAGGACCAATGTAACTCGTCAGAACTGACCGCGTGATCACTGGACTTCCGGTTTGTGAAATACGATGAAAATTTGCATATTTATAGACTTAGGTGTAAAAACATAGCATTAGTGGGTGAAAATACAAAACGGCCCCCGAACGGCCCTGTGAGTAGCACCAACACCTCGCACGGAACAAATGTAACTCATAAGACCTGACCGCACGATCATGGGATTCATGCTTTAAGAATATGATAAAAATTTAAAAATATCAGGACTTAGGCAAAACATGGCGTTAGTGGGTGAAAACCCAAAACAGCTCCCGAACGGCACCGTGAGTGGCACCAACACCTCGTACGGGACGAATATAACTCATAGGAACTGACCGCACGATCACGGGACTCCCGATTTGAGAATACGAAGATAATTTGCATATTTAAGGACATATACATAAAAACATGGCGTTAGTGGGTGAAAACCCAAAACAGCCGCCGAACGGCCCCATGAGTGGCACCAACACCTTGCACGGGACCAATATAAATCGTAGGAACTGACCGCGTGATCACGAGATTCCCGGTTTGAGAATACAATGATAATTTAAAAATATCAGGACTTAGGTAAATAATGGCATTAGTGGGAGAAAATTCGAAACAGGCCCCAAATGGCCCCGTGAGTGGCACTAACACCTCCCACGGGACAAATGTAACTCATAGGAACTTACCGCGTCATCATGGGACTCCCGATGTGAGAATACGAAGATAATTTATATATTTGTAGACTTCGGCATAAAAACATGGCGTTAGTGGGTGAAAGCCCGAAACATCCCCGGAACGGCCCCGTGATTGGCACCAACACCTCGTACAAGACCAATGTAACTCGGAGGAACTGACTGCGTGATCACAGGATTCCCGATTTCAGAATACGACGATAATTTTAAAATATCAAGACTTAAATTTAAAAAAGAGGCATTAGAGGGTGAAAACACGAAACAACCCCCATACAAGGCACCAAAACCTCGCATGGGACCAATGGTACTCGTAGGAACTTACCGCGCAATCATGGGATGCTCGATTTGAGAATACGATGATAATTTGCATATTTATAGACTTAGGCATAAAAACATGGTGTTAGTGTGTGAAAACTCAAAACAACCCCAGAACGGCCCTGTGAGTGGCCCGAATACCTCGCACGGGACCAAAGTAACTCATAGGAACTGACCCTGCGATGATGGGATTCTGAGTTTGAGAATATGATGATAATTTAAAAATCTCAGGACTTGGGGAAAACATGGTTTTAGTGGGTGAAAATCTGAAACAACCCCCGAATGGGCCCGTGAGGGGTACTAACACCTCGTACGGGACCAATGTAACATGTAGGAACTGATCGTGTGATCACGGGACTCCCAATTTGAGAATACTATGATAATTCGCATATTTCTAGACTTAGGAATAAAAACATGGCGTTAGTGGGTGAAAACCCAAAACAGCCCCCGAACTGACCCTTGAGTGGCACCAACACCTCGCACGGGACCAATGTAACTCGTATGAACTGACCGTGCAATCACAGAATTCCCGGTTTGAGAATATGACAATAATTCAAAAATATCAGGAATTAGGCGAAACATAGCGTTAGTGGGAGAAAATTCGAAACAACCCCCGAACAACCCCGTGAGTGGCGCCAACACCTCGCACGGGATCATTGTAACTCATAGGAACTAACCGCGCAATCACGGGGCTCCCGATTTTAGAATATGATGATAATTTGCATATTTCTAGACTTAGGCATAAAAACATGGCGTTAGTGGGTGAAAATTCAAAACAGCCCCCTAACGGCCCCATGAGTGGCACATCACCTTGCACGGGACCAATGTATCTAATAGGAACTTCCCGCGCGATCACGGAACTCCCAATTTGAGAATATGATGATAATTTCCCTATTTCTAGACTTGGGCATAAAAACAAGGCGTTAGTGAGTGAAAACATGAAACAAGACGCTAATGACCCCGTAATGGCACCAACACCTCGCACAAGACCAATGCAACTCGTAATAACTGATCGTCTGATCACATGATTCTTAGTTTGAGAATACGACAATAATTTATAAATATCAGGACTAAGGCAAAACATGGCGTTTGTGGGTGAAAACCCGAAACAACTCCCAAATGGCCCCGTGAGTGGCCCCAACACCTCGTACGGGACCAATGTAACTCGTAAAAACTGACCGCGTGATCACGGGACTCCCGATTTGAGAATGCGATGATAATTTGCATATTTTTCGACATATGCATAAAAATATGGTGATAGTGGGTGAAAACCTAAAACAGTCGTCGAACGGCCCCGTGAGTGGTACCAACACATTGCACGGGACAAATGTAACCTGTTGGAACTGACCGTGTGATCACGAGATTCCCGGTTTGAGAATGCGATGCTAATTTAAAAATATCAGGACTTAGGCAAAACATGGCATTAGTGGGAGAAAATTCGAAACAACCCCTGAACGCCCCCGTAAGTGGTGCCAACACCTCACACTAGACGAATGAAACTCAAAGGAACTGACTGCGCGATCACGGGACTCCCGATTTGAGAATATGATGATAATTTTCATATTTTTAGACTTAAGCATAAAAACATGGCGTTAGTGGGTGAAAATTCGAAACAGCCCCCGAACGGCCCCGTGAGTGGCGCCACCACCTCGTATGGGACCAATGTAACTCGTAGGAACTTATCCCATGATCATGGGACTCCCGGTTTGACAATACGATGATAATTTGCATATTTCTTGACTTAGGCATAAAAACATGGTATTAGTGGGTGAAAACTCGAAACAACCCCGGAACAGCCCTGTGAGTGGCCCCAACACCTCGCACGGGACCAAAGTAACTCATAGGAACTCACCCTGCGATGATGGTATTTTGAGTTTGAGAATATGATGATAATTTCAAAATATCAGGACTTAGGGAAAATATGGTGTTAGTGGGTGAAAATCCAAAACAGCCCCCGAATGGGCCCGTGAGGGGCACCAACACCTCGTAAGTGACCAAGGTAACATGTAGGAACTGACCGCGTGATCACGGGACTCCCAATTTTAGAATACAACAATAATTTGCATATTTCTAGACTTAGGAATAAAAACATGGCGTCAGTGGGTTAAAACTAAAAACAGCCCCCGAACGGTCCCTTGAGTGGCACCAACACCTCACACGGGACCAATGTAACTCTTATGAACTGATCGTGCAATCACAAAATTCTTGATTTGAGAATACGACGATAATTCAAAAATATCAGGACTTAGGCAAAACATAGCGTTAGTAGGAGAAAATTCAAAATAGCCCCTGAACAGCCCCGTGAGTGGCGCCACCACCTCGCACGGGATCATTGTAACTTAAAGGAACTAACTGCGCGATCACGGGACTCCCAATTTGAGAATATGATGATAATTTTCATATTTCTAGACTTAAGCATGAAAACATGGCGTTAGTGGGTGAAAATTCAAAACATCCCCCGAACGGCCCCATGTGTGGCACCGTCACCTTGTACGGGACCAATGTAACTAATAGGAACTTACCGCGCGATCACGGGACTCCCGATTTGAGAATACGATAATAATTTTCATATTTCTAGACTTGGGCATAAAAACATGGCGTTAGTGGGTGAAAACATGAAACAACCCCCTAATGGCACCAACACCTCGCACGGGACCAATGTAACTCGTAATAACTGACCATCCGAGCACATGATTCTCGATTTGAGAATACGACAATAATTTATAAATATCAGGACTAAGGCAAAACATGACGTTTATGGATGAAAACCCGAAATAGCTCCCCAATAGCCCCGTGAGTGGCCCCAACACCTCGTACGGTACCAATGTAACTCGTAGTAACTAATCGCGTGATCACGGGACTCCCGGTTTGAGAATGCAATGATAATTTGCATATTTATGGACATATGCATAAAAACCTGGTGTTAGTGGGTGAAAACCAAAAACAGTCGCCGAACGGCCCCGTGAGTGGTACCAACACCTTACACGGGACCAATGTAACCCGTTGGAATTGACCACATGATCACGAGATTCCCGATTTGAGAATACAATGCTAATTTAAAAATATCAGGACTTAGGCAAAACATGGCATTAATGGGAGAAAATTTGAAACAGCCTCTGAACGCTCCCGTGAGTGGTGCCAACACCTCACACTAGACAAATGAAATTTCAAAGGAACTGACCGCGCGATCACGAGACTCCCGGTTTGAGAATACGATGATAATTTGCATATTTTTAGACTTAAGCATAAAAACATAGCGTTAGTGGGTGGAAATTCGAAACAACCCCCAAACGGCCCCGTGAGTGGCACCAACACCTCTTATGGGACCAATATACCTCGTAGGAACTTACCGCATGATCATGGGACTCTCGATTTAACAATACGATGATAATTTACATATTTCTTAACTTAGGCATAAAAACATGGCGTTAGTGGGTGAAAACTCGAAACAACCCTGTAACGGCCCTGTGAGTGGCCCCAACACCTCGCACGGGACCAACGTAATTCATAGGAACTGACCCTGCGATGATGGGGTTCCGAGTTCGAGAATACAATGATAATTTTCTTATTTCTAGACTTAGGCATAAAAACATTGCATGTTACGGTGAAAATCCGAAACAACCCCTGAACGGCCCCGTGAGCGGCACTAACATCTCCCACGGGATTAATTTAACTCGTAGGAACTAATCGCATGATCACGGGACTCATGATTTGAGAATACAACGATATTTTATATATTTATAGACTTAGGCATAAAAACATGGCGTAAGTGGGTGAAAGACCGAAACATCCCCCGAACGGCCCCGTGAGTGGCACCAACACCTCGCATGGGACCAATGTAACTCATAGGAACTGATTGTGTGATCACGGGATTCTCAATTTGAGAATATGACGATAATTTTAAAATATCAAGACTTGAGCTTAAAAACAAGGCGTTAGAGGATGAAAGCACAAAACAACCCCGTACGGTCCCGCACGAGGCACCAAAACCTCTCACGAGACCAATGGAACTCATAGGAACTTACCGCACGATCATAGGACTCCCGATTTGAGAATACAATTATAATTTGCATATTTATTGACTGACGCATAAAAACATGGCGTTAGTGGGTAAAAACTGAAAACAGCCGCCGAACGGCCCCATGAGTGGCTCCAGCACGTCGTACGGGACCAATGTAACTCATACGAACTTATCGCACGATCATGGTACTCCCGGTTTGACAATACGATGATAATTTGCATATTTCTTGACTTGGGCATAAAAATATGGCGTTAGTGGGTGAAAACTCGAAATAACTCCCGAATGGCCCCGTGAGTGGCACCAACACCTCGTACGGGATCAATATAACTCGTAGGAACTGGACACATGATCACGGGACTCCCAATTTGAGAATACGATGATAATTTGTATATTTATAGACATATGCATAAAAATGTGGTGTTAGTGGGTGAGAACCTAAAACAGCCGCCGAACGCCCCCCTGAGTGGTAGCAACACCTTGCACGGGACCAATGTAACCTATAGGAACTGATCGCGTGACCAAGAGGTTCCCGGTTTAAGAATACAATGCTAATTTAAAAATATCAGGACTTACACAAACACGACATTAGTGGGAGAAAATTCGAAACAACCCCCAAACGGCCCCGTGAGTGGTGCCAACACCTCGTACTAGACAAATGAAATTCAAAGGAACTGACCGCGCGATCACGGGACTCCCAATTTGAGAATATGATGATAATTCAAATATTTTTAGACTTAAGCATAAAAACTTGGCGTTAGTGGGTGAAAATTCGAAACAGCCCCCAAACGTCCCAGTGAGTGGCACCTTCACCTGGCACGGGCCCAATGTAACTCGTAAGAACTTATCGCGTGATCACGGGACTCCCGATTTGAGAATACAACAATAATTTGCATATTTCTAGACTTAGCCATAAAAACATGGCGTTAGTGGGTGAAAACCCGAAAAAACCTTCGAACGGCCCCATGAGTGGCACCAACATCTCGCACGGGACCAATGTAACTCGTATGAACTGGCCATGCAATCACGAGACTCCTAATTTGAGAATACAATGATAATTTTCTTATTTCTAGACTTAGGAATAAAAACATGGCACTGGTGGGTGAAAATTCAAAACAACCCCCGAACGGCCCCGTGAGAGGCACTAATATCTCCCACGGGACCAATGTAACTCAAAGGAACGTACCGCGTGATCACGAGACTCACGATTTAAGAATACAATGATAATTTATATATTTATAGACTTAGGCATAAAAACATGGCGTTAGTGGATGAAAGGACGAAACATCCCCCGAACGCCCCGTAGTGGCACCAACACCTCGCACGAGACCAATGTAACTCGTAGGAACTGACAGCGTGATCACGGGATCCCCAATTTGAGAATACGAAGATAATTTTAAAATATCAAGACTTAATATTAAAAACAAGCCATTAGAGGGTGAAAACATAAAACAACCCCCGTACGGTACGTGCGAGGCACCAAAAGCTCGCATGGGACCAATGGAACTCGTCGGAACTTATCGCGCGATCATGGGACTCTCGATTTAAGAATATGATTATAATTTTCATATGTATTGACTTATGCATAAAACCATGGCGTTATTGGGTAATAACCCAAAACATCCACCGAACGGTCCCGTGAGTGGCACCAACACCTCGTACGGGATCAATGTAACTCATAGGAACTTATCGCACGATCATCGGACGGTTTGACAATATGACGATAAGTTGCATATTTCTTGACTTAGGCATAAAAACATGGCGTTAGTGGGTGAAAACTCAAAACAACCCCCGAACGGCCCCGTTAGTGGCACCAACACCTCGCAGGGACCAATGTAACTCATAGAAACTGATCGTGTGATGACGGGATCTGAGTTTGAGAATATGACGATAGTTTAAAAAAATCAGGACTTAGGCAAAACATGGTGTTAGTGGGTGAAAATCCAAAACATCCCCCAATATCCCCGTGAGGGGAACCAACCCCTCGCACGGGACTAATGTAACATGTTGAAACTGATCGCGCGATCAGGGGACTCTCGGTTTGAGAATACGACGATAATTTACATATTTCTAGACATAGGAATAATAACATGGCGTTAGTGGGTGAAAACTCGAGACAACCCACGAACGGTCCCGTGATTGGCACCAACACCTCGCACGGGACCAATGTAACTCGTATGAACTGACTGTACAATCACGGAATTCTCGATTTGATAATACGATGATAATTTAAGAATATCAGGACTTATGCAAAACATGGCATTGGTGGGAGAAAATTTGAAACACCCCCCAAACGGCCCCGTGAGTGGCACCAACACCTCGCACAGGACCAATGTAATTCGTAGGAACTAACCGCGCGATCAGGGGACTCCCGGTTTGAGAATACGATGATAATTTGCATATTTCAATACTTAGGCATAAAAATATGGCATTAGTGGGTGAAAATTTGAAACAGCCCCCGAACGGCCCCATGAGTTACACCATCACCTGGCACGGGACCAATGTAACACATAGGAACTTACCGCACGATCACGGGACTCCCGATTTAAGAATACGATGATAATTTTCATATTTCTAGACTTGGGCATAAAAACATGGCGTTAGTGGGTGAAAACATGAAACAACACCCGAACGACTCCGTGATGTCACCAGCACCTCGTACGAGACCAATGTAACTCGTAATAACTCAACGTCTGATCACAAGATTATCGGTTTGAGAATACAATAATAATTTATAAATATTAGGACTCAGGCAAAACATGGTGTTAGTGGGTGAAAACTCAAAAAAGCCCCCGAAAGGCCCCGTAAGTGGTGCCAACACCTCGCATGGGACCAATATAACTCGTTGGAACTGACCGTGTGATCACTCCACTCTCGGTTTGAAAATACGATGATAATTTGCATATTTCTAGACTTAGGCATGAAAATATGGCATTTGTGGATGAAAATCCGAAATAGCCACCGAACGGCCCCGTGAGTGGCACTAACACCTCGCACGCGACCAAATGTAACTCGTAGGAACTTACCGCGCGATCACGGGACTCCCTCTTGGAGAATACGATGATAACTTACATATTTATAGACTTAGGCATAAAACCATGGCGTTAGTGGGTGAAAATCTAAAACATCCCCCTAACGACCCCGCGAGTGGCACCAACACCTTGCACGGGACCAATTGATACTCGTATGAACTGATCGCATGATCACGAGATTCCTACTTAAAGAATACGACGAAAATTTAAAAATATTAGTGATGAAAAACTGAAATAGCTCTCGAACGGCCCCGTGAGTGGCATCAACACCTCGTAGGGGACCAATGTAACTCGTAGGAACTAACCGCACGATCACGAGACTACCAGTTTGAGAATACGATGATAATTTGCATATTTATAGACATAGGCATAAAAACATGAAACAACCCCCGTTACGGTCATGTGAGAGGTACGGACACCCCTCACGGTGTACCTCATAGGAACTCACCGTGCGATCACATGAATCCCGATTTGAGAATACGACGATAACTTGAAAATAAGAGGACTTAAGCTTTAAAACAAGCTGTGAGAGGGCTAAAACTCGAAACATCCCCCTTGCGGTCCCGTTAGAGGCACCATCACCCCTCACGGTGTAACTCCTAGGAACTCACCGTGCGTTCACATGAATTCCGATTTGAGAATACGACGATAATTTCAATATAAGAGGACTTAAGCTTAAAAACAAGGTCTTAGAGAGAAAAAACTCGAAACAACCCTTGTGCGGTCCCGTGAGAGGCACCAACACCTCTCAGGGGACCAATGTTACTCGTAGGAACTGACAGCGTAATAACGGGATTCCTAGTTTGAGAATACCACGATAATTTAAAAATATCAGAACTTAGGCAAAACATGGCGTTAGTGGGTGATGATCCAAAATAGCCTCGGAACAGCCCCATGAGTGGCACCAACACCTCGTACGGGACTAATGTAACTCGTCAAAACTAACCGCGTTATCACAGGACTTCCAGTTTGAGAATACGATTATAATTTGCATATTTATAGACTTAGTCATAAAAACATGGCATTAGTGGGTGAAAATCCAAAACGACCCCCGAATGGCCCCGTGAGTAGCACCAACACCTCGCACGGGACCAATATAACTCGTAAGAACTGATCGTGCGATCACGAGATTCATGCTTAAAGAATACAACAAAAATTTAAAAATATTAGGGATGAAAAACTAAAATAGCTCTCGAACGGCCCCGTGAGTGGCATCAACACCTCGTAGGGACCAATGTAACTCATAGGAACTAACCGCGTGATCACGAGACTCCCAGTTTGAGAATATGATGATAATTTGCATATTTATAGACATAGGCATAAAAACATGGCGTTAGTGGGTGAAAACTCAAAACAGCCGATGAATGACCCCATGAGTGGAATCAACACCTTGCACGTGACCAATGTAACTCGTAGAAACTGACCGCGTGATCACAAGATTCCCTTTTTGAGAATACGACGATAATTTAAAAATATCAGGACTTAGGCAAAACATGGCGTTACTGGGAGAAAATTCAAAATAGCCCCCGAACGACCTCATGAGTGGCACCAACACCTCGCACGGTACCAATGTAAGTCGTCGAAACTGACCGCATGATCACGGGACTCCTAGTTTGAGAATACGACAATAATTTTCATATTTTTATAGTTAAGCATAAAAAGTTGGCGATAGTGTGTGAAATTTTGAAACAACCCCCAAACGTCCCCGTGAGTGGCACCATCAGCTGGCACGGAACCAGTGTAACTTGTAGGAACTTACCGCGCGATCACAGGACTGCTGATTAGAGAATACGACAATAATTTGCTTATTTCTATACTTAGGCATAAAAACATGGCGTTAGTGGGTGAAAACATGAAACAACACACGAACGGCCCCCTGATGGCACCAACACCTCGTACGGGACTAATGTAACTCGAAATAAGTGACCGTTCGATCACCAGATTCTTGATTTGAGAATACGATGATAATTTGCATATTTCTTGACTTAGGCATAAAAACATGGCGTCAGTGGGTGAAAACTCGAAACAACCCCCGAACGGCCCCGTGAGTGGCACCAATACCTCGTAGGGGACCAATGTAACTTATAGAAACTGACCGTGCGATGACGGGTTTCTGAGTTTTAGAATATGATGATAATTTAAAAATATCAGCACTTAGGTAAAACATGGTGTTAGTTGATGAAAATCCGAAGGAGCCCCCGAACGGCCCCGCGAGGGGACCAACACCTTGCACGGGACCAATGTAACATGTAGGAACTGACCGCGCGATCACGGGACTTCCGGTTTGAGAATACGATGATAATTTGCATATTTCTAGAGTTAGGAATAAAAACATGGCGTTAGTGGGTGAAAACCCAAAACAGCCCCCAAACGGTCCAATGAGTGGCACCAACACCTCGCACGGGACCAATGTAACTCGTATGGACTGATCATGCGATCTCAAAATTCTCAGATTGAGAATACGACGATAATTCAAAAATATCAGGATTTAGGCAAAACATGGCGTTAGTGAGATAAAATTCGAAACAACCCCCGAATGGCACCGTGAGAGGCGCCAACACCTCGAACAGGATCAATGTAACTTGTAGGGACTAACCTCGTGATCACGGGACTCCCAGTTTGAGAATACAATGATAATTTGCATATTTGTAGACTTAGGCATAAAAAATGGCGTTAGTGGGTAAAAAAAAAGAACCCCCGAACGACCCCGTGAGTTGCACCATCACCTGACACAGGACCAGTGTAACACATTGGAACTTACCGCGCGATCATGGGACTCCCGATTTGAGAATACGATGATAATTTTCATATTTCTAGACTTGGTCATAAAAACATGGTGTTAGTGGGTGAAAACCAGAAACAACCCCGAACGACCCCGTGATGGCACCAACACCTCGCACGGGACCAATGTATCTTGTAATAACTGACTGTTTGATCACGAGATTCTCGATTTGAGAATACGACAATAATTTATAAATATCAAGACTGAGGCAAAACATGGCGTTAGTGGGTGAAAACTCAAAAAAGCCCCCGAAAGGCCCCCCAAGTGGTGCTAACACCTCGCACGGGACCAATATAACTCGTTGGAAATGACAACGCAATCACTCCACTCTCGGTTTGAGAATACGATGATAATTTGCATATTTCTAGGCATAGGCATAAAAATATGGCGTTAGTGGGTGAAAATATGAAACAACCCCCGAACAACCCCATGAGTGGCACCAACACTTGGCACGGGACCAATGTAACTGGTAGGAACTTACCGAACGATCACGGGACTCCCGATTTCAGAATACGATGATAATTTGCATATTTTTAGACTTAAGCATAAAAACATGGTGTTAGTGGGTGAAAATTCGAAACGGCTCCCGAACGGCCCCGTGAGTGGCACCACCACCTCGTACGAGACCAATGTAACTCGTAGGAACTTATCGCATGATCATGGGACTCCTGGTTTGAAAATACGATGATAATTTACATATTTCTTGACTTAGGCATAAAAAAATGGCGTTAGTGGGTGAAAACTCGAAACAACCCCGGAACAGCCCTGTGAGTGGCCCCAACACCTCGCACGGGACCAAAGTAACTCATAGGAACTCACCCTGCGATGATGGTATTATGAGTTTGAGAATATGATGATAATTTCAAAATATCAGGACTTAGGGAAAATATGGTGTTAGTGGGTGAAAATCCGAAACAGCCCCCTAATGGGCCCGTGAGGGGCACCAACACCTCGTACGGGACCAATGTAACATGTAGGAACTGACCGCATGATCACGGGACTCCCAATTTTAGAATACTACAATAATTTGCAAATTTCTAGACTTAGGAATAAAAACATGGCGTTAGTGGGTGAAAACTAAAAACAGCCCCCGAAGGGTCCCTTGAGTGGCACCAACACCTCACACGGGACCAATGTAACTCGTATGAACTAACCGTGCAATCACGGAATTCCCGATTTGAGAATACGACGATAATTCAAAAATATCAGTACTTAGGCAAAACATAGCGTTAGTAGGAGAAAATTCGAAACAACCCTCGGACAGCCCCGTGAGTGGTGACAACACCTCGCACGAGATCATTGCAACTCAAAGGAACTAACCGCGCGATCACAAGATGCTCGATTTGAGAATATGATGATAATTTGTAGATTTCTAGACTTAGGCATAAAAATATGGAGTTAGTGGGTGAAAATTCAAAACATCCCCCGAACGGCCTCATGAGTGGCACCATCACCTTGTACGGGACCAATGTAACTAATAGGAACTTACCGCGCGATCACGGGACTCCCGATTTGAGAATACGATGATAATTTTCATATTTCTTGACTTGGGCATAAAAACATGGCGTTAGTGTGTGAAAACATGAAACAACCCCCTAATGGAACCAACACCTCGCACAGGACTAATGTAACTTGTAATAACTGACCGTCCGATCACATGATTCTTGATTTGAGAATACGACAATAATTTATAAATATCAGGACTAAGGCAAAACATGACATTTATGGGTGAAAACCCGAAATAGCTCTCCAATGGCCCCGTGAGTGGTCCTAACACCTCGTACGGTACCAATGTAACTCGTAGTAACTAATCGCCTGATCACGGGACTCCCGGTTTGAGAATGCAATGATAATTTGCATATTTATGGACATATGCATAAAAACATGGCGTTAGTGGGTGAAAACTCGAAAAATCCCTCGAAAGGCCCCGTAAGTGGTGCCAACACCTCGCACGGGACCAATATAACTCGTTGGAACTGACCGCGTTATCACTCCTCTCTCGGTTCGAAAATACGATGATAATTTGTATATTTCTAGACTTAGGCATGAATATATGGCATTTATGGGTGAAAATCCGAAACAGCCACCGAACGGCCCCGTGAGTTGCACCAACACCTCGCACGCAACCAATGTAACTCGTAGGAACTTACCGCACGATCACGGGACTCCCGCTTGGAAAATACGATGATAATTCCTATATTTATAGACTTAGGCATAAAACCATGGCGTTAGTGGGTGAAAATCCAAAACAGCCCCCGAACGACCCCGCGAGTGGCACCAACACCTTGCACGGGACCAATGTAACTCGTATGAACTGACCGCATCATCACGAGATTCTCGGTTGAGAATACAATGAAAATTTAAAAATATGAGGACTTTAGATTAAAAATAAGGTGTTAGAGGGTGAAAACATGAAACAAACCCCCTTACGGTCACGTGAGAGGCACCAACACCCCTCACGGTGTAACTCGTAGGAACTCACCGTGCGATCACATGATTCTCGATTTGAGAATACGACGATAACTTGAAAATAAGAGGACTTAAGCTTTAAAACAAGCTGTGAGAGGTTGAAAACTCGAAACAGCCACCTTGCGGTCCCGTGAGAGGCACCATCACCCCTCACGGTGTAACTCCTAGGAACTCACCGTGCGATCACGTGAATTCCGATTTTGACAATACGACGACAATTTCAATATAAGAGGACTTAAGCTTTAAAACATGGTGTTAGAGGGAAAAAACTTGAAATAACCCTTGTGCGGTCCCGTGAGAGGCACCAACACCTCTCAGAGGACCAATGTTACTCGTAGGAACTGACAACGTAATAACAGGATTCCTAGTTTGAGAATACCACGATAATTTAAAAATATCAGAACTTGGGCAAAACATGGCGTTAGTGGGTGATGATCCAAAATAGCCTGGGAACAGCCCCACGACTGGCACCAACACCTCGTACGGGACCAATGTAACTCGTCGGAACTAACTGCGTGATCACGGGACTTCCAGTTTGAGAATACGATGATAATTTGCGTATTTATAGACTTAGTCATAAAAACATGGCATTAGTAGGTGAGAATACAAAAGACCCCCGAACGGCCCCGTGAGTAGCACCAACACCTCGCACGGGACCAATATAACTCGTAAGAACTGATCGTGCGATCACGGGATTCCTGCTTAAAGAATACGACAAAAAATTAAAAATATTAGGGATGAAAAACTGAAATAGCTCTCGAACGGCCCCGTGAGTGGCATCAACACCTCGTAGGGGACCAATGTAACTCGTAGGAACTAACCGCGCAATCTTGAGACTCCCAGTTTGAGAATACGATGATAATTTGCATATTTATAGACATAGGCATAAAAACATGGTGTTAGTGGGTGAAAACTCGAAACAGGCGCTGAATGACCCCGTGAGTGGCACCAACACGGTGCACGTGACAAATGTAACTCGTAGAAACTGACCGCGTGATCACAAGATTCCCGGTTTGAGAATACGACGATAATTTAAAAATATCAGGACTTAGGCAAAACATGGCGTTAGTGGTAGAAAATTCAAAACAGCCCCCGAACGACCTCGTGAGTTGCACCAACACCTCGCATGGGACAAATGTAACTCGTCGAAACTGACCGCGTGATCACGGGACTCCCAGTTTGAGAATACGACAATAATTTTCATATTTTTAGACTTAAGCATAAAAACTTGGCGATAGTGTGTGAAATTTTGAAACAACCCCCAAACGTTCCCGTGAGTGGCACCATCAGCTGGCACAGAACTAGTGTAACTCGTAGGAACTTATCGCGCGATCACAGGACTGCTGATTAGAGAATGCGACAATAATTTGCATATTTCTATACTTAGGCATAAAAACATGGCGTTAGTGGGTGAAAATATGAAACAACCCACGAACGGCCCCGTGATGGCACCAACACCTGGCACAGGACTAATGTAACTCGAAATAAGTGACCGTTCGATCACCAGATTCTCGGTTTGAGAAAACGACAATAATTTGCATAATTCTTGACTTGGGCATAAAAACATGGCGTCAGTGGGTGAAAACTCGAAACAACCCCCGAAGGCCCCCGTGAATGGCACCAACACCTCGTAGGGGACCAATGTAACTCATAGAAACTGACCGTGCGATGACGGGATTCTGAGTTTTAAAATATGACGATAATTTAAAAATACCAGGACTTAGGTAAAACATGGTGTTAGTGGGCGAAAATCCGAAACATCCCCCGAACGGCCCCCCGAGGGGACCAACACCTCGCACGGGACCAATGTAACATGTAGGAACTGACCGCACGATCACGGGACTTTCGGTTTGAGAATACGATGATAATTTGTATATTTCTAGAGTTAGGAATAAAAACATGGCGTTAGTGTGTGAAAACCCGAAACAGCCCCCAAACGGTCCCATGAGTGGCACCAACACCTCGCACGGGACCAATGTAACTCGTATGGACTGATCGTGCGATCACAAAATTGTCGGATTGAGAATACGACGATAATTCAAAAATATCAGGACTTAGACAAAACATGGCGTTAGTGAGAGAAAATTCGAAATAGCCCCTGAATGGCACCGTGAGAGGCGGCAACACCTCGAATAGGATCAATGTAACTCGTAAGAACTAACCTCGCGATCACTGGACTCCCGATTTGAGAATACAATGATAATTTGCATATTTGTAGACTTAGGCATAAAAAATGGCGTTAGTGGGTGAAAATTTGAAAGATCCCCCGAACGGCCCCGTGAGTTGCACCATCACCTAACACGGGACCAATGTAACACATTGGAAGTTACCCCGTGATCATGGGACTCCCGATTTGAGAATACGATGATAACTTTCATATTTATGGACTTGGTCATAAAAACATGGTGTTAGTGGGTGAAAACCTGAAACAAGCCCCTAACGACCCCGTGATGGCACCAACACCTCGCACGGGACAAATGTAACACGTAATAACTGACCATCTGATCACGAGATTCTCGGTTTGAGAATATGACAATAATTTATAAATATCAAGACTGAGGCAAAACATGGCTTTAGTGGGTGAAAACTAAAAAAAAACCCGAAAGGCCCCGTAAGTGGTGCTAACACCTCGTACGGGACAAATATAACTCGTTGGAAATGACAACGCGATCACTCCACTCTCAGTTTGAGAATACGATGATAATTTGCATATTTCTAGACTTAGGCATGAAATCATGGCATTTGTGGGTGAAAATCCGAAACAACCACTGAACGACCCCGTGAGTGGCACCAACACCTCGCACGCGACCAATGTCACTCATATGAACTTACTGCACGATCACGGGACTCCCTCTTGGAGAATATGATGATAATTTCCATATTTATAGACTTAGGCATAAAACCATGTCATTAGCGGGTAAAAATCCAAAACAGCCCCCGAACGGCCCTGTGAGTGGCACCAACACCTTCTACAGGACCAATGTAACTTGTATGAACTGACCGCGTGATCATGAGATTTCTGGTTTAAGAATATGATGAAATTTTAAAAATATGAGGACTTTAGCTTAAAAATAAGCCATTAGAGGGTGAAAACATGAAATAACCTCCCTTACGGTCCCGTGAGAGGCACCAACACCCCTCGCGGTGTAACTCGTAGGAACTCACCGTATGATTACATGAATCCCGATTTGAGAATACGACAATAACTTGAAAATAAGAGGACTTAAGCTTAAAAACAAGATGTTAGAGGGAAAAAACTCGAAACAACCCCCTTGCGGTCCCATGAGAGGAACCATCACCCCTCACGGTGTAAGTCCTAGGAACTCACCATGCCATCACGTGAATCCCGATTTGAGAATATGACGATCATTTCCATATAAGAGGCTTTAAGCTTAAAACCATGGTGTTAGAGGGAAAAAACTCGAAACAGCCCCTGTGCGGTCCCGTGAGAGGCACCAACACTTCTCAGGGGACCAATGTAACTCGTAGGAACTGATCGTGCTGTAACGGGATTCCTAGTTTGAGAATACCACAATAATTTAAAAATATCAGAACTTAGGTAAAACATGGCGTTAATGGGTGATGATCCAAAACAGCGTCAGAACGGACCCATGAGTGGCACCAACACCTCGCACGGGACCAATTTAACTCGTAAAAACTAACCGCGTGATCTCGGGACTTCCACTTTGAGAATACGATGATAATTTTCATATTTATAGAGGGTCATAAAAATAAGGCATTTGTGGGTGAAAATCTAGAACAACCCCCGAACGGCCTCGTGAGTAACAACAACACCTCACACGGGACAAATATAACTCGTAAGAACTGATCGTGCGATCACAGGATTCCTGCTTTAAGAATATGACAAAAATTTAAAAATATTAGGACTTAGGTAAAACATGGCGTTAGGGGTGAAAACCCGAAATAACTCTCGAACGGGCCCGTGAGTGGCACCAACACCTCGCACGGGACCAATGTAACTCGTATGAACTGATCGCGCGATCACGGTACTCCCAGTTTGAGAATAGGATGATAATTTGCATATTTATAGACATAGGCATAAAAACATGGCGTTAGTGGGTGAAAACTCGAGGCAGCCACTGAACGACCCCGTGAGTGGCACCAACACCTTGCATGTGACAAATGTAATCATAGGAACTGACCGCGTGATCATGAGATTCTCGGTTGAGAATACGATGAAAATTTAAAAATATCAGGACTTAAGCAAAACAAGTCACTAGTGGGTAAAAATCCGAAATAGCCCCTGAATAGCCCCGTGAGTTGCACCATCATCTTCCACGGGACCAATGTAACATGTAGGAACTGACTGCATGATCACGGGAGTCCCGATATGAGAATACGATTATAATTTTAAAATATGAGGACTTAAGCTTAAAAATAAGGCATTAGAGGGTGAAAACATGAAACAACCCCCCTTATGGTCACGTGAGAGGCACCAACACCCCTCACGGTGTAACTCGTAGGAACTCACCATGCGATCACATGAATCCCGATTTGAGAATATGATGATAACTTAAAAATAGGAGTACTTAAGCTTTAAAACAAGCTGTTAGAGGGCGAAAACTCGAAATAGCCCCCTAGCGGTTCCGTGAGAGGCACCAACACCCCTCACGGTGTAACTCCTAGGAACTCACCATGTGGTCACGTGAATTTCGATTTGAGAATACGACGATAATTTTAATATAAGAGGGCTAAAGCTTAAAAACAAGGTGTTAGAGGGAAAAAACTCGAAACAACCCTTGTGCGGTCTCGTGAGAGGCACCAACACCTCTCAGGGGACCAATGTTACTCGTAGGAACTGACAGCGTAACAACGGGATTACTAGTTTGAGAATACCACGATAATTTAAAAATATCAGAACTTAGGCAAAACATGGCATTAGTGGGTGATGATCCAAAACAGCCTCGGAACAGCCCCATGAGTGGTACCAACACCTCGTACGGGACTAATGTATCTCGTCGAAACTAACAGCGTTATCACAGGACTTCCAGTTTGAGAATACGATTATAATTTGTATATTTATAGACTTAGTCATAAAAACATGGCATTAGTGGGTGAAAATCCAAAACGGCCCCGTAAGTAGCACCAACACCTCGCACGGGACCAATATAACTCGTAAGAATTGATCGTATGATCACGGGATTCCTGCTTAAAGAATACGACAAAAATTTAAAAATATTAGGGATGAAAAACTGAAATAGCTCTCGAACGGCCCCGTGAGTGGCATCAACACCTCGTAGGGGACCAATGTAACTCGTAGGAACTAACCGCGCGATCACGAGACTCCCAGTTTGAGAATACAATGATAATTTGCATATTAATAGACATAGGCATAAAAACATGGCGTTAGTGGGTGAAAACTCGAAACAGCCGCTGAATGACCCCGTGAGTGGCACCAACACCTTGCACGTGTCCAATGTAACTCGTAGAAACTGACCGCGTGATCACAAGATTCCCGATTTGAGAATACGACGATAATTTAAAAATATCAGGACTTAGACAAAACATGGCGTTAGTGGGAGAAAATTCAAAACAACCCCTGAACGACCTCGTGAGTGGCACCAACACCTCGCACGGGACCAATGTAACTCGTCGGAACTGACCGCGTGATCACGGGACTCCCAGTTTGAGAATACGACAATAATTTTCATATTTTTGGACTTAAGCATAAAAACTTGGCGATAGTGTGTGAAAATTTGAAACAACCTCCAAACGACCCCGTGAATGGCGCCATCACCTGGCACGGAACCAGTGTAAGTCTTAGGAACTTACCGCGCGATCGCAAGACTGCTGATTAGAGAATACGATAATAATTTGCATATTTCTATACTTAGGCATAAAAACATGGCGTTAGTGGGTGAAAATATGAAACAACCCCCGAACGGCCCCGTGATGGCACGAACACCTCGCACGGGACTAATGTAACTCGAAATAAGTAACCGTTCGATCACCAGATTCTCGGTTTGAGAATACGATGATAATTTATAAATATTAGGACTCAGGAAAAACATGGCGTTAGTGGGTGAAAACCTGAAAAAACCCCCAAAGGGCCCCGTGAGTGGTGCTAACACCTCGTACGGGAACAATTTAACTCGTAGGAACTGACCGCGCGATCACTGGACTTCCGATTTGAGAATGTGACGATAATTTGCATATTTCTAGACTTAGGCATAAAACATGGCATTAGTGGGTGAAAATTCAAAATTGTCTTCGAAGGGCCCCGTGAGTGGCACCAACAACTCGCACGAGACCTATGTAACTCATAGGAACTTACCGCACGATCACGAGACTCCCTCTTTGAGAATACGATGATAATTTGCATATTTGTAGACTTAGGCATAATTAAATGGCATTAGTGGCTGAAAATCCGAAACAGCCCCCGAACGGCCTCGTGAGTGGCACTAACACCTTACATGGGACCAATATAACTCGTAGGAACAGACCGCGTGGTCACGAGATTCCCAGTTTCAAAATAAGACGATAATTTGTATATTTCTTGACTTAGGCATAAAAACATGGCGTCAGTGTGTGAAAACTTGAAACAACCCCCGAACGGCCCGTGAGTGGCACCAACACCTCATAGGGGACCAATGTAAATCATAGAAACTGACTGTACGATATGGGATTCTGAGTTTTAGAATATGATGATAATTTAAAAATATCAAGACTTAGGTAAAACATGGTGTTAGTGGGTGAAAATCTGAAACAGCCCTCGAATGGCCCCACGAGGGGACCAACACCTTGCACGGGACCAATGTAACATGTAGGAATTGACCGCGCGATCACAGGACTTCTAGTTTGAGAATACGATGATAATTTGCATATTTCTAGAGTTAGGAATAAAAACATGGCGTTAGTGGGTGAAAAAGCGAAATAGCCCCCAAACGGTCCCGTGAGTGACACCAACACATCGCAAGGGACCAATGTAACTCGTATGGACTGATCGGGCGATCACAAAATTCCCGATTTGAGAATACGACGATAATTCAACAATATTAGGACTTAGTCAAAATATGGCGTTAGTGAGAGAAAACTCAAAATAGGCTCCGAACGGCCCCGTGAGAGGCGCCAATACCTCGAACGGGATCAATGTAACTCATAAGAACTAATCGCGCGATCACGGGACTCCCGGTTTGAGAACACGATGATAATTTGCATATTTATATACTTAGGCATAAAAATATGGCGTTAGTGGGTGAAAATTTGAAACAGCCCCCGAACAACCCCATGAGTTGCACCATCACCTGGCACGGGACCAATGTAACACATAGGAACTTACCGCGTTATCACGGGACTCCCGATTTAAGAATACGATGATAATTTGCATATTTCTAGACATGGGCATAAAAAATGGCGTTAGTGGGTGAAAACATGAAACAACCCCCGAACGACCCCGTGATGTCACCAGCACCTTGCACGAGACCAATGTAACTCATAATTACTGAACGTCCGATTACGATATTCTCGGTTTGAGAATACAAAAATAATTTACAAATATTAAGACTCGGGCAAAACATGGCGTTAGTGGGTGAAAACTCAAAAAAGCCCCGAAAGGCCCCGTAAGTGGTGCCAACACCTCGCATGGGACCAATATAACTCGTTAGAACTGACCGCATGATCACTCCACTCTCGGTTCAAAAATACGATGATAATTTGCATATTTTTAGACTTAGGCATGAAAACATGGAATTTGTGGGTGAAAATCCGAAACAGCCACCCAACGGCCCCGTGAGTGGAACCAACACCTCGCACACGACTAATGTAACTCGTAGGAACTTACCGCGTGATCACGGGACTCACGCTTGGAGAATACGATGATAATTTACATATTTATAGACTTAGGCATAAAACCGTGGTGTTAGTGGGTAAAAATCCAAAACATCCCCCAAACGACACCGTTAGTGGCACCAACACCTTACACGGGACCAATGTAACTCGTATGAAATGACCGCATGATCACGAGATTCTCGGTTTGAGAATACAATGAAAATTTAAAAATATGAGGACTTTAGATTAAAAATAAGGCGTTAGAGGGTGAAAACATGAAACAACCCGCCTTACGGTCATGTGAGAGGCACCAATACCCCTCACGGTGTAACTCGTAGGAACTCACCGTGCGATCACATGAATCCCGATTTGAGAATACAACGATAACTTGAAAATAAGAGGAATTCAGCTTTAAAACAAGCTGTTAGAGGGCAAAAACTCGAAACAGCCCCCTTGCGGTCCCGTGAGAGGCACCATCACCCCTCACGGTGTAACTCCTAGGAATTCACCGTGCGATCACGTGAATTCCGATTTGAGAATGCGATGATAATTTCAATATAAGAGGACTGAAGCTTAAAAACAAGGTGTTAGAGGGAAAAAAGTCGAAACAACCCTTGTGCGGTCCCGTGAGAGGCACCAACACCTCTCAGGGGACCAATGTTACTCGTAGAAATTGACCGCTTAATAACGGGATTCCTAGTTTGAGAATACCACGATAATTCAATAATATCAGAACTTAGGCAAAACATGGCGTTAGTGGGTGATGATCCAAAATAGCCTCGGAACAGCCCCATGAGTGGCACCAACACCTCGTACGGGACCAATGTAACTCGTCGGAACTAACCGCGTGATCACGGGACTTCCAGTTTGAGAATACGATGATAATTTGCATATTTATAGACTTAGTCACAAAAACATGGCATTAGTGGGTGAAAATCCAAAACGGCCCCCGAACGGCCCCGTGAGTAGCACCAACACCTCGCACGGGACCAATATAACTCGTAAGAACTGATCGTGCGATCACGGGATTCCTGCTTAAAGAATACGATGAAAATTTAAAAATATTAGGGCTGAAAAATTGAAATAGCTCTCGAACGGCCCCGTGAGTGGCATCAACACCTCGTAGGGGACCAATGTAACTCGTAGGGACTAACCGCGTGATCACGAGACTCCCAGTTTGAGAATAAGATGATAATTTGCATATTTATAGACATAGGCATAAAAACATGGCGTTAGTGGGTGAAAGCTCGAAACAGTCACTGAATGACCCCGTGAGTGGCACCAACACCTTGCACGTGACCAATGTAACTTGTAGAAACTGATCGCGTGATCACAAGATTCCCGATTTGAGAATACGATGATAATTTAAAAATATCAGGATTTAGGCAAAAACATGGCGTTAATGGGAGAAAATTCAAAACAGCCCCTGAACGACCTCGTGAGTGGCACCAACACCTCGCACGCGACCAATGTAACTCGTCGGAACTGACCGCGTGATCACGGGACTCCCAATTTGAGAATACGATAATAATTTTCATATTTTTAGACTTAAGCATAAAAACTTGGCAATAGTGTGTGAAAATTTGAAACAACCCCCAAATGACCCCGTGAGTGGCACCATCAGTTGGCACGGAACCAGTGTAACTCGTACGAACTTACCGCGCGATCACAGGACTGCTAATTAGAGAATATGACAATAATTTGCATATTTCTATACTTAAGCCTAATAACATGGCGATAGTGGGTGAAAACATGAAATAACCCCCAAACGGCCCCGTGATGGCACCAACACCTCGCACGGGACTAATGTAACTCGAAATAAGTGATCGTTCGATCACCAGATTCTCGGTTTGAGAATATGGTGATAATTTATAAATATCAGTACTCAAGAAAAACATAGCGTTAGTGGGTGAAAACTTGAAAAGAAATGCCCCTGAAGGGCCCCGTGAGTGGTGCTAACACCTCGCACGGGAACAATTTAACTCGTAGGAACTGACCGCGCGATCACTGGACTTCCGATTTAAGAATGTGACGATAATTTGCATATTTCTAGACTTAAGCATAAAAACATGGCATTAGTGGGTGAAAATTCGAAATAGTCCTCGAAGGGCCCCGTGAGTGGCACCAACAACTCGCACGGGACCTATGTAACTCATAGGAACTTACCGCGTGATCACGAGACTCCCTCTTTTAGAATACGATGATAATTTCCATATTTATAGACTTAGATATAAAAACATGGGATTAGTGGCTGAAAATCCGAAACAACACCCGAACGGCTCCGTGAGTGGCACCAACACCTTACATGGGACCAAATGTAACTCGTAGGAACAGACCGCGTGGTCACGAGATTCTCGATTTGAAAATACGACAATAATTTGCATATTTCTTGACTTAGGCATAAAAACATGGCGTCAGTGGGTGAAAACTCGAAACAACCCCCGAACAGCCCCGTGAGTGGCACCAACACCTCGTAGGGGACCAATGTAACTCATAGAAACTGATCGTACGATGATGGGATTCTGAGTTCCGAATATGATGATAATTTAAAAATATAAGGACTTAGGCAAAACATGGTGTTAGTGGGTGAAAATCCGAAACCGTCCCCAAACGGCCTCGCACGGGACCAATGTAACATGTAGGAACTGACCGCGTGATCACGGGACTTTCGGTTTGAGAATACAATGATAATTTGCATATTTCTAGAGTTAGGAATAAAAACATGGCGTTAGTGGGTGAAAACCCAAAACATCCCCCAAACGGTCCCGTGAGTGGCACCAACACCTCGCACGGGACCAATGTAACTTGTATGGACTGATCGTGCGATTATGAAATTCTCGAATTGAGAATACGATGATAATTCAAAAATATCAGGACTTAGGCAAAAACATGGCGTTAGTGAGAGAAATTTCGAAACAGCACCCGAATGGCATGGTGAGAGGCGTCAACACCTCGAACATGATCAATGTAACTCGTAGGAACTAACCTCGCGATCACGGGAATCCCGATTTGAGAATACGATGATAATTTGCATATTTGTAGACATAGGCATAAAAATGGCGTTAGTGGGTGAAAATTCGAAAGAACCCCCAAACGGCCCCGTGAGTTGCACCATCACTTGACACGGGACCAATGTAACACATTGGAACTTATCGCGCGATCATGGGACTCCCGATTTGAGAATACGATGATAATTTTCATATTTCTGGACTTGGTCATAAAAACATGGTGTTAGTGGGTGAAAACCTGAAACATCCCCCGAACGACCCCGTGATGGCACCAACACCTCGCACGGGACCAATGTAACTCGTAATAACTGACTGTCCGATCACGAGATTCTCGGTTTGAGAATACGACAATAATTTATAAATATAAAGACTGAGGCAAAACATGGCGTTAGTGGTTGAAAACTCAAAAAAGCCCCCGAAATTTCCCGTAAGTGGTGCTAACACCTCGCACGGGACCAATATAACTCGTTGGAAATGACAACGCGATCACTCCACTCTCGGTTTGAGAATACGATGATAATTTGCATATTTCTAGACTTAGGCATGAAAACATGCCATTTGTGGGTGAAAGTCTGAAACATCCACCGAACGGCCCTGTGAGTGGCACCAACACCTCGCACGCGACCAATGTAACTCATAGGAACTTACTGCGTGATCACGGGACTCCCGCTTGGAGAATACGATGATAATTTTCATATTTATAGACTTAGGCATAAAACCATGACGTTACCGGGTAAAAATCCAAAACAGCCCCCGAACGGACCTGTGAGTGGCACCAACACCTTGTACGGGACCAATGTAACTCGTATGAACTGACCGCGTGATCATGAGATTCCCAATTTGAGAATACCATGAAATTTTAAAAATATGAGGACCTTAGCTTAAAAATAAGGCATTAGAGGGTGAAATCATGAACCAACCTCCCTTACGGTCCCGTGAGAGGCACCAACACCCCTTGCGGTGTAACTCGTAGGAACTCACCGTATGATCACATGAATCCCGATTTGAGAATACGACAATAACTTGAAAATAAGAGGACCTAAGATAAAAAAGAAGCTGTTAGAGGGCGAAAACTCGAATCAACCCCTTTGCGGTCCCGTGAGACGCACCATCACCCCTCACGGTGTAACTCCTAGGAACTCACCGTGCGATCACGTGAATTTCGATTTGAGAATATGATGATAATTTCAATATAAGAGGACTTAAGCTTAAAACCAAGGTGTTAGAGGGAAAAAACACAAAACAGCCCCTGTGCGGTCCCGTGAGAGGCACCAACACCTCTCAGGGGACCAATGTTACTCGTAGGAACTGACAGCGTAATAACGGGATTCCTAGTTTGAGAATACCATGATAAAATAAAAATATCATAACTTAGGCAAAACATGGCGTTAGTGGGTGATGATCCAAAACAGCCTCGAAACAGCCCCATCAGTGGCACCAACACCTCGTATGGGACCAATGTAACTCGTCGGAACTAACCGCGTGATCACGGGACTTACAGTTTGAGAATACGATGATAATTTGCATATTTATAGACTTAGTCAAAAAAACATGGCATTAGTGGGTGAAAATCCAAAACGCCCCCCGAACGGCCCCGTGAGTAGCACCAACACCTCGCCCCGTGAGTTGCAAGTATGAATGCATTTTATACTATAAGGATCATAAGGACAAACGGGTTTTTTGCAAGTATGATTGCTTTTTATACTTGATTTGAATGCGGTTTTAATAATACACATGTCTTACATCAATGTCCTCACGATTACACTTCAGTCCCACATCCAAGTCCTCACGATTACATTCATATTTCACATCCATGTCCCCATGAGTACAGTCCCATCCTACATCCAAGTTCTCATGATTACACTCATGTCCCACATCTAAGTTCTCATGATTACACGCCTCTCCCTCTGCTAACTTAGCCAAAATTTATAGATTCAACTAAGCCAAAATTTGGAGATTAAACTCATCCTCCACATGATCCATCTGTTGATTTATTAGATTTTTCAAGTAAAAGGAATATTAGAAGTGGATAAGTTATCGCTTCAGCTACTACTAGAACGGTGGTGCGTGGCCATCAATTATTGATATTTGAACGTAAGGTTTATGTTAGTAGCGTAGATCCATGAGAAGAGAATCATCCGTTGTATCGACAAAATTACGAGGTGGGGAACTATTAAGGACGTCGAGAAATCTTGAGGGTTTGGCCCTTGCTTTGTCTTTTCCTCAAGTGATCCGTAGTAATTTATTTTGAACAATTTGAACAAATTGTCAAAGTGAACAATCAGTACTATTTGGAACTATTTAACTGTTTTCTACTCTATTTTTAATGTATGTTCCTATGAACATACTATTGTTTGGAATCAAATTAAAATCTTTTTAGGGTGAAATTACATCCCTTTTGATTTTATTTAGTTTAGTTCTGAATTTTTATTTAGTTTTAGTTCCACTTTTGATCCTAGACTTACCATTAGTTACAAACAGGATCAATATCCTCTTAGGATATGTTGTTGGGTAATAAGCTCGATTGAAAACCCCCTACAACACTAGGGTAAGCAACTAGTAGGGCCATGCCCCATGCATCTAATATTCTCAAATGTTGGTTTTTTTTCGAAAGCCCCCACTATGGGAGATTTGGCTCATCTTTGTACCTCCAATAAACCAACCATGTTATCCATCTCCATTGCTTTTGTTATTGATCAAGTAGTGTTTCTCAAATATTCCATTAATGGTAATGTAGGTTTCTTTTCTATTGTTTATGCTTCCACTTCAGACATATATAGAATAAACATACGGACCTCCCTTATTAACTTCAGATCATCCTAT
Source organism: Sambucus nigra (assembly GCA_949130495.1). Lineage (NCBI taxonomy): Eukaryota > Viridiplantae > Streptophyta > Magnoliopsida > Dipsacales > Adoxaceae > Sambucus > Sambucus nigra. Next base: position 358,683,741 of record OX422208.1, read on the forward strand.
GATAGACCTATTGTTGTTATGGGAGACTTTAATATTGTTTTGGGTTGTCAAGAATTCAAAGGGCCAAATATGCCTTCTAGAATCTCATATGAGGAATTCAAATATGCCATTGACCAATGTGATCTTATTTATGTTGTGACCCAATGAATGCTTTACACATGTAGCAAGTCCACTTCTTTACCTGGTAGATTTGTCAACATAGAGTTTGAAAGTCATTATTTGGAATGATATTTGATGGAATGCATTAGGATTTCACTATTATTGAGTTTTATGATTTCAGTAGTTATGAAAATGATCATTCTCTGTTCCATGTCATTAGTATGTCGATAATGCTCTCTATTCTATGGAATTCACTGCTATTACCACACTATTTTTATAGTGCTATAGATATAGGAACATAACATATGTTATTAGTTTATCTTAGTTAAAAGAACTGATGTGGTGATGTTTACATGGGATGGATTATAAATGATATGGTGATATGAATTCCAAATCAGCTTAAAGAACTGATCTCATTTAAAAGAACTGATGTGTTGATATACCTAGAACTGATGTACCGATCTCTTTTATAAGAAATGATGTCTCAACTCTATGCATAGAAGAGATGAAGAAGAAAAAGTGGTGATGTTTACATGGGATGGATTCTAAATGATATCGGTTATGATACATTTTTTATTAGATTTTAAAGCATCTGTTATGTCCATTAAAATTTGACTGATTTCTTCCGAGGACAGGGCCTGAAGCCTTCTGGAGATTTCCCTAACTGAAACATCCATGTCACGTGCACCACCATCTCTAAGTGGGACCCAATTATGAGCATCTCGATGGAAGAGTGTACCAATACACTGTCCTTGAAGTAATTTGATGATATTATTACCAGTAAAGCCACTGGTAATAACGATGGGGATGCTCGCATTAGTTGTACACACAACAAATATTACTTTGTTAGTCATAACCCCTCTTCCGGTCCTAGACTTGTCCCCAAAAGTAATTACACCCTCAAGCCTTTCCTTCTTGTATGTGTTAATTAGCTTTGATTTTGGATCGTTGAAAGGGGCACTATAGAGACCCTCAACATCACTTAACATAACAAGGAGCTCAACTTTGAGATGTAATTCAAATGTTTCTATGTAATTCATTTTGCAGTTCTTATTTATTTACTGTTACTGTTATAACTTAGTTGTTATGACTAGTTCTTTGTAACTAAATTTGTCAACTATTATAACTAAATTTTTAACTACATTATAACTAATTCATTAATTGTTATTACTGTTATAACAGGTCCATGCCTATTATAACAGGTATGCCTTTTATAATAGGTCCAGGCGTTTTATAATTCATTAACTAATTTTTTCATTAGAATACTTATTTTATCATTTTGTCATTACATTACAACTGTCATTACATTGAATAATTCAATTGAGTGCCTCTAGCGAGGACCACTTGGAGAATACGATTTTCCAAACTGACAGAAATAGTTATGTGAATCCTTTTTTCGTGTGAAGTAGACAAACCTATACGAAGTAGACAAACAAACCTAACTTATTTTTTCTACATAATGCGATCTGTTTAATTTTAGATATCTTTTTTTTATTTCAGATATCTTTTTTGTGATTTGTTTAATTTCAGATATCATTTTTTGACGGTGTAGGGAACTTAAATCACCGTCATGATGAGAGAAGAAAGTTTCAGACCTTCCGAAAGAGGTATTTACATTTTTAATTCCTATGAGAATATCAAACATATCTCATAGGTATATTTTGGTTATGAATGTACTGTAGTTGTAATTCATATCTCATATCAGTGCCCTTTTTTAATTTAGAGTTGTGAATAAATTTGGGACCTGATTTCATATTTTTCTGCACAGTTAGGTTTTTATTTCAGATTTGGGTTTTAATTTTTAACATTGTCATTAGTTTAAAAAAATAGTATTAATCACAATAAGCCCCTAACTTTAGATTACCAGCAACAAAAAAATAGAACAGCTACTATAAAATAATTTGGGAAAATGTATCAGATCATATCCGTAACGTATCAAAGCGTAATATTAATATAATTTTAAAAATAAAAAGAGAGGCATTTTCTAAGTCAAGGATCTCTCTTTAAAAGACAACAAGTCAAATGATTTTACATTAAAAAAACATATTGGGTTGGATATTAAAGTCAAAAAATGTTAAAAAGTCACAACCCTTATGTTTTATTTTGGGTGGTGCCAATTGTCCAAGAAACAAATAGACATTTTACTATTGTATCCTTTAATGTGGTTTTATTTATTTGTCATATAGGTTTTGATAATTGTTTTTTTTTTTCAAATTACTTACTCATTATTATTCATCTATTTCTTGATTCAGTCAGACATTCGTGCTTTCAAAATTATATTTTTAGAAGAGTAATATACAAAATACTTATTTTTTACTTTAGGTAGAAAGATAATTATCTCTGTTCATGTGGGTGCATGATTTATTTTGATAATTGTAATACATGATGGGAATTATAGTCTATTAGTATATTATAGTCTATTAGTCTATAATAGACATGTACTAATTTGTCTCTGAGTCATATTTTAGCCTACATGATCTAAATTCCCAATTACTTTAGTAGGGGAAGTCTAAGTTTCAATTTTTGAGAAGAAAAAATACCTCTGAAAGATTAGTTTGTCTAAATTTGTCTATGGATAATTTCATCTGTATTACTGGTGGAATGGTTTAGTGGTACTATTTGGAGATTTTAAAACCATCACAACCACACCCTCCATAAAGTGAGGTGTATCATTTATCTGTCCATTTAGCCGTTAATACTGAAACTTACAGAGCCTTCTAAACTAGATTTTCTTTCAGGTGAGTCTTTTAACTGAGAATGGTAATAGCAAGGATGACTTGAGGCTTCCCACTGATGAAGATCTGCATGGTCAAGTATTACATAATCTTGTAAAATATTTCCTTTCGTACGTGATGTCAATGTGTTAAAGACTCTTCTGTGTGTTTATCTACTTTTTTAAGTCTCCTTTGTTTTCTCTCCCTTAAAATCAAATAATAAATCTTAACTCCTAGTCTATTGACAATTTTTTTAAACATGATTGAGGCTTACGCTTCAAGCCTTGACTTGAGGTGGGGTGTGGTAAAGTATCTTGAAGTAATGTACTTCTAATTCATGCTCTATAATTAATTATAGAGCATGAATTAAATGTACCATCTAATTCATGCTCTATAATTAATGTACTTAAAAACATAAATTGTGCGTGCTCTATAATTAGTGTACTTGTAAATATACCCTGCAATTCATGCAGTACTAAACTAATGTATGTAATTAATATTGTCTACTTAAATGTGTTTATGTTTGATCTAAGTAGCGTACCACCTAAGATCATAGGCACATATGTAAAATCAGTACAAAAATAACACCACAAGAGTCAAGTTATAGTCAATCTACAAAGAATAATCAGAAGGCTAGTGTGACGGATTAAGTGTTTGCTCTAGGAGGCAGGATTGTTAGGAGTTCTTCATTCAGAAGGCAGTTTTGAAGGAAAATGTGTTACTCTTGGGTGATTTAGCAATGGAAAGTTCTTAGCTCTACAAGTTTTCCAATGTGTCATGTCATGTTGGATTCATGTTGTGTCTAATCAGTTTCGTGTCAAGAATGGAGTCGGCCATATCCAACCTTTTTATAGTCGTGTATCATGTTAAATAGGGCTCATATCTCTAAATCATATATTCATCAACTCATTTATATAATTTTATGTAACGGGTTAATTAATGACCCAACAAAACGTTTCCCCTTTACTGTTAAACCCTCTCTTTAAAAAACACTTTACCCTCTACTCTCAACTCTCTCTGTGCTCTCAAGACAACTCTCAAAACCGTCTCCCTCTCTTTTCTCACGTGATGCCATCAACGCTAAAAATTGTCTCTCTCTCTACTCTCACGTGACATCGACGACGCTCCTCCCTCTTTGCTCTCAATGCCGAGAAGAGATCTTGTTCAAGGGGATCCATTATCTTTTGAAACTTTAATATTGTTAAAGTTTAATCTTCCTCTCAGCTTCAGATTATGTGTAAGCATTTTAAACTTAAATCTGATTCTATTTTCTTCAATTCCATAGTAATGTTGGGTAGTAATTATATGTGTTTAATTTCTTTTCTTTTTTATGAAAGAAGATTAAACTGTTTGGTAGTCATTATATGTATTTTTTTGTTGGGTAGTCATTGTATGTATTTTTCATCTTCCCTTTCTTTTTTCAAGGATATTTGATGGAACTCGGGAGACCAACTTGAGATGATGACGCAACTGCTCGAGCTCAGCTACTTGCTAAGACAAATCAGGTATTTTATTGTATTAATGAACATATGTTTCTTTATTTTGTTGCTTTGTTTGTTTCTTGCTTTGTTTTTTAGTTGCACCGTTTTCCCTTTTTCAGTGTTAAGATGATGAGATGTTGTTTCTTTACTTCATATTGGTGTAGCAGTTGAATTGCCAAAAATTAGGGTCTTGCTAAGGACTGAATTAAATTTATTATTGAACACTATTTCTGATTTTTTTAGTACTAAACATTGTATTAAATTTAATATTAAGCACTAGTTTTTTAAATTTGTAAAAACAACCATTTAAAAGAACAGCATCTAAAAAAAACTACCCCTAAAATAGTTTTAAAAATTCATAAAAAACAGCCCCTAAAATAGTTTAAAAAGTCCATAAAAAACATCCCCTAAAACATTTCAAAAAGTCCATAAAAATCGCCCCTTTGAAAAATAGTATAAAAATTTTTAAATTTTAGAAAAATCATTTAACAAATAAAATCAGGACTAATTTTTTAATCGAACCAGACCAAAATTAGCCTAGACCGGTAAAATAGGTCAACCGAATTATACGGTTCAAATTTGGTCTAACAATATATAGGACCGAATAATTCAGTTTGGTCTTAAAAATGGCCTAAAGTCGGATCGGGCCGGATCGAAACCACGTCTAATATGAGGGACTGCTAGGTCCTAGTCTTACCTGTAAGAAACAACAGGATCCTTGTGGCAACCTCCATGTGTGATTTCTACAAATGAATTTTTGGATAATAGGTTGACTCGTCAATTATAATATTAAAAAAACTATATTTATTCCTCGATAGTAATTTGTATGCTTTTTTTCTTTCTCATAGCCGAGAAGTTTGGTTGTATAGAATTTGTAAGCCCAAAAGATTATAACAAGTCTGATCAAGAGGTTGTTTCCCCAACACTTTTTGAACGTTGGGCTTCCTTTTACATTCAGTGATTATTGTCATTACAAATTAACGTTTTCAACTCCTAATCCACACAATGGAATTTTCTTTTACATGTAGTGGGATTATCACGTTGAACATTGATGAGAAAATGTCGACCACATCTTGGAATTGCAATAAGGTAAACTATATTGTATATTTGTTTTTGTTTTGATGAAAATTTTGTTGACTATATTTGGTTTTGTTTTGCCCATTTTTGTATTTGTTGTGCTGTTAGCTATTCGTTCGGGAGATCGTTGTCAAGAGTAAAACTAGTGGATCGAGTTTTGCATTGCATCAACTTTTGTCCTCCCAAATAGTTAGTTTGAGTATTTTGGGGTTGTGGATGTTATTTAATTTTTGAATATTATGATGTATCGAGATATATATTTTTCACTATAATCATCATTAGTTTTTGGCTCGTGGATATTTTGATGTAATAAGTTAGTGATATTATGGGGTTTCGGAATTTGCTATTTTCTAAAACTAATATTTTATGACCTTGATTATTATTTATGACAAGTTAGTTGTAAGTCCCAGCACCAGCTATGTAGAACGTTTTTAAGATAATTTCAAAAGAAGATTTGCAACTATCTCATCTCTAATACCTAATTCATTATCTTGATTATTATCTATTTACAAGGGTTGATTTAACCTTAAATAATAGTTGTTTATTGATGGAGTAATGATTTTTTTTTATATCGACTTTTATGTCAATTTTGATGAAACTCTTATAAAATTACTAAAACTGAGAAAAATGTGATGTTATTTATGTCAGTTTTTCACGAAAATGTGATTAAAAACATGGCGAATATAGTATTTTTTACGTGTGTTCATAAAAATTGAGATAAATGCGATCTTATTTATGTCTGTTTTATGAATATTTCTGTTAGGGCTTTATATGTCAGTTTTGAAAAATTCTAAAACTGACATAAATGGTCATTTATGTTAGTTTTTTACTGACATAAATGACCATTTTTCTTGTAGTGAGAGGGTGAAAACATGAAACAACCCCCTTACGGTCCCGTGAGAGGCACCAACACCCCTCACGGTGTAACTCGTAGGAACTCATCGTGATATGACATGAATCCCGATCTGAGAATACGACAATAACTTTAAAATAAGAGGACTTTAAGCTTAAAATCAAGTTGTTAGAGGGCAAAAACTCGAAATAGCCCCCTTGCAGTCCTGTGAGAAGCACCATCACCCCTCACGGTGTAACTCCTAGTAACTCACCATGCGATCATGTGAATCCCGATTTTTAGAATACGACGATAATTTCAATATATGAGGACTTAAGCTTAAAAACAAGGTTTTAGAGGGTAAAAACTCAAAGCAGCCCATGTGCGATCCTGCGAGAGGCACCAACACCTCTCAGGGGACCAATGTAACTCATATGAATTGACCACACAATAACGGGATTCCTAGTTTGAGAATACCACGATAATTTAAAAATATCATAACTTAGGCAAAACATGGTGTTAGTGGGTGATGATCCGAAACAGCCTCGGAACTGCCCCATGAGTGGCACCAACACCTCGCACAGGACATATGTAACTCGTCGGAACTAACCTCGTGATCACGGGACTTACGGTTTGAGAATACGATGATAATTTGCATATTTATAGATAATCATAAAAACATGGCATTAGTGGGTGAAAATCCAAAATAGCCCCCGAACGGCCCCGTGAGTAGCCCCAACACCTAGCACAGGACTAATATAACTCGTAAGAACTGATCGTGTCATCATGGGATTCCTTCTTTAAGAATAAGATGAAAATTTAAAAATATTAGGACTTAGGCAAAACATGGCGTTAGGGGTGAAAACCCGAAATAGCTCTCGAACGGCCCCGTGAGTTGCACCAACACCTCGCACGGGACCAATGTAACTCGTAAGTATTGACCGCGCAATCACAGGACTCCCAGTCTGAGAATACGATGATAATTTTCATATTTATAGACATAGGCATAAAAACATGACATTAGTGGGTGAAAACTCGAAACAGCCGCCGAACGACCCCATGAGTGGCACTAACACCTTGCACATGACGAATGTAACCCGTAGGAACTGACCGCGTGATCACAAGATTCTCGGTTTGAGAATACGACGATAATTTAAAAATATCAGGACTTGGACAAAACATGGCATTAGTTGGAGCAAATTCGAAATAGCCCCCGAACGGCCCCGTGAGTGGCACCAACACCTCGCACAAGACCTATGTAACTCGTCAGAACTGACCACGCGATCATGGGACTCCCGATTTGAGAATACGACAATAATTTTTATATTTTTAGACTTAAGCATAAATACATGGCGTTAGTGGGTGAAAATTTGAAACAACCCGCATACGAGCCCATGAGTGGCACCATCATCTGGTACGGAACCAATGTAACTCGTAGGAACTTACCGTGTGATCACAGGACTGCTAATTTGAGAATAAGACAATAATTTTCATATTTCTAGACTTAGGCATAAAAACATGGCTATAGTGGGTGAAAACATGAAACAACCCTCGAACGGCCCCGTGATGGCACTAACACCTCGCACGGGACTAATGTAACTCGTAATAACTGACCGTTTGATCACCAGATTCTCGGTTTCAGAATATGATGATAATTTATAAATATCAAGACTCAGGTAAAACATGGCGTTATTAGGTGATAACTCGAAAAATCCCCCGAAGGGCCCCGTGAGTGGTGCTAACACCTTGCACAGGACCAATATAACTCGTAGGAACTGACCGTGCGATCACTGGAATATCGATTTGAGAATATGATGATACTTTTCATATTTCTAGACTTACGCATAAAAATATGGCATTAGTGGGTGAAAATCCAAAACAGTCCCAGAAGAGCCCCGTGAGTTGCACCAACACCTCGCACGTGACCAATGTCACCCGTAGGAACTGACCACGTGATCACAAGATTCTCGGTTTGAGAATACGACAATAATTTAAAAATATCAGTACTTAGACAAAACATGGCGTTAGTTGGAACAAATTCGAAATAGCCCCCGAACGGCCCCGTGAGTGGCACCAACACCTCGCACGGGACCTATGTAACTCGACGGAACTGACCACGCGATCACGGGACTCCCGATTTGAGAATACAACAATAATTTTTATATTTTTAGACTTAAGCATAAATACATGGCGTTAGTGGGTGAAAATTTGAAACAACCTGCATACGAGCCCATGAGTGGAACCATCATTTGGTACGGAACCAATGTAACTCGTAATAACTTACCGTGCGATCACAGGACTACTGATTTGAGAATAAGACAATAATTTGCATATTTCTAGACTTAGGCATAAAAACATGGCTATAGTGGGTGAAAACATGAAACAACCCTCGAACGGCCCCGTGATGGCACCAACACCTCGCACGGGACTAATGTAACTCATAATAACTGACCGTTCGATCACCAGATTCTCGGTTTGAGAATACGATGATAATTTGCATATTTGTAGACTTAGGCATAAAAACATGGCATTAGTGGGTGAAAATCCAAAACAGCCCCCGAACGGCCCCGTGAGTGGCACCAACACCTTACATGGGACCAATGTAACTCGTAGAAAACTGACCGTGTGGTCACGAGATTCCCGATTTGAGAATATGATGAAAATTTAAAAATATTATGACTAAAGCAAAATAAGTTATTAGTGGGTGAAAATCCGGAACAACCCTCGAATGACCCCGTGAGTGGTGACAACACCTCGCACAGGACTAATATAAATTGTAGGAACTGACCGCGGGATCACGGGACTCGCAGTTTGATAATACAATGATAATTTTCATATTTCTAGACTTAGGCATAAAAACATGAAACAACCACCGAACGGCCCCGTGATGGCACCAACACCTCGCACGGGACCAATGTAACTCGTAATAACTGACCATTCGATCACGAGATTCTCCATTTGAGAATACAATGATAATTTATAAATATTAGGACTCAGGAAAAACATGGCGTTAGTGGGTGAAAACTAGAGAAAAACCCCGAAGGTCCCCATGAGTGGTGCCAACACCTCGCACAGGAGAAATATAACTCGTAGGAACTGAATGCATGATAACTGGACTCCCAATTTGAGAATACGATGATAATTTGCATATTTATAGGCTTAGGCATAAAATCATGGCATTAGTGGGTGAAAATCCAAAACAAACCCCAAACGGTCCCGTGAGTGGCACCTATAGCTTGCACGGGACCAATGTAACTCGTAGGAACTTATCGCGCGATCTCGGGACTCCTGGATTGAGAATAGGATCATAATTTGCATATTTATAGACTTAGGTATAAATACATGGCATTAGTGGGTGAAAATACGAAACAGTCCTTGAACGGCCCCGTTAGTGGCACCAGCACCTCGTACGGGACCAATGTAACTCGTAGGAACTTACCGCTTGATCACGAGACTCCCAGTTTGAGAATACGATGATAATTTGTATATTTTTTGACTTAGGCATAAAAACATGGCATTAGTGGGTGAAAATCCGAAACATCCCCCGAACGGCCCCGTGAGTGGCACCAACACCTTACATAGGACCAATGTAACTCGTAGGAACTGACCGCGTGGTCACGAGATTCCCGATTTTGGAATATGATGAAAATTTTAAAATATTTGGACTTAACAAAACAAGTTACTAGTGGGTGAAAATCCGAGCAACCCTCGAACGACCCCGTGAGTGGTGACAACACATCGCACGGGACTAATATAACTCGTAGGAACTGACCGTGCGATCACGGGACTCCTAGTTTGATAATACGACGATAATTTGCATATTTCTAGACTTAGGCATAAAAACATGGCATTAGTGGGTTAAAACATGTAACAACCATCGAACGGCCCCGTGATGGCACCAACACCTCGCACAAGACTAATGTAACTCGTAATAACTGACCGTCCAATCATGAGATTCTCGATTTGAGAATATGATGATAATTTATAAATATTAGGATTCAGGAAAAACATGGCGTTAGTGGGTGAAAACCAGAAAAAAACCTCGAAGGGCCCCGTGAGTGGCGCCAACACCTCGCACGGGAGAAATATAACTCGTAGGAACTGACCGCACGATAACTGGACTCCAGGTTTGAGAATACGATGATAATTTTCATATTTATAGACTTAGGCATAAAATCATGACATTAGTGGGTGAAAATCCGAAACAGCGCCATGAGTGGCACCTACAGCTTGCACAACACCAATGTAACTCGTAGGAACTTATCGCGCGATCTCGGGACTCCTGGATTGAGAATAGGATGATAATTTGCATAATTATATACTTAGGTATATATACATGGCGTTAGTGGGTGAAAATACGAAACAGTCCCTGAAGGGCCCCGTTAGTGGCACCAAAACCTCGTACGGGACCAATGTAACTCGTAGGAACTTACCGTGTGATCACGAGACTCCCAGTTTGAGAATACGATGACAATTTTTATATTTATGGACTTAGGCATAAAAACATGGCATTAGTGGGTGAAAACCTGAAACAACCCCCGAACGGCCCCGTGAGTGGCACCAATACCTTACGTGGGACCAATGTAACTCGTAGGAACTGACCGCGTGGTCACCATATTCCTGATTTGAGAATACGATGAAAATTTAAAAATACCAGGACTTAGCAAAACAAGTCGTTAGTGGGTGAAAATCCGAAACAGCCCTCGAACGGCCCTGTGAGTGGTGACAACACCTCGCACAGGACTAATGTAACTCATAGGAACTGACCGCGCGATCACGGGACTCCCAGTTTGAGAATACGACGATAATTTGCATATTTCTAGACTTGGGCATAAAAACATGAAACAACCACCGAACGGCCCCATGATGGTACTAACATCTTGCACGAAACCAATATAACTCGTAATAACTGACCGTACAATCACGAGATTCTTTGTTTGAGAATACGATAATAATTTATAAATATCAGGACTCGGGCAAAACATGGCATTAGTGGGTGAAAACCAAAAAAATCCCTCGAAGGACCCCGTGAGTGGCGTCAAGACCTCACACGGGACCAGTATAACTCATAAGAACTGACAGCGCGAAATCTGGACTCCCGATTTGAGAATACGAGGATAATTTGTATATTTTTATACTTAGGCATAAAAGCATGGCATTAGTGGGTGAAAATCTAAAATAGCCCCCGAACGGCCCGGTAAGTGGCACCTACAGCTCGCACGGGTCCAATGTAACTCGTAGGAACTTACCGCGCGATCCTGGAACTCCCGATTTGAGAATACGATGATAATTTGTATATTTATAGACTTAAGCATAAATACATGGCGTTAGTGGGTGAAAATACGAAACAACCCCTGAACGGCCCCATGAGTGGAACCAATACCTTGCACGAGACCAATGTAACTCGTAGGAACTGACCGCGTGATCACGAGATTCCCAGTTTGAGAATACGACAAAAATTTAAAAATATCATAACTTAAGAAAAATAAGTCGTCAGTGGCTGAAAATCCGAAACAACCCCCGAACGGCCCCGTGAGTTGTACCAACACCTCGCACGCGACCAATGTAACATGTAGGAACTGACCGCACAATCACAGGACTCTTGCAATGAGAATACGATGATAATTTTAAAATTTGAGGACTTAAGCTTAAAAATATGGCATTAGAGGGTGAAAACACGAAATAACCCCCCGTACGATCCCGTGAGAGGCACCAGCACCCCTCACGTTGTAACTCGTAGGAACTCTTCGGGCGATCACGTGAATCATGATTTGAGAGTAAGGCGCTAATTTGAAAATAAGAGGACTTAAGCTTAAAAATAAGGTGTTAGAGGGCGAAAACTCGAAATTGCCCCCATGCGGTCCCCTGAGAGGCACTAACACCTCTCAGGGGACTAATGTAACTCGTAGTAACTGACTACGTAATAACGGGATTCCCAGTTTGAGAATATGACAATAATTTAAAAATATCAGAACTTAGGCAAACACATGGCGTTAGTGGGTGAAAAATCAGAAACAGCCCTAGAACTGCCCCGTGAGTGGCACCAACACCTCGCACGGGGCCAATGTAACTCATTGTAACTAACCGCGTGATCATAGGACTTTCAGTTTAAGAATACGATGATAATTTGCATATTTATAGACTTAGCCAAAAAAACATGGCATTGATGCGTCAAAATAAAAAACGGCCCCCGAATGGCCCTGTGAGTGGCACCAATATCTCGCACGGGACCAATGTAACTCGTAAGAACTTACTGCGCGATCACGGGATTGCTAGTTTATGAATACGATGAAAATTTAAAAATATCATGACTTAGGCAAAACATGGCATTAGTGGGTGAAAACCCAAAACAGCCCCCGAACGTCCCGGTGGGTGGCAATTCAGGTTAGTCGTGTCATTTTTGGGTCGTGATGATTTTGATTTTATTATAAGTTTTAGGTAATCTTAAATCTATACAAGCTAATCGTGTCATGTTCGGGTTATTACCATAAACGGGTTATCGTGTCAAAAATTGCCAGCCCTACCCACACCTCGCACGGGACCAATGTAACTCGTAGGAACTGACCTCGCGATCACGGGACTCTCGGTCTGAGATTATAATGATAATTTTCATATTTATAGACTTAGGCAAAAAAATGTGGCAATAGTGGGTGAAAATCCGAAACAACCACCGAACGGCCCCGTGAGTGGCACCAACACCTCGCATGGGACCAATGTAACTCATAGGAACTTACCGCACGATCACGGGGCTCCCAATTTGAGAATAAGATGATAATTTGTATATTTATAGACTTAGGGATAAAAACATGGCGTTAGTGGGTGAAAACCTGAAACAGTTGCCGAACGAACCCGTGAGGGGCACCAACATGTCGCACGGGACCAATGTAACTCGTAGGAACTGATCGAGAGATCACGAGATTCTAGATTTGAGAATACAACGATAATTTAAAAATATAAGGACTTAGGCAAACCACATCGTTAGTGGGTGATAACCCGAAACAACCCTTGAACGACCCCATGAGTGGCGCCAACATCTAACTCGTATGAACTGACCACGCGATCACGGGACTCTCGATTTGAGAATACAATGATAATTTTCTTATTTCAAGACTTAGGCATAAAAACATGGCATTGGTGGGTGAAAATACGAAATAACCCCCGAACGGCCCTGTGAGCGGCACTAACACCTATCACGGGACCTATGTAACATGTAGGAACATATCGCGTGATCATGGGACTCCCAGTTTGAGAATACGACTGTAATTTGTATATTTCTAGACTTTAGCATAAAAACATGGCGTTAGTGGGTGAAAACCTGAAACATCCCCGAATGGCCCCGTGAGTGGCACCAACACCTGGCACGGGACCAATGTAACTCATATGAACTGACTGCATGATCACGGGATTCCTGATTTGACAATATAATGATAATTTTAAAATATCAGGACTTAAGCTTAAAAACAAGCATGAGAGGGTGAAAACACGAAACAACCCCCGTAAGGTCCCGTGAGAGGCACCAAAACCTCGAATAAGACCAACGTAACTCGTAGGAACTTATCGCGCGATCACGGGACTCCCGATTTGAGAATAAGACAATAATTTGAATATTTATAGACTTATGCAAAAAAAACTGGCGTTAGTGGGTGAAAACCCGAAACAGCCATCGAACGGCCCCGTGAGTGACACCAACACCACGCATGGGGCCAATGTAACTCGTAGGAACTAACTGCGCGATCACGGGCCTCCTGATTTGAGAATACGATGATAATTTGTGTATTTCTAGACTTAGGCAAAAAAACATGGCGTTGGTGGGTAAAAATCCAAAACGACTCCCAAACGGCCCCGTGAGTGGCACCAACACCTCGTACGGGACCAATGTAACTCGTAGGAACTTACCATGCGATCACAGGACTCCCAGTTTGAGAATAAGACGATCATTTGCATATTACAAGACTTAGGCATAAAAACATGGTGTTAGTGGTTGAAAACCCAAAACATCCCTTGAACGACCCCGTGAGTGGCAGCAACACCTCGCACGGGACCAATGTAACTCGTAGGAATCGACTGTGTGATCACAGGAATCCTAATTTTAGAATACGATGATAATTTAAAAATATTAGGACTTAACCTTAAAAATAAGGCGTTATAGGGTGAAAACACGAAATAATCCTCGTACGGTTCTGTGAGAGCAACCAAAACCTCGTACGGGACCAATGTAACTCGTAGGAACTTACTGCACAATCACGAGACTCCTGGTTTGAGAATACGACAATAATTTTCATATTTATAGACTTGGGCATTAAACATGGCGTTAGTGGGTCAAAACTCAAAACAACCCCTGAACGGCCCCGTGAGTGACACCAAGACCTCACACGGGACCAATGTAACTCGAAGGGTATTACCACGCGATCAAGGAATTCCAGATTTAAGAATATGACGATAATTTAAAAATCTTAGGACTTCATCAAAACATGGCGTTAGTGGATGAAAACCCGAAACAGCCCCCGAACGACCCCGTGAATGGCGCCAACACCTCGTACGGGACCAACGTAACTCGTAGGAACTAACCACGTGACCACGGGACTCACAGTTTGAGAAAATGATGATAATTTGCATATGTCTAGACTTAGGCATAAAAACATGGCGTTGGTGGGTGAAAATCCGAAACAACCCCCAAACAACCCCATGAGTGGCACCAACACCTCTTACGGGACCAATATAACTCGTAGGAACTTACCGCTTGATCACGGACCCGTGAGTGGCACCAACACCTCGTACGGGACCAATGTAACTCATAAGAACTCGCCGTGCGATCATGGAATTACTAGTTTTATAATACGACAATTATTTACAAATATCAGGACTTAGGCAAAACATGGCATTAGTGGGTGAAAACCCGAAACAACCCTCGAACGGCCCCATGAGTGGCGCTAACACTTTGCATGGGACCAATGTAACTCGTAGGAACTAACCGCTTGATCACGGGACTCCCAATTTGAGAATACGATGATAATTTGCATATTTATAGACTTAGGCATAAATATATGGCGTTAGTGGGTGAAAACCCGAAATAGTTGCCGAACGGCCACGTGAATGGCACCAACACCTCGCAGGGGACCAATATAACTAGCAGGAACTGACCGGGTGATCACGGAATTCCCTATTTGAGAATATGATGATAATTTAAAAATATCAGGACTTAGGTAAAACATGTCGTTAGTGGATGAAAACCCGAAATAACCCTCGAACGGCCTTTAGAGTGGCACCAACACCATGCACGGGACCGATGTAACTAGTATGAACAGCGTTCTCGATCATGGGACTCCCGATTTGAGAATAAAATGATAATTTTCTTATTTCTAGACTTAGGCATAAAAATATGTCGTTGGTGGGTGAAAATCCAAAATAGACCCCGAACGGTACCGTAAGTGGCACCGACACCTCGCAAGGGACCAATGACTCGTAAGAACTTACCGCGTGATCATGGGACTCTCTATTTGAGAATACAATGATAATTTGCATATTTCTAGACTTAGGCATAAAACATGGCGCTAGTGGGTGAAAACTGGAAACATCCCCCAAATGGCCCCGTGAGTGGAACTAACACCTTGCACGAGACCAATATAACTTGTAGGAACTGACTGCATGATAAGAGGATTCTCGATTTGAGAATAGGACAAAAATTTAAAAATATTAGGACTTAAGATTAAAAACAAGGCGTTAGAGGTTGAAAACACGAAACAACCCCCGTAAGGTCCCGTGAGAGGCACCAAAACCTCACACGGGACCAATGTAACACGTAGGAACTTACCGCGGGATCTTGAGACTCCCGATTTGAGAATACAATGACAATTTGTATATTTATAAACTTAGGCATACAAACATGGGGTAAGTGGGTGAAAACTCAAAACAACCCCGAATGGCCCTGTGAGTGGCCCCAACACCTCGCACGGGACCAATGTAACTGGTAGGAACTTATCGCGTGATCATGGGATTCCTGGTTTGAGAATATGACGATAGTTTAAAAATATTTGTACCTAGGCAAAACATGGCGTTAGTGGGTGAAAATCCGAAACAACCCCCGAATGGCCCCATGAGTGGCATCAACACCTCGCACGGGACCAATGTAACTCATAGGAACTTACCGCGCGATCACGGGACTCCCAGTTTGAGAATACGATAATAATTTCATATTTCTAGACTTTTGCATAAAGACATGGTGTTAGTGGTTGAAAACCCTAAACATCTCCCGAACAGCCCCGTAAGTGGCACCAACACCTCGCATGGGACCAATATAACTCGTTGGAACTGATCGCGCGATCATGGGATTACCGATTTGAGAATTCGACGATAATTTAAAAATATCAGGACTTAGGCAAAACATGGCATTAGTGGGTGAAAATCCAAAACAACCCCCGAACGGCCACGTGAGTAGCACCAACACCTCGCACGGGACCGATATAACCCGTAGGAACTGACCGCACGATCACTAGACTCCCGTTTGAGAATATATTGATAATTTTCATATTTCTAGACTTAGGCAGAAAAGCATTGATATGTTGATAATTATAACTTATATATGCAATTTTTCAGCTTGAATAAATTTTTTGTAAAATTACTTGGTTTCTGATATCATTGCTTTTTATATCCTATCATTTGTAGGATTTTTACACTTTGAACAAATGAAGAAGGCAATGGTTTACGACATGAAGATTGTTTATATAATGTTGTGGGCATTCAGGATTTTATTTTTTATGTGTTGCAGCCGTGCGGGCTTTTATTGTTTAGTTTTATGGCCGTGCGGGCTTTATATTAAGCATATTTTATATTTACAGGGTTTGGAGTGTCCAGAAAATAGAGGAAACTCTGCCCAATTTTTTTATTATGTGAATTATTAAGACGTGTAATAATTTTAAATTTATATATATATATATATATATATATTTGTTTATTAACAACATTCCCAATTCCCAATTTGTGATTTTTTTATTGTTTTGCCAATAATAAATACTTATAACACCTCGTACATGTCCATCGTTACATGTAACAACCGATCGTGCAGTCACAGGACCCCCGATTTTAGGATTGGAGCAAAAAGGGACTTTTTTTAAATTATAGTTAAATATGGTCTTGGACTTCGTCCATGACCATTTTTATTTTTTTCGTCGCGCTTAAAAATTGTCGCAGCCAAAGTCCATGACCCCCAGCCGTGACGAAAAATGGTCGCGGCCAAAGATCGCGACCATTTTTTTCCTTTTTTTTTCGTCGCGGCGTGGGTTATGGACTTTTCCCACGACCAATTTTTGTCACGGTTGTGGTTCACGGCCAAAGTCCACGACCAATTTTTTCCTTTTTTGTGGCGTCACGGTATGTGTCACGGACTTCGACCGTGGCTAATTTTTGTCACGGTTGTGGATCACGGACTTGGGCCGCGACCATTTTTTTCCTTTTTTTCCGTCGCGGTGTGGGTCACGGACTTTGGCCGTAACCAATTTTGTCACGGTTGTGGGTCACGGACAAAGGTCGCGACCATTTTTTCCCCTATAGCAGTATGGGCCATGGCCCAAGTCCACGACCATCTGTCGTGACCCACTGTGGTCCGTGACCATTTTTTGGTCACGGAATTGGGTTGCGACCCACAAAATTTGTCACACCCTAAATGGTCACGGACTAAGTCTGCGACCCACAGTCTTGGTCAAGGATTTTGGCCATGACCAATCGCCGGTTTTGGTGTAGTGTGAGATCCCACAAGAAGAATGTTTTGCCGAATGACTTATTAGTGAGATAGACCACTCAAACCTACAAAGCAGAGTTGGATTTTAAAATCATAGTGGAGGTGGAGAAGCTACTGGTAACTGGTTTCATCAAGCCAAACTGTAGCACCCCGTATTTGTTAGGATAAATAATTTATCTAATTTGTAGAAGTACAATATAAACTAAATTGATGATTTGGAGAAACTATTTACTTTGGAGAATATATTAAAATTGGAAGATTCAATTTATTTGGAGAATTGAGATTTAAATTAATTCGGGTTATTTCTTTTAATAATACATGTGCCATAAATTGAGGTTGAAATTTGAGATTTTATATAAGTAAATCAGATGATGATTCAGAGTGTACGGTCGAGTCCAAAAGGGACGAGATAGTCAAAATAGAGTACCCGGGGGTAGTAATTGGGTCTCGGGGAAATTTTAGGCATAACCGAGAGTGTTTGGGACATTTTAATTAAGCCCATTAGTCTAAAAATGGGATTAACCCAATAAGTGCTAATTAAGGTAGTTGGGGGCAGCCATAACTCAAAGGGAGAAAACCTAAATCTGTAGAGGAAATTTGGGAGAGCAAATTAGTGATCTTTTAGGGGCCAAACTAAAGGAGAAGGAGTGTGTTCTTCATCAAACATCTGTCTACAACAAAGGAAATCAGATCCTACAAAATTATCCAGGTATGTAGTTAAACTTGCTTTCATATAAATTGTGGCATTGCGATTCATATCATAGTGGGTGTAAACCATATTCATTTTGGTATGAGTTGTTATAGAAAAATTCATTTTTGGAGGGTCTCACATGTTAAATTTGGGTTTTGCAGATTTCGGCATTAAGGGTGAATTAATGTGAGAATAATATCATAGGAGGCTAGAATATAATTTAGAATCGAAAACCTGTAGAAATTGTTGTTGAATTCGGATTATTGAATCGAATTGAAAATTGTGATTTAAGGGATATTGAAGAAAAAAAAATTATGAACCCTAGAATTTTAATGAAAATCACTTAGGATTAATTTCATATATTAGTGTTTGAACATGTTTATAGATGAAATAAATATGGGATATAAAGTAATTGAGGTCTAGATTGAAGTTGGAAAGCTTCGGAGTTTAAAAATGGTGGAAAAAACACCCGAGGAAGATGACTGATATCTGGTCGATCGATTGATCGAACCAATACATCTATCGATCAACCCCTTTAGTTATTGTAAAATATGAGATTGTATATCTTTTTGTCACGGTCGCATGAGCTCCGACCTCGTATTTTTCTAATTTTTTTTGGATTTGATATGATTTTTCTATAATTGGGTGCGCGAGACCGACATCTTTAGGAAGAACTAAATTTGGGTTATTTGGAGATGTCCGTAGATGAGTGAAGAACTTTGGAAAAATATAAAGTAACATTATTTTTTCCTTGGATTAGATAAGTATGAATTCAGGGTATGGATTTAGGAGTATTTATAATGACCGACACTCAATAATATATGTAAAAAATATACGAACGTATTCAAATGGGAATTTTGAATGAATTTAGCATACCGACTGGTATCTTAAGGTGGAATTTAATTGATAGAAATTAAATGGAACCTAATCCATAGAGACTTATGGGATGAGTATTAAGGACTATTAAATTTAATAAGGGTGTTAAACTTATTAACTGAATCTGGTGAAATGAATTATAAAAGGTTAAAATACGGACCAGTACAGGAAGTCCGGGCATTTTGTTTGAGTGAGACCACTTGGATAAAACATAATTGAGGTGATAGTAATTAAATTAAGGGTCGGGGTTTTGACTGATATTTCTCAGGTTAGTGCTACGGGAGTTAGGCAGAAATAGATATTTATAATATATTATCGAATAGTGAATTTAACTAAAGGTGTTACCCTTAATAGTGGATTTTTGTGTAACAAATTCTAAAGGGAGAAGATACGGACTATATGAGTGAGTCGGAGTATTGTAGTTGGGTGACACTACTTTAATAAATTAATTAATGTGAAACTGATTAGATTAATCGGTGTAATTTCAAATATAACGGATTACAGGGATGAGGAAACATATGAATTAGATCAATAGAATATGAATGAATTACTTACTGCAATATTTTAAAGGATAATTGGCATACTCGGGAATATACAATGAGATATATAATTAAATTAAATAATACGTAGGATATTTGGGAGATATATATGCTATGATTGCTATCACAGGAGGTTGTAGGAAGAAGACAATCTTGTCTTGTGTTCCTTCGGGGGGATTTTGATTTGGTACCTCAAGAACATAGGATTGTGAAGACTTATTTGTGAGTTGATAAGTCAGCTGACTATGGGAGCGTATGTATGTACATGACCCATGGGCATGTGAACTATGTTTTCCTCCAATATGTTTTATTTGTATTGATACGGTTCTAGAGTGATTCGGAATATGTAGTCCTTCACACAGTGCGTGATGAATCAGGACTTGATAGCAGAGTATTCATGCAAAGGTCTCCGCCTAGGGGTGATGTATTGTATATATATATATATATATATATATATAATTAATGTGGTAAATATATATACTTGTGACTTATTCTACTATGTGTGTTTCATAAATGATGTACTAGGACATTGTAGCCTAGTAAACTCGCACCGCAACTCAGCTTAGGGGTGTAGTGTTTGTACATATATAACAGAGTGCTATATGTATACATGTGATTTAATTCTACTATTTGGGATTAGTAGAAGAGAAAGATAGTGAATTAAAAATAACTATATGATGGAGAGAAATTAGCATATACTGAGAAATTTATAATGGGATAAAAGACATGGAAATTCAATAACATATTGTATGGGTAATATGGATGGGTAGAATGAGTTAGTATGTCAAAGGAGACTTGTTATGGCTAGTCAGGTGGTGTAACTTAACTAGGAAAGGCAGAAGGCAAGCATTAAGTGTGCACATTAGATGAGGGGTGAGCTATGTCTCAAGAGAATGCGACACTAGCTTAAATGTGAAAAGTGTGCATGCATATTTAATTATTGCAATTTAACTACTTGCTAAATATTTTCAAAATGTTTTAGTTGGGATCTGTCCCGTGTCAAAATATTTTCCAAAACATTTTAGGTGTCCAGCCACAGGGTCGCCCAGTTTGAGGATTCTATCTAGGAATGCACAGTTGCGGCTCATGTGGAGGTTGTAGGACTTTGTTATAGACGCTTCGTTCATTTACTCCTAGTATAGGAACTTTTCAGTACTCATTTGGGCATGTCACCTTGAGATTTTGTATTTAGTTTACATATCGGACTTTGTGTATCCAGGTTATTATTTCAGTTACTATTTTACTTTATTGTTGAACCGATAGTTGATCCGGTTATCTTAATTTATGATATTCATCTATGTGGGATTCATTTATTAGTTATGTTGTTTGTTTTATTATTATTTATTTTTTGCATATTGTAAATTAATGAAAGATAAATTTCGACACCAGTCTCATTAAATTACTAGGTGGTTAGTAAATTTAAAAAGTTTTTTACAGTGATGCTAAGAATGATCCATATGAGACTAACATTTTATTTTGATCACGGGTTGGCCACCCGGTATTTAAGTAGGCAGTGTAGCATTCTTTCCTATGGAGACTTATTATAGGATTGTTGTATTCCTTCACACATATGACTTACGTTCTTCTGCTATTATGTTTTGTGGATGTGAATAATATACGGGTTCAGTTGGGCTTCGTACACCGAAAAACATTGGTACAACCAACAGGGGCCGTTAGAAGGACAGGAGGAGGGGAGGCTCAGCAGAAGGCATGGAATATTATGGATACGGTGATCAAGATATAATTCACCATAATTATTGTTTATGATAGATGGCATTAGGATTAACGCCAAGGTGAATTAGTTTCCCTAAAAACCTTCGTATAAAGTGGTGGTACATATTCAAACTCACCCAGTGTAGTTGATAACCGGGTGGAGTCAGGGAAACTCCTTTGAAGATCCATCAATGAGTATTCGGGAAAGAGTGGGAGTGTAGTGTGTTAATGGAAAGAGATAACCCAAAGAAAATTGAGTAGAGTGGAGTGCAGTGACACCCAAGGTTAAATTTCAGGATTTTTTTTTACTCATAGGAGCATTGTAGTAATGGTGGGATCCGGTCACCAGAACCATGTAGAGATACCATAGATAATGAGGGAATTGGGGTGTGGTTTAACCGCAAATCCCCTCATTAGTTGTTTAAATAGAGGGGTAAAGGAAATTTTAGTCCAACTTCATAAGGGTCGAACAGTGGCCGGACATGAAGGAGAGTTGAATTATTTAGCGAACTTCGTACCCAATGAGGTGGATATGAAAAAAGGGGGTTCATAAATTAAAAATGGACTTGTGGTGAATATACACAAGCGATAATTGGGAAAATTCGGCTAGAACGACGAGTGTTATTGTAGATTCACATGTGAAAAGGGTTTCGTAGAGGTATCGTAAATACAAATATAGTGTGTGGTTATTCACCGTTGAGTATAGGGTCTCTCTTTAGATCCTTCCATAGGAGAGTGGGTGTGAACACTAAGAGGATATATATATATATCCTTTGAGGCTATCTCATTTTGAGAGGTAATATTCGAGGTATGGTTTTATCCTAAGTACGAACTGTTAAGCGATGGTGAGTGGTTACACCAAGCCTATTATGTTCGTTGTTCCGGGGTAGGATGGGTGCTTTTATGATTCCTCACTTAAAAGAGGGTCGATCTCGCGGGGATATTTTTATGAAATAGACTTCAGAGAGTACATAGGTCTAGTTATATTGGATCCTGGTGCATAGGTACTTTTATTAATGTGATTCAGGGTATATCAAGTTTACCGTTGAGTGGAGAGATTTTAACTCATTGTTGTGTAACTGCTGAGAACTTAGTGATAGTGAGAGCATAGTATCGTGTGACGCCTTGAGCGTCATGGGTATAGATGCCATGATTTATGTGTTGGGAGACACAATTTGTGATATCTTGGTTATGTGCTTGGGATGCATGGATTTCAATGTCCGACAATGCTAGGGGATAATGCATTTGGGAAAGTTCTTTTGAACTTCGTTATGGGAGGTTACACACATGAATTGTAACAGATGTTGGGAATAGAGAGATGTAGTTAGATGCTAGTGAATCTGAAAAGTGTGGGTGGCCCGATATGTGTGTTTTACACAAAACTAATTTTTCTCAGAAAAAGATCAAACTTTTAAATGTGCACCAAACCAAGTTGTGAAAACCCAATTCTTACTTTAAACTAGTTTTATCTTCATTAATCCTAAACATGCATCTAATGATTAAAGCACGTAAAGTAAAGTAAAGAATACTCACAACGCCAGATGTACGAGGAAAAAACCCAAAACGGGAAAACAACCTCGGACGGCCCAAGTCAGACAATCACTATGAACAATGGTTTTACAAAGACAGATTAGCCTTACACTAAGACTCGATCCCCACGGGTCTTGACACTCCTTCTGATCTTCAATTGTTATTCAATAGTGCCCATGCATAATTTTTGTCTTCCATGATACTTGTCCATAACAAACGCGTCCACGTATGTCTCCGTGTCCACTAAATGGCTTTGATTCATCTACGATGTCGAACAAGAAGTCCTTCTCTTCTCTTCACCGCAAAAACCTTGGATGTTCAATGTGTAGAACAAACAACTTTGGTGCAGCAAGATCACTTAAACATATAAAAATGATAACTCAGATCTTTGCAAACTCTAAGGATGTGTTTATGCTTTGTAAACCTTAGAAAACATGTGCAAAACAAGTTTCTGGTCGATTATTGTTTTCCAGAATGCACACCTATGAAATTATGGGGAAAACACTATTTAAATAGGATTTAAATGACGCCTCAAAAAATGTGTCATTCGAACGACTTGAGGAACTCGTTCGAGCGACATCCCATC
Source organism: Sambucus nigra (assembly GCA_949130495.1). NCBI lineage: Eukaryota > Viridiplantae > Streptophyta > Magnoliopsida > Dipsacales > Adoxaceae > Sambucus > Sambucus nigra. The sequence goes on from OX422208.1 coordinate 358,707,613, forward strand.
ATGTTTGAACGAGATTGGATGTCGTTTGAATGACAACTCGAAAGTCTGACTTTTTTTTTACTCTTTGATTAAAACGTCTCTTCCAAAGAAAGATCCAAAAATGTCAAACTCTTTTACGAGCTTATCATCATAAAACGTAGTGTTAACCTTTAAAACACATTTAAAAAACATTTTTCTTTATAAAAATTACATCCTTATCTTTTATAAAATAATTTCGAGCACCATTTGTTATACGCATTCATACCTGAGTGATCTCAGAATGAAATTAACTTTGAAGACGATTAAACTTGCACCAATTAAACTTCGGCATGATTTAATTCTTTGAAGCTTTGTCGTAACTCCTCAATATCTTCAATACATCATAGACCAAGTGGGATCATGACGAAATAAAATTCTCCCTATGACATATTATAAACATAGTTTTGTTCACGGAATTAAGTCAAAATAATACAGGGACTCAATTGGAAATTTATGTCCTTACAAATCTCCCCCTTTGACTATTCTGGGACAAAACTAAGCCAGTGAAATGCCTAAGCCGGGCCGTCAAGCCGTATGACACCTAAATCCCATCCCATAAACCCAAAATAAAAAATACAGGACACAGACTAAAATATATAGCACCGGCAAGCATGGACTGTATGAATGTGATGTAGACTTGAAATCTTGAATCGCTGAGACATACCTACACACGTGATACAGACAAACAGATTCCCAGTGAAGTATGGAGGAACAAATGACACCAATTTATATTTCTAATAAGAATAAATCATTTGAAACATGTGAACAATTATATTTGAAACAAATATAATCAAACAATATGTAAAACCAGATATCAATAGTGGCCCTCAACAAATCTCCCCCTACATCACATACATATATCCCCCTTTTTGTCTCGAATAGACAATCCAGTGAAAAGATAAACCAATATAAAATGTCTAGCATGAGAATATGAAACCAATTTGAATCAAGTTGATACCAATTTGAGAATTGAAAACCGCTAGATAATCATAATACAACCAGCTAAATATGATCAAGCAATGATAAATCAGTAGCTAGTAAATCAAGGAATCACACAAAGAATATCACAAACTAATCAGGTGTGATAAACGACCTCATATGCAAAATACCAATTTGGAACATAAAAGAACCTGCATATAAACCAAACAGTCCAGAAATGCTTCCCGCAGTTCCAAAAATATATCAAATTAAACTAGTGGACTGCAAATTAATCAGAAGACATTTTTCAGCCCGTCGTTCGAATGAGCCATGGACTTCACTCAAACGAGGTGAGAAAGTACCTCGAACGAAGTACGTTCTCGTTCACGCGAGATGAGTTGTCGTTTGAAAAACTTCGCGTGACCTGCCAAAATTTTCGAGATTCCCCAAAATAATATAAAATATAGTCCAGTGAAAAAAATTTCGCAAAAAAATTGCAGGATGGGCCTAATAGATGCAAAACAGTGCTAAAGCAGTAGACTTTTTGCACAAAATGCAAAAACTCATAAAAACTAAAAATGCAAGTTACATGCAAACATAGTACCGATGTGCTCAAACATGGACATGGAATGAATGGGCGTGAATCTAAAACAAATGAGTCACAATTCCAACACATCGAAATGATCAAGAATCTCTAATTGATAGCGATAAATAATCAAACATTATCATAGCCATATGACAATTAAAGTGTGAGCTTAATGAACTAAACATACTACATGCACAGAAATCCAGAATTTTGATGATTCTACAAATAATAGCGTCAAATTGCAATGTTTCAACATTAGGATTAGTTGTGCAAACCCGTTTAAATTTTCTCCAACCAAACTCCCTTATATATATATACTTTTTTCAAGTTCTTTTGAGGTTTCTAGCATTCTTAACTTGGAGAAAATCTTATTGGCCCTTTTCTTAGCGTATTACATTTTCTTTTGGGCTCTTTTAAACGGTGGCTTTCACGACGAGTTAGTTTTGAACTCTCGTAGCCCTTTCTCGTGAATCACTCATCATTTTTGCCAATTTTAAATCTTCATGGTAAATGGTTATTACATGCACACTTCTCCTTAAGTTTACTTACGCATAGATGACAAGATTGAGATAACAACACGTTACCAAATTCAAATATGCAAGAGAAGTCAAACATCCATATAAACTCGTGCATGTGTGCGATGTTGGCATATATATATATGTAAAGTCGAATCAAAATGCATATCAACTTCGAAACAACCCCATATAAACAATGGTTAAGATCATTCTAAGCATCAATAATAATGACCAAATGTCCTAGCCACATGGATAATGAAATGATGGGGGGGGTCTAAGCACACCAATATGCCACATCAAACATGTAAACTCAAAAACAAAAAACGAAAATCTTTTTGGCTTTTCAAACATATTTTGACTCAAAGAAAAGCAAAATGTTTTTGGATTTTCAAAAATTTCTCAAAAACAAAATCTTTTTGTATGTTTGAAATAGGACTCAAACAAATGAAACCTATAGTACAAAATGATACACATGTCATAATACTAGCAATGCATATACCATGAAGCAAACTATCATATGAAAAACGTGGAAACACTATCATCCTTTAGATTTAGCATGGGAAGAATCAAGTGAACCCAAACGAGAATCATGAAGTTTAATTCCTAAAGCCACTAAATCCGATTTCCTAACCCAAGTAGGTGTAAAACGACGCATGGGGGTTAGGGGAACCGGGGCAACTTTATTCCTAAACTTTCTAGGAGCTTGTCTGAGGTCGTAACAATAACGCCTAATGTGACCTTTCCTGCCACAAAATGTTCAAGTGTAGACGTGGTGGGAATGCTTACCTATATGTGGACCTTTTCTAACCACCCTAGTGTTTCTCACACGTGCGAGGGGAATGGGAACAACTCTCTCAACAAAACCTATACCTCCCCTATCTTCCTTAATTTGGACTGTGCCTAGGATCTTATCTAACTTCTCCGACCTAGCCTCCAAATCAAACTTGACTCTAGACGATTCTATCAATCTCTCCTCTAACTCGTGAATCCTAGACTCGAGCAAATGTCTAGACTCCTCAAAAACTAAAATCTCCTTTTTCAAGGACTCCATCAAACCACAGAGATTATCTCTCTCTTTCTCCACAAACTCTAATTTCTCCCTAATCTTCTTCTCTTGTGGCCTAAGATCCTCAATCAAACTACCATTATTTTATATGGAACTCTCATTCAACTTAGATTGCAATTTTGAGTTAGCCTTTTTCACCTTCACCGTTTCGGCATATAACTCATTAAACGCATTTTGAAATTCTTTCACATCTACCTCCTCCTCGTCACTCTCTTCATCCTCACTAATATGGGATACACTCAAAACCTCCTCGAAAGTGTCATGCACATGAGAATCGTCATCGCTCACATGACATGCCATAAACGCAATAAAGTTATGATCAATAGGGGAACTATCTCCCTCTTCCGGATCACTATCACTTAAGGTGGCATTATAGACAATGGGTTGCTTTCCCTCTTTCTTAAGTCTAGTGGGACACTCCTTAACCTTGTGACCGTACCCCTCCCACCCAAAACATTTATCCGACTCATCTCTCTTAGGATTCTCGAATTTATCCTTAGAGCTCGGATCTACTTTGTTGTTCTTGAATTTTTCAAATTTCTTGGAATCTTTCGATTTCTTTTGAAACTTAATAAATTTTTTAAATTTCTTTGCCAACAAAGCAACATCCTCAAAATCGGAATCGGAATCTGAAACATTAATTTCCTCCTTCCAGGTTTTCAAAGCAATACCCTTTTCTTTCTTAGGCACTTTCTTGGAGGTAGTCATGTCGATTTCATAGGTTTGTAAGTCACCTACAATCTCTTCTAGTTTCATTGACTCTAACCTACCCAAGCAGTTTAAAATGGTCACTTTCGCATCAAACCTACTAGGAAATGACCTAAGGATTTTCTTAATGACATGGTTCTCGGGAATTTTCTCACCTAGGTTAAACGTCGAGTTGACAATATTGGTCAACCTAGCTTAAACTCATCAAAGGTCTCACTCTCTAACATCCTAATGGTCCCAGACTGTGTAGTGAGATTTTGAAGTTTTGATGCCTTAACCGTGATAGTGCCCTCGTGAGTGAGTGAAAAAATATCCCAAGCCTCTTTTGAAGTTTCACAAGTCATAATTCTATTATATTCTTCTTGTGTGACATGTGAAGAAATAACGTGCAGACCCTTAAAATTATATTGTGCAAGTCTTTGTTCAGTTTCGGTCCATGACTCAATAGGCTTTAAACTAGTGACCTCACCTACAATAGTGACAGGGGGTGTCCAACCTTTCTCAACTGCAAGCCAAACACGCTCATCAATAGATTTCAAAGCACATCTCATTCTCATCTTCCATTAGGTGTAATTAGTGCCATAAAAAACAGGAGTTCGAGAAAATTCATTATATCCATAATTCATCTTTGAAAACACATGGGATCACAAAACAAATAAAAATGTTTTCAAGCTCTGATACCAATTTGAAAAGTGTGGGTGGCCCGATATGTGTGTTTTAAACAAAACAATTTTTTCTCAGAAAAAGATCCAACTTTTAATTGTGCACCAAACCAAGTTGTGAAAACCCAATTCTTACTTTGAACCAATTTTATCTTGATTAATCCTAAACATGCAACTAGTGATTAAAGCACGTAAAGTAAAGTAAAGAATACTCACAACGCCGGATGTACGAGGAAAAAACCCAAAACGGGAAAACAACCTCGGACGGCCCATGCCAGACAATCACTATGAACAATGGTTTTACAAAAATAGATTAGTCTTACACTAAGACTCGATCCCCACGAGTCTTGATGCTCCTTATGATCTTCAACCGTTCTTCAATAGTGCCCACGTAGAAATTCCTTCTTCCACGATACTTGTCCACAACACACGCGTCCACGTATGTCTCGGTGTCCACCAAATGGATTTGATTCGTCTACGATGTCGAACAAGAAGTCCTCTTTTTCACCGCAAAATCCTTTGATGTTCAATGTGTAAAACAATCAACTTTGGTGCTGCAAGATCACTTAAACATATAAGAATGATAACTCGGATATTTGCAAACTCTAAGGATGTGTTTATGCTTTGTAAACCTTAGAAAATATCTGCAAAATAAGTTTCTGGTCGAATACTGTTTTCCAGAATGCACACCTACGAAATTATGAGGAAAACTGTGTTTAACTAGGATTTAAATGCCTCCTTAAAAAACGTGTCGTTCGAACGACTTGAGGAACTCGTTCGAGCGACATCCCATCTCGTTCAAATGAGATTGGATGTCATTTGAACGACAGCACGAAAGTTTGACTTTTTTTTTTACTTTTTGAATAAAACATCTCTTCCAAAGAGAGATCTAAAAATGTCAAACTCTTTTACGAGCTTATCATCATAAAACGTAGTGTAAACATTTAAAACACTTTTAAAACATTTAAAAAACATTTTTCTTTATAAAAATTACATCCTTATCTTTTATAAATAATTTCGAGCACCATTAATTATATGCATTCATACCTGAGTGATCTCGGAATGAAATTAACTTTGAAGATGATTAAAGTTGCACCCATTAAACTTCGGCATGATTTAATTCTTTGAAGCTTTGTCGTAACGCCTTCAGTTTCTTCAATACGTCATAGTCCAAGTGGGATCGTGACAAAATAAAATTCTCCCTATGACATATTACAAACATGGTTTTGTTCATGGAATTAAGTCAAAATAATACAGGGACTCAATTGGAAATTTATGTCCTTACAAATCTCTTCCTTTGACTATTCCGGGACAAAACTAAGCCAGTGAAATGCCTAAGCGGGGCCATCAAGCCGTATGATGCCTAAATCCCATCCCATAAATACAAATTCAAAAATATAGGACACAGACTAAAATATGTAGCACCGACAAGCATGAACTATCTGAATGTGATGTAGACTTGAAATCTTAAATCGCCGAGGCATACCTACACACATGAAACAAACAAACAAATACCCAGTGAAGTATGGAGGAACAAATGATACCAATTTATATTTCTAACAAGAACAGGTCATTTGAAACATGTGAGCAAATACATGATACCAATTTGAAACAAATATAATCAAACAATATGTAAATCCAGATATCAATAGAAGCGCTCAACAAATCTCCCCCTACATCACATACATCTCTCCCCCTTTTTGTCTCGAATAGACAATCCGGTGAAAAGATAAACCAATATGAAATATCTAGCATGAGGATATGAAACCAATTTGAATCAAGTTGATACCAATTTGAGAATTGAAAACCGTTAGATAATCATGAAACAACCATCTAAATATGATCAAGCAATGATAAATTAGTAGCTAGTAAACCAAGGAATCACACAAAGAACATTTCAAATTAATTAGGTGTGATAAACAGACTCATATGCAAAATACCAACTTGGAACATAAAAGAACCTTCATATAAACCAAACAGTCTAGAAATGCTTCCCGCAGTACCAAAAATATATCAAATTAAACCAGTGGACTGCAAACCAATTAGAAGACAATTCTCAGCTTGTCGTTCGAACAAGCCAGTGACTTCTCTCAAACGAGATGAGAAAGTCGCTCGAACGAAGTACATTGTCATTCACGCGAGATGAGTTATCGTTTGAAGGACTTCGCGCAACCTGCCAAAATTTCCCAGATTCCCAGAAATAATATAAAATATAGTCCAGTGAAAAAATTTCCACAAAAAAATTGCAGGATGGGCCTAACAGATGCAAAACAGTGCTAAAGCAGTAGACTTTTTGCACAAAATGAAAAAACTCATAAAAACTAAAAATGCGAGTTACATGCAAACATAGTACCGATGTGCTCCAACATGGACATGGAATGAATGTCCGTGAATCTAAAACAAATGAGTCACAATTCCAACACATCGAAATGATCAAGAAGCTCTAATTGATAGCGATAAATCATCAAACTTTATCATATCGATATGACAATTAAAGTGTGATCTTTATGAACTAAACATACTACATGCACACAAATCTAGAATTTTGACGATTCTACAAACAATAGCGTCAAATTGCAATGTTTCACCATTAGGATTAGTTGTGCAAACCCGTTTAAATTTTCTTCAACCAAACTCCCTCATATATATATATATATACTTTTTCAAGTTCTTTTGAGGTTTCTAGCATTCTCAACTTAGAGAAAATCTTATTGGCCCTTTTCTTAGCATATTTCATTAAAAATAACTATATTATGGCAAGAAACTGTAATACCCCGTGATTTTAATGACTTTTAAAATGGGTTATATTTTAAATTAATGGATTAATTGGATTTTATTATAAATTAATTCATTTGGGTTTTATCCGAGTTGTGGATATTAAAATGGATTATTTTGAATATTACATAAAGATATTTAGGTAATATATGAATATCATGCAATTATTATGACGGTGTGATATAATTACCGTAATTTGGATTTTTTAGTCAGACGCGCTATGGGACGTGTCGGGACTAATTTATTAAATTAAAAAGGAAATTTATTTTCTATCAGCCTTATAGTCATTTCGACTGCGTCGTTGTGTCCGGAAGGGTTGAAATAGTCAGAAAAGTCTATTGGGATGTTGGATTTGGGTTTTGGGTCATTTGGAAATGAAAAGACAACCCAAAAGGGCATTTTGGTTATTTTTACAAGGGGGGTGAATAGTGATTTCGGGTCTTGTCTTATTATAAGTATTTGGAAATTAGTTGAATGTGGGTTCATTCATCTCTTCTACACAAAATTGAAAGGTCATCTTCTTAGAGAGAGTGAAAGGTTGCTTGGGAAGAGAAAAACTTGCTTGGAAAGGAGGAGAACTAAAGGTCAAAGGTCACCACCACCATCACCACATGTGTTATTCAACTCCAAAGGGTCAGATCTTCATTAGAGGCAAGTGTTTGATATTTGCAATTTAAGTTCGTATATTTTCCACGTTAGGATAATTATAAAAAGAGATGATTTTCATGCTTGGAAGATGAAAGGATATAGTTGTTAATGGATTTTTGGAATCTAAAAATATATAGGAATTAAACTCATGTTGTAGATAGTTAGTAATCCAATAAATATTCATCAATCTGTGGAAGAAATTCTGAAAATAATTTAGTGTTCTTGAAGATAATATGTTGATAATTTTCTGGAAAAACAGGCAAAAACGAGTGGAATGAGAAGAGCAAATTTGGAAGGTTTAGATCTTCTTTTTGAGTGCATTTGGATGAGATTTAAGAAAAAGCTCAAAACACATACCTCACTCAATTTTTCGTGTAGAATCCAAATCTGAAGTCGGATTGATGATTTGAATAATTGTTGGATCTGATTTTTTTGAGTATTTAAAATATGAGAATTCATGATGTTGTTTCTTTTTAATGTTGGTTCTTATCCCAAAACTTTTGTAGATCTTCGGTGATTATTAATTGGATATTATAGGACTTATAGAAGATCAGTAAGCCCTAGTTAAGATTTGAATTAATTTGATTGGAATTTAATTGATTAGAATTATGATAATTAAAGTTAAAGAGATTTCGCTTGCTAGATTCATGTGTTGGATTCTAATCTGTTTGTATGAGGATTAAGGATAGTTCAAGTAGGGGAGATTTAATATAACACGTGGGTAGCCTTAGGGTTACAATTTAAACATCAAGGACTGATTTTAAGCTCATTATTGATTTCGTAAGGGCTGAGTGTAGTACAAGAGCATAGTGGTATGGCTCCTGGATAAAGATGGGAGTTTAGAACACATTTGCTTAAAAGAGGGGATGAGGTTATTCCGATCGCATATTTGAAGTTGACGAACCTCCTCGATCGACAAAGTTAAGTAGTAGTGTATTGGAGGGGTTCCTTCTTTGGATTTCTCTTTGCGAGACGCTCGGCGCATGAACCTTAACGACTTCGGGAGTGGAGAGATGTTATTGGATGCGAGGATAATTAAATTATGAAGTAAAGATATGACATTTTAATACGTGGGATTTAAAGAGATATAATGCTACGTAAGGGAATAATCTAAGGTTAATGTGAGTACCTTGTTGTTAGTATACTATAGGTATGATAATACCTATTTGATTGATTAATGATTATGTGTATGACATACCTAGCTTACTTTCTATCGGTGGGAGGTTTGCGCGTGAGGGCAGTCATATCCTGATGAATCCATGGGATCTTTGATTTGTCACTCGAGAACATAGGTCTATGAAAGACTTATCGGGGAATTGATAAGTCAGCTGACTATGGGTACATAGGTATGTGCGTGACCCATGGGTATGAGAACTATGTTCACCTCCAATGATTGTGTTGTTGTTAATGGTTCGAGGTATCATCACCGAACCTTTTGTCCCCTTTTCGGTGAGTAGCGATATTGGGACATGATAGCAGAGTAATGCATTGCACCGCAACTGTGACTCGGGGTGCCGTATTATATATGAATATATATATATATATATAATGGATTAAATGAATGAATGGATTAAATGAATGAATGGATATTTATTATGGTTAAATCTATCTACGATGATAATTTTAGATAACGGTGAATAGAGAAAGATAATTGAATTAAGTTAATGAATGTTTATTGAAAAACTTAATTCATATTAATGAGAAACGATGAGAAATGTAAATGAATAATAATGTGACGTATGGTATGGGACATATGGGGATTGTGATATTGGGATTGAATTATAATATGGAGACTAGAAAAGAGGAACTATCAACTAGGAGGTTAATAGGAAACGTTAAGTGTGCACCATAGTTGAGATGTGAGAATGGAAAGTGAGAGTTGGTTCTAACATGTAAATAATAAAGGATTTATTGGACTTGTTAAATACTTGTTGTTTTAAAAATCATTTTCACAATCGGGTTCTGACCCGTTTCCTTGCATATTTTCTTTTCTATTGTATCTTCTATATCAGGTGTCCAGCAACAGGGACGCCAACCTTAGCGGATTATGACAGGCTATGGATCTATGGAGTTTTTATTAGATGCCTATCATCATTTGATTCACAGTATTCTCTTAGTAGGGCATGTCGCCCAAAGGATTCAGTTATCTTCTTCTATGGGGGTCAAATACTATGGTATTCGTGTCATTTTAATACATTTGATATTGTTGGGATTACTGTAATGGATTAATATTATTTGGGAATGTTTATTCCAATTGCATTCAAATTATTTTGTGTTATCTAATTGGTTATTAGTGTTGTAGAATAAAATGTGTTGTGTTATTCTTAAATTGGAAATGGATTTTGTTAAATTAAAATTTGAAAAGTTTTTAACACTAGCTTAATTGAGTATTGGGTGAGTTGTAAATGTTTTCAATAGTGATGCTAAGAATGAGCCAACTGTATGTTCTGTTTTAATTTGGTATGAGATTGTCCACCCGATATTTAATTAGGCGGGGTGTTACATGTGGTATCAGAGCATCAGGTTCTCGTGTCCTTTAGGATATGTACGGCTTACTGTGTTTTTAGCTTAACGTTCTTTGATGTAGAGCCCTATGTTTAGGATTGTTGATTTCCTTGGTGGGATTTCGTTCTCCTGCTATAACGTAGATATTAGTGAATATTATTTGCGTTCGAACGGGTTCGTACGAGAAGTATGGCAGATGAGGGCCATTGGACGGATAGCGGAGATCGTACTTAGGAGGTTATGAAGTACGTTCGACTATGATGACCGTAGTCGAGGTCACCCCTATTATGGAAAAATTGGGGAGAGTCATTAGTAGAAGTTCTTGAAATGCGGGAATTGTGTGTGTTACCTAACGAAGGAAATATATTCAAAGGATTGGGCATATAGTGGAGTGTGGTGAACTAGAACTGAAAATTTGGGGCTAAAATTTTTCTTGACTCATTGGAGAAAAGTTATAATTGTGGGATTCAACAACCACCACCCACGAATGAGGGTATGTTTTCTATCTAAGGAATTATGAGGCGTATATTGATTTTTGTAGCGATTAATATTGTGTGGGCAAAAAGGATTGCTAAACTTAGCCTATAGCACTGTTATTTACGTAGACTCACCAAGGGGTGTGGGACACCTATGTTTTATCACGGGATTACTTCCTTTGGGCATGTCCAAGCATGATGTGATTATCGGCATGCATCGACTTGTGGTATACGAGAGCGTATGTACTACTATTAGCCAGCATCTTGTCTTCTAGAGAAGAGTAGATGAGTAGACTCTATTTGAAATCAATAAAACCTAAAAAAAAAAAAATTAATTGATAAACCTGATTTTTTTTTCGATAAACCAAATTTGTATACACTATTGAATAAGGACCTTAGGAGTTTCGATGACCGACTACTTTAGGAAGTAGTGTATTGGGGTGGTTCCTTGTTTGGATTTCGCTTGCGAGACACCCCACGCATGAAACTAATAACCGTTGGGAGTAGAAATAAGTTAGGTCCTTAGTATATAAGTTTGTAACCTTTGCGACAAATATTATAATGAAAGTGGTACGATAGGGTGTATGGGCGCCATGGATGGTTGAATGGTAGTAGTTTTCATAATTGTGAAAGAGTGAGTAGTTGTGACTTCAGGATGTATTTACTTGATGATTGAGGATCATTTTTCTGAACTTGGTTACGTGAATGGTATAAGGAAGATTGGGTAAAGTTTAAATTCGATTCAGTTGAAACTATATGGTGAGGCTTGGCGTATAACATCGATATGGATTTTCGTTAATGTACTGTATGGGTGGTACGTTTTAGGTTTCTATTATAAGGGGGCAAGTATGTAATACCCCATGATTTTAATGACTTTTAAAATGGGTTATATTTTAAATTAATGGATTAATTGGATTTTATTATAAATTAATTCATTTGCGTTTTATTCGAATTGTGGATATTAAAATGGATGATTCTGAATATTACTGAAAGATATTTAGGTAATATATGAATATGATGCCATTATTATGACGTTGTGATATAATTTCGGTAATTTGGATTTTTTAGTCAGACGCGGTATGGGACAAGTCGGGACTAATTTATTAAATTAAAAAGGAAATTTATTTTCTATCGACCTTATAGTCATTTCGACTGCGTCGTTGCGTCCGTAAGGGTTGAAATAGTCAGAAAAGTCTATTTGGATGTTGGATTTGGGTCTCGGGTCATTTGAAAATGAAAAGACAACCCAAAAGGGCATTTTGGTTATTTTACAAGGGGGATGAATAGTGATTTTGGGTTTTGTCTTATTATAAGTATTTGGAGATTAGTTGAATGTGGGTTCATTCATCTCTTCTACACAAAATTGAAAGGTCATCTTCTTAGAGAGAGTGAAAGGTTGCAGAAAAACTTGCTTGGAAAGGAGGAGAACTAAAGGTCAAAGGTCACCACCACCATCACCACATGTGTTATTCAACTCCAAAGGGTCAGATCTTCATTATAGGCAAGTGTTTGATATTTGCAATTTAAGTTCGTATATTGTCCATGTTAGGATAGTTATAAAAAGAGATGATTTTCATGCTTGGAAGATGAAAGGATATAGTTGTTAATGGATTTTTGGAATCTAAAAATATATAGGAATTAAACTCATGTTGTAGGTAGTTAGTAATCCAATAAATATTCATCAATCTATGGAAAAAATTCTGAAAATTATTTAGTGTTCTTGAAGATAATATGTTGATAATTTTCTGGAAAAATAGGAAAAAACGAGTGGAATGAGAAGAGCAAATTTGGAAGGTTTAGATCTTCTTTTTGAGTGCATTTGGATGAGATTTAAGAAAAAACTCAAAACACATACCTGACTCAATTTTTCGTGTAGAATCCAAATCTAAAGTCGGATTGATGATTTGAATAATTGTTGGATCTGATTTTTCTGAGTATTTAAAATATGAGAATTCATGATGTTGTTTCTTTTTAATGTTGGTTCTTATACCAAAACTTTTGTAGATCTTCGGTGATTATTAATTGGATATTATGGGACTTACAGAAGATCAGTAAGACCTAATTAAGATTTGAGTTAATTTGATTGGTATTTAATTGATTGGAATTATGATAATTAAAGTTAAAGAGATTTCGGTTGCTAGATTCATGTGTTGGATTCTAATTTGTTTGTATGAGGATTAAGGATAGTTCAAGTAGGGGAGATTTAATATAACACGTGGGTAGCCTTAGGGTTACAATTTAAACATCAAGGACTGATTTTAAGCTCATTATTGATTTCGTAAGGGCTGAGTGTAGTACAAGAGCATAGTGGTATGGCTCCTGGATAAAGATGGGAGTTTAGAACACATTTGGTTGAAAGAGGGGATGAGGTTATTCCGATCGCATATGTGAAGTTGACGAACCTCCTCGATCGACAAAGTTAAGTAGTAGTGTATTGGAGGGGTTCCTTGTTTGGATTTCGCTTTGCAAGATGCTCCGCGCATGAACCTTAACGACGTCGAGAGTGGAGAGATGTTATAGGATGCGAGGATAATTAAATTATGAAGTAAGGATATGACATTTTAATACTTGGGATTTAAAGAGATATAATGCTACGTAAGGGAATAATCTAAGGTTAATGTGAGTACCTTGTTGTTAGTATACTATAGGTATGATAATACCTATTTGATTGATTAATGATTATGTGTATGGCATACCTAGCTTACTTGCTATCGGTGGGAGGTTTGCGCGTGAGGGCAGTCATATCCTGATGAATCCATGGGATCTTTGATTTGTCGCTCGAGAACATAGGTCTATGAAAGACTTATCGTGGAGTTGATAAGTCCGCTGACTAAGGGTACGTAGGTATGTGCGTGACCCATGAGTGTGAGAACTATGTTAACCTCTAATGATTGTGTTGTTGTTAATGGTTCGAGGTATCCTCACCGAACCTTTTGTCCCCTTTTCGGCGACCAGCGATATTGGGACATAATAGCAGAGTAATGCATTGCACCGCAGCTGTGACTCGGGGTGCCGTATTATATATGAATATATATATATATATATATATATATATATATAATGGATTAAATGAATGAATGGATATTTATTATGGTTAAATCTATCTACGATGATAATTGTAGATAACGGTGAATAGAGAAAGATAATTGAATTAAGTTATTGAATGTTTATTGAAAAACTTAATTCATATTAACGAGAAATGATTCATGTTAATGAGAAACGATGAGAAATGTAAATGAATAATAATGTGACGTATGGTATGGGACATATGGGGATTATGATATTGGGATGGAATTATAATATGGAGACTAGAAAAGAGGAACCATTAACTAGGAGGTTAATAGGAAATGTTAAGTGTGCACTCTAGTTGAGAGGTGAGAATGGCAAGTGAGAGTTTTGTCTATCATGTAAATAATAAAAAATTTATTGCACTTATTAAATACTTGTTGTTTTAAAAATCATTTTCACAATCGGGCTCTGACCCGTTTCCTTGCATATTTTCTTTTCTATTGTATCTTCTATATCAGGTGTCCAGCAACAGGGACGCCAACCTTAGCGGATTATGACAGGCTATGGATCTATGGAGTTTTTCTTAGATGCCTATCATCATTTGATTCACAGTATTCTCTTAGTAGGGCATGTCGCCCAAAGGATTCAGTTATCTTCTTCTATGGGGGTCAAATACTATGGTATTCGTGTCATTTTAATACATTTGATATTGTTGGGATTACTGTAATGGATTAATATTATTTGGGAATGTTTATTCCAATTGCATTCAAATTATTTTGTGTTATCTAATTGGTTATTAGTGTTGTAGAATAAAATGTGTTGTGTTATTCTTAAACTGGAAATGGATTTTGTTAAATTAAAATTTGAAAAGTTTTTAACACCAGCTTAATTGAGTATTGGGTGAGTTGTAAATATTTTCGACAGTGATGCTAAGAATGAGCCAACTGTATATTCTGTTTTAATTTGGTATGGGACTGGCAACCCGGTATTTAATTAGGCGGGGTGTTACAGAAATAAGCATATACTGAGAAATTTATAATGGGATAAAAGACTTGGAAATTAAATAACATATTATATGGGTAATATGAGTGGGTACAATGAGTTAGTATATGGAAGGAGACTTGTTATGGCTAGTTAGGTGGTGTACCTTAACTAGGAAAGGCAAAAGGCAAGCCTTAAGTGTGCACATTAGATGAGGGGTGAGCTATATCTCAAGAGAGTGCGACACTAGATTAAATATGAAAAGTGTGCATGCATATTTCATTATTTCAATTTAACTAATTGCTAAATATTTTCCAAATGTTTTAGTTGGGATCTGTGCCATGTCAAAATCTTTTCCAAAACATTTTAGGTGTCCAGCCACAGGGACGTCCAGTTTGAGGATTCTATCCAGGAATGCGCAGCTGCGGCTCATGTGGAAGTTGCAGGACTTTGTTATAGACGCTTCGTTCATTTACTCCTAGTATAGGATCTTTTCAGTACTCATTTGGTCATGTCGCCTTGAGATTTTGTATTTAGTTTACATATCAGACTTTGTGTATCCAGGTTATTGTTTCAGTTGCTATTGTATTTTATTATTGAACCGATAGTTGATCCGGTTATCTTAATTTATGTTATTCATCTGTGTGGGATTCAGTTATTAGTTGTGTTGTTGGTTTTATTATTATTTATTTTTTGCCTATTGTAAATTAATGAAAGATAAAATTTTACATCAGTCTAATTAAATTACTGGGTGGTTAGTAAATTTAAAAAGTTTTTGACAGTGATGCTAAGAATGAGCCATATGAGACCCACGTTTTATTTTGATCACGGGTTGGCCACCCGGTATTTTAGTAGGTGGGGTGTCATAGATGGTATCAGAGCATTAGATTCTAGAGTCCTTAGGATTTGTGCGGCTTATTACGTTTCAGTGTTGCGTTCTTTCCTATGGAGACTTATTATTGGATTGTTGTATTCCTTCACACATGCGACTAACGTTCTCTTGCTATTAAGTTTTATGGATGTGATTCATATACGGGTTCGGTTGGGCTTCGTACACCGAACAACATTGGGACAACCAACAGGGGCCGTTAGAAGGACAGCAGGGGGGGAGGCTCAGCAGAAGGCATGGAATATTCTGGATATGGTGATCGAGATAGAATTCACCTTAATTATTGTTTATGATAGATTGCATTAGGATAAACGCCAAGGTGAATTAGTTTCCCTAAACACCTTCGTAGAAAGCGGTGGTGCATATTCAGACTCACCCAGTGTAGTCGATAAAGGGGTGGAGTCAGGGGAACTCTTTTGAAGATCCATCCATGAAGATTAGGGAAAGAGGCGGAGTGCAGTGGGTTAATGGAAAGAGATAACCCAAAGAAAATTGAGTAGGGTGGAGTGCAGTGACACCCATGGTTAAATTTTATGAAATTTTTTTGCTCATAGGAGCAGTGTAGTAGTGGTGGGAGCCGATCAGCACAACCATGTAGAGATACCATAGATAATGAGGAAATTGGGGTGCGGTTTAACCGCAAATCCCCTCATTAGTTGTTTAAATAGAGGGGTAAAGGAAATTTTAGTCCTAGTTCATAAGGTCCGAACAGTGGCTGGAAATGAAGGAAAGTTGACATATTTAGCGAACTTCATACCCAATGAGGTGGATACGAAAAAATGGGGTCTATAAATTAAAAATGGACTCGTGGTGAATATACATAAGCGAGGATTAAGAAAATTCATCTAGAACGACGAGTGTTATTATAGATTCACATGTGAAACGAGTTTCGTAGAAGTATCGTAAATAAAAATATAGTGTGTGGTGATTCACCGTTGAGTAAAGGGTCTCTCTTTAGGTCCATCCACAGGAGAGCAGGTGTGAACACTTAGAGGATATATATATATATCCTATGAGGCTATCTCATTTTAAGAGGTTATATTCAAGGTATGGTTTTATCCTAAGTACGAACTGTTAAGCGATGGTGAGCGGTTACACCAAGCCTATTATGTTCGTTGTTCCGGGGTAGGATGGGTGTTTTTATGATGTCTCACATAAAAGAGGGTCGACCTCGCAGGTATATTTTTATGAAATAGACTTCAGAGAGTACATAGGTCTAGTTATATTGGATCTTAGTGCATAGGTACTTTTATTAATGTGATTCAGGGTATATCGAGTTTACCATTGAGTGGAGAGATTTTAACTCATTGTTGTGTAAGTGATGAGAACTTAGTGATAGTTAGAGCATAGTATCGTGTGACGCCTTGAGAGGCATGGGTATAGATGACTTGATTTATGTGTTGGGAGACACAATTTGTGATATATTGGTTATGTTCTTGGGATGCATGGATTTCAAAGACCGGCAATGCTAGGGGATAATGCATTTGGGAAAGTTCTTTTGAACTTCGTTACGAGAGGTTACACACATGAATTGTAATAGATGTTAGGAATAGCGAGATGTTGTTAGATGCTAGTGCATTTGTTTTAAATGTTAAATAATTAAACGTGCGAAGGAAATGGTTAAAGCTGAGAGGTATTGTGATATACGTTCGGTGGAGTTGGGGAGTGCTTTAAAGGAAGAACTAAGAAAACTTATGTACCATAAGTTAATGAATGGGGCAATATCAAGAAGAGTTATATGGAAAATTGGTGGGGGTAATCGAGAATACCCGTATGATATAACCACGTTGAAAGTGCAGATCTGCGTTTGAGATAAGTATGTTACGTAAGTGATGTTAGTGACAATTATACTAGAATGTTTGAACTATAGTATATAATGTGGTGATACTTTGTGTTCGTTGTTCCAAGGTATGATTTTTTTGTGCTAGAGGGTCTAGCCTATATATTCATGTATATTTGTTATCGTGTGTTGTATAATATACTTATAAGAAAGTTTTTGTATTGCTATAATTGATCCTGGTGAGTGGGGATGTTTACTGATGAGATTTAGTGTGGATATATTTATTATCGAGCGAGGATATACAACTTGTGATTGACTCGCTCTAAGATACTAGTGATAGTAAGGGGAGCTATATTGTATGATGTATTTGGTAACATGAAAATGCTCGAGTATACTTTTATGGCAGGAGACGGGATTTGTGGGTACGTGCTATGGACTGAGGGGCAAACGGATCTCATCAACCAAAAATGCTAGGTAGTGGTGTATCGGGGGCTTCCTTATTTGGATTTCTCGTTGCGAAACATACCACTCATGAAACTTAGCGCAACGTTAGAAGTGGGGAGATTTTTGGTCACTAACACATGGTTTTGGTACCTTGGATATTATGCATTTAGGTAGTTATAACTGTAAGTTGAAAGTTATATTACAATTTAAGGCTAGTGGATTCGGGTAACCTTTGTGCAATTATGCATGGGTATAGGGTGTATGGGCGACCTGGATAATTAATTTAATTTTAACACAATTCGTGATTAGAAAAGTTAGAAATATGTGTAGCGATCTTAGAGACATATGAGTAAGGAAGTATTCGAGGCTTGGAGTACTAGACTCATCTTAATTTCGAAGGAAAAATTGCTTTGTAAGGGGGGGAAGTATGTAACACCCTATAGTTTTTAGGATAAATAATTTATCTAACTTGGAGAATTAGAATTTAAACTAAATTGATGATTTGGAGAAACTATTTAATTGGGAGAATTTATTTAAATTGGAAGATTCCATTTATTTGGAGAATTGAGATTTGAATTTATTCGAGTTATTTATTTTAAGAATACATGTGTCGTAAACTGAGGTTGAAATTTGAGATTTTAGTTAAGTAAATCAGATGATGATTCTAAGTATACGGTTGAGTCCAAAAAGGTCGAGATAGTCAAAATAGAGTACTCGGGGGGTAGTAATTGGGTTTCAAAGCATTTTTAGGAATAACCGAGCCCACACGGGACTGTATGGGCCATTTTAATTAATCCCATTAGTCTAAAAAAGAGATTATCCCAATAAAAGCTAATTAATGGAGTTGGGGGCAACCATAACTCAAAGGGAGAAAACCTAAATCTGCAGAGCAAATTTGGGAGAGCAAATTAGGGATCTTTTGGGAGCTTAACCAAAGAAAGAGGAGTGTGTTATTCTTAAAACATTCATCTACAACAAAGTAAATCAAACCATACGAAATTATTCAGTCAAGTAGAAACTTTCTTTCATTTAAATTGCGGTATTTTGATTCATATCATGATGGGTGTAAACCATATTCATTTTGGGATGAATTATTATAGCAAAATTTAATTTTGTAGGGTATCACATGTTAAATCTGGGTTTTGGTGATTTAAGCATTAAGGGTGAAGTTTATGTGAGAATAATATCATATGAGGCTATAATATGATTTAGAATCAAGAACGAGTAGAAATTGTTGTTAAATTCGGATTATTGAATCAAATTGAGAATTGTGATTTAAGGGATATTGAAAAAAAAAACAATATATCAACCCTAGAATTTTAATGAAAATCACTTAGTATTAATGTCATATATTAGTGTATGAACATGTTTATAGATGAAATGAATATGGGAGAAAAATTAATCGAAGTCTGGATTGAAGTTGGAAAGCTTCGAAGTTTAAGAATGGTGGAAAAAGCACTCAAGGAAGATGACTGATATCTGGTCGATCGATCGATCGATAAAACCCTTTGGTTATTATAAAACATGAGATTGTATATCGTTTTGTCACGGTCGCGTGGGTGCCGACCTCGTATTTGTTTGATTTTTTTTGGATTTGATATGATTTTTCTACGATAGGGTGCGCGAGACCGACATCTTTTGGAAGAAATAAATTTGAGTTATTTGGAGATGTCCGTAGATGAGTGAAGGACTTTTAAAAAATATAACGTAACATTATTTTATCCTTGTATTAGATAAGTATGAATCCGGGGTATGGATTTAGGAGTATCTATAATGAAGACACTCGATAATAATATACGAACGTATTCGAATTGGAATTTTGGATTAATTTAGCATACAGACTGGAATCTTAAGGTGGAATTTAATTGATAGAAATTCAATGGAACCTAATACATATAGTCTTATGGGATGAGTATTAAGGATTATTAAATTTAATAAGGGTGTTAAACTTATTAACTGAATTTGGTGAAATGAATTCTAAAAGGTTAAAATACGGACCAATAAAGGAAGTCCGGGCATTTTGTTTGAGTGAGACCACTTGGATAAAAAAGAATTGAGGTAAAAGTAATTAAATTAAGGGTCGGGGTTTTTACTGATATTTCTCAGGCTAGTGCTACGGGAGTTAGGCAGAAATAGATATTTATAATATATTATCGAATAGTGAATTTAACTAAAGGTGTTACCCTTAATAGTGGATTTTTGTGTAACAAATTCTAAAGGGAGAAGATACAGACTATATGAGTGAGTCGGAGTATTGTAGTTGGGTGACACTACTTTAATAAATTAATTCATGTGAAATTGATTAGATTAATCGGTGTAATTTGAAATATAACAGATTACGGGGATGAGCAAAAATATGAATTAGATCAATAGAATATGAATGAATTACATACTGCAATATTTTAAAGGATAATTGGCATACTCAGGAATATACGATGAGACGTATAATTGAAATTAAATAATACGTAGGATATTTGGGAGATATATATGCTATGTATGAAATATATGATATAGGTTGTGTGTATACCTATACTGATTTGCATAATTTATTATGTGTGTGACAAACCTACCATGCTTGCTATCACGGGAGGTTGTAGGAAGAGGAAAATCTTGTCTCATGATCCTTCGGGGGATTTAGATTTGGTACCTCAAGAACATAGGACTGTGAAGACTTATTTGTGAGTTGATAAGTCAGCTGCAATACCCCGTAATTTTGTGGGATTTGTTTATTAATATTGTATAAGATTTTAATAATATTATTATTTTATTAATTAGGGATAAAATAATTTATTTTAATTTGAAATCAAATCAAACATTTAAATTTAAATTATTTTTGGACATTTTGTAATGATTTAAATATGTAAAGTTGATAATTTTGAATTAAAGGGAAAGATTGTAATATAGGTTAGCTTAGGTACCAAGATAGGGTTTAAGAGAGGGACTATATAAGGAATATTATGGGTGATTATGAGGAAAGGGAGATGAAAAAGAAAGGCAAAAAACGAAATCCAAAGTGGCAAAAACGAGTGGAATGAGAAGAGCCAATTTGGAATGTTTAGATCTTCTTTTGAGTGCATTCGGATGAGATTTGAGAAAAATCAAAAACACATACCTGACTCAATTTTTTCTGTAGAATCCAAATCTAAAGTCAGATTGTCTATTCAAATAATTTTTGAATCTGATTTTTCTTAGTTTTTAAAATAGGACTATTTAGGGTTATCTCGTGTTAGGACTAGAACGTGATTTGATTATTTTTGCGAGAGGAACGTGATGGTGCGATCATATTTTGAGGCTAATTTTTATGTGACGATTCATGCAATGATTTGACGTATGGGATTTTACACAATAAGCTCCTTTAAATCTCTCGAGAGTTTATTTTGCTGATTTCTTGTTTAATTGAACTCATATTTGAATTGTTAAATTCTTTGAAATCTGGAGAAATATTTGTTAAATTGTTTTGATTCATGTGTCATCATTATGTTATTATTGAGCACATTGTCATGAAGTTTTAATATGACACGGATGTTGAGCACCCGCCAAAAATCCTACTTCCTGCGCTATGGCTTGATAAGGCATATGCGGATGGGGTGAGACCTAGTGACCCGGTTAATGTATTGCTGAGAAATTTATTGATAAATGCTTTGAGATTTGCATTTGATTTGAATATTTCGTACTCGTGTTGTTACGCTTTTTTCACCGCTAATATTTATTGAGCATCTTTCCTATCGTAGTGTGTATTTCCCCATATTTTCTTTTAGTTGGCAGGTTAGTGTGGATTTGAGCGCTGTGGACCAATTGGGATGATTTTAGCATTGATTATTTCGGGAAGAATATTTTTTGGAAGATTTGTACTTATTTATTTTGATATATAGAGCATTGGAGATTTACTTTAGTTGTTTTATTCGAGGTAATTTGGTTGTATTAAATTTGAAGAATTTGAGATTAGCGGTTCCTCTTGTTTTGTGGGATTTTATTTAGATGCTCTATACCTTGCTATTTACGGATTTGGTTAGTCTTATCGATAGTGGCACTCCGTTCGCTCTCCCCGAGGGGGCGGGGTGTTACATCAACTGACTATGGGAGCATAGGTATGTGCGTGACCCATGGGCATGTGAACTATGTTCGCCTCCAATATGTGTGATTTTTATTGATACGGTTCCAAAGTGATTCAGAATCTGTAGTCTTTTATACTGTGCGTGATGTACCGAGACTTGATAGCAGAGTATGCATGCACCGCAGGTCTCCGCCTAGGGTGCTGTATTATATATATATAATTAATGTGATAAATATATATACTTGTGGCTTATTCTACTACATGTGTTTCGTAAATGATGTACCAGGACATTATAGCCTAGTAAACTCGCACCGCAACTCAACTTAGGGGTGCAGTGTTTGTATATATATATAATAGAGTGATATATGTATACGTGTGATTTTATTCTATTGTGTGGGTTTAGTAGAAGAGAAAGATAGTGATATTAAAAATAACTATATTATGGGGAAAAATAAGCATATACTTAGAAATTTATAATGGGATAAAAGACATGGAAATTCGGTAACATATTGTATGGGTAATATGGGTGGGTACAATGAGTTAGTATGTGTAAGGAGACTTTTTATGGCTAGTTGGGTGGGGTACCTTAACTAGGAAAGGCATAAGGCAAGTGTTAAGTGTTAACATTAGATGAGGGGTGAGATATGTCTCAAGAAAGTGCGACACTAGCTTAAATATGAAAAATGTGCATGCATATATTAATTATTTCAATTTAACTGCTTGCTAAATATTTTCAAAATGTTTTACTGGGGCCCTGACCCGTGTCAGAATCTTTTTCCAAAACATTTTAGGTGTCCATCTACAGGGACACTTAGTTTGAGGATTCTATCCAAGAATACGCAGATGCGGCTCATGTGGAAGTTGCAGGTCTTTGTTATAGACGCTTCGTTTATTTATTCCTAGTATAGGAACTTTTCAATACTCATTTGGGCCTGTCGCCCTGAGATTTTGTATTTAGTTTAGTTATCGAACTTTGTGTATCCAGGTTATTGTTTCAATTACTATTATATTTTATTCTTGAACCGATAGTTGATCCGGTTATCTTAATTTATGTTATTCATCTGTATGGGATTAAGTTATTAGTTGTGTTGATGGTATTATTATTATTTATTTTATGTCTATTGTTAATTAATGAAAGATCAAATTTGGCACCAGTCTAATTAAATTACTCGGTGGTTAGTAAAATTAAAAGTTTCCGATAGTGATGCTAAGAATAAGACATATGAGACAAACGTTTTATATTGACCATGGGCTAGCCACCCGGTATTTTAGTTATCGGGGTGTTACACCTACACATTGCTTTCAGGCACAATCCCACATGACAAGAAAGACAAGAAGAAGATAAGAATCTGTATAGATTTAGGGATTTAAATCATACCTACCCAAAAGATTAGTTCCCATTACCCAGCATGGATAGTTTGATAGATTCCATGGTAGGGCATGCAAGTGTATATTATCTACAATCAAATTAGAATGGATCTAGTAGACGCTGGGAAAATTTCTTGTCGAACACCATTGGGGAATTTTTACTACACAGTAATGTCGTTTGTATTGAAGAACGTAAGCGCCACCTATCAATGTATGATGGACATATATCATGACTTATTTCTTGATATATTGGAATTCTATGTGAATGACTTGGTAGTGAAATCCAAGAAGGAAAGTAAGCATGTGCAAGATTTGAGGTCAATGTTCGAGAGATTCCGTAAATACAAAATGATGATAAAACCCTCTGAATTTGCCTTCAGGGTAACAATAAAAAAGTTTTTGAGTTTACTGGTGAATAGGAAAGGGGTGCAAATCAATGAAGAAAAGAAGAAATATATTTTGATAATGCCACCGCCAATGAATCAGAGATAACTCAAGAGCCTCTTAGTAGACGCTGGGAAAATTTCTTGTAGAACACCATTGGGGAATTTTTACTACACAGTAATGTCGTTTGTATTGAAGAACGTAAGCGCCACCTATCAATGTACGATAATGGACATATATCATGACTTATTTCTTGATATATTGGAATTCTATGTGAATGACTTGGTAGTGAAATCCAAGAAGGAAAGTAAGCATGTGCAAGATTTGAGGTCAATGTTCGAGAGATGCCGTAAATACAAAATGATGATAAAACCCTCTGAATTTGCCTTCAGGGTAACAATATAAACGTTTTTGGGTTTCCTGGTGAATAGGAAAGGGGTGCAAATCAATGAAGAAAAGAAGAAATATATTTTGATAATGCCACCGCCAATGAATCAGAGATAACTCAAGAGCTTCTTAGCTTAGGTTTCTCACCTTAGAAAATTCAAACCAGCTTTGGCGGAGGTCACTCACCCTTTTTCACATTAATGAAGGGGAAATCTAAGTGAATATTAGGGGAAGAGAAGAAGAAAGCCTTTGAGAAGATAAAAGCAATATTGAACTCCCCCTCAATGATGATGCTATCAGAACAAGATTCACCTTTTTCTCTATTTAACCTTAACAAAAAGGTTTATAGGGACTTTTCTTACTCAAGAGAAATCAGGAATAGAGAGATAGATGTACTACTTGCCAAGAGTAGTCTCAAATATTGAGTCTGGATATACCAATATGGAGAGGCATTATCATGCCTTGGTCTTTGTTGCCCAGAAACTAAGACATTATTTGCTTGCATTTACCGTCCATATTGTCAGAAAGTGTGATCCCATAAAGTATCTACTAGAATGAACCATCGTGGTGGGAAGAGAAACAAGATGGTTACTAGTATTATATGGGTATGATCTAAAATTTGTGGTCCTGAAGTCCATAAAGAGACAAGCAGTAGTAGACTTATTTGCCCACTTCCCTAGTTAGAACATTGATCCTCCTAGTGAGTAATTGTAGGGTGAGAATTTTCAAGCCTGCTTAGCGAAGGTGATGGAAGAATGGATGATGGAATTTGATGGTTCTTGTGCACATGGGACACGTTGGGCTACCATCATCCTCTCAAATGGAAAATAAAGGTCACCCTCTCTTTCAAGATGGATTTCAAATGTTCCAATAATGAGGCAGAGTATGATGCTCTAATTCTTGGCTTATTAGAGGCACTGAAAAGAGAAACGAGGGAGCTATAAATTTGTTGTGAAATGAATTAATGGGGAATTTTCCTTCAAGCATGCCAACATGGCTCTATACAGGTCGGTTATTCGAAGATTACTCTGCCAGTTTCTGAAAATAGTGAAGCAACTAAAAATGAGAGAAGGTGATATGAAGATGTTTGAGAAAGTGAATTATCACTTACTCCAAGGAAAACTGTATTTTAAAAGCCTGGGAGGTTTCATATCAATGTGTGTGGAGACGAGGAAGCTAGAGAAAGGTTGTTAGCCATGGTTAAGAGGCATTATGGGAATACTGGTATTCCCCTTTATCGTCGGCTACATCAAAGGGGCAATGTGACACCACGACTAATTAAATACCAGGTAGCTACTCCTTTATTAAATTAATACAAAATGCCAAGTTAGTTCAGTTCATAGCATCACTGTCGAAAAACGTTTTAACAATTACTAGCCGCCTAGTATTTAAAAAGTGAGTTGTTAATTTTAATTAAATGTGACTAACATGCAATAAGAAGATTATGAACTGCTAACATAACCACCACAACATAATGACTATAGAATAACCATAAAATAGTAATGAGTCTGGAGGAATACTCCTCACAACAATCCAAATACCGTAATAAACCAATACTAAATCTGCATCATTATATTAATTACAACCCAAAATCTGATATGACTGGATAAATAAAGTGTCTAAAAGAAATGGGGCGACATGCCCAATAGATGAGAAAAATATGATAACATAGAATCAAGATCGAAAGTGGAGGCGTCTACTGTCAAGGTCCTGTAACTTCCACAGTAGCTACAGTACGTCGCCTGAATGGAACTCCTATGCTTGGTGTCCTTATAGCTAGGAACCTAAAAGTTTTTTACAAGAAAATACATTTGGAAGCAAACGGGTCAGAGCCCGATGGTGAAAATTGTTTAAAATATAGCAAGTGTTTTAATGACATAAAACAATGAATGCAAAATACATGTTAGGACATACTCTCACATGAAATACTCACCTCTCGACTATCTGTGCACTACTAACGTATCCGTAATTAAATATCGTCATGCCCGTATCCAACTAGTCCAATATAAAATCTAACGTTACTATATGATTCACGATTTAATTCCCGACATCTTATTTTAAACAGAGTGTTTTACTCCTCTATCGAGTTTCCCATTTTAGCACTACTAATCACTAGAGATCTTCCATTTTATCTTTTACAAAATGTTGATATTATAGATACTCACATTTATACATGACATTTCATTTCAATTAACAGTATATTATCCTCATCATAAATCTACAATACTAGCACTCCGAGACTAAGCTACGATGCACACATACTCTGCTATCCAATCCTAGTACATCACGTACATAAGGACCACACATTTCGAATCTCTCAGGAATCGTTCTCAAATAACAACAATCACACAAAAATGGAGGCGAACATAGTTCACATCACATGGGTCACGCACATACCTACACTCCCATGATCAGAAGACTTATTAACTTCTCAATAAGTCCTTCTCTGACCTATGTCCTCGAGGTACCAATTTAAATCCCCCCGTAGGCACACAAAGATTAGATGGCCCTAATCGAACGCAGACCTCCCATGATAGCAAGTATGGTAGGTATGTTTTACACATAAAACCACATATACTAAGAATTCGCACATCTTAGATATCTCGAATTATTAATAAGGGTATGCTTCTCGTTCTTATACCGTCATTTAATGTTATACGTTTACAAGTCCCCGATTCACGTATATTAACGTTGTCAACTCTTCTCACGTCGTAATTAGGTACTCGTTTCCTAATCCACAAATGTCATTCGGTTTACTTCAAGATTCTAAATTTTACTCCTCACGTACTTCAATATCTCAATTATACTCACTGGTCAGTAAGGGGAGGATTATCATTCCATTACATAAGTCTACGGGAACATTTGAAATGAAATTAGGCCTAAAAGGCCATTGTGTTAACTCGTTAGAAGTCTCGTTCGAACGAGTGTCATTCGAACGAGGTCATTATAACGAAAGGCTTCGAACGAACTACCAACTCGTTAGAAGGGATACTGTCATCTTGTTAGAAGTCTCGTTCGAACGAGGTCGTTCGAACGACCTGGGTAGGTATTCTAACGAGATGACAGAACACGCCCAGAAACCTGCAAATTCATTTTTCTTCAAATTTCTCTTCTCTAAATCCCTATTATAATTATACCAATTAAGTTTTAATGTTTTTAAACTACTCTATGTCCTCCTAGGTCACTCTTTAACATATATTTGGGGTCAATGCTTCCTAAATTAACATGTAATCATCATAATTTCCAAACCTTGTCCCAAACCCTAAAAATATAAACCCAGAATTTTAATGTGTACAAGTACTCCTTATAAATCGGTTTTGAAATCATCAAAAGATATATTTTGGATCTGAAATTCATCCATAACCATTCTACATGCAATCCCTATCCAATATTATGAATTCTATCTCCAATTTCATGGGTTTTTCATCAAACTTTCAATATAAGACATATATTCAATTCTAAGCATGGAGGAAACATTCGCTTGAAATTATGTAATTAAACCAGTTTCCTTAGATGTTCTGATTTGATATTGAAGGATGAAGGTTGATTCTCCTCTTTCTCTCTACAGATTTCTCCCAAAGATGGTGATGGTGGCTAGGGGTTTCTTTTGGAACCTCTTAGGACTCTCCTTTTAACTCCCGTAGCCCACTACTTGATAAATGCTGATAATGGACTTAATGGGTTCATTACTAATATAAAATTAACTCCTAAAATTCGTGGGTTTTAATTCCCATATTTTTAAAATTACTAAACTACCCTTTTGGGTTGCCGGTATGGCCTAAAAATACCCCGGGTCCCAAACTAAACCCCCGACTAGTGTTTTCTGACTATTTCTACCCTTACGGACATGTTGGCGCACTCAAAATGACCATTCGGTTGATAAAAATATAATTCACTTTTTAATTTAAATAATTTCATTCCTGACGCGACTGACACGTGCGTCCCAACTAAATTTCCAAATTGTCATGTTTCTGCCTCGTGACAATTTAAATATTTTCAATACTCATGTATTACCATACATACTCAGAAATATTAAATTTTAACATCATAATCAAATACCAACTCACATCTCGCTAGTATTTATACCCGGTTTAATTTCCAATTAATTTAAATTTAATTTTATTAATCCCTTAAATAAAAATCAATAAAATTGCGGGGTATTACATACTTCCCCCCTAATAACAGAATTTCGTCCCAAAATTCGAAACTAAAGAGTACCTTGTAAAAATAACTCTGGATAACGCTCGTGCTCCCATGTGAATTCCTAGGCATTATGATGCCGCCATTGAACACGTACTAACGGTACTATCTTCGACCTCAGTTTCTGCTCGCTTCTGTCCAAAATAGCAATCGGCCCCTCCTCGTAGGAACTATCGGGCTGAAGATCGATGTCCTCTAAAGCAATGTGAGTATGGGCCAAATCATCCCTAAGATATGTCCTTAGCAAGAAAATATGGAACGCATCATGAATCTTTTGCAAGTGCTACGGTAACCCAAGTCTGTATGCGACTGGGCCAATCCCTTTGATGATAGGAAATGGAACCACGTATCTTAGTGCCAGTTTCTCCTTCTTCCTAAAATGCATGATCCCCTTATCGGAGATACTCTGAGTAACACCTGGTCTCCCACCTTGAATTCTCTGAAGAACCTCTTAGCATTAGCATTTCTCTTCTGCCGGTCCTGAGCTACCCGAATACGTCTCTGTATCATCTCTATCCTTGCCGAAGTGTCCTGAATCACTTTTGGCCCAAGGAGTTTGTTATCCCCCACCTCTAACCAATATGCTGTGGAACGAAAAGGTCTACCGTACAACGCCTCAAATGGAGCCATGCCAATGGTGAATTGATAGGAGTTATTATAAGCAAACTCCACCAGTGGAAGGTACTGCTCCCAACCACATCCAAAGTCTAGGATGCACATACGCAACATTTCCTCCAACATCTGATTTATCCTCTTTGTTTGCCCATCAGTATCCTAGTGATATGTCGTACTCAGGTGCAACTCTGTACCCATGACCTCCTGGAAACTCTCCCAAAATCGTGAAACAAATATCTTGTCTCGGTCACAAATAAGAGATCCCCCATTTGGATTTATGGGATAAACCCCACCCCTCATTTTGTATGTGAACTACATGGACTTTGATGCCTTTATAGGCTACGTAGGCGTCTCGGGGTAAAACTCGAGACTCGAGTACTTTTTTTCACTTTTTCTCTTATTTTCCTATCTTCTCTAAAGATAATTTTCTTATATTCTATATACTTTTAACATATTACTCCATATGCGTTATCGTTCCACTATAACAACCGACGTAGGGGTAATCGCGTAAATCTTATTCTTCTAATACTATTCTTTTATCTTCCTACGGATGACTCGCTTTATCTTTTCCATGATACAAGTCAAGGATTACTACCTCCATTATATATATATATACACATGCACACATATCACGGGGGGAAACTTAATGGAAAATAGCAAATATCCATGAGAGATCGAAAGGGAGGAATGGGTGCCTAACACCTTCCCATTTCGTAACTAAGCCTCCGAACCCTTCTCGAATCATCTTGGTTTCGCATGCACCAGTATGTCTTTGGATGCCATCCTTCAGGATGGCTTCCCCTTTTTCTTTTATCTATTTTGAGTAAAATATACTGGCGACTCTGAATCTCTCTACATTTTTACACCTCATCTCAAACAACACCGGCCGAAGCGCTCCCAAGAGGGATGCGCGGGACCCGAGGGATCCTCTCCCCTTCGCATGCTCGACCCAGCGCGTTGAGGATTGGGGATGGCCACAGTGGCGACTCCGCTGGGGACTTTATTTTATTTATGGGCTTGACTCTATTTGCATGGATGCTATATTTGTTTATGTTTTCCCCCATATCTGCATGTTCCCCCTTTTCCATGTATATCCCATGCTTATGCTTCTGTTCACACACATGTAGAAAATTCTCCATGTACACTTCACACCACGTGCATCTATGATCACATATATCCGCATGTTGTACGAATCACCCATCCATACTTGGTGTACCTTGGGTACTTGTACTTTTCTCCCTGTTTGGAATAATCAAGAAAGGCATTCTCATCATAAGATACTAATAAGAGAATCATGCCTGATTCACACGACATCACCAAAGAGCATTGTTATTGACCAAATTTTACCCAGTAACTGGAGGGTCACTTCGTGATGGGTGCTGGTCTGGAAGGTCGCAGTTAGCCTAAGCGATATGACTCTTACCTTCCATTGGCCAAGTACCTTTGACGTATATCGAACGGTTCCCCTGCATCGTATCGCTTGACCGAAGTTATGATGGGAGGTATATCATAGGAAATTCATTCATGTACGTCGAGTATATCGAATTCTCTCTCACGTGTACCTCCCCCACGAGGTATATGGTCAGGCAATTCACGTACACTTAGGTATATCAAATGGCTTGTCCACA
This sequence comes from Sambucus nigra, assembly GCA_949130495.1. Classification (NCBI taxonomy): domain Eukaryota; kingdom Viridiplantae; phylum Streptophyta; class Magnoliopsida; order Dipsacales; family Adoxaceae; genus Sambucus; species Sambucus nigra. The sequence continues at coordinate 358,738,229 of OX422208.1, forward strand.
CGTACCGATTGCCCGAAAGAACAAGATGTATATCGTGGAAGTCACGCCAAAGGAGGGAACCCATGTCGATTCACCCAACCAACTGCATACCCGCATATAGGTGTCAAACCTAGGACACACACTTTAGAATGCCAGTTTCAACCCGAAACTCTGCCGAAATTTCGGGTCGTCCTGCCGACCAATTTTTACGCATTTTTAAAATGGGACCCTATGCGTGAGCCTGGTTACAAGTCCAAATCATAGCTTTGCATATATTGAAAACCCCACTTTTCCAGGCTCGGGTCCTGTCCGACATTGAATTTAGGAGAATTAAATACAAGTGAGAACATAATAATCATAATAATCATATTGAGTTTTGTCTCCAAAAGCATTTTTCCCTTGTTTATCAAAAATCCAAAAACATTTCTCCCTTATTTATCAAAAATCCAAAAATAGTTCTTCTTTTTTTCTAAAAAATAAATCTCATCCTACGCCTTCTCAGGTCAATTGGAAGCCCTTGGCCTGGATCCCTATTAGCTTCAATCTTCAGTCAAATCACCCCGTAGTTCCATCCATTCCTCTACTACTTCTTTCGAGTCCGGAATCCTTCCAATTTTCATGGATAATACAGATCAAGCACCAGTTATACAGTCGAATCTGATGACAGTCCAAGCTCAGCTCATGTCCAAGACTGACAACCTCCAAATCGAGGTTCGAGAGATGCAACGAAACCAAGTTCCAATTCCTCAAGAGCTCGAGGCCCTATTCCCTCATGCTATGGGTCCACCGAGCCTATCTGGATTCCCGAAGAATATCAGCATGCTCCACGTGCCCCTCCTATCAATGGGTCGCTGCCTGCCCAATTTCCAATGCCAAACATTGCCCAACCTGTGGCTAACCTGCCTATGGTTGCTGATCCAAAGGAGGAGGATTTAAATAAAGTAAAAGAGGATCTCAATATTCTCACTAAGAAGTTTGACCAAGCCAAGATCTCAAGGAATTACATGGACTACACCCACATGTCTCCTTATACTAAAGAGAGATTGCCCGAGGAGTTCAAGATGCCAAATGTTGAGAAGGTCGGAGGGAGTGGACCCCCGATTGTTCATCTTCGAAGTTATCATCATTCCATGACTCTACTAGGGGATTTTGAAGAAGTGATGGCCTAATTGTTTCAGCAAACTTTAAAGGATAGTTCCCTCTGATGGTTTTTATCCCTTGAGGAATCCAGAATTTGTAGCTGGGAGGATGTAGCCCGAGAATTCATGTCACAATATAAATACAACAAAGAGCTTGAGGTCACCCGTCGTGATTTAGAGTTGTTCAAACATAATCCAGGAGAATCAGTCAGTAACTTCATAACCCGGTGGAGGGAGCAGGTAGCTACCATGACCAATCGGCCAACCCAGGAAGAACAGGTCAACATAGTGAAGAAGAATTTCTTACCCCATGTCCGAGCGACGATGGGAGGACAATACTATCCCCACTTCCGAGCTCTCTGATAGGCTGGAGTGGAAAATGAGGAAAGCCTCATTAAAACAGAGGCTGAACCGCAGAAGATATCCTGACAGTTCACCCCTAGACAGTATGATAAGCCTACCAATTATACTGTCTCAACCATCAACAACATCTCCCAACCAACCACATCATGGGCACCAGATAGTCGCCCTGCCCCAATCCGAAGGGAATACACTGAGCTCCATGCCCCTCTTTCCGAAGATTACCAAGCCCTATTAATCCGAAATCTCATCAAACCCTTGGATCCATGTCCATTTCCAAATCCACTCCCAAGAAACTTCAAGACCGATTCTCATTGCGCATTTCACCAAACTATTGGCCATACCACCGACCAATGCTTTCACCTTCGAAACATAATCCAAGATCTCATTGACCGGGGTACCATCGCCCCACCAGCCAATCCTAAGCCAAACACTACTTATAATCCACTTTTGAATCATACCAATACCATCTTCTTACAAGAAAACCTATATTTCGATCCCTCAACTCAAATCACAACCATATACTCTCCTAAACCTCTTCAAATTTGCCCATATTTCCTCCTACACCCTACTAGACTCGCTGATCAGGCACTGTCACTCCTTACCAGAGCATGCATCGCTCTCTGTACCTTTTCTGAAAATGGAGGTATGGAAATTTCAAAGGTGTTAAACCAACTCCTAGAGTTCGGGATAAAATTGCCCTCATAGATGATCATCGATTATGAGAAGTTCAGTACACTGTTCTTGGAAGCACAAAAATGGGCCCGAGATTCAGACAATTGGGTGGTACCAACCGATGAAGTCAGCCTAGATGATGTTGTTCAGATTATTGAAGAATTATTTGAACAAACCAACAACATTTGTAGTATCACCAGACTACTTGACATTTTGAAACTACAAGGGCACTTGGTCCCTTCGATCACATATATACCCACAGAATGGGAGGACCTGTACGAAAAAGCCGTTGAAGTTATGGAATGCATTGACTTTACATGGAAGGAAATAATTGTTTCCACTAAATGGGGGGAAGAGTTTCAAGATTTTAGCGAAGAACAAGCTTCGGGAAGAGCTGACACAGTAGACAACATATGTGGGATGATATCATTTGAAGAGATCCTCTGAGAAATAAACAGGGTGGCAGAACAACCTGAGATTGATGAGGAAACAGGATTCATGTTTTTTCCTTCTTCAATAAAGCACATGACCAGATCAGGGAGACATTACCAAGTTCTAAGCTCACTACTAGCAAATGACAAGGAGAGGGGCGTTGAAAACCTTCTTATGCCAGAAATGACCATTGAGGAGAGCAAGATCCTTGATCAACTGAATAAAACTCGATCTAACATCACTCATTGGGGAATTTTGATGTCTTCCAAGCTACACAGAAATGCTTTAATCAAATTTCTCACTGGACCCACAGTTCCTCCCTCTACCTCACCAGAAGAAGCGGTAAATCTGGTCAGATCCTTGACCTCTGCCCGAATTTTATCATTTTCTGAAGAAGAAATCCCCAGAATTGGGCCAAATCACAATCATGCACTCAACATCTTCATCTAAGTTATGGGGAAGGCCTTGCCACTCTCCCTTATCGATAACGGATCTTTCTTGAATGTTTGCCCTTTGAGAACCTTCAAGTGTTTAGGCCTGAAAGAAAGTGACCTCGCTCCAACTTCCATCGTTGTACATGCCTAAAATAATACCCTTCGTGAGGTGATGGGATCCATAAAACTTATAATAGGGGTTGGCCCTATAAACCCTGTCATTGAATTCCAAGTCACAAACATCCCAACTTGTTTCAACCTGTTGCTCGGACGACCCTGGCTCCACAATATCAAGGGTGTGTCTTCCTCACTCCATCAAAAATTAAATTTCTTCACTGACAGGCGAGTCATCACCATTTTAGGCGATGAAGGAAATGTCGAGGGAGCAAGCACCAGCAGTCCCATTCTTGAGATACAACACAGGTCAAATGATATGCTCCTATCAGGATTTTAGGTTGAGCCACTCCTCCTCTCGGCAGGGGCGGTTTCAAAGAAAGGGTTTGTCCAGAATATGACCCTCATGGCAATGTCAATGTTATTCAGATGTTCAAAAACATGCACTTTATGCCCGGACTGAGACTAGCGCAAAGGCAGCAAGGGATACTCGAGCCCATCAAACTGAAGAAAGCTTTCCCTCCTTGTGGCTTGGGGTATCAACCATCAGAACAAGATCTCAGAATGATCCACCAGTCTCGATCGAAGAGAAGATTAGACTGCATCCCAACTATCCCAGGAGACTCCTTAAATAGACTATTCATCAAAGAAGGCGAGGACTTTCGCTTTTGCGGTTTTTCAAAACCATGGTATGACCACACAGACAAGAAAATAAAGCCTGGAATGGAGATCTTTTTCCAAGATGGTTACCCATGGGCCGAAAGTTTCCCACACCGCGTACAACCACTCATCAAAGATATCGAAGACACCGAGGAAAGTGATTCTGAAGATTCCTTCAACATACAGAAACTAGGGTTGTCACTCTTCATGGTCCATTCAAGCACTACATTAATGGATCCATCCTGTCTGATTATAGCTGCTGATACACCTCTCCTCAACTGGTGTGTTGTGCCAATTCTACCTCTTGAAATCTCCCCTAACCCCAAAGTTTACCCTATTTTTTCTTCTGTTGTCTATCCTTGCTCAAATGTAATCGAGACCTCTTTTGATGAGGTTATCAATGCTATTTTTCCTATCAATGAAATAAATGGAGATTTTGAGTATCTTGCTCTGCCTTACATTAACTGCTTGAATTCTAATCAAACTTTTGATAATGATGATGATTTTGCAAATGAACAATTCTTAACTGATCTAAATAAGGTTAATAATAAACAACATAACCACGTTCAAGTTAATAAAGAAGAGACTGTTGTTATTATTCTCGATTCTAGTAGCCAACTGTGCGGGATTAGGATAGGGGCCACCCTTGATGAGTATGAGCGTGCACAACTCGAATAATTACTGAAGGAGTTCGTTGATGTCTTTGCATGGTCCTATGATGATATGCCTGACATTGATCCTGAAATAGCTTAGCACGAGATCCCCACTCTCCCAGATTGCAAGCCGATTAAACAAAAATTGAGAAAACTCCACACCGAATGGTCACTCAAACAGTTAAACGTGGGTTTCATTTGGATGATCAAATATCCCACATGGATAGCCAACAATGTACCTGTGCCGAATTCAGGAGGGAAGGTTCGAATGTGTGTAGACTACCGAGATTTAAACAAATCTTATCCAAAGGATGATTATCCGCTACCCAATATCGACATGATCGTGGATAACACAGCTATTCATGCCCTCAAGTCATTCGTCGACGGGTTTTCCCGATACAACCAAATCGAGATGCACCCCGACCACCAAGAAAAAATGCATTTATCACACTATGGGGAACCTTTTGCTACACCGTTATGCCATTCGGTCTCAAGAATGCTGGGACTACCTACCAAAGGGATGCCACAACCAACCTGCACGATCTGATTCATAAAGAGGTTGAGGTTTATGTGGATGATATGATTATCAAGTCCAAAAATATAAAAGGTCATATTCCAACTCTCCGTAAGTTCTTCGAACGACTGCGACGGTATCAGATGCGACTTAATCCACAGAAGTGTGTCTTCGGCATTATAAATGGAAAACTCTTGGGATTCATGGTCAGCAAAAAAGGGATGGAAGTAGATCTTGCAAAGCTGAAGGCCATACTTGAGCTTCCATGACCCCGAACAGAGAAAGAAGTCCGAGGTTTTCATAAGAAATTATAATATATCAGTCGGTTCATCAGCCAACTAACCTACATCTATGAACCAATCTTCAACTCCTCTGAAAGGATTCAACCAAGGTTTGGAATGAGGCCTGCCAAGAAGCTTTTGACCGAATTAAATAATACCTGACCTAAGCTCCAGTGCTCACGCCACCACAGTCTGGTCTCCCTTTCCTCCTATACCTAACCATAACCGACACTACAGCTGGGACTTTACTAGCCCAATACCTTGAGGACTCCCGTAAAGAAAGTGCCATCTATTATGCCATTCGCAAATTGTCCGGGTATGAGGTCAACAACACTGCTTTAGAAAAGGCGTGTGTCACACTTATCTGGGTCACCCAAAAGTTGCGACACTACATGCTTGACTTCCCCATCAAACTTGTAATTCGAATGGACTCCATCAAATACCTTCTTAAGAAACCCGCCTTATCTAGTCGAATGGCCTGATGGTTGATGCTCCTAATCGAGTTTGACATCGTATATGTCACACATAAAGCCATTAAAGGAAGAGCCATCTCAAATTACCTCGCTGATTAGCCCATAGACAAAGCAGACGTCCAGATCTCTGAATTCCCAGATGAAAAAATCCTCTGCACCACTCAAGACCGCCTTCAATGGAAAATGTTCTTTGACTGCACTGCCAACAAAAAGGGATATGGCATTGGGATACTTCTGATCTCCCTAGATGACTCCCACACTCCCATCGCAATTAAATTGGATTTCCCTTGCACCAACAACATGACGAAATACGAGGCATGCACAGTGGGCCTAAAAATTGCTCTTAAGAAAGGTATTCAATACCATGAGGTCTACGGGGATTCTTCCCTTATCATCGGTTAAGTGCTCAGAAAGTGTAAGGTTAAGGACGAAAAGATCCAACCCTTTCATGCCCATTTAGAAGAGTTAGCCTCCCGATTCGAAGATGTCACCTTCCGTTACCTACCCAAAGCAAAGAATAACCTAGACGATGCTCTCGCTATCTTGGACTCCATGGTTGACATGCCCGAAGGAATAACAATGACCCCCTTCCTAGTTCAAAAGCAAGACAAACCAACCCATTGCTAACATATTTAACTTGTCTCCACCGAAGATCCCGAACTAGCCGATTGATGGTAATATGATAACTAGTGCCTCCTCAAACATGGTAGGTAGCCCGAGGGTTCCAATGAGAATGATCGAACAACTCTTCGAAGACTGGCCGCCCAGTACATCATCTGTCATAAATCCCTAATCAAGATGAACTTCGATGGAACTCATCTACACTGTATCGCAGGGGCTGAGATTGGGAAGATAATGTAAGAAATCCACAGCGGGGAATGCAGGCCCCACATAAATGGTCATATGATTGCTAAGAAAATCATCCGACAGGGCTACTACTGGACCACCATGACCTAGGACTGCACTGTATATGTCCGGAGATTCCTCAAATGCCAATAATTCTCCAATCTTCAACACCCGCCTCTACGAGAATTATACAACATGACATCTCCCTGGTCGTTCTCCACCTAGGGTATCGACATCATAGGAAAGGTTACACCAAAGGCTTTAAATGGACATGAGTTCATCCTAGTCGCCATTGATTACTTCATCAAATGGGTCGAAGTTGAGTCATACGCAGTATTGAATGCCAAGAAAGTGGCCAAATTCCTCAAGAAGAATATCATCTGCCGCTATGAGGTCCCGCACGAGCTGGTATCAGATAATGGGTTGCATTTCAAAGCATAAGTCACAGAAGTAGTCTATGAGTACGGGATTCAGAGACACAAATCTTCTCCCTACCGACCTCAGACCAATGGTGAAGTGGAAGCCGCCAACAAAAACCTTAAGGCTATCATCAGCAAGATGACCGAAAGTTGTAGGGATTGGGCCGACCGGATCTCGTACACCCTCTGGGGCTATCAAAACTCAATCCGAACCTCCACTGGGGCTAGCCCTTACTCCCTGGTCTACGTCATGGAAGCAGTCCTACATGTGGAGCTGGAAGTACCCTCGCTACGCGTTATGCTCGAAAGCAAAGTTAGTGAAGAAGACTGGTGCCAAAGACGTCTTAATGAGCTAGCCCTCATAGATGAAAGAAGATTAAAAGATCTTTACCACAAATAGGGGTACCATCGCCGAATAATGCGATCATTCAATAAGAGAGTCAATGACCGCGGTGTCCGGGATGGGGACTTAGCCCTCAAAGAGATAATAGAACCCATCTGGGACCCCAGAGGGAAATTCAAGCCTAATTGGAGCGGCCCCTATATTATGAAGAAAATCTTATCCGACGGTGCCACCATGCTCACTGACCTAGATGGGGAAGAGATGGCTCATCCAGTCAATCTGGACCGTCTCAAGAAATTCTACCCCTAGTCCGAAATCTCAGCGTGCTATTATTCTTCTCATCCCCTTCTATTTTAAAAAAAAGAATAAAAAGAAAAAAAATCATAATTTCCCTCTACCCAGAACTACGTGGCCCTGATCTTCTGCAAAAAAAATATTTTCAAACAGATAAAAACATTTTCAAAATACCCCAGAGGTACGTAGGCAGCTCATGCACCTCACATGAGTGCGACCCCTTTCTTATTTACAAAATACCATTTCTTTTCTTACCTCCGAGAATGGCTGTTCATTCTAAAGAATACTTGAACAAAAGGATTATGTATGACTTAGCGATCGGTGTAGATAATTCAAAATTACAAAATTCATCGAAACGCACAGTTGGATGATCAAAAACTTGTTTATTTCATTAATAAGAAAATTTAGGACGGATTACATAAGAAAAAGGAATGGATAACTCCCTTCCCCCTACTACCATAAAAACCAAATAAAATCCCCGTATATATTTTACAAATAAACTCTCCAAGAGTCATACCCACAGCTACCAGGGCAGCCTGCACCCTCATTCTCTACATCCTAAGGTCCCCAAGTTTCCCCTGCCTAAATAGAGTGCCCTAAACACTCCATGGATCGATAAGCCCGATCCATATTCGAAAAGACCACAACACCCCCTTCCATGGTGTGAGATAAAACAAACCATATTTGTCCAGTCTCCACTACCAACATCTTGCTAACTACTTTCCTCCACAACCACTTTATATAGTCTTTGGGGACATGCCAAACTTTCCCGACAGACTGGGAGGGACGGGTCGATGGACGTCGATTTTCCCATAGAGATCCAAGCAACAGACGCAGCCGATCAGTCAAATCTTCTACCGGAAAGAAATTTGAGGTCCGCTGTGGCACGACCTGTGTCCAGCAAAATTGGCGCAGAAGCCGCCAAGGGAAATAAAAAGAGGTCTGCCTGAGACCAATCAGCCGCACATACGAATACTCTCCTAGCTCCAGAATGGGCTGCAACTACCCCCACCAAGGCACTAATCAATACAACCCACGAGCCCCATGATCCACAAACCAATGCTCCCAGTTCTCAACATACAGGCCATCGCTGATGAAGTAGCATGAAAATAAGTTGGGTACGTTCGATAAGGGATACTTTGGAGGAGTTGCCAAGAAGAATCTTTTAGACAACCATATGAAAATAATCATGAGGCTACCCTTCAAAAAGTCAGAACGACCTTCTCTCTAGGCATCTAGGCCATTCAGGGTCTCCGCTAGTATCACTGCCGCAGGATTGCGACGATATGACATCCATGAAGTAATGGATGTAAGTTGTGGGTCCACTTGCACTTCCCCAGTAACCAACAGTAATTTTGAAACCAGACCCAGAACAACGGCTCCATCATAGCCATCATCACCTACTTCCCGCAAATGCACGGACTGCAGCACCGTCGGGAGGGAGATCATTTCTCCGGCAACCAATGATCTAGTCGTCGAAGGCAAAATATGAATAAGCCCACCCAATAAATCCCTGGGAGAGCGGGAAAATTCGAGCAGAGATGTAGAAACACAAGGATTTACACCCAGTATGGCTAAAAATTCCTCGTAGGTAGGACAAACTTCTTCCAACGCAAAGCGGAATACATGGTCTTCGGGGTACCAAAATTATACCACCGCCATCAGCACGTTCCACTCAAGTGGCCAATTTCACCACAAGGAGGCTTGACGCATGTTGAAAGCATCGTAGTCGACATTATAAGAGCACATTGCTTTCAAGGCTTTGAGGTAATTTGCAAACTCAATGCTACCAGGGAGAGCCATCTTGCAAGGCTAAGAAATAATCGGCAAGTAAGTGAAAATGCAAAGGATGTGATGAAAACACTCCACCCCTCCCCCTTTTTTATACTTAATAACCCTCACAAGAGACATAATCCCTGCAGAAATCAGAGGGAATCCTACCCCACAAGGTACTTGAAAAAGAGTGCGCTTAGTATTCGCAAAGGAAAAATGAACCTTTCGCAGCCCTTCCCCGTTTTCAAACAAAACACACAAACACACATAACGGTTTTTATATGCACAATTTCCTTATAAAAATTTATCGCGCTTGGTTCGTTTTAAGGACATGATTGAAGTGAAAAAACCCAACCAACATGTGATAAGACAAGCACAATAATCAAACAAATCCGTGCATGTGTGCAATAAAGGAAACATGAGTCAAACATGTAGGAAGTAACACTTAATTACATCTTAATGACTCCAAACATTATAAAGCACATGGATGAATTGACCTATTGTCTCAAAACACTATCAAATAGTCACATGAGAATCATGGAATGATGTTGTGACTCGGTCATCCCACGTATTCATCCATAAACGGTGCAAACAAAATACAAAAATCTTTTTGGATTTTTCTAAAAGTTTTATCAAAATAATTTTTTTTGTATTTTTCAAAAATTTCAAAAACAGAAATCTATAGAAAAAGTACATGTCATTACACTAGAACATAAATATCATGAAACAAAAACTAGCGTACGACAAACATGTAAACACAATCATCTATATGATATGGCAAGAGAAGAATCATGTGCAAGAAAATAGGAATCAATTATTCTAAAATCTAATGTATCCAAAAGTGATTTCCTAACCCAAACAGATGTAACACGTCGACACGGGGTTTTGGGAACCAACAAAACACTAGACTTCGAATTCCTAGGATCTCTTCCAAGATCAAAACAAAATCTCCTAAGGTGACCTTTCCTACCACAATATGAATATGTGTAAACGGGTGGAACGACACCTAAAGTGTGATCTTTTCTAACATCCTTGGAATTATTTGACCCTCTAAAACAAATAATGATTTTGGCTTTAGCATTAGGAGTATGAGAACAAGATGAGACACTACCATCACTATCAAACCTACTTGAGTATGTCAAATCATTTTTTAACTTCAAAATATTTAACTCAAGAAAAGAATTAGACTCTTCCAAAGACAGGGATTTCTTTTTCAAATTTTCAATTAAACTTAACAGTTTATCGCGCTCACCTTCAATTAAACCAAACTTATTGCTAAGAGTCTTTTCACGCGCCGTAAAATCATCGATTAATTTTTTATCCTCGACGGCACAAACGGGAACCCTTGAATTTTTTAAGTCCTCTAATTCCTTCTCTAAAAAAAGGACTCTCTCATCACTCTTCTTTTTGACAATTTGCAAAGAATCAAAATCAATATACAAATTACCAAAGTGCTCATGACAAATATCATTTTGAGTTTGAAACGCTTGCAAATATCCCATCTTACTTTTAAAGAGAGAATTTTCTTTTTCCAAAACATTAATTCTTTTGCAAATTTTCAAATTCAAACTTTTTAATTTTTCAGTATGGTCGTCAACTTTTTCAAATATAGCCTCCTCATTAAATGTGCGTTCCATTAAAAAATTGAGATTTTTTCACAAACTAGGTTTTTCAAAAAAATTAATATCACACAAATTTTGCGGAAAATAGGAATACGCGAAAAATTAGCATAACCTACTCTGATACCAATTTGAAAAAGTATGCGCATGCGTTCAAATAAGAAATTAAATAATCAAACTCGGTTCAACCCAAATAAACCTTCAACAAGCAACAAGGTGTGATTGAAATAATATGAAATCATGCAAGAGATATTCAAACACACACATGTGAAGAAAAATCCCCCAAAGGGGAAAAACCATTTATTTTCATTATAATATTGTTACATACAATTTCGGATTACAATGAAAAATACAGTGACACATATTTACCCGCAGGCGTCGGATCTGTAGTCGGCGGCTGGAAGTTCCCCTTTCTAGGAGGGCAGCAATGAAGAAGAAGGACGGTCTTCTCCACAAGGGTATGAACAAAATAGTGTTTGTGTTCTAGGGTTTCAAAACGATTCACAAATGATTTGGAAATTTGTGTGAATCAAAACATGAGTTTTTCGTAACTCACAAAGGTGAAGACTTTGAGTTTATGAACTTTGAAAATCGTTTGTAGAAGTCTTCTTAAACCAACTCTTCGTAGTGGGTTTATAAAAGAAAAAAAGATGTCCCTTAAAAATCTGGCCACGATCTGCACGATTCTATCCCAAGCGGATCGGTCCTGATCTGAGGCGGATCGGTCCGAGGTCGGATCGATTCATTTTTATAAGAGGTGTCTTTGGTTCACATTCAGTTCGGGGTTTACTGGTCCATGAACAAAGTTAATCGGTCTGGGTAGAGGGAGGATCAATCCGGGGGCGGATCGGTCCGGCTGACTAGAACTCTGATTCCTTCCTTTATTTGATATTCAGATTCGTTTGAAGACGATGTGAGCTTGAATTACTTCAACGATGTAACGGCTTATGACATACACAATAATGATGGACAAAATGTCCTTACACTACCAAAGGCTAAAGAGGGTACCAATCAAAACTTTGAGTTGATGGGACTGGACTGAACTGAACTGCCGATAGGCAGGTTAGGGTGCTTGCCGATTCGCAACCACCCATTTTAGAAATTTTATCTTTTCCTCTTTTGTCAAATTAGAAAACTTAATAAAAATAAATTGATATTCTCAACAGAATTTCAAAATCCCTTTAAATTTCCCCTTTTTGATAAAAAAACTTTCCTTCAAAAAATTCCAAAAATACTCCTTTTTACGGTCTCAGCAGCAAAGTAAAAAGCGCATGTGCATACATTCATTTATCATTAATAAAAGATAATAAAAAAACTCCATTGAGTTTCATATATCTGTTTTCTGTATTATATCATTTTTGTAGGAAATAAAAAGAAAAAGAAAAAACAACGGGACTCAGCCCGAACCCACATTCTCTCTCTCTCTCTCTCTCTCTCTCGAGCTTCAACCCTTGTGATGTGCTCTCTTCCCCCTACTAAGAGACGATGCACCACAGCTTTTTAAGCCAGAGTCCTCTCCAGATGAGGCAGACGGCACCAAGTAAGAAGGAACGGGAATCGCGTCCCGAATATGGTTAGTCCTCGAAGATATCAAGTCTTTGATGTCCCTGAGCCAAGTGGTCGACACCTGGACTTGCTGCAAGAAAATGTGAAATTAATATCAGGGCAGGGATGACCAAAATAGAAAAGAAAGAAAGAGAGGAACATAAAGGTATACCGAAGGTCGAAGGACCTCCTTTGTCAAACCCAACTCCTCCGGATCCATCGCATAATGATGATGGAGCATAGGCACCATCCCTCCATCAGCCCACCAAATGTTGTATGAAGGGGTATGGAGCCGCACAAAAGGAACCTATGAAGTCGCCGTTGCTGCAGATGCCGACGGACCACCACCGCTGTGGGAAGATCACACCGCCCGACTCGAACCTTCCGGAGGGAAAGGCAGGCCATCATAAATTCTGGGCGCCATCAACCATCTCGTCATAAAGTCCATATAGTCATACGGTGCAGCCGTATCGGTGTATAGCAAGTAGGACTCGCCAATCATAGCCGCGATCCTCTCATCCTCTGATATTAGTCGCTCCCGCCTCATAGACGTAGGAGGCGGTGCAGGTGGCACCACCACCTCCTCCTCGGTAATCTGACGAACCACCCTCTCCCTGAGATACCAGGAATGGCCAAACTCATGCGCCAGCAAACGCCTCATCCGTACGTTCACCCCAGTCACCCCTGCATCATGAATGGTTGTCCCCCAAGGATAAAAGGTCACTTAAAAATCTCCAAATGAGCATAAATCAACGCAAGATCATAAGGTGCAAAAACCAAGACTGAAATGGAAAGAGTCTTACCCTACCACTGGTCAGGTCATTCAAGACCTGACGCACTGCCTCCAAGGAGAGATATCCCTTCGACTGCCGATTGGCTTTACGCTATCGATACAATCGACAGAAGTCCCCAATAGCGTCGTCCTTTAAAGTGATCAGTGGGGTATTGCACCCAATCACCTCATAGAACCACGTCTGAATTCACAAGGAAAAAAAGATGATGTATAAGGAAAAATGTGAATGCATGCGAATGCACAAAAGAAAAATGTGAATGCATGAAAGGAAAGGAAAATTAGAGTGCATGAAAAGAAATGCGCAAACTAAAGAATGCCTCAAGAAGGTACGTGGCTCCAGTAAAGGTCTGCCGGTAGCACCGGTTGAATGCATCCAGAGAAGAGTAAAGGTTCGCTAAAGTCATATTCCCCCAATCTAGAAATGGATGTTCGAAAACATCCTCAGGTATGGAAAAAACCACAAATGAATGATGTAACCGCTCGACACCACTATGAAACCTCAAAATACCAACAGAATAAATAATTGAGCCATCTGCCTCACTTGTAAACCATCCTCCACATCAATCACCCTGCTCATCAAAACATCCTTCAGCAGGGACAGCTGGATAGAATCCCCAAAAACTATCCTCCCTACATGACCAAGTGTCGTACGCACTACCTCCGGTCTCACCCGTAAAGAATGATCCACCTCTATATGCTCTCCTTCCCGAGGTAGCCCAAAAGTCTGTGCCACTGCCGAATGGCACCCCTCATACCATGCGGACCGGCACTCCCCCTTAAATGTTTTACAGAAATTCCTAAAAAATACTAGAAAGCCTCCACAAATCCTTGAAAAATTCTTAAAAATCCCAGGAAGGATTTAAAGCCTTTTCACAAACAAAACTTCACGTTCCCTCGAGTGGAACCCCTCTTTCCCAGCAAAAGCCTCAAAATAAACTGAAAACTCTTCCCGGCACAGCTCTGGAGGATCTCTAAGGATCACCTGATCACTTCCCCAGCGAAATTCTCTTACAGCACCCAAAATAGGTTGTTCCCCCCGCAAGGTCTCCTAATGAAACAAAAGCTTCCCCAACTATCAGCTCCCTAACTAAAATCAAAATCACAAAGCACTTTCCCAACCAAAATCAAAATCCAATCTCCGTCCACTCTTTAGGTCAAAATTGACCTCGGTGTTGGATCATCACCTGAGTTGGGTCAGAATTGACCCCGGTCCTCGGTCTTCACCACTCTTAGGTCAGAATTGACCTCGGTCTTGGATTGTCACCTGCGTTGGGTCAAAATTGACCCCGATCCTCGATCATCACCACTCTTTAGGTCAGAATTGACGTCGGTCTTGGATCATCACCTGAGTTGGGTCAGAATTGACCCCGGTCCTCAGTCGTCACCACTCTTAGGTCAGAATTGATCTCGGTCTTGGATCGTCACCTGAGTTGGGTCAGAATTGACCCTGGTCCTCGATCGTCACCACTCTTAGGTCAGAATTGACCTCGATCATGGATCGTCACCTGAGTTGGGTCAGAATTAACCTCGGTCCTTGGTCATCATCACTCTTAGGTTAGAATCGACCTCGATCTTAGATCATCACCTGACTTGGGTCAGAATTGGCCCTGATCCTCGATCGTCACCACTCTTTAGGTCAGAATTGACCTCGGTATTTGATCGTCACCTAAGTTGGGTCAGAATTGACCCCGGTCATCGATCGTCACCACTCATTAGGTCATAATTGACCTCGGTCTTAGATCGTCACCTGAGTTGGGTCAGAATTGACCTCGGTCCTCCGTCGTCACCACTTTTAGGTCAGAATTGACTTCAGTTATTATATCTTCACCCTAAGCCCACAAATTTGGCTTTGACTCGCAGAATTGGTCATCCCCCCAACACCACTTCAGGTTTTCAGAATCAACCCAAACCTTGGATCATCATTCCATCCTCATCACACTCCTTAGGTCCTTAGAATCGGCCTCGACCCTCTTAATCGGTCATACTCCCTCAAAAGAATCATGTGGTATCTATTCGATGGTCATCATTTGTCCCAAACTCACCCGTCGAGGGGCTCTATAGACACCCCATTATGTGGCCCCCCAAACTCTCCTTAGGTCCATAGTACCTCCCTTCATCACTACAAACCCAGGTCATGTCTTGAGTACTGACCTAGAAGCCATCGGGCACTCCCCGGCTCAGTTTGACCAAAAAGTCAAACTCTTCATCTTGATTGAGAATGAATGAATCTTAGAAGGGCACTGAAAACCCTTTTCAATGGTTCATCGTGTTTGCATTTCTGATTTACCATACGGAAGAACAATCCATTTGCGTCCAAAACTTGACCTAGAGGCCATCGGGCGCTCTCGGGCTCCTTTTGACCTAAGTCAACTCTTCATCTCGACTAAGAGTGAATGAATCAATGAAGTGCACTGAATACCCTTTCCAATGGCCTATCCCGTGCGTAATTCTGACTTACCATATAGATTAACGATCCGTTTGACTCCAAGAGGTCACCGAATGCTTCCAGGGCCCGATTAACCAAAGTCAACTCCCTAAACCGGGTTAAAATCTTTGAAATGTCTAAGTACATCTCCTAACCTTTCCAACGGTCCACCCCATAAGCGATTTTGACTTACAATGCGAACGAACGATCCGTTTGTGTCCGAACGAATCCCCGTCTAATGGATCGACAAATGATTTTGATCCATATTTGACCTAAAGTCAACTCCCAAACCCGGGAGAGGTACAAAGGACTTTCGAAGGTCTCTGAATTACCTTTCCAGCGGTCTGCCCCCGTGCATGATTCTGACTCCTCAGGCATTTTTCCAAAAAGGCCTGAAACACACTATCACTTGGCAGGTTTGCCGATAGGTAGGAACGGGTTTATGCCGATCGGCAATGACCTGAGCCTATAAAAGGAGGACGTCACCTCATTTTTAAGGGGAGCCCAGATTTGATAAAAATCACTCTCAGTAAATCCCAAAAACCACTCTCGAAGGCAGCGTGATTTCAACTTCCAAATCCCTTTTTTACCTTCACTTTTCATCATCATTTTCATCAAACTTGGTGAATTATCCATGCTCCATCATCATCCAAGTGCAAGAGCTTCCCTACCACATTCAAGATCAAGCTCAAGATCTTCAAGAAGGTCTAACTTTCTCAACTTTCTCTTAACTTCTCTTAAATTCACAATAACTTGTTTTATTACTTAGCACTTTTTATTATCTCATCTCACACATCCTAATATACTTTTTATTTAGTATTATTGTACATCTCTTATTTTCATGTAAATCAAAACCCAAAAAGCAAGAAATAGATGGTTTGCTCATAAATTTCAAATAGGGATTCTCATACTTTTCTCACACTTTTCTCAGAACTAAAAGACTTTTCCTACACACATACACACATTCACAAATAAGATATCCGCCATTTGGATTTATGGGATAAACCCCAACCCTCATTTTGTATGCGAACTACATGTACTTTGATGCCTTTATAGGATACGTAGGCGTCTCGGGGTAAAACTCGAGTCCTTTTTTTTCACTTTTTCTCTTATTTTCCTATCTTCTCTAAAGCTAATTTTCTTATATTATATATACTTATAACGTATTACTCCATATGCGTTATCATTCCATTATAACAACCAACATAGGGGTAATCGCTTAAATCTCATTCTTCTAATACTATTCTTATATCTTCCTACGGATGACTCGCTTTATCTTTTCCATGATTCAAGTCGAGGATTCCTACCTCCATTATAAATATACACATGCACACATATCACGGGGGGAAATATAAAGGAAAATAGCAAATATCCATGAGAGACCGAAAGGGAGGAATGGGTGCCTAACACCTTCCCATTTCGTAACTAATCCTCCGAGCCCTTCTTGAATCATCTTGGTTTCGCATGCACCACTATGTCTTTGGATTCCATCCTTCAGGATGGATTCCCCTTTTTCTTTTTTCTATTTTGAGTAAAATAGACTGGCAACTCTGAATCTCTCTACATTTTTACACCTCATCCCAAACGACGCCAGCCGAAGCTCTCCCCAAAGGGATGCGCAGGACCCAAGGGATCCTCTCCCTTCGGGCGCCCGCTCCAGCGCGACGAGGATCGGGGATGGCCACAGTTTTTCTAGCACAAATACTCTTTTGTAAAAGCAACCTTGAGCATAAAATCAATGTAAATAACATAGACAATCAATATCCCACACAAGTGAATGAATATAAATTATTTTTACCGCTATACTTGAGATTTTTTATTCTTTACCTATCTGCATTTGTTTTTATTAGATTACGAGCATCCACCCGCTAATAAGTTGCGAGTGGATGCACTGAAATTAGCCAATCTATTATTTTTGCCTAAATATGGAAAAAAGAGTTTTGTGTTTTCTGGTAGGCAAAACACGTTCTAACTTTCAAAGTTTGTGAGAGGGTCCAGAATATAACGAACTTTATTCATTATACTTTGGGATATATACATCTCAAACTTAAAGAATATTGAGCAAAGTCCCTCTATTTATAACAGATCAAATACCAGATAGATTAAGGGGAAATTTTAAAGCATTAACAAGTTTCTTTATTTATATTGAGAATAAGTCTTTGAAAACTAAGATGTTATCTTTACTTTTGTTTACAAAGTATTTACATGATTATTTGGGAATATGGACATGGGGTTAATCCCTCCTCTAAGTCATTCCCTAAAAGTGAAAGTGTTTTGGGTGAAATGTGGAACAAGTACCTTGCAGATCAAGGGGCAGCTTTAAATTATAATTTGCCAAGATTTTATGCAAATACTCCCACTAAAAAAGGGAGAAACTCATTGTTGATGTAAAAAACTAGATCACTCTAATAATTTAATCACAGATAAATAAATGAGACAAAGAATTTTAAAGTGGTTCAGCCTTATATGAATGGCCTACGTGCACTTTTATGTTATTGCTGAGTGTTTGGGAATTCTCGATTACCAGTTCTACCAAGAAATTCCGGTCCCTTTGAATGAGGGTGATACAAGGTATTTATAGCCCTTAGGCTGTACATGAAAGGGTGTTACATTAAATGATACATATATGAAAGGGTAATTCATTTAATGCTCTTCAAATGTGTGCGTCAAGATGATAAGCATTCAATGAATAGTTGAACTGTTGATTATCTGGCAATTAATGTTGCGTTCTAGATGCAGCTCGAACCGCCTTAGTTGCTCGTCGTCCAAGAGTTCCTCGGAGAATTGGAGTTCCTCGGAGGGTTGGTGTTCCTCGGAAGACTGGCGTTCCTCGGAGTATACCTGTTGCTCGGAGTGAGTATGTTGGTTGGGGGAATAATCTTCCTCGTTGCTATTGTGCCACGTAGATTGACACGTGTCTTCTTATTATTCGTCCACATCAGCATACTAATTTTTGTATCAACAGAAGCCCCCAATGTTTCATGTTTCGAACTTTGAGGAGCATGGAACATTCTTTCTCGGTATATGGCGATATTAAATGACCTTCCTGGGTTTTAGGAGCCTTTTCTTCATATTTGAATTTCCTTCCAAATTCGCAGAATCTGCCATTTTGCATTTTTATAGGCGCTTCGATCTTCGTGCCCTTTTTGTCCTTTTAGCCACCGGTAGCGTAATTGTTTCCTTTTTGTAATCATTTCTTTCGCCGTTTCCCTAGGCAAAGTATTTAAGCCTCAGAGGCAATCCCATCATCTTCTACCTTTTTAATTTCTGCTTTCGAGTTTTCTATAGCTTTTCCTCTCTCCTGTGCGTCCATCCCTTTCTTCGTTTGTTTGTCAACAGATCTCCTTTTTCCCTGTAAGCTCTTCTTACTTCTTCTTTTATTCATCATGGTTTACATTATTGAGTCTCTTGAGAAATTCCGTTCTGATTTCTCTATTCCATCTTGGGTAATTTTGGAGGTTCTTTCTGAGCCTTCAAGTTATTTTGATTTGGCTGAGGCACATTGGTTCCCTAACCTCTTTATTGCTGAATGTGGATTTTCTTTTCCACCAAACCCTTTATGCTTAGAATTCTGTTAGTATTTGGACATTGTCCCTGCAAAAATAGCCCCTAACACATGGAGAATAGTTAATGGAGTGTATAGGTTAAATCAAACTCATGGAACTCGTATAGGAATTCCTGAGATTATGTACTGTTATAGATGGGCTATTTTAGACAATGTTTATTATTTAAAAACTAAATTTTTGAATAGGTCTCTAGTAGTCAACCTCCCTGATGACAACAGGGATTATTTTGAACATGGAGTAGTTGTAAAAGGTTGGCAACATGCCCCTTTGGTTGAAGACGAAGTATATGAGGGTCCCAAATGCCCTCCATATGGCAATGGGATAGGTTATTTTCATCTTATTTTGTTTTTTGAAATTATGATTTCATTGTATTTGACAAAATGTATGACTGATATTTCACTATGTTTTTGTCTGCAGTTGACAGCAAGAGAAAAACTCCAAAAGAAATAGAAGTTAATATCAATCATTTAAAACATATCTGGAGTTTGCATCAGAAGGTTGCAGACGAGCACATTAGGTCTGCTTCATACTATCTACAGTACAGGAGCTATACATCCTCTTTTACTGCTCGTCCTGTGGCTAGTATTAGCGAACCATTGCCAGCTTCTGAAGACTCTTCACCAGACTCTCACATTCCTTTGAGTCGGAAAATGGGCAAGAGAAGAGTTCCTACTCTCTTTGAAGAGACCTCCTCTGTCAGGGATGGAAAGAGGAACAAGGTTGAAGTCCCAATGGGGACAAAGAAAATGGGTGTTGTTCCTTCTGTTACCGCTCAGAAGGCTGCCGAGAAGCCCCCAGTGGCTCCTGTACAGAAGGATGCGCCTGTGGAAGTAATCACTATCTCTCCAACCAAAAATTATTCTTTAGTTGAGGTTGTTGAGAAGACATCGAGGAGATTGAAAAAGTCCTCCTCGGTTAGTTTTTCTGAAGTCATTCCCCAGCTCCAAGCTAGTGGAGCTGGTGTTCCAACCATTATTCCCCCGAGCTCTGCAATGAGCTCGGTAAAGAATTGGACTATTCCTAAAGTCCAAGGCATCGAGGAAAACATGTCTAGGGATATGCTGACATCCCTAGCTACTCATCACATTTCTTCAGTAAGTTTCTTATTATCTTGAATTTCTTCTTTCCTTCTATCAATATATGTATCTCGGCACTAACTCATCACTACCTTCTTTTTTCAGCTGGTGAGTTGCTTTAACACCATTGTGAAGAAAGATGAAGCGCTCAAGGCTTCAAGCTCCTCGTCTGGAGTAGAGGATGCATTCCAGGGTTTGGACCAATCTCTGAAGGAATCCCGTCAAAAGTACGACGAGGATAAAGGCGAATGGGAGAAGAAATTGGCTGCATCTGAAGCAGAGAAGGTGCAGTTGGGAAATAAAGTAGTGGACTTGGAAAGAGAGAATAAAAAATATTCCGAGAAGCTCACTACTTTCGGGGAGCTTGAAAATAAGCTGAAATCAGCTGAGGAAGAGCTGACCCTTCTGCGCGAAGAAAATCGTCAGAAGGAGGAGTTGGAGGCTAAGCTGAAAGCCTCCGAGGACCTTCTATCCGAGAACCTATCCTCGGAGAAAATGAAAAGAAAAATGGCAATAAAGAAGTCTTTCAACACAGGTTGGGACAAAGGGTGGAAAAAGAGAGTAGCTTCCATGATGACTCAGGTGCAATATGGAAGTTTGAAATACTTCCGAGATGGCTGGGTTGCTGCTTTGCAAGAATTGAAGGTGAGCGAGGACTCCGAGTTATTTCAACAGCATCTCCCTGGTCCTCCCCCATCCATCGAGGATGAATAAGAGGACGAAGCTGCCTCAGAAGAATCTTCATTGGTAGTGGGTGATCTCATCCTTACCCAGCCTGCTGACGAGGAGCTTTCATCTCTGCCAGCTCCTCCAGAATAAGTTCCATCTCCCGCCAACCAGCTCATTATTTCCACCGTGCAACCAAGCTCCTTGTCCCAGTCTCCCGAGAAAGTCTTGGGAGACAAGGAAAAGGTGTGAAGTTGTTCGGTATTCTCTTTCTATTTTTCTTTTATTTGTACTTTGAATACTAGATCTTTGTAACTTTGCCTTATGATCTAATAAAATTTGAGTTCTTTTCTTCCATATGATTGTCTCTTCTTTATCTGCACTCTGTCTTGATCTTCTTTTTCTTTCTCTGTTAGTTTCTGGCCAGGATGGATCTTCTGTCTGCTAATGACACAAAGTTGATGCAACAATGCCATGAATATTATAAAGCTAGTCACACAGACCTAAGTGCATCAGAAGTTTCCGACATCCTTGGCCATGGTGCTTCAGAGCAGGCAGTAGAAGCTTATCAATACCTGAAGAGCTTACTTGATCGAGCTGTGGCCAATAACGTGGCTTACTATGATATGATCGAGGAGCTTCAATATACTCTAGAAGATCTTAAGGATTAGTACAAGGAGTCAAATGTCTTGTTACATGAGGGGTATGAAAAGAAATATCAACAGCTTTCTGTCGAGAAGGGCTACGACAAACTCCTTACTGGGTATGATGTTAGGGAGAGGACCCTAAACGGAGAAGTTGAAGCTTGTAGACAAATTGCTGAACTGCTGGAGTAAGAGAATAATAATTTGCAGAAAGAGCTAGCACAATATAAGTCTGCAGCCTCTTCTTCAACTGCGGTAATCCCAGTGACCGATGAGGGATTTTCCTTCTTAGAGATTGAGAATTCCAAATTAAGGCAAGAGTTGGATATCCTGCGAAGATCTAGTACTTCTACTTCTGCTCGGGGACGAGGAAGAGGTTCTCGTGGGAGACGAAGAGTTTCCCAGGATGTTGTCGAGGAACGAAGTACTCCACCTTCTCGGAGTCGATCAAGAACTACTCGTCGTATTGAAGAAGCTCGTACTCTGTCAACATTGGAAACTCAAGCGTACCAGTTGAACGCAAAAGATCGGGATTTGTCTGAAATGTCCAAGAAAATCCTAACTTTAGAGGATCAACTTACTGCGACGAAGTCTGCTCTGAATAATAAGGATGCTCTTGCCAGAA
This sequence comes from Sambucus nigra, assembly GCA_949130495.1. Classification (NCBI taxonomy): domain Eukaryota; kingdom Viridiplantae; phylum Streptophyta; class Magnoliopsida; order Dipsacales; family Adoxaceae; genus Sambucus; species Sambucus nigra. The sequence goes on from OX422208.1 coordinate 358,760,577, forward strand.
ACTTTCTTGAGAAGCATTAAAAGTTGACATTTCAATTTAATAAATAGCCCAGGGAGTTCTGGAATGCAGGCCACAATGAGGCCCTTTATCACTTGGATGCTCGCATTGAAAATGCCAATAATGAAGGCTACAAGCAAGGTTGGCTGAATGCCTTGGCCGTGCTGAAGCTTGAACAAGGGCACTACCTGTGGGATTATTATGATCCCGGGGTTCTTGACTTGCTAGTGCCACCATATAATTTGGACATGGAATGTATCCCAGCTCGTGCCATTCCTCGGAGCTTAATCGAAAAATACCTTGGCGACTATAATCTTCACTCTCAGATTGAAGTATCTCGTCCCGAGCATCTATTGGATACTCCTTTAGTAATGAATGTTAGGATGTTGAAGGATTTGGACTTCATTAACTCTCCTCAGACTTTAAATGATCCGCCTGCTGGCGAGGAACCTATTTCAAAAGCTGAGGTAAAGAAACCAATAGAGTAGGGATCTCAATGTAATAGTTAGTACACATATGTAAATTGTAATTCGTTTTGAATTTTAATGAAAGACTTTCATTTTCTGTTTGCAAATCTGTATTGCTATTGCTTTGTGCTTGTCAAACACTTTAAATTTATGCATATGTATCTATTTAAATAGATAACAATATTGTGCTATTCATCGACCAACTTAGTAAAAAATTACAAGTACCAGTAATGTTGCTCGACTACTTAACAATAAAGTAATGAGTATAAAAATGTTAAAATTTCTTACAACCAACCAAGGTTGTTAAGTTGATCTCATCGACCAATTATAGTTAATGGATTTTTATCCCCGACCAGCTATACTTGGTAAATTTTGTCTTTTTCATAAAATGTGCCCGACCAACCAAGGTCAAAGATTTTTCCTCGTCGACCAACTACAATTAGTGGGTTTTTATCCCCGACCAACAATACTTGGTTCAGTTTGGAATATTTATTCTTTAAGGAACTTTTATGTAATAAACTTACTTCCCGACCAACATAAGTTGGCATTTGAGAGCATATCTTGTTTCTTAACCAACTGAGATTGGCCTTTCGTTGATCATCTTTTGTTCTCGCCCTTTTACCAACCGGAGTTGGTCGTAGGTCTGAACTATCATGTCCACTAGATCTTTTACCAACCTTAGTTGGTCACGCTAGTGTACGCCTCCTAACCAAAGGAGTATTGTTTGTTCTCACCCTTTTACCAACTGGAGTTGGTCGTGGGTCTGAACTATCATGTCCACTATATCTTTTACCAACCTTAGTTGGTCACACTAGTGTACGCCTCCTAACCAAAGGAGTATTGTTTGTTCTCGCCCTTTTACCAATCGGATTTGGTCGTGGGTCTGAACTATCATGTCCACTAGATCTTTTACCAACCTTAGTTGGTCACACTAGTGAACGCCTCCTAACCAAAGGAGTATAGTTTGTTCTCGCCCTTTTAGCAACCAGAGTTGGTCGTGGGTTTGAACTATCGTCTTCTTTTTACTGCTGAGCAGCTTTACTACCGAGCAGCGTAGTGTTAAACACACTAGTATTCCCCGAAAAACTTTCAATAAAAGGAGAGAAGATTGTGAAATATCATCGTTTTATTCATATTGATGGAACTGCTTTACATTTTACATCACTGATAATACTTGCGTAGGTGTTCAGCATTCCATGCATTCTTGAATTCATCTCCTTCTAGAGTTTCTATTCGGTAAGTTACTGGTCGGACAACTGCAGTAACTCGGTAAGGTCCTTGCCAGTTTTCTTCCAACTTATTGTTCTTCTAAATGACCTTCTTTAGCACGTAATCTCCTTCTTTTAAGTCGCATTTTTTCACCCTCTTATTGTAGAACAGGGCTGTTCGCTGTTGATAAGCAGCATTCCTAATGGCTGCCTCCTCTCTAACTTCCTCAAGCATGTCCAAATCTAATCTTCTCATCAAGTCGCTAACTGGGGAATTGAAATTCAGCACTCTGTGTGTTGGAAGACCCAACTCGGCAGGTATTACAGCCTCACTTCCAAATGCTAGCATATATGGTGATTCTCCAGTCGCTTCTCGGGGGAGTTGTTCGGTAAGCCCACAATACTGACTGTAGCTCATTAATCCAATTAGATTTAGCCTCATTTAGCCTCTTCTTCAAACCATTTAATAATGTTCTGTTCGTCACTTCAGTCTGCCCATTGCTTTGAGGATGCCCTGGTGCTGATTGAACCTTCAAAATGTTTGATTGATGACAATAGGCGACAAACTCCTCGTTATCAAATTGTGTTCCATGGTCTGTGATGAAGGCATGAGGGAGACCATATCGGCAGATGATGTTCTTCCAAACGAATTGGTACACTTTCTCGTATGACATATCAATCAGAGGCTCAGCTTCTACCCACTCAGTAAAATAATCCACTGCAACGACGAGGTACTTGAATCTTCCTCGAGTCATTGGCAGGGGTCCAACCAAATCCATTCCCCATATGGCAAAAGGCCAAGGAGAAGTTATGGGTGTCAACAATGCTTGCGGAGTTCGTCGGATGGAGGAAAAATGTTGTCATTTATCACATTTCTTAGCATAGGCTATACAATCAGCCCTCATCGTTGGCCAGTAGTATCCTTGTGTCATCACCCTTTGCAAAAGTGTCCGACCTGCTACATGGGCGCCAAAGGACCCTTCATGGATCTCTTCAATAAATTATTTCACCTCGGAGGGATGCACACATCTTTGTAGACCTGCCATAATTCCTCGTCTATACAAAACACCATTAGTTAGTACATACCGAGCAGCTTTAAACTTTAATTTCTTGGCAGCGATCTTGTCTTCCGGCAATTCTCCCTCCTCAATATATGCCATGATGGGATCCATCCAAGATGGTCATAAATCAAGGGTAATAACATTCATCGTCAGGTCTTCATCTATGCTCCGAGCTTCTAATACTTCAATTGGTATAGTTCTTCGCAGCTCGTTACGAGTAGCTGATGCTAGTCGGGCCAGTGCGTCTGCTTGTGCATTCTCCATTCTTGGTATTCTGATCAACTTAATGGAATCAAATTCTTCCAACAACTTCATCGCCTTTACATGATACTTGACCATTAATTCTCCTTTAACTGCGTATGTTCCCATCATCTGATTCACAATTAATTGAGAATCACTGAATACCATCACTTGTTGTGCTTCCATAAGCTTTGCTAAATTAAGACCTGCTATCAAGGCTTCATACTCAGCCTCATTATTGGATGCTTTGAATTGGAATCGTAGGGCATATTCCATATCAATCTCATCTGGGGTTTTCAAAACAATCCCTGCCCCACCACCTGTTGTGCAAGATGACCCATCTACATATAATCTCCATGTAGGTAACTCGTCTTCAAATTTCTTATCTGACAGAGTTCCTCGGTGAAATATCTGTTGTTTATTTTCATCCTCCCCTGGTATTTTTCGCTCTTCGTCGACCATCTCTTCTCGCTCTTTTACCAACCGGAGTTGGTCTGGGTTTGAATTTGATGATCTTTCTACATCCACAAGCCCTTTTACCAACCGGAGTTGATCTGGACTTATGTCTGTTGATCCTGTAACATCCACGGGTTGGTCAGCGAGCAACTTTTGTTCCTTGGGTGTATCTGGATATGTAAATTCTGCTATAAAGTCCGCTACAGTCTGACCTTTTAATGATGATCTGGGTTCATACACAATATCATATTCACCGAGCTCTATTGCCCAATACATCAGTCTCCCTGATTTTTCTGGCTTATGAAGGGCTTGTCTCAATGGCATGTCAGTGTACACGACGATGATATGGGCCTGGAAATAAGGCCTCATTCTTCTACTTGCTTCAATTAATGCCAATGTCAATTTTTCCATCTTTGGGTACCTGATCTCTGCACCTCGAAAAGCCTTACTTGTGTAATAAATTGGCTTCTGGACTCCATTCTCCAATCTGATCAATGCCGAGCTGACTGCATTCTCTGATACTGCCAGGTATAAGTACAACTTTTCTCCCATCACTAGTCTGGACAGCAGTGGAGGTGTTCCCAGATATTTCTTCAAGTCTTGAAAGGCTTTTTCACATTCATCATTCCACTCGAAAGTTTTTCGGAGTGTTTTGAAGAATGGAAGGCACCTATCAGTTGCTCGAGATACAAATCTATTGAGCGCTGCAACTCGTCCTGTAAGACTCTGCACTTCTTTCTTCGTCGTTGGAGATCGCAACCATAAAAGAGCTTTGATCTTTGCTGGATTTTCCTCAATGCCTCGCTGGTTGACGATGTACCCGAGGAACATTCCTTCTTGTACTCCAAAGGTGCACTTCGTCGGGTTGAGCTTCATTTGGTATTTATCCAGTTGATCAAAGGTCTGACCTAAGTCAACTAGATGATGAGCAGCTTTCTTGCTCTTTGTCAGCATATCATCGACATAGACTTCCATATTTCAACTAATTTGTTCGGCGAAAACCTTGTTCATCAGCCGCTGGTATGTTGCTCCTGCATTTTTCAAACCAAAAGGCATAACATTATAACAATAAGTTCCCCTAGGGGTAATAAAAGAAGTACTTTCCCTGTCTTCAAGTTTCATTTTGATCTGGTTGTAACCAGAGTAAGCATCCATGAAGCTGAGCAGCTCGTGTCCCGAGGTGGCATCTACTAGTTGGTCAATTCTGGGCAATGGAAAGTGATCCTTTGGGTAGGCCTTGTTGAGATCAGTGAAATCAACACACATTCTCCATTTATTATTTTTCTTCTTTACCATCACCACATTTGCCAACCAGTCTGGATACTTCACATCTTTAATGAATCGGGCTTTCTGGAGCTTGTCGACCTCCTCTTGAATAACTTGATTCTTCTCGGGGCTAAATACCCTTCTTCTCTGCTTTACAGGCTTGATCTCCTTATTCGCATTGAGTTCATGGCACAAGAAGTTTGGATCTATTCCTGGCATGTCTTCATGACTCCATGCAAAAGTTTTCTTTCTATTTCTCGGAAAAGTTATCAACTCCTATTTTATTGAAACATCCAACGATGAACCTATCTGGGTTACTCGTTCAGGGTACTCGTCGTCCAGAATAACATTTTCTGTAGATTCCACCACCTGTCCTTTTATAAGTTGGGATTCATCTCTGGGATCCAGTGTTTCAATTTCTGTACCTTCCTCCACCTGGTAGGTGGTAGTCTTTTTCCTTGACTTTTCAAGCTCCTCTTGCTCGGCAGACGAATAATAACATTCCCGAGATACTTTCTGATCACCTTTCACAACTCCCACTCCGAAAATTGTAGGGAATTTTAAACACTGATGTACTGTATATGGAACTGCTTCGAACTTCTTCAAACCAACTCTTCCCGTGATGATGTTGTAAGCTGACTGCACATTCTTATCCATCACAAAGAAGCGTATTCTTTCTGTTCGATAAGAAGGCCAAGTTCCAATGAATATATCCAACTTGATCATCCCAAGTGGAAAAACTTTCTCGCCAGCAAAACCCAATAGAGGTCTATGATAAGGTTCTAATTGAGATAATTTCAAATTCAAACTGTCAAAGCATGAATAGTACATGATGTCGGCCTAACTACCATTATCTACTAGCACCCTTGAAATTACTACTTCTTTCATCCTCATTCTGATCACCAAAGGGTCGTCGTGAGGGTAAAGAACACCTGCCAGGTCATTTTTTGAAAAGCCAATGACCAGCTTCTCTTTGTTTACTTTCCTCGGGCGGTCTTCATCAGCCAAATTTATTCGCTGAATATATGAGCAAGCTTGAGCCTCTCCAAGGTAAGCCTTTCTTTCTGCAGTAAGGTCTCCTCCTCTTGCATCTCCTCCTGTAATAACATTACAATCAAATGATCCAAAATGTATGGAAAATACCTCTCGTTCTGGCTGCCTTGGTTTTTTTGGGAAGATCGGGGTCATCCTCTATATCATCTTCATGATCCCTTTTCTTTTTCTCCTCTGCTCGACGAGGAGATCTAGACCTTTCTCTAGTTCGGTCATTATTTCTTCTTTCTCCTCCCCAATCAACATACTTTGCTAGTTTCCCTCTTCGGATGAGTGTTTCAATCTCGTTCTGAAGAGCTACGCAATTTTTGGTCATATGGTCGTGATCCTTATGAAACTCGCAATATTTATCCCTGTTCCTCAGTTCAGGGTCTGACCTCAGTTTCTTTGGCCACTTTACTTCCTCATTATTCTTGATTTCTTCCAAGACATGATTAATACCCATTTTCAAAGGAGTATAATTATCGAATTTCTTCAAGACTTACCATGACGACCTATTATTCTTGGAATGCTTGTCATTGCCATTGCCCTTATGCTCTTTCTTCTTAGATTTGTCATCTTCCACCTTGGTTTCTATATCCATATTCTTCTTCGCAGCCATAGCCTCCTCGGCATTCATGATTTTGGTCACCTTTGCCATCAACTCTGACATAGTTTTAGGTGGATCTTTCGCCAAAGTGTAATACAACTTATTAGGCAACAACCCACTCATCAAGGAGGTGATTGTTGTCTTCTCCTTATAATCTATGACTTCCAGCTTCTCGTTATTGAAACGAGTTATGTAATCTCTAGTAATCTCACCAGATTTTTGTCTAACACTTAACAAGTGTGCTACTCATTTTACTGGCTTTGCTCCAAAACAGAAATTGTCGATGAACAACTCGGCCAACTGAAAGAAAGTTGAAATCTTACCCCGAGGAAGATTGTTGTACCATATCTGGGCAGCTCCAGTAAGAGTTCCTGAGAATGCTCTGCATCTCATCTCGTCGGGGATGGCATAAATGTCGGTAGCAGCTTGATATTGCTCTATGTGTAGAACAGGATCTGTCTTTCCATCATATTTGGGGGTCACCACAGGTGCTTTAAACTTTGACGGGGTTGGAAAACCCACAATGGCCTGGACAAAAGGTATGCCTTGAACAAAAGTTCATTGTAAGGGATTCTTCGCCTTAGCCATTTCTCCCAATCTATCCTCCAAGCGCTGAATGGAACCCTTCCACGCATCGTTTCCTTCCTCGGGCTTATTAGTTCGAGCAATTGATTGTTCTGATGTGGCCTCTTGAGATCTATCTTAACGAGCAACTGGTCGTGATTGTGCTGATCCTTCTCTTAGATCTGATGGTCGTCAAAAACTCCTCGACATGGTCTTAGGTGGACTCCTATTCCTCCTAGGGCCTAATCGACTGAAAGGAGACACCCTACTCAGTCTTTCCAAGGCACTGGGTCTTTCTGGAGAGAGAGTGATACGTTAATCAGTATCTGTAGCCTTTATGGACGAAGTTCGCCCAGGTTGATAAGAGAAATCATCACACTCTTCGTTACGATATGACTCAGTATGCCTGGACCGTGAAGAAAGTAAATAAGTTTGCCTCTGACCACTTCGCTTTCCTGAACGTGCAGGTGCACCGCCATGAAGGGTCTGTATGAGTTGACGCATTGTTTCTTGCATGGCGGTTTGTCTTTGAGCCAGATTCGTCATAATCCCAGCCAGATCTAGAGGTGCAGAGGGATTTGGTGGATTTCCAGCATTTCTAGCGTTTCGATTGCTAGATTCTGGATTATCTGCCATTGATGATGAATGAATTTTGGTGAAAAACGATAATAACAATCGTTCCCACAGACGACGCCAATTTGTTGATGGAAAAAAATAGATCACTCTAATAATTTAATCACACATAAATAAATGAGACAAAGAATTTTAAAGTGGTTCAGCCTTATATGAATGGCCTACGTCCACTGTTATGTTATTGCTCAGTGTTTGGGAATTCTCGATTACCAGTTCTACCAAGAAATTCCGGTCCCTTTGAATGAGGGTGATACAAGGTATTTATAAACCTTAGGCTGTACATGAAAGGGTGTTACATTAAATGATACATATATGAAAGGGTAATTCATTTAATGCTCTTCAAATGTGTGCGTCAAGATGATAAGCATTCAATGAATAGTTGAACTGTTGATTATCTGGCAATTAATGTTGCGGTCGAGATGCAGCTCGAACCGCCTTAGTTACTCGTCGTCCAAGAGTTCCTCGGAGCATTGGAGTTCCTCCAAGGGTTGGTGTTCCTCGGAAGACTGGCGTTCCTCGGAGTATACCTGTTGCTCGGAGTGAGTATGTTGGTCGGGGGAATAATCTTCCTTATTGCTATTGTGCCGCATTGATTGACACGTGTCTTCTTATTATTCGTCCACATCAGCATACTAATTTTTGTATCAACACTCATAGTAAACAGATATCATTTTAGAGAGAAATAATGCAAATAAGAGATGAAAAGTACAAATGGAAGCCAAGCAACTGAATTTATACATGTATTTGAGTGGCCTCAATATGACGCTGCTGAACTCTAGTATGCCTAGACAAATGAAGCTTTATCATCTTCTTGAATGGGAAGCTCATGAAACAATGTCATGCATCATTAAGTTATTCCAACTGGATGTGATAGAAATTTTTAAGGTCATGGAGGGCCTATAAAAAGAGTGAGGTTCTTGATTTGGTAAGATCCACATGAGTAGTGGACAAAAAGTCCTGGATATAGCTAGCAATGGCCTTCAAGTATTATATAGTGAGACTATTGTTGTTGTTGATGCTCAAGGACCTGAATATCTTTGGCTTCTCTTCACGCCATATGTCTCTCATAAATTTCTCGGGAGCCTCGACTTCAATGTAATCATATACTGTGTTCCTAGACTTAGGCTAAGAAACAAGAAAAGAAGAATCCTCCTCAGCCCTATCAGAGCGAGTGGCCTTAGAACTAAGTCCCTCATCATCAGTTGCATCTATAGGACCACTCGCATAATCATGAAATTGAAAATGTAAAGGTATATGGGAAAGATCAAGGCAATAGTTAAACAACTTTAGATAGAAAGTAAATTAAAAATGAAAACAATGAAGAGAAAGAGCCTACCCCTATGCCTAAAGAGGTGATCATGCTGCTAGCCAACCTGAATGGTCCCCCTAGACCTATTATACCGACTTGATAAAGATTTTTTTTTATATATTAATAGAATACTTTCTCATTAGAAAGAAAGACTCTAAGACATTTACGTATTTAAAGTTAAATTAGGTATGATGGTACAATATTTTAGGAGTACTTGCTATAGTACTCCCAACCTATTCCACAAAAATAGGAAAACTTGCCTCACTAACATGAAAAAAAGGAAACAAGGGTGTCAAGGTGAAAACTTGCATTGTAATAGTAAGAATGAAACCAAAGGGGGAGAAAATAGAAATGAGTGAATAAGGCATGACAGTATAGTACCTAGCTCATAGATGTGCTCCAAAATTGTTCTACAGTAATTGGAATGCTCATAGCATTAAGCTAATAACAAGGAAATATGGAAATATTAGCAAGCACTTGCGCATAAAAAACAAGTGTAAAATAGTGTGTTAAAATGAGTACCTGAGGAGTCACCTCAACAGTACTTGCAGCATGGCGCAAACAAAGGGACTTTAACAGTATCAACCCAACAATAAAGAATGAAAGATTATGTCACTGAGATATCATTATGTCACTGAGATATCTTAAACAATAAAAATTAATAAGTGTGAAGTAATAAGAATCGAAGTATACATAAGAAGCCTCTAATAAAGAGGTTCTCCAAGGTAGACTCATAGAAGGGTCCATAATAACAGGGACCTACGAGGGAATCACCTAGAAAGAAAAAAAGGATCATGGCCAAGATGCCTTCAAATAAAAAATCACAAGTGCAGAAAACACAAGAGGAGAAAGTAAATGCCTAAGGTGGAATGACAATTGTGTTGCCCACCTGAACACTAGCCACAAAAATCGCTGATGAGGGAGTGCTAATGTGAGCGTGAAATATAAATGAATAAGAAGTGATCTACAAGTCAAGTGAAGTCTAGAATCACGAGTTATCTAAAATTAGTAAAATTAAGTGCCCAAATATGGGAGGGGGAGAGGGGATCAAATCAACCACTGGGGATATAAGGATGCTCGCACTAACCTACCATTGAAAATAGGTTAACTTTCAAGTTAGTAAACAACAAATTGGTTGTTGTTAGGGTTAAATAGGTCGAGTTACTCCACCAATTGAGGAGAGACTTATTAGCATGAGTGATCTTCTTATTACGGTCAGATGACTCAGATTTAGCACTGAGTATGCGAATATCCACCCCTAATTCAGTGAGGCTAAAATATTCATCATTGTATATTCTCTTAATGTGTTCACTATAAAAAGAACTAGAGATAGTGGATCTGATGGATAGCGATTTCACTAAGTATCTGGATCCTTCATTCTAGGTAATCTTATCCTCAAAGAATATTTTAAAACCCAATTTCATTTTCTTATAGGTATAGCATACCAAGGAATAAGGAAACCACAGTAAGGGAAATCCTCCACCTATTTAATGAACTGTCCATATAGGGAGTCATATACACCCCATTTTAATACCCCATACCCTTCCATAGGGTCGAAATAAAGTGCCTTCAAGTTTTGGACACCCGGTCCTCCTTTAAACCCTAATCAAAGAACAACCCTTCTCTATCTGAGCCCTATTTAAATTTTTTCAACCGCCAAACCAGGTGGTTTATCAACACACCTTCATAAAGCTATGAATTCCCTTTTGAACGGTCTCAATCATGTGAAAATCAGACTTACGATTTGTATATATGGCCAAAAGAATAGTTCTGTCTTCCTATCTGCATGACACCTCGCCTTCTTGGAGGGAGGTAGGACTTTACTTGGACACTAATTTTGTCCCTCTTACTGGAAGGTAAGGAAGCCCACATGCCAGTCAGAAGCACCATTGAGACCATATTGGTCTTTTTCCTCCTAGGGTTTGCTATTCGAAAACCTTAACCTCAACTTTCATTACATCACTCTCAATACATTCTCTCCACATTATCCTACATCATGCATGCTACACCACTAGCCACCATCCCACCACCATTACTAACAATTAAAAATCATATTACAAAAGTCTCAAAAACATAATCTAAGTAGTTGTGAAGGTCTAAATCCTATTTATTCCATTTTTGCCAATTAGTTCTTATTTCATGTACTTTTTCATTTCAAGTATATTATTAGTTGAATTTTATTTCTGTCATCACTAATCACACCCTTTTTTATTACATATATATCTTTAAAATTATTTTTATAAATCAAGAACCCCAAAAAGGGGGGTTAAACCATAAATACCAACTTAAAGTTTTCTTATTTGTTTTTCGCATTATGCACAATTTTTCATAACTAAATGGAGAAACTTTATTTTTTGATTGTGGGCCAAACCCCAACCTCACCAAAAAAGAGTAACGAAAATCCATTCCACTTTATCGAAAGTATATCAAGCCTTTTTTCTCCCACAACCTCATTAAACCACTGGACTCTAATCCACTACCTAACTCTCTCCTAAGTACTTCAAACATGATGCCCATTGTGACTTTCATGCAACCATCAGGTATAACACCGACCAATTTTAACATATGAAGTATTATATAGAAAGCCTCATTAATAAGGACATCATTGTTCCTATTATAGGCCCAAAATAAAGGAATACCCAAATCCCTATACACATACATTCACTGAGCATGAACACCATCCTTACCAATGAAGACCTCGATTTTGACCCTTCAACCATAATTAAAACAATTAATAATCCCATTTCATCCATCAACTTAAAAATTGTGCAACAAAGTCAGCCCAATTTATATTTCTACTGTCACGACATCCTAAAAATGCCCATGAGAGAGACCTCTCCATAGTGATGAGAGCTTGCATCGCTGACCGCACCAGACCAGAGAATATGGATCTAGATTCTATCCTCAAGCAATTGAGAAGCTTTATAATGAATCTCCCATCAAAGAATAGCTCTACAAGAATCAATTATCTTTACATGGAAGCTCAAAAGTGTGAGGGTGTATGTAATTAACGTACGTGCTTATCCTACAACAAACTTAGAGTCGGTGAATAGGTTCGATTGTATCTCACATCCAATTTTTGAAATACAATTATTTCACTTAAAAATTAAAACCACCTAACACAAGTTTTAATGATATAATTGAAGTATGCCTTGATTAGCTGACACAATAAGATAATTAAGCAAATCTAGATGAGAAAACTAGATTTATTACCCGTAATATAATTTTAAGCCATTAAACTATATCAAAGTGAGATCTAAATGGTGTTTGTGATAAAATGTGTACAATTTAGTATAAAATAACGAAAAACATTAACAAGACATATTTTATGAGGAAAAATGTCCACCTAGGGGTTAAAAAACCATGATAAACTCCAATTTATATTTCTACAAAAATAGTTTTACACAAGGCAAGAAGATACCTCTCACACAAGATCTCTCATCCAGTTACCTATAGACCTTGAAACTTCCCCTCATAGATGATAGAAATAAAAACCAATCTCCACGATGCGAATAAGGAACTCCAATATGCTTCTTGGAATCAATGCCACACTTCACCTCGTCCAATGCATCAAAGTGCTTCCACTTTTTGATCTAGGAGTATGAGATCATAGAAATTCAAAACTATATTACGAATTATAATAGGATAATGATCATCTGATCAAAATATAATACCTCATCTTGGTATGGGACTACCAAGAGTGAACTACGTATCTTTGGCATATTAGCTTGGATGACTATTATGTGGAAAATATGGGTTGTTACACAAAATCACTCTTAAATCACGCACAAAACACTAAGATCAAGATATAAATTTAAGTTTAAAATAGTTTTTGAGGAATAACTAAATTTTGTGTAATATGGAAGCAAAAAGAGCTCTTAACTATGAAAATATGCTTTAAGAGGTTTTTAATTGTGTAGAATTTCGATCATATGAAATGAGAGGAAAAATGACCTACTTATACAGAATTTTCAAAAATTTGCTCCGTTATGCACATGGTTGACTTTTGGCATGTGCACTAAGTCAGTCATAAAGGACTTCAAGACAACATTATATGCACATGGGTCTAATTAAAGACCATGCAGATAGTTAAAGGCATAAAATATATAAAGCACACAAAATAGCCTTAAACTTCTCTAACACATAATGGTTAACCCCAAAAAACATTTTCACAAACTAGAGAGTCATTTTAAGACTTGTCTATTTTAATTTTAAAAGAAACTCATACATTTTGAAAACATCATGCACATGTGTGTTATCCATAGAAAATTCAGAGTAGATATAAAATGGATATAGTCTTCAATCCAAGTGTTCATTGCAACAAAAGTCTTTTATTGAGTGGATTGTGTGATCTTTAATCTGCACAGTCCTACATAGTACATATGAATTCGCCTCACTCAATCGTACCGAGTCTATATGACTTTAATGACTCAACGATTAAAACATTTTATCACATAATGTAGCAACATAATATATATTACAAAATTGTATTTTCAATCTCCCCGTTTGGCTATTTTGTGGACCCCCCCCCCCCCCCCCCACCAAAAAAAAAAAAAAAAAAAAAAAAAAAACCAAAATGAACTTGACTACCTCTAAGAAACTAACACATCATAAGACATATAATGAGAGTAATCGAGACTAATGCATTAAACCATTAAATAGACCGATGGAACATTAATATTCAACTTGGAACAAAGATCACAGTTGAAATCAACGTGGCTATGCTTGAAATCACACGAAACATCAAAGAGAATCACCCATGCAATAGCATGCACAAAGAAAAACTCCCCTTTCTTGGGAATCATCTAAGAATATCAGTGTGATATAGATGAAATAAAGAATGTGAACATGGAGTAAAACATGTAAACATATGAGATATATCACAATCATATAATATCAATGATAACACGTTATAATAAACCTCCTCCAAACAATCAATAACTCCCCTACGGGTTAACTCCCCATATCATAGATATTACTCCCCCTTTTGACAAAAAAGATATAAGCAACACATATTGCCCCATTGTAACACGATAGACAAAGAAATGAAATGCATTTTTCTCCCACTTTTTGACACGAAAAAGTCAAAGAGAATAAACTATGATAGATTACAAGTATAACATGGAAACAAGCAAAGTAATTAAGTCAACGAGAAATAAGAAAATAAAAAAAATATAAATATGTATTATAATATTAATCTCAAAATCATTAATTAGAAGATGAAAGATATCTATCAGTAAGCATATAAGCAGGGTAGGTGATATACAATTAATAGAACTACATAAATGAGATCATTGAACAAACATGATAAATCACTGTGGATACAAAAATATAGGAAAGGAAATATGGATAAAATAAAATAACCCATAAACCAACCCATAAATATTTATACAACCACAAAAAGTGTATCAAAGTATCAATAAGAAAGGTAAAAATATCCATATACAAACCAAAAGTATCTAAGTAACATAGATGGTACTATCAAATGAGTAACATGAGAATAGAGATATATACAAAATCTATAATCATCATCAAACATATCATTATACTCAACATATCCATAATGAGTATCCTCCTCATCACACTCATCCTCTTCAACATCATCCTCATCATTACCATCCATTGGTGGAACAAGTGGAGGATGAGGAGTAGAAACTGGTGGTGGAATAGCAGCAAAAAATTCAGGCACAATGTCACCTATCGACCCTAGTCTGAAGAAATAAGGAATAAAATCACCTATATGGATAACCTACTAAAAATGATGCAACCTCATCAGTTGTATATCCACCATCACAATAAGCATTCTATACCGTCCTATTGATACGATACTCTAATCCTAAGTGAGTTGGAATATCATTATTAGTAAGAACAATCAAAATACTATGAACAAATGTATGAACGTCATGTGTGGTATTGGGTAGTATGATCGTGTTCCCATAGAAATCATGAAAAAGAGTAGAATTGTCTCTATCGTATGGCCGAACCAAGGTCTAATATCTAATGATGTTAATCAAAGACATAAGATATTTCCCATCCTCACTCAACTAAAGGTGTTATAAATTAACATCTTTCTCTACAATGAAGGCACTAAGCATGAAATTATTAGGCAGAGTCGAACCATCTATAATGAATAAGATACTAGAGGTATTAGTTGTGGTGGATATATTGGGTATCGAGGCACTCGAGGCCTGTGTATGTCATCTAGTAGGATGGTGGATATATTGGAATGTGGGACTTATTTCTCACTTGTGTCTTTCCTCTAACCATAGTGCATAAATATGGCTAGGAACACAAATAAATGGACAAACTAGGGCTGAAATGGCAAAACATAGGAAAATCTTTAAATCTACAACACCGAATCACCAATTAAACTTCCAAGACTTGGAATGTAGCACCTGATATGATAGGACTAGCCCAAAATAATAGTAAAAGAAGTAAATCAACAATAAACAACAAGTTTGGATTACTTACCACGGTAAAATCAGATCTAAGGAACCAAATCTGAAATCTAGGGCTTTATATTAACTATCAATGAAAAATATCTCAAATACCGCCTAATATAGCATGCAAGGTTTAAAAATCACTAAAGGGATAATTTTTGCTAGGGTTTGAGGTCTACAGAGGGTTTGGGATGAAATAAGAAACTGCAACAATCAAAACCCTCTTTGGCATTCTGACAACCATGCAAATGTCACGGATTAACCGTGCACACAATAGCCGTGCGAATGGATAGCAAATGTTATCATGCGAATGAAACATGGGGTTTCCAACAAAAAGTCCAATAAATCCATAAACTTATAAGGAAAACAACTACCTTCCAAAACTCTCAACTTCAATAGTATAAATGAATGCAATGCATGAGAAATCATTCATTTTTTTAAATGAATAACATAAAATTTGGGATAAATGCAAATAAAGGGTATAAAATCAACAACTCACACACACATATAAAAAATGACAATAATGTGATAATGATCAGGAACATATGATCAATTTGATTTGACACAAGGATTCTATTTAAATCTTGACTAAAAACATGAATTATAAACACATTTAATTCAAATCTCAATCAATTAAACATACGAGGCTTGGAATTCTCATCAAATCAATATATTGCAACTTTCTAATATCAATGAAGGTATAATTCATGTGACAAATATAGATACAAACTCAACATCAATTCAAATAATTAAATCATGTAATCATTACAAATGATGCTTAAAAACAATCTTTTCATTGATATCCGTTGATCTCAAATAGTGGTAGTATCTACCCATTTTACTCTCCCAGGAATATATTGCTAGAAATTTTGAATGCCAACTATATAATAACTTTAATTTTTGAAAGCTATGCCCTATCTTTTTGTTTACCCCAATTTAAGCTCTTGTCTATATTTGCCTTTTCCCATTGATTGAATTTTCACACACCTAGATGACACCTACCCAAAATAATTTGAAATTCCAAATTGGGTGTAATCATTTTAATGGTAGACTTTATCAACAATTTGAAAATGGTATTTTTTTCAAATCCTTCATAATATGAAACACACGATAGTCTTACACATGGACCATAAAAACTTTTAAAACCAACAAGATCGTGGGATAATCAAATTAATCACTAAGAGCAATAATCACCCTAATAATTAAATCAATCAACATTTTCATACAAATGGTTTAAAATTCACTTTTAATCACCATTCAAGTTAAATAATTAAGAATCAAAGACTTAGTCACATATCACAAAAAGATAGAGAAACAAAATCTTTTGGGGATTTTCGAATAAGAATGATGCATATATATATTTACAAAAATCATGTTTAGTAGATAACATAACATAGAAAAAAAAAAGAAAAAAAAATGCACATATGCATGAAAATGTCAACAAAACATGAAAAGAATGATACCACTTGGAATTATCTCACCCACAAATATTTGTTTCCCCCATAAATCAAGAATGAATTAGGAATGAAAACTTACAAAAACCTAGTGATCCTAGCAAACTACATATCTAGATAGAAATGGGTGTTCCATGTCTAGGATCAATGGGAGGAATAAACTTCACTTATTTCATATCAACTTTCCTTTGAGGGGCATTAATCTCAACTTTCTTTCTAGGTGCATCCCTAGGAAAATCACTTTTCAGCCTTGGTATGCATCTCTCATCCATCCTAGAATTCTTATGCGTAGTCCATTGAACTTGAGTGTAGTGTCTAAGTCTAGGTGTAGCAATACTATGTCTATCCTCACCTATATTTTTCACAAGAAATGATATCCTTCTCATCAAATTACCAACTTTGTCTCTTAGTTCATCGATAGGAACTTTTTGGTACTTGTTTCTCTTATTTCCAATGAACTTATTTATTTCCCTCAAGTACCAACATGCTTGGTTTGTGTGACCATGTACTTGACAAAAAGTACAAAAGGCCACATAACTTCTCACAACCTTCCTCACATCTCTTCTCATTTCTTTCTTCTTATGTTGAGATTTTGACCAACTATTTTAAGTCTTTTTTTAAAGAAAAACATACAACATGATTCATCTCACTACAATACGACCTAACTCCATTTTTGACAAACTTGGATTTAGTCCTAATCGCCTTTTTTTAATAAAGGAGTTTGTTCCTCATTCTTCTTTTCAACAGTAGAACTTTCAACCTTCATTTTTTTAACTTTTCCCAAATTTACTGACTTTTTGAAACCAATGCCATGGTTATTAGTTTTCAGTTGGGCATAGCTCAATAAGATAATATCTAGCATACTTGTTCTATTAAGTATATAAATTTTTAAATCTTTAGCATGTGCAAATTCAATCTTTAATTTTTCAAAATCCACTTTCAAAATTGAATTCTCAAGTTCTAACTCCTCTTTTTCTTTCAAAATGGATGCATTTTTTGTGATTTCGAGGAGCCAATGCATCAACAACTTTCTTGCCATGAAATCATTCCAATTGACCACTTTCAATTTTTCTTCTTTTTCCTTATGTTCATTTTACAAACTTTCATTTTTGTCAAAAGTTTGATGTTAGAATTTTTTGAGTTTTAGATAATCTTCATAGAGTTCATTAAAAGCCTATTGTATGTCATCAACTTCTTCATCACTATCCTCTTGAGACTTTAGGATAGAAGTTTGTGAATTCTTGCTATTAACTATAGATGATTCCCTAAGTGATCTATCACTCAAAACTTTCACTCTACTATAACAACCCTCGCTTATGAGAGTCTATTTTATATCTACTTACTATGTGAAGTAATTACATATAAAATGTTGAAATATGGAGTAAGTATTAATTTAATGAAGAAAAGTTCATATTTACTAACTTGTTGTATATTTATTGTATGAGTATGTAAATATCCTCATGTTGAGTTTTATAGTGTCATAAGATTTAAAATGACCCTAGGATTTAAAATGGAATCGGAACTTAAAATGGATTATAAAATATCCAAATGATAATTTGGAGGCCGTAGTTGATTTGGAAACATGCGAGATAGTCAAATTATGTGCCATATTGTATTTTGAGGTTTTGGGCACTTTTGACTGATTATACCTTAAATATGCAGTTGCGTGTTATTTTATCGCGGTATTGATCATTTAAGTTGTAATTTTTACTAAAGACACGATTTAGTCTTGTTAAGTCTTCTATTTTACCTAATTGCATTCCTAAACCTAGAGAGAAAGAGAGAGTAAGAGAAAGAGTAGAGAAAAGAGAAGATATTGAAGATTGAGGAGGGATTCTTGCTACTACACAAGGAAAATCAGAATTTGCTAGATTGAGGAAAGTTTTCTACTTGTTATATGTGGTTTAAGATAAATGATTAGTTGTGATAATGATGTATTGATCATGGCTTTACTAGTTTAGGGTTTTTGTGTATTTGTGGGCCATGAATCATTAAAGAATGAATTGGGTGATTATTGATGGTTGTGGTAGCAGTTAGTAGTATTTATGAAGTCTTGATGATAATAAATGAGTTTGGTTTGAAAGGATTTGAGTTGGGGTAAATTTGGAGTTCAAGACTCCATAGCAAAAATTGGCAAAATTCGTAGGATCGAATCGATTCAGCCCTTTGGGCGAATCGATTCTCTTAGATCTAGTTTCCAGGTCTGCCCGGACTGAATCGATTCGGCAGTTTACAGAATGTCAGTTTCCCTTATCTGAATCAATTCGCTTTCAGGGCGAATCAATTTTCTAGGGCTAATCGATTCGACCCTTGGGCGAATCGACTCGTTTTCCTGCTGTTTTGAGTTACTTTTGAAATTCAATTCTAACTCATTTCCTAAAGGGTTTAGGCCTAGGAACCTTCTTGTATGAAGTAAACTTAGAGTCCTAGAGTTCTAGGTGAGTTAGATTACTACCCTAGGTTAGAATTGGTATATATGGGACTTAGTTCGAGGGTCCGTGAAGTGATATTTAGGCATTACTTTCATTTCTCAATTAGTAGGAGTATAGGATATTTCTAAGTTGTGTTTGGAGACTTTAGAAGTTAATTTGAGGTATGTTGTTCTATTATAGATCCCAAAAGGAGACTTGGGAAATAACTTGGGAGTTTAAATATTCCTCGAGGTTATTATGATGATGAGAAGCACGTATATTCTCCTTTTGACTATCCCGCGGGCATATGGCCGCTTCCCTACTTTCCGTTAGGATCCTAGGTTATCTTATGATAGGCCCTGGAAGATGATGGTTATTTAGGGGCGCGGACAGTGGTGAAACCCGGACTGACGGTCTTAGAATCGTTACATATGTATAATTTAACTATTCTAACATCAAGTGGGACTTGATGGATATTAATGCCATAAAGAGCATATTACATGCCACAAAAAGCATACAATTGAGATACGTGCCACAAAGAGCACATGATAAAATTTGTATTCCTGATAAGGAATGGATAAATAAAATGAAAAGTATGAAAGATGAAAAAGGCTTATGATTATTCATATTCTCTGGTATAATTGACTTTGATTTATAATCATTTAATTGTATTAGTTTATTTCATGATGTCATCATATTAGATTATCATATTTATCATCCATGATTAACTGTTCATTATGTCATACTATTTGTTTATCTGGTGATCATATAAAATCGGGCCCTGACCCGTTCTTCTTTCTTGTTGTGCATATATCTATTGTAACCGGTCAGGTGCTCCACCGCAAAGACGCCCGTATTGACCTCCCCATTCCAGTGTCTTTTGAGGAGCCGTGACATTTTTATGGATATCACGGGATATTTTGTGTAGACGTCTTCATTGTTGTTTTCTAATTATACTCGAGTCTTTATTCGGGCGTGTAGCCCAAACTGTTGTAAATGTATAATGGACGTCTTATATAATCAGTTGAACTTGTTGTACATTGTATGAATTCGGTTGACCGACATTTCATTCGGTCCTTTTATTGTTGTTGTTGTTATCGTTGTTACATATATACTTTCAGGGTTTCCACTTGTTTTCAATTATGGATTGTTGGCAATTCTTTCTTTAAATTAGAAAACGAAATTTTTGACAACCCATTTTCTAAAATATTGAGTGGTTATCCCGTATACTCTTTATATTGTCATGATGCTGAGAATGGATTCCTTCCATGATTCCTGTATTATTGGAGTATAGGGATGGCCACCCCTTATTTCGGATATCGGGTTGTCATAGATGGTATCAGAGCATCAGGTTCTAGAGTCTTTAGGATCTATGTGGACTTGTCACGTTCTACCGTAGCATTCTTTGATATGGAGCCTAATGTTAGGACTACTTTGTTGTTTATGTTTGCAATCTTCTGCAAGATAGATTGATTTATATAGTATCCTAACTCTATTGTTTCTCCATATCATATGTCGCCTAAGAGAGGTCACCCAGCGAGATGTAATAGAGTTGTGGAAGAAGAGGTTGGTCCTCGATCGCCGCCACCGGGGAGTATAAATGTTGCTGATGTGGCAAACATAGTGGCCCAAGTAGTCATTGCAGCTATGACTGCAGTGGTCCAACAAATGCCACAAGATCAACCACAGGCGCAAGAGGCACAAGCTCCTACGGGACCTTCTCCTTGGGAGAGAGTTAGGGAGTCTTTTCTAAAGGGCCATCCCTCGGAATTCGATGGAGGCTCGGATGTTATAAGGGAAAATCAGTGGAAGAAAGACATGCAATGCCATATTCGAATGGTAGAATGTAGCGAGGAGAAAAAGCAAATCCTTGTTACTTTCAAGCTTTTCGGATCAACATTACATTTGTGGGAGTCAATGACTACACCAGAACAAAGGGATATGATGACAATCACTGATTTTTGGGCCTTGTTTGACCAAAAGTACTTCCCTCCCGAAATTCAAATGGAGATGCGAAGGAAGCTTCAAGATGTAGTACAGGGAGAGAGATCTATTACAGAGTATGAAGAGGAGTTCACCCGGTTGGCAAGTTTCGTACCGGATGAGGTGACTCCAGAAGAGAGGAGAATCTTCAAGTTTGTGGGAGGTTTACATTGGCGGATAAAACAACATTTGTTGGTAAATCCGGCTTTACAAACCTTTGGGGATGTAATGAATGCGACTTTACTTCATTGCCAAGAGCATAAATTGTTTGTGCAAAATAGCAATAAGGCTACATCAATGGGGAAAGTGGTAAGACCCGGAGGGAATGGGATTGGGGGAGGAGCATCTCCTTCATCCCAATCTTCGAGGAATAAGCAAAGAGAGAGGTACCCCTAGCAAGGGGATTTGTTTAAACGCCAACGCTTTGGTGGATTTAATGCGGTTGGTAACAACAATAGGCCGGGTGAAGGTGGACAACCACAACAGCAAGCAGGTAGAGGTGGGAATGGAGGTAGAGGCCAGCAGGGCCGAGGTTTTAGGCAATTCTGAAACAATCAGGGACGAAACCAAGAGAATGTGGCGAACAAATGTTTTTAGTGCGGAGAGCTGGGCCATTATAAGCGGTCGTGTCCTCAGTTGATTGGAGGACATCTTCCTAGGGCTCCACAACAACCATATGTTCAATTTTCGCCACAAACACCTAATTCGGTTGTTCCTCCATAGCAGGGGCAACTGCAGTATGGACGGGTTTATCATATTCAAGAGGCTATGCTTCCTCCAGCCCCTCTAGCACTGCCAATGATTGAGGGTAAGTTTCTCATCCAAGGGCATATGGGCCCGGTATTATTTGATACGGGTGAGACCCACTCTTTCATTTCTAGGAGTTTTGCTCAGGCCAAAGATTTGATAAAGTATACTGAGAGTACTTTCACTAGCGTTGAATCCTCTATGGGTGATCGTTCATTGATTTTCTTTGTTTGTAAAAACATAGGGATTAATCTTGGTAACTAGTGCTTTCAGGACGATTTACTCATCCTTGACATCGTCGGGTATGATGTGATTTTAGGTATGGATTGGCTAGTGAAATATCACGTAATAGTGAATTGTTACGAGAAGAGTATAGTCTTCACCTTTTCGGGACAAGAAATATTCTTGGTAGTTATGCCTAGTTTGGAAGGAGGTACGAGTACCTATTTATATTGCATTGCGGAGGATACTTCTAGGGATGTATTTGATCCCCTGGATTCTTTTCCGATTGTTAGAGATTTTGAAGATGTTTTCCGGGAGATACCGAGAATACCTCCGAGCCAGGAGATTGAGTTTGTGATCGATTTAGTGTCGGGAACTCGACCTATTACGAAAGCTCCATATCGCATGGCTCCTGTGGAAATGAGGGAGTTAAGGGATCAAATTTAGAAGTTGTTTGAGCATGGATTTATTAGGCACAATTCGTCGCCATGGGGTGCTCCGGTGTTGTTTGTAAAGAAAAGAGACGGTTCTCTCCGGTTATTTGTGGGCTATAGAGAGTTGAATAAAGTCACCATTCGGAATAAATACATTTTGCCTCGTATTTATAATCTATTTGACCAACTTAGGGGAGCGTCGTACTCCTCTAAGATTGATTTGAGGACAGGGTATCATCAGTTGCTGATACGGGAGCAAGATGTATCCAAAATCGTATTTCTGACCAGATATGGATCCTATGAATTCTTGGTTATGCCCTTTGCTGTATTTATGGATCTTATGAATAGGGAGTTTTGGCACTTCCTTGACCAATTTATTATTGTATTTATCGATGATATCTTAGTCTATTCTCAAACAGAATCTGACCATGCTACTCACTTAGGGTTGGTCCTACAAAGATTGAGGGATCACCAATTGTATGCAAATTTCGAGAAGTGTGGTTTTTGGTTGAAGGAAGTTCAATTTTTGGGCCATATTGTGTCATCCCAAGGTATATCGGTGGATCCTAGCAAGGTGGTTGCGGTGAGGGAGTGGGGTTAGCCCACGACACCTGCCGAGATTCGTAGTTTTCTAGGTTTGGCGGGTTATTACCATCGATTTATCAAGGGTTTCTCAAAGATCGCTAGCCCTTTGATAAATTTGACCCGGAAATGGGTGAGATTTGTTTGGGATAGCTCTTGCGGGCTGCTTTTGATGAGATCAAAGATAGATTGACTTTGGCTCCAGTCGTCGCATTGCCAAAACCGGGATTGGAATATCTAGTCTTCACCGATGCATCTCTTCAAGGCTTAGGAGGTGTGCTTCAACAAGAGCGACGAGCTATTGCTTATGCTTCTCGAAAGCTCAAGACTCATGAAAGAAACTACCCAACGCATGAATTAAAACTTTCCACGATTGTCTTTGCCTTAAAGATTTGGAGGCATTATCTCTTGGGGGAGAAATTTAATCTTTCCACGAACCAAAAATCGCTGCAATATTTATTCCCACGAAAAGATTTGAATATGCATCAGCGCTGATGGTTGGAGTTCATAAAAGATTATCAATTTGATATCCATTATCATCCGGTCAAGGCGAACGTAGTAGCGGATGCCTTGAGTAGGAGACCCGAGGGGGAGCTAGCTTATGTATGGAAATCTAAGTGGAAAGAGATCAGTCAGGAGGATGCGGTGGTGAGAGCGTTCATGTCAGTGATGACCGTTACTCCTACCATTGTGGCAAGGGTTATAGAAGCCCAAGGTAGGGATGAGGGCTACCAGGATCATATACACCGATTACTGTCCGAGGGAACGAAATCCTACTCGATAAGTTCCGAGGGTGGATTACGCTTCCATGGAAGACTTATTGTCCTGGAGGAGGGGGATTTAAGATAGGCGGTGATGGTGGAATCTCACGGGTCAAAATTTATGGTACATCCTGGTGGTGACAAGATATATCAAGACATGCATCGCCAGTATTGGTGGCCCGGCATGAAGCGCGATATTTCTGAATTTGTGTCCCAATGCACTACTTGTCAATTGGTCATGATCGATTATCAACGATCGACATGTTTGTTGCAACCATTGGATATCCCAGTATGGAAATGGGAAAGCATATCAATGGACTTTATTATGGTCTTACCAAGGTCACAGAGGAGTAATGATTATATTTGGGTGATTGTCGACCGAGTCGGCACACTTTCTACCCGTGCGTACTGATTATGACAGTACTCGCTATGCCTGATTGTTCATCAAGGAGGTCATTAGACTTCATGGGGTACTTTTAAATATAGTTTTCGATCGAGATAAGATCTTTTTCTCCCACTTTTGGAAAAGTTTTCAAGAGGCCATGGGGACCGAATTGAGGTTAAGCACTTCTTATCATCCTCAAACAGATGGTCAGACTGAAAGAGTAAACCAAATGTTGGAGGATATGCTCCGTATGTGTATGCTTGATTTCAAAGGTGGTTGGGAACAATACGTCCCATTGGTTGAGTTTGCTTATAACAACTCATACCAATTTACTATTGGAATGGCGCCCTATGAGGCTCTTTATGGCTGGCCATGTAGATCACCCGCTTGTTGGTTAGAAGTGGGTGATAATAAATTCCTTGGACCTGAAATGATCCAAGATACTTTTTTTAAAATTGAACTCATTCGGAATCGTATTCGGATAGCTCAAGTCCACTAAAAGAGCTATGCTGATGCGGGTAAAAGATGGCGCGAGTGTCACCAATGAAGGGCATTAAGCGTTTCGAGAAGAAAGGAAAGCTTGCGCCGCACTTTCTTAGACCATTTCCAGTTATTGCGAAAGTCGGTCCAGTGGTGTATCAACTTGCCTTACCGGAACCTTTGCAAAAAATTCACGATGTATTCCATGTTTCCTCTTTGAAGAAGTATAAGAGACGTGAAGGTGCCCTTTAGCATATCCCTTTCGAGGATATTGACTTGCAACCCGACATTTCATATGAAAAACAACCGGTTGCTATTCTTGAGCATGGGGAGCGTAAGTTGTGGTCTCGTGTGGTGCCCTTGGTGAGAGTCCAATGGAGTCATCACAATGATAAAGAATCGACTTAGGAACGTGAGGACGACATGCGGGAAAAATATCTGCATCTCTTCTTACAAGGTACGCTTTAATTTTGGGGGGAAAAATTCCCTCATAAGGGGGGGAGTATGTAACAACCCTCGCTTATGAGAGCCTATTTTATATCTACTTACTATGTGAAGTAATTACATATAAAATGTTGTAATATGGAGTAAGTATTAATTTAATGAAGAAAAGTTAATACTTACTAACTTGTTGTATATTTACTGTATGAGTATGTAAATATCCTCATGTTGAGTTTTATAGTGTCATAAGATTTAAAATGACCCTAGGATTTAAAATGGAACTGAAACTTAAAATGGATTATAAAATATCCAAATGATAATTTGGAGGCCGTAGTTGATTCCAGAACGTGCGAGATAGTCAAATTATGTGCCATATTGTATTTTGAGCACTTTTGACTGATTATGCCTTAAATATGCAGTTGTGTGTTATTTTATCGCAGTATTGATCATTTAAGTTGGAATTTTTACTAAAGACACGATTTGGTCTTGTTAAGTCTTCTATTTTCCCTAATTGCATTCCTAAACGTAGAGAGAAAGAGGGAGGAAGAGAAAGAGTAGAGAAAAGAGAAGAGATTGAAGATTGAGGAGGGATTCTTAATACTACACAAGGAAAATATGCATTTGCTAGATTGAGGCAAGTTTTCTACTTGCTATATGTGGTTTAAGATAAATGATTAGTTGTGATAATGATGTATTGATCATGGCTTAACTAGTTTAGGGTTTTTGTGTATTTGTGGGTCTTGAATCATTAAATAATGATTTGGGTGATTATTGATGGTTGTGGTAGTAGTTAGTAGTATTTATGATATATTGGTGATAATAAATGAGTTTGGTTTGAAAGTATTTGAGTTGGGGTAAATTTGGAATTCAAGACTCCATAGCCAAAATTGGTAAAATTCACAGGACCGAATCGATTTGGCCCTTGGGGTGAATCGATTCGCTTAGGTCCAGTTTCCAGGTCTGCCTGGACTGAATTGATTCGTCTTGGACGAATCGATTCGAAAGTTTACAAAATGTTAGTTTCCCTTATCCGAATCGATTCTCTTTTAGGGCAAATCGATTCGCTAGGGCTAATCAATTCGGCCCTTGGGCGAATCAATTCGTTTTCCTGCTGTTTTGAGTTATTTTTGAAATTCAATTCTAACTCATTTTCTTTAGGGTTTAAGCCTAGTAACCTTGTTGTATGAAGTAAACTTAGAGTCCTAGAGTTATAGGTGAGTTAGATTACTACCCTAGGTTAGAATTGGTATATATGGGACTTAGTTCGAGGGTGCGTGAAGTGATATTTAGGCATTACTTTCATTTCTCAATTAGTAGGAGTATAGGATATTTCTAAGTTGTGTTTGGAGACTTTAGAAGTTAATTTGAGGTATGTCGTTCTATTATAGATCCCAAAAGGAGACTTGGGAAATAACTTGGGAGTTTAAATATTCCTTGAGGTTATTATGATGATGTGAAGCACTTATAGTTCCGGATAACCATAATGAATTTGATAAAATGTAAATGGATAACATAAATGATAATTTAGTAAATCATGTCATAGTGATTAATAAAATAGTTGGAATACACCCTCTCTAAATACCATCTTAAGGGAAGTTCGTGCGTAAGGTGAAGCCCCTTGGCTAATGAATGTAGGGTGGATATAGTCCTAGGCCATATGAGTGCTTGTTTTATATTTTATGCAATGGGTAAGAGATTCCAGGTGTGGTCTTGACTATCCCGCAGGCATATAGCCACTTCTCGACGTTTCGTTAGGATACCAGGTTGTCTTATGATAGGCCCTGGAAGATGATGGTTATTTAGGGGTGCGCACAGTGGGGAAACCCGGACGGACGATCTTAGAATTGTTATATATGTATAATTATAACTATTCTAACATCAAGTGGGACTTGATGGATATTAATGCTATAAAGAGCATAGTACATGCCACAAAGAGCATACAATTGAGATACGTGCCACAAAGAGCACATGATAAAATTTGTATTCCTGATAAGGAATGGATAGATAAAATGATAAGTATGAAAGATGAAAAAGGCTTATGATTATTCATATTCTCCTGTATAATTGACTTTGATTTAAAATCATTTAATTGTATTAGTTTATTTCATGATGTCATCATATTAGATTATCATCTTTATCATCCATGATTAACTGTTCATTATTGTCATACTATTTGTTTATCTGGTGATCACATAAAACCGGGCCCTAGCTCGTTATTCTTTCTTGTTATACATATATCTATTATAATCACTCAGGTGCTCCACCACAAGGACACCCGTATTTACCTCCCCATTCAAGTGTCTTTTGAGGAGCCGTGAAATTTTTGCGGATATTACGTGATATTTTGTATAGACGCCTTCATTGTTGTTTTCTAGTTATGCTCGGGTCTTTATTCGACCGTGAATCCCAAACTGTTGTAAATGTATAATGGATGTCTTATATAATCAGTTGAACTTGTTTTACATTGTATGAATTCGTTTGACCGACATTTTATTCGGTCATTTTTATTGTTGTTGTTGTTATCGTTGTTACATATATACTTTCGGGGTTTCCACTTGTTTTGAATTATGGCTTGTTGACAATTCTTTCCTTAAATTACAAAATGAAATTTTTGACAACCCGTTTTCTGAAATATTGAGTGGTTATCCCGTATACTCTTTATGTTGTCACGATGCTGAGAATGATTTTCATCCATGATTCCTATATTATTAGAGTATCGGGCTGGCCACCCCTTATTTTTGGATATCGGGTTATCACATATATTTTTCCTCACCACACTATCTAATGATAATTGATATCCATTAACTATTTCATTCTCATCTAGCCTAACCATAAAGGTTATTTCACTCCCACACCCATAATTAGAGTAACTCCCATAATTCTGACTTTAAGAATCGATCAAACCTTCTTTATACATGTTTTTCTTGTTCTTATCATCTTCCCTGTTTTTCTCAAGTTTTCTAAAATATATAGGTCACACATTTATATCATGACCAACACCACCACAACCAAAACATTGTTCTTAATCCTTGGACATGTTCTTCTTGTAATCACCTATCCTACCAATGGAAGCATGTTTAGTAGGCTTTTATGGATTTTGTTCAAAATTTCTTCCATTTTTAAAAAAACTTCTTATTATTTTTGTAGAATTTGCTAGAAATTTTAATAAATAAATCCATGTATGCTTCATTGGTCTCTTTAGGTTTCTCAACAACCTTAATAGATGTGTTCTAACTTGACTCAATAATGAAATCCAAGTCATTCTTTAGTTTAGGAACAACCACACTTTCTTCTTGATCATAAATTTGTAATGATCCTACCAACTCCTCAAGGCTATAAGTATCAGTATCCTTCACTTCATTCAAAATTTCAACTTTTGTGGAAAACCTAAAAGAAAGAGTTCTAAGTAAGTTTTCAAGACTTTTTTCTTGGGGATCTTCTCATTAATATCAAAATATGAGTTAATAACTTCCGTCAACTGTGACACCCCGCCTAGTTAAATACTGGGTGATCAGTCCTTTATTAAATTTAATCAAAGTGTCCGGTTGGTTCATTATTAGCTTCACAGTCGTAAAATAATTTTTTTATTAATAGCCTAATAAATAATTAAGCTAAGTGTCAAAACATTTGATTTTATGACTTAAGTTCTATTGTTATGATTTAATATACGAAATCATTTTTTATAAACATAGATAACAATATTAAAAACCAAACCATCCAAATGAAGTAACCAAGCTAGATTAACCAATCCATAATAAAATCCCAAATCGTAGGAAAAAGTAATAAATAAAACAATCCCAACAATAGCTAAATACTGAAATAATAAAGAGTACAAATCTCTCTCTGAACTAAAAGAAATATGGAAATGGGAGATTCATGCCCTAACTAATAATGACTAAATTGGAGAATGAGAAGACAATAATGGAGTCGTCCACTACAAGGACCTGCAACTTCCACGATAGCTGCAGCACGTCAATGGTTCAGAGATCTAGGCCTGGCGCCCCTCTGATTGGGAACTTGTATATATATATATATATATATATATACAAGAGTAAGAAAAGATAACAGGAAACGGTTCAGAGCTCGAGTGTAAAACAACTTCGAAAATAGTTTAGCAAGTATTTAAAATGCTTACTAGTTGATATTACATACATGTTAGTACCTCAACACTCACTTGAGAATTCTCACCCCTCAACTAGTGTGCACGCCTAACATACTACCGAAGTAACCTAGTTATGTCTAATCCCGTTAACTAGTCTAACCCAAATTTCCATTCACCAAGCGAAATCCACATGATCGTATAACTATAGTTCATATCTGATAACCTTATCATACGAATTTTCCAAGACAATTATATTCATCTCAATTCGGACATAAGTTTTCAATCACTTAATTCGTTTATTATTAATTATTCCATTCTATCTAATTTCAAGCAGAGTAGATGAACCACAAGTACATATATTTATCACTCATAATATATATACTAATAGGGAACCCCATATAAGCCTATGGTGCTGGAATACTCTGCTATCCAGTCCTCGTATCTCTCGTAAAAAGGGAAATACTAATTCCAAATCACTCTCGAACTATATTAATACAAAAGACACATATTGGAGGCGAAGCATAGTTTTAAGTCACTAAGAGGTCAGCACATACCCTCACGTGTCTTAGGACCGTCCGACTATCATTCTCGAATAGCCTGTACCAAGGATGCTATGTTCTAGGGTACCAGTCAATATCCACCATAAAGGTCCAATCGAGATAAGACTGCCCCGGTGCGGAACCTCCATGATAGCAAGTAGTGCGGGTATGATTACACACAATTATACAATAATAAATATATATACATTCACTCATATATGTATTCACATTATTCAGCTAGGTACGCCCATGACCCATAATGTATTTGAACCATGCGTGCACCTAACACCTGAGTTCTACGTATAGTTAAATCATTCTTTTTATTATATCAATTACCGCAAATCCTTAAGTACTTTTCGACTCTCGAAGTGTATCCTCTTGATAAATATAAAATTAGTAGGTGTAAACTCACTACCCTAGTGGCCTAAGTCCTTCTTACTTCTCGCAAGACTTTTTTTAACCTACGCACGATTTTTCACTCAATTTATACCCCCAAAATCCCACGGTCAAATCTCATATAAAGTCGTATTATCCGAATCCCACTTCCACCCTACTGGTCCTTTTCAAGTCCCATTATGATATATAAATTATGTCCGAAGGTCCTTACAGATCAGTATTGTATTAACATCTAAAAGGAGAAAAAGTTCCCATTTCCAGGAGGAGTCGATCGATCGATGAAAGAGGGTCGATCGATCAATTTAATCGATCGATCGACATTCTTGAGTTGATCGATAGATCGAGCAGTTCTTATCTCAGATTCTGCAATTCTTTACTTACGGGTTTCCTTAACATAAATTCTCAAAAACGTCTAATAATTCTTCCCAAACTCCCAACTAATCAAACCAACAGTTATATTATTCTACATATATGATTTCTAACATAAAACATATACGAATTCATCAAGGGCCATCAATTAAAGGGTTAATTCATATTAATACAAAAAGAACCCTATTTCAATCATCATGATCAATATATTCCTAATTCTTCCAACATTTAACCTCTATTGAACATCATTTTCATAGTTAATCATCTATATATAACAATAGGGTTTTCCTAACCTGATTTCTATTCAGAATTTCAATATAAATCTCCCAGTTATCATTTATATTTCATGAAACATAAATTTATCATCTCCTAAACTAGCATGGATGTGTTATCAACTAAAGAACAACAAGTTAGATACTTTCCTAGAAATCAAAGGTCTGGTTCGACGGATTTGAGTGGTATAGGAACGTTTCCCTTCTCCCGATTTACGCATTGGTGTTGGAATTGATGAGAGTGGTGTAGGGTTGGTTTCTCTCCTCGGAAGCCTTCTCTCTTATCTCCTCCTTAGCCTCTCTGTAACTCTAATGTTTCTAATCCTGGAGGACTCTAACTCCCATCATATATAATCCTTCAATTTTTGTCCATAATTAAGGTCTAAAATGGGTAATTACCACAATGCCCTCCTGGGTTACCAGTTAGGCCTAAAAAAGTCCCGAGACCCAAACTAAACCCTCGGGTACACTTTTCTGACAATCTCAACCCTTCCGTACATAGTGGCACACTCGAAATGACAATACGGGCTAATTATAAAAAAATACTTTTTATTCCATTAATTTAGTCCCGACACAACACATGCACGTCCCGACTTAATTTCTATAATTATCATATTATTCACTCGTGACAATTTTAATAAATTCAATCTCATATATTACTATACTCATCTAATAATATTCAACATAATTCTTACCACTAATTACTAACTCTCATCACACTAGTAAATATTTATGTTCAAATACGAAATAATATTATATTCATTTATCCCAATTTAATTTAATAAATCCCATAATTAAATGCCATAAAAATACGGGATATTACATACTTCCCCCCTAATAACAAAATTTTGTCCTGAAATTCTGAAGAAAGGCATACCTGGTAAGAAAAATTACTGATACTTCTTGTGCATATCTGCCTCGCGCTCCTAGGTGGACTCCTCTACATTATGATGCACCCATTGGACTCGTACAAGTGGGACTACCTTCGACCTCAATTTCCTCTCGCTGTGGTCTAGGGTAGCCACTGGTCTCTCCTTATAAGAACCGTCGGGCTGCAAATCAATCTCATCTATCGCAATATGAGTGTGGGCTAAATCATCCCAAAGATACCACCTCAACAACGAAATGTGGAACACATCATGAAAACGGTGCAAGTACTCCAACAACCCAAGTCTGCATGCCATTGGTCCAATCCTCTCGATAATGGGAAATGGTCCTACGTACCTTGGAGCCAATTTCCCTTTCTTCCCGAACCTCATTACTCATTTCATAGGATACATTCACAGTAATACTTGGTCCCCCATGCTAAACTCCCTAAAGAACCGTTTTGCATCGGCATAGCTTTTTTACATGTCCTAGGCTACCCGAATTTGACTCTTGATCAACTCAGTCCTGGATGACATCTCCTGAATCACCTCTGGCCCAAGTATCTTGTTAACCCCCACCTCTAGCCAACATGTGGGAGAACAAAAAGGTCTACCATACAATGCCTCGAAAGGGGCATGCCAATCATAAACTGGTAGGAGTTATTAAAGACACACATGCATAGCATATCCTCCAACATCTGATTAGTACACTCTGTCTGTCCATCCATCTGTGGGTGATATATCGTACTCAACCACATCTCGGTACCCATAGCCTTCTGAAAGCTCTCCTAGAAGTGTGACACGAAAATCTTGCCTCTATCGGACACGATATCCAGGGGCACCTCATGCAACCTCACTATCTCAGCAACGAATAACTTGGCATATTGTCCCGTAGTGTAGTTTGTCCACACTGGAAAAAAATGTGCTACCTTGGTTAAGAGATCCACCACTACCCATATAGAATCGTGACCCCGTATGATGTAGGCAGCGCTGTGATGAAATCCATGGAAATGAACTCCTATTTTCACACAGCGGTCTCTAACGGCTGAAGTAACCCTGGCAGTCTCTGATGGTCCACCTTTACCAGATGACAGGTGGCACACTTGGACATGAACTCCGCAATGTCCTTCTTCATTCCACTCCACCAGTACTGTCACCTCATATCTTTGTACAGCTTGTCCCCTCCAGGATGTATCGAAAATCGAGATCTATGCGACTCTGTCATCACTGCATGACGTATGTCCTCACCCTCCAGGACCACTAAACTCCCATTAAACCGCAATCCTCAATCTGAACTTACTAAGTAGGACTCCGCGCCTTCAGCTAGAAGCTGTACAATCTGATCCTAGAAAAACGAATCATCTTCTTGGGCTTGGATCACCCTCGTAACAATCTCTGGCATGACTATCATGACGAACATAAAGGATCGATCCACTGCCTACTCATGTGCTAACTCTTTCCACTTCGTATTCCACACATCCACCACCTCACCTACTGGCTTACGGCTCAATGCACAAGCAACTATGATAGCCTTCCCCGGGTGGTACTATATCTCGAACTGGTAATCTTTCACAAACTCAAGCCACCTTCCCTGACGCATGTTCAACTCCCTCTAAGTGAACAGGTATTTCCGTGACTTGTGGTCTGTGAACAGACAAGATTTCTCCCCTAACAAGTAGTGTCTCCAAATCCAAAAGGAAAATACGATCGCTGCTAGATCCAAATCATGGGTGGGTTAATTCATCCCGTAAGGCTTCAGCCTGCGAGAGGAATAAGCTATAACCTGCTCCTCCTACTAAAGTACTCCACCAATTCCCTGTAGGGAAGCGTCAGTATACACCAGGTACTCTACTTCTGGCCTGGGTAAAGCAATAACTAGAGCCGAAGTCAATTTGTCCTTTAGCTCATCGAAATTCAACTAGCAAGCGTCGTCCCATACGTATGGTACCCCCTTGTGAGTCAGATTAGTCAATGGACCCACTATCTTTGAAAACCCTGGAATAAACCACATGTAGTACCCTGACAATCCCAAGAAACTACATATCTCGAACGGTGTCATGGGCTACCCCCATCGGGACTTGAATAAGCCATAGTTTGAATTTACCCCGAAACTCATGAATGTTCAGTCAAAATTTGGAGAGTTTTAAATGAAACTGGATCCGAGGCTATAGTCAACCTCAATCCATCAAATTTATATATTTTAATTCCTTGTGAAAAAATAGAAAGAATGGTTTTGAATTACCTAAAATTTTATTCTATACTGGATGTAATCAATGGTTAATGTTTTGAAACCCTAAAGTCAAACGGTCGAAGGTAGGGGACACGCGTGTGAGTGAGGTCAACCAAAGTTCATATAAGGTTCGACTTCACATGTGTGGGCACGTGGCCAATCAAAAAATTCTGATTTTTTTTAAAAAATATTTTGTCTTTCTGGTCAAAATGGTATATGACATCACCCTATTTGGTCAACCAGAAACCATTTTCGTAGGAAACACATAAATTTATAGGTTTCTGAGTGTCCTTGTGATTTATCATCATATTGCTTATTTACATTGCTTCATTCATAATATGGTTACTATTAAGTTTCACTTCCTTCTATCATTAAATTTATTCAATTGATTCTTCTAATATTCGAAAGTTATTTTTTATGAATTGTAATAGACTTAGAATAATCTACTTGTCAAGCTTTTACTTATTCTTTTTCTTTCCAGATGGACCCTAAGCATGAGGAAGGCGAAATACCCACAACCCCATGTACTTTTTTAGCACCATCATAAATGTTGCCAACATTACATACATTTGCAAAGTCGTTAAGAAAGTAGTCCAAACCACATGGAACTATAAGAAAAAACACATTTCGCAACACATAATCTTTGTCACGAAATGTATTAATTATGTCGCAAAAGACATTTCGCGACATAAGACTGCATGTCGCCCCCGGTGTCGCGGTAGCCCCGTCTGGGAATGTATTCCGCGACATACTTATCTATGTCGCGGAATGTATATACCAATCGCGACAGGATACATGTTGCGGAATGTATATATTTATTAAAATATATATTAATATTTATTTTTTATATTAAATTATACCTTACCTTTCGCGACATAATGACATGTCGTGGAATGTCGTTCTTTACGCGACATGCCATACATGTCGCTGAGTGTCATTCTTTAGGCGACATGCTATACATGTTACGAAATGTCATATATTAGGCGACATACATAGCATGTCGCAGAATGTCTCCTTTTAGGCGACATGATAAACATGTTGCAAAATGTCATCTAATTATGTGACAGTGTATGTTGCTAAATGTCATTTATAGTGCCACTAAAAGTCGTTATTCGGAATATGATTTGATTTTTAGCAACACCCACGTTATATCGCTACAAGAAAATTTTTTCAATAAATAATTCCAAAAGAAAAATTGTAAGACGCATATATATAAATTTATTCCATGATATAACTTGTATAAATGTGCATCCAAACCATCACATAAAATGACACCATATTCAATTCTACAATTCTTTGTTACAAGACAATTCATTCCATTCAAATGAATATGATTACAACAAATGTTCAAAATAACACCAACTACAAAAATAATACACATTTTGTGAGAAACTTTGAGTCATCCAATCAACTAGCAAAATGAAATCTATCATCAATCTGTGACAAGAAACAAATAAACATGTGTTAACCATAATTGGATTACATAATATGGGAAAAAATCTACTTTTATCAAAGTGTGCCACTATTTACTATTTTTTATAGTCGTTTATCATTTTCGCGCCTCGACGCTCAATTTTCAAATTCTGGTATATTTGAATTAATCAATTTAGAACGCTTCATAATTATAGAAAATTTCGATAGAGTTTCCTTTGTTTATTCACAAAATCCAACCTATTTTAACATTTCAAATTAACTTAGAGACATCAACAAAAGCCATAAAATAAACAATCAACAAATCCCTTCCAACAATGGTCTTACTTTAGTTACATGCTCCACCCCCAATTCTCAACATGTTTCCTAAACTTATGTTTGAGTTAATAAATTTAAAACACTCAATAATTTCAAAAAAAATCAGCAGAGTTTCCTTTGTTTATTCAAGAAATCCAACTTGTTTAACATTTAAATAAACTCAACGACATCAACAAAAGACATAAATAAATAATCTATAAATCCCTTCCAATGACTAAACATAAATAAGCTCATAAATAACTCAATCGATATAAAGGTTCACCCGTTGGAAGCTATTTTTCATTTTCACCCAATAATGACATATTTTAAGCCTAAGTCTAGATTTTTGCAAATTATCATCCCATTCTCAAATCAGGAGTCCCGTGACTACGTTGTAAATTCCTACGTATTACATTAGTTTCGTGTGAGGTGTTCGTGCTTCTTACGGGGTCGTTTGGGCATTGTTTTTTATTTTCACCCTCATAAGTCATGTTTTAAGCCTAAGTCTAAATTTTTCAAATTATCGTCGTATTCTCAACCCGAGAGTCTAGTGGCTACGAGGCAAGTTTCTACATGTTACATTGGTCCCGTGGGAGGCGTTCGTTCCTCTTACGGGACCGTTTAGGGGCTGTTTTGGATTTTCACCTGCTAACGGCATATTTTTAAGACTAAGTCTAGATTTTTACAAATTATCATCGTATTCTTAAAACGCGAGTCTCGTGATTACGCGGTAAGTTCCTACGTGTTACATTAGTCTCGTGTGAGGTGTTTGTGCCTCTTATGGGGTCGCTTTGGCGTTGCTTTGAATTTTTGTCCTCCAAAGTCATGTTTTATGCCTGCGTCTAAAATTTTCAAATTATCATCGTATTCTCAAACCGAAAGTCCTGTGACTAGGTGGTTAGTCCCTACGAGTTAATTTTGTCCCGTGGAAGGTGTATGTGTCTCTTACGGGGACGTTTAGGGGTTGTTTTGGGTTATCACCCACTAACGGCATATTTTTAAGCCTAAGTGTAGATTTTGGAAAATTATCATCGCATTCTCAAAATGAGAGTCTAGTTACTATGTGGTAAGTTCCTACATGCTACATTGGTCTCATGTGATGTGTTCGTGCCTCTTACGCGGTCGTTTGGGCGTTGTTTTGGATTTTTACCCTCTAAAGTCATGTTTTATGCATAAGTCTAAATTTTGCAAATTATCATCGTATTCTCAAACCGAAAGCCCTGTGACTATGTGTTAAGTTTGTCCCGTGGGAGGTGCATGTGCCTCTTACGGGGCAATTTAGGGGCTATGTTGGATTTTCTCCCGCTAACGGCATATTTTTAAGCCAAAGTATAGATATGTTCAAATTATTATCGTATTCTCAAAAGGAGTGTCTCGTGACTACACGGTAAGTTCCTACGTGTTACATTGGTCTCGTGTGAGCTATTCGTGCCTTTTAGGGGGTCATTTGGGCATTATTTTGGATTTTCACCCTCTAAATCCATGTTTTTAGTCTAAATCTGAATTTTGCAAATTATCCTCGTTTTCTTAACCCGAGAGTCCAGTGACTACGTGGTAATTCCCTTCGTGTTAAGTTTGTCCCATGGGATGTGTATGTGCCTCTTACGGGGTCGTTTAGGGGTTGTTTTGGGTTATCACCCGCTAACGACATATTTTTATGCTTAAGTCTACATTTTTGCAAATCATCGTCGTATTCCCACAACTTGATTCTCGTGACTACACAGTTAGTCCCTATGTGTTACATTGGCCTCGTGTGAGCTGGTCGTGCCTCTTACAGGGAGTTATTTTGGATTTTTACCCTCTAAAGTCATGTTTAAGTCTAAGTCTGAATTTTACAAATTATCCTCGTATTCTCAACCCCAAAGTCCAGTGACTACGTGGTAAGTCCCTACGTGTTAATTTTGTCCCATGGGAGGTGTATGTGCCTCTTACGGGGTCATTTGGGGGCTGTTTTGGGTTATCACCCGCTAACGGCATATTTTAAAGCCTAACTCAAGATTTTTGCAAATTATCATCGTATTCTCAAAACGAGAGTCTCATGACTACGCGATAAGGTCCTAGATGATAAATTGGTTCCATGGGAGGTGTATGTGCCTCTTACGGGGTCGTCTAGGTTGTTTTTTGGATTTCACCCTCTAAAGTCATGTTTTAAACCTAAGTTTAAATTTTCTAAATTATCTTCGTATTCTCAAACCAGAAGTCTCGTGAGTACGAGGTAAGTTCCTACGTGTTACGTTAGTCCCGTGGGAGGTTTTCGTGCCTCTAATGGGGTCGTTTAGGGCCAGTTTTGCGTTATCACCCGTTAACGGCATATTTTAAGACTAAGTGTTGATTTTAGTAAATTATTGTCGTATTCTCAAAATGAAAGTCCCGTGACTACGCTGTTAGTTCCTACGTGTTACATTGATATCGTGTGAGGTGTTCGTGCCTCTTACGAGGACGTTTGGGCATTGTTTTAGATTTTCATCCTCTAAAGTCATGTTTTTTGCCTTAGTCTAAATTTTACAAATTATCATCGTATTCTCAAATCGGAAGTCTCGTGATTACATGGTAAGTCCCTACGTATTAAGTTTGTCCCGTGGTAGGTGTCTGTGCCTCTTACGGGGACGTTTAGGGGATATTTTGGATTTTCACCCTCTAACGACATGTTTTTAAGCCGAAGTCTAGATTTTTGCAAATTATCATCGTATTCTCGAAATGAGAGTCTCGTTACTATACTGTAAGTTCTTATGTGTTACATTGGTCTCGTGTGAGGTGTTTGTGCCTTTTACAGGGTCGCTTGGGCATTGTATTCGATTTTCACCCTCTAAAGTCATGTTTTAAGCCTAAGTCTAAATTTTGCAAATTATCCTCGTATTCTCAACCCAAGATTCTAGTGGCTGTGAGGAAAGTTTCCACATGTTACGTTGGTCCCGTAGGAGGTGTTATGCTTCTCACAGGACAATTTAGGGGTTGTTTTGGGTTTTTCCCCCGCTAATGGCATATTTTTAATCCTAAGCCTGGATTTTTCAAATTATCGTCGTATTCTCAAAACAAGAGTCTCGTGACTGCGTGGTAATTTCCTACGTGTTACATTGGTCTCGTGTGAGGTGTTCGTGCCTCTTATAGGGTCGTTTGGGCATTGTTTTCAATTTTCACCCTCTAAAGACATGTTTTAAGCCTAAGTCTAAATTTTGCAAATTATCCTCGTATTCTCAACCTAAGAGTCTAGTGGCTATGAGACAAGTTTCTACAAGTTAAGCTGGCCCTGTGGGAGGTGTATGTGCCTCTTACGGGACTGTTTTGGGTTTTCACCCGCTAACGGCATATATTATAAGCCTAAGTCTAGATTTTTGCAAATTATCATCGTATTCTCAAAACCAAAGTCTCTTGACTACACGGTATGTTCCTACGTGTTACATTGGTCTCGTACCTGTCCATGCCTCTTACAGGGTCTTTTGGGCATTATTTTGGATTTTCACCCTCGAAAGTCATGTTTTATGTCTAAGTCTAAATTTTGCAAATTATCATCGTATTCTCAAATCAAAAGTCCCGTGACTACGAGGCAAGTTCCTACGTGTTACGTGGGTCCGTGGGAGGTGTTCATGCCTCTTACGGGACCGTTTAGAGGCTATTTTGGGTTATCACCCGCTAACAACATAATTTTAAGCCTAAGTCTAGATTTTTGCAAATTATCATCGTATTCTCAAAATTAGAGTCTCATGACTACGTGGTAAGTTCCTATGTGTTACATTGGTCTCGTGTGAGATGTTCGTGCCTCTTACGGCGCCGTCTGGGCGTTGTTTTAGATTTTCACCCTCTAAAATCATGTTTTATGACTAAGTTATAATTTTGCAAATTATCATCGTATGTTCAAACTGGAGGTCCCGTGACTAAGTGTTAAGTTTGTCCCGCGGGTGGTGCCTGTGCCTGTTACGGGGCCATTTTGGGGATGTTTTGGGTTATCACCCGCTAACGGCATATTTTTATGCCTAATCTAGATTTTTCAAAATTCTCATCATATTCTCAAAATGAAAGTCTCGTTACTACGTGATAAGTTCCTACGTGTTACAGTTGTCTCGTGTGATGTGTTTGTGCCTCTTACGGAGTCGTGTATGCGTTATTTTGGATTTTTAACCTCTAAAGTCATGTTTTAAGCCTAAATCTAAAATTTTAAATTATCATCATATTCTCAAATCTAAAGTCTCGAGACTGCGTGGTAAGTCCCTACGAGTTAAGTTTGTCCCGTGGGAGGTGTATGTGCCTCTTACGGGGCCATTTAGGGGCTGTTTTGGATTTTCACCCGCTAACAACATATTTTTTAGCCTAAGTCTAATTTTTTCAAATTATCATCATATTATCAAAGTGAGAGTCTCATGACTACACAGTAAGTTCCTACGTGTTACAATGGTCTTGTGTGAGTTGTTCGTGCCTCTTACGGGG
The DNA here is from genome assembly GCA_949130495.1 of Sambucus nigra. Classification (NCBI taxonomy): domain Eukaryota; kingdom Viridiplantae; phylum Streptophyta; class Magnoliopsida; order Dipsacales; family Adoxaceae; genus Sambucus; species Sambucus nigra. The sequence continues at coordinate 358,800,684 of OX422208.1, forward strand.
TTGTTGGGCGTTGTTTTGGATTTTTATCCTCTAAAGTCATGTTTTAAGCCAAAGTCTGACTTTTGCATAGTATCCTCGTATTCTGAACCTGATATTCCAGGGACTACGTGGTATGTCCCTACATGTTAAGTTTGTCCCACGGGAGGTGTACGTGTGTCTTACGGGGCCATTTAGGGGATGTTTTTGGTATTCACCCGCTAATGACATATTTTTAAGCCTAAGTCTAGATTTTTGCAAATTATCGTCGCAACGCCCAAACGAGAGTCTCATGACAACGCGATAAGTTCCTACATGTTACATTGGTCTCGTGTGAGCTGTCCGTGCCTCTTACAGGATCATTTGGGCATTGTTTTTTTATTTTCACCTTCTAAAGTCATGTTTTAAGCCTAAGTCTAAATTTTGCAAATTATGATCTTATTCTCAAACCGAAAGTCCCGTGACTACAAGGCAAGTTCCTATGCGTTACGTTAGTCCCGTGGGAGGTGTTCTTGCCTCTTACATTACCGTTTAGTTGCTGTTTTGGGTTATCACCCACTAAAGGCATATTTTTAAGCCTAAGTCTAGATTTTTGCAAATTATCATTGTATTCTCAAAACGAGAGTCTCGTGACTATGCTATAAGTTCCTACGTGTTACATTGACCTTGGGTGAGGCATTCGTGCCTCTTACGGGGTCAATTGGGCATTGTTTTAGATTTTCACCCTCTAAAGTCATGTTTTATGCCTCAGTCTGAATTTGGCAAATTATCAACATATTCTCAAACCGAAAGTCCCATGACGGCGTGTTAAGTTTGTCGTGGGAGGTGCATGTTCCTCTTACGGGGCCATTTAGGGGCTGGTTTGGGGTTTCACCCTCTAACGGCATATTTTTAAGCCTAAGTCTAGATTTTTGCAAATTATCACCGTATTCTCAAAACGAGCGTCTCATGACTAAACTATAAGTTCCTACGTGTTACATTAGTCTCGTGTGAGGTGTTCGTGCCTCTTACGGGATCATTTGGGAGTTGTTTTGGATTTTCTCCCTCTAAAGTCATGTTTTAAGCCTAAGTCTAAAATTTTCAAATTATCCTTGTATTCTCAACATGAGACTCTAGTGACTACATGGTAAGTCCCTACGTGTTAAGTTTTTCCCGTGCGAGGTGTATGTGGCTCTTATGGGGCCATTTAGGGGTTTTTTTGGGTTATCACCCGCTAATGACATATTTTTTAGCCTAAGGCTAGATTTATACAAATTATCATCGTATTCTCAAAATGAGAGTCTTGTGACTACGCTGTTAGTTCCTATGTGTTACATTGAACTTGTGTGAGTTGTTCGTGTCTCTTACGAGGTCGTTTGGGCGTTGTTTTGGATTTTTGTCCGCTAAAGTCATGTTTTATGGCAAATTCCAAATTTTACAAATTATCATCGTATTCTCAAATCGGAAGTCCCTTGACTACGCGATAAGTCCCTACATGTTAAGTTTGTCCCATGGTAGGTGTTTGTGCCTCTTACGGGGCCGTTTAGGGGCTATTTTGGATTTTCACCCTCTAACGACATATTTTTAAGCCTAAGTCCAGATTTTCCTACGTGTTACATTGCTCTCGTGTGAGCTGTTCGTGCCTCTTACGGGGTTATTTGGGTGTTGTTTTGGATATTCACCCTCTAAAGTCATGTTTTAAGCCTAAGTCTAAATTTTTCAAGTTATCCTTATATTCTAAACCTGAGCATCTCGTGACTGCGTGGGAAGTCCCTACGTGTTAAGTTTGTTCCGTGGGAGGTGTATGTGCCTCTTAGGGCGCTGTTTAGGGGTTATTTTGGGGTTTCACCCTCTAATGGCATATTTTTAAGCCTAAGCCTAGATTTTTGAAAATTATCATCGTATTCTCGGAACGAGAGTCTCGTGACTAGAATGTAAGTTCCAACGTGTGACATTGGTCTCGTGTGAGCTGTACGTGCCTCTTACGGGGGCGTTTGGGTGTTGTTTTGGATTTTCACCCTCTAAAGTCATGTTTTAAGCCTAAGTATAAATTTTTCAAGTTATCCTTGTATTCTCAACCCGAGAGTCAAGTGACTGCGTGGTAAGTCCCTACATGGTAAGTTTGTCTCGTGGGAGGTGTATGTGCCTCTTACGGCGCTGCTTAGGGGCTATTTTGGGGTTTCACCCTCTAAGGGCATATTTTTAAGCCTATGTCTAGATTTTTACAAATTATCATCGTATTCTCGAAAGGAGAGTCTCGTGACTACACTGTAAGTTCCTACGTGTGACATTGGTCTCGTGTGAGTTATTCGTGCCTCTTACGGGGTCGTTTTGGCGTTGTTTTGTATTTTCACCCTCTAAAGTCTTGTTTTAAGCCTAAGTCTAAATTTTACAAATTATCCTCATATTCTCAATGCGAGAGTCCAGTGGCTACAAGGTAAGTTCCTATGTGTTATGTTGGTCCCGTGGGAGGTATTTTCGGCTCTTACGGGGCTGTGTTAGGGGTTGTTTTAGGTTTTCACCCGCTAACGGCATATTTTTAAGTCTAAGTTTGGATTTTTGTAAATTATCTTCATATTCTCGAAACGAGGGTCTCGTGACTAAGCGGTATGTTCCTACATATTACATTGGTCTCGTGTGAGCTGTTCGTGCCTCATACGGGATCGTTTTAACCGTTGTTTTGGATTTTCACCCTCTAAAGTCATGTTTTATGCCTAAGTCTAAATTTTGCAAATTATCATCGTATTCTCAAACCGAAAGTACCATGACTACATGGTAAGTCCCTATTTGTTAAGTTTAACTCGTGGGAGGTGTTTGTGCCTCGTACGGGGCCGTTTAGGGTATATTTTGGGTTTTCACCCTCTGAAGGCATATTTTTAAGCCTATGTCTAGATTTTTTACAAATTATCATCATATTCTCTAAACGAGAGTCTTGTGTCTACAATGTAAGTTCCTAAGGAATTACATTGGTCTCGTGTGAGCTGTCGATGCCTCTTACGGAGTCGTTTGGTCGTTGTTTTGGATTTTCACCCTCTAAAGTCATGTTTTAAGCCTAAGTCTAAATTTTGCCAATTATTCTCATATTCTCAACACGAGAGTCTAGTGGCTACGTGGTAAGTCTCTACGTGTTAAGTTTGTCCCATGGGAGGTGTATGTGCCTCTTACGGGGCCATTTAGGGGCTATTTTGGGTTTTCACCCGCTAACGGCATATTTTTAAGCCTAAGTCTAGATTTTTGCAAATTATCATCGTATTCTCAAAACGAGAGTGTCGTGACTACGCAGTAACTTCCTACGTGTTTCATTGGCCTCATGTGAGCTGTTCGTGCCTCTTACGGGGTCGTTTGGGCGTTATTTTGATTTTTCACCCTCTAAAGTCATGTTTTAATTCTAAGTCTAAATTTTGAAAATTATCATTGTATTCTGAAATTGAAAGTCTCGTGACAATGAGGCAGGTTTCTACGTGTTACGTTGGTCCCGTGGGAGGTGTTTGTGCCTCTTACGGGGCCATTTATGGGCTCTTTTGGGTTATCACCCGCTAATGGCATATTTTTAACCTAAGTCTAGATTTTTGCAAATTATCATCGTATTCTCAAAACGAGAGGCTCGTGACTGCGCTGTAAGTTCCTACGTGTTACATTGGTCTTGTGTGAGGTGTTCATGCCTCTTACGAGGTCGTTTGGGCATTGTTTTAGATTTTCACCCTCTAAAGTCTTGCTTTATGCCTATGTCTAAATTTTTTAAATTATCATCATATTCTCAAACCGAAAATCCCGTGACTACATGGTAAGTCCCTACGTGTTAAGTTTGTCCCGTGGGAGGTGTTCATGCCTCTTATGGGGTCATTTTGAGGTATTTTGGATTTTATCCCTTTAAATTTGTGTTCTTAAGTTCAACTCAAGATATTTGCAAATTATCGTCATATTCTCAAACCGGGACTCTCATGACTATACGGTCAATTCCTATGAGTTACATTGGTCTTGTGTGAGGTGATCATGCCTTCTGGGGGGCCATTTGGTGCTATTTTGGATTTTATCCTTTTAAATTCGTGTTGTTAAGTCCAACTCGAGATTTTTGAAAATTAACAACATATGCTCAAATCGGGACTCTCATGACTACGCGATCATTTCCTATGTGTTACAAAGGTCCCGTGAAAGATGTTCGTATCTTTTACGGAGCCATTTGGGGCTATTTGGTTATTTCTCCCTTTAAATGAGTGATTTTAAGCATAAGTCTATTTTTTTGCAAATTATCATTGTATTTTCAAACTGGAACTCCCGTGACTACACGATCAGTTTATACGAGTTACATTGGTCCTGTGTGGGGTGCTCGCGCCTCTTACGGAACCCTTTAGGGGATGATTTGAGTTTTCACCCAGTAACGAAAATTTTAAGCCTAAGTCTAGATTTTTACAAATTATCGTCGTATTCTCAAACCAGGACTCTAGTGTTTAAGCGGCTCATTCCTACAAGTTACAATGGTCCAGTGTGAGGCGTTCGCGCCTTATACGGAGTCATTTGAGGCTGTTTTGGGTTTTCACACTTTAAATGCGTGTTTTTAAGACTAAGTCTAAATTTTTACAAATTATTGTTGTATTCTCAAACAACAACTTCCGAGACTACGCGGTCAGTACCTACGAGTTACATTTGTCTCATGCGAGATGTTCGCTCCCCTTATTGGGATGTTTTGGGTTTTCTACCTTTAAATGCATATTTTTAATCATAAATCTAAATTTTTTAAATTATCGTCATTTTATCGAACCGGAACTCTCGTGAATAAGAAACTCATTCCTACGATTTACAATGGTCCCGTGCGAGGTGTTCGCGCCTCTTATGGAGCCGTTTGGGGCTGTTTGGGATTTTCTCCCATTAAATGCATGTTCTCAAACCTAAGACTGGATTTTTGCAAATTATCGTCATATTCTCAAATCGGGACTACGCAATTAGTTCCTACAGATTACATTTGTCCTGTGCGAGGTGTTCGTGCCTCTTACGAGGCCGTTTGGGGTTATTTTTTTATCCCTTTAAATCCGTGTTTTTATTAATTTTAGAAAATTTCGACAGAATCTCCTTTGTTTATTCATTGAATCCAACATGTTTTAACATTTAAAATAAACTTAACTACAACAGCAAATTCCACAACCAAACCACCAACAAATCCCTTCCACCAAATTAACTAGATAAGCTCATAAACCAAGCCATTTTACATTCGGCTACTTTTGGTCGCTATTTTGGGCCATTTTGTAATTTAATTCTGTAATTTTTAAAGAGAAGTTGAGACTTTGAGACTAACCAGGTTTCATTTGCATTTTGATAGGCACCAGATGAACTCTCCCCACCAAGACTTCTCATCAGCCTCTTCCTCATCTATATCCGGTGCAATAATTTCATCCTCGTCATCATTATACTCTCTAGTTAGTTCCATTATTCTGTCACTTGAGATAGTATCAGTATTAGCATCAAATAACACATTCACACAAACTACACCTACATATTGTTCTTAAATGTCAAGAGTTGTAATTAATTATTGTAATGCTAATGGGAGCAAGTACGTCTCGATTTTTTTTAAAACAAAGCTTACCTAAGATTATATTGTGTATATTGTGCCAAACTGAGGTTACCTATGATTGTACTAAACAAACCAATTCTCAAAGATTATGATAACATTACACATTAAATTTTAAACGAACAATCGATTTTTAATTGACTCACTAGTTTAGACAAATTAAACAGTTCCAATAAAAAAAATATATAATTTATTTTACGATTTTAATTGAAACAAATAGCATAAAATTTTGAAATCCAAAAACACTAGACATTTATAGCTATCTAACAATTTCAAAACTAATGAAACTCCAACAAAAATTTGGGACGTGAGTGTGGTGGGGGGAGCTTACATTAAAATAATTTAGAGGGCTTCTTACAAAAACTACATAGTTTAGGGTATTTTTGCACTTTCTTCTTATTTTAATATTAAATGATTCGTAATTTCACAAAGATATGCATAACATGAATATGAGAATTCTCAGTTCAACTAGTAACTAGAAAATAAAATCTCAAGTTGAGCAGATAAAGTCCTCACAGTAATCTAACTGAAAAAGAACTCAAGTACAACCATTAATATTCACACATTCACGGCAAGCCTCTAAAATATTTTAATGTAAGCCCCAAATTTTTTTTTGAAGATTGACATATACACACTAAAAATACCTTGATTCGGTAGTTTGTGCTGATTTCATTTATGTCCAACGAGGGGGAGGGGAATTTGGCCGGAGTTCGTGGAATCTGGTAGCGGGTTGGTTCGAAATTGGTGGGTTTTCTCGGGTGTGGGATAGATTCAAGTGGATTGGGGCTGGTCTTAGGTAGAACTCGGGTCAAAATCAAAAATCAAACCATAATTTAGTATCCTATGTACGTGAAAACAAAACTACTGAAAACATTGAACTCAAAAAAAATATAAGGCATAGATAATGGAATCAAATTGTAAACAGAAAGCATAAATGATCGAACCAAACCTAAGTATATTTAAAATTTTGAAACCAAATCAAATTGTAAACCCACACGTAGATTTTGAAACCATAAAAATCCAAATACACTTCACATACTGAGAAAATTATAAAATCAAAGGTATAGAAGATGAAATGATTAGAAAGTACCACCTATCAGTTTGCAAACTCCACCATCCCAAATTTGCAGTCTATAAAAAGATAAGAAGAATAGAAATACTTGAACGTTTTTTAATGAAAAAATAATTCAAATCTAAAGAACAAACTCAGATTACCTTATCATATTTAAAAAATCATCATTCCATAACTTTCAATCAACCCTGAAACAAAAATGAAAAAAAATATTTAGAGACAAAATACAAAAAGTTTATGGGGTTTTGAATCGTCCATGCCGTGATCTGTAACTAAAAGTAATAAAACCCTAGAACACAATGAATATCAACAAACTAAATATTAAAAAGGAAGATTTATTATGTGAGAAAACCTTATTTGGCAGTAATAGTATCCCCACACTATGAGTGTTAATTGGTAAATCATGTATTCCGTCACTATTAATTGGTAAAAAAGCATATTGTAATAGAGGCATGAAATCATCTAAATCATCTAAAAATCAATAACATAAAGTACTTGAGATATTTACATACTATAAGCGGTTAGACATAAAAATAGTATGTCTCCCCAGAACACATAACACTAGGGAATTGATAATATTGTTGCTTGCAATCAGGATGACATCACATATATAGCTAATATGGAAAATGACACTATAAATTATTATTCACATTTATGTATATTTAATTTACACAAAGAGATAGACAGTGCTAATATGTAAAAGTCATTGAAGTCAATCCATAATATTCCATACATGAGTTTTGTAGGTACCCAGAATTGAGAACCATGGGCCTGGACGAGTAGCCCAGTTCTGGCCGCCCAAAGTCCAGGCCCTCTATCTTTGATATTGATCCGGTCTCTCCCCACGATACCATGAAGAGAAGTTATAGGGGAGCACAATCCCATGAAGGGAAGGGACAGGGAAGATGGCTAATATGAAGGAACCCACCATCTCCACTAACTAGCATACACATATATAAATTAAACCCTAGGTCCGGGGCAAAGGACAAGTTGTATTCTCTGTACCTATTCTTCAGAATATAGAGAAATAATACTGACTGCACCACCGTGGACGTAGGCACATCTTTGCTGAACCACGTACACCTGTTGTTGTGTGATTGGCGTTTTATTTATTATTTCTTGGTCATTACTTCTCTCATATTTATTTGTGTTGCACAATAATTGTCACCAACAGTAATTGTCACTACAATTGGCGCCGTCTGTGGGAAACGTTCATCTTTCCCTAAGAAGAGCCCATGCCAAGAAAAGAATCTAAGATGTCTGGTCATAGCAGCAACGCTCCTCAAGCAGGAGATATTCAAGAGCCACCTGCTCCTCGTAGGATTAGGTCTGAGGTTCGACGTTCAGATCGTGAGGCTCGCTTGGAAAGGCCATCCTCAGAAGAAAGTCAAGGACCAGCAAAGTCCACGCAGATATCCAGATTGATTGATGACTACGAGGCAAGGCTCCATGAGCAAAGGGAGTCTTAGCGCAGATACGAGGCTGAGAATGCTCGCTTAAAAAGCAGACTGGAAAGACTGGAGAAGGAACTACGTCCTGATACTAGGAGATGCCCCTATCGCACTCCAAGCTCTCAGTTGAGCAAATCTCGCAGTCGAGGAAGGAGCCCTAGGAGGGAATATCAAAGGGTTGAAGGTGGCAACTCAGACGACGACCCCCGCGAGCAACTAAGAAGATCTCGCCACTACCAGAGCCCTGCTCGCAGCGATAAAAACATACGGAACCTGGTCCGCAGAGAAATGGACCAACATCCAGCTCACCGCGGCACCAGGTCGAACCGAGAACTCGCTAGGAGAGCTCTCAAGACCTAGATGAAGTCACCCTTCACGAAGGAAATTGAAGAGGAAGAGGCTCCCAAGAAATTTGCCATTCCAAGGTTCAAGATTTACGACGGGAAGACTGATCCCATTGATCATGTCAGGCAGTACCGGCAGACCATGACCCTCTGGAATCACCGGGATGCACTGATGTGCTGTATTTTCCCCTCGAGCCTCCATGACGTGGCTCAGAAATGATTCAAAAAACTCCCTCACCGATCCATCAGGAATTTCAAATCCCTGGCTGAGCTCTTTACGGCCCGGTTCATCACCAGCAGCTCCCATCCTAAAAGGATGGATGCTCTGTTAACCATCAAGAAAACGCCTCAAGAAACACTCTTAGACTATGCGAAGAGATACTGGGAGTTATTCAACGAGATTGAGGATTGCGCAGAAGAGGTGGCAGTGGCCTCTTTCAAAATCGGATTACCTAGCTCTTCCCTCATTTACCAGTCCTTGACGAAGAAGGAAGCTATGACCATTGATGAACTGATGGCCCGAATTGATAAATACACAAAGGTGGAAGACGTCACCCACCTTAATGTAGGAGAGAACGGTCGAGCCAAGCTCACTACCAAGGGAAGTGAGAAATTTAAAAACCGGAAGAAAGGAGGAAAGAGTGGGAGCAAGAATGGCTCCAAAAGCGGAGGGAACCCTGACGTAACAAAATCATTCCAGGCGGTCAACACTGTCTTCAAAGAGATAATTTATAAAATTCTCTCAAAGATCAAGGATGTTCCGTTCATCAAATTGCCCCGGAAAATGGGAGGAGACCCCACGAAAAGAAACAATATATTAAGATGCGCTTTCCACAAAGAGGGAGGGCATAAGATCGAGCACTGCAAGGATCTTAAGTCCCACCTCGAGGAGTTGGCCCAGTTTGGGCATTTGAATAACTTTGTGGAAAAGAAGGTAGAGAAAGTGGCTGCCCACAGAGAGGCAAAACCCGACAACGTGTTGGAGGATGATGCCGAACATGAATTCGCAGTAATCCATGGAGTATCTGACGTCAAGCAAATACAAGGGAACTTAGCTCGAATGGACGTAAAGAAGCTGACAGCGGTAATGCAAGCTTTTCAGATTGATCCATCAAAATCACAGTCAGGAAAACATCGGCGAGCAGAGGACGTCGACTACAACAAGCATATTATTTTCACGGATGAAGACCTAGTGGGAGTAAGGACCCCACATCATGATGCCTTGGTCATTACACTCAGGATAGCCAACTTTGACATCGACAAGATGCTCGTCGATCAAGGAAGCTCATCCGAAGTAATGTACATCGACCTGTTCCGGAAAATGAAGTTGAACATCGTCGACCTAAAGGGAACCACTGTCCCTCTGGTTGGCTTCGCTGGAAAAATGACCATGCCTCTGGGCAAAATAGTACTTCCAGTACGCGCTAGAAATGTTTCCAAGATGATCGAATTCTTGGTGGTCGACATCGATTCACCATATCAGGCCATCCTCGGCAGGGGATGGCTTCATGCAATGAAGGCAGTCTTCTCGACCTACCACCAGAAACTCAAATATGTCACCGAGCGGGGAGTAATGGAGATACATGGTGACCAGGCGATGGCAAGGAAGTGCTTCATAGCGGCCATCCGACCAAAGACAGAGAAAAAATCCGTTCAACCCAGCGAGAAAGTGGAGGAAGGTGCAACTCCTTCCAAATAGAAATTAAAATAGGGAAGGCCTGGAGTGGAAGAGACCAGGCTCCTCCCCTCTGAGCGTGTCGTCGAGGACCTGATAGACGTGACAGCTAAAGAAGGCGACAACAGTAGAGTCTTCGTGATCGGAGCGTCACTCACCGACCGAGAGCAAAAGGATTTGTCAACCTTACTCAGAAGAAATATAGATGTTTTCGCTTGGGAACCCTATGAGCTGCCAGGAATCGATCCCAATATGGTTTGCCATCAGTTGCACGTCGATCCCACATTCAAGACAATAGCGCAGAAGGCACGGCGAACTTCTCCCGAGAAAGCCAGAGCAATAGAAAAAAAAGTCGAGAAACTACTGGATGCAGGATCCATACGGGAAGTGCAATTCCCCAAATGGTTATCCAACCCAGTGGTAGTTCCGAAAAGCAACGGGAAGTGGAGAGTTTGCATAGACTTCACTGACCTCAACAAAGCCTGCCCCAAGGATAGCTTCCCTCTTCCAAAAATAGACCAACTAGTAGACGCCACTGCAGCTCACGAACGAATGAGTTTCCTGGACGCGTACTCAGGATATCACCAGATTCCCCTGTATGCCCCAGATCAGGACAAAACGGCGTTTATCACGACGGTTGGTTTATACTGTTAGAAGGTCATGCCTTTTGGGCTCAAAAATGCAGGGGCAACCTATCAGCGGCTAGTTACTAAAATGTTCCAGAATCAAATGGGAGACACAATGGAGGTCTACATCGACGACACGCTCATCAAGAGCAAGGAGAAGAAGAATCACCTCTCGGACCTGTCAAGTACCTTCGAAATCCTCAAGAAATACCGAATGAAACTCAATGCGAGCAAGTGTTCCTTCGGTGTCCAGTCAGGAAAGTTTCTTGGGTATTTGGTCAGCAAGCGAGGCATAGAGGCTAATCCGGACCAGATTGATGCAATCAACAGAGTGCAACCTCCTCGCACAGTCCGAGATGTACAGAAGCTCACTGGAATGCTCGCTGCTTTAAATCATTTCATTTCTAAATCCTCCGAGAGATGCAAGCCTTTCTTCCAACTCTTAAAAGGCAGCAAAACAGTAGAATGGACCTCAGATTGCTCGCGAGCATTAAACGAGCTCAAGTCCTACCAAAGCTCTCCACCACTGCTTGTCATACCACAGCAAATGGACTCTTTGTACCTATACCTCTTTGTATCCAGTCATACTGTCAACTCAGCGCTAATGTGTGAAGTTATAGGAATCCAACATCCAGTCTATTACGCGAGAAAAACCTTATTAGATGTCGAGCAGCGCTACCTACCATTGGAAAAGCTCGCATTCGCCCTTGTAATGGCCTCGAGGAAACTGAAGCATTACTTCGAAGCTCATACGATCATCGTCCTTACATCACACCCCCTCAAGGCTGTCATAAGGAAGGCGGAGTTATCGAGCAGACTGTCTAAATGGTCAGTCGAGCTCAGCCGATTTGACATCCAATTTCAACCAAGGACAGCTATCAAGGGTCAAATCCTTGTTGATTTCGTAGCTGAATTCACAGGCGAAGAACCCTTCGACCAACCTAAGCCAACAAAACAAAACAACCAAGCTACAGTGGAAAGCTAGAAACTATTCGTTGATGGAGCCTCCAACTCAAAGGGGGCAGGTGTAGGAATTGTTCTCATCACTCCAGAAAATATAGTCCTTGAGCAAGGAATCAGGCTGGGATTTGCAGCCTCCAACAACGAAGCAGAATACGAAGCCCTAATAGCAGGTCTCCAAAAAGCGCAAACTTTGGGAGCAAAGCGTTTGCAGGGATTTGGCGATTCACAACTAGTTTCCAACCAGATAAGTGGAGACTATAACCCAAAGGATGAAAGAATGGCAGCCTACCTCTCCCTGGTGAAAAACTTCATGGCGAGCTTTGAAGAGATCAACATCCAGCAGTTTCCCAGGGGGCAAAATAGCCACGCTGATGCGCTAGCAGCCCTGAGTTCGGTAGTTGATTCTAGCCTTAAAAGGGTTATCCCTATTGATTTACTTAGTGGCCCAAGCATTCACTGCAACTGCGAGCTTCCAAACACAAAATGAATACTCCAATTGGAATCAACCCTCAGCTGGATAGATGCCTTGAAGGACTATTTCAAGTACGAAACGCTTCCAGAGGACAAGAGAACTGCCCACCAGATAAGAGTCAAAGTTGCTCGCTTTCACTTATCCACAGGAGGCGACTTGTATAAAAGATCTTTCTCCGGTCCCTACCTTAGATGCGTCCACCCAGGCGATGTCAAGGCAGTGCTTCACGAGCTTCATGAAGGAATCTGTGGAAGTCATGTTGGAGGAAGGTCTCTAGCCTTCCGAGCAATTAAGGAAGGCTATTGGTGGCCATACATGCAAAAGGACTCCGCAGTATATGTTCGCAAATGCCTGAAATGCCAACTTCACGCTCCTATGGTCCACCAGCCCGCCAGCGAATTAAAATCCCTGACCAGCCCCTTGCCTTTCACCCAATGGGGGATGGACATCGTGGGACCACTGCCCACCACTGCCGGCAACCGCAAATATCTGTTGGTTGCAACTGACTACTTTACCAAGTGGATCAAGGTAGAACCACTGGCAAACATTCGAGATGCTGACATGATAAGGTTCGTATGGAGGAATATAATCACTCGATTCGTAATCCCTAAGACCATGATCACTGACAATGGAACACAGTTCGAGAGTGGCCCTTTTCAAGACTTCTGCAACGAATACGGGATCAGGCACCATTTCAGCTCGGTAGCTTACCCTCAAAGCAACGGACAAGCAGAAGCTTCCAACAAAATAGTGATCGCTGGATTGAAGAAACGGTTAGAGCGAGCCAAAGGCGCATGGGCAACCGAGCTACCGCATATCCTATGGGCATACAAAACGACTCCTAGGCGAGTAACAGGAGAAACGCCATTCTCACTAACATATGGTATGGAGGCAATCATCCCACTAGAGGCGGGATTGCCAACAATGAGATCCGACCTTGTCGAACAAGGACAGAACGATGAATCTTTGCTCGCTGAACTCGACCTAGCCGACGAGCACAGGGAACTTGCCTTAGTGAAACTTGCGAGCTATCAGCAACAGCTCGTGAAGCACTACAACAAGAGGGTCAACCCGAGTAGATTCACAGTTGGGGACTATGTCCTAAGAAAGGTCCTAGGCAACACAGTGAAGCCATCAGACGGTAAACTGGGACGAAACTGGGAAGGACCTTATAAGATAATTAGAGACGACCTGCAGGGTGCCTATCATTTGGAAACGATGGAGGGCAGGGAGATACCACGAGCATGGAACGCATCTAATCTCAAGAAGTTCTATTTTTAGGAATTCTATTGTTAAATCTTTTATTGTATTCGTTATGAGAAAGGACAGTTCACACTAATGAAAATCTCTCAGTTAATCACTCTCTGATTAGTAACGGTCATATTTTATTGCACATCCTTTCCAAATCACAGGCATAATGGTCGATATAGCAGGGGAACACCCCTCCTCAGGTCATCATCATAAAGCACGATAGACCTCTTAGCATTGCCCCTGGCAATATATGAAGCCCTACAGAGTATTCTTAGGCATCAAACCTACATTGGTTGAAAAAAATCCTGATCGGATGATGACATCCCATACCAGGTATGTCCTTGCCAATTGCCCTACTTAGGCCTAAGGGAGTGTGACGACACAACCTAAAAGGTAAAGTGAGGGCACAATGGTATTCTTGTACTGGACTGGGCAGACACTCAAATGACAAAATAAAAAGGATTGTGAAGCAGCAAAATATAAAAGGATTGGATGAACACGTTTAGTCGGCAAAATTGCCCAAAACTTGAACTTTTCATTAATCTTTTATATTTACAAACAATGATAATACATGTTTAGTCGGAGAAGCTCACCCAAAGCATTTACAATTATCAAAAAGAAAAAGAGTAACAAAATCTCAAGGAGGTGGAAGCCTCCGAGCAAGATAATCAGCAACTTTAGCTCTCCTTCTATCATCAGGAGCAGGGGCGAGCTCCTCCACGACCTCATTTGCGTCCAATTGCAATAGTTGTCGGGGAATGGCATCAATGGGGATCCATCGCTAATCCCACCTGAATGGATTGGGCATCAGAGTGGAGGAGGACATCTCGTGTCGATACCACAACGTCAAGTTCCTCAGGACCTGCAGCTCTTTGAGGGCACTCAACCACCCTCTGATGAAGGAGAGCTCCTCGAACTCTGATAGTCTCGTCGGAGCATCCATCCAGCCTTGATCGTAGCCCTTGGACCACACTTGTCGAGGATCGTTCTTAAACAAATGTCGTAGTCGGGTGACATCCCTCTGGAGCCCAGCAGAAGTCACATAAGCTCGCCGAACGTCACCGCGCAACTCCTCCATCTCCCTCTCACGATGTTCCTCGACTTCCCTGTTCCTACCCCTGGCACGCGGGAGGGAAGGCCGAGCAGCTCGCGACGAAGAAGAGCCTTGTAGGACTATCGAAGCGATGCTCGGTGAATGCTCCTTAAGGCTTAGGACTTCCCTCCTTAAGTCTTCATTCTCCTGCTGCAGGAACTCCCCGACCTGGTTAATCTCGGTGGCCTCCAACAACCTTGCTCTCAGTGCACTGACTTCTTCTTGTACTGAAGCATCGATTTCTCCCATCTCTTGGATCCTGTCCTTCAACTTGGCCACTAGCTCGGACTGATCCTTATATTTTTGGTTCCTTGATTTAGCAAACCTGCAAAGTCTAGCAAAGTCCTGGAGAACTGTAGGGCTTGCATTAGGACCAAGAGTCCTAACCAGTTGGGAGGTAACAGGAATATAGTCATCCACATCAACCAACTACAGATAAAAGAAAGATAGAAGAGAAAAAAGGATCAACGTAAACAAAATGGAGAATCTTATCATTCATTAATAAAGACCAAGTACATCGAGCATAAAAAACTTGGAGATTACAAGCAAAAAGTACAAAAGAAAATCCTAAAAACAGATTAACTGGTAACCTCAGATTGCCCAGCGGTGTCTGGCTGCTTCCCCTTATCAGCTGCAGTAGAAGTATCCCCCTCAGCAGGAACTGTATCCGAGGGAAGATCAGCACCCTCGATAACTGGAGCAGGAGCTTCTTCATCCACAGTTGGCTTGGGACCCGGGTCGTGCTCGTCAAACAAGGGAGACTCAGCAACCACACCAGCAGCTAGAAGAGCTTTATTCCAGCCCTTCTTGAAATTCAGACGGCTGATGTAGCTAATCTGAGCCTCAGCATCATCATAAGCAGCAGCCCACCCAGAGTTGTATGAGTCCTCCTTCATGGTGGCTGCCTGGGCTTTCTCTGCCTCCAGTTGCTCGGATAGAACTCTTCCCTTCTCTGCAAGGTCCAGCTTGCTCGTACATACTAGATCATAAGCCTTACTCAGCTCGCCCAGCTCCCTGACCGCATCATCTCTCTAACGAGTGGAAGTGGCAAGGGCTAAATCAGACGAGATCCTAGCAGCATCAACAGCCTTGAAACTGGCCTCAAGCTCCTTACCCTTTAGCTTCAAGGCAGAGTTTTCTTGCTCCAGTTCACTATTCTTCTTCACCAGCTCGTCGCGTGAGCGATACAGCACAGCGAAGTCAGTAACGAACTACGAAAAAGAAAGAGATATAAGAAAAGGAAAGCAAGAGAGGTCAGCAAAACATGAGAGGAAAAGAAACCTTAACAGAGCAAGCCTCTGAATAGCCTGAAGGGCCAGATGCTCCGAACCTATTTCCCTTTGGCGATCAGCCAGGAGGACAGCTCTCTCAAGCAGTGATGGAGCTAGCTGAGGGGAGATTTCCACGGAAGCTCCCTCTGGCAGAGAAGACACTGGAACTAAGGCCTGCCCGACCTTCTTCCTTGCCTCAGCTCTCCTCTTCTCCTCCTCCCTCTCACTCTCTCTCTTCCTCCTCTCCTCGACCCTTTTCCTTTCTTCCACCTTCTTCTTCTCCTCCTCCTTCTTTCTCTCCCTCTCTTTCTCCTGCTCTTCTTCTCTCCTCTTCCTCTCTTGCTCCTGAGAGGAAGGTCAATAACCTGTAGCCACAACCCCAGATACAGTCTTCTATTTCTTTGACCTTTGTGCAAGGAGTGCATGGTCATCATCATCATCATCTCTGATCAGGTTCTTCCTTGGAGGCATATCTTCACCAGAACTGCTAGAAGTACTCGACCATCATCGAGCCTTAGAAGCCTCCTCGGAATTAGAAGAGCTGCTACTATCAGAACTCCCTTCACCGAGATTACCAGCAGGCTCACTTTCAGAGCTTCTCTCTTCTTCGTCGAACGGTATCGGCTCAGTAGTAGTCTCTCCCAAAAAATCAAACTCTGGCACACTTTCCACAGGTCGAGCTATGAAGCTGGAGCCTGTGTTCTTGTACTCAAGCAAAAAGGCAGCAGACCTGGGATGCTCGCCGTCACCCAAAGGCTCCCTAATATTCTAAGCTTTCGCTAACTCCGAGATGCGAACCTCGCTGAGAGCAGGCTCCAAATTCTTAGTCCTCGATGTGAAAGAAAAAGCAAAGAGGTTAGAAAAATCACAAGCTAGCAAATGTGGAAATAACAGTACAAATGTCTACCTATATATTTTTCCCCATAAAAAGGGACAGTGAACCTCTCAGACCTCGACCCTTCAAATTGGGGAGGGAACTGCCAATTCCTAATGAGGAAACCCTCTTGGCAGTAGTCCTTATGGGAATCAGGTAGGTTTACTACCAATACCCTACAGGACTCCTAGCTTTGAGCTATAAAACACCTGAGCTAGTTCGAGAGAAGGAATAGCAGAAACAGATCTCAGCAAGTCCTAACCTGGTACCATACAACTGGTTTATTCTATGGACGCCATTTACTATCTTCCACACATTGGGCGAGCACTATGCGGGAATAATATCAAAATAACCAAAAAAATGCAGAAATAGATCATTAGGAGGAAAAGTAAGCCCCCCTTGGAGAGCAACAAAACATGGATCCAGTGAGCATCCTCTATATCCCTAACATTCCTAGGAGGGGAGGCACAACATTCAATATCTACCCACTGAGGAATATTATAGAACATCCTAAACTCAGAGATTCACCTATTTCCAATATTCGCCATTGAAAAACTCAAATCCTCTAAACCAAAGAGAAAGTGAAAAGAAAGGGCACAAGAAACTTACAAAACAGAATATCGGTTCGAGTGATGAAGAAGCACGAGCTCAAGACGACTAAGAAGCAATGGGAATGGGAATTCAGAGAGCAAGGTACGAGGCGCTAGAGTTCTCAGAAGAAGGAAGAATATTGGAAAGGCTGAAACGACGAATGAAAAAGTGGCTATCCCAATAAGCCTTCAATTCTAATCATAGCGCACGGATAGCGAAGCGGGTGCCGCCAAAGCAACTTCACAGTTTTTGAAGAATCACAAATCAGCCATAATGGCTGATCCTTTAAATTCATTGGACCCATACACATGGCCCAAAAAATTTAGGGGCAATTGTAGGTACCCAG
This sequence comes from Sambucus nigra, assembly GCA_949130495.1. NCBI lineage: Eukaryota > Viridiplantae > Streptophyta > Magnoliopsida > Dipsacales > Adoxaceae > Sambucus > Sambucus nigra. The sequence continues at coordinate 358,818,231 of OX422208.1, forward strand.
AATTGAGAACCATGGGCCTGGACGAGTAGCCCAGTTCTGGCCGCCCAAAGTCCAGGCCCTCTATCTTTGATATTGATCCGGTCTATCCCCACGATCCCATGAAGAGAAGTTATAGGGGAGCACAATCCCATGAAGGGAAGGGATAGGGAAGATGGCTAATATGAAGGAACCCACCATCTCCACTAACTAGCATACACATATATAAATTAAACCCTAGATCCGGGGCAAATAACAAGTTGTATTCTCTGTACTTATTCTTCAGAATATAGAGAAGTAATACTGACTGCACCACCGTGGACGTAGGCACATCTTTGCTGAATCACGTACACCTGTTGTTGTGTGATTGGCGTTTTATTTATTCTTTCTTGGTCATTACTTCTCTCATATTTATTTGTGTTGCACAATAATTGTCACCAACAGTAAATTTCAGTACAAGTTTATATTTACTCAATCCATAATTCGTGAAGCAAATATGAAGATTAATGATTTTATATACACCAAAACCTTGATTTAAATCAGAAAATAATTGATTAAATCCTCAAAACTTCTAATCTAATCCCACCAGCAAAAAATACACACATAGATGTTTAGAACAACTGAAATCCCTAAAAACATTTTCAACCCCAATACCTTAAATGTTTAGAACAGTTAAAATCCAAACCCAAATAAAAAATGAGAAACCAAATCAGTACATGTAAAACAAATGTAAACATAAATAAAACCCTAAACATAAACACAAACACAAACAAGTAACGATGACACAAAATCATATCATAAGCGATAGAGAAAGAGATACGGATGGGAGCATGAAATGAGAGACAAATCAAATGAAAAAACTAATTATTTTAATGTAAGCCCCCATAAAAAAATATGAAGATTGACATATTCACACTAAAAATACCTTGATTCGGGAGTTTGTGTTGATTTTATTTCTGTCCAAAGAAGGGGAGGGGAATTTGGTCAGAATTTGGTAGCGGGTTGGTTGGTGGGTTTTCTCTAGTATAGGATAGCTCCAGGTGTTTTGGGGTTGGTTTCGGGTAGAACTCGGGTCAATGGGGTTCATCGATGTTTTGGTATAGGTAAGCCAAAGGTGAACTTCAGTGAGTTGGTGGCTACCGGGTCCGAGGTAGGGGACTGCCCAGTTCATGGATGAACAGAGATCAGTGAGCAGGTGAGGGGAGAGATAACATATCGGGGGAGAGGAGAGAGTGAGAAGTGTTTTGGTTTTTTTTAGGGCTTTGTTTGTTAAGAGGGAGTTTTAGGAGGTTTTAGTTTTTGAGGGGGAAAATAGTATTTCGGCTGAAAAAAGAGGGAAATCAATTTCGAGTTTGTTTAATTAAATTAAAATACATATCGTAACATGTATATGATGAAGCTAAAAGTGTATAGAAATTCGCAACATGACACCCATGTCGCTAAATGTGAGTGATATTTTTGAGACATGAAACACATGTTGCCAAAGTAGGGGACCAAATTTGCGACATCAATTGGATGTCGCGAAATGTAAATGACATTTGGAGGGGAATTTTAGTAGGGAGCCCACCAAAATACCCACTTTCTGCGACACAAAAATTATATATGTCGCCAAAAGTATATCTTTTGGCAACACTGAAACACTGATGTCGCCAAAAGATGTCGCGAATTATGTTTTTTCTTGCAGTGTGGATAATATATAATATCACTTATCAACTAATGTAATTATTATGTGGAATTTCCTTTCATTTTAGTTTTTTATCGCAAAAGACTTATGGTTGTAATAAATAATGTGCTTTAGGAAGTACGTTTTAAATAAAGTTAAGTTCCAATAAAAGTTATATGCAAAAAGCAATATATAAGAACACGAGTATCAACTTAAGAACGTTAATGCAAAAATAAGAGAACCTTGATCTGATACAAATTGAGGACATGTGTAATTAACATAAGTGTTTAACCTTCAATAAACCTTCAAGACTAATTTTTGAAATACAATGATTTTTCTGGCAGATTCAAAGCACCTAACAAAAATTTCAAAAAACTAATTAATGTATGTCTTGATTAACTCACACAATAAGATAATTAAGAAAATCTAGTTGAGAAAACTAGATCCAACGCACTTAGTTAATTTGCTTGGGGATGTATAGGAAGGTCCTGCTAATAGATTTTGAACACACATCCATGATGTAGTTATTGGAGATCTTACACCTTGTGTCTAGGAAGGGGAAATGCTAGGTATCGTGGTGGGGTATTAATGCTTGAAACTAGGGTGGGTCTGGAAGAGATCAATGCTACCCAAACTGAATGTGTCATGGACTAGCCTAAACCCCTTTAGGGCACCTCCTAAAAGGGTGGTCCTTCTCCCCATATGAATAACATACCCCGCATAATGGGTTTCCCTCTTGGAAACCCTGCTTCCATGCCCCTTATCCTGGGGCCTATCATACTGCCTTTGTGACTGGCTCTGACCCCTCTAGCCCTATTAGCCCGATGATGCTAGCCTCTATTCCTATACTAACTCTGGCCCGAGTGGCCCTGTCCGTATACGACCTACCGATGATGGTCATCCATGAGGAATAACTTAAGGTATGCTCCCACCAGTGATGGCCCTCTATAGTGTTGGGTGGAGCCTCCCTATCCATGGGAAGACTCCCCAATATTTGATGGATTTGCACTAGGCCGACCCCCATCCTATCATTTTTTAACTATTTTCCTTCAGGAACTCATGATGGTCATAGAAATGAAGAAAAGAGGCATATATCACCTGGGGTGTATGTGGTAAATGCCAAATATCACAATAAGACTAGTCTAATCCTCCTAGTCATACCTAAAAAAATACGCTTCAACTCCTCAGATCCCTTATTCTCGGGTGCAAAATGCAAAAGGCGAGTGAACTATCACTCATACTCGGCGACCATCTTATCATCCTACTTTAACCAATCAAAATGGTCCCTAAACTTTTTCTATTATGACAACGTGAAATAATGTATTTCAAACATTGCCTAATACTCAACTTGGGTCAATCTAGGCTTATTCTGACAAAGCATATCCTACTAGATAAAACCTCGCAAGCATCTATTTTTGAACCTCGTTACACTCCACCAATCACAAATGATGCTCAATGTTACATATCCACTTGAGCTCTATGATAGGATAAGTGGATTCCAAAAAATTTGGTGGTTGCCCGATTCCCGAATGCAGTGAGGGCATGCTCCCAAGATGAAGTATCGAAAGGGTTAGGTATAGGTACAACCATGGGTTGTGGCGATGGTGGTTGTTGCTATTGCATCACTTCCATAGTCGCGGATACATTTTGGACTATAATTGAAGATAAGTGAGTTGGTTCTACTACTATAACCTGCCTAGTGGTAGTAGTTGCAAATTTGTTTGAGGTGTTTTTGTCCCTGATTCGGCAATTGCTGATGGAAGTGGTCCTCTCTGTCCTTTGCTAGTGTTCACCATCTGAAAGATAGTAAACAAAATAGCATTAATAACTTAACTAAGGAGGCTGGATGAGACTAAATAAATCTATCAAGGTTGTGGTACGAGAGGACTCGGTCTTGAAACGTTAAATCCACAACATTAACAACAAGTCCAAAGAGAATAAATTTATAACTAAAATTTGAATAAATCATAACTATAAACATACCTCTCACATTCTTAAATGTATTTTATATTTATCCTACCCAATAATCCTAGATAGTATGTACATCTAAATGCCCGATCCCCACGTGAGTCACATATATAAGTTTTATCCCTCATAATTGATCACACTAAATGAGTCACTATGTTTATTACGCTAAACAATTCTAAGAGTACAAAATAAATAAGAGTGTCACAAAGTGAATATGCATGAACTATAACATGTACCGTAGAAGTTGTCTCTTACTTAAATCGATCAAATTAATGAAGGTCTATCCCTATTGCCCTTGGAGATCACTCGCGTGTACCAAGTATAGTCTTAGGTCATCACAAACATAAAGTCTTACATAATAAAGGATGAATATCCATGTCTACTCATTACTCACATAGTCTATCATACCTAAGGCTATACGATGAATCTCCCGGTCAATCCACATCAGATGCCTATACCTAGATATGTGGCATAGTTTTACATGGCCAAGGATTACTCGTCTACTCACTGAGGCACCATGTAACACCCCACGCGCCCGAAAAGAGACACATGGTGTGCTACTACGATAAAAACTAAAATAAATCCTCAATAATTAGTATACAACATGTTTTTTCCACAATTAAATATAAAAAATCCCATACATTGTTCCACTACCACAATAATTACAATAATGTTTCTCTCAAAATACCTAATTCTTCAACTAATTACACCACCAATTTATACATCAAAAAAATAAATCTTCCAATCCATGCTCTAAAATAATTATCCAAATAGTCCAGTGTGTCCCAATCCATGCTAATCTTCCAACTAAAAGAAAATACAGGGAAGTACACAATAAGACAGGAATAGATGCTCAAAAATAATTAGCACGGTGAATAACTCTTAACAATAAGAATCTCATATACAAAAAAAATGCAACACTCAAGCATTATATCAATATTAATTTCTCAACAATACATCAATAATTCATAAGGCCTCACCTGACCGCGCCTACGCAATCTCAAGCATATCCGGATTTTGGACTATTAATGGGTGCCCATTCTCCGTGCCATATTAAAATATCATGACACGATGCTCAAATTATAATATAATACATCACAATGAATCAATATTTAGATTTTAACAATTTTCAGATTCTAAATGAATATCACAATTCAATATGAGTACAATCGACACAGAAAAACAAACGGAATACTCTCAAGAGAATTTAGGAGAATATTGTGCAAGTTTCGTACCTCAAAATCATCACATTAATCGACACATAATTTCAGACTCTAAATCTAATCGTACCATCATGTTCATCACGCGAAGGTAATCCAATCACGTTTTTCCCCCAACACGAGATAACCCAAATAGGCCTCAAAATATAAGGTTGAACATTGAATAAAATAGGGGCTAGGCTTTGTATAAAGAGGGAGAGGAAATATAAAAGGGTCTAATGCATAATGGAGATGGTAAAAGGTTGGTTAAAAATCTCACCCACGATTTCTATATATAAGGGAAAAAGAAATAATTTGTAAAGCCTCCAACTCTTGAAAACAAATCTGCTGACTCAAATCTGGGCATAGTCGATCGATCTAACAGGTGTGCGGACACTACCAAATCCTGTAGTTTAATTCCATTTAACTGAAAAAAAAATATTTTCCATTAGTCACGGTCCATATCCGTGACAAACGTTTTTTTTATTTTAAAATCCCATTATGACTCCGATTTGAATTTCGATTACAATCCGATTGAAAATCCATTTTTCAAATATAAAACTCAAAATATTTAATTATTAAAAATAATTAAATCCAAAAATTTATTTTCTTAAATTTTTCAAAATTAATTTAAAAATACCCATTTAAAAATCCGGGTTGTTACATACTTCCCCATTAGCAAAGGAATTTCGCCCTTGAAATTTGACAAAGTCTAACGCTCTAAAATTAGGCCACATCAACCATAAATATCATCTCCAAAATACAACTTAAATACCTCTCATCTAACCTCCATGCCTAACACGACTTATCACCAAAAAAATTTCTATCTCCAAAAAAAAAATAAGTTCAACCCATATGCCAGACCCAAAACCCAAGACCCGAGGGTTGTCGTATACCTAAGCTCTGATACCATCTGTAACACCCCACATGCCCGAAAAGAGACACGCAATGTGCTACTACGAAAAAAACTAAACTAAATCCTCAACGATTGGTATAGAGCATCTATTTTCCACAATTTAAATATAAAAAAATTCATAAATTTGTACACTTTCATAGTAATTAAATTAATGTTTCCCTAAAAATACCTAATTCTCCAACTAATTACACCACCAATTTATACCAAAAAAAAAAAATTCCAATCTATGGTCTTAATAAACCTCCAAATAGGTCGTAGCGTCCCATTCCATGATAACCTGCCACATAAAGGAAATACGGGGAAGTACACAATACGAAATGAATAGATGCTCAAAAAATAATTACCATGGTGAATAAATTGCAACAATACGAATCGCATTTACAAATATAACGTAACACTCAAGCATTATGTCAATATTAATTTCTCAACAACACATCAATCAGCTCATAACGCCTATGCATTCTCAACCATATCCGAACTTTGGACTATTGGCGGGTACCCATTATCCGTGACATATTAAAATATCATGACACGATGCTCAAATTATAATATAATATATCACAATGAATCAATATTTAGATTCCAACAATTTTCAGATTCGAAATGAATTTTCACAATTTAATATGAGTGCAATCCACACAGAAAAACAAACGGAATACTCTCGAGAGAATTTAGGAGCATATTGTGTAAGTCCCATACCGCAAAATCATCACATAATTTGACACATAACTTCAGCCTCTAAATTTTATCGTACCATCACGTTCCTCTCGCGAAAATAATCCAATCACGTTCTACCCCCAACACGAGATAACCCCAAATAGGTCTCCAATCTAAGGTTGAACATTGAATAAAATAGGGGCTAGGGTTTGTATAAAGAGGGAGAGGAAATATAAAGGGTCTACTTCATAACGGGGAGGGTAAAAGGTTGGTTAAAACTCTCACCCAGCACTTCTATATATAAAGGGGAAGACAAAGAATTTGTAAGGCCTCCAACTCTTGAAAACAAATCTGCCGACTCAAATCTGGGCATAGTCGATCGATCGACTCCCTAGATCGATCGATCGATCGAACAGACGTGTGGGCACTGTCAAATCCCCTAGTTTGATTCCATTTAACTAAAAAAAGATTTTCCATTTGTCACGGTCCAGATCCATGACAAACATCTTTCATTTTTATTTTTATTTTTTTTTATTTTAAAATTCCATTATGACTCCGATTTTAATTTCGATTACAATCCGAATGAAAATCACATTTTCAAATATAAAACTCAACATATTTAATTATTAAAAATAATTAAATCCAAAAATTTATTTTCTCAAATTTTTCAAAATTAATTTAAAAATACCCTTTTAAAAATTCGGGTTGTTACATACTTCCCCACTAACAAAGGAATTTCTTCCTTGTAATTCGACGAAGCCTAATCCTAAAAAATCAGGCCACACCAACAAAAAGTCTCTTCTCCAAAACTCAACTTAAATACCTCTCATCTAACCTCGATGCCTAACACGACTTATCCCTAATAAAATTTCTTTCTAAAAAAAACATGTACAACCCGTATGCTAGACCCAAAATCCAAGACCTGAGCGTTGTCGTATATCTAAACTCTTATACTACCTCCAACACCCCCACGTGCCCGAAAAGAGACACGCGACATGCTACTGCGATAAAAACTAAACTAAATCCTCAACAATTAGTATAGAGCATCTATTTTCCAAAATTTAAATATAAAAAAATCCATAAATTTTACACTTCCACAATAATTACAATAATGTTTCTCTTAAAATACCTAATTCTCCAATTTATACATAAAAAAATTAAATTTTCTCATCTATGCTCTAAAATGAACCTCCAAATAAGCCTTAGCGTCCTAATCCACGCTAACCTGCTGCTTAAAGAAAATACGGGGAAGTACACAATATGACTGGAATAGATGCTTAAAAAATAATTAGCACGGTGATTAAATCGCAACAATACGAAGTGCATATACAAATAAAATACAACACTCAATCATTATATCAATATTAATTTCTCAACAACACATCAATGAGTCACCAGGCCTCACCTCACCGCGCCTATGCATTCTCAAGCATATCTGGATTTTGGACTATTGGCGGGTGCCCACTCTCCGTGCCATATTAAAATCTAATGACACGATGCTCAAATAATAATATAATATATCACAATGAATCAATATTTAGATTTCAACAATTTTCAGATTCCAAATGAATATAACAATTCAATATGAGTTCAATTGACACTAAAAAACAAATGGAATACTCTCCAGAGAATTTATGAGGATAATATGAAAGTCCCGTACCTCAAAATCATTACATGAATCAACACATAAGCTCAGCCTCAAAATCTAATCGTACGATCACGTTACTCTCGCGAAAATAATGCAATCACGTTCTACCCCCAACACAAGATAACCCCAAATAGGCCTCAAAATCTAAGGTTGAACATTGAATAAAATAGGGGATAGGGTTTGTATAAAGAGGGAGAGGAAATATAAAGGGTCTACTGCATAATGGAGATGGTAAAAGGTTGGTTAAAACTCTCACCCACGACTTCTATATATAAGGGGAAAAGAAAGAATTTGTAAAGCCTCCAACTCTTTAAAACAAATCTACCGACTCAAATCTGGGCATAGTCGATCGATCGGCTCCCTAGGTCGTTCGATCGATCAAACAGGTGTGCGACCACTGCCAGATCCCCTAGTTTAATTCCATTTAACTAAAAAAATGATTTTTCATTAGTCACGGTCCAGATCCGTGACAAACGTTTTTTTTTTAATTTTAAAATCCCATTATGACTCCGATTTTAATTTCGATTACAATCCGAATGAAAATCCAATTTTCAAATATAAAACTCAACATGTTTAATTATTAAATATAATTAAATCCAAAAATTTATTTTCTCATATTTTTCAAAATTAATTTAAAAATACCCATTTAAAAATTTGGGTTGTTACACACCAATGTGGTTCGCGTCGTACTTGCCCCCATAACAGAATCCCCCTTCGTGTACACACATGGTATGAATTTTAGATATGTAAAAATAATAAAACATATTTTCAAAACACATGAAAAACTAAACCAAATTTAGGAAGTATTAACTTTGGTGTCATTACAAAGTTAGGTGAATAGTGAATTTATGACATATTAAAAAACAATGAAACACACTAGTAACATGTTTTACTAAAGTTAAATAAATACAAGGGAAAACTTATCAAACCAAAATCCCCCCACCCCAACCCAAAGATCCAAAACATTAACCCCAAAGACAAATTACCACTTATCTGTTACTATTAGTTGATCTGGATCTCCCTCTTCAGGTATGCCCAATAATCCCACTATAGACTTCATCTTCCCCAATTCAACAAAACTCAACAAAAACTCGATTAATGACCCAAAAGACTTCATATAAGGTTCCAATGACATCTTAACAAAGCAACCATGAATAAAACATGATTAAAACATTGAAAAAATTAATAATAATTAACGATTTACTTATAAAACCCAATTCTCTACTAAGAACACTATAAATAAAATCTCAATTAATTTGATTCCAATCTCTATAAATTATTGCATATAACTTAGTGGTTTATTAAAGATTCATACCAGAAATCAATTCTTATACATAATCTTTTAATTTGAACTCAACTTCAAATACAAATCAACCAAATCAAAGTAAATTGCAACCAATTTCTACTTAATTACGAATTTAATTGAATTCATCCATATAAATAAGATCTTAATCACAATTAGGGGTTATAGTTACATAGATAGGCATAATCTAAATCAAGGTCAATCGTACAAATATTCTAATTAAGCTTGCCTCAAAATTTGATGAAGAACAAGGACTAAAATGTCCTAGATACCCTCATCTTCTTTTAGTCTTCTTTTCCCTAAGCTCTTAGATCCCAAAATTGGGCTTTTGTGCTAAATCAACCTTCCAAATACTCATTAAGACCACATAAAAATGAAATTGGGCTTGGGCCTAAAATAAGACCTTGAGTAACTTGCCTAATTCAACCTTTAATAATTCTAACAATCCACCAATTCATTATAATAACCCAATAGGACCAAAATGCCCAATTTTTAAATTGAAAACCATTATTATAACAATGTACTTGATGTTAGCCCATGGAAAAGTGAGAATGATTAGGGTCATAAGATTCCCCATTTATCTATTTGAATGGTCATTAATAATAGACATTCCAAAAACCCCTTTAGGGTGAGATGAGATAGTGGTCCAATAATCTTCCAGAACCCCTAAATAAACCTCCTATGATAACCTATTAAACTAAGCAAGCTCTTGATCTTTGTTGGTGTCGTGGATTTCCACCAATCCATAAATTCAGACACCTTACAAGGATCTACTTAAATCCCAATCTTAAACACTATGTAACCTAGAAACTCCACGTCCTGGAGCCAAAATCCACACTTAGAGAACTTAGCATACAACTTGTTTTCTTTAAGCGTTTGCCAAACCAGCCTCAAGTGATACGATGATCATCCTTCGATCATGAATACACTAAGATATCATCGATGAACATGATGATGAATTGATCTAAGTAGGGTCAAAATACTCGATTCACGAGGTCCATAAAAATTAGAAGTCCATTGGTCAACCTGAACGACACGACTCAAAACTTATACGATACGTAGCATGAGAGAAATGACGTCTTCGGTATATACTCCTTTTTAATCCGTAAAGGATGGTACCTTGAGCATAAAACAATCTTAGAAAAGAGTAACACACCTCTTAGTTTGTCACACATGTCATCTATTCAAGGAAATGGATAATTGTTCCTTATAGTAACCTTATTCAACTCCCTATAATCCATATATAGCCAGAGTGACCTATCATTCTTCTTCACAGATAACACAGAGGCTTTCCACGGAGAGGTACTCCTTCAGATGAATACCTAACTTAATAACTATTGGATTTTGTTTATAAACTCTCATCTTTAATGAAGCCATAAGATAGTATTCTCTTGATATGGGTTAGGTGCTCTGAACAAAATCAATACAAAAATCTATCTCCCTTGTAGGTGGTAACCACGGGACCTCCTCAAATATGCCTGCAAACTCCTGAAATCAAGATAGAATCTAATGAAATCATAACCTCCTCATATGTACTCAAATTGATGTAGAACAAGTACGTGATAAAATCTCCCTATACTCTAGGAATAGCTATAAAAAATATCTCCTTCTTGGTAATGGAAAAAACAATAACCTTCTTGCTACCGTTGATATATGCATGATATGATACTAACCAATTCGTACTCAAAATGACACTGTACAAATACATATCAAATAACATATCAGCTGAGAAGAACAACTGGCTTATCTCAACTGCCACATCTCTACATAACTAGCTTAAGTGAACTCCCCCACCCACTGGGTAATCCACATGCATAGTCACATCATATGATATATCTACCATACCCGATGTAGTATCAAACCTTTAACTGGTAAAAGAGTGTGACTCTCCCATATAAAAAAATACCCGAGCATAACCACTAAATAAATAAAACATACCCTCAATAACCTAAGGTCATGCTAGAGGGTCCTACCGATAGACGTTGAGCACACGTCCATGATCCAAATACTGTCTCCCTTATGCCTGGTCTCTAGAGGGGGTAACGATGGGTACTGTGTTATGGTGGAAATGCCTAAAACTGGAGTGATGATGGAAGAGCTCGATACTGCCCTATCAAATCTTCCCTAGTTCAGTGTGAATCCCCTTAAGGTACCTCTTAAAAGAGTGGTCTAGGTCCCCATATGAATAACATAACCCAAGGAATTGGTTGCCCCATTGGTGACCCTTTTGTTCCTTCCCTTAGGGCCTATCATATTGCCTTTTTTCCTAGACATGTTTGCCCTAACCCCTCTGGCCCTAATGTCCCAGATGATGCTAGCCTGGATGTCCTTACTTGTAAGAGCATATTTTCTCTCACCGCTTAAATAGCCTAGTCTAACATTAATATTTTGCATATCCCACTATCGTTTGATTCAAACCGAGAAGAAGTATGAAGATCCATCATCTCCAACGTTCAAGCATCTCCATGTTTGTAAGGTATAATGCTTTAGTGTTTTAATTTATTACTTAATTTTATTTTAGGATGTTCGTTTTTATTAAAACTTGACACATGATTTTTTCTTTAAAAAGAAAGGCTGTTTTTTGAACTTAAAATATTTATTTTTCACCTTCTTCATTCAAACAACATGGATATGTCGTTATAACGACTTTGAGTCTCGTTCAAATGTCATTTGAAGCATTGATCAAACTAGGTTCGAATGAGGGCTTACTGTTTTAGTTTTTTGATGTTATTAGAAACGAGAATTGTCTCGTTCAAACGAAATGATAATCTCGTTAGGATGACATTGGTGTTTTGTTCGAACGATGTCGTCCCCTCAAAATTTGTGAACATCCTATAAATACCTGTTTTGTGTTTGATTTCGTTAAGACTTTTGCCAGAACTATTTTTACATATCCTTTGCAAAAGTTTTGAACCCTTTACTTTGAGAATGCCTTTTTGATTCACAAATCATCAACCTCAGAATTTATTCGAGTGAATCAACTTTTAACACTATTGCTTGTATCTTACATAAAGCTCTTATGGAGATATTTCTTCATGAATGATCCTGTGATACCCGAAGGAATTGACTATAAATGACGATGGTTGATTGGTGGTTACCAAACATTGAAGGCGATGTATGGATGACTATGCACGGAGCTTTATTCTTTAGATATTTGCTAAGGCATTGGGTATTATACTTGCGGTGATTATCAAGTAGTTTTTAAGTCAAAAGTCTTGTAAACTCTCTAAAGTGCTTAATAAGAAAAGGTTTTACTTGAATGTGGTTTTTTCCGTAATTTGCCTCTATCGAATTAATGGTATATTCTATCATCTTTATCACCTAGTTGATTGTTTAGGGTAATAAAGATAAAATTTGGACTTTTGTGTGTTGTACACTTAATTATAGAATCCATTAAGATCATAAGAGCACTCTTAAATTGGTATCAGAGCTTGTTGCACAAATTTACTATGAGATGTTTTATGCAAAAAAAAATTGATTGATATCAATTTTTTTTCAAAAATTGGTTATCTTTGTAAATTTTGATTTTAAAGGATAATTTTTATAAACGAGTGCCCACCTTCGATGGTGCAAGTCATTCTTATTGGAAATCCAGGATGCGGTCCATTTTAAAAGCCATAGATGAGAGAGTCTAGTTATTTTGCGAAAGAGGGTGGACTCCTCCCACTGTCACCATTGATAATCTTACTGGGCCTAAACATGTTTCTTCCTGGACTGATGAGGAATTTAAGTAGACCGATTTTAATTCTCATGGACTTTGTTCTATTCCTGGAGCCGTCACCCCTGATGAGTTTTGTTCACATCATGATGTGCACTACGTCTAAAGAAGCATGGAATACGCTTCATCTCACTCACGAGGGTACCAATGATGTAAAAGAATTAAATCTTTAGAATTTTACCACCCAATTTGAGACCATTAATATGTTAGCCTCTGAGTTATTTTATTAGTTTTATGAGTGTATATCAAACATTATTAATTTGAGTTTTAATTTTGGTAAGAAATTCCAAAAATGGGAGTTGTGAAAATGATTTTAAGGTCACTCCTCGCCCGCTTTATTACTAAGGTCACCGTGCTTAATTCGTTAGGGATTTTAGACACTCTTAGGTTAGAAGAACTTGTCAGAGATCTTTAGACTTATTAGTTAGATATGTTCCCTAAAGCCATTAAACCTAAGGAAGTAGGGATAGCTTTAAATACTTAAGCTAAGAAGAAGAAAATGTGGAGAGTTTTTGAGTCTGAATCTGAGAGTGGGTTGATTTTGATGACGTGGCCTTGTTTTCCAAAATTTTTAAAAAGTTTCTTAAGTTTTCAAAAATTAATTCTTCTTATAAAAAGACTTTTGGTAAAAAAAAGAAGAAGTATGAGTTCAAGGATAGCGGTGAGAAAGAGGAAGATATAAGGTATTATGAGTGTGAGGGGAAAGGGCACAATGCAAATGAGTATCCCACCCACTAGGCTAAAGAGAAAGGGCAAAGAAATTGCAAATAAATCCACTCTTAGCAAAAGTGACATCGAGTTAGTTAATTTAGAGGGAGAATCACCATATGAAAAGTGCATTGCTTTCATGGCTAGTCACGTGAGCACTCCAAGTTTGTCCCACAACGATGAGGACACATGTAAACGTGAGAACCTTGATGAAGTTTCGAGTTATTTGGGAGATAGTGAAAATAAGGATGGTATTTTGAGTGAGGGAGAAGGGGATATCCAAAAAGCCTTTAGTGATATGTACACTAAGACGTTGAAAACCAAAAAGCTGAATAAATATTTGAGTTTTAAGGTGATAGATTTAGAGAAAGAAGTGATAATTTTAAGGGAGTGTGAGGCATTAATGAGTCAAATCGACAAGGTGAAGGTTTCTTTGTGTGAGCAGTTGATCGTCTTAGGCCGAGAAAAGAGTGAATTGATTAACACTGTGACTAGACTTATGAAAGATCTTCAATCTTCATTGGAGACTCGTGATAAACTTGAAGCCCGTGTATCCCCACTCGAGAGAGATCTCGAACATGCCTCGGAGGTCAAGGTCACTTTAGAGCAGACTACTAAGAAGGTTGGAAAAATAATCCTCAGTCCTACTTTGGGTAATTTTGAAAGGTGAGGAATAGATTATGACGGTGCATCCACTTCCCATATTGCACTCGAACTAGTTTTTGAGTTTGTGTTAGATCCATATGTCGCTCGACCTAGCCCACATAGGCATCTAATTTCACAATGAAGAATGCATCCTAGATATTTTAAGAGAGGTGGACCCAAGACCGTGTATGTTTTCCCATTGCAAGCAAAGGGGTGACCTTAGGGAATTTTTCTTTAAGTTAGGTAGTGTGTCTCATAGGTATCTTCCACAATATTCTTCTACATGTGTTCCCACAAGTACTCCCACACGTGTTACTCTACATGCTCCCGCACTTCACATGAGAGATTTTGATAGTTTTCAAGAGCAAGTAGAGTATTTAGTTAAGACTTCACAATAATTTATGGATATTTTTTTATAGGATCCAATATCCTTTGGAGAACTCCTCCGGGCCTAATGATTGAGATTGAGACTTATTTTAAGCATATTATGCTTTTCATGTTCATATCTTTCATGCTTATTGCTAGATTGTACTACCATTGTATTATCATTGTATTTTTTTTTCATTTTGATATATTTTTTGAAAAATCCAAAAGGAGTTTTATTTTTCTTAAAATTTTTTGAAAAAATACAAAAGTATTTTCGATTTCTTTTTAGGGAAAGTTAAAAAGCCCAAAAGATTTTATTTTTGATAAAATATTTTGAAAAATCAAAAAAGGAGTTTGTATTTTTTACACCATATATGAATGAACATTAAGGATGTTGGAGTCACCCATTCATTCCATATCCACGTATCTATTTTGTAGTATTTTGATATTTTACATAATTTTATTTTGTACTTGATAATATGTGGAGTCATTAAGATGTGAAATGATGATTACTTACTACATGTTTGACTCCTTATCACCTTTAATGAACACGAGCACAAACTTATTTGATATCGCACTTACCTTTCACATTTCCGTTTTAGTGTTTTCATCTCAGCCCCTCTTTTAAACGAACCAAATGCGATAAATCGAGATAATGAAAGTAGTTCTTGTAAGAACCATTGTACGGATTGGAGAAATTGAATACCATTTCATAGGTAAATGTATTATATTTAAAGCAATAGAATTGGGCTGCGAAAGACAAGTTGGCTTTGCGTGAATAACCACCATTTGTAAAGAGAAAACCTAAAAGATTAAAGGCACGTCAAAATAAAAATATATAGTGCCAGGACAATCTCAAAGAACATTGATTCTTCCCTACATATGAGAATTTATTCCTTCAGA
This sequence comes from Sambucus nigra, assembly GCA_949130495.1. Classification (NCBI taxonomy): domain Eukaryota; kingdom Viridiplantae; phylum Streptophyta; class Magnoliopsida; order Dipsacales; family Adoxaceae; genus Sambucus; species Sambucus nigra. The sequence continues at coordinate 358,833,901 of OX422208.1, forward strand.
ACAAAAGATTTGAGTGAGAAAAATTAAATATGTGAGTTTTGAGAGAGTTTAGTCGAAGATCAATGGGTTTTCACATCCTGAAAAATTCTCGTACAATAATTACATAGCTTTGGGAATTATTAGTGTAAAAATCACTCACGATCCTGATTAGTTGAATAGGTTGAGTCGATTTCGCTTGAGTCCACCAATTTTACACCTAAGGTAGACTTTGAGATCTTGCGTTAGTGGTGTCTCATTCCTTCGTGCACATATGTTATGTTTGGCTACGTTGATTTTCATATGGAATGTTTTCACACCCCTATATTCTGTTTTCATGATTCAGTTACTTTTGTGTTTCTATATAGTGGGTTGTATTTGTAATTTTTTTTTCACTTGAAAAAATTTAAAAAAAATATCAAAAATAGTTTGTGGAGATTATCATTGCATGAACTTATTTGACATATTTTTTTGATTATATCTTATTCTTTTCAGTGATGTTTCATATGTTCAATGTTTAGTTTTTATTCCTTGTCTATTTCGGACAAAATAAAAAAGGGGTGGACAAATTACGAGGGAGAGTTTGATATATGGGGGAGATTTTCATATCTTTATGAATTTATATGAAATATTTCAAACTAGATGCATCACGGGGTATTTATTTTGTTTGATGTGTGAAGCTATTTTGAAAGATCATATTTGGATTACACTCAATGAAGACAAAGAGAATAAGAGAAGTTAAAGAAGAAGTGGAGAATTGAAGGAGATTTGAAGGAAACTTGAAGACTTTGATTTGAAGAAAGCTTTACCTTGTAACTATCCATTTCAGGTATTGGGAGGATATTATAATATTATATTCATATTAGGGGATTATATTGTAATTTGAATTTTGTATTTATGTTTGTACTGGAATAGCCAAAAATGAGGAGATTTGTAAGAGCATATTTTCTCTCATTGCTTAAATAGCTTAGGCTTATATTATTTTTTGATATATCCCGCTACCGTTTGGTTCGAGCCATTTACCCTAGGATAAACTCATACTTTTAACTTCCAATAGAACTGGTGGTCCAAATGCTTCCTGTACATAACACTTCGTCCACACCGATCCAAAACTTTTACAACTCCCCTGCTGGGCATCCCATTCTTATCCCCTAACTCACTGCGGACAAGGTCGATATATGTGCCCCTAATCTCCACACATAGGACACCTCTTTGTGTCATTCCCGTATCTTTGGCCCCTCTGGCCCCAATTGGTTGTCCTCCTCTCAGACCTGGTAGTCTTGGCCCCAATTTCTACCTCCATTATTCCTTAGGCTTGTTGGCCCTGTAGAACACACGGTTGTTCGTGGAGGCCCTAATTGAATCCATATTTTATCTGTAGGGGTCTTCGTTGATAAACATTATTTAAATGGATCCCCTACTAGGTATCCCTATGTGGTTCATCACTATCACCAATTATCTTCAATCTTGCCCTTATCTGGCTATTATTTCAAACTCTCTTGGCTCCCTTCTCATGGAAACATTGATATAACCATTGTAAAAGTACATCACTGACGTCATGTGTATAAGTCATCTAAGACTAATTTTACCATCATCACACTTAAGAACCTTCCTCTCCTTTCCTACCTCCCTGGGTATGGAAGTTCACTTAAACAGATAAATTCTTATTAAAAATCGTCCTCTATTCTCCCTTCCTGTGATAAGTCTAGAAACTTCATTTGCATCTCCATTTGAACAGTAGATGAAAGAACTTGTGGTTAAAACTCCCCCAAAATTTCTTGATTAATTCCTCAACTACTTCCTTATGGTGATTATCTTCCACCATGGCAACACTACTCCTACGAGCAAAAATTTAAACCAAAATTTAGATCCTGAGTGCCACTGCACTCCACCATACGTCATTACCTTTGGATTGTCTTCTTTATTTTCTCAGTCACACTTCATCTCTTACCCAAATCCTTATAGATCGATCTTCTAAAGAGATCCTTTGACTTCCCCCTTTATTGAGTACACTGGGTGAGTATAAGTTTATACCACCATTCTCTACGACGGTGTTTAGGAAACTACTTTTCCCTAGGGATTATCCTATCACCATCTGCCTAAATAATAATCATAGTGACTCCCATCATGGCCACTATTCCCAGAATACTTTATGGCTTCTGCTGAGCCTCTCCTCGTGTAGTCCTTTTAACGACCCTCGTTGGTCGCCTGATATTGTTCGATGTACAAAATTTAACCGAATTCTCATACGATTTATATCAAATATACTTAATAGTTAGAGAAGATAAGCATGCGTACGAAGAGGAATAAAATAATCCTATAATAGATCTCTATATCAAAGAACGATAAACGTAATAAAGTCGTAAAAATCTAAAGGACACTAGAACCTGATGCTGTGATACCATCTGTGACACCCCACTTAATTAAATACCGAGTGATCAGACATTTATTAAATTAACACAGAATATCTAATTGGTCCATTCTTAGCATTAGTGTAGAAAACTTTTTAAAATTTACTAACCACCTAGTATTTGAAAAGATGGTGTCAAATTTTTTCTTTTTAATTAACATAAACCAAACAAATAATAATGCCACATTCCACCATTTAAGTACCAAACTCAAAATGAATAATGACAAAACACAAAATATGTCTAAATCACACAATCTAGACTAAAATATCCATACAATAATAAAAAATAAATCCAACTCCATAGTCTAATACATCACAATAGAATCCAAAATCTCTAAATGACAGGATAATAGAAATGGACAACACGTCCGACTGAAATAATGCTTTAAATGAAGAAAACTGATTAAATGTTGAAGCGTTTATGTCAAGGACCTACAACCTCCACAGCCGCTACAGCACACCAAAAGATAGAACCTGCTAAGCCTGGTGTCCCTATGGCTGGGCACCTAAATTTTTTAAAAAATATAAAGAGAACTAGAGGAAACAGGCCAGAGTCTCAGTAAAATAGTTTCAAATATTAGCAAGTGTTTAAATGGAAAATCATCAAATATTATATACATGTTAGACTTACGTTCTCTCACCTGAGATACTCACAGCTCATTTAATGTGCACACCTAACGTGTAGGTTTAACCCGTCCTAATCATGCTACCCCTCCTAACTAGTCCAAATGAAAATTACTACTACACAACTGACTCGTAATATTTGCCCGTATCACCCCTATAATACGCTATTGCGTTCTCCCTATCCACGCGAAAATTATAAATTTACACTCACAACCCAGAGTTATCTTAAATATCATTATCTTTCTCTTCTACTTGGCACACAATACTGCACCCGTAGTTAGCTCACATTCTACTTTGCCCACTTAAATTCTCGTGAGGTCAAATTACATCCAAATCTACCCCAAGGTTCCAAAACTCGATTATCTCTAATTGGGAATAAATTACCAACACAAATCCCTAAGACAGTTTAAGCAAAAAGACAAATTCAAAATCGTTCCATTGGGTGCAGCGAACCGGTCCGTCGGATTGAAAGTAACAACATTTTGAATCGATCCGATGGGTGCAGCGAATCGGTCCATTGGACCTCATAACATCTCCTTTCTTATGCAGTTACAAATTTCACCCCTTTTCTTAACCAATATATCATGGATATTTAATAAATTAAAACCAAGGTTTCCAAACATCATGTAGACACATAGGAGTGATTACCAACATAAAAATGTTATCAAAACATCAAGAATACTACCCAAGAAATGATTAATTCATGATTATCACGAAGAACCCTAGTTTTATGTTCTTCCATGTTGATACACATGCAAGTTCAGATCTTTCCCATCCATTAAGGTCTTATTTTTTCCTCTAATTAATTCTGAATTCCATCTACATGCAATTCCGAACCATGACTTAATTTAATTATCTAATTTGAACATCAAATTCATAGATACATGATTATTTCTTCAATTATACTATAACATGTATAACATATGCACATAATTTGGCAACATAAACAATTACCTCTTTTTGGTATATCTAATTTGTTGAAGAACAAGGGTATGGTTGCGGTCCTCTCTTCCCGATCTACAATTTGGTGGTGGTGGTGCTTGATGATGGTTGTTGTCCTTGAAACTCCTAGGAACCCTCTCTTTCTCCCTCTTTTGCTTTCTCTCTTTGTTTAACAACTGATAACCCTAACTTCCTCTATGTGCCTGATATTTTAACTCTCTAATTTTCATCGTTCCCCTTTTCCTAAAATCGTAAAAGACCAACATACCCCTCGAGGGAGTCGGTTTGGCCTAAAAGTTCTCTCGGACCCAAACTAAACCTTCATATAGACTTTTCTAACTATTTAGACCCTTTCGGACACACTGGTGCACATTAATGACCCTATAAAATATCAAAAATGAAATTAAAATTTATGTCCCAAATTTAGTCCCGATACGACTGACACGCTCGTCTCGACTAAATTTACCATAGCTATTGTATTTCTCAGTCGTGACGGTCATACTATTTTCTTATCATTATTATTACTCAATCACTAAGTAATATTCAATATAAATACATATTAACCCTTGTCTCGCTAATTAATATTTATTTCACTCAATTAATTTTCCAAATATAATTTAATTAATCCAAAATAATTTCTGTGGGTAACCGGATTAGCCATCACAAGCCCAAACGAGTAGCCCCATAGAAGCGGCCAAAAGCTTGGGCCACTCGCATCACAACCGAATTCAGTTATGACCCAGTCCGCTCCTAAAATCTCATAGGGAGATATTCTAGGGGTAGAAAATGGACGTTAGGGAGTCCAACACCCCCACTCCCCGAGAACAAATATGTATATAACAAACCCTAACCCTGGGGAAAAAGGCACGATTGTATTCTCTAAAAACACTCCTCGGAGTACATCGAAACAATACTGACTGCACCACCGTTGACGTAGGCATTCTTGTTGAACCACGTATATACTGCGTTGGGTGATTGGCATCTTTTACATTCTTTACATGCTTTGGTGATTGTGCGTCTCTCATTTATTTGTGTTGAATATAATTGTCACCACAATATATTCTAGAGGTAGAAAATGGACGTGAGGGAGTCCAACACACCCACTCCCCGAGAACAAATATGTATATAACAAACCCTAAGCCTGGGGCAAAAGCCAAGATTGTATTCTCTGAAAACACTCCTCAGAGTACATCGAAATAATACTGACTGAACCACCATGGACGTAGGCATTCTTGTTGAACCATGTATATACTGCGTTATGTGATTGGCATCTTTTACATTATTTACATGCTTTAGTGATTGCGCTTTTCTCATTTATTTGTGTTGAATATAATTATCACCACAATTGGCATTATCTGTGGGAAATGTTCATCTCCCTTAAGAAAGCTCTCACCAACAAAGAAACTAAAATTTCTGGTCACAATAGCAACGCCCCTCAGGCAAGGGATATTCAAGAATAGCCTACACCTCGCAAGATCAGATCTAAAGTTCGACGTTCAGATCAGAGGGCTCGCCCTCAGAGGCCATCCTCAGAGGAGAGCCAAGGACCAGCGAGGTCCACATAAATCTCCAGATTGATTGATGCCTATGAGGCAAGGCTCCAAGAGCAGAGGGAGTCCAGTCGCAAGCAAGTGGATGAGAATGCTCACCTCAAAAAGAAATTAGAGAGGATGGAGAAAGAGCTCCATCGCAGCACTAGGCGACGTACATATCGCACTCCTAGCCCTTAGGAGAGCAAGTCTCGTAGCCAAGGAAGGAGCCCAAAATTCTGATCCCAAAGAAGTGAGAAGCTCAAGTTAGATGATGACTTGATCGAGCAATAATGACAAGCTCACTGTTACAGGGGCCCTACTCGAGGTGATGAAGATAGACGAAATTTGGTTCGGAAGGAAATGGACCAACACCCCGCTCAACGAGGTGCCAGATCAACCAGGAAGCTTGATAGATGAGCTCTCAAGACCAAGATGAAATCTCCACTCTCAATGGAGATAAAAGAAGAGGAATCCCCCAAGAAATTTTCTATTATGATATTCAAGATCTATGACGAAAAAGCTGACACTATTAATCAATGCAGGAAGGCCATGACTCTCTAAAACCACCAGGATGCACTGATGTGACGGATTTTCCCATCGAGTCTGCATGATGTGGCCCAAAAATGGTTTGAGAGACTCCCTCATAGGTCTATCAGGAGTTTTGAGTCCCTGGCCGAGCTCTTTACCGTTCGCTTCATTACTAGTAGCTCCTATCCCAAAAGGAAAGATGATTTACTAACAATAAAAAAGACGCATCAAGAAAGCCTCCGGGACTACACAAAAATGTACTTGGAATTATACAATGAGGTTAAGGACTGCTTAGAATAGGTGGCCTTAGCCTCGTTCAAAATTCGCCTACCCAGCTCTTGCCTCCTGCACCAATTACTAATAAAAAAGGAGGCCACAACCATCGATGACCTGATGGCTCGCATCGAAAAGTATGCCGAGGTGGAAGATGTGACCCGCCTCAGTAGAGGGGAGAATGGCTTAACTAAGATCGCTGCCAAGGGCAATTACAAGGTTGAAAACTAGAAGAAAGGGGGGGGAAAATGTCTCTAAGAACAGAGGAAAGAATGATGCTTCAAAAGCATTTCAGGTAGTGAACACTGCCTTCAAAGAACCAATCTACAAGATCCTGGCTAAGCTCAAAGACGAACCATTTGTTAAGTGGCCCAAAAAAATGGGAGGAGATCTCTCAAAGAGAAATAACGCGATGAGATGCTCTTTTCATAAGGAGGGAGGACATAAGAGTGAGCATTGCAAAGCTCTTAAGTCTCACCTCGAAGAACTGGCCCAGAATGGGCACCTGGACGATTTTGTGGAGAACAAGGTAGAGAAAGTCGCTGCCAATGGACACATGAGGCCCGATAACGTACTGGAGGATGATGTTGGCCATGAATTCGCAGTAATTCATGGGGCATCTGATATGAAGCAGATTCAAGGGAATGTATCTCGGATGGAGGTAAAAAAGCTTACAGGGATAATGCAAGCTTTTCAGATCGATCCAGCCAAGACACAATCAGGAAAGCGTCGTTGAGTAGGTGACATCGACTATAGCAAACATATCGTGTTCACAGAGGAAGATCTGGTGGGAGTAAGAACCCCACATCATGACGCATTGATCATTACGCTCTGGACAGCCAATTATGACGTCGATAAGTTTCTCGTCGACCAGGGAAGCTAATCCGAGGTAATGTATCTTGACCACTCTAAAAAATTGAAGCTAAGCATCACCGACCTGAAGAAAGCCATTGACCCTATATTCAGCTTCACTGGAAAAGTGATTATTCCATTGGGAAACATTGTGTTGCCTATAAGGGCAGAAAGTGTCTCCAAGATGATCAAGTTTCTAGTAGTCAACATCGACTCGCCATATCAAGCTATCCTCGATAAGGGATGGCTACATGAAATGAAGGTGGACCCTTCGACCTACCATCAGAAACTCAAATACGTAACTGAACGAGGAGTAATGGAGATTCACGGGGATCAGGCGATGTCAAGAAGGTGCTTCATAGCAGCCATCCACCCGAAACCAGAAAAGAAGGTCGAGAAGGCCAAGGAGAAGGTCGAGGAGCAAGAACGTTTGGTACCTTCAAAATAGCAATTAAAATATAAAAGGCCCGTAGTGGAGGATACCTGTCTCCCCCTATGAACGGGTCATTAAAAACCTGGAAGAAACCACAGATGGTGGGGACAAGAAAGATAGGATGTTCTTAATTGGAGCTTCTCTCATAGATAAAAAAAAAAGGAACTGACAGTATTATTGAGAGGCAATCTCGACATTTTTCCTTGGGAACCATATGAGCTGCCTGGCATCGATCCTAGTGTGGTTTGCCATAGGTTACACGTCGACCCCACCTTCAGACCTATCACGCAGAAATCACGGTGAATCACGCCAGAGAAGGCTAAATCTATAGAGAAATAAGTTGAAAAACTGCTGGATGCAGGATCCATAGGGGAAGTTCAATTCCCTAAATGGTTATCCAACCCAGTAGTAGTTCCAAAGAGCAATGAGAAATGGAGAGTCTGCATTGACTTCACTAACCTTAATAGGGCATGCCCTAAGGACAGTTTCCCTCTTACAAAAATCGACCAGTTGGTGGACGCCACAGTAACTCACGTGAGAATGAGTTTTCTGGATGCATATTCGGGGTATCATCAGATCCCCCTGCATGCACCATACCAAGATAAGATAGCGTTCATCACTACTGTCGGATTATACTGCTACAAAGTTATGCCCTTTGGGCTCAAGAATGCAGGAGCAACTTACCATAGGATAGTCACTAAGATGTTCAAAGATCAAATGGGAGATACTATGGAGGTCTACATCGACGATATGATTGTCAAGAGTAAGTGCAAAGAGGACCATCTCTCACATCTATCAAAGAGGACCATCTCTCACATCTATCAAATACCTTCGAGATCCTCAGGAAATACCAAATGAAACTCAATGCGAGCAAATGTTCTTTCGGTGTCCAGTTAGGAAAATTCCTCAGGTATTTGGTTAGCAAGAGAGGCATTGAGGCCAACCCAGACTAGATCGATGCGATTAACAGGGTACAACCCCCTCGCACAATACGGGACGTCCAGAAACTCACAGGAATGCTCACTGCTTTGAACTGTTTCATGTCGAAGTCCTCTAAGAACTGCAAACCCTTCTTCCAGCTCTGAAGAGGAAGTAAGATAGTAGAATGGAATAAATATTACTCGCAAGCATTGGAAGAACTCAAGGCTTACCTTAGCTCACCGCCCTTTCTCGTTATCCCTTAAGAAGATGATCTCCTTTACTTATACCTCGTTGTCTCCAAACACGTCGTCAGCTCTGCACTGGTGTGCGAAATAGCAGGAACCCAGCATCCAGTTTACTTTGCGAGAAAAACCTTATTGGACGCCGAGTAGTGGTACCTACCACTGGAAAATCTCGCATTTGCACTAGTAATAGATTCGAGGAAGCTGAAGCACTACTTCAAGGTTCACACTATCATCATCCTTACATCAGACCCCCTTAAACCATTCCTATAGAAAGTGAATCTATTTGGCATATTGTCCAAGTGGTCAGTCGAGCTCGGATGATTTGATATCCAATTTCAGCCCAGGAATGCAATAAAAGGGAAGGTCCTCGCTAATTTCATCACAGAATTCACTGGCGAACACCTTACGACCAGTTTCACCCATCAACAGGAGTCTGGAAACTATTTGTCGATGGAGCCTCCAACTCAAAGGGGGAAGGAGTAGGCATTATGCTCGTTACTCCATAAGACACAATCCTCAAACAGGGAATCAGGCTTGGATTTGAAGCCTCCAACAATGCGGTAGAATATGAAGCTTTGATATCGAGCCTACAAAAAGGACAAGCGCTGGGGGCAAAGAAACTATAGGTTTTTGGCGACTCACGGTTGGTCTCCAACCAGATAAATGGAGACTTTAACGTAAGAAATGAAAGGATGGTAGCCTACCTCGCCTTGGCAAAGAAGCTAATGTCCAACTTTGAAGAAATCAGCGTCCAACAATTTCCTAGAGGATAGAATAGCCACACCGACGCCCTGGCAGCCCTAAGTTCTGTAATAAATTCCAATTTAAAAAGGACGATCCCCATCGACTTCCTCGCCAAATTAAACATCAACCAGAGCGACGAGCGACCAAGCATAGAACATATGCTCCAGGTTGAGTCGGCGCCCAGTTGGATGGACCCTTTGAGGGACTATTTGAAATATGGTGCACTCCTGAATAATAAGAAGGCTGCTCATCAGATAAGAGTCAAAACTGATCGCTTTCACTTATCCCCCGAGGGCAAATTATACAAGAGATCATTTACTGTCCCTTACCTTCAATGTGTTCATCCGAGGGACATCGAGCAACTTCTACGCGAGCTCCATGAAGGAATCTGTGGAAGCCACATTGGGGGGAGGTCACTAGCTTTCCGAGCAATGAAGGAAGGCTACTAGTGGCCATAAATGCAAAAATATTAGACAGTATATGCTCGCAAATGTGAGAAATGTCAACTACATGCTCCTATGGTCCATCAACCTGCCAGTGACTTAAGATCGCTTACCAGCCCATGGCCTTTCGCTCAATGGGGGATGGACATCGTAGACCCTCTTCCTACCGCCATCGACAACCGCAAGTATATGTTAGTCACAACAGATTACCTCACGAAATGGATCGAGGCAGAATCACTGGCAAATATCCGAGATGCAGATATAATGAGGTTCATATGGAAGAATATAATCACCCATTTTGGAATCCCCAGAACAATCATCACTGATAATGAAACACAGTTCAAGGGTGGCCCTTTCCAAAACATATGTAATGAATACGAGATCAGGCACTGTTTCATCTCGGTGGCCTATCCCTAGAGCAATGGTCAAGCCGAGGCCTCTAATAAAAAAATGATCGATGGGCTCTAAAAATTACTAGAGCGAGCTAAAGGCGCATGGGTAAGAGAGCTACCACATATTTTATGGGCTTACCACACCACCCCACGACGAGCAACTGGGGAAACCCCATTCTCATTAATGTATGTAATGGAAGCAATCATCCCCTTAGAAGCTGGACTACCCATCATGAGAACCACCATTGTTGACCAAGGCCAAAATGATGCAACATTGATCGTTGAACTTGACCTAGCTGATTAACGCAGAGAACTAGCCCTAGTAAGCCTGGCGAGCTATCAGCAACACCTCGTGAAATAATATAACAAGAAGGTCAATCTGAGGGCATTCCAGTTTGGGGACTACGTCCTAGGGAAATTCCTTGGAAGCACGGTAAAACCATCAGATGGAAAGCTGGGTCCAAATTGGGAGGGTCTATTCAAGGTAACAAGGGATGACCTACAAGGAGCCTATCATCTAGAAACCCTGGAGGGCATAGAGATACCCCAAGCTTGGAACGCAGCTAATTTGAAGAAATTCTACTTCTAGTTTTTTCATTCATCGTTTATCGCATTTTTGGAATTGGCAACTCAGTTTTTATTTCTTATGATTAATAAAAGATGGTTTGGTAGTGACATTCTGAACTGTGACATCATAAAGTGTTAATTTCATATTATGAACTTTATAGCTAGCACACCTTTTCCAAGTGACATGCATATTACTAAGTTTGCAGGAGCAGGGAGTCACCCTCCTCAGGTCTTCGTTATGAAACATGAACAACCTCTTAGAATTTCCCCTGGCAATATATGAAGTCCTATCAGGGACCCTTAAGTAATTAGACCAAAAACGAATTGGTTACCAAACTATGTTTGGTTTTAAAAAACCTAGTCGGATAGAACATCCAACGCCAGGTGTGTCCTCGCCATTGCCACACTTAGTCCTAAGGGAGTGAGACGACACGACCTAAAAGGTAAAGTGAGGCAGAATGGTATCTTATAAGCATACTGGACTGGGAGGACACTTACTCAACATTGCAACCCTACCAATTTAGTCAGCCACCAAGGGCCCAAGATAATGGAGTGAGAGATAAATGATGACCACGTGTTTAGTCGGTGTGATCGCCCAAAACATAGATATTATATTACTTCATCACATTTACAACAAGAATGTGAAACCCGTGTTTAATCAGTGAGATCACCCAAATCATAAATATTACATTACTTCATTACATATATACAAAGAGTTACAGATGGTAAAATCTTAATGTGGCCGAGGCCTCTGAACAAGATAGTCAGGCACTTGGGCTCTTCGACCATTGTCTGGATGAGGAGCCAATTCTTGCTCGACCCAATTGGCAGTTGGCTCTAACAGCTGCTGGGAATAGCATCAATAGGGATCCACTAGTCGTCCCTCCTGAAAGGATTAGGCCTCAAATTTTAAGGAGAGATCTCATCATGGTACCAGAGTACTGAGTTCCTCGGGACTCGTATCTCCCTGAGGGCGCTTAACCATCCCCTAATAAAGGCAAGCTCTTCAAACTCTGTCAGCCTTGTCGGAGTATCTATCTAACCTTGATCGTAACCATCATCCCACACTCGCCCAGGTCCTTTCTTGAACAAATGCCTCAACCATGTGACATCCCTTTGAAGCCCAGTAGCAATTACCTACGCTCGATGGACGTCTTCTCAAAGCTCTTCAATCTCCCTAGATGGACCCCCTACATCAAGGCCAGCTCGCGGAGCCTCTGATGAGGTAGAACCTCACAAAACTAGGGGAGCACCGCTCAGCTCTGTGAGAGTTCAAGAAATAGCTGAGTCGTGACACCTCCCCCCTTAGAGTCTTATTCTCCTGCAGAAGAATTTCTTCGAAATGATTAATTTCAGAGGCATCTAGGAGCTTAGATCTCAAACTGTTCACTTCTTCTTGGACTGAGGCACCAACTTCTTCCATCTCCTAAAGTCTATCCTTTAGCTTGGTGACAAGCTCACACTGGTCTTTAAAGCTCTTATTCCTTTACTAGAGAGATTTGTAGATCCTAAAGAAAGCCTGACGAACTTGGGTGCTCGCATTAGGTCCAAGGATCCTTTCCAGCTATGAGGTGGAGGGTATATACTCGTCTACATCAATCGACTACAAGACATAGAACAAGCAGTAAAAAGCAGAAGAATCAATGCATAGAAAAGAAAAGAACTTTCATTTCATTGAAATAAAAAGATATTGTTACATTGATTTGTTCGAAAGAAGTACAAGCAAAGTAAAAATACATATAAGTCCTAAGAGCAGACTAACTAACAACCTCAATTGGTTTAGAAGAAGCTGGATGCTTCCCCTTATCAGTAGTAGTAGGAGCATCTCCCTTAGAAGGAATAACTTCTATCCCCCGAGCAAGAAGGGCATCAGTAGGAACTGTTTGGGAGGCGGGAGCAATACCCTCAATGGCTGGGGTAGGGGCTTCATCTACAACAAGCTTGGGGCATGGATCATGCTCGTCGAACAAGGGTGAATCAACATCAACCCCAGCAGCCAGGAGATCTTTATTCTAGCCCTTCTTAAAGTTTAGCCGACTTATGTAACCTATCTGAGCATCAGCGTTCTCATATACGTTCGCCCACCCAGAGTTGTACGAGCTCTCCTTAATGGTATCAACCTCAGACTCCACCTTCTTAACCTACTCTGATAACACCATGTTCTCCTCGACCACGACCAGCTTGATCGTACAAACCAGATCATAGGACTGCCTCAACTCATTCAGATCCTTGATCGCCGCTTCCTTCTCCCTATTGGCATAAGCAAGGGAAAGATCAGAGGACTTCTGGGCCTCTCTAGCATCTTTTAGAATGACTTCTAGCTCAGCGCCCTTCCTCTTCAGATTGATGTTTTTCTTCTCCAAATCCACATTCCTACTCCCTAGCTCATCACGAGTACGATAGAGAATGGAGAATGAAAAAGCATGGAACAGAATATTACCAGTATTAGAGTCCAAGGCTAGCCTCTGGCTCGCTTATAGGGCTAACTGGTCAGTTCCCAATGCCCTCTGTCGATCAGTGGGCAAAATTGCTCGCTCGAGAAAAGCAAGAGCTAGTTGGGGAGAGGTGGCGACCAAGGCCCTCTGAGGTAAAGCGGACATGGGCACTAGAGCATGCCCAACCTTTGTTTTCACCTCATCTCTCCTTATCTCCTCTTCTATATCCATATTCCTCTCAACTCTCTTCCTTTCCTCCACCTTCCTTCTCTCTTCAGCTTTCTTCCTCTCCTCTTTTTTTTTTCTCTCTCTCAATTATTCTTCCTCTTTTCTCTTCTTCTCCTGTTTATTGGCAGTAGATTGAGAGCCAGTGGCAACTTCTCCACCAACAGACTTTTTCTTCTTCAATCTCCTTGAGAGAAGCACATAATCCTCCTCATCATCATCACTGATCAAATTTCTTCTGGGAGGATCTATTTCCTCGCTGGAACTGCTGGATGTACTTGAAGACTCTTCAGCCTCAAAAACCTCTTCTGATCTAGAAGAACCTTCACTACTAGAGCTTGCCTCACTAGAACCACCTTCATCACCTCCTTCCATATCACTTTCAGAGCGACTTTCTTCCTTGTCCAATTGGATGGGGTTAGCATCAACCTCTTCAGTAATATCTAAGATAGGAATGGTGTCTACAGGCCGTGTAATGAAACTAGACCCAGTGTTCTTACACTCCAGGAGAAAAGCAGCCGACCGAGGATGCTCACCTTTAACTAAAGGCTCTCTTATGTTCCAAGCTTTAATCAGCTCGGCAGCTCGAACCTCACTAACAGAAGGTTCCAAGTTCTTTGTCCTCGCTGAAAGGATAACTGAAGAATATTATAAGAATCAAACATTAATAGAAAAACAAGTGAGCAGAGCAAGGATTACCTATGTACTCCTCCCCATAAAAAGGGACTATGAACCTATTGGACCTCGCCCCCTCAGGGTGAGGGGAGAACTGCCAATTTCTAGCAAGGAAGCCCTCTTGCTAGTAATCCTTATGGGAATCAGGTAGGTTTACTACCAATACCCTATCAGGACTCCTGGCCTTGAGGTAAATAAGGCCAGAACTAGTTCGAGAGAAAGAATAACAAAAATAGATTTCAGCAAGTCCTAAATTAGTGCCATAGAGTTGGTTTATTCTATGGATCCCATTGACTATCTTCCACACATTTGGCAAGCACTGTGCAGGGACGATGTTGAAATAACCAAAAAATGTAAAAATAAATTTCTTAGAGGAAAAGTGAGGCCCCCTTGGGACAGAAAGAGATCATGAATCTAATGAGCGTTCTCTATCTCTCTGACATTTTTAGGGAGAGAGGCACACTCAATAACTACCCAATCTGGGATATTGTAATACTTCCTAAATTCAGTTACTGACTTGTTGACTATTTTTTCCATTTACAAAGCCCCTAACTACAAATGCGAGGAGATTGAAATAGAAAAAGCATAGAAAGAGAACAAGAAGAACTTATGAAATAAAAACCTGGCTTGAGACAACGCGAAGTCACAAGAGAAGATGATGGAGAAGATTAAAACTGAAAGATGATGACCTGGGCACGAGGACACAACTGTAGAAGCTTTGAAAAGATGAGAAAACTTGAGGAAGTATGAAACGAAAACTACGAACGGCTGTTCCTAACAACTTCTAAATGCTTCCAATCATCATGCACAGGACACGAAGAAAGCTGCCGCTTAAATTGGTTTTCAATCTTGGGAAGAGTTACACAATTTACAAGAGATCCATTATGACAAATCATTTAAATTTATTAAGCCCAAATCATGGCCCAACAACTTTAGGGGAAATTGTGGGTACCCATATTTTCCATCACAAGCCCAGACGAGCAGCCCCATAGAAGCGGCCCAAAGCCTGGGCCCCTCGCATCGCAACCAAATTCAGTTATGACCCAGTCCTCTCCTAAAATCTCGTAGCGAGATATTCTAGGGGTAGAAAATGGACGTGAGGGAGTCCAACACCCCCACTCCTCGAGAACAAATATGCATATAACAAACCCTAAGCCTAGGGGAAAAGGCATGATTGTGTTCTCTAAAAACAATCCCCGGAGTACATCGAAATAATACTGACTGCACCACCATGAACATAGGCATTCTTGCTGAACCACGTATATACTGCGTTGTGTGATTGGCATCTTTTACATTCTTTACATGCGTTGGTGATTGCACTTTTCTTATTTATTTATGTTGAATATAATTGTCACCATAATTCCCAATATAAAAATCAATAAGTTACGGCGTATTACATAGGCATGGTCCCAAATGTCTTGAGGAAACATAGGTTGTAAATCCTAACGTAGGAATGATCCATGGAAATGAATTCATTGGCGATAGTGCGATATTTGTTGAGTATCGATGATCATCAGGTCTTATTTAGATGAACAGGTTAGGCATGCTTGAGAATTAGCAATAAAACCTTAGGGTTTGTTGTGATTAGGTTGACAATAGTGGTTGAAGAAATGTGAAATCTTAGGGTTTTAGATCATAGCATTGAGGATGCCATAGGATTAGAAATTGGTTGAAGGTATTTGCATTCTATGTTAATGACCAAGAATTTCGTGGATGAAATTTCCTCAGGAGGGAAGAATGTAATACCCCGTCCTTGAAAATAGGTATGGAATAATATTTTGAATATTCTATTCGGAGAAATTATTGGAGAAATAATCGCATAAGTGTTTGAGTTGGAATTGTACATAAAATGACGTGTTGTGAGATGTAAATAAAAAGAAATTTCCACGTTGAATGGACCGCATGGATGAAACTCTGAGTTCAAATGGTTCTAATTATAATATTGATGAAGGACGATGAGAATTAATTTTTGGAAAAAATGAGCAATGGATGAAAATGAACGTAATGGATAAATATTGCCAGTATGCGACACAGTAAAGCATAATGTTTCACGATTTTTATAGAAGCCCTAGAAGATGATAAAAATAATTTGAACAATTATTCGGGGTCTTATAAAATGTATAATAGTGCCTTACAACAACATCAAGCGAAATAAAACATTTTTAAAAGTGGTAGATTGATTGATGATATTTAACCTTTGGGGTCATTCGATTGAACGATCGATCGGTCGATGAATGACGGTCGATCAATCAAACGATTAGGTCTACCAATAATTTCATCTTTTTCTTTACCAGCTATTATTTGGAGAATCTTTGGTTGGTAGTGTGTGGTCATTTTTGCCACTGCCCAGACCTTGGAAGGCAGATTTTTACTCCTTTTATGAAAGGAGGAGTTGTAACATGGATTATGAATTAATGTAGGGATGTAAATGGGTTATGAGAGAGAGAGAGAGAGAGAGAGAGAGAGAGAGAGAGAGACTTTTATTAGGAAATTTGATTCTCACCATTCTTCCATCTCTCATTTCAGCTCTCAAAGATTAAAAGATCTTTGAAATTCGTAGCTACCCTTTAACACCACTATTTCCACCACGAAACCACCATTATAAAGACTCAAAACACCTTATATCATTATATAAAATCCTAGGAAGAATATTGGGTTAAAGAAGAGTGTGTTCTTGGAGTTGGGTGGAGGTTTAAAGGGGGTTCTCTCGAAGGTAGAAGAAGCATTCCTTGAAGTATTGATGTCGATTTAATTAGATCTTGGAAAGAAGATATTTTGTGACTCCCTTTAAAGACACCTTTTAAGGTGGAAGAGTCACCCATCTTCTCTACTACCACCACCATTTTTAGAGACAATTATGTGGGATTGCTAACCTTGGTTTAGGTTTATAAATGTATATAATTTTAGCAAGTTATTTATATATATTAGGCTTAATATATGTACGATACGGGATCGCTTCCATCTATGGGATTAACAATTTGAGTTCCATGATTTTACGTGTGAATGGATTTCAAAGGGATGCTTTAAATGGGTTATGAAAGAAGACAAATTTCATAATACTCTTTTGCATATATAAGGTGTAACATGTGTAGAATAATGGCTATATTGCATTAATAGCTCCAGTAATTGCATCATTAATATTTTGAAGAAGAAGGGGAGTTTAAAAAGAAGGTTTAAATGGGTTTCAAAAGTTTTGCAAATTTCAGAACACTATTTCATGGACATAAGATGGAATAAAATGTTGTAAAAGTAGGTTTTAATGAAGGAAAAATGATTCCTATGAAAAGTAATGTTTTAACCTTATTCGTGTCATATTATAAAATGAATATATGTTTTCCTACGTTAAATTAAGAGCTTTATATGTAAAGAAATGATTTCACTTTAAATGAGTATTTTAAGTGTATAAACTCATGATGGGAAGTAGTATGGGTTTAATGTGTAAATATGCAAAAAGTGAAGATTTTTCACAAGTTGTGGGTTGAAAGTTAATAAATGAAAGTTAAGGGTTTCGAATGTGTAATTTGTAGCAAACTGGGTCTTAAGATATGAAAACCCAAAAAATTAAGTGTGTTTATCAAATATGTGAAAAATGAGGCTTTAATATATAAAATGTGTGAACTTGTATATTAAAGGTGTGTAAAGTGTAAAATGTGAAAGTTGAGTAAAGTATGAAAATGAACAAGTGTTTTAATGATGAAGTGTGTTTAAGTGTTGAATTGGAAACTTAAACTACTTTTTAAAAAATAACACTTGTTAAGGACTAAAATACAAGTTTTGACAATAAAAGGGTAAATTGGTAAATTTACGTAATGAGGAAGATTTCTATGTATTTAAAATGTTGATGAATGTTTTAACACTAGTATGGGTGAAAATGAATTAAATCCTAAAATGTGAATGATTTTAGGTATTAAATTGACATGTGTGTGAATAAAGGAGTAAAAGGAGAAAGTAATAATTTTCCAAGTGTTAAGGGAAAAATGGACGGTTAAGTCCGGGCTTTTGGCTTTGACCCCTAAATGTTGATGAATGTGAACATTTGAATAATGTTGAAGACATTAAAAAGATAATTAAATATGCAGATGATGCCAAAGAAATAATTAAGTACATAATGACGTCCTTAGTGGTGAAAGACCCCAAAGTAACTATAGTAGCATATGGAGGCAGAGACCGGTGGTGAGAGGCCATGAAGTCCATTGTTGTTGGCTAAACGCCAAATAAAATTATGTGATCCGGAACATGATAAGAAATGGCACTACACCAAAATTGGGTTAATGGTCACGGATTTTATCAATGACCATGAAGGGTGGGTCGCGGATTTGGTCCATGACCAAATTGGGCGTGACCATTTCCAGTGGTCACGGCCCAAATCCCTGACCCAAAGACTGGTCACGGATCTCACATAGTCACAAACATGGTCACAACCCATAGCCCTGACCCTAATTGTATGCGTGGTCATGGCCTAAATCCATGACCACTTCACGATTAAAGAACATGTGGTTACAGAATTCCACCATGACCAGTTCTCTGTGCGGTCCATCTTTATCATGGCATAAGGTCGTGACAAAAAATTAATGTGCATATGATATTGTCACGGATGTGGCCCGTGACTGTACTTGTTGTGCATTAAATATTGTCACGAATATGGTCCATGACTATACTTGTTGTTCATTTAATATTGTCACGACTTTGGGCCCTGACTATACTTACTATGCATAAATCATTTTCATGGCTTTGGGCCATGACCAGTTTTAGTAATAATAATAAAAATCACAAAATCGGGAGGCTAATCGGTCAGTTACTGCAAGTGATCAATGGGTGACCTCGAGGAGGTCATGTGCTCTACAATCGGGGGTCCCGTACTCTCAAATCCAGGGGTACCATGACCACGCGGTCATGGTACCCATGTAGGCATTCTGAAATATGGGTCATGCTCTCAAACTGGGGGTCCCGTGGCCATGCGATCATCTCTTGCGGGCTACTTGGTCCAGTGAGAGGTGTTGGCGTCACTCACGGGGCCCTTTGGGGGTCACTAAGGGGTATTGTCTACCCCCCCCCCTGATGACACCTTTTTAAGCCTATGTGTGGGCATTCTGAAATATGGGCCGTGCTCTCAAACCGGGGGTCCCGTGGCCACGCGATCGGCTCGTGCGGGCTACGTTGGTCCCTTGCGAGGTGTTGGCACCGCGCACGGGGCTGTTTTGGGGGCGCTAAGGGGTTTCCCTCCCGACGGCACCTTTTGAAGACTAAGTGTGGGCATTCTAAAATATGGGTTGTGATCTCAAACCAGGGGTCCCATGGCCACGCGATCATCTCGTATGGGACACATTGGTCCCGTGGGAGGTGTTGGCACCACTCACGAGGCCATTTTGTGGGCGCTTAGGGATTTTTGCAAAGGTTTGTGTGATGGCATCATTGTCAATACCCTCAGTCGGGTTTGAATCTGACTGATTACTGATAGACTCTATTGATTCGAGAGTCTTGGCCAAGTGAGGAGGGAATTTATTATCTTTGTCCCATCTAGAATGCACATACAAGTTGGCCCTATTCGATGTCTTTCCTCCATTTGGGCTACCTTTCGTAATGGTCGTCTACTTGTTCTTCAAATCTTGATAAGATTTCGAGCCAAGCCAATGGACATAAGTTTTTTTGGCCCTATTTTGCTTGTTTTTCTCCCTTTGTAGCATTTTGGGGTCCTTCGCTTCATTCTCCAGAAAATCAGTCGATTAAAAGACTGGTATTTTAACCATTGAAGGGACTTTATCTTTGAGCACCAAAATGTCGGAGATTGATACTCCCTTAGAGAAATGCTTATGCCTAAGGTTTCTCCGATATGTTCGTAGTTGTTCAGCAACCCGAGAAAGAACCTTATTTTTTTAGTTGGAGGAATATGAAAATTGTATGTTGAGTTTTTCATAGATGTCATCTTTAATAGATTTATCTACGAGGTTCAAATTATCAACTCCTCCCACTCCCACATTCATTTTTTCCAATGACAAACACTGGGCTTTAAACTGGAGAATGTGATTCTTATCCTCCATGGGGTTATTTCCCAAAAGAGAGAACCCAATGGTATTCTTCTCAACTTTCACGGCATTTTCATAAACATTGGGAGTGTCTGTTGGATTAGTGGGAGGAGTACCTTGCCTACTAGTACTCGGAGTAGGGGAATGAGCAGTTTAAGGAGAAGGGGTACCATGAACAGTCGGTGGAGTTGAGTGTTGCTCACCAGTTTATGATAAGAATTCTCCTTATGGTTGTTGGTTGGAGCGTTCGTTCCATTACCGCCCAACATTATCTACAAAAATAATAAAATTTAAATCTATATCTATAATAATAGAATCATAATTTCAAAGTTCAATATGAAAATATAAATAACAAAATAGAATTTTTGACCATATATTATAATCTACATGTTCATGGTAAGACTTTAACAAAAGTTCAATGTGTCTGATCTCCATCCATTCTGGATTTGTGTTTAAAAACCTATGGATTTTTACATGTGGCCAATTAGGAGGAAGCGTATCTATTATGGATGCATACATGTCGGTGACATGAACTCAAAATCTCATCTTCTTCAGCCTATTGGCAAGATCGAGTTTGACGTGCATAAGTCGTGAGACATCACAGTCTTCATCAATGATCTTTGTACGTAATTCTATCCACAAGGGGTGAATTTTTTTTTCGGCCTTCTCTAACAGCGTATATCAGGATTATGTATGCGATATATATTGTACACCTTCATCCCAAATTTGTGGCAGGGAAAATAGAATACGATCGAACAAATACTCTTGCTAGAAATGAACTCCACGGTTTACAAGGTAGTTAAATTGTTCGATCTTCCTATTCCTATACCAATAAATCAGAGTAGCCACTTTATGAGGATCATTAATGAAAGAGGTAGGAGTGTGGACCAATTGCAACATTCATACTTTTGTTTCCATCAGTTATCACCGTGACTCATTTTTCCTGAGAATAATGAACGAGGGCGTGAATATTATTCCTATAAATAATGGCTCTAATGAATCATTAACTAGTTATTGTGTACGAGGGCATGGATAATATTCCTATAAATTATGGCTCTAATGAATCATCAACCATTAATTTATTATGTTTTGAATACCTACTTTTGTCATTTAATCCAACAATCCCTAAAATTAACCCTTATGTTTGGTATTTTTTTAATGGTCCGGTATTATTTGAATGGAGAGCTATTTTTTACATTTCATCCCCAAACTTAAACCAACAATATCCATAAAATTAAAATTTTACCTAGTTTGAAAATTAAACCAACAATATCCATTAAATTAAAATTTTAGCAAGTTTGAAACTTAAACCAACATTAATCATATATATGTATTTTTTTCTAGAATACACGAACAGTACACAATGATAATTTATACACACCTACGCATAGAATACACACACGTATACACACACACACATATACACACCCACATAAATACACACACACAATGAAATAAATAACAAGGGTTTGAGATTATATACCTATGTATACACACACACACACATAGAAATACACATATGTATACACACACACACACAGAACTCGAATGAAATTAATAACAATGAAAAAACTAGGTCTTGGATTACCTCTAGAGATTGAGATAATGAGGGAAATGAAATCTCCGAAGAGAGGGAGGGAAATCGACGGAGAGAGGGAGGGAAAAATGTTTTTGGCGGAAATGAAAAGCAGTTCTGGGTTTTTCAAGTATAAAGACCATGGTCACGACTTAGGTCCGTGACCCCATGACCTCACCCCTTTTATTTTTAACATGTCAACGTGGAAACAAGACCATGGTCACGGTCAAAAGTTGTGACTCTATCCTCACAATGGTCACGATCCTAAGCCATGATTATATTAGTGTGTATTTGGGCCCTTGGTCACGGTCATTAGCCGTGACCCTATCCATGACGACACTTGGCAGGAAACGTGGAGCCATAATGATCACGGATGGGTCACGGTTGTAAGCCGTGACCCATGCGAGTCACGGTTGAAGTCCGTGACCACCTCCAAGTCGATCCATGACCACATTGGCTCTTCGAATTGGTCACGCTTATTTTGATTGTAGTCACGGCTTTGGGTCGTGACCATATGGTCATGGCTCTTGGTCGTGACCCCATTTATGTGTCCATTTCCAATTTTTAGTGTGGTGTGGGTCGTAAATTGAGAATAACCTAACTTGTGTGAATGATAAATGTTTTGATTAATGTGTTGTGGACAAGTAAAGTTAGAATAAGGACTAATGTCCACAAGAAGAGTGAAATGGTGAAGCAAGGTGACTTAATGATTAATTGAGCTGGCAAATAAGATTTAGACCCAGAATAACAAAAGTTTGTTCAAAATTAATGAACATTTTCTAACACGGTGTTGGGTGTTGAAAAGAATTCTTAAGCAATGATAAACAACTTTGATGTGAGTTAACAAAGGTCGAGTAATAAATGCTTTGAAAGTAAATGAAATGCTTCCCCACCAATTGCTAATTGTTTAACTGTGTAAATTAATGGGAAACAATGCTAGCGTCAAACATGAAATACATAAAGATTCTTTTGTAAAGACAAGGGAATGTATGGTGTCAAGTAACGTTTTTGTAATAAAACTGTTTTATACAATAAGACATGTATTTTCAAAGGTATTTATATGGTATATACGTATCTTCACGTGCATGTAGTTATAGTGTGTGAGTGTTCTTTCTATCGTTCATATATGTACTGCATTTGTATAGTCTCACACTAAGATTTTGGCTCACTCCCTCCTTTTGTTATGACAAGTTATATGTTATCCCGAATTTTGAGAGCATTGTACATGTAAGTAATTAGTTCGCATTTACGTTAGTAGCTATGTATACTTGACCCTGGGGGCACTTCCCTTTGGTCACACCACATAGTTTGATGAAAGTTGGAATCACATGCTACCAAGAGTTACATAAAATGATAGTAAAACTGGATTATAAATTTTATTTAGGTTGTTCCAATGAAGTTCATAATTAATGTATGAACTGTATAGGGTTGATCCGTTATAAAACCTTAAAATTGGGTCGGGCGTTACAATTGGGAAAAGATGTCAATGAGATAATCCAAAAAATGAAACCCTCACATGAAACCCCAAACCAATCCATAGTCTCCTATAATACGCAATTACTTTTCAAAATATATATTACTGTTTTATTGTGTCTTAATATCCAATTTAGTGTTGATTTCTAATTTAGTGACATCATAGGTCACGAGCACGCAATTATATTTGTTTAAGTATATAAAAATATGGAGCATTACAATATAAAGTCACACTGAGCTCCGCTATGAGAATGAGGCACTTAAATCTCCTCCTTCGAATCAACACCACACTTTAACTCCTCTAATGAATCAAAGAGCCTCCACTTTTACATCTAGGATTATAAGATCATAGAATTTCAAAAGAAGTTTATGAATTGTGGAAGTATATTTATGATCTGATCAAAATCACTATCATTTCATTCACAGAACACTAAGATCAAGATATAAATCTATGTTTGAAATAGTTTTTGAGGAACAAGTGAATTTTATGTAAAAGAAAGGAAAAAGATCTCTCAACTCTGAAAATAAACTGTGAGAGGTTTTTCGATTGTGTAGAATTTAGATTATATTAAATGGGAGAAAAAATGAACTATTTATACAAAATTTCCAAAAATTTGTTCTTCCATGTGCACGATTGACTTTTTATCGTGCTCACGAAGTCATGCATAAAGGACTTCGAGTCAACGTCATGTGCATCAAGCCAAATAATGGTCATTCGCATAGGGTTGTGCACACGAGTTTAATTAAAGATTGTAGACGGTTTAAGGCATAATGTAGATACACTACACAAAAACGCCTTTAACTTCTCCAACATAAAATGGTCAACTCCCAAAAACATTTTCACAAACCTCAGAGTCATTTTAACACTTGTCCATTAAAATTTTAATAGTAAATCACACATTTTAAAAACATTATGCATGTGTTTTTCAGACATAGACAATTCATAATAGCTATAAAAAAGATATAGTCTTCAATCCAAGTGTTCATACAACGAAAGTCTTTTGTTAAACGACTTGCATGATCATCAATCTTCAAAGCTCCACATAATATAAGTGAACGTGTCTCACTCAATTTTATCAAGTCTATATGACTCAAAAACTCAAATGTTTTGGAACGGAATGTAGCCAACTTATACATTCTACAAAATTACATTTTTCATCTCCCCGTTTGGCCATTCCGTGGCCAAACCAAGAAAACTCAAAATGAACTTTATTACCCCTATAAAACTCACACCTCATTACCCATATAATGAGAGTGGAGGAGAGTAAGACATAAAACCATCCAATAGAACGATGAAATTTCAATAGTAAGGTCATTACAATGGGTTGGAGTCTGAATCAACATAGCTATTCTTGAAACCACGTGAAATAACAAAGAGAATCACGTCGGTAGTAGCATGCACAAAGAGAAACTCCAACTTCTTGGGAATGCTCTGAGAATATCAACGTGATATCAATAAAATTGATAATGTGAACATAAAGTAAAACATGTGAACATGTAAACGGTCCCGTTAGTGCTTGTTGATAATGGTTCCTACCTAAATGTATGCCTATAATAAATGCTCTATTTTTTGGGCTAAAAGTTAGTGATGTCAGCCCTACATTTGTTGCTATGCATGCTTATGAAAATAATTGATGAGAAGTCATGTGGTTAATTATAATCATATTAGGAGTTAGTCCAATTTTCCCTTAAAAAAATTTCAGGTGATCGATAGAACCCGCATGCTTTAATATGTTGCTCAGTAACTCGTGGATTCAAAGGATCGGAGAGGTTTCATCTTCTCTTCAACATAAATTAAAATTCTTTGTATATAATAAGGTCATTACCATCATCGGGGATGACGATAAAACATATGGTGTTGGTAAGAGTATAAATTATGGAAATCCAACACAGTGCGAACAACATGTTCCTTTTTGGCTTCAAGTTAAATCTGCTCCCTCTTCTAGATGGAGACAATTTCAAAGACAATGTGTGAGTCCTCAACATAACCCTCATAGTAATATCAATGTGATTCAAATGTTAAACAATAAATATTTAACCCAAAATGGGACCGGGCCGAAAAAAATGGATCTTTACATCGATCATCCTAAAGATAACTTATCCACCATATAATCTAGGGTATTAGTCATCCCCTGATGAGTTGATGGATCTCCACTAACCATATAGAAAAAGGGTGTTGAAAATGAAGGAAGAAATTTTTGGACATTCTTTAAATGGAAACTTTATCAAAGAAGGAAAATATTTCCCCCACTGTGGCTTTCTAGAACCATGGTACAATATAGTGGAAAAGAAGATGAATCTAGGGTTTGATTTTTTTTTCAAAGACAAATTCACTTGGACTAAGGGATCCAAGAATGAGGTGAAGCCTACAACAATCAAGTCATTTGATTCGAGATTTTACATTACAAAAAGCACTAATACTAACAAATCCTTCGATGTTTCTGAATTATGGATGGATTTTTTCATGATCCATGGTGAGTATGAATCGTCCCCTCATTCTAAAAGAATTTATCCTATTGACAAGCCACTTCTCAAATAGTGGAGTGTTCCGACCAATCCAAGCATGCCTACTAAAGACCCTGATGTTTATCATCTTGATAATGAACATGTTTCCACTTTTTCTATTTCCGATTCAAATGTAAATGAGGCCTCCTTTGATGAGGTCCTCAACATTATTTATCATAAAAATGTTATCAATGAAATGAATGAAGATTTTTAGTGTCTTGTCATGGTTTATATGAATTTCATTAACTAACTCTAAGAATCAAACAATTGATAAAGATGATTATTTAATAAAAAATTCTTAACTAATATCAATAATGAAAAAATAAAATAACATAATTACGTTCAAACTAATGATAAGGAGAATATTTTCATTAATATTATTTCTATTAGCACTCTATGCGAGATTAGGATTGTGTCAACCCTTGACGAGCATGAGGAGTCTCACTTCAAAGATCTTTTGAAGGGATTTTTGGATATCTTCGCATGGTCTTATATAACTTGCTTAATATTGACCCATAAATCGTGCAATATAAGATCCCTACATTTCTTGATTCCAAACTTGTGAAGAAAAAGCTGAGGAAACTTCGACCCGAATGGTCCTTTAAAGTGAAAGATGAATTAGTCTAGAAATTGAATGTATGTTTCATCCACGTGGTCAAATGTCCAACTTGTCTTGCTAACATAGTTCCTTTACCAAAATTAGGAGAAAAGGTCCACATGTATATTGGTTATTGAGATTTGAATAAAAATTATCCAAAAGATTTTACCCTCTACATAATATTGACATGTTCATTGAAAACATTATTAATCACACGCTCAATTAGTTTGTCGCTCGATTTGCAGGGTATAATTAGATCAAGATGCATCCTAATAACCAAGATAAGACTTATTTCATCACTATGTGGGGAATCTTTTACTGTAATGTCATGAATTTTGGTCTCAAGAATTTTGAGGCTATATATAAAAAGCAGCCCAAACCATCCTCCATGACTTGATTCATAAGGAAGTTGAGGTCTATGGTGATCACATAATCATCAAGTCTAAGACTCGATAAGGTTAAAATAAAAAAGTCTAGCGGTTGCTTCCTTATAGTATCTTTTAAAAGATTTGGAAGGAGAGGAATATGAGATGTTTTGAAGGTGTAGAGATTTCTCCTTCAAAGCTTTGTTATATTTTTTTCAGTACCCTTACTAGTTGGCACAAAGAGAGGCATATAGTTTCTACTTAGGATTTTCTTAATTTTAATGAGTAACTCTAGTTAGCTTTATAGTCTTCGGCCTCCCGAGTAGGGTCGTTGGTTATGTTTTGTTTGGTTTGGTTGCTTTCTCTCTTTTGTATACTTTATGTATACGGGTCTTCTCACTTTAGATGCTAATTTATAATACATTTACTTATAAAAAAAAGTTCTTCGAATGATTGTGACAGTACCAAATGTGCCCAAACCCGAAAAAATGCATTTTTTATTTTAAGAAGGGTAAACTTCTAGGTTTTACGATTAGTGAATAGGAAATAAAAGAGAATCCTTCTAAGCTCAAGGCAATCCGAGAAAGGCCACCCCCTCAGACTCAAAAAGAGGAACGTAATTTCTTGGGAAAGTTCCATTACATTAATAGATTCAATATCCAACTCACTTCCATTTGTGAACCCATTTTCAAAATTCTCTGTAAGGATTTAACCAAAGTCTCGAATGAAGCATTCCAAGAAGCCGTTGATAAAATAGAATAGTACATTAATTGACCATTGGTGCTTGTGCTTGCACAAACTGGTTTTCCCTCCTTTTATATCTAACTGTCATTGAAAATACATTCTTACCTTCCTTATCAAGTGTGACACCCCGACTAATTAATCTCGGGTGATCAGTCCTAAATCAAGTTAGAAAAGGTTTCTCAGTTGGTCCATTCTTAGCATCACTGTCGTCTTTTTAAATTACTAATCACCTAAGTGAGAAAAGTAGACTGGTGCCAATTGTTTTTTTCTTTCAATTAATTAAATAAAACTCGTGCGGAACATAAAACAATACACAATCACAGTTAATTAAAATAACCATCCACACTTAAAACACTTAACCGAATAAACCATCGGTCCAAATATCCAATACAAGTAAATATCATAAAACATCTCAACAAGTCTACTACTGATAAATGAACTGTGAGCGACAAGATCAGATAACTACTAGAGAGTCTCTACAAGAATGGAAGAAAGAGGAGTCTAGCAAAACCCCGCAACTTCCACATGTGCTGCAGCAAGGATACCTGGAATAGAGTTAAGCTTGGCGCCCTTGTGGTTGGACACCTAAAAGGTTTTTAAAAGAATTTTATAGCAAGGGTTAGTACCCAAAAACATTTGAAAACATTTAACAAATGATTAACTTGCAGTAGTAAATAAATATGCATGCTCTTCATATTTTAGTTAGTGCCGCACTCTCTTGAGGACTTCCTCACCCCTCCTCTAATGTGCACTACTAACGCTTCCAATTTATTTACTAGGTCCTACGCTCCTGAACCAATGCTTATTTGTAACCCTTGAATTTTACCTACTCTAACCGAGTATACCTTAATTCATGATTTTTTTTAAGTTATTATAAACGTCAACTTAATTGAATCATTACTCCTCTTAATTTCATATAACATTCACACCTGTTATGCACATAATACATCTTTTTCACTATGTATTAATTATCCCCTATATAATTATTTACCTAATTATATATTTAATCATGTTACAGTATTCACAAACATACTGAAATAACATTTAATACAAACTTTCGACCGAGTAAGAATACTCACAAAATATTAATTTTCCCAAGTGCTATCCCACTAGGTGTATTCACGTAACCTAGTTATCCAAGTTAGATTAGCTCACTAACTTAGTTTAACATACGATTTGGAGGCGGTCATATTCCTTCCCTGAAAGTGAGATACCCCTCACCTATACAACGGACGCTATGACCTGGGATTTATACTCCCCCTACTCCTCAAGCTAGGGGATTCATCCACTGCGCGCAACCTCCCCCTATAGCACTAGAGTACATATTAATAATATTCAATCACTAATATTAATGCACATATACTATATATATATACTACCACACTCCGTATATATATATATATATATATATATAAAATGTCCCGGCTACCCTATGTACAAAACCCGTAACATAAATCCATTTAATTCATTAAGAGTTTTATGGCCCAACTCTAATTATTAATTAATTCGCACATTAATTAATTAAGTCACCTTTGGTGTCGCTCCCACCATAAAATTAAACATACTCTCATAGTCCGAAATAACCTCACCCAAGTCTAAATTCCTGACTCCCGAATTTTCTTCATTACGTGACACCAAAAATTCCTCAAATCCTAATTAACTTTACTCATGATTAATTAGGTTTAAACTCATGTAATAATTTCCCCATAATTAATTACATGAAGATTTGTTATATAAATTTTCTTTTATATACATAACTGGGCAGAATTGTCGAAATATGTCGACCTTCGATCGATCGACCCCAGGCCTTCGATCGATCGATCGAGCAGGTCTTCGTCTTCTTCGCGAAAACAGAATCAGCCATGGACGAAAATTCTCAAACCCTAATTCCTTCTACCAGTAACCTCAAGCCCTATTAGCATTAATACATGTTAGAAACCTTATTAGGGACCTCCATAATGTCCACCAACATCATTAATTCATCCATTAACTACGATTTCTGGATTTCGGGAAATATCCATCTTTAATTCTTTATATACATAACTGGCCAGAATTGTCGAAATCTGTCGACCTTCGATCGATCGACCCCAGACCTTCGATCGATCGATCGAGCATGTCTTTGTCTTCTTCGTGAAAATAGAATCAGCCATGGACGAAAATTCTCCAACCCTAATTCCTTCTACCAGTAACCTCAAGCCCTCTTAGAATTAATACATGTTAGAAACCTTATTAGGGACCTCTAGAATGTCCACCAACATCATTAATTCATCCATTAACTACGATTTCTGGATTTGGGGAAATATCCATCTTTAATTCCTTACACATTTACATCCCAAATCCCTACAACAAATTCGTTTCTATTTATCCAGATATCATCCTACCAGATATGTATCAATTTATAATATCAGATTTCTACAAGAATTTTCATTAAAATTCGTAAATCAGATTATTATTTTTCAAAACCTCATATTTATGCCATGAACACCCAAAACGAATTTTTTTATCAAACACATCACATGAATATGAATTTAAAAAAAAACATATTTAATACTATTGCAAGTTATCCACTTGCCTTAGGTTTTGTAGTGTCTGATTCGCAGATGAATTCCAAGGTTGAAGATGATCCTTGTTGGCTCTCTAGCGATCCCAAAATTGCCTTTAATTGCTATTAGGGTTCCTTAATCCACTTACCCTTTTTCTAAAACTCTATCAGCCATTTTTTCATTCCTCCAAATTCCTTAATTTACCTAATCCCGTTTTTTGCCTAATGGGCCAAGCCCAAGTGACCCAAATGCCCCCGTGTGGGCCCGGCTATGTCTAAAAACGTCTTGTGACCCGTTTACTACCCCGGGGTACACTTTTTCAACTATATCGGCCCATCCGGACTCAAACATAGACTCAGAATTGGCATCCAAATTAATTTATAAAAATGTTTATCCCCCCACCCCTTTAGTCTATACCGACTCCCGGTTGAGATAAGTGCATACCCTATCATTACTACTCGAAATGACTTAAATAAATAATTACTATTCACTTAGTAAATAACTTCCCGTAAATATTAACCCTTTACTCCTCGATTAATATTTAAATAAAATTTTTCTTAATTAATTCAATTAAATTACGACTCACAAGTAATTTTCAATTCCCGAATTAATTAAATATTTAATTCATGAAAATGCGGGGTGTTACGTCAAGTTTAATTCTCGAATGGATTCAATCAAGTATCTACTAGTGAAAACTGATTTGTCAAAACGCATGGCCTGATGTCTTTTTTTGCTAGTTGAGTTCGATATAATATATGTGACGTAAAACGACATTAAAGGAGGTTCATCTTTAATTACTTAGTAGATCATGAGGCTGCAGGTACTATGGATCCTCTGACTCCCAATCGGGTTGCCTTCCCAGGTCTCGCCGGTGTTGCCTGTAAGTCGTGATGTGCCTTGAGATGGTCGTATCCTGTCCCCCTGCCGGTGGGGAATCCGCTCCTGGGTCGTCGCTCTGCTGCGTCTGGCCCGTCCTCTAGGCACCTTTGGAAGGCAGGGAGTGTGACTACACTTTTGACATACTATTCCAGTATCGATGCCCTGCCCAAGAGGAGTTGAATACCGGCTGACTTGGACAAGCGTACGATCAAAGTGAGGACGCTACCTTCTTTATCTTCCTTCGCGTGGAGCAACCACTCCCTTCCTAGGGTAGGAGGTTGCCATGGATTGATAAATATGTCAGGCCGAAGGGGAGGAAAGACTGAATTCCGCATTCAAAATGTGTACTACTGTTCGCGCGCGTGTATGAGCGCGCGGGTGCCATTCTGGTTCGGTGAGGAGTGAGGCATCCATAGTATAAGAATCGGGCAAGCCGTATTTTATACCCTTGGGTAATAGTCGGCATTCTTCTCCTTGCTGAGAAATGCCCCCTTCTTGAGTGAAAAGCTCATTTTAGGTTTTCCATAGAATTCACCTCTTCCAAGAAAATTCTTTTCCGACTTCTTCCCAAATTCACAATACCGAATCATAGTAAAATAAGAAATTGAAAGATTTCGTTGAAATTGTTCGTTTGGAAATTTCCCGAAAAGCTAATCATAGGTTCTTCTCTCCATCGGAACAAGAGGGTCGTTATGCTCATTACTAAACTTGTTAAAGAGATGAAATATAACCAAGGTATATCTTTTTTATCAGAGGTTGAATCGATCATCAGAAGAAGAACTAGGCCAAAAATTAGGATACACAATCCGAAGAAGATGTACGCATTTTTTAATTTCCAGATAAAGAAATTCTATACAAAAATCATGAGGAAATCTACTAGTTGATGTTCTTGGATGGATCTTACAATAAGAAGTAATATAGCATTAGGATACTTTTGATCATGCTTGATCATTCTCCTTCAAGTTAGATTTACCTTACACCAACAACGTCATAGAATATGAGGAGTGTAAAGTAGCCCTTAAGGTCACTCTCGAGAAAAGAATCCAATATCTTAATGTTTATGTAGACTTGATATTGATCATAGGCTAAGACCTCCAAAAATGGAAAGTCAAAGACAAGAAAATCATGTCCTTCCATACCCATAATAAAGATATTACTTCCTAATTTAAATTTTTTACCTTCCATTACCTTTCTCATTCAAGGAATATCTTCGTTAATACCTTCTCTACACTATCCTCCATGGTCGACATGCCCAAGGGAATAAAGATCGACCCCTTATAAGTGTTGAAACAATCTAGGCCAAGCCACTACTACCATATTGAACTTGCCACCAAAGAAGATTAATACAATGTCATATTGTGGTATTATAATATTTGGTGCCTCCTCAAACGTGGTTAATAACCTTAATGGGATAACAAGAAATATCGTATGACCATTCAAAAATGCATCACCCAATATATCATACGTGATAAAGCCTTGTTCAAAAGGAACTTCGATGGTACTCACTTACAATGCATAGCATAGGTTGACAATGAAGAGATTATGTAAAATGATCCACAATGGGTAGTGCAGACCCCATATAAACGGTCATATTCTTTCCAAGAAAATCATTGAATAAGGTTACTAATGGATCCTGGTTCATGACTGTGAAACATACATCAAAAGTTGTCTCAAACAGCAAAAATTCACCAATCTTCAATATTTACCCCGTTCATAATTATATAACATGACCTTTCCCTAGCCCTTATTAACTTCGGGCATAAGCATCATCGACAAGGTCTATCCCAAAGCATACAATGGGCATGATTTTATCTTAGTTTCCATTGACTATTTCACTAAACGGGTTGATGTTGAGTTATAAGTGGTGTTGAATGAAAAATAAGTTGGAAAGTTCAATAGAACGAATATCATATGTCGCTACAGGATTTCTCATGTGAGGGTATTTGATAATAGCCTTCATTGGAAGTTTAAGTTATAAAAGTTGTTTACGAGTATGGAATTTGGAGACATAAGTCTTACCTCTACAGACCACAAACCAATGGGGTTGTTGAAGCTTCATATAAAAGCAACAAATCCATAATCAACACGATGATAGAAAGTTTCATAGATTGGGCTACTAGGATCCCTAACACCCTCTTATGTTATAACACATCCATCAAAATGCCCACTAGGGGAAGTCCCTACTCCTTAGTGTATGGCATGGAGATAGTCTTACCTATTAAACTTGAGATACCTTTCCTGTGGGTCATACATGAAAGTCAAGTGGCAGAAGTCGATCGATGAAAAATTTGTTATGACGAGTTGGCACTCCTGGATGAAAAGAACGTAATATATTTGTACCACATACAAGGGTATCATCATTGCATTACACGATCATTCTGTAAAAAAGTCAAAGACTGTATTGTGATAGAAGGCATCATCATTCTTAAAGAAATCCTAAAATTTATCTGGAACCGAAGAGGAGAGTTTAAGCCCAATTGGAATGGGCTATAACTTATGAAGAACTTATCAGGTGGTGTCTCAATGATAAATGATCTTTATGGAGAAGATATGGAAGGATCAGTTAATTTTTACCATCTCAAGAAATTATATCCTTAATCCGACTCATGTTACACTACGCAATTCTCATCTCCCTTCTATTCTTACCTGATCC
The DNA here is from genome assembly GCA_949130495.1 of Sambucus nigra. Taxonomy (NCBI): domain Eukaryota; kingdom Viridiplantae; phylum Streptophyta; class Magnoliopsida; order Dipsacales; family Adoxaceae; genus Sambucus; species Sambucus nigra. The sequence continues at coordinate 358,867,477 of OX422208.1, forward strand.
TCTAAAAATATTTTCAAACATTACGAATATCTTTCATCCCTATGGAGGTACACAATCAACCCACAAAGTAACGTTGGGTGAGATCCTTTTTTTCACAAATTAACTTTTATTCTCCCATCAAGAGTCATAAGTCTCTATCATCATTTAATTGACGAAAAGGACTAGGTGTGCCTTACTGATTGATATAGTAAGTTCAAACATACGTAAATATCCATAAGGCATAACAAGATATAATAAAATTTATGTGTATATCAATACTTTTAATTTAAACACATCGTTTTACAAGAAGCATCAATGATAAAAATTCTAAACACTTACACCTAAAAACTACAGCATCCATACTTATACACAAAGCTACACAAGACAGATAGGAAACCTTCACTAAACTAAAATGTAAGACTACATAAAATAACAGACCCCAAAGTCTAAACCAACCCATTCTCCCCAGAACGCCTTATATAACCTTCCTCAACTTCCAGAGGGTCCAGCTTCATCACAACCATTACCATAACCAATGCCACCTTCTAGAAGTCCCAAATAATCTCCATCTGGGGCACATACCCACATACGCTCAATGAGGAAGTGCACTTTGAAAATATTTTATGAGATCACGACATCCACCTCCATAACCTTTACCATCATAAGCCACTTTTCCCCGGACTCATAAGAACAAATACTTAAGACAAAATTCTTCCATAGATATTTAATTTAGCTTCCCAAAACTACTGAATCTTACTCAATAATTGGGTCAAATGACAAGATGGCCTAGGACAGTGCTATTAACTCCCTATATTTTTATCCTTTAGATTCAGTCAAATCTTACACCAATAAAAAGTTACCAATGGGGGGAGGAATAATCTGATCCTAACCCACTTGGCTATAAAATCCTCTAAGAGATGTAGAAGGAAGTTTGGTAGGCCAGACATAACTATAATCATCTAAATTCATAATAGCTTGTAGCTCACCTCGATAAGGTAGCGACTAACTCCACTTGATATCATTCATTCATCCATACACGATCAAAAGTCCATACATGGTTGGAGATAGAAGTTGGGGATACTGGCCAAGGCATACTTAGGAGAAGAAGCCAGACGAAGTATCTTTACTAGGAACATGTAAAACATTATAATGCCACCTCAGAGAAAAGTAGAAGAATTCTCTTTCCTATCATTTAGACTATTCAGCATTTTTATCAAGATACTGGTCGTTGGGTTATAATGATAATGAATCCATGATAGAATGGTAGTTACTTGAGTATTTGCTCTCATTCCACTAATCACTAAAATCATCCTTGTAGTCAAGCTAAGGGCCACCTCTTCAATAAGCCCATTATCTCTAAAGTCCCTCTGAAGCATGGATTCAATTTCATCTTGGAGACAAATGGCTCCCCCACGCACTATCGATCGGCGAAAGATGGAGATACATGCAATAATTTGGTCAAAACATCTCTAGGAGGATAGGAAAATTCAGTTATGGCATGAATTTGAGGTTGAATTCCTAGCATGATAGGAAATACCACGCCCAGCCCAAAAAGGTACATGTGGTCTTTGGGATACCATAATTGAAAGGCCACTTCGAAAAGACTCCAATTTATTGAACGGTTATGCCACAAAATGGTCGGTCACAATTTGGAAGTCGTATAGTAAACATAATATAAGCTCCTGGCATTCAAGCCTTCGAGGAAGGCAATAAATGTTTCGGTCATCGGCACATCCATTGGAAATAAGGATGTTGGATGCAAGAGAGGAGAAAGAAAAGTGTGGGGTGATTAAAAAAATCCTACCTTAGGCCCCCTTTTATACCAAATATACCCCATAAAATGATGAAATTTTTGAGCCACAAAAAATTATGAAGGAATCAAAATGACTAAGAGTGTATTAAAAGAGTATTAAAGGCTAAAAAGCCAAGTACTTAGACTGACACGCCGACAAGCAAGCCAAGGGTTATGCCGATCATTACCACCCCCCACCCCACACACGCATTTTGGGAAATTACTTTTTTATATCTCTCATTTTCAAATAATCCCCTTTCAAAAGTGGATTTTTACACCAAAGTCTCCCTAGCATTTCTTTTTTAAAATATTCAAAAACATACTCAATATTTCAAAATTACACTTTGTTACTTTTCTCAAATAAAAACCCTTAGAGAAAAATTAAAATGCATATAGAATAGATCGTTAAAATCAAGATAAACTAAAAGTGAATAAATCATTTTATTTAAGATTTGGATTTTTCAACTACATCAAGATAACAAAAAAGAAGAATAAAAAAGAAACAAAATTATCAAGACACAACCCGGACTTCCTCTTAGACCTAGCCTACAGAAACAGCAACCTCGTTGACCTCGATAGGGACGCTCTTCATGATGGAGAAAGGTGGAGGCCCCGCTCCCAGAGCTTGAGGATGGAACATAGTCTCCATTCACTAAAAGAGTAACATAGGATTGAGACATCCTCCCAATTTTCTTGGATGTAGAAGCTATCCAATCCCGAACATCACACAACCAAGAGGTCCTCATAGAGATAATATGCAGAAGGAAAATCTAAGAATAAAATCAAGTCTGTAACAAGAAAATGTGTAGAAAATGGAAAACACATAAATCAACTGAATAAAAAATCCTTACCCTTAATTGGAAATCCTCTATGGACATAGGAGGAAGACCCTATAACACTGAATCATGTCGGTGAGGAATATCGGTTGCACACCCTCCTCTTATTTACACATAGTACCAAGGCAACCCATACTTTCAAAAGGGAGGAACCTCCTGTGTCGCTACCCCGCTATCGAATGCCTATGTCTATGGCCCCAACACACCACTTCCCTTGCCTCTATTAACATAGGTGGAGATCGAACTGCATCATATATGTACATCAGCATCACCCTGTCCTAAGGTCCTAATAATTGACTAAGACGCTTTGTATTGGTTGCACCTAGTCATAAGATCCTCTAAATTGACCTTACCCCACAGAATCAAGCTATAACCCTCACGTATAACACCTACATCCTTAGAATTAGGCCTTCAACCTATGCCAAAGTTCCAACACACATGAACTCACCACTCATAAATCTCTATAAATGTGTATATCTTTTAAACACCTTCACTTATCCTAAGATCTCCCAGCAAGGGGCTCCGTATCCACCTTATTAGAAAACTCCACAACCTTAAATAAGATCCAAATAAAGTCCATTCAAGTTCTAGAAACTCGGTCCTTCTTCAAAACCTAGTAAGAGAATAACTATGATAGCTTCGAGAACTGTCTGACTTTTATCACCTCACAAACATGGGGGAATGTCAACCCACCTTCAAAGATACTTGAATCCCCTTTCTAAGGGTCTCGGCACTACGCGAATCGGACTTACGGTTTGCATTTTAAGGCCAAAAAAATAACTTTTCCTACTTATTGATAGGACACTTCATTTGCTTTCAAATAGATAGGACTTTACTTGATCACCCTTTCAATAGGAAGGTAAGTCCATATACTGACAGGTATCCCCAAGGGGGAAGATTGGTCTTTTTGCTCCTCCAGGGTTTCCTAGTTACAAAAACCCTAACCTCATTTTTCAAGTCATTTAGCCTCTAAATCATTATGACAACTTTCATTACATCACTCCAAAAACATTTTCTCAACATTCCCCTACATCATCCATACCTCACCACTAGCCACCACCCCACCACTATTATCAACACTCAAAACTTAGATTACAAAAATTTTAAAAACATAATTCAAGTAACTATGAAAGTCTAAATCATCTTCATTTCATTTTTTCCAATTCGTTCTTATTTCATGTATTTGTTCATTTCTATTATATTATTACTTGATTTTTGTTTATCTCATCACAAATATCACTCTTTTATTATATATATATATATATCTCAAAAGTTATTTTTATAAATAAATGACCCAAAAAAGTAATTTACACCATAATTTCCAAATTAAAATTTTCTTACTTTTTCTCACAATTTCATCACATTTTACACAGTTTTTCATAAATAAAAGGAGAAACTCTCATTTGGGATTTTAGAAAAAAAAATGTTCACATGTAATTATTTCACCCATATATTTAGTTCATTTCGTTAGTTTCTTTGTGTTTGTCCTCTCTTAGTAGGTCGTGACAAGAGTGCTCACTTTTCCATAGTGATGCTAAAATCTGGTACACCGCTTAAATCATAGTCATTTTCACTTATTTTATTCATTTAGTTAGTTTCTTCATGTTTGTCACTTTTTAGCGATTTTTTGACATGCGTGATCAATTTTTTGTACTGATTATATGATCCGATATGCCGCTCACATCATAGTCGTTTTCACATTTTTTAAACATTTAGTTAGTTTTTTCATGTTTGACGTTTCTTAGCAATTCTATGACACGCGTGCTAATTTTGCTATAGTTATACTACGAACCCGTACACCATTAACATTTTGCCTATTCACGCACTTTTAGTTATTTATCTCCTTAAACTGATTCGTTCCCCTCCATTATATAATGTGGATACGATTATTTCAATCCTCACATATTTGCACATATTTACTTCATACACTTTTCAATCATTGAACTTATTTCATACTATACACACACATTAGGAGAATCAGAATATTTTGTTTCTTGTTAAAGACCAAAAGGGCAGAATGGGTGCCTGACACCTTCCCATTCTATAACATAGTCTTCAATCCCATATCCTTTTGGTTTCATATGCACTAGTAGTAATTTTTATTGTGTCTATGGAAATGACTACTTATATTGTCCGTTTTGAGTAAAATATATCGACAAATATTATATCTAGACCTTCACACCCCTCACGTCATTGATGATGGCCACTTTTATTTTTGCCCTATCTTAAGGGAAGCCCGTGCGAGGCCTTTTGGTGACAAAGGGTCCGGGATGGCCAAAAGATTCATGTGAGATAACCTATTTTCTTTTAACGGCCCTTTTTATATATTATTGATGTAGATCCACGAGTTCAGTTGAAGAAGGTTAGTACCCTAGACCATGTGGTGGATAAGTATTTTTCAGAATAATCAGCTCAATAATCCCTTCGGTGTTTACATCTTAGCTCCATTTCAGGCATAAACTGCATATTTTTTAACATGTGGGTAATATTGACAATTATGTGTGATATATGTGGGGCCTTACCCTTTGTTTTAGGTCATCCTTTGTCGAGAAAGGGAGTAGATAAACCTTTAACCTTGAGAGAAACATATGATTCATACTATGTTGGATTTCCAAGACTAGATTGTCGATGCCAACATGATTGACATGTTATTATTCCCACTGATTTTAATGATTTGGTCACCTGTGAAGAAGTTGAGCTATTGATGTAGAGAAGAAGTGCCCCCTCTGATAATGTGGAGCCATGGGAGACTAAGTAATAAGTTGAAATATGATGGATTTTGATCACTTGACATTTAACTTGATGAAAAATTAGAGTGTAAGAAGAATCGATCATATAATCTCTTACTGAGTATTATCATAAGAGTGCATACTGGTTGAGGTGGGAGTTAGGTCACTGTCTTTTATCCCCAAACATCAGAGCATTTAAAGTTGTCACACATTAAAGGACAACCCATTATCCACAAGTAATAATGAACCGTTTTTAGTATGATATCAATTGAGATGTTAAGGTATAATTAAGATTAGGGTCGAATTTAGGGATTTCTTCATCAGTAAAGGGGATGAGTCTCATGGTCGTTAAGGTGCCAACTATGTGGATAATTTCATTAAGAGATTCAAAATGAGTAACCATGTCTTATATGAGCATCTTGATGAGGGAATTTTTATAAAGTTGAGAGGACATTAATAAACCCATAAGGTGATATTCACATAGGTCTTCTTTAGTTGCTCAAGGATTTTAAGCCTCTGTACAATCATGTTTGGTATTAATGGCTCTTTAATAACTTATTTTCCTTTGTCTGTAGGCACACTTTTTCTAGGAGGAACTAAATCTTTATAGTATCGGCATGATTGGGTCATTTGATTATCTATTAGGGGATAAAGTAGGAACTTTGTTTATTTATCTACTTCGGGGAGATTCGATACCTTGTTGACTTTAGACAATAGTTCTTTAAAAGAGATTACCCCACATAAAGGGGTAGGCATGTTGTTAGTTTCACTGTCAGGTATAGTCCTTGAATCTTTTGAGTTATGGGAGTTATTTCCCTGTCACGTGGCATCTATCCAATTATTTCCTGAGAAGTCTAGGCATTTAAATTCTAGCACTTCAAAGTTTGAGTCTTCCCATGCTGAAGAGAATGATTTGAGATGGGACCAAATATCGCTTGATTTTCATCACAACGAGAAGAATGAGAAAATTCTATCTAGGCTAAACTCTTAGAGAGACACAAGCCAGTTATAAGACTAATGGGCCCACGTTCGAGATTTCGTGTATATGTTAATTATCCTTGCACATTTAACTTCTTCTATGGTCAATAATAGCAGAAAGTTCATTCTGAATTATTTTAATTATTCAAGGACGACTAGAAAATCCATGCATTATGTTTTGAATTTAGAACATACAACTATGCAAGCTCTTGCCATTAGGGTAAGGGCCCGATCATAGTCAGTTTTAGGATTATTAGATAGGTTGGGCATATTTGGAAAGGAGTTACATATTCATATGGGTTGAGGTGAGAAGTCATATTTTTTATGGATTTAATTTTGGTTACAGGGTTGAAATCAGAGTTTTCATTGACCAGTATGACGTTCATGCCATCTTCATGCATAAGTAGAATATTTTGGGTGGTTTTTAGTTTTGGGACTGTAGAAGGGGAGGTTATGACTTCTCTCTGAGACCTTGTATAGTGTTCTTGATATTATGATATTGATTAGTGGTATACCCTACGGTTTAGTGAAATTCGCAGTGCGTGTCATGCTTAAAGTATCTGGGAAGCATATTAGGTCATGGATGAGGGTCCAACGGTTTGATGAGGTTGAGGGATATAATGGAATGATTTACTTTAGATAGGGGATAATTGATCTTAGAGTATTATTGTTTTGGTAATGGAAAGGAGGGATTATTATTGCCATGAAGTGGTAGGCTAGGAGTAAAAGTTAGTGATGGCAGAAGCAATGGGTTTCTCATACTTCTGAGGAGTAAACTGATAACGGATTTCTTCAATTTTGACTCTATCTTTATATTCTAAATGGAGGAATTATCCTTTATCTCTAGCCCAGCTAAATGAAGGTAATACTAGTTACCCATGGGTTTTTTAATATACGACATGAAGTTCTTCTTCATAATACTAACTTGTTCTTCCTCAATCGGGCAATTGGTCATGGTAACAACTTTCTCTCGCCATCTTCTTATAAAGATATTAGCAAATTATCGTGGGATTTTTTTGAGTATCTCAAGGTCACGGTGGGTTATTTCCAATTCTTTTATGTACTTTTACTTGACCATGGATTCTCTAGTGAGATCCTCCCAACTTCTCATTCGGGATTCTTCTAAATAAATAAACCAATGGAGGACTCTCCGTTTCAAGGTTAATTCAAACATTTGGGTCTTAATTTCTTACATTTCCCTTAGAACACATGGTATGGAGGTTATTACAGAGATTCACAATGACATGTTTACTTCCTCTAAACTTACCAATATTGAGCATCTTGAATTTCTCAGACAAACGAGCCTTCTAATAGTTAGACATGTTGGTTTAGTCCACACAATTATCGAAGAATTTTCCCTAATCGGACTAACATGATAGCATTATGAGATATTCCTTTACCTTTTTGAGTTCATCTTCTTTGGGATTGGTTGGAACATTCATAGGTAAGTGAGCCCTTAGTTGAAGAAGATTTGGGGTAGGGAAATGGGTAAGGGGAGGTCTTTTGACATGTGGGATGTATGAAAACATTCAACATTGACCATGTTGATATTCTTCAATGGCCCAGATAGGCTCATTCATTACTTGATCCATAATAGGGGGAAATGTGTAATTATGATTTGGAATGACTTCTATTTTAGGCATCTCTGGGATCTAAGCCTTTTTTCTTTGCAATTCATGGACATTTAATTGTAGGCTATCGATATTAATGGAGAGCTCAACTAGCACGATTATTAAATCTTGTTGAATGTTGGCATCCTGATTAGGGTTCTCCATAGAATAGTTATCATATGACTACTATTTTCCTTTCTAATTTTTTAGAATTAAGATGAAGTATAACTTAGAGATGGTTAGATAGTGGATCATAACTAGTAAGGAATCAGGCCAAGCTAGGGGAAATGCGGTTGCACTTGAGAGTGAAATGGTTAATTTATTGAAAAGGTGTTTTCTAATTTTTGAAAAGGAAAAAAATAATTTTTTTTGGTATTTTTGAAAAAGGAGGAAAAGGGAAAAGGGGAGAAAAAGTCCCTTAGTGGAGTTGATTTTATTAGACTTCACTTGTATTATGTTTCGCCTAGGATGCAAGTGAAATGACGAACATAACCTCAGTTAGGGAGAAAATAGGGCACGTAATGTAAGACATGGCTTAACTTATTTCTAGATTCATGGGCACTAACCTATTTTAAAAATTAGGGAAAGAGCACAAAAATTAGGTGGTAAGATAACCCATAATTTTGCCAAAGTTTCGTGTTTAAGTCTACAATCTAAATATGACTGTCATAGGGCAAACATTTATATGAGGGATAGACATGGGAGGTTAGTGTAAGGGTTCTCTATTTTGGCATGACTTCCACGATATACCTCTTTCCTCTTAGGGTAATCATTCATTGGTACATGTGGATAAGCCATTTTATATGCCCGACTGCATGTGAATTACCTCATGATATACCTTGTGGTGATGGAATGTGTGAGAGAAAATTTGATTTACTCAACGTACATGAACAAGTTACTTATATATACATCATGTCATGATTTCGGTCAAGTAATATGATATGGGGGAACTGTTCAATATACATCCAAGGAACTTACTACTGTACAAATATATGGTCAATACTCAATGCTCGTAAAATGAAGTATGAAAATTCATGACTCTTAAGTAGTATATTTATGAAAATTATTATGTAGGATAATAGGAATTTATATAACTACTGAGCATGAAGTAAAAAGGGGAAAATATATACAAGTGACCTGTGATAAATAACTAACTATGTAAGTAAATAATGTGAATATATATAAGTGAGATGAATCATGTGAATATATACAAGTGGAATAGAGAATGGATATATCTAAAAGTAGGTAAATCATGGATCTATGTGCAAGTAATGTGAAGCATGTGATATATACAACTGTATTAAGTCATGGGTATATATACAAATGTCATGGAGCATATGATGGAAAAGTTAGGATATACATGTGATGAAGAAAAAAGTATATACATGAGATGCACAGAAAATATACATGGGTGACATAAGATGAACATGGCATATAAAATATGTGAGAACATAAGATAAGTAAATATACAAGTGGAAAGATATATGGATAAATTAGAGGGAAACCATAACCCATATAAATAGAGTCCAGTCCTCAACACGTAGTCCCCAGCAGAGCCACCAATATGGCCATCCCATCCCCTGAGTCTCTCCCCACTTATATGGAGTCGGTCTCCCAAAGGGATTATAATATTGATATTGTTGGAGAGGTGAGGTATGTGAACCTGAAAATGTAATATTTTATATTGTAATTATTATAAATTAAAGCTGGTAAAATTTTGTGATAAAATATTTGATTCATTGAGTCATTTACGCCACATAAGCTTGATACATAGAGTGAGGCGCGTTTATTTGGATTAAATGGACTTTTGAACTTAAAGATCATGCAAGCGGCTCTAGAACACAAGACTTTCGTTTCCACATGATTTGAAGACATATCCTTTTGGTTGTTTTGTGAATTGAACTTAATGCTATACACACTTGGACTTTTTCAAAATTTGTTTTTAAATTGGATGAACAAGTCATATTTTTACCTAGTATTGTTATGTAAATAGTTTTGGGAAGTTTCATAACATAAAGTGCAAAGTTTGAGTCCTTTTCTGATTTCAACCTCAAACCATTCGCATGGTCCTATTCGTAATCATGCACAGGGAACTATTTGCATGGTTAATACGTAACTTGTACACACGGTTGCACTAAGGTTTCAGCACTGGTTCAAATTGTGTGCACAAAAAAAAAATAAACCATGCAAACGACAAAGGAGTTTTTAAAAACATTTCTACAAGTAGGCTATTTTCCCCCACCCATTTAAAAGGATTTAAAAATCTCATATTTCAAAATCACTTATGAGTACAATTTTTAGGTTGAGTTCTCTTCATTACTTTTATATTATCAAATTTAACTTGCTCCCTCTAACATTTTTAAAACATAGATTTATAAATTGATCTTTGATTCTTTGCAAGAATCGAGAGTAGTTTTGGTTATGATCTAAACTATTCTATTCAATTCAAACTACTACACTTTCAATTCCACGATATATTACACATTGATGTAAAATTGAAGGTTCTTTAATTCATTAGAGGAAATGTAACATGGTGTAGTTCCAAAGAGAGGAGTGGAGTTTCTAGTTCACTTTGTGGAACTCAATATGGATTTCTATCTTCTAGGAGGTGGAATTCGAAGTTCATAGGTTACTACTCATGAGGGCATGAGTGAGAGGTACCTTGTTGCTTTGAATAAAACTCTTTTTTGTAGAAGAGAAATTGGAATGCGTCGACATAAATATGTCTTGTGGATTGTGTGTGATTGTTAATTTTTCAACTGCACACTTTGATCACACACTACATGTAGATCACATCTAGATCTAGTGTTATTTGCTAAAATTGGAATTAGGTGTTAAACTCTATTTATTTTCAGTATATTTACCTAATTAATCTCATGTGTTGTTGACCTAAATTTTTTACCGCATCACTTTATTATTCTATGTCTTATGTTAATTGAAATTGAAAGAGAAATAAAATTAATTATACATGTTATTAAATAAAACCTATTCAATCTCTTTAGGTTTGTTTTAGATTAAACACTTGTGGTTTAAACACACATCCTCATGATGTGGTGTAGAGATTAGAGTCGTCAGCCTATTTTACTCAAAAGAGGAAAAAAGAGTATCCATCTCCTAAGAAATGGCATAAAAGTAAAATAGTGCATGCGAAACTAAATAAGACCTTAGGATCGGAGACTATTTTATAGAGTGGGAAGGTGTTAGGAAACCACTCCTCCCTTTTGGTCTCTCGTGGGTTTGAAAAAAGGTGTTCTCCTTCTCCTAAATGCATGAACAAGTATAACATGTGTGAAATGTGCAAAGTAAAAATATGCACAAATGTGCGAGTATGTGTATGTTTGTGAAAAGTTAAATCATCATATCCATATCATTGAAATATGGGAATGAATCATTCTAAGTATATGAACTGACTATAAAGTGTGTGAAAATAACTAAAATATGAGTAGTGTCCTAACGTTATAATATCACTATAGAAAACTGAATAGGCATGACATGGGTCTTCTATATGATTCATAAAGATAAGGAAATTATCTACATAGATGGAATATGATAAGTATATAGACAACGCACTAATGTGTGAGTATGAAAAAAATGAGATAAATAAAGCAGGACTTGAATAGATTTGGGATGCCTACGTGGCAAAAAATGGCATCAAAGTCCACGTAGTTGTTATTGAAACTAAGGTTGGGGTCTAACCCATAATCCTAAATTAGAATTTTTACTTTTATTTATGCAAATGTGTGTGAAGTGTGGTAAAATGTGACAAAAGGTGAGAAAACTTTAATTTTGAAATTATGGTGTAAAACTCCTTTTTTGATTTTTTTTTCTCAGTTTATATACACATATATATATATAATAATAAACTAGGATTAGTGTAGAAATGATTAAAATAATCTAACTATATGATAAGAATACTAAAATACATTAAATGTAGTTTATTAATCTAATGAAATGGATGTGGCTTTGGACCTTCAAGCTTTTGAGGATTCTATTTTTAAAGATTGTATAGGCTGATTTTCAAGTGTATGATTTTGGTGGTGGACTGGTGTATAAAGGTGAGGCAAGATTTATTTAAAGGAATGTTGAGGGAATACGATGAAAATGGTGTGGGTTGAATTTGAGGAAAGTTGACACACTAAAATTGAGTTACTCAAACTTTCAAGCTAAGAAAATCTCGACATGCCAGCATGCAGGTGAGTTGTCCAGCATAAGCTGACGAAAATGGTTTTTTAGCTGTAAAATAAGAAGTGTAAGTCCAATTCGAGCACCGACATGACTGTTGGAAACATAATTCAAAGTTCTATGACATTGTTTGGACATTTGGATATGCACATTAGTTTGACATTCACTTTTGTTATTAGTTTGATACTTTCTATGCATGGTACTAACAAGTAGCCATATTAATTATTATTGATCTTTTCTAGGTATGGGACTAGTTGATATGATTTTACATTGTTCTATCCTAGGCTCGAGACTACGGTATGCTTTTGAGTATTTTCCTAGTTAAGTGGCTAAGTGATAGTTATGGTTTTGATGATATCTAGGTATGAGACTAAGGATGAATTTATTTGTGAGGCCTGAATTATATTTGGGCGTTAGTTGTAAATAATGGAAATATGATAATGAAAATATGATCAATACATAAGATAATAAATAGGTATTAGATACAAAAAGATTGCACATTATAGTATGTGAAAGGTAGTGCTGACTAGACATTACGATATGTGGAGGACTTATGAAAATTGGTTATAATAATGTTTTAAGTTGACGTCATAGTATGTGTAGTGTCTGGTGTTGACTGGATATTACGATGTATGCGGGACCTATATTAATTGTCCATAGTGAAGTGTCTTGTATGGTGAACATCATAGTATGTGAGGACTAATAATTTGAGCCGATGGGCTTTGGTGATGTGTGTGAATATTATCTGATGAGACATTAGACGCATTACGAGTATGTGTTGGGTCATAACAAAGACATACTGGCTATAATGGTGTTGCTTTGATATTACATTAATATTGAGAATGATAATGGAAATAGATTTAATTAATGTTGAAAGAAACATCATTGGATTTGGGTAACTGAGTTGGTTTACTTTGTGTGGGTAATGGTTATAGATTTTCATTACTCGCATCGTTAGTTATATTTCTTCGTTAATTAAAATATTCTATTGTGAAATTTATCTTGTATAATGCTTATGACTAGATTCATCGATCCTATTTGAGACGAGCAATTGGTATTATTATGGTGGTCCCTAACCCATTATTGTTGACTAACCTTTCGGAATAGGTTGATGGATAATTGGATAGTTTTGGAGATTAGCGGAGTTGGCATTAGATTTTATTTTATTGCGTCGTTCAATTTCCTTTCTGGTCATTTTATTTATGAGATATTTGTATTTGGATTTAGTGGGTCATTCGACTACACGGTTGATTTATGATTTTTAATTGAAAATATTTTATGTAGTTGAATTTCTATTATTTCAATTTTATGTTATTGCATTTTTCACATGGTGTTATTACTGCTTTAAAACCTGAACACACATCATCTGGTTAGTATTTAGACTCTGGATGTTCTAAGCATATGACAGGAGATGAAACTAAACTTTTAAACAAAACCAGATATGCTGGTCGTAAAGTCATTTTTGGTGTTGGAGCTTCATCTCAAATCATAGGCAAAGGAACTCTCCAAGAAGATGGGCTTCCTATTCTTAAAGATGTTCTTCTAGTTAAAGGTCTAAAGGCCAACTTACTTAGCATTTCACAATTTTTTGACTCAGACCATGCTGTTACCTTTTCAAAGAACAATTGCAAGATTTTAAATGAAAAAGGTGAATGCATAATTACTGGATTCAGAACTCCTAACAACTGTTACACTGTCAAGAACAATTCTGAAACTTGTAATATTGCCAGAATGGGCGACAACGAGATATGGCATAACAGAATGGGTCACATAAATTACGATAATATTAGTAAATTGTCTACTCAAGACATAGTAAGAGGAATTCCAAAAATTAAACCCATTCATAATATTGTTTGTGGTTCCTGTCAAGAAGGTAAAATTGTTAAGGCCCCTCACAAGAAAGTCAAAGACATTCTCACCTCTAGTCCCTTAGAACTCATCCATATGGACCTAATGGGTCCCTCCCAAACTGTTAGTCTTTGTGGACACAGTTACATCCTAGTTATGGTTGATGAATTCACTAGATTTACTTGGGTAGCCTTTCTAAAATAAAAGTCTGACACTTTTCAAACCTTCCTAAAAATTCTTCTTAGGATTGAAAATGAAAAGGACATTCAAGTAAATCGAATCCGTAGTGATAGAGGTGGTGAATTCAAAGACACCAGTATTGTAGAATACTGTGACTATAATTGTTACAAACATGGGTTCAGTGCTCCTAAGACTCCTCAACAAAATGGAATCGCCGAGAGAAAGAATCGTACCTTGCAAGAGATGGCACGTGTCATGTTATATGCCAAGAACTTACCTAAATATTTTTGGGTAGAATCTATTCGTACTGCGTGTCACATCATTAATAGGGTCTATATTAGAAAGAATTCCAAACAAACCCCTTATGAACTTTGGTACAATAAGAAGCCTAATCTCAAATGTCTTAGAACCTTTGGCAGTACTTGTTATGTATGCAAAGATAGGGAACACTTATCTAAATTTGAGAGTCGGGGAGATAAAGCCATATTTCTAGGATATTCGCCTAACAGTAGAGCTTATCGAGTGTATAATCTTCGTACTAAAACCATGATGGAATCCATAAATGTAATTGCTAGTGACACTACTGTAGAAAGCAAGAATGGTGAATTACCTTTGGAATAAGAGTCTTCAAATATTTTAGAAAATGACCCCTCTAAAATAGATAATTCATTACCTATTGAGACACCTGAAGTACCTAACTGGGTTTCTAAAGATCATCCCATAAACAACGTAGTTGGAAACCCTAGTGAGCCAGTGCGTACAAGATCCCAACTTAGAAATTATGCACATTATGCATGTTTTGTTTCCCTTGTGGAACCAAAGAATGTAAATGAGTCATTGAATGACTCTCACTGGATTTTTGCTATGCAGGATGAACTTTTACAATTTGTCATTCATGATGTATGGTATCTTGTTCCACGTCCTGATCACAAAAAGGTTATTGGTACTCGTTGGATTTTCAAAAATAAAAGTGATGAAAATGGGATAATAATTAGAAATAAAGCTAGATTAGTTGTTCAAGGATACTCCCAAATAGAAGGAATTTATTTTAACGAGACCTTTGCCCTTGTTACTCGTTTAGAATCAGTTCGTCTGCTTTTCGCTATAGCTTGTCACATGCGTTTTACATTATATCAAATGGATGTCAAATCTGCGTTCCTAAATGGAATACTGGCTGAGGAAACCTATGTAGAACAACCTAAAGGGTTCATTGACCCTAAGCATCCAAATCATGTATTTCGTCTGAAAGAGGCTTTATATGGCTTTAAACAAGCTCCTAGAGCTTGGTATGAGCGACTTTCCAATTTTCTTTTGGATAAAGGGTTCAAAAGAGGTGGAAATGACCAAAATTTATTTGTCAAACATTTTGACAAACACATTACGATTGCTCAAGTTTATGTAAACGATATTATATTTGGATCAACTTCTACCTCAGAAGTAAAATCCTGTTCAGAAATTATGAGTAAGGAATTTCAGATGTCCCTTATGGGGGAGTTACAGTTCTTTCTAGGTCTCCAAGTCAAACAAAATCCAGAAGGATTATTTGTTTCGCAATCTAAGTACGCTTTAGAGATCGTTAAGAAATTTGGCCTTGAGAGTGCTAAAAATGCTAAAACACCCATGAGTACTACGCTAAAACTTTTTAAAGATGACAATGGAACATCTGTAGATCCTACTCTATATCGTAGTATGATAAGCACTTTACTATATCTTACTGCCTCACGTCCTGATATTATGTATGTTGTGTGTGTATGTGCTCGATATCAAAGTAACCCTAAAGAGAGCCACTTGAATGCTGTTAAACGTATCATTAAATATGTAAATGGCACTCTAAATCTTGGTCTTTGGAACACTAATGACACACCAAGCACTATAATTGGGTACACTGATGCTGACTGGGTTGGGTGCACTGATGATAGTAAAAGCACTTCAGGAGCATGTTATTATATAGGTAATAACTTGGTAGGATGGAGTAGTATAAAACAAAACTGCACATCACTCTCAACAGCTGAATCTGCATACATAGCCGCTGGCAGCTGTTGTGCTCAATTAATGTGGCTTAAACAAATGCTAAGTGATTATGGTATTCAAGAAAATCAATTACATCTCTATTTTGATAATCAAAGTGAGATTAATATTTCTAAAAATCATGTTCAACACTCGCGAACAAAGCATATAAAAATAAGACATCATTTTATACGTGAATTGGTTGAATCTAAGGAGTTAGAAATCAATTATCTTCCTACTGATATACAACTCACAGATATATTTACCAAACCTCTAGATTATAATAGATTCATTTCATTACGTAAATCTATTGGTATGGTTTATGCTGATTAATCTTTTTGCTGTTTATCCAAGTTTTTCCCTTTGTCCATTTGAGACAAAATGGGGGAGAAATTTGATTCTATTCAACTCTTGCATATTCTAAATAGCTTGATCTTAGTGAATTATTGTAGGTTCTTATTGTACAGTTACTCTTTACAGTTGTAATAGGGTATTCAAATGTACTTAGTTGAGTTATGTACTTTTTGATTTCTAGGATATGGGCAGATAGAATTTTGATAGGAATAAGTTTTTATTTTTTTGTTGCCCTACGAGTCCAAGATGACTCAAAGGAGATTTTGCCTCATATTTCCAAAAGGGGAGATTGAAGCCCTTATACCATTGACTCACTTGAGTCTATATTGTATAATTGCTCATCTAGTTTGGAAATTGTGACAAAATTGCGTCTACCTAGAAACCAAAGAGCCTCAGAAGTTGGATTGCCTATTCATCTCTCTTTCTTGTTATGATCAAGAGACTATTGCCAACACTCACACACTTAGAATTCATCTTTTGCACATCATATTGCATAAGTGTGTGTGTACATGTGTTGTGTGTGTTTAAATCCCTAAGTTTGATTTTTAATAATTTTTTGGGATTTTTTAAACATTTTTAAATCATGTTTTTAATAATTAAAACTTGTTTTAAAAAGTTTTGGGGTCAATCTCTTAATATCACTTGTTATATTTTATGGCCTAAAGTTACCTTGGGTAGAATCCGAAAGCGGAAGAGACTTCAGGGTAGTCTTTGTAATTAGTTTAGACGCGCGTTTAACATCTCATAACTGGCCAACACATGTTTGCCTCTGATTGGTTAGATTTTTGTTTCTTTACTGAGACATTAGTCGCGTGTGTTTTCAGCCCTTGGATCATTTCTTATCAATGGTCTGCATGTTGCCTTGATGAATCCCCATGTAACTCTTTAAGACAATCAGCGCTCGTTTAAGCACCGCCTTGTGTGAGCCTTTAGATTCAAGTAAATTTAAATTGACACAATCTCAGCCCTTGGTTTGGATCAGATATCTCGAACCTTCCTCTCTCCCTTTAAAAAGGGGCCTTCTCTCAGACTTCGAGGATTTTTGCAATTTTCATTTCCTCAAAGTATTGAGAGAGAAGAGAGAAGAGAGAGTAGAGAGAGAAGAGAGAAGCCAGAGAGAGAAAAAAGTTAAAACCCTAACTTCGTCCAAATCCTATTCAAACCTAACCCAAACACTTCTTCAAAACACCATAGACAAAAACACCAGCCTGAGTGTTCTTGAGTGTTTGAGAGTTTGAGTTGAGTTATTTTTGTTGTTGTAACCTTGTGTTCGTGAGATCTTGTTTCCAACTTAGACTTTTACTTAGATATAGTTTCTGTTTCCATAGAAATCTCAGATCTGAGTTATTCATGTTACATTACACTTAGTTTTATTTTATTTCTCATCTTGAGAAATATATTGTTGATTGTTTTCTCTAAAACATTTTCTAACTTTGAAATCAACAATAAAATGTTTTCTGTTTATTGTTCTTGTAAACTAAACCTTTGACCTAGTTTGGAATCTCACTTGGAGGTTTCCAATCTCAAAAAGTTTTTATTTTAAATTCTGAGATTGATTAAGACCTTGTCTGTCTTCCTAGCAAGGTATCCGTGGATTCTGGGATAGTTTGAAAGGTCAAAAAGGATCAAAGTTTTCTTAGAAGAAAGAAAAAGAAAAGATCACTGCATATAGTGTAAACTGTAATTTGTTAGGACTGTTTGTACTTAATAAGTGTGTGTGTGTGTGTGTGTGCATGCATGTGTTAGAGATAACCTTCACAAACACTTACACCCTACAACACGAAAAGTGTTGGTGATAAGATCTTCAGAACATAAGTCGACGTAAAGTGATGGAACAAATCAAAAGTTGACAAACTGGGAGAACTACATCTACAATCATAACTGCAGAGAAGTTTGAGGACACCAGAGGGTACATTCCTAAACTTATATAGGTCTAAGTTGTTTGCATGTTAGTTATATAGTTTGTAACTCATATATTTGTTTTAGTGGATTTTTCTTTTTACTCCGAAAATTGTGAACAGAAGGCTTCTACATTTTCTTATCTCATTCTTGGTTGTGCTGTGTTTAAAACTGGTTTAAATTATTTTAAAACTTGTTGCTTAAATCTTGAATAGATCTCATACATACTATTTTATTAAACACATCTTGTGATTAATCCTTTTTGATTTAAGAAAAGAGTTTCTTCAAAAAACAACTCAGAGTTACTTAAATAGTTTATTTTTATAAACGGCTTTAGTAACGCATTTTCCACAAACTTGAGATTTTGGTGGAGCGAATTGGCATAACGTCATAGTGTGGAGCTAAACTCTGTCGATAATGGAGTTGTTAGGTGAGTCTGGTTGGATAACATGAATCTCAATCTTGTGGTTAACAGGGTCGGCTATGATTGCCGACTCCATTGTTGCCTATTAGAGGACGCATCTTGGTGTCCAAATCATGGACCTTGTACCCATGTTTGAGTAATAAGTTGACATACATAATATTCGAAGAACTTACTTAATCGATAAGTACCGTCCTCATGTCAAGCCTCATCACCCAATGAATTAGGACCAAAGAATATTTATATTTCATATTAACGTTGACCAGGTCATCATCAATAAAATTGATAGACCGGTCGAGATCAATGTATATACACTCGCATTTCATGAGGAGAAGTTTTGAGACTTCCACTTGGAAAGAATCATACATGCAGTCTGAGATCTTCACTTTTTCCCTCAGATTATTGCATATGCATTGAGATGGATACGTATAAGCATGTCTGGTTACAATCATCCTATCACGTGTCAGGTCTTTATCTTTGTCATTATTATATACTGCATTGATCGACGTTGAGGATTTTTTCTTATCTATGCCAATGTGTTACTTGAGGTGACCAGCCTATAAAAGGTCCTCTAGGTGTTGTTTGAACATCTTGCAATTCTTTGTCAGGTTATCATCCCTATCATTCGGATTGTTAACTATCTTTGGCAGCTTTTTATAGAATAGCTTATACTTTATCAAAGTGAGCAACTTGTATATTAGTTCCTTGAGTAATGTGTCTACTTCTTTGTAAGCACTATCATTATTTAGTGCTTTGGATCATACCTTGGATGTATCGGTATTTTACCCATTCTTAAAAAAGACGGTTAGTTTCCTACCTTAGAGGCCTTATTTGTGTCATTCTTCTTAGACTCCTTGGAAGCCTGCTCAGATGGAATATAAACATTGAGGAGATTTTCCTAAACTTTCGCATATTTCTTGATGTTATGCATGATATCATCAATATATGATTTTATCTTATTGGTGTAATACCCCGTATTTTCATACTATATTAATTTGGGGAATTATTAAATTTAATGTGAATTAATTATTTAATATAAATCCGGAAATTAATTAGGTTATAATTATTAACGTGATGAGAGTTAGTAATTATGGGAATTTTTTTTGAATATTACTAATGAGCAAAGTAATATATAATATTGGTTATATTAAATGTCACGAGTGAATAGAATGACAATTTTAAAAATTTGAGTCGGGACGCGCCCGTGTCGCGTCGGGACTAAATATTGATTAATAAAAGTGAACATATCATAAGTCACCCGTATGGTCATTTAGAGTGCGTCAAAGTGTCCGAAAGGGTCGAGATAGGCAAAAAAGTGTACCTGGGGGTTTAGTTTGGGTCTCGGGACGTTTTTAGGCCTATTTAACACCCCGGGAAGGCATTTTGGACATTTTACATTTTCGGGTAATTAAACCCAAGAAATTTCAAGGGTTATATCAGATGTCTAAGGTTTCCTTCTAGGGTTAAAACAACCAAAGACAAGTGACGGCCATCGGAGAGAGCTTTCAAAGCAATCCAAAGCCCAAAATCCATTCGTTTGCACCGCCACCACCACCAACGAGTAGATCGCGCGACGGGGAACGCAACCACACCAAATTCGTCATCAAACCATAACTCTAAAAATCCCAGGAAAGTGTTTATCTTTCTTATTTTCTTTAATTCATTACTCATGTTAGTCTATGGATGATTAGGATGAGTTTCACGGAAGAAAACCCAAGTTGGAGATAGGAAATCGCATGTAGTTATGATTTGAATGATAATCTGGACACCCCTTCACATGTAGAGGATTAAACCACGAATTTATGATGTTTTATAAGAAGAAAATTCTGGAAAAGATTGATAAGAACCATATTAAACAAATTCTAGGGTTCTTGAGATTTTTATGAAGTTTTTGCCAATAAATCCATGGTTATTGATATAAAACTACATGCTTTACGTAGAAGATGAATAATATGGGTGTATACTGATTTTAGTATGAATTTTAGGAAGTTTGGGTGTGAAAAATATGGATTTGGATGAGGTTGTGTGATAGAACCCGTAACTGGTTTCCTGCAGAAATTGCCATACCTGCTTGATCGATCGATCGAGCCAAGAGCTTCGATAGATTGAATGTTCGATCGATCGAGCCCCAGACCTCGATCGATCGACCCCTTCTGGCAGACTCATATTTCCCCTTTATAAATTAGTTGAATTCAATTTAATGAGAAATAATCCTTGGAAACCCTTATTAAAATGACTTGGGAGATAAAGAAGACCAATAGGACATATAAATAATTATGAGACCTTTAATGTAAGACGAGAGTTGTGTTTTTGGGATATTTACATATACGGGACGATGAAATTATGTATTAGGAGGAGTGACGTGTAGGATAGTTACATTGGAAATTAGATGAGTACCTACTGAATTCTACACTTGGGAGGATAGAGTCCATGAGTGTTATGTAATAAGATGGAATGACCCCTCAAATTAAAAGTAAGACATGAACGGTTATACGTGAGAACTAAATAATGAGAAATAAGGACAAATGTCGTAATTATAGGATTAGAGATGTACCTAACATGATATGGTAATAGTAGTATAGTTATATGACTGTGTTTATGCCTATACTATCAATGTGTAAAAATCGTGCCTGCGTTACTTGCTATCCTTGAGGTTACCGTGCTGGGACAGTCTTATCTCGATGGGACCTTTATAGGGGATACTGACTCGTACCCTAGAAGATTGAAATCCTTGGTACAGGCTATCGTGTCGATATTTCAGATGGTCCTAAGAGACGTGGGGGCATGTGCTATCCTCTTAGAGACTTGGAATCTATGCTTCGCCTCCATATTGTTTGTGTATGTGTTAATACAATTCGAGAGTGATTCCAAACTTGTATTTCCCTTAGTACGAGTGATACGGGGATTGGATAACAGAGTAGGCACGCACCATAATTTTTATGTGGGGCGTTATTAGAATATATATATATATATATATATATATATATATATATATATATATATATATATTACAAGTATTTAATATATATATGAAATTTTGAAATTTGGAACTACCTACTGTGCTGTGGTAAGTAAGACATGTACGATGACTCAAATTGGAAATACTTGTTTTGAAAAAGTATAATATATCACTAGGAAACTTTATTATTAAATAAAGTTAGAATGAGAGCTTTGTCATTAAATGAAATCTTCCTTTTAAACAACTATATTGTTCAGTTTTAAATCTTACGAGTAACCTAAGATAAGTTAAACCATTGGGAAGTTTAGTGCGATATAAGATAAGAAAATCCGTTGGGAAGGTTAGTGCGATAGGCATGCACATTAGAAGAGAGGTGAGAATTTCTCAAGAGAGTGTCGCACTAATATGTTGTTGCATTGGCTTGTAAACTTTTTAAATACTTGCTAAATAAATTTTAAATCATTTAAACTATCGGGCTCTGACCCGTTTCTATTTCTCTTTGTCTCTTGTATATATATGTATATATTACAGGTGCCCTGGCACAGGGGCGTCTTGCGTAGGATCCTTTGGAAGGAAGGCGCTACAGCTTAGGTGGGAGTTGCAGGCCTCTTGCTTATTCATTTAGTGGGGCATGTGTCACCCTTTCCATTATTTAGTTGTTTTATTGGACATTGTGATTCATTTATTTCTAGTTTTGTCACTTTGGGATTTATTACTGTCTGGATGTTTTACTTCAAGTTTTAAATGTTTGGATTTAGTTGTTGAATGTTTAAATTATTTGGATTATATGTTCCAGGATAATTGTGGTGTGATTCTTTAATATTGAATGGTTGTAAACATTTAAATCTTGGTTTATAAAATAAAATTTGGAAAGTAATGTCTAAAAATAGTTTTGACACTTAGCTTAATTAATTAGGGTGTTTAAATTGGAAAAGTTATTTTTTTCGACACTGATGCTAAGAATGAACCAACTGTTCACCTTGATTTAATTTAATAAAGGAGTGATCGCCCGGTATTTAATTAGGAGGGGTGTCACAATTGGTGAGATATTTTTAGAGGTCATCTGACCTAGCTAGACTGAACATGAAGGAATATATTGTTAACTTCTCGTTGCAAATGTTGATTCGTTAAAAAACTCCCAATATCGCTAATCATTCTTCTTGGGGTATTACCCCTTTATTTCTATTTAGGGAAATAAATGAATCAACTTCATTTACTTCCTTGCTGCTAGTAATAAATCAATTTTTGAATTGACCTACCAATTCCCTAAAGAACGATATTGACCTATGGACTAATTTCTCAAACCACCTGAGGTCAATTTTTCATATATTCAAACGGAAGGCATAGCACATAAGGGTATCGGGATGGCTCCACAAAGACATTTACTGTGTATAGTGCATGATATGATAATATGGATTAGACTTTCTATCGTAACTGGTGACCTTAGGAAAAAAAAATCCTCAGAGGCTCCAACGTCTCTATATCCACAGTCAAAGTAAAGGTCAACCTATGACCCAAAGCTATCCTAGCCAAATCCTTTAGGGTACATGCCAAGTTAGGGTTTAGTTCCCCTTATAACTCCTTCTTCATGAAATTTCAACAATCATTGCTATTGACTTTCTTTAATGAAAGCCTAGTCTTGGGTAAATTTCTTTATATATCTTGCAACAAACTATATAATTTAACCTTAAAGATAATCAATTCTTAACATTAAATATACAAATTTTATAACAATTTAAATACCATTCTTAGCATAAAAGGAACAAACAAAACATATGCCAAATATAAGGATGCGACACAAAAGTCCTGAAAATATAAACCTCATAAAGATGATCAAAACAATAATAGAGTGAGAGAGGTCTACAACAAAACACCAACTCCCAAATATACATGCCAATACTGAATCTCGATAATACAAGATAAATCCTGCTATCCATTATAAATTCCATCTAATATCAAGACTATAACTCACACAAATGAAATGTAAATGATAATATATCAGGAGAATGAACTTCATTGTTCTCGATAACTAAAAATGGAGAGAGGAAAAAGCAAGAGAGAGAGAGAGAGAGAGGAGGGTAAAGGATGTATATTATCTATATAAATGTAAACCCTTTGCCACCCTATTACATAGATATGAAACTGTAGAACATCGTGGGATGCAACAAATGTTCATATCAAGTGATACTCCTCAAGTACGCCAACATAGAGTATTTCTTCTAGGCACACCCAAAATCCACATTCACTAATTAATGCATTAATATCATTCCAAATTTCATTCCTAACATATCACTCATCGATACGTTAGTTTTACCCAATTATCTCACCCATCGGGTCATATTCATAAATAGCTAAGACTAGATTTATGATATTACATTAGATACTAAAGGGACGATATGTCTAACACATAACTACTCGTAAATTAAAACATCAAATTAAAGGTTATATTGATTAACTAAAGGTTATAACATTGTCATTCCTACCCATCTCTAAACTATGTTTGTGAGATGTCTAATAAAAATGAAATCCAAATAAAGAACCCCCAGCACACTTTTGTTTAGATAGGCAGTCGCTAAGATAATTAATTTAATAAACGTTTTTTAGGATGAAATTAATTAAGAGATTAAGTGAATTGAATATCTAACTTCCAAACCCAACCGTAATCCATTGAACACAAGCCAAAACAACCATAATCCAACAAGCCAATAAGTTTATCTCATATTCCTTTTAAATTTGCCTACGTGATTAATTCATTACTAAAAAATAATAAAAATAGTATATGGATTACATTGGATTCTTACACAAATTAGTCATATAATCAAGTCTAAGAATGTAATTCAACATAAGGGTTATTATTCATTTTTCAAGAGTTTTGACATAGTCTAATCATAATAAATGAGTCCTCATAATTTTATGTTCCATAAAGAAGACTCGTCTACTAAAATCTTATCAATTAGGTACTTATTACCAAATGCAGTACTCTCGATGCCAAAGGTAAAATCTTACAAAGAACATATATTTCAAAATTTAATTAATCCTTTATTAAGTCCATATTACTCATCATAAAATCAAGTTAATCATAAATCCGTAATGAACAACACATCCTAAAAATATAAATTTACTATTCAAGATTCAGTATTAAATTTCACATAAGTTTCAAATTCCTATAGGTTTCTAAATTATATTAACCCTATAATTAGGGTTCAGGTGAAGTTGAACATAATTATATATAAAAGGAGAAGAGTATATATCAACTTTCCTCAAAAGTTGAATTAAAACATAGCTTTGATTTTAAGAGAAGAAATCTTGAAAAGTTTGTCTTGAAAACCTCTTACAAAACTTAATTTGATCATTCTTGGAAGTCTTTTTGAATCCTTGTTTGAAAACCTTAAAGATATCTTTATTTTCTTTGGAGGCAATGAGGTTTCGTTAAAGAGAATTTAAAGGGTTTCAGGTTTTCTTGGTGAGGAAAATAGGTTGAAATGAGGTCTATGGGTTTAAAATAAGATAATTTTTTTTAATTTCCTCACAACAAAAATCCAACCGGAACACCCCGCGAGCAAGTAGAAACCCAATACCCTCAAGTCTGCAGTCACAAACTCATGCCACGGCTACATATGGAGAGGTCATGGTCTCGGCTCGGGCGTGAGTCCAGTTCTCCATTGGCAGTTGTAAACCCCAAAATTAAAAAACAATACTTGTACCCGAAGAAAAATATAAGAACACATGCACCCTCAAGTCTTTTTAAGAATTCTCCATGAGTTTAAAACTATTTTTGTCTTCTTAAAATTCTTAATCTAACCCCATACTATAATAAAATTAAACTTTAGCCCATAAAAGTATATGAATTAATGAATTGAAATCTAAAATTCAAAATTAAATCATTTTAACTTTTAAATCCTCATAAATGATTTTAAGCTCTCTATTTCCATTATATAATTAGTCTTAGTTTATTTTTAATTAATTATAATTATTCTCATTTAATTAATTATAAATCCTTTCATTCTCCCCCTCTAACAAAAAGAATACCATCCTCGGAACTCATAGGAAACTACATATCCATATTTCAAAATAATTGTGAAACTGGTGTATCATTGTATCCTCTCACTCCCAAATGAACACACCTATGTTGTGATTACCCCACTGAACACGAAATAAGGGCATCTCCACAGAACCTATAATATTGATCTTAATATGTAAAATACTCACAGCCTCCTCACTATATGAAGCATCGACCTCTAGCAGGATGTCCCCTAAATTAATGTGCTCATAAGCGACTGCACCATGTAATATCCAATGAATCATAGATACATAGAAGAAATTATATACCTTGTTTAAATGGTCTAAAAGTTATAGATGATATACGAATTCCCCTACCCGATTCATGATCATAAAAGATCTAATAAACCTTGGGAGCAACTTCCTTTTTTTCCCTTAAAATGCATCAAACCTTTCATGGGCCACACCTTAAGAAGAACATGATCGCCCACCTAAAACTCAATGCCCCTCATCTTTAAATTTGCAAAACTTTTTTTCCTCCTTTGCGTTGTCTTAATACGATTTCTAATCATTTTAATCCTCTTAACCATCTCCTGAACAAGCTTGGGTCCCAATAAGCTACTATCATCGGGGTCCATCCAACACACCGATGATCTACATGGTTGCCCATATAATACCTCATACGGTGCCATAGTTATCGACTTTTGATAATTATTGTTGTAAGATAATTATACGAACCACAAATGAACCTCCCAACTACTATTAAAATCCAATGCGCAATCTCGAGCATATCCTCCAAATTATGGTTCACCTGCTTAGTCTACCCATATGTCTGCGTATGGAAAGACACACTTAATTGTAACCTAGTCACCATGACCTCTTAAAAACTTCCCTAATATCAAGATACAAAAGTTAGATAATAATCTTAGGTGATTTGGAAAGGTATCCCATGCAATAGAATAGTCTTTAATACATGCAATCATGTATACTGCCATGCTATAAAATATGTGCATACGGGTAAGAAATTTTAAAACTTAGTTGGGAGGTATAGTAGAATCCAAATATGGTCATGTTACGTAGGTGTCAAAGTCAATCAGGTGATGAACTTCAATGAGTTATTATCGCACTTATACTCGGGAATGGGTAAGGTTTGAAGTGTACCCAATGGTCATAAGTGATCCATCTTCTCTATTTGATATGTGATGAATATCTCAATTTATCTCGAGCCACCAATATTGTCTCCTCATGTCCAGGTTAATCTTATATCCACTAATATTCCTAGAAAACTAGGATCCACGGATCTCCTATATGGCGATCCTATGCAAAGTCTCATCCGTAAGTATAGTAAACCTTCCTATTTATCGCAAACCACCATTTGAACCAATGATGTAAATAGCTACATCGATGGCTAAAATATCAACAACTTTATTCTTACATGCCACATCATTTACATGTGATTAAACCACCAGTATAATAACATCGGGAGTTACAGTGATCATCCCCATGAAAACATCAGCCAACTCACCAATCACATGGACAAAACCCATGTAGGTCAACTAAAGAGTCGACAAACTACTTCTCCATTTACAACTCAAAACTTCTGCTAGTACATTGGTCTTTCTCAGGTGATATTGAATCAAAAGCTGGTAGTCCTTGATGAAAAAGAACCACCTTCACTGATCAGTGTTTAAATCATTGTGTGTGAAAAATATTAAAGACACTTATGATCACTAAGGAGCTTAAACTTATTACACCATATAATGTATCCAAATATGTAGTTTGAATACTACCAACGATAACTCTAAATCATTTGTTAAATAGTTAATATCATGAGACTTCATCTTCTGAGATGTATAGGAGATAGGAAGATCCTCTTACATCAACAACCTACCTAATCCTTATAGGTAAACATCAGCGTATACTAAATACATAACCCCACTTTAGAGAGAACCAAAACTATAGTCAAATTCAATATCTCATTGAGAGTTTCGAAGGCATGTTGACACCTCTCAGTCTTAACAAACTGAATACCCTTTCAGGTTAACTCATTTAGTGGTCCTGCTATTTTTGAAAATCCCTCAATGAACCTCCAATAACAATCAACCAATCCTAAGAATCTACAAACCTCAGTTATCTACTATGATGATGTCACTGGGATCTACTGAGGATAATACGATTGATGTTGATGTTGATGTTAATGTTTAAACTGGGGCATAAATCCCTACTGCACTTGGTGGTCCTACCCCTAATTCTATCCATAATGACTTTATCCTTATTGGCCATGACCCTGTCTCAGTTGAACCTCACGTTGTTGTCCCTAAAACTTTGCACTCAAATAAATATGGGATCTATGTCGCCTGCCCTTATAAATAAATCACACTCCATAAAATGGGGTTGTGAACACCCCTAATTCCTGGTTTTATGGTTGTTACTTTCTCTACCCCTCTTGAGGGGGTCCCTAGAGTTTTTTATGGTGTCTCTCTTGTTCATGCCTAAAAAGCCTCCACTACCTTGGCCCTACTATCCCTAAACACCACATATGCTGCCTCTTGAGATCGTCTCTACCTTGAGCCATTATATTTTCCCACCATCTCTAACTTCTTCTTATGTGACCTACGATCCTAAAAAATCATAATCATGGTGGGGGTGTCATTAGCCCAAATGATATAACCCTGAACTCGTAGGAACCATAACTAATCAGAAAGGCATTCTTTAGTACATTCTCCTCCCGTCCCCAGAACAGAATTTAACCTAAATAAAAATGTATCTTTTTGAAGAATGAAGCACCCTGTAACATATCGAGTAAATCATCCATCCTCGACAAAGTCCATATATTCCTCACTATCACTTTTTTCAACTTGAGGAAGTCAACACACAACCGTAGTGAACCATTTATTTTCTTCACAATGAGAACAAGAGCTCCTTATGGATATGTTATATGTCAAATAAATATGTTCTCCAACAAGTGTTTAATATGTTCTCTCATATCCAAAGGAGCCATCCAATATGGTTGCTTCATAATATACTTAGTGCCAAGTGCCAAGTCAATATCTCAGGTCGGCAGCAACCCCTGGCACCTCCTCAAACATGTGCTAAAAAACCCAGACAATCAGTATCGAGTCTAACACAATAGTTGTCTTATGTTGAGTCCCTTCATTAATAAAATAAAATTGTGTCATGGAATCACCCTTTGTCCTAGGCATAAACACAAAATACATCTCCTGACCCGATATCATGAAAAGAATAATCGGATTCGGCACGAATATTGTATTTTTCACCCCTTATACTTATGCATTTTAGCCCTCTCGGGTGCCTTAATTCATATATTTATGATCATTAACAAAAAAACCTCCGTTTTATATGTTAACATACTTTATTAAGTATAACTGAGCTTTTGTAGGTATTTCAGTGCTTAGCGTGAAGTTGGGTCGCTTTTCGAAAAAGTTTCGTTGAATATTGCAGCTTCAGGGGCATTCTAATAATTTCAGCATTTGAATTTTAATCCCAAACGCTTCACCGAAGTATAATACCTTTGATTTCTCTTCGCATGGATGCTGACGGTGCATGATTCCAAGTTGTAGCGAAGGAGTTATGACATTTTAGGATGGTTTTGCCTTCAAAATCACACTCAAGGGCACACTCAAGCGCATTTTAGTCATTTCATCATTTAGCTTCTTGGCCTAATGCCTTCTTCAATGTTTTATTCCTCTGATTTACCTTCTCTTATCCTCTGACCGTGCCTTATTCCGTGTTATAACGAAGAAGTTACGACATTTTTCATCAAGTTGGATAAAGCTGCAGCAACTAGACATGTAGGGTGAGAATCGATTCGGAATGGTGAGAATAGATTCGTTTTGCACCAGAAAGTTTTTTTTTTCATTTTCCCTTGGAACACCTCTGAATCAATTCGGTCCCCTATTTTCAGATTTCATTTTATTACAATTTTGCCTTTTGGATTTTGTATATATAACTTTTTCTCTCATTTTTTGAGAGAGATATCTTCATTATGCTTTAGTTTTTAGGGTTTGTAAAGGGGGAGCTTCCCTCTCCTCATTTTGTGTTGGATTTTCACCCATTAATGTAAGCTTTTTACTATTCATTATCTCCTACCTCCATAGTATGCCTTATTTCCTTTGTGTATTTAATTTCTTGCCTAGATAATTGTTATAGTGTATTTGTTTCTTCTTTTATTTATTAATTAGTTGTTTATTTACTTTAACCATGCCTAGTGAGTAGTTTGTTGTGTTTGGATCACGTGTCCGCCATTGATGGACGTCGAGCTCCAAAAATTAGGTTCTAGGGAAAATTGCATCTAATTGAAACCTCGGGTATTAAAGTCCGATTATTATGCGTTTAACTTTCTTTGTCATGCAATGTTAGTGTTTATAGGGATAATCTGAATTTAATCCGCGTGTGACCATTTTTTATTAAATGTTTAATCTCGCAACTTTGGGTTAAATTCCTTATTGTGTGATGTTTATGCTTAATTGAAAATGCTCGATTAAATATTTTCAAACCAAAATTAATTATTAGTTGTTTAGCCCATGGTGGGGACGCGATCCCGACTCTCGTTTTAATTAGTTGTAATTTAGAGTTAACTTCTTATTTTTCCTTTTTCACTATTTCAACCCATCACCTTTTACACTTTTATTCTTCATATAATAAATCAATTAAAATCTAAAATTCAATCACTCCGTGTGGATTATCGATACTCGACTTACCGCTAACTTGTATCGCAAGTGCATTCGTAATTTAGGTTTTTATATTGAGTACGCAAAAAGAAAACAACTATTAGCGTTATGACCCAATGCTACTGTTCACGAATCATAAAAAAAGGCGCCATTGTCGGGTAGTGTTTTGTTTTAGATTGTAATTGTTTAATTATTTTGTAATATTCTTTCTTTCATATTTGTGTTCTTTATTTTATCCTTTCTTTTTTACTTGTGCTAGATTGTTTCCATAGATTGAAATTTTGGCGCTTGTCATTTTATCGAATTATATTTTTTTGAAATGGCTTGCTATAACTCTTTAGATAACTTTAATTGTTCTCAGAATAATTTTCCAAGTTATACTCACAAGATAATGCGAGAATGCCTACAAATTATTGAAAATGAATGCTTTGAGCGTGAAGTTAAATAAGTTGTAAGTAATCCCTCATTGCCTTGGGAAGATAATTTGTAAAGTGGGGATTCCATTAGCTATGAGCAAACCTCATAAGAAGATGTTATGTCTTCTTGTTAGTTTGATCATGAGTTAATGATTAAGGAAATTAATGACCGACCGAAATTTCTTAAGATTGGTTTTTGGAGAATGATGAAATGCTTGATGAGATAATTTCTTTACAAAATCGCGTCGAGGTTGAAACTTGTGTTTCGCCTCCACCCCTTTTTGATGAAGAAATAATTGAGAGTGATCCAAGCTTTAACACTTTCTAATTTCAACCTCTTATCAATTCTTCTGATTATATAGAGGTTGATGGTGCTTCTTTTCCTTTATTCACCACTATTCTAGAATCGTTATATTTATCATAAGAATCGATTGAAAGTCTTAGGGACTTTGACCCGATTCTTGCACGGTAATGTTATTTTGAGATGCTTCATCTCATGGGCTATTCACTTACACAAGCCCTACCTAACCTTCCAATTGAAATACCTTGGGGATGTGATTTTGATTTTCCCGAGATCGATGAGGTCTTGCCCCCCGTTTTATCCAAATCCCCCATCATCCCACTAAAAATTTTAATTGGTGATAGTTCATTTTGTACGCCTTACACATGCCTTTCGTTGTTCAAACGGAATTCCTATTTTTGGTGAGGCATGTTTCCTTTTCAGGGTCCACCGTTGATCTTTCAAAATCAAATCCCATTTTGGGTGGACCCTCAACTATTTAGACTTCTAGTGTATAGTTAGTGTGAAGCCTAAATAGCAGTTTATAAATAGTTATTTTTTAATTTTCTTTCTTTCTTTTTTCTTTCCTTTTAATTTAGTCTAGTGTAATTAGTAAACTTTTTGTCATTTGTTATTGCTATGCTCGGTACTAAATTTTTTTAGATTCGTTTGGACTTGCGCTTATTAGAAATCGCTCCAATTTTGGGTAATATCATTCTTTTCCTCTCTTTGTGTTGTGTTCTTAATGCGCATAACATTTAAGTTAGGGGTGTAGGATATTCTATCCATTTCTTATGTAGTCCATTGACTTTCTTACTTGCTAGTTACTAAGTATACCTTTTCGTTAAATTTTGAAAATTTTCAAAAATATTTTCTTTATTTTTTCTCTTTTGTTGGGCATTTTGCCTTTGTTTCCGATGATAAATTTTAATAATTGGCCGATCCGATTAACAACTCCATAATGCATGCTCTCAATTTTAGAAGTCATTAGACTTTAGTCCTCAAATCATTGATATTATGAATAACTTCAAGAATTAAACTTTATCCCATGAGCACATGCGTTTTTTTTCTATTGATTTGGTTTAAGATTTTTATAACTCGGTAATCTTTTGTTGCATTGTATATACTTACACTGGGTAAGCTTTGTACCTTTCATCATTTGTGAGTGTACACACTATTCTTTCCTCTTTGAAACGTTGAATTCGTCGGTAATCTCTCTATTCTTTCATTGATTGTTCATTAATTGAGTTTATATCTTGAAATGTGTAAATTGATAATGGTTTTCATATATTGTTTTCACTCGAGAATTAGGTAAACTTTATGAAATGATCATAGGAGATCTTTGTTATATCTCAAATATTAACCTTAACCTAACCATATATGTTTTCTCTAGTCAACCCTTTTGAGCCTAAATATTAGCCTTTCGTTTCATTAGCCAAAATTCAATAACCAACTCCACATTGGAGTTATATACCATACATATTACCTTTCATACCTTTGTTTGGAATGTTGTTCCGGAATGAATGATGTTATTGTCTTGAGGTTTCAATTAAGCATGAAAAGAGTGAGAAAAGTAGAAAAGAAAGTAGTGAAAAAGAGAAATGAAAAACAAAACAAAACAAAACATGAGAAAAAGAAGAAAAGAAAATAAAGAGAAAGTTGAATATATTGTGTATAGTTCAATAATCCTTGTTACTCTCCAATTGTTGTATTTAATGCTTGATTATGGAACTTGTTTTCCATTTTCGTTATTCCTCACATTCTTCCCATTATTTGAAGTTTTCATTCCTAACAACTTTGAATATGTACATATACCTTTCATTTCTTACCCTACCTAGACTACATTACAACCCTATAAAGTCATATGTGATCTCTTGTGTGAATTTAATTTAAAAGTCAAAATAATTTTGATAATGTGTGAAATACATTTCGCCTCCTTAAATGAGCGATATCTTTCATTGAGATTACAGTTTTTAATTTCCTATGTAGCGTTCTTCATTTGTGACATGTGCGCGGCCTAGTTTCCCTTTACATTTACTCTTTATGGCCGCATGTTCTGTGTATTACCTCCATTTTCATAGTGGATTCAATTGTTGAGTGTAATATCTGGTGAGTATTGATATATGCATTCTTTTATGTTTATCCGATTTATTTATGTTTTGGCCAAATCATATTTTGCATGTGCTCGCTCCCCTCCCACTTGTAATGTTTCAATTCTATGAAGTTTGTTCTATAATATTACTAACAACAGACTTTTATGTGAATTCATTCACTATGATATATAACATGTTTGAAATCAATTTCGTCATTGTTGAGTTTGTCATATGTGATTGGGCATATTTTGGAGGAAACTACATGATGTTTATGGGATTCATCCCTGAAAACCCTCACAAGACGATACTCGTCCACTAAGGTAACCTAGGGGTTTAATGGCTTATTGCATATGCTAAATGTAATCATTCGCCCCCGAAAGTGGCATTTTTCCCCTATGTACATAGCTCTTTTTTGGTGGTTTTCTTGTAGTTCTTTCTTTGTACTTCATTGCTAGGGAGTAGTAATGTGTAAGTCAGGGGGTGTGATTCGGCACGAATATTGTATTTTTCACCCCTTATACTTATGCATTTTAGCCCCTTTGGGTAGCTTAATTCCTATATTTATGTTCGTTAACTAGATAAACTCCATTTTATATGTTAACATGCTATATCAAGTATAATTGAGCTTTTGTAGGTATTTAGGTGCTTAGCGTGAAGTTTGGTCGCTTTTCAGAAAAGTTTCGTTGAATATTGCAGCTTCACGGGCATTTTATTAATTTTAACATTCGAATTTAATCCCAAACTCTCCATGGAAGTTTAATCCCTTTGATTTCTCTTCACATGGGTGCTGACGATGCATGATTCCAAGTTGTATCGACGGAGTTATGGAATTTTTAGGATGGTTTTGACTTCCAAATCACACTCAAGGGCACATTCAAGGGCATTTTAGTCATTTCATCATTTGGATTTTTGGCCTAATGTATTCTGGGATTTTGTATCCCTATGAGTTACCTTCTTGTAGGCTCCGACCGTGCCTCATTACGAGCTATAACAAAGAAGTTACGGCATTTTCTGTAAAGTTACACAAAGTTGCAGCAACCATACCTGTAGGGTGCGAAACAATTCGGAAAGGTGTGAATCGATTCGTTTTTCACCAGAAAGTTTTTTTTTCATTTTCCCTGCTTTTGAATCGATTCGGACACCTTCGAATCAATTCAGTCCCCTGTTTTCGCATTTCATTTTATTACAATTTTGTCATATGGGTTTTGTATATATAACTTTTGCTCTCATTTTGAGAGAGAGATATCTTCATTTTGCTATTGTTTTTAGGGTTTATAAAGGGGGAGCTTCCCTCTCCTCATTTTCTGTTGGATTTTCACCCATTAATGTAAGCATTTTACAATTCATTATCTCTTACCTCCATTTTATACCTTATTTCCTTTATGTATTTAATGTCTTGTTTAGATAATTGTTATAGTGTATTTATTTCTTGTTTTATTTATTAATTAGTTGTTTATTTACTTTAACAATGCCTAGTGAGTAGTTTATTGGGTTTGGATCACGTGTCGGCCTTTGATGGGCGTCGAGCTCTAAAAATTAGGTTTTGGGGAAATTTCATTTAATTGAAACCTCGGGTATTAAAGTCGGATTATTATGCATTTAACTTTCTTTGTCATGCAGCGTTAGTGTTTATAGCGATAATTCGAATTTAATCCGCGTGTGACCATTTTTGATTAAATATTTAATCTTGCAACTTTGGGTTAAATTCCTTATTGAGTGATGTTTATGCTTAATTGAAAATGCTCGATTAAATATTTTCGAACTGAAATTGTAATTATTAGTTGTTTAGCACATAGTGGGCACACGATCCCAACTCTCGTTTTAATTAGTTGTAATTTAGTGTCAACTTATTATTTTTCATTTTTCACCATTTCAACCCATTACCTTTTACACTTTTATTATTGAAATACTAAATCAATTAAAATCTAAAATTCAATCACTCCATGTGGATTCTTGATACACGACTTACCACTATACTTGTATCAGTGCAGTCGTAATTTAGGTTTTTATTTTGAGTAGGCGAAACGAAAATAATGATTAGCTTTCTGATACGACGCTACTTTCCGTGCTTGATCATAGCCCAGCCCCTACAGTCTATGTGATCCTCATACCTAACTAACCAATCCATATCCAAGATCGCATCATAAAAGTGGATATCCAAAACCAATAAGTCCACCACAAGGCGCAATTTACCAATATATATATCTCCACATCGAAGCAAGTGTGACACCATGTAAATTTTAGTATTCAGGTTGATCAAGTCTAATTAATAAAATATTATAGGTCGTTTAAATAATTAAATACCATTATTAGCATGAAAATATCAAACAAAACATGTGACAGATAAATAGAAGTGATATAAAAGTCCTCTAATATAAACTCATATTGAAAAGTTCGCAATTATTAAATAGTCAAGACATAAATCCTCAAAATAAATCCCAAATGAAACTCAAGTGATACATGCCAAAACTAAAGTCCCATCATACATGACAACTGAAATCTATCAACATAACTAGACTAAGATAGACTAAATAATATATAAACCAAGTCATTCATGAGAGGAAATCTTGAAAGAGGTAGATATAAGGAATGCGTGCCAGTTGGAGTGAAGAAGACTAGGCGGGAGGTCCAACTCTAGCACTTGAAAGACACCATGAATAAAGATGTGTCAAAACCTAAAAAGTAGTTTAGATATGAAATTTGTAAGGGCAAATTTATAAATCGAAACAATTTTATGTTTTCCCTTAATTCCGTTTAAACAAAAATCTTCGAGTCATAGTTTAGGTTTTGAGTGCTTATCTTTTTTAGCCGGTGACGTCTCTGATTGGAGAGAGTAGTAGACAAGGTAGAGTGTCTACATCATTGTGTCATGTTTCTAGCCATGTTTCATCTTCAACAATCAAGGATCTTAGTGAGGTATGAATGCATTGTAGTTTTATCCTTGGATTTTCATTTGGGTGTTTTTTCAAAACTATTTAATGAAATTTTTGTAAAAGAAAATTAAAGAACAAATGTTTTTGGGACGTTCGAACGAACGGACCATTATCATTCGAATGAGATATGATATGTCTTTTAAAAAAGGTTCTAGTGAGGATAAAACGAGAATTGTCATCACTATAGAGAAAATTTCATTAGAAGTTTATAGAAACTACCCTCTAGGACTCCATAAGTCTCTCGTTACGTACCTAGCACCTCCTCATTTCACTACAAACCCTAGGTCAAACTCCGAGTACTGATCTAGAGGCCATCGGGAGCTCTCGGGACCCATTTGACTTCGATCAACTCTATTGTTAGAATGAAATCTCAATAAATATTTGAAGGGATCTAAATCCCCTTTCCAACGGTTATCCCCATTCGCAAATCGACATAACAATTTGAACGAACGGGCCATTTTATCACCGAAAATTGATCTAGACGTCATCGGGCGCTCCTAGGCTTCGATTTGACCCCAGTCAACTTCATCGACATAGCGAAATCTCTATGAATCTTTGATGGGAACTAAAACCCCTTTCCAATGGCCCACCTCATGGGTAAAATGGCATAACTATTTGGACGAACGATTCATTTTCCCTCAAAAATTGATTCGGAGGCCACCAGGTGATCCCAAGCTCCGTTTGACCAAGGTCAACTCTTCAAACTAGACTGAATGTTCCAAGGTCACTAAATACCCTTTCCAACGGTCCATCCTGTGGACAAATCAACGTTACAATACGGACAAACAAACCCTTTGCCTTCGAAAGGTCACCGGGCGCTTTCGAGCCCCGGTTGACCAAGGTTAACATTCTAAATCGAGCGAAGCTCTTTGGAATGTCAAAGTTCCTCACATAACCTTCCCAACGGTCCACCTCATATGTGGTTCTGACTTACCATTCAGACGAAAGATCCATTTTATGTCCGGTAATCACCCGTCCAAAGGACTGATGAGCGCTTTTGAGCCCCGTTTAACCAAAAGTCAATTCTCCAACTCGGGAGTGGCCTAAAATAATCTTACAGGTCTATGAATTACCTTTCTAACGACTTATTGTGTTTTACAGCCTTCTTCCAGAAAAATCTGCATGAGACTGCCAATTATCAGGTCCATTTCCCTACCTATCGGCAATGTGTCTAGGACAACCTACCAATTAGTAGGGCTAGGGCTACGTCGATCGGCACCCCCCTTACTTTATAAATATAGGGCATGACCTCACTCCCTAGTCACACCTTAGATCCATCAGTATCAGTGATCTTAGCAACATTCTCTTGAAATTAGCGAAGTTTCCTTATGTGGAATTCCTTTCCATCTTACATTACCATCCTTTTCGTGCCCAATTTGGCAAAATATCATTCTCTCACATCCAACATTCATCTGAACATTCAAGAGAGTTCATCCAAGATCAAGATCAAGCTTCAATTCTTCAAAGAAGGTCCAAAATCCTTCTCTCTCTCTTTCAATTTCGTGTTTTTGCATTAATTACATAAATTCATAATCTAGCTTTTACTTTAGTTCACACACATTAACATCTCACTTTTTATTAGTTATATTGCGCATGCTTTATTTTCTATGAAAAAAACAAAACAAACAAAAAGAGGGTTATACCTATAAATTCCAACAGTATTATCCATCACAATTTCTCATAACTAAAAAAATGTTCTACACACACACATATAATAAAATCCCATTTGAATCTATGGGATAAACCCGACCCTTATGCCGAATGCGAACAATATGGAATTTGATGCCTTTAAAGTCTATGTAGGCATTTTCAGTTAAAACCCGAGACTCGAGTCCAATTTTCCTATTTTCTCATCTTCACATTTGTCCCATTTTCATCTATACATTATTTTAATACATGTTATTTTTGTGATCCTTCTTAGCGTTTTATCCAATATATATTATTGTTGCATCATAATGATCAATATCCCAATAAATGCATAAATCATATTTTAATATTATTTGGGGAATATTCCTACGTATGACCTCGCTCTATCTTTTCCATGGTATGAGTTACGTAATTCAAATCTCCATTATATATACACGCACACACCTCACAAAGAAATAAAGGAAAATAGTAACACAAGACCATCAGAGACCGAAAGGGCGGGATGGGTGCCTAACACATTTCCAATCCGTATCTTAGCCTCCGAACCTTGGAACTATTAGTTTCGTAAGCATCACTTTGTCTTTAATGCCTCTCTCTCTCAAAGCGGCGACATGTTCTTAGCCTGTTTTGTGCAAAATAGATTGGCAACTCCATCTCTTTTCATTCACCCCACACCGACGATGGTCGAAGCGCTACTATAGTAAAGAGGGCGCGATACCTTTCCCTCCCCTCCCCCCCCCCCCCCCCACTCGGGAGAGAGAGAGAGAGAGAGAGAGAGAGAGGATATGAATACGGGGATAGCCACAGTGGGGACTTCGCCAGGGACTTTCATTCATAAGAGGGTTAAACTCTGTTTGCATGGGTGTCATTATTTTATGATTGTATGCATATGCACATACATGTATGTTCCCTTTTTTATCCTCTATTATTTCTTGTACATATATACCTCAGGCGTATATCACTACTCACTCACACACTTGTAGATTATCTCCATGTACACTTCACACTACTTGCACATAGGATCACTTATATCCACGTTGCACACACCACTTAGAATATTCATGCTTAGGTGTCACTAACACACACCTCCACTTATAACACTTGTATATATCCATGGTCACTCACACTTATCACGCACCACTTGTTGTTGATCCATGCTTAGGTTCACTACCACACACTCATTCATAGATAGTTACGCATCACTCACTCTCACATATCCATGCTTAGTATACTCTTCATGCTCCATGTTAGATTGACTTTTTATACTTGTACATTCTCATCTATTTACTATAATACTCATCATGCCAAATATATATATTCTCTCCATAATATACTAATCAAGAATGGTGAATTTTTCACACTACATCACCAAAGAGCATGGCTATTGACCACATTTTATCCCGTAATTGTGGGTCACTTCGTGATGGGCGTTGATCCGGCCGGTCGCAATTAGCCTAAGCGATATGAGTCTCACCTTCCATTGACTAAGAAGCTTCGACGTATATCGAAACGTTCCCCTTGCATCGTATTGCTTGAACGAAGCCATGTTCGGAGGTATATCGCAATGAACTCATTCACTTACGTTGAACCATGATTGGAGGTATATCACACGTACTATCCCCACGGAGTGTATAGTGAGGAAATTAACGTACACTCAGGTATATCAAATGGCTTATCCACACGTACTGATTTACCTAAAAAACAAGAGGTATATCCTGGAATTCATGCCAAGGGTACACCCTTCCAATTAACCCAACAATAACATACCCTCGTATAGGTGTCAAAGCTAGGACACTCATATTTAGTTTGCCAGTTTATACCTGAAACTTTACCAAAATGATGGGTCGATATGTGTGAAACCCCGCCTACTAAAATACTGAGTGATCAGTCCTATACCAAATTAAAACAGGAATCCCAGTTGGATCATCCTTAGAATCGCTGTCGAATTTTTTTTTACAACTTACTAACCACCTACTATTCCAAAAACTGGTGCCAATTTTAACTTTTGAATTAAACAAAACAATACAGGAGGAATTAAAATATAAACCATTCATAGAACTGAATGAAAGTAAATAGAATAATAATTACACAACTTGCCGAATAAAACACCGGCCACCAAATAAATAATCCAATACAAATATTCAACACCTGAATGAATTACACCTGAAAACTGTACCGAGAAGTCTGGGCTACAGGCCCTAAATAAATCTGAGATTAATACAAGATTCCTACTCTAGGAATTAATGATTTATGATTCTAATCCAAACTCCTGCTAGCATCGACATATACCGCAACTCCGTGTCCCTAGAATAGAATATCAATCCTGGCGTCCCTGTGGCTGGACACCTAAAAGGTTTTGAAAATAGTTTTATAGCAAGGGTTAGAACCCAAAACATTTTGAAAATATTTAGCAAGTGAATTAACTGCAGTAATCTAAAATGCATGAATGCGCTTCATATTTAAGTTAGTGTCGCACTCCCTTGAGGACATTCTCACCCCTCCACTATTGTGTACACCTACCGGTTACCTTAACCCCACCTAGTTGTACTACCCCGTCCAACTAGTCCTGGTATAACCTTCCCTTGCTGTACTACTCTAACCCGAGTATAATGATTCTTGAATTATAAGTTATTTCACAATTA
Source organism: Sambucus nigra (assembly GCA_949130495.1). NCBI lineage: Eukaryota > Viridiplantae > Streptophyta > Magnoliopsida > Dipsacales > Adoxaceae > Sambucus > Sambucus nigra. The sequence continues at coordinate 358,907,952 of OX422208.1, forward strand.
ACTTAATTAATTCCTCTTAAATAGCAGCATATAACCGTGTCACAAGTTATATAAAGTACATACATCACACACTGTATTATTCCCAGAAATGATTAACTTAATTAATTTCTCATTAATTAACTGCATATAACTGTAACCCGAGTTATATAAAGTAAATACATCACACACTGTATTATCACCTACATATAATATTTACTACCATATTATACGTACCTTTACTAACATCCACACATATATCATACGTGTATCCATCCTTCTGGGTTTACCCTCACCGGATGATTCCCTCTAGAATGCTATCTGACTAGGTGTGCTCACAAAACCTAGTTTCCCCAAGTTAGAATCGCTCACCAACTTGGACCAAAATATAAACGAAGTGGAGGCGGTCATATTCCTTCCCTGAAAGTGAGATAAATCCCTCACCCACATATACCGGACGCTATGACCTGGGGATATACTCGCCCTACTCCTCAAGCTAGGGGATTCACCCACATCGCGCAACCTCCCTTGATAGCATTAGAGTATTTAAATTGAATAAATATCTAGTCACTGATATTTACTATCACACACAATATATATACATATATATATACTATCACTACCCGTATATATATATTATGAACCCCGGTTTTACCGTGTTCTCAAAATCCCGTACACTGCCTGTAATTCCCATACACTGTCTGTAATTTAATGTCACACACAATACATACACGTATATATATATATATATATATATATATATATATATATATATATATATATATATATATATATATATATATATATATATATATACTATCACTACACGGTATATATATAAATTAATAACCCCGGCTTTACCATGTACTCAAAATCCCATACACTGTCTGTAAATTTCCTGAGTCTGTGGCCCGAATCAATGTAATTAATTTTCTCACTTAATAATTATCCTCTTCTAGAGTCTATGGTCCGACTCTAATATAATTAATTCACACATCAATTAATATAATACTTTCCCCGAGTCTATGGTCCGACTCTCCTTAAATTAATTAACACACATTTAATTTAATACCTCCCCGAGTCTATTGCCCAACTCTAATTAAATTAATTAACACACATATCAATTTAATACTAATCCGAGTCTGTGGTTCGACACTAATACAATTAATTTACAAATTAATTAATCAACCCAAATTCCGAGTCTGTGGTCCGACTCTAATATAATTAGTTATCACATTAATTAATAAGTACCCTTCATGAGTCTACAATCCGATTCTGATTAAACTAATTATCCCATCCATTAATTTAATCATAACCGAGTTTACAAACCGACTTTAATTAAATTAATTAACACCCTTATTAATTTAATCCTACCCGAGTCTACAAACCGACTCTAATTAAATTAATTAATACACTTATTAATTTAATATTACCCGAGTCTACAATCTGACTCTTATTAAATTAATTATCACTCTTATTAATTTAATATTACCCGAGTCTACAATCCGACTCTAACTAAATTAATTAACGCTTTCATTAATTTAATAACTTGGTGTCGCCCAACCATTATCCCCGGACTCACTTACTTGGCCCGTATCTTAATATTTCCCGAGTCTATGTTCCGACTCCAAATTAATTACTCTCTCTCAAAATAAATTTGATACTTTGGTGTCACATAACTAACATACCCGGACTCACTCGCTCGGTCCATTTTTACATCTCATAATTTATTTTCCATATTTTTCGCCCACAGTGTGTCACACATTTATTTCCATAATTTCCCAATTATATTTACCAATAATTACCAACCTACCCGGACTCTCCCCCTTGGTCCATAATTAAATATTCTCCGAGTCTATATCCCGACCCAAAATTATTTAGTTTATCTCTAAACTTAATTCACTACCTTGGGGTCGCATGACCAATATACCCGGATTCACTCACTTGATGCGTACCTCACTATTTTGGAATAAAATCTCTCAAATTCATCCGTTAAATGCCGCAAATAAATTCATCCTAGTCCCAATTACTTTCTCCCAAAATTGCTAGGAATATTTGTTTCATAACTATTTATCACTAATAAATGTATGGAGATTAATTTATAATTAATTCCCTCTTATATCTCCCCCGAGCCAAACTTTCCCATCGTCGATCGATCGATGCCCCCCGATCGATCGATCGATCCCTTCATGCCAGCGCTCCTTCCTCGCTGAATTCCACCATTAACGAAATTTCAAGGTTTCTTTCCTCAAAAACCAAGCTCAAATCAGTCCATTAATCATCTTATAACATTTCTCATGAACCAAAAACATCATCTAAACCTTTTAACGTCATTAACACTATGAATCTTGACCCACCCAAGAACACAAATTTCTAAGGTATAATCCAAATTTCAAATTCAAATTCCATCCTTTTGTATTCCGATTTTTCTCATTCAAACCAGATAATCATACTCAGAATTATATATCATAACTAATTCTTACCTTAAATTTCATTCAATGGTTCCATTGAAAAAACCCCCTTTTTGTACCCATTTACCCCCAAAACGAATTTTGGTTTACACATCACTATGATATGAACTGATTATCACACTTTAAGAATCAAAACAGTTAACAACTTGCCTGTAAGTGTTCTTAGTGTCTGATCCGTTAGCGTAGTCCCTCAATTTGGCCCCAATAACCTCCAATTTGTTCTTGATTTGCTTTCCCCCAAATCTCCTCTCAAACCCTAGGTTTAGAGTTTTGTTGGCTGCCATTCTTTAATCTCCCCATTAGGTTAAAAACCCTTAATCCCGTTTTTCACCTAATGGGCTTAATTAAAGTGGCCCAACTCACCCCGTGTGGGCCCGGCTATGCCAAAAAATACCCCGAGACCCAATTACTACCCCCGGGTACTCTTTTCTGACTATCTCGACCCATCCAGACTCAACCGCGCACTCAGAATTGACATCCGAATTAATTTATAAAAATTCTTATCTCACACCCAATTTAGTCTATACCGGCTCCCGGCTGAGATAAGTGTATACCTCGTCATTAAAACTTGAAATGACGTAATTAAATTATTACTATTCACTTAGTAAATAAATTTCCCTAAACATTAACCATTCACTCCTCGATTAATATTTAAGTATATATATTGCCGTAATTAATTCAATTAAAATTACAACACACCAGTAATTTAGAATTCCCGAATTAATTAAATATTAACTACACAAAAATACGGGGTGTTACATACTCCCCCCCTTACAAAGGAATTTCGTCCTCGAAATTAAGATAAGCTTAGTGTTCCAATATTCTCATATTATTCACTAATCAAGTGCCTCCAAGCCCGCTATATCCATCACATCCGCTTCTAACCATACATTACACAAGCATGCATTTAAACCTTGTGAGGGTGCCCATACACCCTATACCCATGCTTAACCACACAAAATTTGTCTATTAACCCGGGTGCCCATACACCCTATCCCCGCACTCTATCGCATGAAAGTTACCCGACTATGCTAGTCGTAACCCGTAATATAACTTCGAACCCGTAGTCATATTACATATATATATATATATATATATATATATATATATATATATATATATATATATATATATATAGACATATATAATTACTGCCCGGGCACTCAACCCATGCTACGTCCAATTATCTCCCCATAAATACTTATCTATCAACACAAAAGAATATACGCTTATCCTTATGCTACCAAAGACAACATAAAACTGCGCCCTTACTACCACTAGTCCTTGCGAAAAATAAACCCTGAGCTATCTCTCTTTGCTCGAAAATCAATATAACCACCCTGATTCACTTCAGTAAACATCCCCACTTACCGGGATAAAATATGAGAACACAAAACCTCACTATGTGCCATCGCACCACGCAATACAACATATATATCCACATATATATAGGCTATACGCCCTCTCCGGTGATACCTAGTACCAACCATACCCTGGTGTCGCGGACACCAAAATTTAACTCCACTATCCACAATAGTTAAATTCCATCGCTATCTAGCCGATGTTTAAAAAGTATTATCAACCCTACTCCCATAATTCTCGAAAGTAGTTATTCCTCGTATAATTAAACCAATCACTCAGTGTACGCCTCCACTCTCCCATGAAGAACACTAAGGAACTCCACTACCCTACAGAAAGTTTACCCACATGCTATGGCTGCTACCGCCAACGCACCCACTAAGTTCAACTCACCTGCGAACTCTAGTGAAAAATAAGTCTTATACTATGACATCCTCTTTGTCACTCAATAATATACCCCATGACCCTAGGGTAAAATAATTACTTCTATACTCCAGCTGCAACGGCTGGTCCTCGATTTTCGGAGCAGCTTCTCCCTGCCCGAATGCACCCGTGACATGCTTTAGTGGCTGTACATCCAGGACCTCGTCCTGTAGTTGACCCCTTCCTCGCTTAAGGAAATATCTCTTCACGTGTCTCGCTTTTCCCACAAACAAAACACTTTCTAATATGTTCACCCTACCACTGATCCCTTCCATGCCAACCTTGTTGGAATTCCTGGCCATCCTGCCAATAGCCTCCAGTTCTAGATCGTTTGGCATGATTTCCTTGCCGGAAATCCTGCCCCTGATCTCCCCCAGTCTGCTGCTAGGATACCCCACTGGTATTATTCCCTTTTACCTCATCTGACTAGTTAATCTCCACTCCCTTCCCTCTTCCTTTCGCGTGGAAGCGATATTCCCAACAGTGTGGGAGTGTTGCGTTAATGACATCAGTATAACCTACTAATACGGAATTATCAATTAAATGTTGTCTGATTCTCCAGACTAACCTATCCATAAACTTTGCTTTCTTTCTCTTTTCCTTGCTTACCTCATCCGGTACAAAATTTTCTAGCGAGTGAAATCTTCCTCGTAATCGGCCACTGAACGGTCTCCCTTTGAGTCTTGTCACAAAATTTTCTCCTCATTTTGGTCTCGACCGCTGAAGGAAAAATACTTGCGGTCGAACCGCACCCAAAACTCTGCAGTAGCTAGTGTGTCCCTTTTCTCAACTGTGGTGATCGACCCCCACCACTGTAGCGCCGCTCCCACTAACTAAAAGTGGTTGGCATTTATTTTCGCACCCCATCTCAATCTCCCATGCGTAGGTGACGCTGGATACCTCTCTTCCTTAACACGCTAGTACTACACGAGAACCTCCTCGCAACTCTGGTGGGTTCCCACTAAAAATAACTTCTCTTTCTTATTTGCACCCCAACGACCCCGCGTGAGTCTGAACATCCGACGCCACTAACACTTGTGGCGGATCTCGTTGAAAGTACCTTGTCGTTTGCGACTACCGTCGTTTCAATTGCCCGCGCCATTAGTTCGGTTACCTATGCTACCAAAATTATCTTTGTCAGTTGCTGTCGTAACTCTTACTCCTGACGAGCCTCCCTCGTCTCACATCCTCCTGCTGCCCTAGCTGCTCTCCCTCACCTGGGCGTCATATGGAATGAGAATCAAATTGTATGAGTTCACTTTCAAATATAAATTAGCAGAAGAACGTATATGCGCATACGTATGAGAATACAACAATCCTATGATAGGGCTTTGTATCAATGATTGCTAAGCCGAAGCATGAAAAGCCGCACAGATCCTAAGGACACTAGAACCTGATGCTCTGATACCATCTGTGACACCCCGCCTAATAAAATACCGGGTGATCAGTCCTATACCAAATTAAAACAGGAATCCCAGTTGGATCATCCTTAGCATCACTGTCGAAAACTTTTTAAAACTTACTAACCACCTAGTATTCCAAAAACTGGTGCAAATTTTAACTTTTTAATTAAACAAAACAATACATGCGGAATTAAAATATAAACCATTCACACAATTGAATGAAAGTAAATAGAATAATAATTACACAACTTGCTGAATAAAACACCGGCCACCAAATAAATAATTCAATGCAAATATTCAACACCTGAATGAATTACACCTGAAAACTGTACCGAGAAGTCTGGGCTACAGGCCCTAAATAAAGCTGAGACTGATACAAGATTCATACTCTAGGAATGAATGATTGATGCGTCTAATCCAAACTCCTGCTAGCATCCACATATGCCGGAGATCCGTGTCCCTGGAATAGAATATCAATCCTGGCATCCCTGTGGCTGGACACCTAAAAGGTTTTGAAAATAGTTTTATAGCAAGGGTTAGAACCCAAAACATTTTGAAAATATTTAGCAAGTGAATTAACGGCAGTAATCTAAAATGCATGAATGCGCTTCATATTTAAGTTAGTGTCACACTCCCTTGAGGACATTCTCACCCCTCCACTATTGTGCACATCTATCAGTTACCTTAACCCCACCTAGTTGTACTACCCCGTCCAACTAGTCCTGGTATAACCTTCCCTTGCTGTACTACTTTAACCCGAGTATAATGATTCTTGAATTATAGGTTATTTCACAATTAACTTAATTAATTCCTCTTAAATAGCAGCATATAACCGTGTCAAAAGTTATATAAAGTACATACATCACACACTGTATTATTCCCACAAATGATTAACTTAATTAATTTCTCATTAATTAGTTGCATATAACTGTAACCCGAGTTATATAAAGTAAATACATCACACACTGTATTATCACCTACATATAATATTTACTACCATATTATACGTACCTTTACTAACATCCACACATATATCATACGTGTATCCATCCTTCCGGGTTTACCCTCACCAGATGATTCCCTTTAGAATGCTAATTCACTAGGTGTGCTCACAAAACCTAGTTTCCCCAAGTTAGAATCGCCCACCAACTTGGACCAAAATATAAACGAAGTGGAGGCGGTCATATTCCTTCCCTGAAAGTGAGATAAATCCCTCACCCATATATTCCGGATACTATGACCTGGGGATATACTCGCCCTACTCCTCAAGCTAGGGGATTCACCCACATCGCGCAACCTCCGTTGATAGTATTAGAATATTTAAATTGAATAAATATCTAGTCACTGATATTTACTATCACACACAATATATATACATATATATATATATATATATATATATAGATACTATCACTACCCGTATATATATATTATGAACCCCAGTTTTACCGTGTACTGAAAATCTCGTACACTGCCTGTAATTCCCGTACACTGTCTGTAATATTATATCACACACAATACATACACGTATATATATATACTATCACTACACGGTATATATATAAATTAATAATCCCGGCTTTACCATGTACTCAAAATCCCATATACTGCCTGTAATTTTCTGAGTCTGTGGCCCGAATCAATGTAATTAATTTTCTCACTTAATAACTTATCCTCTTCTCGAGTCTATGGTCCGACTCTAATATAACTAATTCACACCTCAATTAATATAATACTTTCCCCGAGTCTATGGTCCGACTCTCCATAAATTAATTAGCACGCATTTTAATTTAATACCTCCCCGAGTCTATCGCCCGACTCTAATTATATTAATTAACACACATATTAATTTAATACCAATCTGAGTCTGTGGTTCGACTCTAATACAATTAATTTACAAATTAATTAATCAACCCAAATTCCGAGTCTGTGGTCCGACTCTAATATAATTAAGTATCACATTAATTAAAAAGTACCCTTCACGAGTCTACAATCCGATTCTGATTAAACTAATTATCCCACCCATTAATTTAATCATACTCGAGTTTACAAACCGACTTTAATTAAATTAATTAACACCCTTATTAATTTAATCCTACCCGAGTCTACAAACCGACTGTAATTAAATTAATTAATACACTTATTAATTTAATACTACCCGAGTCTACAATCCGACTCTTATTAAATTAATTATCACTCTTATTAATTTAATATTACCCGAGTCTACAACCCGACTCTAACTAAATTAATTAACGCGTTCATTAATTTAATAACTTGGTGTCGCCCAACCATTATCCCCGGACTCACTTACTTGGCCCGTATCTTAATATTTCCCGAGTCTATGTTCCGACTCCAAATTAATTACTCTCTCTCAAAATAAATTTGATACTTTGGTGTCACATAACCAACATACCCGGACTCACTCTCTCGGTCCATTTTTACATCTCATAATTTCTTTTCCACATTTTTCGCCCACAGTGTGTCACACATTTATTTCCATAATTTCCCAATTATATTTACCTATAATTACCAACCTACCCGGACTCGCCCACTTGGTCCATAATTAAATATTCCCCGAGTCTATATCCCGACTCAAAATTGTTTAGTTTATCTCTAAACTTAATTCACTACCTTGGGGTCGCATGACCAATATACCCGGATTCACTCACTTGATCCGTACCTCACTATTTTGGAATAAAATCTCTCAAATTCATCCGTTAAACGCCGCACATAAATTCATTCTAGTCCCAATTACTTTCTCCCAAAATTGCTAGGAATATTTGTTTCATAATTATTTATCACTAATAAATGTATAGAGATTAATTTATAATTAATTCCCTCTTATATGTCCCCCAGGTCGAACTTTCCCATCGTCGATCGATCGATGCCCCCTGATCGATCGATCGATCCCTTCATGCCAGCGCTCCTTCCTCGCTGAATTCCACCATTAAGGAAATTTCAAGGTTTCTTTCCTCAAAAACCAACCTCAAATCAGTCCATTAATCATCTTATAACATTTTTCATGAACCGAAAACATCATCTAAACCTTTTAATGTCATTAACACTATGAATCTTGACCCACCCAAGAACACAAATTTCTAAGGTATAATCCAAATTTTAAATTCAAATTCCATCCTTTTATATTCCGATTTTTCTCATTCAAACCAGATAATCATACTCAGAATTATATATCACAACTAATTCTTACCTTAAATTTCATTCAATGGTTCCATTGACAAAACCCCCTTTTTGTACCCATTTACCCCCAAAACGAATTTTGGTTTACACATCACTATGATATGAATTGATTATCACACTTTAAGAATCAAAACAGTTAACAACTTGCCTGTAAGTGTTCGTAGTGTCTGATCCGTTAGCGTAGTCCCTCAATTTGGCCCCAATAACCTCCAATTTGTTCTTGATTTGCTTTTCCCCAAATCTCCTCTCAAACCCTAGGTTTAGAGTTTTGTTAACTGCCATTCTTTAATCTCCCCATTAGGTTAAAAACCCTTAATCCCGTTTTTCACCTAATGTGCTTAATTAAAGTGGCCCAACTCACCCCATGTGGGACCGGCTATGCCAAAAAATACCCCGAGACCCAATTACTACCCTCGGGTACTCTTTTCTGACTATCTCAACCCATCCGGACTCAACCGCGCACTCAGAATTGGCATCCGAATTAATTTATAAAAATCCTTATTTCACACCCAATTTAGTCTATACCGACTCCCGGCTGGGATAAGTGTATACCTCGTCATTAATACTCGAAATGACGTAATTAAATTATTACTATTCACTTAGTAAATAATTTCCCTAAACATTAACCATTCACTCCCCGATTAATATTTAAATATATATATTGCAATAATTAATTCAATTAAAATTACAACACACCAGTAATTTAGAATTCCCGAATTAATTAATTATTAACTACACAAAAATACGGGGTGTTACAGTATGCCGCCTAAATTTTTGCATGATTTCGTATTTTTTAAAATAAGGCCCTGTCCATGATCCTAACAACAACTCCAATCATGTTTACACATATTTTTCAAACCCAATTTTCCCAATCTCGAGTCCCATCTAGCATTTCTTTTTGCATTTAGGTAAATCTAATACAAGTGAGAACATAATAAACATAATAATAAATAATCAAGATGAGAGCTTTCACTCATTTTTCCTCTTTACCAAAAGTGTCAAAAACATTTTCCCCCTCTTTTATCCAAAAAAAATCCCTTATACCAAAAATATTTGTCCTCCTTTTTACCCAAAAACATTTTGTTCTCGTTTTTTCCAAAAAATGTTAAAAATATTTTCCTCCCTTTTAAATAAAACTTTCCCCCCTCTCTTTCACCAATGAAGCCATTTTTTTTCCTTCTCAGGTTAATCGCATACCTGACCCTTGGCTTGGCTCCCTATCGGCTTTGGTCTTTTATCGAACTGCCCTGATGCTCTGTCAGTTCCTTAACTACTTTCTTTGAGTCTATAATTCATCTTCATCGACTTTCCATGGAGAACACTGACCAAGTACCAAATGTGAAGCCGTATTTAATGACGGTCATATCCCAACTCATAGCCAAGATTAAGAACCTTCAAACTGAAGTTCATGAGATACAACAAAATCGGGTCCCTATTCTCGAAAAGCTCAAGTCCTTCTTCTATTGGGCTATCGGTCCACCTGCACTCAAGCCTATTTGGGTCCCCGAATAATATCAACACGCTCCACGTGCCCCTCCTGCTAATGGGCCACCTCCATCTCAACTCCCTTTGTTGAATCGTTCCCATCCATGGGCTAACCTACCCATAACTGTTGATTCGAAGGTGGAAGAATTGAACAGGGTCAAGGAGGACCTCAAGATGTTGACCAAGAAGTTTGATCAAGTCCGAATCTTTAGGAATTACATGGATTACACACATATGTCTCCCTACCCTGAAGCAAGGTTGCCCAAAAAGTTTAAGATGCCCAACATCAAGAATTTCGGGGATAGTGGACCCCCAATTGTCCGTCTTCAAAGTTACCACCGAGCCATGACTCTCCTAGGTTCCTCTGAGGAAATAATGGTCCAAATATTCCAATAGACTTTGAAGGACAACGCCCTTAGTTGGTTCTTTTCTCTCGATGAGTCCAGAATCCGCAAATGAAGGGATGTTGCTCGTGAATTCATTTCACAATATAAGTATAATGAAAAATTTAGAACTGCTCATACATAATCCAAGGGAATCAGTCAGTAACTTCATAGCTAGGTGGAGAGAGAAAGAAATAACCATGACCAACCGCCCTTTCGAGGAGGAGCAAGTGAGTATTGTCAAGAAAAACTTCTTACCCCATGTTCGAGCCATGGTGGGAGGATAGTACTGGCCTAATTTTTTATCCCTCCAAGAAGCAGGATTAGAGATGAAAGAAAGTATTGCCAAGATAGAAGTTGAACTGAAAAAATCATCCCGACCGTTCACTCCCAGAAAGTATGAGAAGCATGCAAATGCCGTAATTTCAACCATCAACAACACCTCTCAATCTACCACTTCATGGGCACCAGAAAACTGACCTAAACCAGTAAAAAAATAATACATCGAGCTTCATGGTCCCCTCTCCAAAGTTTGCCAAGATTTTTTAAGCTTCCATCCTAGGCCTGGTTTCGAAATTGCTATTGGGGAATGGGGAGCTGCTGGTGGACTTTAAACTCACAGCCATTATTTCTAAGATGGCATACCAACCCAATACTACAGAGGTAAAACTAGTGGAGACTCTAAATGGTGTGGATGCCTAGAGGGAAGTCTGTTCTGATTTTCTGAAGGCTAGCCGTGTAATGTTGTTCATGTGGTTGTCAGAGAGATTCCGTATGGTGTTCCCACCTGAGTATCCCTTATCGTCCATACCAAACTTATTTTCATGCCACTTCATCAGTGTCGGCATGTATATTGAAATCTAAGAGAGCTAGTTTATGGAGCATGGGGATCGAGGCTTGCACTAATCAGTGCCTTGGTGGGGGGTACTGCTGCCCATTTTGGAAATGGGGGATTACCAGTATATTGAGTTGGTTGGCCTTAGGCAAACCTCTTTCTACTTTTCCTAGTGGATCTTGTTCTAATTTGGTTGGAAACAGATTATGCCACCGCGGACACTGTTTTTATTCTCGGTGGAGGGCCTGATAGAGCGAATGCACATACGGCTTGGCTCTTTATGGGAGAATCGTTGACCATCATCTCGTCCTTCGCAGTCTTTTGGGTGGGTCTTGCATGTCTCAGAGGACTACATAAAGTGGTTATGGATGAGGGTAGTTTCCAAGATGCTGGTGGTGGAGTCCGATCAATAGTGGTTCATTACTTTTGACACCATAGAGGGAGGCATCGTGATTTTCCCCAGCCTGGTCCGAGCTTATCGTGCTATGGAGCATCAGTGGCATTCCATTCAGGCTTGAGAAGTTTGGGGGGCCCAAGATATGGATAATGATGATGGGGTTGGGTCCTTTGGCAGCTGCGGGTAGTGTTCCCTAAGAAGTTAATATGTGAAGCTTTTGATATGATGTTTGGTAGTGTATTTGGTTATTTTGGTTATGCTATGTGGGAATAATTTTGTAAGGGTTATTTTTAGGTGTGGCTTATTTTTAGGAAAGTATGAATAGGTTGGTAAGGCAAGTCTTAACTCCCGACGCTGATGTAATTGTACCACAATTTTCAAGTAATGGAATAAAAAAGTATTTGTTCATCTAATTGTGCCTCTTGATGAGTTTTGAATTTGAATTAAATTTACTAATCGCTAAGGCATACATAATCCTTTTGTTCAGGTATATGTCAAAATGAACTGTCATTCTCGGAGATTAAGAAGATAATAGTCTTTTGTGAAAAAAGAAAGGGGTCGTGCTCATGTGATACGCATGAACTACCTACGTACCTTTGTGGTTTTTAAAAGAGTTTGGTTTTTGAAAAAAATGATTTTTGTAGACAATCAGGCCCCACGTAGTTCTAGGTAGGGGAAATGAAGATATTTTTTTCGAATAGAAGGGAGATGAGAAGAATCACAGCACGCCGAGATTTTAGACTAGGGGTAAAACTTCTTGAGATGGCCCAGGTTGACTGGATTGGCCATCGCTTCTCCATCAAGGTTGTAGAGCATAGCCGCACCACCTGATGGGAATTTCTTCACGATGTAGGGTCCTCTCCAACTGGGCATGAATTTTCCTTCGGGGTCCCAAATGGGTTATACTGTTTCTTAAGGGCTAAGTCCCTTTCTTGGATATCGCAGTCCTTAACTCTCTTCTTAAATGATTGCACTATTCAGCAATGGTACCCTTGTATGTGGTACAGAGATTTACATCTCCTCTCGTCTAAGAGTGACAGCTCGTCAAGATGGCTTTGATGTCAGTCTTCTTTGCCAACTTTGCTTTCCAACATAATGCGCAATGAAGAAATTTCAAGCACCACGAGTAGGACTATTTTCATACCGTAAACCAGAGAGTAAGGGTTATCCCCAGTAGAGGTTCAAACTAAAGTACGGTAACCCCAGAGGGCAAAAGGGATCCGATCGTCCCAATCTTAGTAACTTTTGTCATATTTTTTATGATGGATTTGAGGTTTATATTCGCGGCTTCGACTGCACCATTGGTTTGAGGTCGATAGGTGGAGGATTTGTCTCTCTGAATCCCATATTCGTTGACCACTTATCTAACTTCCGCATTGAAATGCAACCCATTGTCTGATACCATCTTATGCAGGACCCCATATCGGCAGATGGTATTCCTTTTGATGAACTTGGCTAACTTCTCGGCATTCAGAACTGCATATGATTTGGCTTCGACCCATTTGGTGAAGTAATCAATGGAAACCTGGATGAATTCATGTCCATTGGAAGCTTTGGGCATAACCTTCCCTATGATGTCGATGCCCTATGTGGAGAACGTCCAGAGAGAAGTCAAGTGCTGAAGATTTATGAACTGTTGGCATTTGAGACATCTTTGGACACAGGTGATGCAATCCTGAACCATGGTAGTCCAGTAGTAACCCTGTCAAATGATTTCCTTGGCGATCATATGACCGTTCATGTGAGGTCTACACTCCCACTGTGGATTTTCTACATCATTTGTTCAATGCCAACCCCTACAATGCAGTGTAAATGGGTTCTACCAAAGTTCCTTTTGAACAGTGATTTATCACATAACATATACTGGGCAGCCATTCAGCAGAAAGTTACTCGATCTTTCTTGTTAGAGCCTTGGGGATACCTACTATGTTTGAGGAGGTGCCAAATATCATAGTACTTGCAGTCGTCCATTTTAGGATTTTCCTCCATAACGATCTCAATAGCGTAACAGTGGGTTGGTTTGTCTTGATTTTAGATTAGGAAGGGGGCCATTGTTATTCCTTCGAGCATGTCAACCATGCAGGCTAAGGTAGAAAGGGCATTGGCTATGTTATTCTTTGCTCGAGGCTAGTGGTGGAAGGTAATATCTTAAAATTGAGAGGCTAGCTCTTCTAGGTGAGCATGGAAAGGTGAGAGTTTCTCGTCCTTAACATTCCAGTTTTTTAGAACTTGGCCGATGATGAGGGTTGAAGCCCCGTAGACATCAAGGTATCAAGTTCCTTTCTTGAGGGCAACTTTGAGGCCTACCGTGCATGCCTCGTATTCAGTCATGTTGTTGGTGCAAGGAAAATCAAGCTTAATGGCAATGTGAGTGTGAGAGTCATCAGGGGCAATTAGGAGTATCCTAATTCCATATCCCTTTTTGTTGGCGGCTTCATCAAAGAACATTTGTCGTCGAAGGTTTTATTGGGGTTACAAAGGATATTCTCATCTGGTAACTCAAAAATCCAGACATTGGCTTCTTCCATTGGGTAGTTAGCGAGATAGTTAGAGATGGATCTTCCTTTCATAAACTTTTGCGTGACATACACATTATCAAATTTGGCTATAAGCATCAACCAACAAGCCATTCAGCTGGACAAAGAAAGCTTTTTGATTAAGTACTTGATACTATCCATTCGGGACACAATTTTGACGGGAAAGGCGAGCATGTAATGCCACAGCTTTTGGGTGACCCGGATAAGGGTGACACATGATTTTCCTAAAGATATATAATTGACTTTATACCAAGATAACTTGCGACTGGTGTATTACATGGCTCTCTTTTTACGGGATTCTTAGAGGCATTGGGTAAATAAAAATCCAACTGCATCATCTGTAATGGTTAGGTTTAGGGATAGCAGAAGATCAGGCTACGACGGCATGAGTACTGGAGGTCGGGTTAGGTTTTATTTGATTCGATCAAAGGATTATTAGCAAGCTTCATTCCAAACCTTGGTTGAATCCTTTCGAAGGAGTTTGAAAATGGGTTCACCGATGGAAGTCAATTGGTCAATTAACCAGCTCATGTACTATAATTTTTAAGAATCCTTGGACTTCTTTCTCTATTGGGGGTGGAGGCATCTCGATGATGGCTTTCAATTTGGCAGGATCTTCTTCTATCCCCTTCTCGATAACCATGAATCCTAAGAGTTTTCCTTTTATAATGCTGAAGACATATTTTTAGGGGTTGAGCCACATCTGATATTGTTGCAATCTCTCGAAGAATTTTCGAAGAGAGGTAACATAACCTTCCCTAGTCTTGAACTTAATAATCATATCATCCACATATTCCTGGACTTCCTTATGTATCAGATCATGAAAAATGGTTATGGTAGTCCTCTGGTAGGTAGCCCTGCATTTTTAAGATCGAATGGCATAACGGTGTAGCAAAAAGTTCCCCATGGGGTGATGAATGAGATATTCTCTTGGTGATTCGGGTGCATCTTGATCTGGTTATACACGCCAAACCCATAAACAAATTATTTCAGAGTGTGACTGGTGGTGTTGTCTACAATCATGTCGATATTGGGTAGCGGGTAATAATCCTTTGAAAAGGCCTTGTTCAAGTTTCAATAGTCGACATATCTCTGAACTTTCCCTCCTAATTTTGGCACGGGCACAATATTAGCTAGACATATGGGATATTCGATCACACGAATGAAACTCGCGTTCAACCATTTGACCACTTCATTTTTAACCTTGAGCGACCATTCGGTGTGGAGCTTTTACAGTTTTGTTTGATTGGTTTACATTCTGGGAGAGTAGGAATCTCATGCTAAGCTATCTCGGGATCAATGTTGTGCATATCTTCGTAAGACCATGCAATGACATCCACGAACTCCTTCAGTAATCCTTCGAGTTGCGGGCGATCATGCTTGTCAAGGGTGGCCCCTATCCTAATCTCTCACAGTTGGCGACTAGAACCGAGATTAATAACAACAGTTTCATCTTCATTAACTTGAACGCGATTATGTTGTTTGTTATTAACCTTGTTTAGATCAGTTAATAATTGTTCATTTGCAAAATTATCATCAACATGATTTTGATTAAAATCAATACAATTAATGTAAGACACTATAAGATACTCAAAATCTTCATTTATTTCATTGACAGGAAAATAGCATTGAGAACCTCGTCAAAAGAGGTCTATATTACATCAAAGTGAGAAGAAATAATAGAAGAAGAAATGTGATAGACATTAGGGCTGGGTTGAGTTTTGGCAGGTGGAACTGGTATAGCATGCTAGTTGAGGAGAGGTATGTCAGTGGCTTTAATCAGGCGGGATGGATTAGATGATGCATCCCCTCAGTATATCATGCAAAGTGTTTGCCCCGATCTTTGTAAGTTGAAGTAACCTTTAGAGTCACTTTCCTTGGAATCTCCAGTATTGGTTATGGTTTTCTCAGTGAGCGATTGCATATGATGCTGGAAACTCTCGACCCATGAATAGTTGTCTTGGAAAAAATATCTCCATTCTAGGTTTTATCTTCTTGTCCAAGTGGTTGTACAAAGGTTCAGGAAAGTCACAGAAGGGGAAATCTTCACCCTCCCTGATGAATCTTCCATTCAGGGAATCTCTTGAGATGGTCTTGACATATTCTAGTATTTTCTACGGTCAAGGATGGCGAATCATCCTGAGTTCTTCTGCTGATGGATGATAGCCCAGGCCATAAGGAGGAAAAATTTTCACCCCAGCCGCAGTTCGGGCATAAAGTGCATGTTCTTGAAGATATGGATCACGTTGGCATTGCCATGGGGGTCATACTCTGTACATACCATGTCTTTGAAATCATCCGCTACTCGAAGTAAAAGTGGCTCAACTCAAAAACCAGATGGGACCGTATCATTTGACCCATGTTGTATCTCAAGTACTGGATTGCTAGTGCTTGCATTATTGGTATTTTTAGCATCACCAAAGATGGTAATGACTTACCCATTAGTGAAGAATTTCATTTTCTGATGCAGGGATGAAAAAACACCCTTGATACTGTGAAGCCATGGTATGTTAAGAAATAAATTAAAACAATTTGGGATGTCAATGACTTAAAATTCTATGATAATATTTATAGGGCCATCCCCTATTACAAGCATTACAGATCCCATCACTTCTCGATGAGTATTATCGTATGCCCTTATAGCATCAGAGGTTAGAGTAAGGTCTCTCACTTTTAGTCCCAAATAGTTGAGGGTTCTCAATGGGCAAACATTCAAAGTAGATCCATTATCGATAAGAGAGTGCAGGACAGTCTTTCCCATGACTTCAATGAGATATTGAGAGCATAATTGTGGTTTGGACCGATCTTGGGGATTTCCTCTTCGGCGAAAAAGAGCATTCTTGTAGAGGTCAGAGATTTAACCAGATTCACTACTTCTTCTGGCATGCTAGGCGGAGGGACTATGGACCCGATGAGTATCTTGATTAAAGCATTTCTGTGAAGCTGGGAAAACATAAAGAGTCCCCACAGAGTGATGTTGACTTGGGTCGTATTCAACTGATCGAGGACCTTACTGTTCTCGAGAGTCATTTATGGCATAGGACGATGTTCAACATATTTCCCTTTGTCACTTGAAGATGACAAGGAATTTAGAACTTCATAATGTCTCCCTGACCTGGTCATATGGTTCACAGAAGAGGTGAAAAACATAAACCTTGTTTCCTCATCGATCTCGGGTTGTTCGACCACCCTGTTGATCTCTCTTTTTGAAATTTACTCTTCATCTAAATCATCTCATTCATATCCTTCTCCGATTCCATGAAAAGTTAATAAACTCCACTACTTCAATGGCTTCTTTATATAAATCCTCACATTCGGCTGGGAGGTGCAGAAGTGAAGGGATCAGGCGTCCTTATAGTTTCAGAGAATTTAGCAGTTCGGACATGCTGCTAATATCACCAATTTTTTAAAATGAATCGTCCATGATCTGGCTGACCTCATCTAGACTGACTACATTAGGAAGTACTTCCTAACTGTCTGATTCCCAAGTCCATTTATGTGCTTCCAAGAATATCGTACTGAACATTTAGAAATCGATGATCATCTGGTAGGGAAATTTAAGCCCTAACTCAAGGAGTTGGTTCATTATTTCTGATGGGTAATTGGCTTGGTGTAATCCGGGTTGATGGTTCAAAGTCTGGGTCTTCTTCTAAGAAGATGGAATTGGTATGATTTAGGTGTGGACTATGAGTAGTTTTTGACTTAGGATTAGTTGGTGGGGCAATGATACCCCAGTCGATCAGACCTTGGATCATATATTGGAGGTGAAAACATAGGTCGGTGGTATGGCCAGAAGTTTGATGAAAATCACAGTAGGCATCTTATTTGAAGTTCTTGGGAAGTACGTTTGGTAATGGGTGAGGATCTAGTGGCTTGATAAGGTTTCATCTTACAAGGGTCTGGTAAACTTTACAGAGGGGAGCATGGAACTCGGTGTATTCCTTTCGGATTGGGACAGGGAGACTTTCTCGTGCCTATGAGGTAGTTAGTTGAGAAATGTTGTTAATGGTTGATAGTGCAGCACTAGTTGGCTTTTCATACTTCTTGGGAGTAAAGTATCCAAAAAAATTCTTCGTTTCAACTTCCGTCTTGACAAAACCTTCTTCAATCTCCACTCCTTCTTCTCGGAGAGCTCTGAAATGAGGGTAGTATTGTCCTCCCATCATCACTCGAACATGGGGTAAGAAGTTCTTCTTTACGATGCTGACTTTCTCTTAGAAGGTCGGTTGGTCATGGTGGAAGATTTCTCTCTCCACTTTGATATGAACGTGCTAATTGATTCCCCAGGGTTTTGTTTGGGCAGCTCTAAATCCCGATGGGTAACTTCCAAATCTTCATTATACTTGTATTGTAACATGAATTCTAGGGACACATCTTCCTAACTATGGATTCTAGACTCTTCGAGAGATAAGATCCAATGACGGGCATTGTCCTTTAAAATTTGTTGAAACATTTAGGACATTATTTATTCAGAAGCCCCTATGAGGGTCATGAATCGGTGATAACTAAGAAGATGAACAATCGAAGGTCCGTTATCTCCGAACTTCTCAATGTTGGGCATCTTGAATTTTTTTTGGCAACCTTTCTTTCGGATAGGAGACATGTGGGTATTGCCTATGTAGTTTATCGAGATTTTTACTTGGTCGAACTTCTTGGTTAGCATCTTGAGATCCTCCTTGACCTTGTTTAATTCTGCCTCTTTTGGAACAACGATTACGGACAAGTTATCCCTTGACTGGGAGAGATTTGGTATAAGAAGCTGAGGAGGCGGTGGCCCATTAACTGGAGGAGCACATGGAGCATATTGATATTCCTTGTGAACCCCGATAGGATCATTTGCGGGCGGACCCATAGCATGAGGGAAGGTCTCGTTGCATTTCATGGTCCTTGGCTTGCAGGCTGTCAATATTGGCAGTGAGTTGAGTTATGACTGTCATTAGATCTAGATGCACAATCGGCACTTGATTTTTGTTCTCCATGGAAAACGGGTGAATTCTAGACTCGAAGTAAGTGAGGGGACTGACGGAGCTCCAAGTAGTTCTACTGAAGACCAAAGCAAATAGAGATTCAGGCCATGGGTATGCGATCTTCCTGAAAAAGAGGAAAATCGAATTTATTTTTGAAAGAGAAAATGGAGAAATTGTTATTTTGAAAAGGAGAGAAAATATTTTTAACATTTTGTAAAAGATGAAGGCAAGATGTTTTGGACAAAAGGGAGGAAAAGTATTTCTTGTACGAGAAAGGGAAAATGTTTTTGTTATTTTTTTATAAAGAAGAAAGAAATGTTTTTGATATTTTCTTTGGAAAAGAGTTAAAAGACGAGAGACGGGCCTCAGCATGATTAGTATGTTTATTATGTTCTCACTTGTATTAGGTTTACCTAAATGCAAAGAGAAATGTTGGACGGGACTCGAGCCTAGAAAAATTGGATTTGAAAAATACATGAAAATATGGTTGCACATGTTAGCAGGCTCATGGGAAGGGTCCCATTTTAAAAATTACGCGAAAATTTAGGTTGCATGCTGACCCGTCATTCCGGCATAGTTTTGGGTAAAAATCGATGATTAAATATGAGTGTCCTAGGTCTGACACCTATATGAGGGTATTAATTTTTTAGGTTAATTGGAAAGGGTTCCCCCTTTTGGCATGACTTCCATGATATATATCTTGCTTTTGAGGTCAATCGTTACTTGTGGACAAGCCATTTGATATACCTGAGTGTTCGTGAATTGCCTCACTATATAACTCATGTGTGAGAGATAATTCAATATACTCAACGTACGTGAACGATTTCCCTACTATATACCTCCCGTTATGACTTCAGTCAAGAGGTACGATGCGGGGGGGACCATTTGATATACGCCTAAGGTACTTGGCCATTGGAACGTGAGATTCATATCGCTTAGGCTAACTGCAACCTATTGGACCAGCGCCCATTATGAAGTGACCCTCCAGTTATGGGACAAAATTTGGTTAATACCAATTCTTTTTAGTGACGTGGAGTGAAAAAGTGCATGATTCTTTGATTAGTATCTTATGGAGAGAGTATCTTTATTGATGAGCATGCTAAGAAGGGGATCATGTACGAGTACATAAATCAAATCTATACTAAGCATGGATATGTGAGAGTGAGTGATGTCCGACTATCCACAAGTAGTGTCGTGTAGTGAACCTAAGCATGGATCATCTATAAGTGGCATGTGATAAGTGTGAGTGTGTGTTAGTGACACCTAAGCATGGATTTCTATGTGATGTGTCTAAAATGTGGATATAAGTGATCCTAGGTTCACATGGTGTGAAGTATACATGGAGAATCTCTACGAGTGTGTGAGTGAGTAGTGTTATAAGTATTGGGTATATAAGCGCAAGAAATAATTGAGGAGAAAAAAGGAACATACAGGTAGGTGCCTACGCACAGAAGGAAACAAAATACCCTTGCAAACAGAGTCTATCCCACTTATGAATGTCCTCGGTATAGTCACCAATGTGCCCATCTCAATTCGAGCTTCGACGGCTCGGAGAGATCTCGCATCTCGCTCGAGGACGCTTCAGCTGTCGTCGGTGTGGGGTATATCTAAGGAGATAGAATCGCCAGTCTATTTTTCTCAAAACAAATAAAAGAACATGTCTTCACCTTGAGAGGACATCATCAAAGACAAACTTATGCATACGAAACCAATAGTTTGGAGGGTTCGGGGGCTAAGTTTCGAAATAGGAAGGTGTTAAGCAATCATCCCGCTCTTTTGATCTCTCATGGGCTTATGTTATTTTTTCCTTTATTTCTTCGTGAAATGTGTGTGCGTGTATATATAATGGATAAAGTAATCACTCAACTATAATCATGGAAAAAATAGAGTGAAATCATCTAAAGGAATGTTCCCAAAGATAATATATAGAGAAAATATGATTTAGGCACTTATCACAATATTGACCACTATGGGGAAATGACAATATATGTCGGATGGAGTGCTAACAAGGAGTTATGAAGATATAATAATAAAATAATATGATGAAATATAAGAATAAAAATTTTGTGAAATTTGGAAAATCGAAAGTTGGATTTGAGTCTCGGGTTTTAATCTGAAATGCCTACATAGCCTATAATGGGATCAAAGTCCACGTAGGCCGCTTGCAGCGTGAGGCTGGGGGTTTATCCCATGGATTCGAATGGTATTTTATTATAAAAATTTGTGTGGAAAAAGAGTTTAGTTTTGGAAAAGTGTGAAAGATGAACTCGTTCGAAATTTATGGGTATAAGCTAATTTTTGTTGATTTTGGGTTTTTAGTAGAAAATAAAGTATGTGGAATATACTAATAAAAATGTAGAGATTAATATATATATGAATTAAGGTAAGAACTACATTATGAATCTAATATAACTTATGCAAAAACAAGAAATTTAAAGAGATAATGAAATGGTTTGGACCTTCTTTGAAGAATGAGAGCTTGCCCTTGGTTTTGGATGAATTCTGTTGATGCTTGATATGAATACTGAATGATATCTTGTCAAATTGGGTATGAAAGGGATGGGAATGTGAACATGGATAAAATTTCACATAAAGGAGTTTAACTGATTGGGAGAATGTTGTTGAGATCAGTGACGCTGATGGATCTAAGTTGTAGGTGTGCTTTTGAGTGAGGTCATACCCTTCTTTAATAAGGTTAGGGGGTTGTCAATCGATAAAGACCTAGTCCTTCGAATCGGCAGGTGACCTTAAGCACATTGCCGATAGGCAGGGTCTAAGACCTTCCAATTAGCAGTCTCGTGCATATTTCCATGGAAAAATGATTATAGAACATAATCCATCGATTCAAATCGCACACGGGGCATACCATTAGAAAGGTAATCCAGAGAACTTCAATATTACTTTGGACCATTACCGGGTTAGGGAGTTGACTTCAAGTCAAACGTGGCTCGGAATCTCACATTGGTCCTTTGGATGGGAGATTGTTGGGAACAAACGGATCGTTCGTCCATATGGTAACTCAGAATCATGCAAAGGGAGGATCATTGGTAAGGTTGGGATATGTATTCGACATTCCAAAGATTTCATCTTGTTTCGGACTGTTGACCTTGGTCAATTGGCGCCCTAAGGCGCCCGGTCACCTGTCGGAGTAAAATGGGTCATTCGTCTGTATCGTAAGTCAGAATCGCACACTTGGTGGACCCTTGGAAAGGGAATACAGTGCCCTTAGAAGATGTATTCAACCTTGGTTGATCTGAAGAGTATACTGTGGTCAAATCAAGTCCAGGAGTGCCCGGTGGCCTCACGGTCAATTTTTGAGGGAAAAAGAATCGTTCGTCCCAATGGTAATGACGTTTTGTGCATGGGGTGGACCGCTGGAAAGGGGTTTCAGTTCCCTTCAAATACTCAGAGATTTCACTTTGACGATGAAGTTGTTTGGGTACAAATTGGGGTCCAAGAGCGCCCGATTGGCTCTAGATCAATTTTTGGTAGTAAAATGGTCCCTTCATCTGAACCATTATGACGATTTATGCTTGCGATGAACCGTTGGAAAGGGAATTCATTGCCCTTCAATGATTCAAAGAGATTTTGCTCTGATGATAAGGTTGATTAAAGTTAAGAGGGGACCGAGAGCACCCGATGGCCTCTAAATTGGTACTCGAAGTATAACCTAGGGTTTGTGGTGAATTGGGGAGGTTCTAGGGACCTAAGGAGAGACTTGGGGGGGGGGGGTCCTAGAATGTGATGATACACTCGAATTCTTGTAATATGATATTTGGCACCTCCTCAAGCAGGGTAGGTATCCCCAAGATTCTAATAAGAAAGTCTGAGAAACCTTCCGCAAACTAGTTTCCCAATACATTGCATGTGATAAGACACTGTTCAAAAGAAACTTTGATGGAACCCATTTACACTGCATCGCAGGGGCTAAAATTGAAGAGATGATGCAGAAAATCCACAGTGGGGAGTTCGGATCCCAAATGAATGGCCACATGCTCGCTTAGAAAATCATCTGATAGGGTTACTACTAGACTATCATGGTTCAAGATTGCACCGACCATGTTTGGAGATGCCTTAAATGCCAAAAGTTTTCCAACCTCCAACAGTTGCCTCAGCGATAATTGTACAACATGACTTCTCCCTATTCATTCTCCACATTGGGCATCGACATCATAGGGAAAGTTACACCCAAATCCTCCAATGGGTATGAATTCATCTTGGTTGCAATCGATTACTTCACTAAATGGGCCGAAGCCAAATCATACGAAGTGCTAAGTGATAAGAAGGTTGCCAAGTTCATCTGAAAAATATCATCTGCTGAGATGGGATCCCGCATTAGCTAATGTCAGATAACGGGTTGAATTTCGAAGAAAAAGACCAACGGAGTAGTCCAGGACACTAATAAAAACCTCATATCCATCATCAACAAAATGACCAAGAGTTGTTGAGATTAGGCCGATGGGATCCCATACGCCTTCTGGGGCTACCGCACTTTGTGACACCCAGCCTAATTAAATATCGGGTGATCAGACCTTTATTGAACTAAATCAAAGTGTCCGGTTTATTCATTCTTAGCATCACTGTCGAAAATATTTTTTCTTTATTAATCACCTAATAAATAATTAAGCTAAGTGTCAAAACATTTAATTTTAAAGATTAAGTCCTATTGTTATGATTTAATATACGAAACCATTTTCATGAATATAGATAATAATATTACAAACTAAACCATCCAATTGGGATAAACAAGCTAGATAAATCATCCAAATAAAATATCCCAAATCGAAGGACAATGTAATATTCAAAAGCAATCCCAACTAAAACAGAACAATGAAATAAATAAAGAGTACAAATCTCTCTGAGCTAGATAAAAATTTGAAATGGGCGACACATTACCTGTCTAATAATGACTAAATAAAAGACTGAGAAGACAAGGATGAAGTTGTCTACTGCGAGAACCTGCAACTCCTACACTAGCTGCAGCACATCAACGGTCCAAAGATCTAAGCCTGATGCCCATGTGGTGGGGCACTTGTAACACACACACACACACACACACACACGTGTTAGTACCTCGACACTCACTTGGGAATTCTCACCCCTCAACTAGTGTGCACGCCTAATGTACTACTTAACTAATCTAGATAAATCTAGCCCAATTCACTAGTCTAACCGAATTTCCCCTCACCCAATCCTGGTTCAAATGATCGCATGACTATACTTTATGACTATTCACCTTTCCTTATGAATTTTATTAAGCCAACTATGTTCATCTCAATACAGTTTTAAGTTCACAACCATTTAATTGATTTAAAATTAATTATTCAATTGTATCTACTTACAAGCACAATAGATTAATCACCGATATAAATATATTTATCACTCATAATATATATATATATATATATATATATATACATATATATATATATATATATATATATATATATATATATATATATATATACTAATAGGGCACCCCACATAAATCTATGGTACTGCCATACTTTGTATCAAGTCCCCGTATCTCTCGTAAAAAAAGGAAATATTAGTTTGGAATCACTCTCGAACTGTATTAACACAAAACACACATATTGGAAGCGAAGCATAGTTTCAAGTCACTAAGAGGTCAGCACATACCCTCACGTCTCTTAAGACTGTTTGACTATCATTCTCAGATAACCCTTACCAAGGATGCTATGTTCTAGGGTATAAATCAATATCCCCTATACGGTCCAGTCGAGATAAGACTGACCCGGGGCGGAACCTCCATGATAGCATGTAACGCGGGTATGATTACACACAGATATTTATATAATAAATATTAATACACGCATATTTATATTTTCATCATTCAGATAGGTACACACACAACCCATATTATATTATGACGATACACGGCATGTAGTGCCCGTCCTACATATAATTAATCCACTATTACTTTCTCAATAACCGTAAGTCCTTAAGTGCTTCTCGACTCTCGAAGTGTGTCATCTTAGTGAATATAACATCAGTAAGTATACGCTCTTTACCCTACTGGTATAAGTCATTCTTAATTCTCACAAGACCTAATTTAACGTACGCTCAATTTTCACTCCATTTCATACCCCCAAAATCCCACGGTTAAATTCCACATCAAGTTGTGATACCCGGACCTTACCTATACCCTACTGGTCCTTCTCAAGTCCCACTATGATATTTAAATTATTTACAAAGGTCCTTACACATTGGGATAGGATTAACATTTAAAAGAGAAAGAAGTTTTAATTTCCAAGAGTAGTCGATCGATCGATCTAATTTATCGATCGACATTCTTGAGTCGATCGATCGATCGAGCAATTATTAGCCCAGTTTTTGCAGTTTTTTACCTACGGGTTTCATCAACTTACATCCTCAAAACCACTATTAATTCGTCCCAAACTCCCAAACAATCAAATAAAAAGTTGTATTATCCTGTATACATGATTTCTAACGTAAAACATATACAAATTCATCAAAGGCCATCAATTAAAGGGGTTAATCCAAGATAATTCATCAAAATCCCTATTTTTATCATCATCATCATCAATATATTCCTAATTCTTCCAGAATTTAACCTCTACATGACATCAATTTCATAGTTAATTATCTACATATATTGATAGGTTCTAACATGGTTTCTACTCAGAATTTTAATATAAATCTCCTAAACATCATTTAACTTTCATGAAAACATAAAATAATTATCTCCTACACTATCATGGATGTGTTATCAACCAAAGAACAGAAAATTAGACACTTTCCTCAAGAATGAAATTCGGAATTATAGGAGATGATGGGTATGATCCCGCTCCTCTTTCCCCGATCTACGCTTTGGTAGTGGAATTGGTGAGAATGGTGTAGGGTTGGTGGTTCTCCTCCTTGGAAGACTTCTCTCTTCTCTCTTCCTTATCCTCTTTGAAACTCCAATGTTTCTAACCCTCGAGGACTCCTACTTCCATCAGATATAACCTCTCAATTATCATCATTAATTAAGGCCTAAAATGGGAAATTTCCTAATTAGGCCTAAAATCACCCCGAGACCAAAAATAAACCCTCGGGTACATTTTGCTAACTATCTCGACCCTTCCGGAAACATTGGCGCACTCAAAATGACCATACGGGAGAGTTATAATTAATTTAATTTTTATTCCATTACTTTAGTCCCGACACGACACATGCACGTCCCGACTTAATATCTATAATTGTCATATTATTCACTCGCGATAATTTTAATAAATTCAATATCACATATTACTTTACTCATTTAGTAATATTCAACAGAATTCTCACCAATAATTACTAAATCTCATCACGCTAGTAAATATCTATTTTAAAAATTCGGATTAATATTAAATTAATTTATCCCAATTAAATTTAATTAATCCCATAATTAAAGTCCATAAATGTATTACACACTTCAGTTTGAACATGTACTGGGGCTACCCCTTACTCTTTGGTATACGACATGGAGTTATTCCTAATCTTTGAGCTAGAAATTTCTTCACTGCGCATCATCCTTTAAAGCAATGTCAGCGAGGAAGACCGGCATCAAAGTCGTCTTGACGAGTTGTCACTCTTGGACGAAAGGAGACTGAAGGCTCTATATTATATACAAGGGTACCGTCGCCGAATATCAGGAGCATTCAACAAGAGCGTCAAGTACCATGGTGTCCGAGAAGGGGATTTGGCCCTTAAAGAAATCATAGATCCCATCTGGGACCCAGTGGAAAATTAAAGCTTAATTGGAGTGGACCTTACATTGTGAAGAAGATCATACCTGGCCATGCCACTATGCTCACCGACCACGATGGGGAAGATATGTCTCTTCCAATCAACCTGGATGATCTCTAGAAATTCTACCTTAGTCTAAAATCTCGACGCGCTACAATTCTTCTCCTCTCCCTTCTATTCTAAAATATAAAAAATAAAAATCTACATTTCACATTACTCATAACTATGTGGGGCCTGATCCTTTAAAAATATTTTTACTTAAAAAAATGAAACTCATAAAATTTTCAAAACCTCGGGATTTATGTAGGCATATCATACGCTTCATATGAGCACGACCCCTTTCTTTTTCATAAAATGTTACTATTTTCTTATCCCCGAGAATAATAGTTCATTTTTATCATTTACATGAACAAAAGGATTATGTATGACTTAGCGATTGGTATAGATAATTCAAATACAAAACACATCAAGAGGCACAGTGATATAATTACAATTTTCTTTATTTCAGTGATAAAAAAAAATTCAGTACAATTACACTGGCACAGGCATTCAAACAACTTTCCCCGCTAACCTAACCTTATTCTCCTAAAACCAAACAAAAACAAGATGAATTACTCCTAAACAAAAATTCCAAATTTATTACCATACATAACCAAACACGTCACAAGAGCTTCACAAATGAATTCCCTATGGATACTACCCACAAATTCCAAAGGAATCGACTTCCTCATCATCTACATCTCGGGGTTCCCAAGACTTCCTTGCCTGAATAGAATGTCGTAAGCGCTCCATGGAATGGTAAACCCGAACAAGCCTAGGAAAAATAACAACACCTACCTCCATGGTGTCAGATATGGTGAACCACCTTTGCCCAGTCTCCACATCTAACATCTTGGAAAATGCTCTCCTCTACAATCACTTTATGTAGTCCATAGAAATATGCCAGACTCTGCCAACAAACTAGGAAGTACGTGTCAATGGTCGACGATTCTTCCACAGAGAGACCAGTCGCATACGTAGACTCTCTGTCAAATCATCCACGGGAAAGAAGTCTAGTGTTCGAGGTAGCACAATCTTCTCCCACCCAAATTAGCGCAAGAGCCGCAGGGAAAGAATAAAGAGGTTTGCCAGAAGCCAACCAACCGAACATACTGGTATTCCCCTAATTCTAGAATGGGTAACAATTCATCCCACCAAGGCACTGGCCAATGAAAACCTCAAGCCCTGTGCTCCATAAACCAGTTCTCTCATCTCTCTATATCCAATCCCACACTAATAAAGTAGCGAGTAAAGAAGTTCGGCACAACTGCCAAGGGATATTGAAGAGGGGTCACCATACGAAATCTCTCCAACAACCACTTGAACAGCATAACAAGGCTACCCCTCAAAAAATAAGAACGTCCATCCCTCCAGGCATCCAGACCATTCAGAGTCTCCTCCAGTATCACCGCCACATGATTGCGATGGTACGACATCCATGAAGCAATGGCTGCAGTCACCAACACTATTTTTAAAATCAAGGCAAGAACGATGGCTCAGGCATAGTCCGCATCACAGTTGGATACTAGAAATAAAGGTTTGACGTGCAATCTAATAATTTCATGGATATGTAATGTGCTATGTTTATGAAATAAACCAATAGTACGTCTTTGAGAAAGTGTACCGATTTCATTCATTCGTCTATGATTGCCCAAATTTAATTGTATCCTTGTGCTGCAAGGTGAAATCCACTGATAATGTCCATCGTAAAAAGGCCCCATTCCTAGGAAGTGATTATAAGCAGTTGTAATAATCCACCAGGATGTTGGTGTTCAATTTTTACTTGTTCACAGGTTATACATTTGGAAATAAATATTCTAATGTTTTTATTCTTTCCTGTCCACTAATAACTTATTTTGAGATCGTCATACATATTGGTATTTCCAGGATGTATAATAAATTTGGAATGATGTCCTTATTGTAGAAGTTCTTCCTATAAAGATGAGTTAGATAATACACATATTAGATTCATAAAATGTATTCTGCTCTCGGGATGATATGTCCATTCTTCTCTTGCCTTTCCATTTTTCAAGTTTTTGACGTTGGGAATTAAGAAAGTCATCCATGGATTATTGTTCAATTATTTTCTTCTGAAGTGTCGGATAAGCTATAATATTACAAAGAATAATAGGTGTTTCACTTTATAAGTTATACTCATTAAAAGTAGTCATTCACTAATAGCAAACATTCCAACTAATCTTCCACTGGTCTTACGACCCAATGCACCTACTACGACATTACCTTTGCCCGGATGATATAGTAATCAGAATTTATAATCTTCTAAGAATTCAATCCATCGTTTTTATTGCAAGATCAAATATTTCAGAATAAATATATGTTTAAGACTCTTATGATCAAAGAATATTTAAAATTTTGCACCATACAAATAACATCGTCAAATCTTTAATGTGAAGACTATTGCAGGTAATTACAATTGATATGCCAATATGAGACCTCCTCTCGGTTCAATATAGACTCGGCTCAAGATGAATCCACAAAGCATGCTCTCATGAGCCATCCTACACAACTGTCTCATCCCGTCTCATCTAGTATGTCTCATTTCAGTCTCAGACCGAGAGCACATGCCACCTTAGCACACCTAATATCTCATCTCGTCCACCTTAAGGAGCCAAGACCTTATTAGCTTGTTCGTACTCTCATCTCGGTGTGATGGTAGTCAATTGAGACTACACTTGGCAATCACCAACACGTAATCCAATGCTACATCGATGGTCTCATACTTAGCATGGCCAACTCCTTAACCCAATCATAGACGTTTAACATCTGATAGGGCATGTGGAATGGAGCATGCATGGGAGAGTACGCGTGGACTGCAAGCCCCCTGTGGACAAAATTGTACAACAACATCATCCCCACATGTGAAGAATATCTCTTAATCATTATTTACATGCATAAAGAACAAATGGAAACATAGCATTGGACATGCTTTGGGTGCGTATAACACCACCTCATCCATATAAATACTTGTCTTCTACATCATTGTAAAGGATCGCAAATTCATAAACCTACTAAAACTCGGCTAAATTCATTGCTTAGAGAGAGAAGGCTTGAGTGTTTGTACCCCAAGGCCATTAGAGACATTATTTAGTGCATTTCACACACTCGCACAGTGGATGCAGGCCCTATAAAGGCTGAACCACTTACATTTGGTATTATCTTTGAAATAACCCATATTTTTATGGCTTTTAAATTATGGGATTTACTAATTTTAATAGAGATAAATTAATTTAATTTTAATCCGGAATGTTGTTTTAAATATTTACTACCGTGACGAGAGTTTGTAATTATTGGAAATTTGTTATTTGTTGAATGTTACTGGATGAGTATAGTAATATATGAGATTTATTTTTAAAAAATTGTCATATGTGAATAAAATGGCAATTATGGAAATTTAAGTCGGGACGCACCTGTGTCGTGTCGGGACTAAATGTTGATTTATAATAGTGAATAAATTATAAGTTGCTCGTATGGTCATTTTGAGTGCACCATAGTGTCCGAAAGGGTCGAGATAGTTAGAAAAGTGTACCCGGGGGTTTAGTTTGAGTCTCGGGGCGTTTTTAAGCTTCATTAGCACCCCGGGAGGGCGTTTTGGACATTTCGTAATTTTGGGTAATTAAACCCACGAATTTGCAAGGGTTATATCAGATGTTAAGTGTCATCTTTTAGGGTTAACACAACCTAAAACTAATGACGGCCATTGGAGAGGAAGAGGAGAAACTTTCCAAGGAGTTCTAGGCCAAGAACACCTCCGATTGCACCGCCATCACCGCCAAATCGTAGATCGCGTGAAGAGGATCACAACCACACCTTTTTCTTCCACAAATCAGAGACTAAATTTCCAGGCAAGTATCTGTCTTTCTTTTATTAAGTAAATGCATCCTTTTATATTAGTCTTAGGTTGATTAGAATTAGTGTTCTTGAAGAAAAATGTTAATTGGAGATACAAATTACATGTTATAGTGATAAAGATCATATTTTTAGAAATCCATTTCACATGTAGAGGTTGAGCCACGAACTTCCATGGTATTAGTGATAGAAAATCTGGAAAAAGAAATAAAGAAACGAAGTTAAAGAAAAATTAGGGTTCTTGAGACTTATAAAGATTTTGACCCTTTTTCCTTGTTATAGATGATGAAAATTCGCATGTGTTACGTAGGATATTGTTTAAATGGGTATACAATACTTGTAGTATGAATTGTTGCGAGTTTGGGACTGTAATACGATGATTTGGAGGAGTTTGGGGTAACAATTCCGTAGCTGGGTTCTCTGAGGTTTCGCCATAACTGCTTGATCGATCGATCGAGCCCAGAGCATCGATCGATCGAAGGTTCGATCGATCGACCCCCTTTCATCGATCGATCGACCCGCTTGGGAAAACTGCATTTTTTCTCGTGTTATCTTAATCCAATTTTATGCGTAGTAAACCTTGATTAGGGTTGTTATAATATAATGGAACATAAAGAGGACCAGTAGGGTCAAGAGAAATCCCATAAAGTGGAACTTTCATGTGAAGGGAAATAAAGAGTAAATGGGAAGACTTTCAGGCTTAAGAAATCATACTTGTGTTGATTAAATAATCGAAACATCTAATAAGTTAGATTAGAAGGTGAGAGAGGACCTACTGAAATTGTACTTAGATTAAGAAAACACTTCGAGTGACAAGAAGTGAGTTTAGAATAAATTAATTACGAGAATAAAATGGAATGAGGCCGCTATTCGATATAATGGAGTAAAACGTATAATAACGGATAATGAAAATTTTGGGTCGTGAAAGTACTTAATTTAATAATGTGGATATGAATACATATTTATATATGACGGTGTGATTGTGCATATATTATTTCTGTGTAAAAATCGTACCCGTGCTACTTGCTATCCCTGAGGTTACCGCGCTGGGACAGTCTTATCTCGATGTGCCTTTATGGGGGATATTGACTCGTACCCTAGAAGATATATATCCTTGGTACAGGCTATCTGATCGATGGTCAGACGGTCCTAAGAGACGTGAGGGTATGTACTGACCTCTTAGAGACTTGGAATCTATGCTTCGCCTCAATGTTGTTTGTGTTAATACAGTTCGAGAGTGATTCCGAACTAGTATTTCCCTTAGTTTGTGTGATACGGGGACTTGATAGCAGAGTATGCTAGCACCATAGTGTTTATGTGGGGTGCCGTTAGTATATATATAATTTATGAGTGATTGGTATATATATACTTATATATGGAAGTCTAACACCATAGATTTTATGTGGGGTGTTGTTTGTATATATATATTATACGAGTTATTAATATATATACGTGTAACTATATGAGAACTTTCTACTGAGTAAAATAGTAGTTGAGTGTATTATGAAATTCATCAACTTCATTGTAAATATTCAGAAACATTATAACTATACGGAATTATTCTAAATAACGGAAGAAATCTTGAAGAGATAGACTTTTCTAAAGTGAATATCATAACCTTAATTTCACGTGTTAAAACTTATGGAGAATAAGTTAGAGAGATATATGGGGTTCATTAGTACGATAGACGTGCACACTAGATGAGAGGTGAGAATTCTCAAGAGAGTATCGCATACTAATATGACTGTTGCATTAGCCGGTAAATATTTTAAATACTTGCTAAACAATTTTAAAATTGTTTTACATTCGGGCTCTGACCCGTTTGTTGTTATCTCTTCTCCCTTGGGTATATATATATGTATTACAGGTGCCCAGCCACAGGGGCGTCTGGCTTAGGATTCTTTGGATGGAACGTGCTGTAGCTTTTGTTGGAGTTGCAGGCCATTGCTTAGACGACCTCATTGTTGACTCTACTTCTAGTTTCAGCTTTATCCAGTGGGGGCATGTGTCGCCCTTTTCCATTATTTAGTTGATATTATCTGAGACTGTAATTATTTTTACTTTCAGCATTTTTATTTCGGGATTTATTATTGTCAGGATTTTTTCCTTTAGTGTTGTAAATGTTGGGATTTATTATTGATGGTTAAATTCTTAAATGTTCATTTTTATTCTTATACTAAATGTGTGACTCTTAATATGATTAAAGGTTTTATAATCGGATTTAATAAAATGGATGTAAGGTTTCAAATGGTTTTGATACTTAGCTTAATTATTTAGGGTGTTTAATTGGGAAAGTTACTTTGCGACAGTGATGTTAAGAATGAACCAACTGTTCACCTTGATTTTAATTTAATAAAGGAGCGATCGCCCGGTATTTAATTAGGCGGGGTGTCACAGGTGGTATCAGAGCATCAGGTTCTAGTATCCTTTAGGATCTGTGCGGCTTATTATGCTTTCAGTGTTGCTTTGTTTGATATAGATCCCTATGTTTAGGATTGTCGATTTCTTTGATGCGATTTTGTTCTCCTGCTATGACGTATATACATTAGTGAATTCTAGTTTCGTTCGGATGTGTGTGTGTGCTGAGCAATGACGGATATCAGAAGAGGACCGTTAAGCGGACATCAGGAGGCAAGGCTCAGTTGAGATTATAAAATATATCCGAGGATGATAACCGTAGTCGAGGTCACCCCCATTATGGCGCGAGAAGCCAAGACTAGAAAGGCGACTAAGGCGCAGCAATGATTTCCAAGTGCTGCTATGATCGAATGAGGTGCGAGAGTATACATACCCAACGTGTTACCAAACATGTAGGGAACTGTCAATGGGAAATTCTAGAAACGCGGAGATTATGTGTGCTTACCAAAGGAGTTAAAGTATCCAAAGGCTTAGCTATAGAACGGGGTGTGACTAACTGAAAGTAAAGATTTAGAGAAAAAAACTCTTGAGCTTCGGGACGAAGTTATAAATATGGGAGCCAACCACCAATTTTAGAAGTGGAATGCTATGCCTATAGGAGAACCTTAGTCACAGTGTTGACCGTATGTTCCTTCCCCAACTGTTCAGGATTAGAAGCAAACGTGGTTCTGAACTCATCGCGGGAGGGCATGACAGTGGTACATTTATGAATATGAATCTTAACCGCTAGCGAATTTTGTATCGAAAGATGTAGATACGAGTGGAGGAAACGACTCCAAGTGGGAGATCGACTTGTAATAATAGTTTATAACACCCGAAGAGGAAATTTCGATGGACGGCCGATTTAGAGGTTGACAACGTCATATTTTGTCAAAATATATGATAACGCTTCTTTGTGGGGGAAAGCTAAAAGAATCGAAGAATTTAGTCGAGAGTAAGACTAAATACAACAATGGTGGTGTAGCACCACAAAGGGATGTGGATACACATCAGGGGACCCATTTAAATGCTTCAGATAGTTAAATTCTTACCAAGAGATGGTAAATTCAGTAAGGACTATTATAGTCAGTAACATGTTCTTTAGGGCCTAAAAGGCTAAGGGTATAACCGGGATAGCTAACAGGAATCGAGTTTAATAAAAGTTCGAGAGAAGGACAATCCTAACCTGGTTAGTAGGACAGGTAGCAAGTGGATTATGTGTTGAGGTATTTTTGTGCGGAGTGAAATCGCTCGCGATAATATGTTCCAAAGTGAGAAAAAGGAACAAGAATACGGTGCCTAGTAAAGGAC
Source organism: Sambucus nigra (assembly GCA_949130495.1). Classification (NCBI taxonomy): domain Eukaryota; kingdom Viridiplantae; phylum Streptophyta; class Magnoliopsida; order Dipsacales; family Adoxaceae; genus Sambucus; species Sambucus nigra. The sequence continues at coordinate 358,942,752 of OX422208.1, forward strand.
GACGATTGTTTGGGCAGACGTGTTACGTCCGAAAACCATTTGTGCAGTCAAGACGATTGCCAGGGTGGAAGTATAAGTTGTATCCTTAGAGGATGCGGCGTGTTTATGTGACACGAGCGAGTCACCATACTTTGGTCCTTGCTAGATTAGTATGTGAGATGAGTTTAATGCATATAATTATACACGTTATTAAAATGTGAATATGTTTCCCTAGTGTAGCGGGATTTTTCTTTAGTGCTATCCGCAGAGAATGAATGAGTATATTAACAGTATTATGAGCTTTATTGGGGTTACTCATCGTAGTGATGCGATATACAAATATGGTATTATCTTTGATAAAACGTTGTAAAAATGGTTAGTACGATAGTGGGCATTTATTGCAAGACTATCGGAGTGGTTGCATTAGTGCAACATATTTCAAATTTGTTCTGGAGAGACTTCACCTGAAAGAAAGTCGGACTCGCACTTATTTTATCTATCCTAGAGACTTCGGAGGAGATAGTGGGGTAGAGATATTCGATGTCAATGTATGTATAGACTTTGTCAGTATGATTCAGTATGTTTCGAGAATTACCGTTGAGTGAAAAGATTTGACTCAGTATTCTGTTTAGCACTCCGGACTTAGTGATAGGAAGAGTGCAGTGTTATATCTATGCTTTAGAGATGTGGGAGTTAAGATCTATACCCCTATTATTAAGGAAAGGAATTTTAAGAATTACGATCGTATGTATTCTAGGTTTATAGAATGCAATTATCATCAACCAATATGGGACTATAGTGAAATTGGTGAAACGTTCTTTGTTAAGCATAATTACGGGAGGAATTGTAACTTTTCCATCAAGGGACGGAATAAAGGGGTACATGATATGGACGGAGGACCTAACGGATTTCGATAATCGACAATACTAGGTAGTAGTGTATGGGGGGTCCCTTATTTGGATTTCATTTTAAGAGACATCCCACGCATGAAACTTAGCGTAAGGTTGGAAATAGGGAGATGTTTGGTCACTATTCCATGAGTTCGGTACCCTGGTCGAAATGGGATCAAGTAATTACATATGTAAGTTGGCAGTTCAATTTTGTTTTAAAGCCATTGGAGCTGGATTTTGTGGTAAGAAGGCATTGAAAGTTATCCCCACGAGTTGAGGGGTGGAACGATGATAAGGAGATTTTAAAAGTTTTGATTTCCAAGGTGAATAAGGAGTTGGAATGATCTTTAACATGGATTGTCTGGAAAGAACTTTATTACACGAACGAGATAATCTGTGATTATTTTGATGAATAAAGAGTTAGTGAATTATTTTGGTCGTTGTACCTATTTGGGAAATTGTTGTACTTATCTGAAGAAGGTTGAGATTTTTTATTCCTCTTTTATGGTCATGAAATTTGAATGCCCTATTCCTTACACTTTGTTGAATTTAATTAGTTTCACTGATGTGTAGCGCGCCCTTCGCTCTCCTAGGGTGGTCGGGGTGTTGCAAAATGTGGGCATCTGGGTTAGCTGTTGTTAAAATAGTCTGAGTCGAAGGGACGTGGTAATAGACATGTGAAATATATGTTTGTGTTACTAGTATAACGAAAGGGAAGTGATATAGTGGATTATACGTCACATGAGGGGAGATAATCCATACATAAGTGTGCAATTAGAATAGCACACCCTAATTTGATTGCAATGCTGTGGGAAGCCATTTAAGAAGGGGTATCCCTTGAATGGAGCAGAATTAAATTATTATGAAGAACACTCGGAGCGGAGTTCTTAGTAGTCAAGTGTGAGAGTGACCTGAGAGTACAAATAGTAATGATGTTAGTATGGTATAAGAGATCCAAAAGTGTGTACCGTGGAAGAAAGAGCACGGGTCGGGAATTCGGCATACACCAAGGAAGGAAGGAGAGTATTACGTGTCACGTAATATAAGACATTTAAAGGGAAAAATCGATGCTTAGCGGGACGTAGTGAGTAGTCTCTACATGCACCGCCCATAGGTAAGGTTTGGTTGAAAGAGGAGAAGCAACCAAAGAATTTTGTGTTTATCGACAATTCCTGAAAATGGAAGAGGTCGATAAAGTCGGTAAAGTTCTTGGATGGGTTGTCATCCTTAAAATAAGATCAAGGGTTCATCCCGAACATGTGAATTAAGTCGCCAAGAAGTAAGTGATTGATATTCCTTTGGGCTGGTTTACAATATTAACTAGTATGCCCCGAACTTCCTTTGAAAGGAAGGATCGCGCCAGTGCACGGTCCGGCGTAGTATAAATTTTTGAATCAGGATGAGATTGGTGAATCACACCTTTGATATGGGATTTCAGGAACCAGCAGAGATAAGGTTTCGTTTCGAGTAGGATGTATCACCCTTATCCAGGACATAGGTGCACAGTGATTAAAGATTAGTGGAGCCACGTGAAGGAGATTTTGGAATCTTGGTACGATGATGTCAGGAATGCTCTGTAGAAGCACTCATACCTGTCTTTCGCGCACGAGGTGCTTATTAAGGTTTTGTTATGGAATAACCTCGACTATTCTCCTTCCGTATGTTTGGAGGTGAGTAGATAATCAAATTTTTTGGATCGGCCGAGATAATATCCGATAGCTATGGTTCGTATGGTTTTCTCATAATGGGAGTTTTGAATATGAATAAATCCGAGTAGTTGTCATGTAGTGAGTTGCGGCCTCCTAATAATAGTGAGATAATGGAAATTTATAACGTATAGGCGTGACCTATTCGAATGTTGTCGGTTGGGAGCGCAATGTGAAGTGTCTCCAATGAGAATATAAAACATGGTTGCTGTGAGGAAAGGGCTATAGGGATAGAGCGCCTTACGATGTAAATAGTTTGTGTACGGAAAAGGATATCCAGAATTGTCCTACCTGATAGGCCTTATTTTCGGAATTTCAGGACAAAATTCCATTATTAGGGGGGAAGTATGTAATACCCCGTATTTTTATGGCTTTTAAATTATGGGATTTATTAATTTTAATAGAGATAACCATTATTAGGGGGGAAGTATGTAATACCCCGTATTCAAATTTTAATCCGGAATGTTGTGTTTAATATTTACTCGCGTAACAAGAGTTAGTAATTATTGGAAATTTGTTATTTGTTGAATGTTACTAGATGAGTATAGTAATATATGAGATTTATTTTTATAAAATTGTCACGTGTGAATAAAATGGCAATTATGGAAATTTAAGTCAGGACGCGCCTGTGTCGTGTCGGGACTAAATGTTGATTTATAAAAGTGAATAAATTATAAGTTGCTTGTATGGTCATTTTGAGTGTGCCATAGTGTTCGAAAGGGTCGAGATAGTCCGAAAAGTGTACCCGGGGGTTTAGTTTGAGTCTCGGGGCGTTTTTAGGCTTAATTAGCACCCCGGGAGGGCGTTTTGGACATTTCGTAATTTTGGGTAATTAAACAGACGAATTTGCAAGGGTTACATCAGATGTTAAGTGTCATATTTTAGGGTTAATACAACCAAAAACTAATGATGGCCATTGGAGAGGAAGAGGAGAATCTCTCCAAGGAGTTCTAGGCCAAGAACACCTCCGATTGCAGGGCCGTCACCGCTAAATCGTAGATCGCGTGAAGGGGATCACAACCACGCCTTTTTCTTCCACAAATCAGAGACTAAATTTCCAAGCAAGTATCTATCTTGCTTTTATCAAGTTAATGCATCCTTTTATATTAGTCTTAGGTTGATTAGAATTAGTGTTCTTGAAGAAAAATGTTAATTGGAGATACAAATTGCATGTTATAGTGATAGAGATCATATTTCTGGAAATCCATTTCACATGTAGAGGTTGAGCTATGAACTTCCATGGTATTAGTGATAGAAAATCTGGAAAAAGAATTAAAGAAACGAAGTTAAAGAAAAATTAGGGTTCTTGAGAGTTATAAAGATTTTGACCCTTTTTCCTTGTTATAGATGATGAAAATTCGCATGTGCTACGTAGGATATTGTTTAAATGGGTATACAATACTTGTAGTATGAATTGTTGCGAGTTTGGGACTGTAATACGATGATTTGGAGGAGTTTGGGGTAACAATTCCGTAGCTGGGTTTTCTGCAGTTTCTCCATAACTGCTTGATCGATCGATCAAGCCCAGAGCATCGATCGATCGAAGGTTCGATCGATCGACCCCCTTTCATCGATCAATCGACCCGCTTGGGAAAACTGCATTTTTTCTCATGTTATCTTAATCCAATTTTATGCGTAGTAAACCTTGATTAGGGTTGCTATAATATAATGGAACATAAAGAGGACCAGTAGGGTCAAGAGAAATCCCATAAAGTGGAACTTTCATGTGAAGGGAAATAAAGAGTAAATGGGGAGACTTTCAGGCTTAAGAAATCATACGTGTGTTGATTAAATAATCGAAACATCTAATAAGTTAGATTAGAAGGTGAGAGAGGACCTACTGAAATTGTACTTAGATTAAGAAAACACTTCGAGTGACAAGAAGTGAGTTTAGAATAAATTAATTATGAGAATAAAACGGAATGAGGTCGTTATACAATATAATGGAATAAAACGTATAATAACGGATAATGAAAATTTTGGGTCATGAGAGTACCTAGTTTAATATTTTGGAGTTGAATACATATTTATATATGACGGTGTGATTGTGCATATATTATTTCTGCGTAAAAATCATACCCGCGCTACTTGCTATCCCTGAGGTTACCGCGCTGGGACAGTCTTATCTCGATGTATCTTTATGGGGGGATATTGACTCGTACCCTAGAAGATATATATCCTTGGTACAGGCAATCTGATCGATGGTCAGACGGTCCTAAGAGACGTGAAGATATATACTGACCTCTTAGAGACTTGCAATCTATGATTCCCCTCAATGTTGTTTGTGTTTGTGTTAATACAGTTCGAGAGTGATTCCGAACTAGTATTTCCCTTAGTTTGTGTGATACGGGGACTTGATAGCAGAGTATGCTAGCACAATAGTTATTATGTGGGGTGCCGTTAGTATATATATAATTTATGAGTGATTGGTATATATATACTTATATATGGAAGTCTAGCAACATAGATTTTATGTGGGGTGATGTTTATATATATATATATATATATATATATATATATATATATATATATATATATATATATATATATATATATATATATATTATACGAGTGATTAATATATATATATGTGTAACTATATGAGAACTTTCTACTGAGTAAAATAGTAGTTGAGTATATTATGAAATTCATCAACTTCACTGTAAATATTCGAAAACATTTTAGCTATACGGAATTATTCTAAATAACGGAAGAAATCTTGAAGAGATAGACTTTTATAAAGTGAATATCATAACCTTAATTTCACGTGTTAAAATTTATGGAGAATAAGTTAGAGAGATATATGGGGTTCATTAGTACGATAGACGTGCACACTAGATGAGAGGTGAGAATTCTCAACAGAGTGTCGCATATTAATATGATTGTTGCATTAGCCGGTAAATATTTTGAATACTTGCTAAACAATTTTAAAACTATTTTACATTCGGGCTCTGACCCATTTGTTGTTATCTCTTCTCCCTTGTGTATATATATATGTATTACAGGTGCCCAGCCACGGGGGCATCTGGCTTAGGATTCTTTGGATGGAACGTGTCGTAGCTTTTGTGGGAGTTGCAGGCCATAGCTTAGACGACCTCATTGTTGACTCTACTTCTAGTTTCAGCTTTATGTAGTGGGGGCATGTGTCGCCATTTTCAATTATTTAGTTGATATTATCAGAGACTGTAATTCTTTTTACTTTCAGCATTTTTATTTCGGGATTTATTATTGTCAGGATGTTTTCCTTTAGTGTTGTAAATGTTGGGATTTATTATTGATGGTTAAATTCTTAAATGTTCATTTTTATTCTTATACTAAATGTGTGACTCTTAATATGTTAATGATTAAAGGTTTTATAATCGGATTTAATAAAATGGATGTAAGGTTTTAAATGGTTTTGACACTTAGCTTAATTATTTAGGGTGTTTAATTGGAAAAGTTACTTTGCGACAGTGATACTAAGAATGAACCAAGTGTTCACCTTGATTTTAATTTAATAAAGGAGTGATCGCCCGGTATTTAATTAGGCGGGGTGTCACAATCTTCCTCTTTTCCTCATCTCTTTTTGTACACACACACACACATATATATATATATATATATATATATATATATATATATATATATATATATATATATATATATATATATATATATATATATATATATATATATATATGTGTGTCATACTCCATTGTTGCACTGATTTAAGATTACTTATCATATTAATTTTGTGATACAATATTTGGTATCATCTATATGGCGTCGTCTGTGGGAATAAAGTACATCTTCTTCCTCATCTTTATTTAGCTTGAACTTACCGAATTCTCTGGTGGTGATTCATCTCTGCTCAGGTGGTCCTGTATCACCATTAAAAGAGCTCTTGTTGATCCTATTAAGCTTTTATTCAAATTTTATGTTATTCATGTTCACCAAAGATATGGCCTTCGATCTTCCCATGGTCATTGATCCAAGTTCTATTTAATCCCTACCTCAGTCAGAAATGGCTAAGGTGGCGTTGCGCTCTTTAGCGAACAACCAACAACGGATTCATGAGACTCCTACTGCATTTAGACAGAACATGGTTGTTAGATTTTCTGGAGATGAGATGATAAATTCGACCACCATGGAAGGTGTTCTACATTTAGGAGCTAAGGGACCACTCCAGAACCCACACAAAATCTTCCCTTTCAATAAAGGAGCAAAGATATGGCCAACCCTAGGATTTTATGCATGGGGAGGTCGGGTTAGGAATGCCCTGGTGATGACGATGATCTAAATGATAATGAGGACCGTAGAAAATTTTAGGAGACTTATCAAATTTCTAAAAACATTATGCGACAAATTCAGCCCAACTGAGGACATAGCGGTCGGTCGAGCCGAGAGTGCAGGCTAAGGGAATCATCTTTCGATAAATTAAGTAGAGGGCCGACCTTTGATAGGCTCAAACCAGTAGCAGATGACTTGAGTAATTGCCTCTACAAAACATAAAGCATCGTAGGTTCCACGATAAATGATAAATGTGGTGACCAAAGGCCTCTATAAGGCTGAGATGAGGAATGGCGATAGGTGAATAGTAAATAAAAGACAACAGCGAGAGATCCTTCAATTCGCCCAGATGACAGAAAAGGAGTTGGAGATAATGTTTCTCATGACGAGGTTACAGCTATGGTCGAGAGGCCTTGGAATGATTTCATACAGTGACTGGAGGACAAGATAGGGGGATATTCTGAAATGTCGATACCCCTAGTACAGGGATTATAATAAAGGATCCCCCTTTGTGGCAAAGATTGTGAGTTATCCAACCCCATCTAAATTTAAACCGCTAGTACTTACACATAAATATGAGGTGAGCACTAATCTCGGCCATCATGTGGAGATGTACTATTTCTTCGTTGATATCTACTCGGTCTCAGATGAGATGAGGTGTCGGTCCTTCTCTGAAACACTAATCGCTGATGCTCATGTGTGGTTCACCTCTCTCCCTAAAAATTAAACTAAGAATTTCAAGCCGTTAGAAGAGAGTTTTATACGCAATTTTTTCTTTGAAGTTAGGCTCCAAAAGACGACGACAAACATGTTGTACGTGAAAAAGGGGAAAAACGATAGTCTGAGGGAGTATATATCTCGCTTCAACAAGGAGAAATTAAAGGTTGAAGACTATGAAAAAGAGTATTACTATGACCTCCCTATTAGGAGGGCTACAGAAAGGAAATATCCTTTGGAAGCTTGCCAAAGATCCTCCAAAGTCCATGGCCCAACTCCTATCTACGGTCGGGAAGGTTATGAATGCGGATGAGGAAATGGCAACCAAGGTTGAAGATGATAAAGGAATAATTAACAAAGGTAAGTTCTTGAAAAAGAATAAGGATGGTAAGAAGAGGTCGGAGGATGATAAGTTTGCTGACTATACCCCTCTGATAGTCAGTTGTGAGCACATCCTAACAACAATAAAGAATGATTGCTCTCTGAGATGGCCTAAGAAGTTGAGATATCCTCCTCACAAGATAAATAAGAGCATGTAGTGTGAGTTTCACCAAGATCATGGACATATAATCAACATATGTTTTTCTCTCAAGGACAAGATTGAGAAAATGCTGAAAGCTAGAAAGTTAAGAAAGTATGTGGATAAAAGAAGGTCAAAGGGTGACAATAACCAAAAGAGGAGGAATGATTAATGAAAGCGTGATGCTCTAGCTAACCGAGACGATAATGACTCGAATGATGGTAATGGAGCAGACCCTGACCTACCACCTCTAATCATCGATCCTAAGGGTCGGCTGAATATGATTTCTCTCGGAGGTAAAATGATTTGTGAAGAACTTAGTGGAGAGGTAAAAGAAATCACTGATAGTAAGGCTTATGTGGAAGAGGCCAAATCTCTCCCTCTAAAACCCAAAGAAGTACACTTGGCATTAGTTGAGCTGGGGAAGGTAAAGAGAATAAAGGTTGATATTAATACCCTAATTGTTGCTTTTTCTAGGTTGGATTTTAAGGGTATATTATTCCCACATGATTACCCTTTGGTTATCACCACCTTTGTTCATGGGTATTAGGTTCCCCGAATATTGGTCGATGATGGCAGCTCCACCGATATGATGTTTTGGAACTACTACAAGGGTCTGGGGTTGAGCAAAAATATTTTGATCCCGTATCACCAACCTCTCATCGATTTTAGTAGAGAGGAAGTGCAACCTTTAGGAATCTATGAGATGGAAGTTAGAATGGGGAACAGTTGGCTAAAATGCCTCACAAAGAATATCAACTTCTTTGTTATGGACAAGAATGTCTACTCAGTCTACAATATAATCCTGGGACGGGTAACCCTCAAGAAGTTTGAGGTCGTGCCCTCAACAGTTCATCAGATGATTAAATTCTCGACTCCATATGGAGTAGGGTAAGTTTAGGGTAACCAAGTTGAGGCACATGAATGCTACATCAACTTAGCTGAGGAGAAGGAGGTGTACAAAAGGGCCACTATAACTTACAACATTGATACTCTTGACCCCAAAGATGAAACCAAGATGAAGAAGGGAGAAGCCACTTAGGAGGTAAATTCCATGAGCCTCAATGAGGATGAGCTGAAAAAAAACCATACAAATAGATTAGGTCCTCAAGAAGGAGATTAAAGAGGAAATAATCAAATTATTGAAGAAGAGGAAAATCATTTTTGCTTAGAGCCATGAGGATATGTCTGGAATTGATCCAAATATCCTCTTCCAGAAGCTCAATTTCTTTGAGGATACAAAATCGATTAGACAAAGAAGGAGAGTGTACTCCAGAGAGAAATATGATTTCATTAGAGAATAAGTGAAGAAATTGGAGAAAGTTGAATTCATCAGGGAAGTAATCTACCCTGAGTGGTTAGAAAATGTTGTCATCATCCATAAGGCCAACAATAAGTAGAGGATGTGTGTTGATTTTACAGAGGTTAACTGGACAAGTAGCAACATTGAACAGGTTTGTATCCAGAGCTATCGATAAATGCCTTCCCTTCTTCAACGTACTCATGAAAGCTTTTTTTAGTGGATTAAAGAGTGTGATAAGGCTTTTTAATAGTTAAAGACCTACCTCAGCTCTCCACTCCTGCTGTCAAGACTAGTTTACGGAGAGAAGTTATATTTGTATCTAGCTATTTTAGAATTGGCCACCAGTGCTGCAATTGTTAGAGAATAGGATGTTGTGCAGAAGCTAGTGTACTTCAACTGTAAGTCCCTCTAGGGGGATAAGAAGAGATATCCTAAGATGGAAAAGATGGACTAGCTTTAATTTATGCCTCAAGGAAAATGAAGTCATACTTTGAAGCATATATTATGGTTATCCTCACCGACTCTCCTCTCGGACAGGTCATCCATAAACCTAAGAAATCGGGTAGGTTGACATCCTAGGCAATAGAGTTGGGGAATTTTATATAATATACTAGCCAAGAATGGACATCAAGGGGCAGGCCGTAGCTGATTTCATACACGAGTACACATGGGATAAGGCTGATGCAGAATAGATTAAGACATTAGCTTATGAGATAGAAAAATAGTATGCCTCCCCCAGCTAAGGCCGAGATGAGTACATCAAGTGGTAAGGTGTTTGATAATGAGGAAGAGAAATACCTTTTCATGAATGGGATCCTAAAATAGAGTAATTTTTCCAAAGGAGGTACTGTATGGAACTTATTTGTTGATGTCTCTTCATGCGAGGCCGGAAGTGGAGCAGGTTTGACTGTGTTGGCCCCAGATGGGACTGACATTCAATATGATTTAAGGTTCAATTTTAAGACGTCCAACAACGAGTCAGAATATGAGGCACTTTTGGCAGGACACTCCCTTACTAGAGCGTTGAATGTCTGCCATCCCTTGGTCCACAGTGACTCCAGATTGGTGGTGAATTAAATTTTGGGAATATATGAGGCCAATGGTGATATAATGGACAAGTACCTTGGAAGGGTAAAACAAGCGCTGAAACATTTAAGAGAGGTGAAGATAAAGAGGATCCCTCAACTGGACAACAACCGGGTTGATGATTTGGTAAGATTATCTTCCTCCACAAGAATAGAAATCAGAAGGGCGGTGCCAGTAGAGATCCTATATAGGTCGACTATTGAAGAAGAAGATAGCACTATGGAATATTTCTTGAACATGAACATGGGAGCTTCTTAGATGGACCCTATCATTCGATACATCAGGGATGGGGTATTACTTGATTTAAAATCCAAGAAGAAGAAGAAGATGAGGTACAAAGTGACAAAGTTCTCCATCATAAGACATATTCTTTACAAGAAAGGATTCTTACTCCCTCTACTCAGATGTGTCCATCCTTCTGAGGTAGAGTATATTTTTAAGGATGTGCACAAGGGATCTTGCTCCAGTCACATAGGAGGAAGATCATTAGAGAAGAGAATCGTTACGTAATGCCCCGTATTTCTATGTATTTCTAATTTAATTAATTCAAAAATTAATTAGGAAAGTAAATTTATTTAAATTACGCGAGTGAAGTAATTTAGTGTGATTTATTTAATAAATGTGATTATAAAATATTAATCGAGAGATAGTTACCAATTAATATTTTGATGAAATTTTCTAGGTCTGAATAGTAAATAATAAATTATTATTATATGGCATAGCGTATGGAAATTTAGAGGCCACGAATGAGTCCGAATGGGTCGAAATAGTCGTAATAGTGTACCTGAAAGTCTAGTTTGGGTCCCGGGTTAATTTTCGATAAAATCGGCACCTATTAAGGGTGTTTTGATCATTTTTCAAAAAGAGGTCAAGGGACCTACGAAATTTAGAGCCATATATCTGATAATTATAGATTGGGGTTAGGGCTCATAACATAAAAGATTAGAGAGGCCATTAAATAAAAGAGAGAACCATTTTCCCAAAGCCTAAGAAGATAATTGTGAAGGTAATGAAGGGTTTCTTGCACCTCAAGGCAACTATAAAGTAAGATTGGAGGATAAGGGATGAATCATCAACAAGGAACTAAGAAAGCACATCAATTAAATTATGGCAAGTTTTTATTGTAATTCAAATTGATGTTATAAAACCCATGAGTAGGGATTTCATAAATATAATGAAATTTATTTCAAAACCTTTGATGAAAAGCAAGTATCGATATCATGTTTGGGTGAAATTGGATGTGGTTAGGGTTTATGTCTGTAGAGAATGTTAAATGAGAAGAGTTTTGATTACTACTACGAATTTAAATTTGGGTTTTAGATTGAATGAAATGGATGAACACAAAAAATAGATTTATATAAGATTTTTGGGGGTTTGATTCATTATTGATTGATTTTGGTGAAGTTTTAATGTGATTGAAACGTGAGAAATCATCTTAGCTCAGGTAGGAATAGTTAGGAACAATCGACTATGAATTTGGTGAAGAATTGTGAGGTTTGGGTGAATCAAATGGTGTAAAACGTTGTTGCGAATAGAGATAACGAAGTTGTAAAAAAATTGACCGGCTCGGCCCTAGGGGGTGCGGTTCGATCTGGCCTTAACTGAATAGCAAACCGGTTTGGTCCGGGGAAGCTGAATCGGTTCGGTGCTCTAAATTTTAGAAATTTCCCTTTTTCTCTTGTATTCATAAATGAACGTAGTGGAAAATCCTTAAGGACTTGTGATATAATATTGGGAGACTTAATATTTTATAGTAGGCCTACGATGGGAGTACGACTTCGTCTTAGAGAGAGAATTAAGACGGGAATGGGATTGCTTAAAGTGATTAGTAATTAATCTAAGAGATGGATAAATAAATACGGGAATCTAATGAAACTGTGTTCCTCGGTAGAGTATAGATGGTAACTACTGAATTATTAGATATGGAGGGGTAACTAGAACCTTAGACTTGTGTGGACACTCAAAAAATTACGAAAGTGAATTAAATTCGTAAATAAATAATAAAGTACGGTGAATATTAGAGAGAAAAATATTATGTACTATTATGAATAATTTGGTTGTGTGCGTACATATTCTACTGATACTTAGGCCTTGTGAATACCTAATGTTTGTTATGAAAAATGTTACTAAAGTCATTTATTAAAAATAAACTATTTAAGTAACTCCGATCTATTTTTTTAAGAAACTCTTTTCGTAAAAACCAAACTATTTGAACACAAGATGCGTTTAACAAATCAGTATGTACGAGATCTATTCAAGAATTGAATAACAGGTTTATAAAGAAGTTTAAAAAACTTAAACTCAGCAAAACTAAGAATGAGATGAGGAGATATAGAAAGATTATGTTCACGATGTTTTTTACGTGGTAAAACCTCACCAATTGAGGAAACATCCACGACTCCCTCTACGGAGTAAAATGAAAAAATCAACTAAAACAAATATATGAGTTACAAACTATATAACTAACATGCAAACAACTCAGACCTATATAAGTTTAGGAATGTACCCTCTGGTGTCCTTAAAACTTCTCTGCAGTTCTGATTGTAGATGTAGTTCTCCCAGTTTGTTAACTTCTGATTTGTTCCAGCACTTTACGTCGACTCTTTGTTCACAAGATCTTATTACCAACACTTTTCGTGTTGTAGGGTGAAAGTGTTTGTGTAGGTTCTCTCTAACACATGCATGCACACACGCACACTTATTAAGTACAAACAGTCCTAACAAATTACAATAACACTATATGCTGTGATCTTTCCTTTTTCTTTCTTCTTACAAAACTTTGAACCTTATTTGACTTTTAAATCATTCCCAGAATCCACGGATACCTTGCTAAGAAGACAGACAAGCTCTTAATCAATCTCAGAATTTTAGAAAGGTTTTTCGAGATTGAAAACCTCCAAGTGTGATTCCAACTAGGTCAAAGGTTTAGTTTTACAAGAACTAGAAACAGAAAGCATTTATTGTTGATTTCAAAGTAAGCAAGCGTTTTATAGAAAATAATCAACAATATATTTCTAAAGATGAGAAATAAAGAATGAAACTAAGTGTAATGTAACATGAATAACTCAGATCTGAAATTTTTATGAAATCAGAAAGTAGATCTGAGCAAACATTTAAGTTAAAAACAAGATCTAACGAACAAGAGGTTACAGCAACAATAACAAACTCAACTCAAACTCTCAATCACTCAAGAACACTCAGGGTAGTGTTTTGGATATGGAGTTTTGAAGAAGTGTTTGAGTTTGGATGGAAGAGGCTTTGATAAAACAGGGTTAGGGTTTCTAACTCTCTCTCTTCTCTCTGTTTTCTCTCTTCTCTCTCTTCTCTCTTCTCTCTCTACTCTCTATTTCTCGGAGGAAATGAAAATGGCAAAAGTCTTCGAAGTCTGAGAGTAGGGTCCCTTTTATAGGGTGAAGATAAGGTTCGAGAGGCTCGATCAAAACCAAGGCATAGGATTAAGTCAAGTCATATTGACTTTGATCGAAGGGTTCTAATAAGGCGGTGCTTAAACGAATCCTGATTGGTTTAGAAGGTTGTACTGGGATTCACCAAGACGACATGCAGATCGTCGATAGCTAATGATCCAAGGGCTACAAACATACGCGCTTGTAACTCAGTAAACAAACACAGTTTTAGCCAATCAGATGAAGACAGGTGTTGGATGATAACAGGATATAAAACGTGCGTCTTAAACAAATTAAAAACACACCCTAAAGTTTACTCCGCTTTCGGATTCTACCCAAGGTAACATTAGGCCAAAATAATCGATAAATAATATTTACAAATTGACCACAAAACTTTTAAATCAAGTTTTAATTAATAAAACCTTATTTAAAAAATGTTTAAAAAATCCCAAATAAATTATTAAAATTCCAACTTAGGGATTTAAACACACTCAACATATGTACACACATTATTATGCAGTATGATATGCAAAAAATAAATTCTACTGTGTGTGAGTGTTGGCAATTTGATCTTGATCAAAGCAATATAGAGAGATGAAGTAGCAAACCAACTTCTGAGGTTCTTTGGATACTAGGGAGGACATAATTTTGTCACAATTTCCAAACTAGATGAGAACTTATACAATATAGACTCAAATGAGTCAAAAGTATAAGGGCTTCAATCTCCCCCTTTGGAAATATGAGACAAAATCTCCTTTGAGTCATCTAGGACTCGTAGGGCAACAAGACAATAAGAAAAACTTATTCCTATCAAAATTCTATCTACCCAATGCCTAGAAATCAAAAAGTACATAACTCAACTAAGTACACTTGAATACCCTATTACAACTGTTGAGAGTAACTGTACAATAAGAACCTGCAATAAATCACTAAGATCAAGCTGTTTAGCATGTGAAAGATTTGAATAGACTCAAATTTCTCCCCCATTTTGTCTCAAATGGACAAAGGGAAAAACTTGGATAAACAGCAAAGTTATTAGTCAGCATAAACCATACTAATAGATTTACGTAATGAAATGAATCTATTATAATCTAGAGGTTTGGTAAACATATCTGCGGGTTGTATATCAATATGAAGATAATTGATTTCTAATTTCTTAGATTCAACTAATTCGCGTATAAAATGATGTCTTATTTTAATATGCTTTGTTCAAATGTGTTGAACAGGGTTTTTAGAAATATTAATCGCACTTTGATTATCACAATAGAGATGCAATTGGTTTTCTTGAATACCATAATCACTTAGCATTTGTTTAAGCCACATTAATTGAGCACAACAGCTACCAGCGGCTATTTATTCAGATTCAGCTGTTGAGAGTGATGTGCAGTTTTGTTTTTTTACTACTCCATCCTACCAAGTTATTACCTATATAATAACATGTTCCCGATGTGCTTTTACTATCATCAGTACACCCAGCCCAGTCAGCATCAGTGTACCCAATTATAGTGCTTGGTGTGTCATTAGTGTACCAAAGTCCTATATATAGAGTGCCTTTTACATATTTAATGATACGTTTAACAGCATTCAAGTGGCTCTCTTTAGGGTTACTTTGATATCGAGCACATACACACACAGCATACATAATATCAGGACGCGAGGCAGTAAGATATAGTAAGGTGCCTATCATATTACGATACAGAGTAGGATCTACAGATTTTCCATTTTCATCTTTGAAAAGTTTTAGCGTAGTACTCATGGGCGTTTTAGAATCTTTAGCACTCTCGAGGCCAAATTTCTTTACTATCTCTAAAGCGTACTTCGATTGCGATAAAAATAATCCTTCTGAATTTTGTTTGACTTGAAGGCCTAAGAAGAATTGTAGCTCCCCCATAAGGGACATTTGAAATTCCTTATGCATAGTTTCAGAGAAGGATTTGACTTCTGGGGGAGAAGTTGATCCAAATATAATATCGTCAACATAAACTTGAGAAATAGTGATGTGTTTGTCAAAATGTTTAACAAAACGAGCTTGGTCATTTCCGCCTCTTTTAAAACCTTTATCTAAAAGAAAACTGGAAAGACGCCCATACCAAGATCTAGGAGCTTGTTTAAGGCCATACAAAGCCTTTTTCAGACGAAATACATGATTTGGATGTTTAGGGTCAATGAACCCTTTAGGTTGTTCTACATAGGTTTCTTCAGCCAATATTCCATTAAGGAACGCAGATTTGACATCCATTTGGTATAGTGTAAAGTGCATGTGACAAGCTATAGAAAAAAGTAGACAAACAGATTCTAAACGAGTAACAGGAGCAAAGGTCTCTTTAAAATCTATTCCTTCTATTTGAGAGTATCCTTGAGCAACTAATCTAGCTTTATTTTTAATTATTATCCCATTTTCATCAGTCTTATTTTTGAAAATCCAACACGTGCCAACAACCTTTTTGTGATCAGGATGTGGAACAAGATACCAAACATCATGAATGACAAATTGTAAAAGTTCTTCCTGCATAGCAGAAATCCAGTGAGAGTCATTCAATGCCTCATTTACATTCTTTGGTTCCACAAGGGAAACAAAACATGCATAATGTGCATAGTTTCCGAGTTGGGATATTGTATGCACTGGCTCACTAGGGTTACCAACTACGTTATTTATGGGATGGTATTTAGAAACCTAGTTAGGTACTTCAGGTGTCTCAATAGGTAATGAATTATCCATTGCAGAGGAGTCATTTTCTAAAATATTTGTAGACTCTTCCTCAATAGTAAATTCACCAGTCTTGCTTTCTACAGTAATGTCACTAACAATTACATTTATGGATTCCATCAAGGTTTTAGTTCGAAGATTATACACTCGATAAGCTCTACTGTTAGGCGAATATCCTAGAAATATCGCTTTATCTCCACGGCTCTCAAATTTGGATAAGTGTTCCCTATCCTTACATACATAACAAGTACTGCCAAAGGTTCTAAGGTATTTGAGATTAGGCTTTTTATTGTACCAAAGTTCGTAAGGGGTTTGTTTGGAATTCTTTCTAAGATAGACCCTATTTATAATGTGACAAGCAGTACGAATGGACTCTACCCAAAAATATTTAGGTAATTTCTTAGCATGTAACATAACACGTGCCATCTCTTGAAGGGTACGATTCTTTCTCTCCGCAATACCATTCTGTTGAGGGGTCTTAGGAGCACTGAACTCGTGTTTATAACCATTATAGTCACAGTATTCTATAATACCAGTGTCTTTGAATTCACCTCCTCTATCACTACGAATTCTATTCACTTGAGTATCCTTCTCATTTTCAATCCTACGAAGAATTTTTAGGAAGGTTTGAAATGTTTCAGACTTTTGTTTTAAGAAGGCTACCTAGGTAAATCTAGTGAAGTCATCAACCATAACAAGGATGTAACTGTGTCCACAGAGACTAACAGTTTAGGAGGGACCCATTAGGTCCATATGGATGAGTTCTAATGGATTAGAGGTAATAATATCTTTGACTTTCTTATGAGGTGCCTTAAAAATTTTACCTTCTTGACAGGAACCACAGATAAGATTGGGTATAAGTTTGATTTTAGGAACTCCTCTAACTATTTCCTGAGAGGTCAGTCTACTAAGGTTATCGTAATTTATATGACCCATTCTGTTATGCCATATCTCATTGTCATCCATTCTAGCAACATTACAGATTTCAGAATTGTTCATGACAGTGTAACAATTGTCAGGAGTTCTGAATCCAGTAATTATGCATTCACCTTTTTCATTTAAAATTTTGCAATTTTTCTTTGAAAAGGTAACAGTATGATTTGAGTCACAAAATTGCGATATGCTAAGTAGATTTGCCTTAAGACCTTTAACTAGAGGGACATCTTGAAGAATAGGAAGCCCAGCTTCTTGGAGAGTTCCTTTGCCTATGATTTGAGATGAAACTCCATTACCAAAAATGACTTTACCACCAGCAAAGCTGGTTTTGTTTAAAAGTTTAGTTTCATCACCAGTCATATGCTTAGAACATCTAGAGTCTAAATACCAACCAGATGATGTGTGTTCAGCTTTTAAAGCAGTAATAACAACATTGCACTTCATCTGAGGTAATAGATCATCTTTTCTAACCCAAATTACCTTAGTTTTCATCTTGCGCTTATTAGCTCTCAATTGATAAAATTTGCGAGCATTGGATTGTTGTTGAAAAATGTTTTGCGCATGATTTTGAATTTTGTGAAAGACTTGAGCATTTGGTTTAAGAAAGTGCTTAGGATTCCTTCTAGGATTTGTTCTTTTAGGTTTGGTCTTTCTCTTTCTATAATTAGAGTTTCTATCTGGTTGTCTAGGAAGTATACAATTGTTTCGATTCCTCCTAGAATAGTTAAAGTTCTGATAGATATGAGGATTATAGACAGGTTTAACTAGTCTCCTAGCATAGCAACTATCAAAAGAGTGACCATATATGTCGCAGTAAGAGCAATAAAGATTGCTCAGAATTGAGGTCTCCTTAGGAAAGTCTCTAAACAAAGGTTTTGAAGAGTTTTGAGGTTGAACTCTATTCCTAGGTGTGGCAGTCTTGAATGCAGACTCACTCTGCCTAATAGAATGGAAGACGTATTTAGCCTTAGGAGAACTTTCATGTTTAGAGCAACTTGATTCCCCAATGTTAAAATTTTGATTTTTTGAATCAAACTCTGTTTTTAGGGAATGAAAGTCTGGGCATGTTTCAATAGGTCTTTTGCCTCCTGACACAAACTTGATAGTTTCAAAAGATTTTGTTTGTGTTTTCAAATTGGGGAAAAACCCTATTCCAGTTCGATCAACAGAATTGGTTTTTGATTCAGCAACAAATTCATCAAAACATTTTGAATTATTTTCAAATTTTGTAAATTTTTTGAAAAAAGTTGTTGTCTTTTATTTATTTTGCTCCAATTCTAACAAAGTCCCTTTGTATTTTTTCTCTAGAGTTTCATTTGTTTCTTTTAAATTTCTAAGTTTTTCATCAAAAATTTGATTTCGCTTTTATGAGTCAAACATTGGGTAGTATACTCTTCAGCATTTAGTTTAACCATTAGGTTTAGATCTTCTAACTTCTTAGTGAGACCTTTCACAATCTTTTCTAGTCTAGTGCTTTTCTTAAGAGTTTTAGCATAAAGTGTGTGAATGTCAGGGAGGTCTTCATTGTCCGAGTCGCTAAGTGTGGTGTGTGGAGTGACCCCTAAGTATTCATTTGTTAAACTCACACACCCATTGACATCATCATTATCGCTAACCCTTTGACTCACACACCCCGTTGTAGAACATGCAACATTCTCAGTAATCAAAGCATCTAAACCAGTATAAACATGATTCTCAATAGCAGGGATAGAGTTACTAGAAGCATTCTCATACACAGGCATAAGCACATCATCATTATATATAATCTTGGCAAAGAAGGACGTAAAAGGGTCAAAAACATCAGATGACTCAGGTTCCTCCTTTTCAGAATCACTTGAATAATCCCATGTTTTGCAAATGTTAGCTCTAGTGTGTTTGTTTTGAGTGTTCAAGTTAACTCTACAGTCTTGTGCAATGTGCCCCAGTTTACCACATCTATAGCATTCAGTCTTCTTAAGGTCTCTATTAGGTCTAATGTAAGAGTCTTTGTGATTTTTGTCATGGTTTTTCTCATGAGGCCTGTGATTAGAGGAAGTTGGATAATTTGAATTGCCTTATTTATTTGCCACTTTGTTTCTAAACTTAATAATTTTCTTAAACTGTTTAGTAATTAAGGCAATCTGATTGTCCAAACTCTCTATATTGCATTCTCATCAGAATCATAAGTGGGGAATATAAGTTCAGGATTAGTTAACTTAGAAGAGAAGCTCAGATTAGAACTAGTCTATTTCCTATGGGTTTGAGTCAATTGTTTCTTAAATTCTAGTTCCATTTCCACAGTTCTTAGTTTGCTAATGGGTAATTCAGGAGTGAGATTTTGATCAAACATTTCCTTAATAGCATATCTTTTGTTATCAAATTTCTGTGGTAATGATCTTAGAATTTTAGATACAATTTCATGTTTGTCATAAGTCACCCCATTATAATGCAGTTTGGTCACAATATCAGTTAGGTTCATATAGAAGTCATCAAATAACTCAGTCTCAGACATAATTAAGGAGTTATACTATAGAATAAGCATTTGGGTTTTAGCAACCTTAACTCTAGTGTCTCCTTCATGAGCAGTAACCAAGGTGTCCCAAGCTTCCTTACAAGTGGTACAGGATGAGATTCTTTTGAACTCATGTTCATTTATGGACATAAATATGGCATTCTTTCCTTTGTTATTATTTCGAGAAACTTGTTTCTCTTCTTGAGTGAACTCACTTAGAGCTTTCTTAACCCTCTCATTACTTCCTTCCTTGGCTGGTTTAGTAGGAAATTGTGTAACCATTTTCAACTATGTCCCAGACATCATCTCCCAGAGTTCCTTGAATGAAGGCAATCATCCTTACTTTCCAGTAAGCAAAATTGGTTCCATCAAAGATTGGAGGTCTGGTCAAGTTACCAAATCTTTCATTTTTCTCGTCCATATTTGATTTTCAAAAAACAAGTTCAGAAACACAGGATCTCTTTTGAAAGCAATTTACCAAGCTCTGATACCAATTGAAAAATGTTACTAAATCCGTTTATTAAAAATAAAC
Organism: Sambucus nigra; assembly: GCA_949130495.1. Classification (NCBI taxonomy): domain Eukaryota; kingdom Viridiplantae; phylum Streptophyta; class Magnoliopsida; order Dipsacales; family Adoxaceae; genus Sambucus; species Sambucus nigra. The sequence continues at coordinate 358,963,292 of OX422208.1, forward strand.
TATTTAAGTAACTCCGATCTATTTTTTTAAGAAACTCTTTTCGTAAAAACCAGACTATTTGAATACAAGATGGGTTTAATAAATCAGTATGTACGAGATCTATTCAAGAATTGAATAACAGATTTATAAAGAAGTTTAAAAAACTTAAACTCAGCACAACCAAGAATGAGATGAGGAGATGTAGAAATATTATGTTCACGATGTTTTTTACGTGGTAAAACCTCACCAATTGAGGAAACATCCACGACTCCCTCTACGGAGTAAAATGAAAAAATCAACTAAAACAAATATATGAGTTACAAACTATATAACTAACATGCAAACAACTCAGACCTATATAAGTTTAGGAATGTACCCTCTGGTGTCCTTAAAACTTCTCTGCAGTTCTGATTGTAGATGTAGTTCTCCCAGTTTGTTAACTTATGATTTGTTCCAGCACTTTACGTCGACTCTTTGTTCACAAGATCTTATTACCAACACTTTTCGTGTTGTAGGGTGAAAGTGTTTGTGTAGGTGCTCTCTAACACATGCATGCACACACGCACACTTATTAAGTACAAACAGTCCAAACAAATTACAGTAACACTATATGCCGTGATCTTTCCTTTTTCTTTCTTCTTACAAAACTTTGAACCTTATTTGACCTTTAAATCATTCCCAAAATCCACGGATACCTTGCTAAGAAGACAGACAAGCTCTTAATCAATCTCAGAATTTTAGAAAGGTTTTTCGAGATTGAAAACCTCCAAGTGTGATTCCAACTAGGTCAAAGGTTTAGTTTTACAAGAACTAGAAACAGAAAGCATTTATTGTTGATTTCAAAGTAAGCAAGCGTTTTATAGAAAATAATCAACAATATATTTCTAAAGATGAGAAATAAAGAATGAAACTAAGTGTAATGTAACATGAATAACTCAGATCTGAAATTTTTATGAAATCAGAAAGTAGATCTGAGCAAACGTTTAAGTTAAAAACAAGATCTAACGAACAAGAGGTTACAGCAACAATAACAAACTCAACTCAAACTCTCAATCACTCAAGAACACTCAGGGTAGTGTTTTGGATATGGAGTTTTGAAGAAGTGTTTGAGTTTGGATGGAAGAGGCTTTGATAAAACAGGGTTAGGGTTTCTAACTCTCTCTCTTCTCTCTGTTTTCTCTCTTCTCTCTCTTCTCTCTTCTCTATCTACTCCCTATTTCTCAGAGGAAATGAAAATGGCAAAAGTCTTCGAAGTGTGAGAGTAGGGTCCCTTTTATAGGGTGAAGAGAAGGTTCGAGAGGCTCGATCAAAACCAAGGGCCATGATTAAGTCAAGTCATATTGACTTTGATCGAAGGGTTCTAATAAGGCGGTGCTTAAAAGAATCCTGATTGGTTTAGAAGGTTATACTGGGATTCACCAAGACGACATGCAGATCGTCGATAGCTAATGATCCAAGGGCTACAAACATATGCGCTTGTAACTCAGTAAACAAACACAGTTTTAGCCAATCAGATGAAGACAGGTGTTGGATGATAACAGGATATAAAACGCGTGTCTTAAACTAATTAAAAACACACCCCAAAGTTTACTCCACTTTCAGATTCTACCCAAGGTAACATTAGGCCAAAATAACCGACAAATAATATTTACAATTTGACCACAAAACTTTTAAATCAAGTTTTAATTAATAAAACCTTATTTAAAAAATGTTTAAAAAATCCCAAAAAAATTATTAAAATTCCAACTTAGGGATTTAAACACACTCAACATATGTACACACATTATTATGCAGTATGATATGTGATATGCCCCAAGTGTAACCTCGGCCTAGAGACACCAACCTCGGCTGATATCAGGCCGAGACATTGATCGACCCTATGTAGGACATGGGCCCATGATATTATCCCTCGGCCAGACCAACCTCGGCCCAGGCTAACACTACCATATGCACTCCCAATGGACACTACGCGCACCACAGGCATCAACAGCAACCTTATGTACCTGGGTATATCAACCTCAGCCAATAGTAGGCCGAGGTGACAAGGAGCCCTGATAACCTTCAAGATGGAACCAGTCCTACCTCTGCTTGGGCCGAGGTGATAAAAAGCCTTAGTAATCGTCAGCATGGAATCAGTCCAACCTCCGCTGGGGCCGACCCCAGCATAATGTCTCGGCTGAGATCAGGCCGAGACTTCCTATGACACATCTCGGATTGAACGGACATCAAGCCTTTACAGCTCAGCCTCTCCCAGGCCGAGGTCATTCACCAATATGACTGCCGAGCATATGTTGACATTTGGATAAGGACACCTGGGCACAAATCAGTCGTAACAAGATTATTCTCCACACATGGGGAGAATATTTCATCATCATTCCTTACATGTGACAGTGACAGATTGAACTCCCACATTGGTGAGGATATCACACACATGCTCATTGCATGCATGGGGGGTACATTACACCCCCTTGGTGCTATATATAGGGGTCATCCCCTACCTTGCAAAATGATCCAAGTTATTAAACCCTAGCTGAAACTCTGTCTAAATATACAGTAGAGAGAGAAAGCTTGAGAGAATTGTATCCATGGCCATTAGTGCCTTCATTCAGTGATATTACTCACACACTCACAGTGGACGTAGGCCAGATTGGATGAACCACTTAAATTTCGGTGTTGATTCCTCATATCCTCACCTCCTTATCTTATCTCTTTATATAGATGTGCTGCCATTGTTATTCATATATTGAGCTTGGAAACACCTTACCTGGTGGTGCTAATTCTTAGCATCATCATTTTGGCGCCGTCTGTGGGAACGAGAAGCTATCTCTTCCTCTTTTTTTGCTTAACCTCATCGGAGACTTTAGTGGTGAACCAGGAACCACCCCTTGCGGGGATCTGTTTCACCGTTGAAAGAGGTCCTTTAAGGTATTAAGCTCACTTGTTGCTCAAACTCTTTATTATTAACACATGGCACCAGAATTACCACCGCCTCTTCCGCCGCCCGGAGGTGGAGGGGATAGCTCCAGTCAGGCTCCTCCCCAGTCCGAAATGGCAGAGGTAGCAGCAGCCTTGAAATCTTTAGCTACAACACAGCAAGCCATGAAGGAGCAATTTGCCCAGCTCAGCCAAACCATGATGATGAGGCCACCTGGAGTCTCACCGGACATGATAACTCCGGCGATAGTTAAGCTTCATCCTAACGCCAGGGGACCACCCAGGCGCCAATGAAGGACCAACCTGCACCCCAGCGGAGGAGGGACATTGCTGACCCTAGGCGCTTACGCCTAGAGAGGCAGGGAAACCCTTGCCCAGAGGACATGTATGATGACCTAGAAGCTGAAGAGGCCCCGAAAGACTGCTGGGAGCCGTATGAGGTGTCAGATAACACCGTACGGCCTCTTAGGCAGAGTCAAGGATGTGTCGGTCGAAGAAGAGACGAGGCCCAACAAAGAGGGTCGGCCTTTGATAGGCAGAGTCAAGGATGTGTCGGCCGAAGAAGAGATGAGGCCCAACAAAGAGGGTCGGCCTTTGACAGGTTGAGCATAGGGTCTCCCTTCGAGAGGCTGGGCCCGGTGAATGACCTAAGATAGAGGATGTCAAGGTTGAAGAGTGTGGCAGGCTCTCAAAGAGGGGGTAGGTAAGGTCAGCCAGACCAAGGCCGACCCTGTGGAGTAAGATCCAGGGAACAGGAAGAGGTCAGCAGTCAGCGTGTTGTGGCTGGGGAACCCTCTGTCCATCGCAGGGAGGTGGCAGGGGATAACCTCGGCCAAGCTAAAGAAAGAACACCCTGGAATGACTCTATCCAACGCCTAGAGGAGAAGATAGGAGACATCATTAAGAGCAGGGACCCATTACAGAGGGGTTACTCATAGGGATCCCCATTTGTGGCTAGGATAGTGGGGTTCCCAACCCCAGCTATGTTCAAGCCTCCTACAGTGACTCCTAAGTATGATGGCAGCACTAACCCTGTGCACCATATCGAGATGTATCAGTCGGCGGCAGACATTTACTCGATACCTGATGAGATGAAGTGCAGGGCCTTCTCAGGGACCTTGACAGGAGCAGCTCATAGTTAGTTCACCTCCCTCCCGAAGAACTCGATTGAGAACTTCAAGGGCTTGGCTGAGCGGTTCATCCACAACTTCTGCTTTGGGGTAAGACCTCAAAAGAAAACCACCCACCTGCTGTATGTCAAACAGGCTAAGGGTGAAAGCCTAAGAGACTACATAGCAAGATTCAACAAGGAGAAGTTGGAGGTGGAAGATTACGAAGAGAGCATAGCCATGACCGCCCTGATAGGAGGCCTCCAGAAGGGGAAGCTATTGTGGAAGCTAGTGAAAGACCCCCCCCCCCAAGTTTATGGCAGAGCTGCTATCCACCGCAGGGAAGGTGATGAATGCGGAAGAGGCAATGGCAGCCAAGTATGAGGAGGAGAACCGCAGTAGCACAGGAAAGTCCCAGGGTAAGAAAGAGGGGAAGAAGAGGTCAGGAGATGACAAGTTTGCTCATTACACTCCTCTGACTGTGAGCTGTGAGCACATACTCAACGAGATTAAGACTGATCGTTCTCTAAGGTGGCCAGAGAAACTGAAGGCCTCGCCATATAAGAGGAACAAAAACCTATGGTGTGAGTTCCATCAGGATCACGGCCATGTCACAGATAAATGCTTCGCTCTAAAGGATAAGATTGAGAAGATGCTGAAGTCTGGAAAGCTGAGGAAGTATGTGGATGGTAAGGCCCCAAAGGGTGGAAGAGAGGACCCTAAGAAGAGAAGGAATGACAGATGTCGTGGCGATGTCCCATCCAGAAGGGACAATGTCTCAGAGGGCGATGATGAAGACGACCCGGATCTTCCGCCAAAGGATTACAACACCCCGATGAAGAGGATCGGCATGATCTCCTTTGGTGTTAGCACCATATGTGGGGGATTTGTAGGAGGTGGCTCTGAGGTAGCCGATAGGAAGGCCCATGTAGCAGAGGCCAGGTCAGTGGCCAAGACCGAGGTTGTGAATCTAACGTCTTCTGACGCAGTGCGGAAGAGGAAGAAGGTAGATATGGACACCCTCATAGTGGGGTTCTCCAGACTCGACTTCAAGGGCATCTTAGCCCCCCATGATGACCCTTTGGTCATAACAACAAGGGTGCATGGGTGTGAGGTAGGGAGAATCCTCATAGATGGGGGAAGCTCAGTAGATGTGATGTCCTGGCCTTGTTTCAAGAGCCTGGGTCTTAGCAGGGTGAGGCTAGTTCCCTACCATCACCCATTGATAGGCTTCAGGCGTGAAAAGGTGCACCCCTTAGGCATGTATGAAATGGATGTACAGATGGGGGATGAGTGGCCTAAGAGGTTGACCAAGAAGATAAACTTTTTTGTTATGGACAAAAATGTCTTCTTAGCCTACAACCTCATCATCGGAAGAGTGGACCTCAAAGAGTTTGAAGTTGTGCCGTCGACGGTCCATCAGATGCTAAAATTCCCGACTCCTTATGGAGTAGGGGAAGTGCAAGGGGATCAGACCACGGCGCGGGAGTGTTACTTCAACTCGGTCGAAGAGAGAGAGGCCCATAAGAGAGCAACCGCCACTTACAGCATTGACACTCTTGACCCGAGAGATGAAACAAAATTGAAGAAGGGTGAGGCCGCGGAAGAGGTAGAATCCATCGTCCTCAATGAGGACGAGCCGGAAAAAACCGTCCAGGTCGGCAAATCCCTAGAGCCAAGGATCAAGGAAGAGCTAAAAAACTTCCTCAGGAGGAGGCAGAGTGTCTTCGCATGGAGTCACGCAGACATGCCTGGTATCGACCCTGAGATCATGACCCACAAGATCAACGTGGACAGAGATCCTAGGCCTATCAAGCAGAGGCGAAGAGTCTACTCTAGGGAGAAGTATAAGGTCATCCGGGAAGAGGTAAAAAAGTTGGAAGAGGCTGAGTTCATAAGAGAGGTTACCTATTCGGAATGGCTCTCAAATGCAGTCATTGTGCCTAAGGCCAATGGAAAGTGGCGAATGTGTGTAGATTTCACAGACCTAAACAAGTATTGCCCGAAGGACAGCTATCCCTTACCTAGGATAGACCAGATGGTGGATGCAATGGCAGGGCACGAGCTCATGAGTTTCATGGATGCTTATTCAGGTTATAACCAAATCTTCATGGATGCTGAAGACTCTGAGAAGACATCCTTCATTACTGACAAGGGGACGTACTGTTACAAGGTGATGCCCTTTGGTCTGAAAAATGCGGGGGCAACATATCAACGTCTTGTCAATAAGATGTTCGAGGAGTAGATATTTAAGACCATGGAGGTGTATGTGGATGATATGCTAACGAAGAGCCTAAAAGCGTGTACTCACGTAGCAGACCTTGAGAAGACCTTTGATGTCATGGACTTGTTTAGAATGAAGCTCAACCCAGCGAAGTGTGTATTCGGGGTAGGATCCGGGAAGTTCCTGGGGTTCATCGTTAATCAGAGGGGGATTGAAGAAAACCCTAAAAAGATCAAGGCCTTGCTCGACATGAAGACTCCTAGGAGTATCAAGGATGTCCAAAGACTCACCGGAAGAGTGGCTGCCCTTAACAGGTTTGTTTCCAGGGCGACGGACAAGTGTCTTTTGTTCTTTAAAGTTCTAAGAAAGGCCTTCCAGTGGGACGAAGAGTGTGAAAAATCCTTTGACCAACTCAAGTCCTACTTGGGGTCTCCCTTGTTGCTGTCTCGGCCCATTACGGGGGAGAGGTTGTTTGTGTATCTGGCAGTCTCTGAGTCAGCCATCAGCGCAGCCATCATACGGGAAGAGGATGGAATCCAGAGGCCTGTGTACTTCAATAGTAAGGCCCTTTAAGGGTCTGAACAAAACTATTCCCGGATGGAGATGTTGGCTTATGCCCTGATACATGCCTCAAGGAAGATGAAGCCTTACTTCCAAGCGCTTTCCATGATAGTCCTCACTGACTCCCCACTAAGGCAGGTTCGGCACAAGCCTGAGAAGTCCGGAAGATTGATGACATGGTCCATCGAGCTAGGAGAATATGATCTTACCTACCAGCCTAGGACATCCATTAAGGGGCAGGTCCTCGCAGACTTCGTCACAGACTTCACTTGGGAAGAGGCTGAGACAGAGAAAGGTTCAGATGACGGTGAAAAGACGAACCGTAATATCTTCCGAGATTCGGAAGAGACTGCACAAAACGTCTTTTGAGGCCGAGAAGAGGTCATCCCAGGCAAAACCAGAAGCAGAGTGGAAGAGAACGAAGAGGATCGATACCTCTTCAAGAAGGGGGTTATGAGAGAAGGGGTCTTCTCATCAGATGCAAACGTATGGAGCCTCTTCGTTGATGGCTCTTCCTATGACAGTGGAAGCGGCACAGGGCTAATACTCTCGGCTCCAGATGGCGCCAACATTGAGTACGCCTTGAGATTCAAATTCCAGGCCTCCAACAATGAGTCTGAGTATGAGGCCATGATAGCAGGTCTCTTATTGGCAACAACTCTTCGAGTAAAGTGACTCCTACTCCATAGCGACTCAAGGTTGGTTGTCAATCAAGTGTTGCGGGCATACGAGGCCAAAGACAAAAGGATGGATAAATACTTAAAGAAGGTAAGAGGGTTGCTAGAGTATTTTGAAGAAGCAAAGCTAAAGAGAGTGACTCGACTGAGCAACAACCACGCTGATGCATTGGCAAGGTTGGCCTCGGCAATGAAGACAGATTTGGGAAGGACCATTCCAATCGAGGTCTTAGGAAAAGCAAGCATCGAGGAGGATGAGGTATGTAGCCCTTGTCACAATGTGAACCTGGGAGACTCATGGATTGACCCGCTCGTTAGATACCTAAGAGACGGAGAGCTACCTGAGTCCAAGATGGAAAGGAAAAAGTTGAGATACAGGGCTGCCAAGTTCTCAATAGTAGGAGACGTCCTGTACAAAAAGGGGTTTCTATTGCCTCTCCTCAGATGTGTGCATCCCATGGAGGTACCCCAGGTCTTACAGGAGGTTCATGAGGGTTCCTGCTCTAGCCACATAGGGGGAAGGCCCTTAGCTAAGAGGATCATCACTCAGGGATACTGGTGGCCTACCTTGTCTAAGGACGCTGCAGACTATATGAAGAGGTGAGACAAATGTCAAAGGTTAGCCACCATCCCTCATCAACCTCATCACTATGACGTCAATCTCTTCTCCATGGCCATTTGCGGTATGGGGAATTAACTTAGTAGGACCTTTGCCAAGAGCTGCCAACAACTATAGATTCTTGATAGTTGCCATTGACTACTTTTCAAAGTGGGTGGAGGCATAATTGATGATAACAATTACAGAGCAGAAGACCTTCCAGTTAATTTGGAAGAACATTATATGCAGATATGGCCTCCCGAACACTCTCATCTCAGACAATGGGACCCAGTTCAAGAACTCCTCCTTAGAAAAATATTGCCTAAGGGTGGGGATTAAACAATTCTTCTCATCTCCTGGTCGTCCTCAGGCTAATGGCCAGACCGATGTCACAAACAGAACCATCTTGGACGGAAGCAAGAAGAGGTTAGAAGATGCGAAGGGTAGATGGACAGAAGAGGTCCGCGCAGTGTTATGGGCCTACAGAACTACGGTAAGGACACCAACGGGAGAAACCCCATTCATGCTGGCACATGGCTCAGAGGCCATCATACTAACGGAGGTAGGACTTCTGACTCATCGGATTCAGACCTACGACCCTGACAGCAATGGCGAAAAGAGAAGGCTAGACCTTGATCTCATCGAAGAAAGAAGGGAAGACGCAGAGGTCAGAAAGGCAGCCTACCAGCAGAGGGCAGCGAAATTCTACAACCAGAGGGTGAAGTCAAGACCCATTGTAGTGGGAGACCTAGTGCTAAAGAAGACTCTACATAAGGCAAACAAGCTACACCCAAACTGGTATGGCCCCTACAAAGTAACGAAAGAGGTTGTGCCTGGCACTTACAGGCTAGAAAACCTAGAAGGAGAACCCTTCACCAACCCATGGAATGCTGACCATCTCAAGAGATATTACATATGATGTTGTATAGAATTTTATGAAAATGTACTATCTTACTGAGAAGAGGTTATTAATAAAGATCAGTTTCCATATCAAGTTCTTGCTTCGTTCTTTAGACCATAAGTTTATTATGGGGCTAACCTCTTAGGTGATGACCTTAGACGCTCATAACATCACTCGGTGGTGACGAGGTCTGAGCTCAGACACCTTAGCAGAGGACCTTAGACTCTTAACATCATTAATTTGGTGACATTCTTATGAGGCTAACCTCTTAGGTGATGACCTCAGACCCTCATAACATCACTCGGTGGTGACGAGGTCTGAGCTCAGACACCTTAGTAGAGGACCTCAGACCCTTAACATCATTAATTTGGTGATATTTATTATGATGCTAACCTCTTAGGTGATGACCTCAGACCCTCATAACATAACTCGGTGGTGACGAGGTTTGAGCTCAGACACCTGGGTTAGATGACCTCAGACCCTTAACATCATTAATTTGTTGATATTTGTTATGAGGCTAACCTCTTAGGTGATGACCTCAGACCCTCATAACATCACTCGGTGGTGACGAGGTCTGAGCTCAGACACCTGGGTTATACGACCTCAGACCCTTAACATCATTAATTTGGTGATATTTATTATGAGGCTAAACTCTTAGGTGATGACCTCAGACCCTCATAACATCACTCGGTGGTGACGAGGTCTGAGCTCAGACACCTTAGCAGAGGACCTCAGACTCTTAACATCATTAATTTGGTGACATTTTTATGAGGCTAACCTCTTAGGTGATGACCTCAGACCCTTATAACATCACTCGGTGGTGACGAGGTCTGAGCTCAGACACCTGGGTTAGATGACCTCAGACCCTTAACATCATTAATTTGGTGATATTTGTTATGAGGATAACCTCTTAGGTGATGACCTCAGACCCTCATAACATCACTCGGTGGTGATGAGGTCTGAGCTCAGACACCTGGGTTAGACGACCTCAGACCCTTAACATCATTAATTTGGTAATATTTATTATGAGGCTAACCTCTTAGGTGATGACCTCAGACCCTCATAACATCACTCGGTGGTGACGAGGTCTGAGCTCAGACACCTGGGTTAGACTACCTCAGACCCTTAACATCATTAATTTGGTGATATTTATTATGAGGCTAACCTCTTAGGTGATGAACTCAGACCCTCACAACATCACTCGGTGGTGACGAGGTCTGAGCTCAGACACCTGGGTTAGATGACCTCAAACCCTTAACATCATTAATTTGGTGAAGTCGGTTATGAGCACAGCATATTAAGTAATGACTTCAGAGACTAATACCATTCAGAGGCATTTAGAGATCAAAATAAGAGGATTGTCATTCAGTAAAAAAAAGAGATTACATATGATGGTCATTACTACAAATTACAAATTACAAAATGTTTGTTGTTACAAATCACTCCTGGTTGGGAGGGGGGGACATTGACAGTCTCGGCCGGATTGATCTGCTCAGTATTAGTAACCTCGGCCACCTCATCAACAGGATCTGTTCCTCCAAGCTCAGACCCTCCCAGAGTTGCAGTATCGCCTGGGGCAGCGGCCTCGTCTTCTACCTCTTGCAGTGCCTGGGCAAATTGAGGGTCGGCGAAGCCGAGGCCCACAAAGTCGGAGGCCTTTATAGTGCCGACCTCCTTCTCTCTTACCTAGGCCCATTTGGTAGTGGCTTTGATACCTCTTTCGAGGTATTCAAAACCAAAACCCACGAACTCCTCAGAGACTTTGTAGTCAGAAATTATTTTCTCTGAGGCATCTACAAGGGCAGCCTTCACAGCCGCGTTGACCTTCTGCTGCAGAGCATCGTCTTTGTCCTTCAGAGACTTAGCATGGTTTTTGACGAGCGCAGAGAGATCTTTTTCCAAACCCTGGGCCTTATTTTCAGAGTTCTTGGCCTTATTCTCATAATTCTGCAACTCCGACTTCAGACGGTCAACCTCGGCATTTAGGGCGCTCTCGACCTTCTCAGCCTCCTGCCCCTTCTGAATGAGGAGCAATTTCCTAATGGCCCAGTTAGAAAGTTGGTACATGGCAGTCACACCCTGCATAGTTAATGAAGAGGTTAGGTGGGAGTAAAATCAGACGTGCACTTATAAAATTCTGACAAAGGAACAATTCATACCTGGACGGCTCTGTAAAGGCCGAACTCAACCAGCACGGAGGTGTCCATGGCTCTGTAGAAACGCTTGTCTACCTCGGTCATCACAGAGGCGAGTGCGTCCATGGCCTGTCTGCTATTGCCGATGGCACTGTCAGATAACTTTAACTGCTCCACACGAGCCGTCAGAATGTCAGCCGAAGAAATTGGGATCGCAGCATCTGAGGTCTTCTTTTGTCTTGAGGTTGGCCTCTGATCCTCAGAGGCCGGGACCTCAAGGGCCCTCTTCTTGGATTTGGATGTTGAGGGAGCTGGAGGAGGAGCGTTCAAGCCAGTCCTCTTTGCATGCCTTGCCAAACTCGGAGCTGCCATCTCCCACAGTTCGTCTGGGATACCTGGTGGTCTCTCTGCAAAATTTAAAAGATAAGAGTCAGAAATTAGACATGAATGATCAGGGGTTAGACTTGAAATAAAAAGAAAAATCCTTACCGAATTCAACAAGGGGGCTCCCACCCAGGCTCGTCCCTGAGAGAAACTGAGGGGTCAGCAAATGCTCGAACTTAACAAACAAGTCGTGTGCCCCTTGGTCTTGCAAGGCCTTCACCTTTTGGATATTTTGAAGACTTAGACCAGGATCGGCCCTTGCAGACATGGTGACCTTACCCCATATGATGGGTATCCTCGGCCCAAAAGTGGAAGAAGGAACAGATGAGCCGAACTCCCATGGCCCTGAGGCGAAAAAATATCGGGGCTTCCAATTGTGATTCGAGGTCTGAGTCACCTGGAGCATCTTCTTCTCAGGCCTCCGAACCACGAAGTGATAGTAGCTCGGATGATTTTTAGCCAAGGTAGGAACATAGCAACCAGCAAAGACCTGAACTGGGAGGTCAGAGTGGTGGAGTGCCCTCCATAAGATGATGGCCCCAATAATGACTCTCCAAGCATTGGGAGAGAGCTGCGAGGGGGCCAAGTTGATGAAGGAAAGAATGGATATGATGATAGGATGAATGGGTAGGCGAAACCCTAACTTAAACATCTGCTCGTATAAGCAGATTTCTCCATCTCGGCCATGGTAGGCCCTCTCTTCCCTCAGAGGTCTCCTTAATCTGATTGAGGGACTGATGGAGTATAAATATCTGAAGTGCAAAAGATCCACTTCAGTGACTGTGCTCTCAAACTCGACTGCTTCAGAGATGTCAACATCACTTTCAGCATCCTCATCCTCGCCAGGCTCAATGTCGGCTGGAGCAGACATAGATGGGTGACTAGGGAATCTCTGAGCGAACTCAACCCCTGTAACGGCCAATAGAGGATGGCGTCAATAATGGGTAGCACAGCCATATTCGGCTCAACAAGTTCGACCTCTGAAGAAGAATTTGAGGTGCTTGAGCCATTCTGGGACGAAGCTCGGCTGGAGACCTCGGCCTGATCAGGGTCCTGACCAGTCCGAGGTGTAAAATCCATGGCTTCTGGGAAAGAGTCCACAGAAATGGGGTTTGAGGTGGAAGACTCAGACTCAGACATCGGTAATGGGTTGGCAGAGACGTCTGTCTGATAAAAGTACTCAGGAGGATCTGGATATACCACCTTGAGAGGTGGGGGAAAGATAGGCCTCGGAGGGGACTCCTGGGACCTACGAGCTTCTTCCTGAGCTCTCTCTATTTGCCTAATTTTTTCTAAGGTCTTCTCTCTAAGAGAAGGGAAGTCCTCAAGAAGTTGGTACAGGGGTCTGAGCATCAGAGGACGACCCAGAACTTGGGACGACCCTAAACTTGGGAAAAACTCCTACAGCTACAAACGCGTTTGGCTTATAAAATGAAGAAGCCTAAAGATCAAACTTAGAAGTTTCAAGAAAACACAGTTCGTCGGAAGTTAATGGAGCTCGCCGAAAAACTCAAAATCTTGCCGGAAAAATCAAAATCTCGCCGAAAAATGCAAACAAATATCAGAAAGAAGGAAATGGGAAGGGAGAAATACCTGGAAGTGAATCGACGAAGAAAATCAAGAAAACTTGTAAGGAAATCGACAAAGGCCTCTGCAGATGAGTGCTGATCGAAGAAATTCGAGAGAGAGAAATTTTCAAGAACAGCGTGCGCGGGAAAGAAATGAGGAAGAAGAAAGAGAAAGGAAGGGTTTAACCCCTTAAGTACTTGGGCACACTTCCCAAGGCCCATCATTGCCTTGGGAAACCCAAGGGACAACTACTGACAGCACACGCCAGCCAAATTTGCATGCTATAGCTTGAGACAGGTGTCATACAGGTGTTAACATGGGACGGACAGGCCTCGGAGGGAAAGTAATCCCCTAGCCACTCGCTCTCGCATATGACTAAGGGCTGGGGGTGATTGATATGCCCCAAGTGTAACCTCGGCCTAGAGACACCAACCTTGGCTGATATCAGGCCGAGACATTGATCGAACCTATGTAGGCCATGGGCCCACGATATCATCCCTCGGCCAGACCAACCTCGGCACAGGCCGACACTACCATATGCACTCCCAATGGACACTACGCGCACCACATGCATCAACAGCAACCTCATGTACCTGGGTATTGCAACCTCAGCCAATAGTAGGCCGAGGTGACAAGGAGCCCTAATAACCTTCAACATGGAACCAGTCCTACCTCATCTTGGACCGAGGTGACAAGAAGCCTTAGTAATCGTCAGCATGGAATCAGTCCAACCTCGGCTGGGGCAGACCCCAACATAATGTCTCGGATGAGATCAGTCCGAGACTTCCTATGACACATCTCGGATTGAACGGACATCAAGCCTTTACAGCTCGGCCTCTCCCGGGCCGAGGTCATTCACCAATATGACTGCCGAGCATCTGTTGACATTTGGATAAGGACACCTGGGCACAAATCAGTTATAACAAGATTATTCTCCACACATGGGGAGAATATTTCATCATCATTCCTTACATGTGACAGTGACAGATGGCACTCCCACATTGGTGAGGATATCACACACATGTTCATTGCATGCATGGGGGGTACATTACACCTCCTTGGTGCTATATATAGGGGTCATCCCCTACCTTGCAAAAGGATCACAGTTATTAAACCCTAGCTAAAACTCTGTCTAAATATACAGTAGAGAGAGAAAGATTGAGAGAATTGTATCCATGGCCATTAGTGCCTTCATTCAGTGATATTACTCACACACTCACAGTGGACGTAGGCCAGATTGGCTGAACCACTTAAATTCCGGTGTTGATTCCTCATATCCTCACCTCCTTCTCTTATCTCTTTATATAGTTGTGCTGCCATTGTTATTCATATATTGAGCTTGGAAACACCTTACCTGGTGGTGCTGATTCTTAGCATCATCAATATGCAAAAAATAAATTCTATTGTGTGTGAGTGTTGGCAATTTGATCTTGATCAAAGCAAGATAGAGAGATGAAGCAGCAAACCAACTTCTGAGGTTCTTTGGATACTAGGGAGGACATAATTTTGTCACAATTTCCAAACTAGATGAGCACTTATACAATATAGACTCAAATGAGTCAAAAGTATAAGGGCTTTATGCTAAATTTTGTATTGGGGTCGATGATTATTTGGAACAGTACATGAAAGCTCGATTTGGGGTCGATCATTTTTTTTATTAAATTGAAGATGAATTATATTGGGGTCGATGAGTATCCGAACCAATATACATATGCTTAATATTTACGTTGGGGTCAAGGGATATCCGGACCAATGTAAATGATAGGATGAGTGGGGTCGATGATTGTTTGGACCAATAATCCCATCGTTTATATATTCTGCGTGAAATATATACTCATGATATTATACTTATGTGCCATAGTATACTTTTAGATAATATATATATATATATATATATATATATATATATATATATATATATATATATATATATATATATATATATATATATATATATATATATATATATATAAACAAAAAATTAAGTAGAGGGAAACTTAATTTCAAGATTTAAAACAGATTGGGAATATCTATAGTGAATTAAGTAGTGAAACTTAATTATGAAGGTTGAAATGAGAAATCTGAAATGCTTTATGAATTAAGTAGTGAGACTTACATATGATGATTCAATGTAACATATGTGAATTTACCTAAGTAATGAAGGACATTACGATATATGTTATTTATGATGCGAGTTATATGGGTGATACGGGAGAGTAGACCATTTATAAGATTGGTTATATACTTTAGTCGACATATCTTGGCTATGACAGGTAGGTGGGCTAAGTATAGAACGTTAGGTGTGAACATTAAATGATAGGTGAGGAGACTTAAGGGAGTGTGTGTGAACCTAACATGTATAATCATTGAATGATTTTAATTGCGATAAATTACTTGTAAATTGTTTTCGAAATGTTATGATTACTAACTCTTACGATATAAATGTTTTCAAAAACCTTTTAGGTGTCTAGCCAAAAATGCGCCCTGATTGATTCCATTCCAGGGATTCAGAGTTGTAGAACTGTGGATTCTAATAGGATTATTGAGTAGCCGACACTTTCATTTGGATCTATCATAGGATCTCATTCTTGTATCTCATGTGTAGACATGTTGTCAGTTGACTACACTGCAGTTCCAGTTTATTATTAGTTTTACTTAGTAGTTAGATTGTGGATTATTGCTCGGTTGTAGTTATTGTCGACGATTTATTTGGCATGACTTTGATGCTTTTACATATTAGTGATGGTTTGTATTTTAGTATCCTGTGAATGTTTTTTTAGTTTTCAAACGGTTCTTTTATAGTGTTTATTTAAAAGATAAAATTTGGTGCCGGTTTCATTAACTTAGGTGGTTAGTAACTAACTTGGTTTTTGACAGTGATGCTATGAATGAACTATATGAGAAACCAATTTTAATTTGATAAAGGCATTATCACCCGATATTTAATTAGACGGGGTGTCATAGATGGTATAAGATCATCAAGTTCTAGTGTCAATTGGATCTGTACGGCTTACTACATTTTCAGCATATCGTTTTTTAGATATGGAGCCCTATTATTAGGACTGTTTCTTATATCTTTGCGTGCTTCGAGATACTGTACTTCTGTTATTAAATTTTATGTAAATTGTGTGCTCATATAATTCGATCTATTTTCAAATGCCACCGAGGAGATAGAGAGCTTATAGGGCCGCAGTTAGAGATGAGGTGAGGGAGGATCCTCAAGAGCAGTAGGTACTGCCACCACCACCACCACCAGAGATGATTTCTGCTACTTAGGTGACAGTGATAGTATCTCGGGAATTAGAGACAACTATGAGGGCCATGGCATCTTACTTCCCTCAGCCTCAGGCTCAGCGGCCCATAGCATAGTTATTCCGGTCCAACAAAGGCCCCCTACTTGGAATAGCATCACATAGACCTTCCAGAAGGGCCATCAACCCGAGTTTTAGGGTGACATGGATGTAGTGAAGGCATGCCAATGGAAGAAGAACATTCAGTGACACCTACGTATAATAGATGTTGGCGACCTTCGAGCTAGCAGGGAAAGCCTTTCAGTTATGGGAGTCAGTGACCACCGTTGAAGAGAGAGACTGGATGGATATTTTGGAGTTTCGGATGAGGTTTGACCACAAGTACTTTCCTCATACAGTGGAGGTAGAGATGAGGAAGAAGTTTGGTGAGGTATGTCAGGGTGATCGCTTAGTTGATGATTATGAGTAGGAGTTCACCCGTCTGGCAAATTTTGTGCCAGACGAGGTGAGCAACAAAGAGAGGAAGAAGGCAAAGTTTATGGATGGCTTGTCCTGGAGGATCAGGCATGATTTTATTCGTATTCCATCGATGTTGTTAATGCGTCACTTTTGCACTGTCAGTACCTCCATTTCTAAGGGAAGGGAAGTAAGAGGGGAGCATAGTCTATCCAATAGAGCAAGACTGGGGGAACAGTGTCAGTGGGGCACCACCCCAAAAGTAGCATATAGTGGGCACAAGGGCAGAACTCCTGGCAAGGGAAATCTGCCAAGAGATTTAGATTTGGCGGGCACAGATCAGATAGACAGGGCCAGTAGGGTCCCAAGAAGCAGTTACTCAGGGTTGTCAGGGTCGGGGGAACTAGGGGGAGGCCAGTAGGTTTAGGGATACTAGGGATAGGGTTAGAGGAAGTTCCATGGGCATTATTTCACATGTGGACAGCAGGGTCATAATAGTACGGCTTGTCCACAGCTTATTGGGACGCACCATCAGGGTGCCCGCAAAGGCAGCAGACTCCGTTAGCTCCAGCTCCATCTCCAGCACCAGCGTCAGACTCACCCCAGCAAGAGGGCCAGATGCACTATGAGCGTGTATTCAACGTACAGTATGTGCCTATGCCTACAGCACCTCAGGCACCACCTGTAGTAACGGGTACATTCTCAATTCATGGATCTGATGGTAGAGTACTTTTTGATACTGGATCATCTCATTCATTTATTAAGACTAGTTTTGCATGAGCCATGGGGTTATTAGAGACAGTCAACAGTATCGTTATGTATGTAAAGTCACCGATGGGGAGTGGTTCATTGATATATGTGATTTGTAAAGTCGTCGATATTATGATTGGGAGACTGAGTCTAGCGGCATACCTCCTAGTGTTGATATGGAGGGGTATATCGTGATTCTAGGTATATATTGGTTAGGAGAAAACAAAGCGATGGTAGATTTCTATGAGAGGACTATTGTGTTTTCAATTTTGGGACAGAAGATCTTCCTTGTGGCGATTCCCCTTCCTGAGGGAGGATTGCGCACTCACTTATATTACATCGAGGAGGAGACCTCGCAGGAGGTGGTAATTCCATTAGATTTGATTCCTATAGGGAGGGATTTTGAGTATGTGCTCCAGGATATACTTGGGTTGTCATCGAGATGAGAAATAGAGTTGTTCATCGACTTAGCATCGGGGATGAGACCGGTTTCCAGAGTACCGTATTGCATGGCTCCCTCGGAGATGCGGGAGCTGAGAGAGCAGATTCAGCAGCTCTTGGGTCAGGGTTTCATTTGGCAGAGTACATCACCCTGGGGAGCTCCAGTGTTGTTTGTAAAGAAAAGGGATGGTTCGCTTTGCTTGTGCATGGATTATAGGGAGCTGAACAAGGTGACGATACGGAACAAGTATCTGTTACCTAGGATTGATGGATTATTTGATCAATTGAGAGGGGTTGCGTACTTCTCCAAGATCAATTTGAGGTCATTCTATCCCCAATTGCGCATTTTGGAGGAGGATATTCCTAAGACCACTTTCCTGTCGCGATATGGATCCTACAAGTTCAGGGTGATGCCATTTCATCTCACTAGTGCACTTGCAGTGTTCATGGACCTCATGAACAGGGTATTCCGGGAGTTTCTAGATCAGTTTGTGATAGTATTCATCGATGACATCCCGATTTACTCACAGATGGAGGAGGAGAATGTCGAGCATTTACGGATGGTTCTACAGACGTTACGGAACCATCAGTTGTACGCTAAATTTAGTGATTATGGATTTTGGCTTTGGTAGGTACAGTTTCTTGGCCGCATTGTGTCAGACAGGGGCATAGATGTTGATCCGAGTAAGGTATCGGTGGTGAGAGAGTGGGGGCGTCCCACGACACCGATTGAGATTTGCAGTTTTTTAGGGTTGGTTGAATATTACTGTCGCTTCATCAAGGGGTTCTCAAATATTGTTGGGCCTTTGACGAACTTGACTCATAAGGGAGTACTATTTGTGTGGATCGACCAATGTCAGTTGGCTTTTGATGTGCTGAAGGATAGATTGACATCAGCACCCATACTTGCATTGCCTAAGAATAGGGTGGAGTATCGGGTCTACATGGATGAATCCTTACATGGACTTGGGGGTGTATTGTAGCAGGAAGAGAGAGGGATAGCTTATACATCTAGAAAGCTAAATCCTCACGAGAAGAATTACCCCACCCACAACCTAGAGCTGCCAGTGGTAGTTTTTGCATTGAGGATATGAAGACATTACCTATTGGGGGAGCAATTCACATTATTCATGGATCATAAGTCACTTTAGTATCTCTTCACACAGAAGGATCTGAATATGAGGCAGGGGCAGTGGCTAGAATTCGTGAAGGACTACCAGTTTGATATACATTATCATCCTGGTAAGGCTAATGTGGTGGCACACGCGTTGAACCGACGACCTACTGGATATTTAGCGGAGGTGTGGAAAGAAAACTGGAGTGAGCTCCAGTGGGAGGATGAGGTTGTCAGAGCATACCTGGCATTTATGACTATAACTTCCAAGATTGTTATGTAGGTAGTGAATGTACAGGTAGACGGTCAGTGCCAGGACAGGGTATGGCAGTTATTAGCTGAGGGTGCAGAGTCTTACTCAGTCAACTCAAAGGGAGGCCTGCACTTTAATGGGCGATTGGTTTGCTCGAGGTTGAGCGGTGGAGGCAGGCAGTGATGACCGAGTCTCATGGTTCCAGGTTTACGGTATATCCCGATGGGGATAAGATGTACCATGATATGAGGAAATAGTACTGGTGGGTCGGCATGAAGAGAGACATAGTTGATTGTATCTCAAAGTGTGATACTTATTAGTTGGTGAAAGTCGACCATCAGAGACCCTCAGGGATTCTACAGCCACTTAAGATTCCTATGTGGAAGTGGGAGAGAATCTCGATTAATTTAAATACTGGCCTACCTACTTCACAGTGGGGTCACGATTCGATATGGGTGATAGTGGATCAGTTGACCAAGGTTGACCCCTTATTACAAGTTCACACCGACTACAAAGCGATGCAGTATGCGTAGCTATTCATTTCAGAGATTGTTAAGCTGCACGAAGTCCCGATTAATATTATATCTGATAGAGACCAAGTATTTGTGTCGCGTTTCTAGCAGAGATTTCAGGAGGCTATGGGTACTGACTTGACATTGAGTACGAAATATCACCCCTAGATGGACGAAAAGACAGAGAGGGTGAATCAGATGCTGGAGGACAAGCTGAGGATGTGTATCCTGGATTTTGGGGGAGGTTGGGAGCAATACCTTCCATTAGTAGAGTTTGCATATAACAACTCGTATCAATTTACTATTGGTATGGCACAATTTGAGGCTCTGTATGGGAGACCTTGTCATTCACCCGCATGTTGGTTGGAGGTGGGGAACAACAAGTTGTTCGGGCCCGAGATGATTCTGGAGAATACTGCCAAGATTAAGTTGATTCGAGGATGCATTCGGATAGCTCAGGATAGGCAGAATAGTTATGCTGATAGGAAACATGTATAGTTAGAGGTTGGCAACCAGTGTTAGTTTGAGTATCTCCTATGAAGGGGATTATGAGATTTGGTAAGAAAGGAAAGTTAGCACCGAGGTATGTGGAGTCGTTTCCTATTATAGAGAGGGTGGGACTGGTAGCATACAGACTGGGACTTCCAAGAACTCTTAATCTATGAGGTGAGGCCCGTGGCTATTCTAGATCGTGGGGAGTGTAAACTACGGCCTAAAGTGGTGCCACTAGTGCGAGTTCAGTGGGGACACCACAATACTGATGAGTCAATTTGGGAGCGGGAGGATGACATGCGAGAGCAGTGTCCAGAGTTATTCACCGCAGGTATGTCCTAATTTCGGGGACGAAATTCCTTTGTAAGGAGGGAAGTTCATAATACCCCATATTTCTGTGTATTTCTAATTTGATTAATTCAAAAATTAATTAGGAAAATACACTTAATTAAATTACGTGAGTGAAGTAATTTAATGCGATTTATTTAATAAATGTGATTGTAAAATATTAATCGAGAGATAGTTACTAATTAATATTTTGATGAAATTTCCTAAGTGTGAATAGTAAATAATAAATTATTATTATTAAATGGCATAGCGAGTGATATGTGCGTACTCTAGTTTATCTCACCAGGAGTCGCGTATAGACTATTTTGAGGTGAGAAATGAGAAATATATTTTAAGTGAATCGAATGAAAATTTAGAAGTCACGAATGATTCCAAATGGGTTGAAATAGTCGAAATAGTGTACCCAAAAGTATAGTTTGGACCCCGAGTCAATTTTGGACAAAACTGACAACTATTAAGGGATTTTCGATCATTTTTGAAAAAGAGGTCAAGGGACCTATGAAATTTAGATCCATATATCTAACAACTATATTGGGTCTAGGACTCATAATATAGAAGATTAGAGAGGTCATTAAAGAAAAGAGAGAACTATTTTTCCCAAAGCCTAAGGAGAGAATTGTGAAGGTGGTGAAGGGTTTGCACCACATGGCAATTATAAACGAAGATTGGAGGAGAAACAATCAATCATCAACAAGGAACCAAGAAATTAGATCAATCAATCTAAGGCATTGATGTTATAATACCAATGAGTAGGGATTTCATAAATAAATCGAAATTCATTTCAAAACCTTTGAGGAAAGCAACAATTGATTTCATGTTTGGTTGAAATTCCATGTAGTTGGGATTTATATCTGTAGAGAATGTTATATCAGAAGAATTTTTATAATTACTACGAATTTAAATCGGGGTTTTAGATTGAATGAAATGGATGAAAACAAAAACTAGATTTGTAAAAGAGTTTTGGGGGTTTGATTCATTCTTATTGATTTCGATGAAGTTTTAATGTGTTTGAAATGTTAGAAATCATCTTAACTTCGGTAGGAATAGTTAGGAAGAATCGATTGTGAATCTGGTGAAGAATTATGAGGTTTGGGTGAATCAAATGGTGTAGAACACTTTTGCCAACCGAGAGAACGAAGTTGCAGATAAACAGACCAATTCGGCCCTTGAGGGTGAAATTCGGTCCGACCTTAAATAAATAGTGGACCGATTAGGTCCTATGAAGCCGGATCAGTTTGGTTCTTTGAATTTTTGAAAATTTTCTTTTTCTCTTGTATTCCTAAATGAACATGGTGGAAAATCCTTAAAAACTTGTGAAACTAATATTGGGAGACTTATTATTTTACAGTAGGCCTATGATGGGAGTACGACTTCATCTTAGAAAGAGAATTAAGATGAGAATGGGATTGGTTAAAGTGATTCATAAATGATCGGAGAGATGGATAAAGAATTACAGGAATCTAATGAAACTATGTACGTCAGTAGAGTATAGATGGTAACTACTGGATCATTATATAACAAGGGGTAACTAAACCTTAGAGTTGTGTGAATATTTAAATAATTATGAAAGTTAATTAAATTCGTAAATAAATGATAAAGTACGGTGAATATTAGAGAGAAAAATATTACGTACTATTATGAATAATTTGTTTGTGTGCATAGTTATTCTATTGATACTTAGGCCTTGTCAATACCTAATGTATGCTAAATTCTGTATTGGGATCGATGATTATCCGGACTAATACATGAAACCTCGATTTGGGGTCAAAGATTATCCGAAACAAATCGAAGATGAATTATGTTGGGGTTAATGAGTATCTGGACAAATATACATATGCCTAATATTTACTTTCGGGTCGAGGGATATCCAAACCAATGTAAATGATAGGATGAGTGGTGTGGAGGATTATCCGGAACAATAATCCCATAATTTATATATTGTACGTAAAAAATATACTTCATGATATTCTACTTATGCGTGATAGTAGAGTTGTAAATAATATATATATATATATATATATATAAACGACAAATTAAGTAGAGAGAAACTTAATTTCAAGATTTAAAAATAGAATGGGAATATCTTTAGTGAATTAAGTAGTGAAACTTAATTATGGAGGTTTAAATGAGAAATCTGATATGCTTTATGAATTAAGTAGTGAGACTTACTAATGATGCCTAAATGTAACATATGTGAATGTTACCTAAGCAATGAAGGACTTTGCAAAATATGTTATTTATGAAGCGTGTTGTATGGGCGATACGGGAGAGTAGACATTTGATAAGATTGGTTATATTCTTTAGTCGAGATAGCTTGGGTATGATAGGTAGGTGGGCTAAGTATAGAACGTTAGGTGTGCAGATTAGGTGAGAGGTGAGGAGACTCAAGGTAGTGTGTGTGAACCTAACATGTGTAATCAATGACTGATTTTAATTGCGATAAATTAGCCATTAAATGTTTAAAAAAAAAATTATTACTAACTCTTGCTATATAAATATTTTCAAAAACCTTTTAGGTGTCCATCCACAAGGGCGCCCTACTTGATTCCATTCCAGGGATTCATAGTTGTAGCATGTAATACCACGTATTTTTTTATGGCTTTTAATTAAGAGTTTGATTAAATAAAATTGCTTTTAATTATGGGATTAATTAAATTAATTTTAGATAATTAATTGAAAATTAATACGGATTTAAATACTAGCGAGACGAGAGTTGGTATTTGATTATGATAATAATGTTGAATATTACTGAGTGAATATAGTAATATATGATTATTGAATTTATTAATATTATCGTGAGTTGAAAATACGGCAGTTTCGGTAATTAAGTTGGGATGCGCGTGTCAGTCGCGTCAAGAATCAGTTTGAATGAATTTAATAGTAAATTACATTTGTATCATCTTCATGATCATTTTGAGTGTTCCAACATGTCAGTAAGGGTCTAAATAGTCATAAAACACTAGCCGGGAGTTTAGTTTGGGTCTCGGGGCATTTTTAGGCATAACCGGCAACCCGGGAGGGTATTTTAGTCATTCCTATTTTTGGTTAATAGTGACCTACGAAATTTTGGTTTTATTTATCATCCAACACTTATTGTTATTAGGGACATTATTTTTTAAACACAAGAGAGAGTTACGTGTGAAGAAAGAAAGGGTTTCAGGAGAACTCCAAGGGTTTCCAAGGAAAAACAACCACCACACACCACCACCATCGCCATATCTGTGACCGCAAAGAGAGGGAGAACCAACCAATACCATCATCAACGGATCAGAACTTCTTAATAGAGGCAAGTGATTTATCTTACAAATATTCAAAGCATATATTTTACACGATAGTTTAGGTTTGAAGATTCATTATGAACAATGAAATAAATTGTGAAATGGGAGAATTAAACATTGAATCTGGGTAGGGTTGCATGTAGTTAAAACTTCTGGCTGTATATTAGATATGAAATCAGGCTTCATGTGTAGGGAAGTACAAAATTTAATCAGTATTTATGGTGTTCTTGAAGAAATTTTAAAGAACTAGGTTTAGAGGAGTAATTATGACTTTTGATCCAAGAAACTATTAATTGATGATGATTTAATGATTCTAAAAACATTATAAATTATGTAAAGATGTTGGTATGATGATTAGTATACTTGGTTGGGAGTTTCGAACGTTGTAATGAAGAATCAGAGGTGTAAAAAGAGGAAACCCATAACAGTTTAAGGAAATTCTAGGCAAATACCTACTCGATCGATTGATCGACTCGAGAATGTCGGTCGATCGACCCTTTTCTTCGATTGATCGACCTCTTCTAATTTTTGGTAATTATTTTCCTTTAAGGTTTAATGAAAATCCCAAAGCCGATAATGATTCTTAGGGTGATTAATATATTATTATGGGACTTAGTTAAGGTTAGTAGGGTCTCAGTTATTGCCCGAAAAGTGTTATAACTTATGGTATCGAAATTATACTTACGAGTGGTTACCGAGTGAGGACGGTTTAGAATCTTTTGATTTGGAACTGAAATTGGAATGAAAGATATTGTATGGTTAGGAACAGTAATAGAGGGATTTTAAATTTGTTAAGATAACCTTAGGAACAAATGGGAGACCTAGTATCCACTTGGGATAGGTATAGGTACCCGAATCTGTATGACGAGAGTTGTCGCGCTAAATAAATATTACGTAGAATATTCAGAACGTAAATATTGTGGGTGAGACATAATATATAGGGAAGGAGTATACCTATATTGAAATTGTTTATATATTGGTTGTGTGATTTCATAGTATATGGATTATTGTGTTTATAACATACCTACCATACTTGCTATCACGGGAGGTCATTCGTAAGAGTATAGTCTGGTCTCTATCTACCTTCGGGGGGACTTTAGATTGATACCTCATGACATAGGACTTATAAGGTCTTATCACTGAATGGATAAGTCTGCTGACCTTGGGAGAGTATGTATGTGCGTGACCTATGGGTATGTGAACTATGTTCGCCTTCAATATGTGTAATTTGTATTGATTCGGTTCCTGAGAGATTCGAAACTTGTGATCCTCACGTACATGATGTACCGGGATTTGGTAGCAGAGTATGTGCACCACAGTTCAGTATAGGGGGTGTCGTATTTGTATATACATATAGATACTGAGGTTGATAAAAATATATGCTTGTGAGTGTTCAACTCTATTGCCTAGTAGATGTATTAGAATGAGACTCTAAAATGATGACCAAATGGGGGAACTAAATCTGAGTAGTAAACTATGTGAAATCGGTTCATAAAATGCAGTGTATGTTAGCATATATCAATTGGGAATACAAGGGTAAATAAGTAAGATAGTAAAATTGGAGAAAATATTTATATAGACTAGGTAGTGTGACTAGGTGGGTTAATAAAATTATGCGTTAGGCGTGCACACTAGTTGAGGGGTGAGATTCTCAAGAGAGGGCATGTAACTAACATGTTTATAATATGTGTTGTTTAATTGTAATTTAAACACTTGCTATATTTTTAAACTATTTTCACCTCGGGCTCTGACCCGTTTTCTTTAAATCTATTTACTTTGTAAAAAAAATTTAGGTGCCCAGCTACAGGGTCACCAAGCATAGAAGTTTCATTCTGAAGACGTGTTGTAGCTACTGTGGAAGCTACAGGATATAGATATTAGATGCCTCCACATTTATATTTGATTCCTTCAGAGTCATTCATATCAGTTAGGGCATGTTAACCATTCTTATTTAGAAGTTGTAGATACAGCCTTTCATTATGTCAGATATTGGTTTATTTATTCAGACTCTTGTATTGGAACTTTATTTTACCCTGGTATTATTATTGAAGTGTTTACTCCAGACTCAATTTATTTGTTTTCGTTGGTTACTCACATGAGTTGTTTATACGATTGTTGGATGATGATTTATTTACTTAGCTAATTGTTAACTTAATTATTAAAATTTGACATCTCTCTTTTTAAATATTAGGTAGCCAGTAATTAATTAAATATTTTCGACAGTGATGCTAAGACTGAACCAACTAGATATTTTGTATTAATTTCATAAAGGAGTATCTACTCGGTATTTAATTAGTCGGAGTGTCACATAACACTATGGATACAGACAAGATTATTGAGTAGACGAATCTTTCATTCGGATCTAGCATAGGATCTTATTCTTATATCTCATGTGTAGACATGTTGTCAGTTGACTACATTGCAGTTCCAATTTTCTATTAGTTTTACTTAGTAGTTGGATTGTGGATTATTCCTCAGTTGTAGTTATTGTCGATGATTTATTTGGCATGACTTTGATTCTTTTACATAGTAATTATGGTTTGGATTTTAGTATCTTGTGAATGTTGTTTTAGTTTTCAAACTGTTCTATTATCTTGTTTATTTGAAAGATAAAATTTGGCACCCGTGTATTTAAATGAGGTGGTTAGTAATTAACTTGGTTTTCGATAGTGATACTAAGAATGAACCATATGAGAAACCTATTTCATTCCGATAAAGGCCTGATCACCCAATATTTAATAAGATGGGGTATCACACGCCACTCAAGGGTATTGGTAGCTAACACTAGCCAAGGATGCAGACAAGTACGTGAAGAAATGTGGAAGTGCCAAAAGTTTGCCACCATTCCCATCAACCTCACGAGCCTCTGACTTCAATCACAACTCCTTGGCCATTGATAGTCTGGGGGATTAACTTGGTAGGACCATTGCCAAGAGTTGTGGATAATTACAGATATCAGATTGTAGCTATCGATTATTTTTCCAAGGGGGTGGAAGTCGAGGCGATGATCATGATAACGGAGAAGAAAGCCTTCCAATTTATTTGGAAAAACATTATCTATAGATACAGACTACCAAAAACTTTGATTTATAACAATGGGAAGCAATTTAAGAACATATTTCTCGAGAATATATATGAGAGGATCGGCATCAAACAACTCTTTTCAACTCTCGGCCGACCCTGAGACAATGGGTAGACATAGGTGACGAATAAAACAATTCTTGATGGAATTAAGAAAAGCTGGAAGATGCTAAGGGAATATGGATCAAAGAGGTCCACGTCATCCTATGGGCTATAGGACGACGGAGAGAACACCAATGGGGGAGACCCCGTTCAAGCTAGGCTATGGCTCAGAGGCTGTGGTGACGACAGAGATTGGTCTCCTAACTCACAGGGTCCAGGCATATAACCCATAGGAGGACATTGCAGAACGTATACTAGATCTGGACCTGATAGAAGAGAGAAGAGAGGACGCAAAGGTTAGCCGAGTTGTCTATCGGGAATGAATAACAAAATTTTATAATAAGAGAGTAAAGGCCCGACCATTGGCAGTAGGTGACCTAGTTTTAAACAAGAATTGGCATAAGACCAATAAATTTCATCCAAACTGGCATGGTCCCTGCCGAGTGATTCAAGAGTTGGTTTCGGAAATGTATCGGATGGAGAACTTAAAACTTGAGCCATTCTCCAATCCATGGAATGTCGATCATCTCAAAAAATACTATCAATAGGAGTTTTGTATTAATTTCATATGTCTATGTATATGATAAGAAGATTGTGAATGAAAAATTTCCTAGCGTTTTATCCTATTCTATTGTATGAGTAATTTTAGATTATATGTATCAATTCATCTTAAGCTATAGAATACCATTCTTGGTGAAATATATTTATCTTACTCTCGGTGACATGACAGTTCAGATGGGGTCTCCCTCATCCATGAACTGTCGATAACACCGAGAGGGGGGGAATCACTTTGTTGTGTTTCATATTAAACATCATTAATTTGTTGGAAAAACTCTCTCGACCGAGAGGACAGTGCATGGACGAGATTGCTCTCGCCCATACACTCTAAAAATGATGATAGTGGACTTGTGATGAAAACACCATAATTTAGTGAATTCAAATTTCAAAATCACTTTGTTGTGGTTTATATAAACATCATTAATTTTGTTGGAAAACTCTCTCAACGGAGACAACAGTGCATGGACGAGATTTCTCTCGTACATACACTCTCAAAAAGATGAGAGGGGACTTGTGATGCAAACACCATAATTTGCTGAGTTTAAAATTTAAAATCACTTTGTTGTGGTTCATATTAAACACCACTAATTTGGTGGAAAAACTCTATTGGTCGAGACGACAGTGCATGGACGAGATTTTTCTCATCCATACACTCTCAAAATGACGAGAGGGGACTTGTGTAATTTGGTGGTGAATTCAAAGTCATATTAAACATCAATATATCTATCTCATTTTAGAATGAGATGATGATCATATTACAAAATATGTCGCTGGTACTTGTCTTGTCTAAAGATGGGACGATATGCGCATTATTTGATTTGTTGGTGATATCAAGATTATAAGCCATTTTAATTGTGGTTACTTGATTAAACATCAGACGAAGTCACACATATAAGAAAATAAGGAAAACTCATAAATATAGTAATAAATACTATTTATCCATTAAAAATATGACAACAAATAATAAGAGCATTTTTCATTCAAAGATGAGATCATAAGTGTTCAGAGAAAAGTTATGATGTTGCCACAAATTATAAAAGCATATCAAAATGTTTGAAAATATTTCAACTGGGGGGCACTGGGATAGGTGGCAGTACAGAAAATGGAAAGATTAAGAAGAGCTAAGAATAGGGCTTCATTTCTTAAGCATTAAATTTCTTGGTCTCTTCTAGAACCGACATATCCCTAGAAGCAGTGTTATTGACTTCGGCATCACTGATGGGCTCTCTCTTTCATCCACCTGATTTGTAGTCTGGGTTGTAGGCACCGATTCTGCCAACCCCTCAACCTGATTTAGAATTATCAATACCAGCGAGTCGTCCAAACTAAAGGTCTTCAACTGCTTCGATAGGTGGGCAATCTCAGGGAACTTCAGTATCCCCCAAAGGCAGCCAGTATGAGCTCCTCTAAAGATTTGAAGACCTCCACAACCTGCTTTTGAGCCTCTGAGATCTTACTATTAACAACTTTTTTTACCTTCCCATCAATCTCGATTCTAAGCTGGCTGTTTAGAGACTTGAAAGCTTCAGTATGGGCTTTGTTTAAGTTGACAATAGCTTCATAGTATTGCTTCTTCAAGTTTTCAACCTCAGTCTCCTGCTCTGAGATACGACTTCTCCGAGTCTCAACATTTCTCATGGATTGACAAGCTTTCTGAATCTCTAGGACATTTTTCCCGGTCCACTGGTGGAGTTTTTAAAGACAGATATTTGTCTATATAAGATAAAATATGTTAGTACAAGATGACCTTACAGTTGTAATAAAATATGAAAAGAACACAATGACTTACTTGGACAGCTCTGTGAAGGAAGAAGTCATTCATCAGGGAGATGTTGGTGTCTTCCAAAAACTTGCTATCAGACTCTGAGATAGTGGAGGCAATGAACTCAATGGATGTTTCTTTACTCCCAAGGAAAGAGTCGGGGCTGATTTTCTGATTCTCCAGATGTGCAATAAGTGCATCCTTGGAGGAGATAGGGATGGCCTGACTCATCTCAATTTTGAACAGGGCGTCCTCCCTCTATTTGTTTCGATCGGATGTGGGGAGATTTTCCTGTCCCTCTTTTCATTTCCTAGACCCCTCGGCCTGGCTGGGGTTAGTAGTAGTGGATTTTTTGGTCTCAGGAACAGGGGTTGTCTTCTTGCCAACATGCTTGAGTAAATTGGCTAGACTTGGAGATTCCATCTTCCACATGGCCTCTGAAGTGTTTGGTGGTTGGTCCGCAATGAAGAGAATGATATCATAAGGTCAGATAGACAAAATACAACATAACAGTTGGAAAAAATAATGTTAGCACTTACATAACTCAGATAGGGGGTCCACATACAAACCCGTCTGATCTAAGAAGAATGGGGTCATCAACTTCTCTAATTACACGAGACCCCCTCACTCGCCTTGTTTCCTAACCTTATAAAGGTTTTTGGTGGCTTCAATGCTCAAGACCAGATCTAGCTTAGACGATATTGGGGATTTTGCCCATCATTGGGGAACTCGAGGCTCAGAGGCACTGCAAGAGACTTCAGGGCCAAACTCACAAGATAAAGACGTAATGAGGTTTTCAATTGTGATTAGAAGTTTGGGTAACTTTTAGAAATTTAATTTCAAACTCTCGGGCTACGAGATGATAGTGGTCAAGCTGAGTTTTTAGGGAAGAGTCAGTATAACATCCTCTAAAGATGCTAACTGGAAGGTCTGTATGGTGGACTACCTTCCACGGGGATAAAAAGCCAAGGATAACTCTCCGGTCATTAGGAAAAATTTATGTAGGGCCGAGACGTAGGCTTTCCAGAATAACTTGTACAGCTGGATGTACAGGTAGCCTAAAGTCAACCATAAAAATTTGTTCATAAATGAAAACCTCACCCTTTTAACCTTGGAATGCTCTCTCGTCCGCCGAGGGTAATCTCATATCAATGGAAGTCCCAATGACATAAATATGTCTCCACAACAAAAGGTCAGCTTCAGTAACTATACTGACGTGGGAATCAGAATAGGTAGTGGTAACTATGCCCTCGACTTCATCTTCATTGTCATCCTGGCCTACAACCAGGATAACACCAGGGGGGAAGACACCAGGGGGGGCAACACCTTGGGCATGAATGTCTTCAGAAAAGCATTACCCATGAATAGTAGAGAGAGGAATATCATCTATAGGGGTGGAATTATAACACCCACTCTTGGCTCATCGTGAGACGAAAGGATTTGTATAGATGAATCTGACCCCTGAGAAGACTCAGATTGATTTGATGATGACTCAGCCTGATTAGATTGCCCATCTAGATTTGAGTCAGAGGCTCTTAAAGAATCTTTAGACTCCTCATACCCATTATTGGGAAACTCCATGGCCTCTTTAAAAGAATCCACACTCTCTCTAGCCGACTCAGACATGGAGTCGATGAGCTCTACGATAGGAGGATGAATTTTTTCAAGAGGGATGGGATAAATAGGATGAAGAGGAAAAGACACATCCATACACCAGGTAGAGTCCTCGGCCTCATACTTTTTTATCTCCCTAAAGCCCCTCTCTCTAAGAGTAGGGAAACCCTCAACTAGCTGATATAACTTCCTCAACATCCAAAGGATGACCTTCAACTTGGATGTTGAAAATAATAAAACGTAAAAACAATCAAAGTGTTGGCTGGGGTTTGACTAAAGGATCAAAACTTGGAATATGAACAGTTGGAACCAACTACAAACTCAAGAACATTTTGAAGGTTTCACCAGATATGGTGACCGGTGATTCACCAGAATATCGAGATAGGGGTAAACAAAGTCGAGGAAACCCTCAAACCACCTACAATCCCTAGAAAAACCTCTCTCAACCCTCAAAACTCCTCTCCCATCCCTTAAACCACCTTATAACTAGCCAATAAGTCGTTGAAAAATCACCAAAAACACCAAAAAAGAAAAACAAGTAATAAATTATGCAAAACGATTGAAGGCTAATAGGAATGGAAGAAAGGTAATACATGGAAGGATTAACCAGAATGATAATCACTGGAGAGTTAAAGAAAAGTCACTAGAAAATTCTTGGGCAGTGGAGAGAGAGGAGATCTGGAAACTTAGAGAGAAGAAGAAGCGCGCACAAATAAGGAAAGAGAATATGATTAATTTGAGTACAATAATTTTGAACCCCAATCATGATGGAGTTAAACTTTTGATGTTCCTATCATTTGGGGACAACTCCCAAAGTGTACACATGTTTTCGCCACTACTTGGGGAATATGCAAGGCCAAGGAATTGATGAATAAGTATCACTCTCTGATACACATTAGTGCATCAGCATCTAACAAGTCAAAGATGTTTATTCATCACGTGTAACTTGACATTTTTACCCCTCAGTTTTCTATCTAGACGGAAGACTAAGGATTAGGGTTGATTGATATGCCAATATGAGACCTCGTCTCGGTTCAAAAGATACTCGGCTCAATTCAACTCCATAAAGCATGCTCTTATGAGCCATACTTCACAACTGTCTTATCCCATCTTATCTAGTACATCTCATCTCAGTCTTAGGTCGAGACCACATGCCACCTTGGTGCGCCTAATGTCTTGTCTCATTCACCTCAAGAAGCCGAGACCTCATCAAAGTTTTCATACTCTCGTCTCACCGTGATGCAAGTTAGTCGAGACTACACATTGAAATCACCAACATTTGATCCAATGGTACACTGGTGGTCTCATACATGGTCAGGACAACACCTCAACCCAGCCAGAGACATTTGACATCTGATAGGGCACGTGGAATGCAGCATGTGTGGGAGAGTACGAGTGGGCTGCGAGCCCCACGTGGACAAGACCATTACAATAGCATCATACCCACGTGTGAAGAATATATATTAATCATTATTTACACGCGCAAAGGATAGATAGAAACATAACATTGGACACTTGATATTGTACATGCCTCTTTCATGCCTGGGGTGCGTATGAGACCACCCCAGCCATATAAATACTTGTCTTATACCTCATTGTAAAGGATCACAAATTCATAACCCTACTAAAACTCTACTAAATTCATTAATTAGAGAGAGAAAGCTTTAGTGTTTGTACCCCAATGCCATTGTAGCCCTATTTAGTGGATTTTACACACTCACATAGTGAACATAAGACCTATAAAGGCTGAACCACTTACATTTGGTATTATCCTCCTCGTTGCCTCATCTCTCTTTGTGTATATATATATATATATATATATATATATATATATATATATATATATATATATATATATATATATATGTGTGTGTGTGTGTGTGTGTGTGTGTGATACTCCATTGTTGCACTTGTTTGAGCTTACTTATCATATTGATATGGTGATACGATTTTTGGTATCATCACCAAGTCATGAACTGGATAGTTTTTCTCATAGATTTTTAACTATCGAGACCCGTATTCTACTACTTTTCCTAACTGCATGAGTACACAATCTAGCCCTTGTAAGGAGGCATCCATGTATACATTATAACTAACGTTACTGGGGCAGTAGTTAAACGTTCCTCCAAAGTATGAAATGCTTGGGTACATGCTTGATTCCACTTAAAGCATATATCCTTTTGAGTTAACTTCATTAGGGGTAATGCAATGGTGGAAAATCTTTCCCCGAATTATTGGTAATATCCCCCTAATCCTTAAAAAATATATTAGGTTGATGCAATTCAATAACAATTGCAGTTTCTGTTGGATCTACCTGGATTCCAAGTTCACGGATAACATGTCCTAGAAACTATACTTCTTTCATAAGAAAGTCGAACTTACTTTTATTTGCATACAACCAATGATATCGTAATGTTTCTAGTACTATTTGTAATTGATTGTCATGATCTTGCTCATTTTTTGAATTTATTAAAATATCATCTATGAATACAATTACGAATTTATCCATAAATGGTCGAAATACTCATTGCATTAAATCCATAAATGTTGTTGGCCTATTGGTATCTCCAAAATACATTAATAAGAATTCGAAATGTTCAGACCGAGTTCTAAATGTTGTCTTTAGTATGCCCTCATATCTTACCTTTAATTGGTGATATCCTAATCTTATATCAGTTTTTTAAACTACTCTCTCTCATCGGAGATGATCAAATATATCTCTTATCTAGGATAATGGGTATTTATTCTTGATATCCATCTTTCTTTATCACAAATAGTTACGGTGCTCCCCATGGGGGTGTGCTTTGTCGAATGAGTCCTTTAGCTAGAAATTCATCTAATTAAGTTCTAAGTTCTGATAGTTCCAATGATTGCATTCGATAAGGTGGTATGGAAATAGGAAAATTATCGGGTAATAGGTCAATTACAAACTCAATTTGACTAAGTAGAGGAATACGATGTGATTATTTTAAAAATATATCTTCAAATTTGTTGAGAATGGAAAGAGAATAAGAAGAAATGTCGTAGGTATTTCCTAGACATCGTCCTTGAAATTCACACCTTGCGGTTTGAAAATTTCTAAAGATCACTTTCCTAGAACAATAATTGATATAGGCACGATAATATCAAATCCTATTATCTCAACTATTACCAATTAAATGATGATTATGCCCACATTAAGTTTGACTTCATATTTGTTACAAACCTAAGGTGTATTTGCTATAGTACTGGTCGGCATACTTATTGATATAGGATAATCTAACGAAGAATGAATAAAATTTTCTAAGATCATAAATTTATTGCTAATAAATGAATGAGAAGATCCAGAATCAATCAATATATGAGTCGTAAGACTGTTAAAAGAAATATTACCTTCAAGGACATCATGACTACCGAATTGTGTCAAAAGAGAAAAAGTTTGACCGTGTGCCTATTATCTTGTAGCGGCCATTTACCGTTTGTGTTATGGCATTTTGGGTATATCTAACTTTTCCTCATGAAACGGGGGGTTTTCTAGGGGTCGCTAGTTTTAGCGGACTTTCCCAAGTTTATAGATGGTATTTAGTTGAAGTTGGGTCTATGAACCTTAGGGAATGTAACACCCCGTGCGCCCAAAAAGAGATACACTGCGTGCTATAGCAATAAAAACTAAACTAAAACCATCAACAATAAGTATAGAGCATCTATATTCCATAATTTTAATGTAACGAAATCATAAATTGTTACACTTCCACGATAATTACAATAATGTCTCTCAAATACAAAATTCTCCAACTAAAATTTCACCACTAATTTATACATCAAAATAGATCTTCCAATCCAAGCTCTAAAATAATCCTCCAAAAATAGTCCATAGAGTCCCAATCCACGCTAACCTGCCAACTAAAAGAAAATATGGGGAAGTACACAATATGACAAGAATAGTTGCTCAAAAATAATTAGCACGGTGAATAAATCGCAATAATACGAATTGCATATACAAATCAAATGCAATACTCCAGCATTATTAATTTTTCAACAACACATCAATGGGTCACCAGGACTCACCTCACTATGCCTATGCCTTCTTAATCATATCCAAATTTTGAACTATTGGCGAGTACCCATTCTCCGTGCCATATTAAAATATCATGACACAATGCCCAAATCACAGTATAATATATGGCAATGAATCAATATTGATTCCTACATTTTTTCAAGATTCCAATAAATATCACAATTCAGCATGAGTGCAATCAACACAGAAAAACAAACGGAATACTCTTGAGAGAATTCAGGAGCATATTATATAAGTTCCATACCTCAAAATCATCACATAATTTAAGCCTCTAAATCTGATCGTACCATCACGTTCTTCTTACGAAAATAATCAAATCACGTTCTAGCCCAAACTCGAGAAAACACTAAATAAGCCTTTTAATCTAATGTTGAACTCTTGAATAAGTTTGGGGATATGGTTTGTAGATAAAAGGGATTAATTTTGGAGAGGTCTTCTGGTCTAAAAGTTTAAGAAAAAGTGATTTGAAAAGCCAAGCCATGAATTTGTTGATATATAAATGATTAAGCGTTTGATTGAGAAAAGAGTTCTAATGAGATACAAACACTAAAAAATTTATTCCGGATTATCGGACCGTTGGAATTGGATGAAATTTGGTGGAGAATTAGCTGAGGATGAGAGGAAGTTGCAGAAAAATTTCAGCTCAATTGGAAATTCGAATATTTTAAATATTTTTTTTCTAGAGAGTTTTATGTTTTGAGGACTCTTTTGGATAATAAAAATTCAATTAAAACTCCATTTTAATTACGATTTCAATTCCGTTTGAAAATTTATTTTTCAAATATAAAAACCAAAATTTTAAATTATAAAATTTATAACATCCAAAATTTCATTTTTCTCCGATTTCCAAAATTAATTTAAAAATTTCCATTTAAAAAGTTTTGGGTTATTACAGGGATTTAGGGTCTGATGTGTCTAGGTTTGTCGTATTCATACAGTGATTAATTTGATTGTACACTTGGCCCTCATTAGGTTTGAAAATAGGAGGATTTCTAGTTAGAGCAGTTTTTGGGAGATTGTTAATATTATTTCGATAATTGGAGCGATATTACTAGAAGTACCACTTGGTGACGGGTTTCTTTCGATGAGACTAGCTACTTCGATTATTCTTTTAAACTTAAGAATTTGTAAAGGAATAAGGGAGGTTTTGATATTATCTTTTAATCCGTGCTCAAAATGTTTGCACTTTTTAATATTTGTATCTCTACATTCTTGGGCATAGCGAGATAGTTTCATAAATTAAGATTTTTACTGTTCCACTATCATGCTCTGTTATTTCAATCCTAGAAATTCTACGGTTAATTATTCACGTACGTCTTCAAAAAATTATTTCTTAGCGAATATATCTTCAATCCACTCCTATGTCAAACCTTCTATATTACGAGTACGTTGCACCGACTGCCACTAGTGATCTACCTCTCCCTCAAACAGATATGTTGCCATATCCACCCTAAGCTCGGGTAGTTCCCTACACCATTTAATACCTTCAGTGTTTGCCTAAACAGTCATTCCTATTTTGAAGTCCCAGGTTTTTCATGATATACTGGAGGTCGTTGCCGAATAAATTCCTTTATGGCATTTATTTTTCGAACCTTGGTTGATATTTTTGTTCCAGTCGTAGGTTAAGGATTTTGATGCACTTGATTAAACATTGTGAGTTCTTGAAGATATTGGGCTATATAAAATACATAGCCATGGGGGTCTTTGTTTGAGTCGATTCCGATCGTGGTGCTCTTTGTGAGGATACATTGGCGTTGCATGTTTTCACCATCCTATAGTAATAAACCAGAATTAAAGAATAAAATACAACAAGATTTATTTATAACAAGACTAGTGATATTTATTGACTTTTAAAAGTACAGAAAATCCCTAAAATCACAAAATATTGGGATTTCATCTAACACGCTAACATTAGTACTATCGTTTCTAAGTTACAATACTCGTCAGACTATATTAGTATTTTAACGTAACTCACTTCTTGACTTTAACCACCTTGCCTCACATAAAAGGTCACACGTATTCCTAAGAGTTTATTAATTTAAGGTTCTTTCATATTCCTAAGGTTCTCAACCCATCTGCAGCACCATATAGTGCATTTCTTCTTCTGAACCTATAATATACGACCCTGATGAAGAAGTAACAATATCAAGGTATGGTAGTTCTAACCTATAGTCATTGGGAGACAGAGACGAAGTTGTGCGTAATTCTTCCTCTGATGGTAAATCCCAGGCCAAATGGATAGCTTGTTGCAAGAATCCGTGCTCTTTTACAACCTTCGGGCTTGTTTCATGGCTTGTTCCTCTCCGATTATCTGACAAGTCAGTAGATGATGCTTAATGGTAAGGGTTACAGTTTCCCATTCACAATCAACATCCTGAATTTTATTACATTGCTTACTATATCCCTCATCTCGAATTGTTTGACTGAACTAAGCTTGGCCAATTCCATCAGTGTTCAGGTAAATGTTATCCTCAACGTTCGTGTCTAAAAGATAAGGGTTTAGCATTGTAGTAATATAAAGAAGTTACGCAATTAAAATAATTATATATTCTATATAAGTCCTGAATAGGAGTAATAAACCTGGCACTCGCTCTGATACCATGTTGTCACATCCCGAGTTTTTAGGGTGACTAAAGTTTGTACATCTAATAAAAAGGTTCCAATGCATATATAAATAAACTAGTAAACGATGTATTACATTACACCGGCTAAGTATAGTGACTAAGCACTTTATTTATTACAAGCATACTGGGTATGAATACTGTTCCCAAACAAAAGGAAATAAAAAGAAGGGAAAAAACAAAAAATTACATAGTAAAGCTAGATCAGCTTAGAAGTGGTAACATATGGAAATCATGAAATTAGCATACCGACGCGCTTTCATCCTTCCCGTTCGTCGTCCAAGGGAAACCCCTTTTTTAGGAAGGGTTGCAACAAGGGGGGTAATTCACAATTTCGAAATCAAATCTATTTTTGACTCGATTTAGAAATATATATATAAAAAAAAGGGGGCGAAGTGATACAAAAAGAACTCTGTTCGATTTTTTGACAAGCACCCAAAACTGTACATTTTATACCGCGAATAGACGTACTTTAGTTGTTAATTCTTGGCAATTTGGGTCTTATGCGCTTTATTGTGTATTATGTAGGTCGAATGCACGTTGCGGTGTTCAAACGCGTATTTTAAGGCAATTATGCAGATTATGGAGCTAATTACCAATCATGTAACCCTAGCCTACCCAAACCAAGCCTAACCTCTATTCTGAGATGTGTGTGTTTGATTTGTTCCCTTTCATATTTTTTATATTTTTAATTTTTAGTTTGAATCGTTTTTATTTTTAGGATTTATTTTTTATATCTTTTTATTTAATGTTGTTTTATTTTTATTTTTATTTTTAGTTTTTAGTTTTTAGTTTTTAGTTTTTATTTTATTTTATTACGATTAATTTTTTTAGGAATTCATTTATTTTTTTGAGTTTTATTTGGATTTACTTTTTTTGTAGGCATTTAGTTTTTTATTTTTAAGTTTTAGGAATTTATTTTTTACTTTTATTGGTTTATTTTTTTAGGACTTGAGTTTTTATTTTATTTAAGTTTTTTATTTTTTATTTTTTATTTTTTTAGGATTTAATTTTTAGTTTTATTAGTTTTAGTTAGATAGTTTTTTTAGGGTCACAAAATAAACACACACACAACCCCTCACACCCTAAATACCCTATGACATACATACACCCAAACACATTCACTCACCCACACCCACATTCCCAAACACCCACCTACACACGAACCCCACACCCTTCTTCTTCAACCTCACACTAATACCTTTCTCTCTCCTCTCTCCTCTCCACAAAACCTCCATTAACACACTCAAACAAAACTCACCTCTCTCTATGATCACCTCCACACCAACCCACTACTCAGTCTCTCACCTCCCAAACCCAAGACAACCTCCACCCAAATCCACCCAGCATAGATACTCCCTGCCAGCTCCGATCTAGCCTCCCCCCAAAAGGCGACCCTCCTTACCAACCAAGCCCACAACCCGAGGCTTGCATATGCAGCCTCACCATACCCACTGCTCCGACGAGTTCAACGCAACCCACTGTCCAACCCAGACTGTGCCGGTGTTGCCCTAACCGGACATCCCATCTCCGGTGCCGACAACCCACTACGCCCAGCGGCGATCCTCTCTAACCCAACTCGGATACCCTTTTTAAACCCAAGCAAAAACCAAAACCCATTTTTCCTACTCAATCACCAATTTCCCATTCCAAACCCATGAGCCAAAAAAAACTTTTTTCTTCACCTACATAAAACAAGACCAAAAACTAAAAGAAAAACCCATGTGTCCACTTAAAACAAATTAAACCCCTTTTTACCCCTTTTACCTATTATACCCCCAACTACCCCTCTAAACCAAATCAGATTTGTTACCACCACTTCCACATGACCTCACCTCTTACCCATCCACATGTGTGAATAATTCCCTAAATACCCTCACCTCACACACCTTTTACACATTAAACCAACCAAAATTACCCCCCATGCTCCATGTCTACTATAAAAAGAAGATGAAGACCATTTTTTAAAAAAAAGGCTAGAAGCCGTATCTAAGGTTTTAGAGAGAATTCTAAAGAGAAGAATACCATTTTAGTGTAGTTTTTTATATTAGAATTTTTATTTTATTTTTTTAGATAGTGAGGGAAAAATAAATTGTTGTGGGGATTAATTTTAGTGAAATTTTGATGTAATTTTGTTTGGATTATTCAAATTGAGGGGATGTTAATTTTAACTCATGGATTGAAGTTCAATTAAGCATCAAGAGATTGGGTTTGATTGCTCTCTTCTCTTATCATTTATTTTATGCCTTTGATTATTAATTTGTCCAATTTCATACCATGCTATGCTAAATCCCCTTTCAAGGGGTGGGGTGAACCCTTATTTTATATTATTTTAATTTAATTAGTTTTTTTACTTGAAAATTCCTTTGAATATTAATTTTGATCCCTCACCCTTAAATTTACGCCTCGAGAGAGGGTAAATGATTTTCGAGAGAAAATCGAAATTCCAAGTTATAATACCCATTTTAGATTCGAACTAGATATAGGGGTTTCTTAAGTGTGGTATTATTACTTTAATTTCAACTCTAAATTTATTTTCCAAGATTTACATAAATTTTAATCGATCGATCCTAGTGGGTGATTAATTAAAAGGAGTGTAGGTCTATTTTCTAGTGTTGTGGGGGGTTAAACTTAATTTTCTAAAGGGTTACTATTAAAATTACATTTGCAACGAGAGTTAATTTTTAAAGTTGATATTAATTTGGAAGAATTCAATTAATTAAATTAATTAAATATAATAGCTAAAATTTGTGGTGTAATCCCACTCCTTGATTGTTCTCACATTTATTTACCTCACTTTATCTCTTATTTTTGTGTTAGACTTTATTTTTCATTTTAGTCACTTTTCAGTTTGTAATTTGATCTTCCATATAATTTAGTGTTATTTCACCTCACCTCACCTCACCTAATTGTTTTGATATTTGAAAAATAGAAAAAGAAAAATTCCAAAAAGTGAATTACAATTGTTTTCCTCTTGCTTTACCCCCTTGATATGGATTGATACCCTTACTTACCTCTACACTTTAGTTTGATATTATTTTGTAGGTAATTTGAGGATTTTTATTAGAGGAGCTTTTCAAGGAAACGATAATGACGAAAAATACATAAAAAAGTTTACTTTATCAGGTTTGTCGGTACTACTATTGAATTTCCATGAGCATATGACTGTTAGAGACACACGGGATGATGCCCTAAAATTTGCAGGATTGTGGGGAATGTTAAATTCATTACGCTCGAGGTCCATCTTGAATTTTTTGAAGAATAAGCAAAAGTCGCCCAGTAGATAATTCTCATTCTATAACAGTTTTAAAAGAGTAAATCATATTAGAGATTCGTAATATCGGGAATACAAAAGAATTTGGATTCAATAATTAAATAGAGATTAGCATAATAATACATGATGATATTTCTAAAAATATAAATATGAAGGCTATATTGGTTAATGGTTGCGGATGGTTTCTAAATAAATAACCCATAATTATCCGTTTAGAGGCTTTAGAGCAATAGTTGTACATACAACAAATCAATCCAAATCATTTGGAGATAAATCAATCCAAATAACTGGGATAAAGTAACCGTGCTAAGTCAATCACAAACATTCATTATGATAGAAAAAACTAGGCACTCAAAACCCCTGAGTTCTACAGACCAAATACTACAATCGTGGGTATAAACATGGATCATTATGTGGTCCTAATGAATGTTATATAAAATAGGTTCAATGAATCCGATTTAAATGATATCAATGCATAAAATCAACATATCATTTTTAAATCAGAATCAATAACGTAAATTTTTTAACTACTCAAATGAGTTCATAAATAAGAATCAAGTAAAAGCATACATAGAATGTAAACAAGTGTAGAAACTAAGTGGAATTTTTTAAACCAAGTTTTGTGCATAAAATATAAGAGTACCCAAAAATGCTAAAATTTGTGTTTGGTTTTTACTAAGCTCAACTAATGGCTTATTCTATTTTTAGTAGTGGATTTTATAGGATAGGTCATGGTAAGTTCATTAGTGTAAAAAGAGACTGAGTTTAGCTAGTATTGACTAGTATTTTTGTGGTTGGTATGGAAGATACATGTGAGGACATGTGAATCCTCATGGAAATTGGCCTAAATGGCAACCTAGGTGGCATTCTCATCAGCTTAGCTGATGGGTATTTGAATAAAGTGTTAGAGTTTGGTCCTTGGTATGTTTTGGTATAGTCTTTAGTTCATTTTCTTTACTTTCTGAAACTTTAGGGGCTAATATGTAATATTCTAAACTAAGCTTGGTATTATTAGGGGTTGGTTTGTAATTTAAAATAGTTACAAAGTTAAATATGGAAGAGGTTTGGGGTCTATAGCTCATTTAAGAAGTTTAAAGACTAAATAAAAACTTTCGGAGCTTTTTGCCATATTTAGAACTTTAGGATTATTTTCTAATTTAAAGTTTTCTAAGGTTTATTTTAATGATATTTAAGGTTTTAAATTTCAAGAGTTTTACACTTGGGTATGGTTATCTAGTGAGCACATGTATGTATATTTATCTATATGTATCGAGGTTCGAACTAGTTCTCATTTTGCTGATCTTACAAGTGGTGTCCACCATTTGAGCATAAGTGGTAAAGGTCGGATTTCCTAAAATGACTTATCTCATGGGCCAAGCTAGTCTCTTCATGAAATGCCTTATTTTCTTTTCCTATGAATCTTCCTCCTCGAGTGAAAATAGTGACAAGATAGTGAACTGTGACTTATATTCTGCCATTATGTGAGATAACTGCTGAAGGAGAAGGAACTCAATCTTCTTTTAGTCCCAAACTAATTCTGAGAAATACTTGGCATCAAATCATTCCATTAACTCCAAATAAATCAACCTCTCTCTACCATAAATTGACGTCACACACTCCTGTCGCTAGAGAACATCCCCAATCAACCTGAATGTAGCCAAAACTTACTTCCGCACCTAAATGCAGTCCAATAAACTCAAATGTTGCTCGATATCTTGGAGCCACTACTGCACCACTATAGGATCAATATATTGTGAGAAGATGGGTGGGTTGTTCTTTATAAAGGCTCCTCGAAACTTTTCCCATCCCGTAGTGGTTGGTGATGTTGCCTGAGGTTCTACGAGAGGTATCTCTTATCTACTTACCACCAATACTACATGAATTATCTTACTAATGAACTTAGAAATATGTTGGACCAAAAATTGCACTGCCTCTATGCATATGTTGCCGACATGACTGCCATAACTGTTACATGTTATGTGGGTGATGTGGGATCAGCCAGTGCAGCACGAGTAGTTGTACGTGTCCCCCCCTTCGGTGTAGTTTGAAATTCAAGATAAAAATCCTATCCATAACGAGACATAAATAACAGTATAAATAATGTTATGTGTAAAGAACGTTATGAAGAAGATTAAGAGAACCTATAACACTCGAGGCATAAGCTCATCATTTGATACCATCTATAATGACCCGTATATATTAACCTTAAGGATAAACAATTCTTAACACTAAATTATACAAAATTTATAGAAATTTTCTTAGCATGAAAGGAACAAACAAAATATGTGACAAATATAAGGATGCGATATGGAATTCCTCAATTCATAAACCTCATAAAGATGTATTAAAATTTTAATATAGTAGGAGAGTTATACAACTAACCAGTAACTCCTAAATATATATGTCAACACTTAATCTAAATAATACAATCCGAGTCCTTCTATTCAACATACATGCCATGTAAACTGAAGAGTATAACTAACACGACTGAAAATGAAATATATAGTCTATCAAGAAAAGGACCTACATCAGTCTCTAATGCTAAAAATATTGAGAGAGAGAGAGAGAGAGAGAGAGAGAGAATGTATGATAGCTGGAGAAAAGAAAATCTAAGTGGGAGGACCATCTCAAGCACCCGAAAATTCACCACGAATGAAATGGGTCAAAACCCTACTAATTCACTAAGCTACACAACTCAAATTGATTATATATACAAATGGAAAATTTACAGTTT
Source organism: Sambucus nigra (assembly GCA_949130495.1). Taxonomy (NCBI): domain Eukaryota; kingdom Viridiplantae; phylum Streptophyta; class Magnoliopsida; order Dipsacales; family Adoxaceae; genus Sambucus; species Sambucus nigra. The sequence continues at coordinate 359,007,061 of OX422208.1, forward strand.
ACATAATAAAAAATGATAGACCAACTTATGTTATAAAACCTCACGATTCATTCAATTAACTCGTTAATTTCATCAATTTCTTAACCTCTTAATTAGTTACAACATAATTGACATGCACCCCTTCTCCCTAATCATCTCATCAAATATTTTTTACATCCATAAAAAAACCATCACAGAACTAGAAACCTCTACTTCATAGTGCCTAAAAACACACGTCCACCCTATTACGTAGTGCTAGAACTCCACAACACCCTGTGATGCAACAAAAGTCCATATCAATCCCCACTCCTCACATATGCCAATATAAGAGTGTTACTTATTAACACACACCCAAAATTCACGTTCATTAATTAATATATTCATAGGGTTCCAAGTTTCAATCTTATTTTATCACTCATCGTTACATTAGTATTACCCAATTACCCCATGCCTCGGGTCATATTAAATAAAAAGTTAAAGACAAATATTATTCCATTACATTTGAGACTAAAAGGATGATATGTCTATCATGGAACTAATCATAAAACAAAGCACTAAAGTAAAGGGTGTATTGATTAATTAAAGATTAATCTAATGTCATCACTCATACTCGTCTCTAAATTCCGTGTGTGGGACGTGTCATAAAAATAAAATTCAAATAAGGAATCACTATGATAAAATTACGCTTAAATAGGGTAGTCGTTAACACAATTAATTAGTTAGAGGTTTATTAGGATGAAATTATGTGAACTAAAATTCAAACTTCCATACCCAACCATAATCCATTCAACACAATCCTTAATAACATTCATCCAATAAGACAACAAGTGCATCTCGTACTCTATCTAAATTTGTCTATAATATTAATTAATTACCAACAACATAATAAAATAGTAAAGGTATTACATTGTATTATCACACAAATTAGTCATATAATCAATTCCAAGTGTCTAATTCAGCACAAGGGATTTTATTCATTTTTTAAGAGTTTCGACGTAGTCTAATAAAAAATAATGAATCCTTATGAGTTTCTAGGACATAAATAAGAATCATTATATTAAATCTCATCAATTATGTGCTTATTACCAAAGATACCATTTGTAACACCTTGCCTAAAATAATAACGGGTGGCCAACCCTATACTATATTAAATCAGGAGTTTCAAATGGTCCAGTCTCAACATCAACTGTCGGTACTACATAATACAGGACTAACTACCCGATATCATATAGGCAGGATGTTAAAATTTTATTAAAATATGCAACAGACAACAAACCAACACTATAACACCACTAGTAAAGGAAAGAAAGATGCATGAAAGAACTATGAGAAATGAAATGCTAGAAATAAAACGAAAGAAATAAATACAACTGAATATACTACAAAGAAGTAAACCCGAATAAGATGTCGGGTCACAGCAAATACAATGACTGAAATGAAATAAATATACACATCTATAAATATCCCTTGGGTATAAACCCGATATACAACATGAATCCTACCTAAATTTTTAAATAAGTAGGAAGAGACTACAAGATACACCCTGCAACAGTCCGCACCTGTCACAGCTCCCAAGACTCTGGATAGAAGGTCATCCGACATCCATGCGGTAGGACACCTGTAGTAATATATATATATATATATATATATATATATATATATACAGGCAGGAGAGAAAAGTAAACGGGTCAGAGCCCGAGTTGTGAAAAATATTTAGCAAGTGTGTTAACCGTGCATAATAAATATCGGTGCACTTATTTCATAATTAAAGTGGAATCGCACTCTCGTGGAACCCCAACTCACCTCTCATCTAAAGGCGCGCACCTATTCGCGTCCTCAACTTTTAGTTAAATTACCCCCATTTATTAGGACAACCTAACTTATCATAGGCCTAGCCTATACCCACGAGATCTACCCTCATATCATAACCCAAGAATCCGCCCCCTTTTTTTCTAATCCTACATGATTAAGTTTACAAACAATTATGCCTTAATAGGCTTAGTGGATTCCGGTTTATAATTTCAAATTATAAATTTTAATAAGTTACCCATAATGAATTTGGGGTGAAACATATAATTTAATTACTAATTAACATGCGTACAATTTTATAAATGACAAAACGTCTCTCCAATCTCAGCGTCGCGCTGCGTTTCGTGCATGGGGTGTCTCGCAAAGCGAAATCCAAATAAGGAACCACTTCGTTACACTACTCCTTTTCAGCATCGATCCTGGAGATCCATTATGCCACACATAAATATCGACAGAACTTCTCTCTAATCTCAACAATGCACTACGTTTCGTTCGTGGGGTGTCTCGCAAAGCGAAATCCAAACAAGGAACCACCCCGTTACACTACTCCTTGACAATGTCGATCATAGAGATCCATAATGCCGTACATACCATAATTGGAAGAACTTTTCTCCAATCTCAACACTGCACTGCGTTTCATGCGTGGGGTGTCTCGCAAAGCGAAATCCAAACAAGAAACCATCCTGTTACACTACTCCTTGACAATGTCGATCCTAGAGATCCATGATGCCATACATACCATATTATACTACTACTACCACTAACATCTCCAATAATATCCTCGGGATGATGTAACCGAAATATTCCTTAAATGTGATACATCAACCACCATCAATCTAGTACACCATAATCATCCAAGATGTACTCCACGACGATACCATATCCTTTCGTCTATAGGATACATAAATATATAAACAAGCATTTTATTCTCACCGTATATATATATATATATACCAATCATCCATACCTATGGCCAAGTGTACATATCATATCTGATGTACAATGGGCATGCACATAATCCACCCGGCTATATATATCGTCGATAAAACTGCATCAATGATATCATCTTCCCAGTGACCGGCTCATGTAGCAACTTGGGACCACCTGGTGGGGATCAACGACACCCACCTCGTGATAACTCACACACACGACGTCCCGGGAAGCGATTATAGCTCCAACTAGCAATGAGACGAAACATACCCACCACGTCTCATCCCAAAAATATATCTATCGTATAATAACACACGGGATGACTATGACCTGGGCAATATCCACACCCTGCTCTATATGCCAGGATGCTCACCCTCTGCGCGGAAACTTCCAAATGATAGCATGAGTGGGGTATGCTTAACCACATAAGTATATATATCGTTCACATGCACAATATACATACATCCATATGATCCCATCATATGATCAAATATTAAACCACCATATACGGTTTAAAAATCCATACCATGTATTTCCACAACATAAATATATCCATATGTTCATATTTATATATAGATATATGTACATATATTCACACATCGTTATATCTATATATATATATATATATATATATATATATATACAAACTAATTCTCGTTTATATCTATAAGATATATAAACTCGGCTATAAGTATACATAATCCTCAATATACAAGCCGTCACCACAAATTCAAATAATTTACCTCGATATGTGAATACAATCCCTCACTTGAAACATATTCAATCATTTTTTTCTATGATGAATAGTCTCCCAAAATCATATGTATATATTTATACATATATATTCAACCTTAGGATTATCACCCAAAATTTTGTGTAGGAACCCATCACTACACATTTCATCCATATTCGAAAGTACATAATTATCTTTAGTACTATTTAACCATAGGCACATACATGACTTAATAGTCTAAAACCTCAAATTATTCCAACCTCGTTTCAAGTATCGGAATCTCAATGGTTATTTCCCCACAATTACGTGTCAACTATCCTAACTAGAATTTATGCTAACGCTTATTCTAGTCAATAGTACGATCCAAATTGTTCCCAATTTCACCTATGGTTCAATTAATCTTATGAACCCTTAATCCTATTGAGTTATCGATTGTTCCTTAGCCTAAACATTTCTAAGGATATGAGACCCCTCACTCTCTAAGAGTTCTTAACCTCACATCATATTTATACCTTTTTATCTATAATTGGTCTTCCCAACCTCATTGAGGTTTCCTCATAATCTCCACATGCAACTCCAATACATACATGGATACATTTCTCCCAAATTACCCTAAGGAGTCCCCAAAATCCTAATATATGAGAAACTCCTTATATGTCTCCAAGATCATATCTCTTACATCATAAGAGAAGGCCCCCAAATCAAATAAACCCAACCAAAAAGGGTTTCGAATCACTATGGAGAAAAAAAAATACCTCAAAATGACCTGTTTTCGAATCGATTCGGCCCTATTTCGAATCGATTCGGCCTAGCGAATCGATTCGGCCTCCGAGGCGAATCGATTCGGGTCCAAAGACCTGGGCGTCTGGCACAGGCCGAATCGATTCGGCTTGGGTCTGAATCAATTCGGTCAATACAGACCTGCCAATTTCCCTAAATCGAATCGATTCGCTTAGGGGGCGAATCGATTCGGACCTGCAGATTTTGAAGGATTCTTCTTCTTTAATGAACCCACGAATGTTAAACCCTAAAATTTTCATTCTAACCCCCCAACCTTCATCAAATCATGATTTTATGCCCATAAATCAACCCAAAGTTGATCCCAACCATTTCTATTCCATTAAATCCATATTTAAACATTGATTTCAAGATTAAACCTAAAAATCTAGGTTTTGATATTAATACCCAAAAATCCATTTCTTTAACCCACAAATTATGAAATTAAATACACAAATAACTATTTAGCAAGATTAAACACTTGCCTCAGATTTGTAGAGGTTGGATCGTCCTCGATGTCACGGTTGGGACGAAAATCTCCAAGCTTTTCTTCCTCTCTCTCTCTTCTCTTCTTCTTTCCTTCTTCCTTTCTCTTATCTTTCTATTTCTCTCTTTCTCAAGTGAGAAGGCTTCATCCGTAAGCCTTTAAATCCCTTAAACAAAAAACCCAATTTTAAATGTTAATACACACTTTAAATGACTCGTTTACACCAATTCGAGTCAAACTGACTTAAAAATATTTCGGAGCCGAAATAAAACTCAATGACAGTCATTTTGACTATCTCAACCCTTCCGGGATCAATGGTACCCTCAAAATCATCATCCGGGATACTTTAAAACGTCCTTTATTTTTTGACTTAAATTCCCAATTTTAGAATTCTCCAATTTAATTAAATTTTATTTTCCCAAAATTTTTATTTCTCGGTCTCCAAAACCGTGGGGTGTTACAATCTTCCCCCTTACAAAAATTTCGCCCACGAAATTTAAAATACACATAGGACATCAATATCATCTAGTCCTAACATCAACTCTTAGGATCACTATACCAATCCTTACTAGTTCTCACGTCGAACTATATAGATTTTAAAACAAACTAGCTACCCAGGGCGCCCATACACCCTGTATCCTAGTTTCCACTCGTAGAATTATAATCAGGCTACATTAGCCTCAAATCATAATATAACCCTCGGCATTATAATTAATAACAATATATCAAATATATAGAAGTTTGAAATTCCCAAATGGTGGAACTCTTCTCAATTCCTGACGCTAGCCACCTTCGTGCGGGGGAGGTCTCGCAAGCGAAATCCAAACAAGGAACCCTCCCAATACACTACTGTGTAGCTAGGTCGGGAATTGCGATTAGTTGAGCCAGGGCTAAATTTTTATAAAAAGATTTTTCATATTTTAGATATTGCCCGAGGGCCTATACAATAATATAATATAAATAAATTCCGCGTCTTTCGACACGCCAAACAAACGCCTTATGTTTAGAAGACAAGGCCACAACAAATACAATACTGCTAACCATTACCTAGTTCTCAAAACTAGCACAACTATGAGCTAAATTATCCGCTCAACATATATTTACTAAACTCTGAACCTCATAGTTATAAAATTCCTCTACATCACGTCAACACCTTTCCATAAACTAAGTTCTTCCCTCAATGAACCAATAACCTTAACAATTTGCATTCCCAAAATCAATAGAGCCAGTCTCTACTAGCTCATTATAAGACGTTTTACTAATTAAAAAAATGTCGCATAAAGACCACACTTGCTCACTCCTCCCTAAGGCCTAATTCTCCTCAAAGAAATACCTTCCTCATAAATCCTTCCTAACCATATTGAAGGACAAAACGCGATGGTGGCTACCGAAAACTCCCTCTGTGCTACACAACGAAACTGAGTCTCCAAATTTTCTCCCTCTTACCAGAAGGCAATACTCCTGACATTGGGACAACTACACCTTCCTCACATCGGTAAGAGTCACCAACACCAGATTTCCTAACGAAGGCTGACTGGTTTCTCCACCTAAACCTCCCAAGGACTACACTAATTTCTCCTCAGACTTACTTTACTAAGTCCAAGGTTCACTATTCGAGTAATTTTCCTTTCTTACTCAACTGCCGATAAATGACCTCACACCACTACTAGAAATCTCCTCAATATCTCCTCCAGAATTGGCGAAAACAAATACCCCCAATTAAAGTGTACCCCAAAATATGCTATGGGTATTGTACTTCTAATCCTATCCTTTCCTAGACGACAAAATCTAGGCGATGTCTGAAACGAAACAAGAGCAACTGTTATCAGAACGCCAATCAAGTGAATATACTTCACAAAAGAAAACAACGCAGTGAACACAACAGTCCTAATTGTAGGGCTTTATGTCAAGAACGTTAACGGAAGAATGCAGAAAACTCGCACAGATCCTAAGGACTCTAGAACCTGATGCTCTGATACCATCTGTAACACCCTGCCTAAAATAATAACGGGTGGCCAGCCCTATACTATATTAAATCAGGAGTTTCAGATGGTCCAGTCTCAACATCAACTGTCGGTACTACATAATATAGGACTAACTACCCGATATCATATAGGCGGGATGTTAAAATTTTAATAAAATATGCAACAGACAACAAACCAACACTATAACGCCACTAGTAAAGGAAAGAAAGATGCATGAAAGAACTATGAGAAATGAAATGCTAGAAATAAAATGAAATAAATAAATACAACTGAATATACTACAGAGAAGTAAACCCGAATAAGCTGTCGGGTCACAGCCAATACAATGACTGAAATGAAATAAATATACACATCTATAAATATCCCTTGGGTATAAACCCTAAATACAACATGAATCCTACCTAAATTTTTAAAGATGTAGGAAGCAACTACAAGATACACCCGGCAACAGTCCGGACCTGTCACGGCTCCCAAGACTCTGGATAGAAGGTCATCTGGCATCCATGCAGTAGGACACCTGTAGTAATATATATATATATATATATATATATATATATATATATATATATATATATATATATATATATATATATATATACAGGCAGGAGAGAAAAGTAAACGGGTCAGAGACCGAGTTGTGAAAAATATTTAGCAAGTGTGTTAATCGTGCATAATAAATATCGGTGCACTTATTTCATAATTAAAGGAATCGCACTCTCGTGGAACCCCAACTCACCTCTCATCTAAAGGCGCGCACCTATTCGCGTCCTCAACTTTAAGTTAAATTACCCCCAATTATTAGGACAACCTAACTTATCATAGGCCTAGCCAATACCCACGAGATCTACCCTCCTATCATAACCCAAGAATCCGCCCCCTTATTTTTTCTAATCCTACATGATTAAGTTTACAAACAATTATGCCTTAATAGGCTTAGTGGATTCCGGTTTATAATTTCTAATTATAAATCTTAATAAGTTACCCAAAATACATTTGGGGTGAAACATATAACTTAATTTCTAATTAACATGCATACAATTTTATAAATGACAAAACTTCTCTCCAATCTCGGCGTCGCGTTGCATTTCGTGCGTGGGGTGTCTCGCAAAGCAAAATCCAAACAAAGAACCACCCCGTTACACTACTCCTTGTCAACGGCAATCCTGGAGATCCATTATGCCACACATAAATATCGACAGAACTTCTCTCTAATCTCAACTATGCACTACGTTTCGTGCGTGGGGTGTCTCGCAAAGAGAAATCCAAACAAGGAACCACCCCGTTACATTACTCCTTGACAATGTCGATCATAGAGATCCATAATGCCGTACATAGCATAATTGGAAGAACTTTTCTCCAATCTCAACACTGCACTGCATTTCATGCGTGTGGTGTCTCGCAAAGCGAAATCCAAACAAGGAACCACCCCGTTACACTACCCCTTGACAATGTTGATCCTAGAGATCCATAATGCCATACATACCATATTATACTACTATTACCACTAACATCTCCAATAATATCCTAGGGATGATGTAACCGAAATATTCCTTAAATGCGATACATCAACTCCCATCAATTTAGTACACCATAATCATCCAAGATGTACTCCACGACAATACCATATCCTTTCATCTATAGGATACATAAATATATATATACAAGCATTTTATTCTCACCATATATATATATATATATATATATATATATATATATATATATATATATATATATATATATATATATATATATATATACCAATCATCCATACCCATGACCAAGTGTACATATCATATCTGATGTACAATGGGCATGCACATAATCTACCCGGCTATATATATCGCCGATAAAACTGCATCAATGCTATCATCTTCCCAGTTCCCGGCGCACGTAGCAATTAGGGACCACCTGGTGGGGATCAACGACACCCAACTCGTGATAACTCTCACACACGACGTCCCGGGAAGCGGTCATAGCTCCAACTAGCAATGAGACAAAATATACCCACCACGTCTCATCCCAAAAATATATCTATCGTATAATAACACACGGGATGACTATGACCTGGGGAATATCCACACCCTACTCTATATGCCAGGATGCTCACCCTCTGCGCGAAAACTTCCCAATGATAGCATGATCGGGGTATGCTTAACCACATAAGTATATATATCGTTCACATGCACAATATACATACATCCATATGATCCCATCATATGATCAAATATTAAACCATCATATACGGTTTAATATCCATACCATGTATGTCCACAACATAAATATATCCATATATTCATATTTATATATAGATATATGTACATATATTCACACATCGTTATATCTATATACAAACTAATTCTCGTTTATATGTATAAGATATATAAACTCGGCTATATGTATACATAATCCTCAATATACAAGCCGTCACCACAAATTCAAATAATTTACCTCGATATGTGAATACAATCCCTCACTTGAAACATATTCAATCATTTTTTTCTATGATGAACAGTCTCCCAAAATCATATGTATATATTAATACATATATATTCAACCTTAGGGTTATCACCCAAAATTTTGTGTAGGAACCCATCACTACACATTTCATCCATATTCGAAAGTAGATAATTACCTTTAGTACTATTTAACCATAGGCACATACATGACTTAATAGTCTAAAACCTCAAATTATTCCAACCTCGTTTCAAGTATTGGAATCTCAATGGTTATTTCTCCACGATTATGTGTAAACTATCCTAACTAGAATTTATGCTACCGATTATTCTAGTCGATAGTACGATCCAAATCGTTCCAAATTTCACCTATGGTTCAATTAATCTTATGAACCCTTACTCCTATTGAGTTATCGATTGTTCCTTAGTCTAAACATTTCTAAGGATATGAGACCCCTCACTCTCTAAGAGTTCTTAACCTCACATCATATTTATACCTTTTTATCTATAATTGGTCTTCCCAACCTCAATGAGGTTTCCCCATAATCTCCACATGCAACTCCAATACATACATGGATACATTTCTCCCAAATTACCCTAAGGAGTCCCCAAAATCCTAATATGTGAGAAACTCCTTATATGTCTCCAAGATCATATCTCTTACATCATAAGAGAAGGCCCCCAAATCAAATAAACCCAACCAAAAAGGGTTTGGAATCACTATGGAGAAAAAAAATACCTCAAAATGCCCTGTTTCCGAATCGATTCGGCCCTATTCTGAATCAATTCGGCCTAACGAATCGATTCGGCCTCCAAGGCGAATTGATTCAGGTCGAAAGACTTGGGCTTCTGCCATAGGCCGTATCGATTCGGCTTGGGTCCGAATCGATTCGGTCAATGCAGGTCTGCCAATTTCCCTAAACCGAATCAATTTGCTTGGGGGCGAATCGATTCGGACCTGCAGATTTTGAAGGGTTCTTCTTCTTTAATGAACCCACGAATGTTAAACCCTAAAATTTTCATTCTAACCCCCAAACCTTCATCAAATCATGATTTTAAGCCCATAAATCAACCCAAAGTTGGTACCAACCATTTCTATTCCATTAAATCCATATTTAAACATTGATTTCAAGATTAAACCTAAAAATCTAGGTTTTGATATTAATACCCAAAAATCCATTTCTTTAACCCACAAATTATCAAATGAAATACACAAATAACTATTTAGCAAGATTAAACACTTGCCTCAGATTTGTAGAGGCTGGATCGTCCTCGATGTCACGGTTGGGCCGGAAATCTCCAACCTTTTCTTCCTCTCTCTCTCTCTTCTCTTCTTCTTTCCTTCTTCCTTTCTCTTTTCTTTCTATTTCTCTCTTTCTCAAATGATAAGGCTTCATCCGTAAACCTTTAAATCCCTTAAAATGAAAAACCCAATTTTAAATGTTAATACACACTTTAAATGACTCGTTTACACCAATTCGAGTCAAACTGACTTAAAAATATTTCGGAGCCGAAATAAAACTCAACGACGGTCATTTTGACTATCTCGACCCTTTCAGGATCAATGGTACCCTCAAAATCATCATCCGGAATACTTTAAAACGTCCTTTTTTTTTTACTTAAATTCTGAATTTTAGAATTCTACAATTTAATTAAATTTTATTTTCCCAAATATTTTATTTCTCAGTCTCCAAAATCGTGGGGTGTTACAGTACCCCTCACAAGGACAAAAGTACATCCCTTCTAAGCACATACATTTCAAAATCTAAATAACCCTTAAGCGAGTCCATAGTACTCATCATCTAATCACTTTAATCATAAATCCAATATGAAAATACAAATAATAAAATATCAATTTACTATTCAAGGTTCAATATTTAATTTTTCATATTAATTACGGTTAAAACTAGATATAAAACATGTGAGGACAATCAATTTTACCTAATTAATATCATATCTTAGGAAGACTAAAATCCCTAAAGGTTTCTAGCTCATTGTCATCCTATAATTAGGGTTTAGGTGAAATTTAGCATACGTATATATAAAGGGAGAAGAGTATACAATAATTTATCTCAAAGAATAAATTCAAACTTGAATTTGGATAGAATAAATGTTAAAAAGTTCTTTTTTAATCCTTCTTAAAAAAGCTTGCAAAACATGCTTTAATTGCTCTTGAAACATCTTTAAATCTTCATTTGAAAACCTTGAAAATCTCTTTGTTTTGTTTATAGGCAATGAGGTTGCTTGAGAGTGCATTTAAAGGGTTTAAGGGTTCCTTGGTGCAAAATGAGGCTAAAATTCTTAAATGGCATTAAAACAAAAATGCAGCTTGAACAACCCGTAGGCATGATATGACCTAGCTACGGTTGCAGACCTAATCCCACGATTGCAGCTTGAAAGGCCGTGATCACGGCTCGTACATGAGTCCAATATTTCCTTTGGTGGTTATAAACCCTTGTAAACCCCTAAATTATAAACCCTACTTGTACCCCAAGAAAAACATGAGTACCAATTTACCCCCAAGCCTTTCTAACAATTCACCATGAGTCTAAAACCATTTCTAACATCTTATATTTACTAATTTAATCCTAGACTTTAATAACATTAAACTTTGACTCATAAAACTCTATCAATTAATCAATTGAACTCTGAAATTTCAAATTAACTCACTTTAACTTTGAATCCTAATAAATGATTTTAAATTCTCAATTTCCATTACATAACTAGTTTGAGTTGCTATTTAATTAATTAAAGCTATTCTCAATTGATTAATTACTTATCCACTTAAAAATATGAGGTGTAACATGGTTGGATTATGTTAGTTAGACTAGAGTTAGGCCACGACTAGTAATATTATGAGCCAATGTACGGTCATTATGTGGGAGTTTAGACCATCCTGCAAGTGGACTCCTTAACCTAGAATCCATATCATAATGGTTGGGACTATGACTCGTAGAAGACTGGATCTCACTTAATCAATGACGTTCGAGGTTGTAGGAAAAATACCCATGTTCCTTAGATTGCTCAGTTAGATATCTTCTCAAATGTTCTATTTTTTCATCCCATTCATTTAACTGATCTTCATAAAAAAATTGACCAATCATGAGGCGTCCTTCCTATCATGGGGGTCTGCGGAGGGAGTGTAATGTCTTTTTCTAGGTGTAGATATTCGCGGTGTATATCCCCTCAACCTTATTTTATTAGTTGGTGCAGGGTACCTTAAAGGAGTTTGTTCTTTCCATACGATTTGTATCTCGGATTGGATATTACTCTTGGCATGTGAACGGTAATACTGGTGAGCACTCATATTTTATAAGGGATGGTATATTACAGTGGTGTGGATTCAAATCAACTTTCTCATAGATGGTTCCATATTGTAGGGCATATCAAACCCACAATAATTATAATAGTATAAGGCGAACCTAGAATATGAATGTGGTATGAAAAAAACTCATAAAAGTTTATGTGGTTCGAAAAGTTGACCTACCTACGTCCATGAGGAAGTGAGAGAGACATTTATTAATGGAGAAAAGAGAAGACGAATCAAGTTCTAGGATTTCTAGTTGAGCGTCCAAGGCATGACTACAAGAATGTGTTTAATAGTTCTCCATATCATTGACTTCATAACTATTTACATACACAAGTTCCCTACAATTCATGGTCTTCCTTACAGTCATTATTTTTCAAGTTTAATCTTATGTCTAAGGTAATAGAATTATAGTTGACTTATATTCACCTACATCCAAACATCATCTCTTTTTATTATCCATTAGTGGATCCATGATCTTCGGATAATAACGTCACCTTGACATCTCAATGCCACACGTCATACAACATAATGTATTCAGCACTTATCTCTTTTTATTATCCATTAGGGCACTTAATGTTTCTTTATCGGAATTGGGGAAATTCCGATTTGTCGGGCTTATTGATTTGTAGAGAAATAAGTTTCATGTTTTCTTTAATTTTTTTATAAACCTAAGGGGGTGGTTTAAATGGGTTTAAAACCATTTATGTGGGTTGAATAAATTTGGAGATGTGTAAAAGAGAATATGGGTTAAAATAAGATCACGCTTTAATATTAGAACTAGATTTGGATTGTAGTTTTTTAGAATGACATGGTACCATTAATAAAATTAAAGTGCCATTTGTTTTTTAATCTAAACTGAAGTCTGAATAATAAGTTTAAAATCTGAAAAATATGTTTCATTATATGACTGAATGAAGGTATTTAGAGATATTCAGATTCCAAGTTCAAAATCACAGGTAATTTTGCCTCTTAACCATTTAGAGGAAAATATAATCATTAGCCTCTTATTCATTTAAAAAACAAGCACTATTTAGTACATCTTATGTTTAGAAGGTTTGGATTCAGACTTGGAAAAAATATAAAGAAAGATAGATAGATAGATAGATAGATAGATAGATAGATAGATAGATAGATAAATAGATAAATAGAGAGAGAGAGAGAGAGAGAGAGAGAGAGAGAGAGAGAGAGAGAGAGAGAGAGAGAGAGAGAGAGAGAGAGAGAGAGAGAGATTGGGGGAGAGGGAGAGAGAGAGGGAGAGGGAGATTTATCACGTATATGAGATTTCCAATGTTACATTATCTACGATGAATAGGAAAATTATTTTGTTGTCAACTACTGCAAGCTCCGATGATGATTGTGATTAGATGAGAGAGAGAGAGAGAGGGAGGTAATATTAAGTAGATAAAAAGCCTATTTATAAAAAAATATTAAAATCAAATGAATATATTAAAAACCTATTCGACTAAGTCTCAAAGAGTAAAGTTGCTCAATCCAACATTTTCTCTTCAAATTATAGGCATGTAGTTATTTAATGTCTGAGTCGACCATTGAAAACCAAAATAGCAATTAGATTTTCTATTTTTAGACCATGTCCAATCATTTCATTCAATTTAATCATCCAAAGGAAACTCAACTAACTTGTCAATATAATTTTATGATTATAAAATATGTATTTAGTGGATGTCCACTGGTATTCCACAATTGTTAAAGGGTTGGGATACCTTATTTTGTACTATAAATAAGGGTTATACCTTTTGAGTATTCACACATCAATGAAACGAAGAACTCTCCCTCTCTAAATTCTCTTTGTGTCCCCTTAATTTTACATCACGGTATCACCATGATGCACTATAATTTAATAAATTCATGTTTATCTCCTCTAATTTATACATGTCGGTGAGTCCGATCATAATTGACCGCTGAGTTCCCCCCCCCCCCCCCCCCCCCCAATACACAAATGAAGGTAAATCTCCAATAAAATAAGTTGTCTTCAATAGGGGAAGCAAAAGATGAGTGCTTGCAACTCTGGGAATTGTTAGAGTGTTCTATATGTGACCGACTTATCTTCTTTCTACATATTGGATGCCATAAATTATTACATGTGTGGAATACACATTTATTGATTTTTAACCTATTATTTTGGGGTGCTAAAAGTTCATTTGTCAAACTTTGATTATTTTCATTTTGGCCTGTTTTAATCCCAAAATGTTGCATATTTATTATTCAACTGATAAATTTTAGGGAATTCCTTTTTGACTCCTATGTTTGTTTACAAGTTACAAGACAATTAAAATTTGGAACCAAAAATTCAATATTTTTTATTAGGACTCGATGTTCCTAATTATCATTCAAATTTAGGACCTGAAGTTACCAATACTATGTGAATTTGGAGTCTCAAACTCCCAAATGCTATTTTTGGAGACTTGAAGTTTTCAGTAGTTGTCTACATTTTAGGACATGAAGTTCTCTAATAGTTATTTTAATTTGGGACCTAAAGTTTCCATGTAAATTTTTTCATTTGGGACAAGAAGATCCCATGTAAATTTTTTTCATTTGGGACCAGAAGTTCCCAGATCATGTTACATTAAGACTAAAAGTTCTCAATTATTGTTCAAATTTTTTGACATGACAATGAAATATTCCCTAAAATCAAACATGAAGTTTTGATTATGTCTATAATTTGACATGGGATACTAAAAATCCCAAAACAATTACTTGTAATTTGGACCCGAAGCTTCAATAATTTTGTAACCAAACATGAAGTTTTGATTATTTTTATAATAGGGGTAAGGATATTAAATGTTCCATAATGATTATTCATATTGATAACCTAAAGTTCTCATTACTTTTCTAAGGAATTATTAGTCATAATTAGTTTACTAGACATCCTTATATATTAGAAACCTAAAGTTTTTATTTTCGAGCTTGAAGTCTCTAACATATGATAAGAATATGAAATTTTGATTCATTAGTTATGAACATAAAGTTCTAAACTTTAATTTGTTATTTTTTTGTCCTTTAAATATACATCCTGATTTGCTAATCGTGTAGTTATAGGTTTTTTGTACTTAATGCATAATGTGTTGATCCAAAGTCATCAAATGTATGATTTTTAAACATATACTTAGTTGGATTATTTTTAACAAACGATTTATATACTCAAATTTGAATGTCATGATTGACAATTGTGAATTGTCATTATATAATGACATTTGTCTAGTAGACAATGAATAATTCACATTATTCTAAAAGCCTTAAGTTTTTCAGGCTGGGTATGTAATATTGTAAAAGGTTCCACTATTGTTGAGCGCATGGGGCTTCAAAAGAGACTATGTGTTGTTGTTATGTGGTACTCGGCCATTCTTATGCAATGAGTTATATGAAAGTAATTCCTGAAGAAATTCACTTCGTTTTATGGGCAAAATAATACATGGGTGCCATATTGTAAAAAATAATGAAAAGTAATTTTGCATTACTTCTAGTGTTGAAATCCAGAAGGTTACAGTAGCAAAATCCTCATTTTATTATTCACGAGGTTATACTATAAAACAAATATTATTGTAGAATTGCTCTTTGCAATGAGCCTGCAGCTCCATGGTTATTGAACCATTGATAGATGATATGTTTACCACTAGATTTTGCGGGTTGAAACTTTGATGAGATAATCTTCCTCCCGTTGGGGGGAGGGAAGAACGTACCTGAAGTATAGTTTGTTCCAGAAGAACGACGAGAATTAATGTGGAATAGTTCCACCTAGTCTCATCATGGTCCCCCATACTATTCAATGTGAGCACGAAGTGCGAAGGATAATACATCTTTAGGGAATTGCAAATCAATTACCCAATGCATTTAATGATTCAACAAATGTGATTAAGTCTCCTGTACCCACAAAAAATTCCCTAGCCTGAATTTATGTTCCAGTCGGACAAACTTTTATTTTAGCAGCAAATGAATTTATTGCACACCAGAAGCATTGCAGACCTATAAGTTCCTAAGATTCCACTCCCGGGAAGCAAAGATCAAATGAAAAATTATATCCTCATAACACTCCGGTAGAGGTTATGAACAAAAGATTCATTTTCTTTAAAATTCCTGAAGAGGTTAGTATCTCTGAAAAGACATAAGTCCTTGAAGTGCTTATAAAGCCCCTGAACTAGGTAAAGGTACCTAATATTAGATAAGATCTCTATGTTTTATACATATATATAAGAGAAAGATTTTATAATTTCTCATAACTTAGGGTTTTTATTATTTTTGGCCTATCTCGTTGCAAATCGACTTCTCAAACCGAACATCTGCAATATTTCCATATTCATTTGAAGATACATTAGTGACCGAGCTCCATTTCTAGATTCATCTCCGACATTTTATAGAGGTACAAAAACATGTGTTTTTCATGTCTTAATATTAATTATATTTTGGAATGTTTAATTTTAAAATCGAGTCCTTTTATAAAAGGATTTTAAAGAAGAAAAAGTTGTTTTGGTCTCATTTAAATGATATTGGATTGTGTTCGAACGATATATGTATTCTCATTTGAACTAGCTTCAAATAAAACATCGCTACGATGATAGATAATTCTCGTTCAAAGCTCGTCAGAAGGCAATTCAAATGAAAAGTGGGTTTAGTTAAAACCAAAAAGAGTGTCATTCGAACGAAGCTAGTATTTTCGTTCAAATGACCCTGATGCCTCAAAATTTGTGTTTTTTCTAGAAAAACCTATTTTGTTCAGAATTTTTCAAGAACTTTGGCAAAAATGAGTTTCCAATACATGTTCCAATAGTTCTCATATTTGGTTTTTCAAAACCGCTTTGTTTTTTCCAAATCATATATAGCTATAGATGATTTATGAGTTTATGAAACCCTAGTTTCTATACACCTTGCATAAACCGTTGTAGAGTCTATATCTCTGCTAACTTCTGGAACCAAGGTTCTACTACTAAAGAAGAAAAAGGTCGATCGGTTGATACCAAGAAAATACAACTTTCTGTTGATGGAAGTAGACTGGGTCGAATTTTGTAGAAGATTTGAAGACTTTACGCGTTATACTTAGTCATGCAAAGAAGTTTGTAATTGTGTCTGTCAAATTCTTTACAATGCTGAATAAAAGGTTTTGTCTAAAAGAAATTTTTTCCTCTCTCTTACTTGTTCGTTTGGTTTGACTTATTTAACTTTGAACTTCATCTCTGCATGCACACTAAATTAATTCAAAGATAAAATTTAGTAAAATTGAATTTCTGTGTGGTTGGATTAATGTATGAATCATTCCATTGAATCTCAAATTCTCAAATTGATATTAGAGAAGGTTGCACTAAAATATTGGGTGATACTTTTACAAAAAAAAAAATATATTGATTTTTTAAAATGGTGATCTTTAAAAATTTAGATTTTATGGATAATTTATATAACATGCCTCGTGTTTTTGATGGGTCAAATTATGCATATTGAAAATATAGGATGAGGTACGCTTTAAAATCAATTGATGAAAGGGTTTGGTTTGTATGTGAAAGATTGTGGACACCACCCACTCTGACGAACAACAATATCGAAAGTCTTAAACCTATCACCGCTAGACAGAGGAAGAATTTAAATAGAGTACGTAGAACTCTCGTGGCCTGGAGCCATCACCCCTAACGAGTTATGTCGCATCATGACGTACACCACATATAAAGAAGCTTAGGATCCCCTCCAACTCACTCACGAGTGTTCTAATGTTGTGAAAGCTTCTAAGCAGCTAAATCTCACCACTCAATTTGAGACTATCACCGTGATAGAGTCCAAGTCTTTCGGTGAGTTTTATGCACGTTCATCAATCATAGTTAATTCTAGTTTTAATTTGGGTGAGAAAATTCCTAAGATGAGCGTCGTGAAAAAGATTTTAAGATCCTTGCCAGCCCGTTTTATCCCTACTGTTTTGAATTCATTCGGAGTTTTAGATACGCTTTGATTAGAAGAATTTGTAGGAGACCTTTAAACTTACGAGATCAATATGTTTTTCAAAAATGTTAAAACCAAGACTAAGGATATCAAAATTCCTTTTAAGTCCCAATCTAGAAGGAAGAAAGAAAAATTTGTGATTTCGTGTCCCAATTTGATTTTGAGCTTGATGATTTGGCCCTTTTTACAAAAAAATACAAAACATTTCTCAAATTTAACAAAGAAAACTCTTCTAAAGAAAAGATTTTTGATAAAAATAAAAATGTCAATGAGGGAAAGAATGTTTGTGAGGATGAGATAAAATGTTAAGAATGTGAGATAAAAGGGAAAAAGGAACATGAGTGTGTCACTAGGCTAAAGAGACAAGGCAAGAAAGTGACACATAAAGCTACTCTTAGTTATAGTGACATCGATTCGATGGATTTCGGAGGTGAATCACCGCATGAGCCAAATTTCTATGCGTTCATGGAAAGTCACGTGAGTACTTATAATTTTAACATGGCGATGAGGGCATTTTTAAATGTGAGTGCCTCGATAATGTTTCGAATCATTCTGGAGAGAGTGAGAGTGAGGGAGAGAATTTTAGTGAGGGATAGGGTGGACTCCAAAAGTCCTTTCGTCATCTTTACACCGAGACTTTAAAAATGAAGAAGATAAATAAAGATTTGTCTTTTGGGATGTTTAATTTAGAGAAGGAGGTGAATGTTTTGAGAGAGTGTGAGGCGTCTATGAGTCATCTTAGAAAGGTGAAAGCTTCTTTATGTGAGAAGTTAATAGTTATAGGTAGGAAGAAAATCGATTTGACTAACATTGTGGCTAGTATTATGAGAGATCTTTAAGCTTCATTGGTGACTCGTGAGAGACATGAAGCTCGTGTATCCGAACTCGAGTTTAGTCCCGAATGTACCCAGGAGGGCAAGGTTAATTTAGAGGACACATATAAGAAGGTTGGAGAGATGTTCATCGATCATGCATTAGGTAACGTTGAGAGGCAAGGAATAGGTTATAACAGTGCATCCACTTCCAAAGCCTCTCTCAAACCGATTCTTGAGTTTGTTATGGATCCTTATGGGCCTAAACCTAACCTATAAAGAAGAACTCATCCTAGGCATTTTGAGCAAGGTAGACCCAAGACCATTTATGTTTGTTCCCATTAAAAATGAAGAGGTCACCTTAGAGAATTTTATTTTAAGATAAGGAGAGTATCCCACATGCATGTTTAGCCCGATATGCTCCCACACAAGTTCTTTCACATGCTCCTGCATATCACCATAGAGATTTAGAGAGTTTTTTACACCAAGTAGAATATTTAGTCAAGACTTCAAAAATTTTTATGGAGTAATTTCATAAGATGGATCCTCCTTTGAAGAACTCCTCCGGTCCTAATGATTGAGATCGAGACGTGTTTCAAGAATAGGATGTTTATCATATTCATATCTCATATTCCTATTAATAGATTGTATTATCATTATATGTTTTTCTTTTTCATATATCTTAAAAAATGCAAAAATATTTTTCTATTTATGGGGAAAAATTAAAAACTCTAAAAAGATTTTTGGTTTTAAGAAAAATTTTGAAAATGGTGAAAAATATTTTATTTTGATAAAATTTTTGATATAGATAAATGTTGTATTATCATTGTATTTTCATTTTTCAACGTATATGGATGAACATTTAAGATATTCGGGTCACCTCTACATTCCATCCGTTCATGTGACTCTTTTATAGAGCTTTGGGACATGAATTTGTTTCATTAGTGTGATTAAAAATGTGTGGATGTCATAACATTGCTCATTGATGATTATTTTCTACATATTAGACTCTTCGTCACCTTTATTTCACATGTGCACTCACTTTTTTAATATTATACTTAATTTTTATGTGTCGAATATGATATTCTCTTCTCAATTCTAATTAATAACGAACTAAAAGTAAAAAGAGATAAGTTGTGGTTGTAATAACCATTGTCAGGATTTCATTTCCCTAAAAATATTGATATATGTTAAGCAATGAAAATGGGCTACAAAAGAGAAAAATATTCTTTGCGTTAAAATCCACCATTTATAAAAAGAGCCAAAAAATATTGACACACAAAAACAGAACTCCCAAGTCCATTTAATTTAAATTCATTGATGCTTCCCTACATATAAGAATTATGATTTCTTTAAAATATTTGAGAGTGAACTCTCATATGAGAAATTTTGAGGGAGTAATAAAATAGAAAATAAATGTGTTTGAACATCGTACTTTCTTGAAAAGTGTTAAATTGTTTGGCAGTATTGTTTTGAGAATCATTAGAATGCATGGCATGTTACATAAGTCGAGTCGATTTCACTTAAGTTCAGCATTTTTTTACACCTAAGGTATGATTTGAGTTCTTTCTTTATAAGTATCTCATCACTTCGTGCACCTATGTTGTAAATATTTATATTAATTTGCTTATGGGAAATATTCACACAATTACATTTCGTTTTCAAGATTCAGATATTTTAGTGTTATTCAATGATGACTATGTGTTTTTGTACCTATATGTACTTTTTATACTTAAACTTGAAATTTTTTGAAAAAATTTCAAAAATAGTTTGTATGCCTCTTGGATTATCATTAAATGCGCTTCATCGATTATCTCTATTATGATATCTTTTATTCTTCATGTATACACACCATCTTAAAACCCCATAAGCACCTACTTAGGTCCCTAACACTCACTCGTTCACCACAACCCCCAAGTCATACTCCGAGTACCGATCTATAGGCCATCAGGCACTCCTGAGCCCCATTTGACACCGATCCACTTTCTTTCCTGAGTGAAAGCTCAATGAATCTTCGAATGAATATAAATACCCTTTCCAATGGTCCACTTCATGGGTGAATCAGACTTATGATTCAGACAAAAGGCCCATTTCACAATCAAAAATTGATCTAAAGGCCATCGGGAGTTCCCAAACCTCATTTGACTCCGGTCAACTTTCTCAACTGAGCAAAAGCTCAAGAATATTCAGAGGGATCTGAATTACATTTCCAATGGTCCATCCTATGTGATAATTGTCCTTATAGTTTGGATGAATGGTCCATTTTACCCCAAAAATTGAACCGGATGCCACCGACCCTCCCGAGACCTATTTTAATCATGTCAGCTCTCCAGCTTAAGAAAATCTTAATGAATCTTTGAAGGGATCTAAATCCCCTTTCCAATAGTCCATCTTGTGCACGAATCGGCCTTACTATACAGATGAATGACCCATTTTACCCCGAAGGGTCACCGTACACTTTTAGGCCCCGTTTGACCTTGGCCACTTCAAACTGAATGAAGCTGAATGAAATCTCTGAGGGCATTGAATTCCCTTTCCAACTGTCCATCCCATGAGAGAATGGTTCTTATGATTGGGACAAACGATCCATTTTTCTCTCAAAACTTAATGTTTAGTGACTAACAGACGCTTTCGTGCCCCATTTGACCTCGGTCAACTCCCAAACTTGGGAGTGGCTCATGGATTCTTAAAGGGCTCTGAATCCCCTTTCAAACTGTCCACCCCGTGCATAATTATGGCTCAAGGGTTGCGTTTTATGACCATTTTTCCAAAAAAAATGTTGTGGATTGCCAAATAACACCCCAGGCACCATGCCTATCGTCAGTGTGCTTGAGGTTCTATGCCACTTTCCAACCGATCTGCACCCCTTGGACCTATAAATATAGGCCAATAACTCACATTGAAAAGCACCCCTGAACACCTCTCTTAGTAATTCAGAGAACATTCTCTCGAATTCAGAGTTGTTCCCTTTCTTAAAAAACCAATTTCCCACTTTCCCTTCCATCACTTTCAAAACTCAATTGGTAAATTCCCCCCCCCCCCCCCCCCCCCAACCCCATCTCCGCATACCACTTTCATACCATTGCATGATCATCATATCTACATCCAAGATCAACATCAAGCATTCATAAGAAGGTACAATTCTCCTTCTTTTTCTCTAATTTTCTCATTTTTGCATTATTTGCTTTATTTCTACTTTAGCATTGTATTTTATTGCATTGGATATATCAATTTCAATACTTTATTAGTAGTATTCTCACATACTCTATTTTCATTAAAAAAAAAAGAAGGTTTTATCTATAAATTTCAAAAGATGGATTCTCATCTCACACTCTCACTCTTAAAACACATCTTTCTCTGCACACATACACAAGAAAAATCCACCGTTTGGATTTATGGATTAAAACCCACCTTATGCTATCTTCGAACTGCTACGTAGGCGTCATGGATTAATCTTGAGATTCGAGTCCCCCCTTTATGCATGATTATATATATATATATATATTATGAGTTCATATTTTTATATGCCTACGCTTCGTCAGATATACAAATTCTCTCTTCCATAGCGATTTGTGATTCGATAAACACTCATATTATAGTTTGAATTATTATCTTTGGTAACACTCCTAAGGATGAATTCACTCTGTCCTTCTCCATGACACGAGTTGAATGATTCCATTCTTCTTTAATATATTGCACATGAGTACGCACTTCACAGAGTCTAACAGGATATGATTAGCTCATGCCCATGAGAGACCAAAAGGACAGTATGAATGCCTAAAACCTTCTCGAACCTTTAAACTACTTCATTTTGCTAGCATTAATATTGTCCTTGATGTCATTATCTCATGCCATTAATAATTATTTTACCCGTTTTGTGTAAAATATGTTGGCGAATCTATATTTGAACATTATCCTCCACATTGGTGATGGTCGAGCGCCCCAAGAAAGGGCACAAATACTGCACGTACCGGACAAAATTCGAACAATGAGGCCCTAAAATGGCCACAGTGGCGACTCCGCTGGGGATGTATTTTAAGAGGACTAGACTATATTCCTACATGGGTTTTATTATTTTCTACATGTGTGCAAATGCTCCTGCTTGTATGTTCCCTTTACTCCTCTATTTACTTTTTGTGTATATCTACCTCATATAAATCATGCTCCTTCCTCATGTATATATAACTTTTCACTCACTTATGCACTTCACACACTTGTATATACTCACCTTGTTCACTTAACACACTTATACTTAGCTTCACTTCTACTCACATGTTCAACACACCACTTAGATTATCCATGCTTAGGCTTCAGTAGCACACACCCATACTTCTCAAACTTCTATATATCTCCTTGCTCACTTACACAAATCACACACCTCATGTAGTTGATCCATGTATAGGCTTACTACCACACACTTATTTGTAAATATTCACATGTCACTCACTCACATGTATATATCCTCATCTCCATGTGTAGTATAGTCTCCATGCTTCATGATAGATCTACTTTTCATGATACTTGTATATTTTCCCTCGATAGTGTACTAATCTCCTTTACTCATCATGCAAATAAAAGACTCTCATATACTAATTAATACTCATGCATTTTTGCACATTACATCGCCAAGAGCGTGGAAATATTGACCAAAATTTTGTCCCGTATTAGGGGGTCACTTTGTGATGGGTGTTGGTCCAGCGGGACATAGTTAACTTAAGCGATATGACTCTCACCTTCCATTGGCCTCGAACCTTTGATGTATATTGAATAGTTACACCCACATCATACTGTTTGACAAAATTCACGATGGGAAGTATAAATCATGGAACTCATTCACGTATGTTGAGTATATTGAATTCTCTCCCACACGTAATGTCCCCACAAGCTATATCATGAGAAAATTCATATAAACTCGGGTATATTATATGTCTTGTCCACACATACCGCTGAATGATTTCTCTTATAGGAAAGAGGTATATCATGGAAGTTATGTCAAAGGGGTAACCCCTCCACTAGCCTAATAAATGCATAAACCTCATATAGGCATCAAACATAGGGCCCTAATATTTAGTTTGTCGGTTACCATATAAAACCCTATCGAAATTCCAAATTGGCATACCGCTCGAATTTTTTTCTCTATTTTTCCTTTTTTTTAAAACAAGACCCTATCCGTGAGTCTATAAATAAGTCAACCCGTGTCTTATACTTTTAAACCCCATTTTCCCAGGCTTGTTGTAATACCTCGTATTTTTATTGATTTTATTTATTAGGATTAATTAAATTAAATGGGATAATTAATTAAAAATTAATCCGGATTTAAATACTAGCGAGACGAGATTTAGTGTTTGATTATGATAATAATGTTGAATATTACTGAGTGAATAAGGTAATATATGATTATTGAATTTATTAAAATTTTCGCGAGTTATAAATGCAGTAATTTTGAAAATTAAGTTGGGACGCGCGTGTCAGTCGTGCCAGGAAGCAATTTAATAAATTTGTAAGTAAATTATTTTTATATCATTTGTATGGTCATTTTAAGTGCACCAACGTGTTTGAAAGGGTCGATATAGTCAGAAAATACTGGTCGGGGGTTTAGTTTGGGTCCTGGGACATTTTGGGCCTAATCGGCAACCCAGGAGGGTATTTTAGTCATGTTGACTTTTTGAGGAATAGTAACCCACGAATTTTAGAGTAATTATATCATCCAATAATTAGGTATCCTAGGGTTTTCACAACCAAAAATCACAAACGGCCATTAGAGAGGAAGAGAGGGAAGTTCCCAAAGGATAGCCACCACTTAGAGGCTTTTGCACCACCGTCACCACCACCGGGTAGATCGAGAAGAGAGGATCACTTCCATATCATCTGCTTCAAAGGATCAGAATATTTATTTCCAAGAAAGTGATTTAACTTGCAATAATCAGTGTATATGTTACCCATGATAGTTTAGTAATTGAGAATAACCTTGATAAAATTCAAAATTTGTGAAATTTGGAGACAAAAATATTAATCAGGGTAGGATTTGTATGTAGGCTCAATTATGGAAATATATCAGTCATGAAATCATGATCCATGCATAGATAATTAGGAATATATGTTGAGTTGTATGAGGTTCTTGAATAAAATAGAGAAATAGGGTATTTTATGGTAATTAGATGATTTAATTTAAGAAAAGGGTGATTCGTGATGATTTAAGAATTCTGGAACGTTAAGAATCATGTATTTAGGTTGTTATAGCATCCAATACATTTATTTTAGAATATGGCATCATGTAATGAAAACTGGAGATTAAACCATGCTAAAAATGCAGAAAAATTCGGGTTTTAACTCCTTGATCGATCGATCAACATTCATAGTCGATCGATCGACTGGATCGATCGATCGACATTCTTGCGTCGATCCCCCTCCACTTGTGATATTTTTCCCTTTTCAAATTTTATCCATTCTGAATCTTGAAAGTTATTGGTGGGTACTATGTGAACATATTGAGACTTAAGGAAGACTAGTAGGGGTGTATTTGAAGCCCAGAACATATTAGAACTGATTTGGGATTTGGTGCTAAACTTACGAGTGTCCAACGAGTGCGTTACTATTAGAAGTTACGAGAAAATGAATTCAACTTATATAAGTGATAACTTAAGGTTAGAGGAAGAAACAGGGACCTTAAATTACTGAATTAACCTTAGGTACAAGTGCGAGACTTGATAACCTTTTTGGGCCAAGTTTAAGTACTCAAAATTATACGGCGAGAGCGTTATCGGCTAAACGTATTATGTGAAATAAATGGGATGATATTAGAGTACGTATAAGACTTATGGTATAGGGATGGAAAAATACCTATAGTAATATGATGATTATTTAAGTTGTGTGAACGCTTGGTATAAGGATTATTGTGTGTATGACACACCTACCATGCTTGCTATCATGGGAGGTTGATTTTCGAAAAAAGGACCAGCCTGTCTTTGTGTGCTTTTCAGGGGGACTTAAATTGGTACCTCAAGGACATTGGACTGTGAATGACTTATCGGTGAGTTGACGAGTCAGCTGACCATGGGAGCGAAGGTATGTTCGCAACCCATGGGTATGTGAACTATGTTCGCCTCCAATATGTGTGACTTACATTAAAACGGTTCCTGACCAATTCATAATGCGTGATCCTTATGTACGTGATGTATCGGGATTTGATAGCAGAGTATGTGTTCACTACAGCTTAGCCTAGGGGTGCCATATATGTATATATGTACTGATATTTATATATATGTACTCGTGACTGGTTCACGGTTTCTTGGTAGATGCGAATAATTAAGATATTTAAATGGGTTAAAAATGTGAGAATTCATATAATACTTGAGATAAACAATTTGATTGACGTAAATGTAAGACTTACGTAGGGTATATTTGGGTCATATAAATAGACACCCTGTATTAAAATATGAAGACAGGAATTAGTACGGAAAATTTAATTAGTGGCATAACTAGGATAGGTTAAGGGTATACGTTAAGCGTGCACATTAGTTAAGGGGTGAGGAACTCATGTGAGAGCACGTAACTAACATGTGTATAATATTTACTATGTAATGCAATTAAACACTTGCTATATTTTAAACTGTTTTCACCTCGGGCTCTGACCCATTGGCTTCCAAGTCTGTTTTTGTAAAAACATTTTAGGTCCCCAGCCACAGGGACGCAAGGCATAGGAGTTCCATTCCATTGACATGGTGTAGCTGCTGTGGAAGTTACCGGATCTCGTTACTAGACACCTACACATCTATCCTTGATTCTCTCAGAGTCATTTATTCCAGTTAGGGCTTATTTCCCACTCTTATTCAGAGACAACAGTTTTAGACCTTCATTTGTATTTCAGTCTTGGGATTTATTTACTCATTTAGACAATTGTATTGGGTTTATTTACATTGCTACTATTATTGGAGAGTTTACTCCAGACATGAGTTATTTCATTCCATTGATTACCTTATGAGATTGTTCATGTGATTGTTGGATGGTGATTTAAATTATTTAGTTGATGGGTAATTTCAATATTAAAATTTGACACTTCACTATTTTAAATATTAGGTGGTTAGTAACTCATTAAATGTTTTCGACAGTGATGCTATGAACTAAACCAACTTGACATTTTGCATTAATCTAAACAAAGGAGTATCTACTCGGTATTTAATTAGTCGGGGTGTCACACTTGGTCATGTCCCACATTTTTCTGCACTTAGGCAAACCTAATACAAGTGAAAACCTAGTAATATTCATAACCATGATGAGATTCCTCACATTTTCCCTCTCTTTTTAAATCTAAAATACAAAAAACATTTTCTCATTCTTCCAAAATACCCAAAAAATTGTCTCTCTTTCTTTCAAAAATAAATCCATACCATTTTCCTCTTAGGTCGATCGCATACCCTATTTCGGGCTCCCTATTGGCTTCAGTCTTCCATCAAATCACCCCAAAGCTCTGCCACTTCTTCTAATACTTCGTTTGAGTTGGGATCTATCTCTATAATCTCTACATAGAGAACATCGACAAGCACCGAATGTGCATACCAATCTGATGGTCGTCCTAACCTAACTCCCTGCTAAGATTTACAACCTTCAAATCGAGGTCCATAAAATACAGCAACACCGGGCCCTGATTGTAATACCCCACCCTAGAAATAAATATTTTGATTATAATCTGGATAGTTTATCCGGATAAATTTTTTTGAGAAACAAATGCAAAAGGAAAATGTTAAGTGGGAAAGTAATAACTATTAAGACATCAAATGCTTGCTCCATTAAACAAATGCTTGATGTCTTAATATATCAAAACTTATCAAATGCATAAGGTCCAAGAGTGCTCCAAATTATTGCTCCAAATGGTTAAAAGGTGTTTAAAATACTAAGTGGGAACTTAATAACCATTTTGGAAAAATAACATTTGAAAAGGACCAAATAATAACTTTTGTTAAATGAAGGGTAAATTAGTAATTACATAAAATGGGATATTTTTATGGTATAAAAATATCAAAGAATGAGTTTACACTAGTGTAGGTTAAATAGTAAATTAAGTCCTAAAATGTGGGTGATTTGGGTATTAAATCAGCATGTGTGTGAACAAAGGACTTAAAGAAGAAAGAAATTTATTTTCGAATTGATAATGGAAAAACGGACGGTTAAGTCTTGGCTTTTGTCTTCGTCCGGTAAAAGTGGAATAATGTGTACATTTGTTAAATGTTAAAACACATAAAAGGAACTCGAATGACACCAGAATAAAGCCAAAAGGGACCAGAGCCCCTGGGTGAAAAGCCCTAAATCACTAGTCAGAGAATGTGCTGCGCATAGTCATCAGTGTGGAGCCCGTGTTAGTATGCATTATACGAAGATTCCGAGAAAAGATAAAGGAAACATGGAACATACCAAAAAATGGGTTATGTCGTAAAATGTGTTAATATAACCTAACTTGAATAAGTGTAATAAATGTTCCGGTAAAGGTAAAATGGGCAAGTAAATGCCTAAATCTATTAATGTCCATAAAGGAATGAAAAGGGTTAAAGGGAGTAAATAAATGGTTGGTTAAGCAACCTAAATGGTTAATCCCATACTTAACACAAGAATATGTTGTGAAAAATATTTTTAAAGATTAAATAATTATTTTCTAACACGGGATTGCGTGTGTTGAAATGGATATTTTCAATGAAAATACTAAAGGGTATTAAAATGAATAAAAAGGTAGATTCTGATACGAGAATGGTTTTAATAAATTAATTGGAAAGGTTTAAAGTTTTGAACTGGGTGTGTTAAACAATGAGATAATGTTAAGTATGATTAAATAAAAACTTAAATAAGATTAAGGTCAATTAATCTGGAAAGTAAGGTTTTCAAAAATAAATTTATTAGTGCATTGGAATATGTATTTTTCAAAGGTATACATATATAGATATATATATACATATTTTCCCATGCATGCGGTTGTAGCGTGTGAGTATTTCTTTCTGCCATTCATTTCTATACTGCTTGTATAAATCCCACTGGGCATAGGCTCATTTTCCCACTTTATTACGGCATGTTGGGAGATGCTTCGTATTTTGAGAGTGTTATATAGGTAAGTATATTTCATTTCTTTTTTAAATTAGTAGATCTGTTTACTTGGACTCTGGGGTGCTCCCCATGGTTCCCTCATGTAGTTCATCTCGAAATTGAAATCGAATGCTAACAAGTGAAATGTTAATTAAAATAAAACTGGACTAGCAACTTTATTTAGGTTCTTTCATTGCACTTCACACCTAATGCTGGGGTCGTACCGATCGACTCACGGGTAACCCATAAATCTGGGTCAGGTCATTACACAAATTCTCAAAGAAACCGAGGTTCCTTTTACTCGTGCTATGGGTCCACCCGCTCTCGAGCCTGTATGGGTCCTAGAAGAGTACTAGCATGTTTCGTGTTCCCCTCTCAACAACGGGTTACCACCAGCTAAACTCACGATTTTGAACCTTTCCCATCCAAGGGCTAATCTGCCAAGACCCGTGGATCGCAAGGAGGATGATCTAAACAAGGTAAAAAAATACCTCAATCTGCTTTTAAAGAAGTTCGACCGAGTTAAGACATTCGGTAACTACATGGATTACACCCATATGTCTCCTTATCATAAGGCCAAACTTCCAAAGAAGTTCAAAATGCCAGACATCGAAAAGTTCAGGGGAAGTTAGCCCCCAACTGCACCCTCGAAGCTATCACAGAACCTTGACCCTTCTTGATTCCTCTAAAGAGATAACTGTAATACCCCGTAATTTAATTGATTTTATTTAATGGGATTAATTAAATTAAATGGGAATTAATTAGAAATTAATCCAAATTTAAATACTAGCGAGACGTGAGTTGGTATTTGATTATGATGATAATGTTGAATATTACTGGATATATGTGGTAACATATGATTATTGAATTCATTAAAATTATCGCGAGTCATAAACACGACAATTCGGGAAATTTAGTTAGGACGCGTGTGTCAGTCGCATCAGGAATCAATTTAATTGGATTTAAAAGTAAATTATAATTTTATCATCCGTATGCTAATTTTGAGTGCGCCAACGTGTCTAGAGGGGTCGAAATAGTCAAAAAACACTAGCCGGAAGTTTAGTTTGGTTCCCGGCCCATTTTTAAGCCAAATCGGCAACCCAGGAGGGTATTTTAGACATTTTAAATTTAAAGGGATTTGGACCCACGAATTTTAGGTTTTATTTAGCAGCTATTATGAGGGACATTATAAGCCAAAAAGAAAGAAGTGGGCAACGTGAGTAAGAGGAGAGGTTACAGGAGGGTTACAAGCCATAATCACCACCCACCACCACATTTCGACAAAAAATTGTGATCGGAGAAAGGGAGAGAACCAGCCTTCAACATCACCAGCATATCAGAACACCAATTATAAGGCAAGTGATTTGATTTCATTAAGTTTCAGCAAAGATATTATCCATGTATATTAGAATTGAAGAAAGATTGATAATTTCATGAATTGGGAGAAGTAAATCTTGAATATGGGTAGGATTTGCATGTAGTTAAATTATGGAACTAATAAAGATTGAAATCAGAACCTTAGTGATAGAAATCTCGGATTAAAATTTATTTTTAGGTTGTCTTTAATTGGAAGAAACTACACTAGAGTTGAACATGAAAAGTATGATGAATACATTGATATATACGTAGTTCTTGAGATGATTTGATTGTTCTGAACCGTTAGAAAGGTGGTAATTAGGATGGTATAACATGTAGTACATTTACTTTGGAGAATGGATTCATGTAATGGAGATTTGAGATGAAACTAGGGCTAAAAATGCAAAAAATCGTGGGCTGTAACTATTCGATCGATCGATCGACATTCATATTCGATCGATCGATCGACATTCATGATAGATTGATCAACCTCCCCAGAAATCGTGATATTTTTCCCCTTTTTTAATTTAAGCAATTTCGACCCTTGAAAGTTATCGGCGGGGACCTTATGAACATATTTAGATTTAATGAAGACCAGTAGGGGTATATGGGGCCCGAATTATATTAGAATTAAATTGGGACTTTATGTTAGACTTACTAGGGTCCGACGAGTGAGGTGCTATTAGAGACTGGGAGTAAATGAACCAAATCTATATAGTTGATAATTTAAGGTTAGACACAGTGGTATGGACCTTAAGATTATTGACCTAATATGTGGGAATAATATGAGACTTAGTAACCTTTTTGGGTAGGTTGTAAGTACTTGAAACTATACGACGTGAGACGTATTGGAGGAATATATTATATATCACCCAGAAGTATGAGAGTGTACAAATTGGATTAATGGTATAGGGCTGAGAACATACCTTCAATAACATTATAAGTTATCTAAGTTGTGTGAATTATTAGTATATGGATTATTATGTGTATGACATACCTATCATACTTGCTATCACAGGAGGTCGGCTTTCAAAATAGGGTCATCTAATCTTTATGTGCCTACGGGGGAATTTATATTGGTACCTCAAGGACATAGGGTTGTGAATGACTTATTTGTGAGTTAATAAGTCAGCCGACCATATGTAGAAGCGTAGGTAGGTGTGTGACCCATGGGTATGTGAACTATGTTCACCCCCAATATGTGTGATTTTTCTTATTGAAACAGTTCGTGAGAGATTCGAAACACGTGATCCTTATGTACGTGATGCACCGGGATTTGATAGCAAAGTATGTGTGCACCGAAGATTATCCTAGGGGTGACTTATTTGTATATTTGTACTGAGAATAATATACTAGTGATTATAGTGGCCTCTTTGTTAGAGTGAATATAAATTATTAAGACATTTTGAAAGGGATTTAAAATAAGAATTTTCTGTCGTAATTGTTATAAATTAATCTTGTCAGTGAATTGGTGATTACATGCAGAATAAGTTAGAATGATGTGAATAAACCCCTATATTTTCAAGGTGAGGACATGAAGTGGTACAGACTAGATAGTAAATGACATAACTAGGACGGGATAAGGATATACGTTATGCGTGCACATTAGTTGAGGGGTGAGGAACTCTTGTGAGAGCACGTAACTAACATGTATATAATATTTACTGTTTAACGCAATTAAACACTTGATATTTTTAAACTTTTTTCACCTCGGGTTCTGACCCGTTTTCTTTTAAATCTATTTTCTTGTAAAATCTTTTAGGTGCCCAGCCACAGCGACGCCAAGCATAAGAGTTCCATTCCATTGACGTGGTCTAGTTGTTGTGGAAGTTATAGGATCTCGATAGTAGATGCCTCCACATTCTACATTGATTCTATTTCGAAGTCATTTATTTATTAGGGCATGTTGCCCCTTTCCATTTAGAGACAGCTTTCTCACACTTTCAGTTTCATTTCAGTTTTGGAGTTATTTAACTATTCAGACTTTGTATTTGAGTTTTTTTTGTATTTGGTTTATTCAGAGGATTGTTACTCCAGACTCATTTATTATTCCATTATTATTGTTTTGTGAGTGTGATGTGATTGTGGTATCGTTAGCTAGTAATTTAATGGGTTGCATGTTAAATTAATTTAGTAAAATTTGACAACTCACTTTTTAAATATTAGGTGGCTAGTAATTGTTTAAAAAAAGGTTTTCGACAGTGATGCTATGAACTGAACCAACTTGACATTTTGTATTAAATTGAATAAAGGAGTAGCTACCCGGTATTTAATTAGTCGGGGTGTCACAGGTGGTATCAGAGCATCAGATTCTAGTGTCCTTAGGATTTGCACGTCTTGTTATGTTTTTGCGTAGCGTCCTTTGATATAGAGCCCTATATTTTAGGATTGTTGTACTCTTTTGTGTATCGTACGCACTTCAGCTATTTTAAGATATAAACTATGGACTTATAAAACTTCTCTCTCATTTCAGATGCCTCCTCGATGTGCACAGTGAGTTCCCAGGGGTGACCAGCCCGAGCCGCAGTCTGCACCAGTTCAGGGTTCCATGAATACTGCGAAAGTTACCGCCATTGTATCCCAGGTGGTAAATGTCGTGTTAGCTATTGTGCAGCAGGCACCACGTCAGGCACCGATGGCAGCCCCAGTTGAGGCTCATGCATTCCCGTCTTATTGGGAACGTGTCCGTGATGCCTTTCATAAGGCGTACCCTCCGAAGTTTATAGGTGTCTCTGACATCGTTGTGTCTAGTCCGTGGAAGAAGGACATCCAAAGTCACTTGAGGATGTACGAGTGTACGGATGTGCAGAGGAAGATACTGGCTACTTTTAAGCTGGTAGGAGTAGTGGTGGGAGTCTATTACCACTGCAGAGGAGAGAGATGTTCTTTTCATTCAGGAGTTCTGGGTGCGGTTTAACCCCATGTATTTTCCCCTAGTAGTTCATATCTAGATGAGGTAGAAATTTATGAACCTCAAACAGGAAGGGAGGACAGTGGCAGAGTATGAGGCCAAGTTCACCAATATTCTGAACATCGTTCCCGATGAGATCCCTACTGAAGAGAAGAAGATCCAAAATTTTATGGATGGGTTGATGTGGAGGATTCGTCAGCACTTGTTAGGTAATCTCTCATTGGCCACTTATTCTGATGTGGTTAACGTAGTATTACTTCACTTCTAGGACCACCGCTTTCACTTGTCAGAGGGTAAGTGAGCAGTAGAGTCCAGCCATCAGGGCAGGATGGGGGGAAATGGTGTCAGCGGGGCACAATCATCTCAGGGTCAGCACAAGCAAGGTGATCAGGGTCCCAGTAGGGTATTCTAAGAGATTTAGATCTGGAGGTTTCAGAAAATGGTTAGGGTGTTTTTTGGTATGGCCAGTAGGCCAGCACGGCCAACAACAGTTTCAGCAGGGCCAGCATGGTCAGGGTAAGAATGGTAACGGCCATCAGGGCTGTGGGTAGCAGGGTTAGAGAGGGGGAAACTTTGCGGAGAAATTTTGTATATGTGGAAAGATTGGCAATAAATTCCAGGAGTGCTCTGAAAGGGGCAGGGCCCAATAGCAGCAGCAGGGTGCTCGACATGAGCCCCAGAGACTTATGTTTCCCTCCACCCTCCCAGCACCACCGCAGATTCCAGCATTACCACCTATCCCAGCAGTCCCAGTCCACCAGGGACAACTTCAGTATGGACGAGTTTACCATCTTCAGTAGGCCACAGTCCCACAGGTTCCACCTACTATTGAGGGTATGTTTTCTATTCAGGGGACTCTGGGGCGTATTTTATTTGACACAGGAGCCACACACTATTTTATTGCATCGAGATTTGAACGTGCTATGGGGTTATTAGATACCGCTGAGAGCACTGCTACATGTGTAAACTCACCGCTGAGTAGGGGTTCTGTAATTTCTCTTAAATGTAAAGATGTGGGAGTAGAGATTGGGAAGTTTACTTTACCTGCGGATATGTTAGTGTTAGACATGTGTGAGTACAATGCGATCATTGGTATGGATTCGCTGGTTGTGTATCGATCCATGATTGATTGTTTCAGAAGGAGTATTATTTTTTCCATGCCCAAGTAGGAGATGTTCCTAGTGGCGATGCCTCGTCCTGAGGGAGGATCGTCCACTCACTTGTTTTATATAGAGGAGGAGACCTCTAGGGAGGTGGTGATACCACTCAATTCAATTCCAGTTGTTAGAGATTTTGCTGATGTATTCCAGGATATTCCGTGATTACCTCCTAGTAGAGAGATAGACTTTGTTATCGATTTAATGCCGGGCACTCGGCCAATAGCCCACGCACCTTACCGTATGGCTCCAACGGAGATAAGCGAGCTACGAGATCAGATAGAGCAGTTGTTGGGTTAGGGGATTATCCGTAGGAGTACTTCGTCGTGGGGTGCTCCCGTGCTCTTCGTTAATAAGATGGATGGATCTCTGAGGTTGTGTGTAGATTACTGGGAGTTGAATAAAGTCACGATACGGAATAAGTACCCATTGCCCCGAATTGATGACTTATTTGACCAGTTAAGAGGAGTTGCACTCTTCTCAAAGATTGACTTGAGATCAGGATACCATCTGTTGCGTATCAGGGAACAGGACGTCTCGAAGACAGCCTTCTTGACGAGATATGGTTCCTAAGAGTTTAGGGTTATGACTTTTGGCCTAACCAACGCCCCAGTCGTGTTCATGGACTTGATGAATAGGGTGTTCAGAGAGTTCCTGGACCAGTTGGTCATTATCTTCATTGATGACATTCTAGTCTACTCCCAGACAGAGGAGGACCATGCCAAACACTTTAGACAGGTTTTGCAAAGGCTGCATTAGAATGAGTTGTATGCAAAATATGAGAAGTGTGGATTTTGGCTGAAGGAGGTTCAGTTCTTGGGGCATAACATTTCGGACAGGGGGATACCGGTTGATCCGGGGAAGGGATCAGTGGTGAGGGAATGGGGACAGCTCACGACACCGACTAAGAAACGTAGTTTATTGGGCCTAGTAGGATACTATAGAAGGTTTATTCGGGGTTTCTTAAAGATAGCGGGTCCTTTGACACATTTGACTTGTAAATGTGTGCCATTTATCCGGAGCAATGCCTGCATGTTGGCCTTCGACCAGTCAAAGGACAAGTTAACTTCAGCACTAGTGTAAGCATTGCCCAAGCCTGGAGTGGTCTACACTGATGCGTCCTTACAAGGTCTTGGGGGTGTACAGCAGCAGGAGAGTCAGGCTATAGATTATGCTTCCCGTAAGATTAAGCCTCACAAGAAGAATTACCCCACCCACGACTTGGAGTCAGGTGCAGTCATGTTTGCTATTCGAATTTGGAGACATTATATCCTGAGGGATAAATTCCATTTATTCACAGACCATAAGTCCCTACAGTACCTTTTCACACAGAGGCAGCTGAACATGCGTCAACGTAGGAGGCTTGAGTTCGTGAAGGATTATCAGTTTGATATCCAATACCACCCAGGAAAGGCTAACGTGGTAGCAGACGTGTTAAGCCGCAGGCCATTCGGTGAGGTAGACGAGGTGTGGAAAGAAAAGTGGAAGGAGTTGGGACACCAGGACGCAGTGGCCCGATCATTTATGTCTATGATGACAGTTATGCCCCTGATCATTACGAGAATGGTACAGGCCCAGGCAGCAGACTCGTTCTGTCAAGAGCAGATAGTACAGTTATTAGCAGAGGGGGTCGAGTCCTATATCATTAGTTCAGACGGGGGCTTACGCTTCAATGGGAGGTTAGTTGTTCCTGAGGGGGAAGCCTTGCGACACGAGGTAATCACAGAGCAAGATGAAGAGAGATATTACCGAATTCGTTTGCAAATGTGTTATATGTCATCTAGTAAAAGTGGGCCATCAGAGGCCGACAGGACTTTCACAGCCATTAGAGATTCCTATGTGGAAATGGGAGATCATTTCCATGGACTTCATCACAGTATTACCTACATCGTCGAGAGGTCATGACTCCATATGGGTGATCATGGATCGATTGACAAAGGTTGATCACTTCCTATTAGCCCGGACAGACTACACTACGTGACAGCATGCCCAGATCTTCATAGCTGAGATAGTGAGACTCCACGGGGTGCCTCTCGATATCGTTCCTGACAGGGACAAGATATTTGTGTCATGATTTTGGGAGAGTTTCCAGGAATCCATGGGAACGGAGTTGCGATTGAGTATAACCTATCACCCGCAGATAGATGGGCAGACCGAGTGGACAAATCAGATGTTAGAAGACATGTTGCATATGTGCATTCTAGACTTTGGAGGTGGTTGGGAGCAGTATCTTCCACTGGTGGAGTTTGCCTATAATAACTCCTGCCCGTTCATTATTTGTATGGCTCCATTCGAGGCGTTGTACGGTAGACCTTGCCTTTCCCCAGCGTGTTGGCTAGAGGTGGGTGATAACAAACTCCTTGGAGTGGAGGTGATTCAGGATACTTCGACGAGGATAGAGATGATACGGAGCCATATTCGGGTAGCTCAGGACCGATAGAAGAGTTATGCTGATGCCAAGAGGTTCTTCCTAG
Source organism: Sambucus nigra (assembly GCA_949130495.1). NCBI lineage: Eukaryota > Viridiplantae > Streptophyta > Magnoliopsida > Dipsacales > Adoxaceae > Sambucus > Sambucus nigra. The sequence goes on from OX422208.1 coordinate 359,044,239, forward strand.
AGTTCAATGTGGGGGACCAGGTTCTACTCAGAGTGTCTCCCATGAAGTAGATTATGCGTTTCGGCAAGAAGGGGAAGTTGGCGCCTAGATATGTGGGACCATTAACTTTTATCGAGCGAATTGGGTCAGTTGCGTATAGACTTGGATTACCGAAACACCTGCATAGGTTCCATGACGGGTTCCATATTTCCTCACTGAGGAGATATCTTAGGGATGATTTGGCCCATACTCACATTACTTTAGAGGATATCGATCAACAGCCTGATAGTTCCTATAAGGAGGAGCCAGTTGCTATTCTAAACCAGAGCGAAAGGAAACTGAGGTCGAATATAGTACCGTTAGTACATGTTCAGTGGCGGCATCATAATGCCGAGGAGTCTACCAGGGAGCGCGAGGATGAGATGGGCGAGCGTTATCCAGAGTTAATTTTTCCAAGTATATTTTATTTCCTAATTTAGAACGAAATTCTTTTATTAGGGGGGAATTATGTAATAACCCGTAATTTTATTGATTTTATTTAATGGGATTAATTAAATTAAATGGGAATTAATTAGAAATTAATCCGAATTTAAATACTAGTGAGATGTGAGTTGGTATTTGATTATGATGATAATGTTGAATATTACTGTATATATGTGTTAACATATGATTATTGAATTTATTAAAATTGTTGCGAGTCATAAATACGACAATTCGGGAAATTTAGTTGGGACGCACGTGCCAGTCGCGTCAGGAATCAATTTAATTGGATTTAAAAGTAAATTATAATTTTATCATCCGTATGGTCATTTTGAGTGCACCACGTGTTCGAAGGGGTCGGAATAGTCATAAAACACTAGCCGAAGGTTTAGTTTGGGTCCCGGGGCATTTTTAGGCCAAACCAGCAACCCAGGAGGGTATTTTAGTCATTTTAAATTTTAAGAGATTTGGACCCACGAATTTTAGGGTTTATTTAGCAGCTATTATGAGGTCCATTAGGGCAATTATCAGCCAAAAATAAAGAAGTGGGAAACGTGAGAAAGAGGTGAGGTTACAGGAGGGTTACAAGCCATAACCACCACCCACCACTACTTTTCAACGGAAATTGTGATCGGAGAAAGGGAGAGAACCAGCCTTCAACATCACCAGCAGATCAGAACACCAATTATAAGGCAAGTGATTTGATTTCATTAAGTTTCAGCAAATATATTATCCATGTAGATTAGAATTGAAGAAAGATTGATAATTCCATGAATTGGGAGAAGTAAATCTTGAATATGGGTAGGATTTGCATGAAGTTAAATTCTGTAACTAATAAAGATTGAAATCAGAACCTTAGTAATAGAAATCCTGGATTAAAATTTATTTTTAGGTTGTCTTGAATTGGAAGAAACTACACTAGGGTTGAACATGAAAAGTTTGATGAATACATCGATATATACGTAGTTCTTCAGATGATTTAATTGTTATGAAACGTTAGAAAGGTGGTAATTAGGATGGTATAACATGTAGTACGTTTACTTTGGAGAAGGGATTCATGTAATGGAGATTGGAGATGAAACTAGGGCTAAAAACGCAAAAAAATCGTGGGCTGTAACTATTCGATCGATAGACTGGATCGATCGATCAACATTCATGAAGACCAGATCGATTTACTCGATGGATCAATCGATCGACCTCCCCAGAAATCATGATATTTTCCCCCTTTTTGAATTTAAGCGATTCCGACCCTTGACAGCTATCGGTGGGGACCTTGTGAAAACATTTAGATTTAATGAAGACCAGTAGGGGTATATGGGGCCCGAATTATATTAGAATTAAATTTGGACTTTATGTTAGACTTACTAGGGTCCGACGAGTGAGGTTCTATTAGAGACTGCGAGTAAATGAACCAAATCTATATAGTTGATAATTTAAGGTTAGACACAGAGATATGGACCTTTTTGTTTAGGTTTTAAGTACTTGAAACTATACGACATGAGACGTATTGGCGGAATATACTATATATCACCCTAAGTATGAGAGTGTACAAATTGGATTAATGATATAGGGTTGAGAACATACCTTTAATAATATTATAAGTTATCTAAGTTGTGTTAATGCTTAGTATATGGATTATTATGTGTATGATATGCCTACCATACTTGCTATCACAACAGGTCGACTTTCGAAACAGGGCCATCTAATCTTTGTGTGCCTACGGGGGGATTAGATTGGTAGCTCAAGGACATAGGGTTTAGAATGACTTATTTGTGAGTTAATAAGTCAGCTGAACATGGGAGCATAGGTATGTGCGTGACCCATGGGTGTGTGAGCTATGTTCACCTCCAATATGTGTGATTTTTCTTATTGAAACGGTTCTTGAGAGATTCGAAACATGTGATCCTTATGTACGTGATGTACCGGGATTTGATAGCAGAGTATGTGTGCACCGCAACTTAGCCTAGGCGTGCTCTATTTGTATATTTGTGCTGAGAATAATATACTAGTGATTATAATGGACTCTTTGTTAAAGTGAATATAAATTATTGAGACATTTTGAATGGGATTTAAAATGAGAATTTTCTATCGTAATTGTTATAAATTAATCTTATCAGTATGTAAATAAACCCCTATATTATTAAGGTGAGGACAGGAAGTGGTACAGACTAGATAGTAAATGACATAACTAGGACGGGATAAGGATATACGTTAGGTGTGCACATTAGTTGAGGGGTGAGGAACTCTTGTGAGAGAACGTAACTAACATGTATATAATATTTACTGTTTAATGCAATTAAACAATTGATATTTTTAAACTGTTTTCACCTCGAGCTCTGACCCGTTTTCTTTCAAATTTATTTTTCTTGTAAAACCATTTAGATGCCCAGCCACAGGGGCCCCAAGCTTAGGAGTTCCATTCCATTGACGTGTTGTAACTGCTGTGGAAGTTACGGGATCTCGATAGTAGATGCCTACACATTCTACATTGATTCTATTTCAATGTCATTTATTTGTTAGGGTATGTAGCCCCTTTCCATTTAGAGACAGCTTTCTCATACTTTCAGTTTCATTTCAGTTTTGAAGTTATTTAACTATTCAGACTTTGTATTTTGTTTTTATTCAGTATTTGGATTATTTAGAGGAGTGTTACTCCAGACTCATTTATTATTCAATTATTATTTTTTTGTGAATGTGAAGTGATTGTGGTATCGTTAGCTTGTAATTTATTGGTTTGCATATTAAATTAATTTAGCAAAATTTGACAACTCACTTTTTAAATATTAGCTGGCTAGTAATTGTTTAAAAAAATGTTTTCGGAAGTGATGCTGTGAACTGAACCAACTTAACATTTTGTAATAAATTTAACAAAGGAGTAGCTACCCGATATTTAATTAGTCGTGGTGTCACAATAATGTCCTAAATGTTTTGGCAGACGTTGAAAAAAAGTGCCCTTTGATGGTTCTTGGCTCTTGACGAATCCCGAATCCATAATTGGGAAGATGTGGCCCAAGAATTCATGTCTCAGTAAAGTACAATACAGATTTAGAGGTCACGGGCGAAGGCTTTGAGCTTCTCAAATGGATCCCTAAGGAATTACTCAGTAGATTTATTGGAAGGTAGAGAATGGAAGATGCCAGGATGACCAATAGGCCCTTTGAGGAGGAATAAGATAGAATTTTTAAAAAGAATGTCTTGAGTCATATTCGAGTATTTATAGGAGGACACTATTACCCAAACTTTTGACCCTCCAAAAGGTTAGTGTAGATATCGAAGATGGTGTCACCAAAGTGGAATCTGAACCGAAGAAGTTGATCGAATAACTCACCCTCAAAAGTATGAGAAGGCTTCTAGTGCTACAGTCTCAACCATTAATAGCATTTTCCAAACCGCTACCTCTTGGGCACCAGAAAGTCTCCTTAATCCTACCAAAAAAGAGTACACCGAGCTCTATGCTCCCCCGTCCAAAGTTTATCAGTCCCAGATAAAATGAAATCTCATCAAACCATTGGACCCCTATCCATTACCAAATACACTCCCTAAAAACTTCAAGACAATTCCCACTATGACTTTCACAAATTCGCAGATCATACCACTCACCACTTCTTCCACCTCAAGAATTATAATCCAAGACCTGATCAATTGGGTTATCATTTCCCCACTAGCTAATCCTAAACCCAATACCACTCAAAACCTAAGTCCAGTACATACAAATGCCATATTTCTAGAAAGTGACCCCGAGCTGACCCATATACTCAAACGGTTCCCATCAAAGCATCCATCATCCTCATAATCTCATCTAAACCTCTTAATTTTTCCCGTCCTTCCTCTTGCACCCGAAACGTCTTGATGATTAATCTCTTTCACTCCTCACAAGGTCCTGCATTGATATTCGTATCCAATCCATGGAGGAGGCATGGAGCTACCTGTTGTGTTGAACCTACTCTTAGAGTTTGGGATAAAATTGTCCACCATGATGTCCATCAACTACTAAAAATTTAGCAGCGCATTTATGAAAGCCCGAAAGTCTGCTGGAAAGACAAATGGGTAGTGCCTATTAAGGAATTCAATCTAAATGTGTGGTATAGATCATGGAAGATATTTTTCGTCCGATGAATGAAATCTACAGCATCTCTGAGTTTCTCACGGCTTTAAAAATTCATAGATGGTTTGGTCCTTCACTCCTGCACTTCCCCGTTGAGTGGGTTAACTTATACGATTAAGCCATTGAGGTTGTCGAGTGTATTGATTACTCTTGGCAAGAAGACATAATCGTCACCGGATGGGGGGATGACTTTAAGAATTCGGATGATGAGCCAAATCATGAAGAGGGCAGTCCAGTTGCCAACTTATGTGGAATGATCTCTTTTGAGGATTTGTTGAGTGTCCATTCAGCCCAAGATAGATGAAGCCACGAGGTTATGTTCTTCCCCACCTCAGTGAACCACATGACTCGATTAGGGAGGTACTACAAGGATCTGATTCCTCGTGCAACCGAAATAGATAAAGTAAAAGGAGTGTCTGAACAACTTCCAATGCTAAAAATGACCCTTTGATACGACGCAAATATTGCGCATTTCACCCGTTAACCTACGCGTTATTAGCCCCCTCGGGTATCTTAATCCCTATATTTATGCTCGTTAACCAGACAACCTCGGATTTCTATGTTAACATGTTTTGCAGGGGTTAATTGAGCTTTTGTAGGTATTTGGATGCTTAGTGTGAAGTTCGGATGCATTCCGACAAAGCTCCGTACACAACCGCACGTTCGAGGGAATTTTAGTCTTTTCACAGCTTGGGTACCTGGCCCGACATCTCACGTAAGTTTTATTCCTCCTCTCTAGCTTCACGTGGCCGCGAACGGTGCGTGATTCCAATGCATAACGAAGAAGTTACGGCGTTTCTTGAGGAGGAAATACAAGAAAGCAAAAGAGGAGAAGGAGAAGAAGAAGAAGAAGAAAAGAAGCAGGGGCCGCTGCTGCTACAATCTGCCCTATTTGATCGATCGATCGACACCTCTGGTCGATCGATCGACCATTCTGGATTGTCGAAATTTTGCCTTGTTCGATCGATCGACCAAAGGGGTCGATCGATCGATGCTCTGTTTTTCTCCAGATATTTTCTTTTCTTTTCTTTCTTCTTTTCTTTTATTCTAACTTACTATATAAGCCAATTTTTGTTGTAATAATAAGGAGACCAGCCCTTATACGATTTTAGCTTAGTTTTGTTAGGGTTGGAGGGTTTTTGATTGGTTCTTCTTCTTCCTATCTTGGATTGACACACTAATTGGTTGTAAGATTGACTATTCATCTTCCCTCTCCTTTAATCTAGTTGTATTTCATTCTTTCTTTGCTTTCTAGATAGATTTACATGCTTTCTAATTAGTTTTTCTTGCTTTAATTTATTGATTTCTTAGTTAACTAGTTTAATTTAGTTTAATTCATTATGCGTCCCTAGATAAATAGGGTCGGGATTGCATTTCCGCCATTTTTGGGTTCGGACCTCGAAATTTAGGATTTCGTGTAAAATCGCATTTAATTGAAACCTCGCGTATTAAAGTCGGATTATTATGCGTTTAACTTTCTTTGTCATGCAACGTTAGTGTTTATAGCGATTATCCGAATTTAATCCGCGTGTGACCATTTTTCAGTTAAATGTTTTATCTCGCAACTTTGGGTTAAATTCCTTCTTGCGTGATGTTTATGCTTAATTGAAAATGCTCGATTAAATTGCTTTCGATCCTTAATTCTAATTAGTAGTTGTTTCGATCCGTTTGGTGGAATGAGATCCCGATCCTGGCTTTACTTTATTTTAGCGTAACTTATTCTTTTCTTTTGTCACGACAACCACCTATCACCTTTTCTTTTATTTATTTTACACCACTTTTATTCCTGAAGTAATTAAAACAATTAACGTCTAAAATTCAATCACTCCCTGTGGATTTACGATACCCGACGTACCGCTGTACTTGCTTGTCAAGTGTAGTTGTAGCTTAGGTTTTCTTTGTATCGCGGCGGCGAAACTCACAACCATTGTGCACTTTACACGCGCACACTTTTTCCGCCCGGTCACAAAATGGCGCCGTTGCCGGGGAGTAATTGTTTTAGATAGTAATTGTTTTGTTATTTCGTAGTATTTTTCCTTTTGTATTTGTATTCTTTGTTTTAACCTTTTTTGTAGGATAGCATACTTGAGCGCTAAGAAACTTTGATTTGTGGTTGCTCACTTTATTTCCCGGATTCTCCATCTACAAACAACGAGGTAATCATGTCCTACTATTATAGTTATTACGGTCATTCTAATGATTCATACTTTGGGGATAGTTTTCAAGTTTTTCATTTTCAAGATTTTCTTGAAAATGAAAGACTTGAAAACATTTATCGGAATGAAAATCGTTATTGGGAGCTTGAGTTGGATTCATTATTCGAATCCAATGACGATTTTCATTTCATTACTTTCGAAGACGAGTTTCAACCAAATGAGGAGTCCGTGGCTCTTGAGCCGAGGAAGCCTACTTTGGAAGAAACTTTGCTTCATTACTCCCAAGTTTTGGAAATCCTAAATGATGTTGGAATGAGACTTGGTGCACTTTGCGATGAGATGAATTCTTTTGCACAAAACAACGAGGAGGTGGAAACTTGTGTTTCACCTCAATTTTTCAAACAATTTCTCATCGAATGTGAATCTTTCTCCCCCGAAATTCAATCTCCTTCCGACGATGAGTCGGTTGAGATTGAATTTGTTTCATCACCATATTCATTTTCCGTGATCGAACCATTAGAATTACCGGTTGATTCCTATGAGTCGGTAGAAATTAAAACTTCTACACTTTTTGCCGATGAGGACTCTTTACCGGACTTGTTTTCGATGGATGTTATCCTCATGTGTGCAGCATCTCCCATTCCATTTAAAAAACCTTTGGGAGATGAATCGATTTTTCTTGGATCTCTAGTGTACCTTTCCCCCTTATTATCCAAATCCCCCATCGTCCGCCCAAAAATTCAAATTGACGATGGTTCACTTTTTCCACCACCCACATGCCTTCCGTTGTTCAAACGGAATTCATATTTTTCAGGAGGCATGTTCACTTTGGAGGGTCCACCGTTGATCTTTCAAAGTCAAATCCCTTTTTGGGTGGACCCTCAACTATTTAGACTTCTAGTGTACAGTTAGTGTGAAGCCTAAATAGTAGGTTGTAAATACTTAGCTTTTTAATTTTCTTTCTTTCCTATTTTTCTTTCCTTTTAATTTAGTCTAGTGTAATTAGTTAACTTTTTGTTATTTGTTTTTGCTATGCTCGGTACTAACTTGTTTTGTAGATTCCTTTGGACTCGCGCTTATGGAGATCGCTCCAATTTTGGGTAATATCGTTCTTTCCTCTCTTTGTTTTGTGTTCTTAATGCGCATTGAGGACAATGCAACATTTAAGTTAGGGGGTGTAGGATATTCTATCCATTTCATGTGTAGTCCATGGATTTGCTCACATTTAGTTACTAAGTATGCCTTTTTTTGAAAAATTTAAAAAATTTCAAAAATATTTTCTTTCTTTTTTCTCCTTTCTTGGGCATTTTTCCTTGTTTCCAGTGATAAATTTCAATAATTGCCCGATCCAATAGACAAATCAATGATGCATGTTCTCAATTTTAGAAGTTATTAGACTTTAGTCCTCAAATCATTGATATTGTGAATAACTTCATGAATTAAACTTTATCCCATGAGCATATGCACTTTCCTTGTTATATTGATTTGGTTTAAGATTTTTATAAGTCAGTAATCTTTTGTTGCATTGTATATACTTACACCGAGTAAGCTTTTTACCTTTCGTCGTTTGTGAGTGTTATACACTATTCTTTTCTCTTTGAAAACGTTGAATTCGTTGGTAATCTCTCTAATCTTTCATTTGACCGTTCATTAATTGAGTTCATGCTTGAAATGTGTTACTTGATCATGATTTTCATATATTATTTTGACTTGAGAATTGCGTAAACTTTGTGAAATGATCATAGGCCCTCTTTGTTATATCACCCATATTGACCTTGACCTCACCCTTATATGCTTTCCCTAGTCAACCCCTTTGTGCCTAAATACTAGCCTTTCGTTTTATTACCCAAATTCCCATAACCAACTCCGAATTGGAGTTTTAAACCATACATACACTTTCCATACCTTTGTTTGGAATGTTACTTGGGATTGAATGTTGTTGTTATGATGTCGGTTGCAATTTAGGCATATGAGAGTTTGATAAGAAAAGAAAAGTGTAGTGAAAAAAAGTGAAGAAAAAGAGAAAGCAACAAGCAATAGAAAACAAAAGAGAAAAATGAGAAAAAGAAGAAAAGAAAAAGAAAGAGAAAGTTGTAAATGTTGTATATAGTTCAATAAGCTTTGATTACTCTCCCCGATGATATATCTAATGCTCGTTTGGAAGTTACTTTCCATTTTTGATATTGCCTGCATCCTTCCCATTATTCCAAGTTTTCATCTCCGAACACTTTGAATCCGTACATATACCTTTCATTTCATACCTTAACCCCAAACCTACATTACAACCCTATTACAAGTCCTATGTGATCTTAGGGTGCATTTAATTTAAAAGTCATAATAGTTTTGATAATCTGTGAAAATGCATTTTGCCTCTTTTAGTGTGCGGTATCCTTTCATTGAGATTACAGTTTTTCAGTTTATACATAGCGTTCTTCATCTATGACATGTGTGCGGCCTAGTTTCCATTTACATTTACTCTTTAGCCCGCATGTCTCGTGTGTTACCTCCCTGTTTTTGAGTGAATTCGCTTGATGAGCGTAATGCCCGTGAGGATTGAATATATTCTTGCTTTGATTAGTATCTGGTTTATATAATTTTTTTGCCAAATCACACTATGCATGTGCTCTCCCCCCTCCCACTTTTAAAGTTTCAATTCTATGAGGTGCATTCAACTTGTGAATAACAACGGACTTTAGCTTGAATTCGTTCAATATGCTAATAACATGTTTGAAATCTTTTTCATTGTTGTTGAGTTTGTCGCATGTTGGGTTGGGCATATTTTCAGGAAACAGTATGATGTTTGTGGGTTTCATCCCTGAAAACCCTCACGACACGACACTCGTCCACTAGGGTAGCCTAGGGGTTTAACGGCTTATTGCATACGCTAAATGCAATCGTATCGCCCGCGAAAGTGGCCTTATCTTTTTATGCTTTTATACCATACTTTTGTTCTTTCTCCTTCTTTTGGTTTCCTTGTAGTTCTTGTAGTTTCTTATTTCTTTTCTAGGGACTAGCAATGTGTAAGTTAGGGGGTGTGATACGATGCAAATATTGCGTCTTTCACCCGTTAACCTACGCGTTATTAGCCCCCTCGGGTATCTTAATCCCTATATTTATGCTCGTTAACCAGAAAACCTCGGATTTCTATGTTAACCTGTTTTGCAGGGGTTAATTGAGCTTTTGTAGGTATTTGGATGCTTAGTGACAAGTACGGATGCATTCCGACGAAGTTCCGTACACAACCGCACGTTCGAGGGCATTTTAGTCTTTTCACAGCTTGGGTACCTGGCCCGACATCTCACGGAAGTTGTATCCCTCCTCGCTAGCTTCGCGTGGCCGCGAACGGTGCGCGATTCCGATGCATAACGAAGAAGTTACGGCATTTCTTGCGGAGGAAATACAAGAAAGCAAAAGAGGAGAAGGAGAAGAAGAAGAAGAAAAGAAGCAGGGGCTACTGCTGCTGCAATCTGCCCTGTTTGATCGATCGATCGACACCTCTGGTCGATCGATCGACCATTATGGATTGTCGAAATTTTTCCTTGGTCGATCGATCGACCAAAGGGGTCGATCGATCGATGCTCTGTTTTTTTGCAGATATTTTCTTTTCTTTTCTTTCTTCTTTTCTTTTCTTCTAACTTACTATATAAGCCAATTTTTGTTGTAATAATAGGGAGACCAGCCCTTATACGATTTTAGCTTAGTTTAGTTAGGGTTGGAGGGTTTTTGATTGGTTCTTCTTCTTCCTCTCTTGGATTAACACACTAATTGGTTGTAAGATTGACTATTCATCTTCCCTCTCCTTTAATCTAGTTGTATTTCATTCTTTCCTTGTTTTCTAGATAGATTTACATGCTTTCTAATTAGTTTTTCTTGCTTTAATTTATTGCTTTGTTAGTTAACTAGTTTAATTTAGTTTAATTCATTATGCGTCCCTAGATAAATAGGGTCGGGATTGCATTTCCGCCATTTTCGGGTTCGGACCTCGAAATTTAGGGTTTCGTGTAAAATCGCATTTAATTGAAACCTCGCGTATTAAAGTCGGATTATTATGCGTTTAACTTTCTTTGTCATGCAACGTTAGTGTTTATAGCGATTATCCGAATTTAATCCGCGTGTGACCATTTTTCAGTTAAATGTTTTATCTCGCAACTTTGGGTTAAATTCCTTTTTGCGTGATGTTTATGCTTAATTAAAAATGCTCGATTAAATTGCTTTCGAGCCTTAATTCTAATTAGTAGTTGTTTTGATCCGTTTGGTGGAATGTGATCCCGATCCTCGATTTACTTTATTTTAGCGTAACTTATTCTTTTCTTTTGTCACGACAACCACCTATCAACTTTTCTTTTATTTATTTTACACCACTTTTATTCCTGAAGTAATTAAAACAATTAACGTCTAAAATTCAATCACTCCCTGTGGATTTACGATACCCGACTTACCGCTGTACTTGCTTTTCAAGTGTAGTTGTAGCTTAGTTTTTCTTTGTATCGCGGAGACGAAACTCACAACGATTGTGCACTTTACACGCGCACACTTTTTCCGCCCGGTCACCCTTGAGGAAAGAAAAGTCCTCAATCATCTTAAGAAGACACAAGCTAATATCACCCTATAGGTACTTTTCATATCCTCTCAGCTACACCAAAATGCCTTGACAAAACTCCTCACTGGACCCATAGTTCCTCCCTCTACACCCCTAAAGAATCCATGATTATGGTTGGATCTATGACCTCTTCTAGACTCCTCTCCTTTTCTAAAGAAGAAATATCAAAGTTCAACTCTAATCATAATTATACTCATAACATTTCTATAGAAGTCTTGGGAAATATAGTACCACTATCACTATCGACAATAGATCTGCTCTCAATGTCTATATTCTCAAAACCTTCAACTGTGGTGACTGGAAGTTAGTGATCTCACTCTTATATCTTTCGCCATGCGTTCTTATTACAACACTCGTCGAGAAGTAATGGGTTCCATAAAACTCACACTAAGGGCAGGCCCTACCCTTCCTCTAATAGAATTGTAGGTCATCGACATACCTTCTTGCTTCAACCTACTCCTTAATCTCCCTTGTCTCCACTTGTCTCCACATCATTCGAGGAGTTCCTCTTATTTTTATCAGAAACTGAAGTTATTTGCTAAACGTGTGATCACCATTTTGGGGGACGATGATAGTATAGACTGTGACAGCACTAGTAACCCAATATTATAGATTCAAAATGGGACCAATGACATGCTCTTCTTCAGTTTCAAAATTAATCTTCTCCCCCTACCAATATGGGATAACTTCAAAGATTGAGTCTGTCCAAAACACAACTCTCATGGCAATGTCAAGGTGATTCAAATATTCAAGAACATGCACTTCATGCCTGGAATGGGGCTAAGACGATGCCAACAAGGAATCCTTGATCCCATAGTGCTAAAATATGCCTTTCTCCCATGTGGGTTGGGATACTAACCTTCATCGGATGAACTTTAAGAACTCCGACTACCAAGACTAAAAAGAATCTTGGAAGATGAAAAGATTGTATCAGGAGATAGTTTGAAAAAAAAGGGTTATCAAGAAGGGTGTAGACTTCCCCTTTTGTGGATTACCTAAACCATGGTTTGACCATGTTGACAAGAAGATATGGTGATAGAAATCTTCTTTCAAGATAGTAACTCTTGGGCCAAAGACTGCAAACATGAAGTGCAAACTCTCACGGAGAAAACCAAGCAAATTACCAAAGATTATAAGGAAAGTGACTTTGAAGAATCCTTTTACTTCCAGACACTAGGGCTAAGTCTCTGTATGATCCTCTTAGATGTTGTACCGTTGGACCCATCCTCTTAGATCATGACTACTAACATGTCTGTACTAAACTGGAATATAGTCCCAGTCCATTTGCTCAGATTCAACCCCACCCTGTTGTTTACCCCCATTCAAGTCTCTTCACCTATTGTTGTCTTTCCTTTTCTTGATAGCAATGTAATTGAGACCTCTTTTATCCAGGTTCTCAATGTTGTTTGTCTTGAAAATGAAATAAATGAGTATTTTGAGTATCTTGTTGGGCCTTACATTAATTGTCTTGATTCCAATCAAACTCTTGATGATGAAGATTTTGCAAATGAATAATTCTTAACTGATATTAATAAAGTAAATAATAAACAACATAACTGGATTCAAATTAGTGATGATGAGATAATTGTTATCATTCTCAGTTTAGTAGCCACCAGCGCGAGATTAGGATAGTGTTCAACCTTAAAAAGCATGACCATGCACAATTTGAAGAATTACTAAAAGAATTCATGGGCATATCTGCATGGTCCTATAATGAAATGACCGGTATTGACTCGAAAATCTCTCTACATGAGATCTTTACATTCCATAATGTAAGTTGATCAAATAAAATCTAAGAAAACTCCTTATCGAATAGTAGCTCAAGGTCAAAGAGGAAGTGGTCAAATAGTTGAACATGGGTTTCATTCGCATGGTTGAATACCCAACATGGCTTGCCAACATTGTCCCCATGCCGAAGTCAGGAGGAAAAGTCCCCATGTGTGTCGACTATCAAGATTTGAATAGAGCATCCCCAAAAGATAATTACCCATTTCCCAACATCAACATGATCATGTACAACACATCTAGTAACACCCTCAAGTCATTTCTCGAAAGATTCTCTAGATATAACCAAATCAAGATGCACCCTGGCTATTAGGACAAAACTGCATTTACCACCCCATATGGAACCTTCTGTTATACTGTCATACCATTTGGACTTAAAAATGTTGGTCCTACTTACCAAAGGGCTGCCACAACCATCTTTCATGACCTTATTCATAGGGAGGTCGAAGTGTATGTGGACGACATGATCATTAAACCTAAAACTCAGGATCTCATATTCTCACCCTTCGAAAGGTCTTTAAATGATTGCGACAATACCAGATGAAATTAAATCCACAGAAGTGTGTTTTACGCATCACTAAAGGAAAAATATTAGGATTCATGGTCACTGAGAAGGGAATCGAAGTAGACCCTTCCAAGCTGAAAGTCATACTTGAGATGCCACCACTAAGGACACAGAAGGAAGTTTGAGGATTCTTGGGGAAATTATAATACATCAGTCAATTTATCACCCAACGGACTTTATCTGTGAACCCATTTTCAAACTTCTTCAAGGGGATTCGAATAATGTCTGGAATGAGGCTTGCCAAAAATCCTTTGACCAAATTAAATGATACCTCACCCGACCTCCAGTGCTCATGCCTCCGCAGCCAGGTCTCCCTCTTATCTTGTACTTAACCTTCACAAATACCACAACAGGGGCTTTGCTAACCCAATACATTAAAGAATCCTATAAGAAAAGATTCATCATTTATGCTAGTTGAAAACTGACCAAATACGAAATCAACTTCACTACTTTGGAGAAAGCATGTGTCGCCTTGGTCTAGGTCATGCAGAAGTTATGACACTACATGCTTGCCTTTCCTATTCGACTAATATGTTAAATGGATGCCATCAAATAGCTACTAGAAATGCCTGCTTTGTCCCGCCAAATATCCTGTTGGTTGATATTTCTAGCCGAATTTGATATTGTGTGCGTCACATAGAAAGTTGTAAAAGGAAATCCATCTCTGACTACCTTGACAATTATCCCATGAAAGGAACTGTTGATGTAAAAAACTAGATTTTATCTAATTATTTAATCACAGATAAAATTGAATATATAAATATAAGACACAAGATTTTTAAAGTGGTTCAGCCTTATAAGAATGGCCTATATCCACTGTATTTGTTGTTGCTGACTGTTTGCAGAATTCTCGATAAAGGATTTACCAAGAAATTCTGAGTCCCCCGCTAATGAGGGGGTTACAATGTATTTATAGCCTTGAGGTTGTACAAATGAAAGGACAATGCGTTGTTACCCAGTAGACATGTACATCTGTACTATATTAATGAGCATTTAATGCGCAATTATATCCTGGATTCTCTTTATTTGGATACGCTGTACACTTATGTAGCTCGGACCGCTTAAGCTGCTCGGACCACCTAAGCTGCTCGACACGCTTGCGTTGCTCGGAGAGCTTGAGTTGCTTGTCACACTTGAGTTGCTCGGAACTCATTAGTTGCTCGAAGATCTTGATTTGCTCATCTGGAGTATTCATATTTACCATGTAAATTGACACGTGTCTTCATGTGATTGGTCCATGTCAGCAGACTAAATTTGGTATCAACAGATGCCCCCAATGTTTCGTAGTTTGATGTTGAAGAAAAGTATGGAGCATTCTGCTGCTTAGATTTTCGGTTTGTATGGTTTTTAGGAAAGCATTCGTTGTATGTAGCTTCTTTTTAAATTCACAGTATCAGACCTCCTAAATATTTTAAATTTCCATAACTGCTTCGTTTTTTGTGCCCCTTTTCTTCTTTTTAGCCGTCGGATACATAAACGTTCATCTTGGTAATCATTGCTTTTTCGGTTCCCGAGGTAAAGTATTTAAACACGGCAAAAAATCCTATCGTCTTTTACTTTTCAAACCTGTCTCTTCAAACTTTTCATTTCTTCTCCATCTTGTGCGTTCGTTTCTTTCATTGTTCGTTGTCAACTGGTTCATTCTTCCCCTGTAAGATCTTCTTCCTTCTCTTTTATTTTGCTTTTATCATCATGGTTTATTTTGTTGAATCGCTTGACAAATTTCGTTCTGAATTTTCAATTCCTTCATGGGTCATTTTGGAGGAACTTTCTAAACCTTCTGACTATTTATCTTTGGCTGAGGGACATTGGTTCCCCAGTCTCTTTGTGGCCGAATATGGTTTTTCTTTTCCTCAAAATCCCCTATGTTTGGAGTTCTGTCAATATTTTGACGTTGTGCGTGCAAAAATAGCTCCCAATACCTGGATAATAGTTAATGGAGTCCATAGGTTAAACCAAATTCACGGAACCTGTTTAGGAATTTCAGAAATTATGTTTTGCTATAGATGGGTTGTCAGCGATGGTACTTTTTATTTAAAAACTAGGTTTTTAAATAGGGCTTTATTTGTCAATCTCCCAGATGCCAACAGGGATTACTTAGAGCATGGGGTCGTTATGAAAAATTGGCAACATGCTCCATTAAATGGAGATGATGTATATCAGGGTCCCAGGTGTCCCCCTTATGGCAATGGAATAGGTTGTTTTTATTTTTTGAAATATTGTTTTCTTAGTGTTTGACAAAATGTATCACTGACATTTAATTTTTACTATTTGCAGTT
Source organism: Sambucus nigra (assembly GCA_949130495.1). Lineage (NCBI taxonomy): Eukaryota > Viridiplantae > Streptophyta > Magnoliopsida > Dipsacales > Adoxaceae > Sambucus > Sambucus nigra. Next base: position 359,060,188 of record OX422208.1, read on the forward strand.
GATAGCAAAAGAAAATCTCCAAAGGAGACATAGGTTAATTTGAAGCATTTGAAACTTATCTGGAGTTTGCACCAAACTGTGGCCGAGGAGCACATTATATAGGCCACTTATTTATTGTAGTACGAGATACACTTCATCCTTTACTGCTCGTCCAGTGGTGGTTAATCTTAACCAAATACCAGTTGTTGAGTCTAGTGTGGAGGGTTCTTCCTCTGAATAAAGTATCCCTATTGGTGACATAATGAAGAGAAGAAAAGTTCCTTCCTTTTTCAATAAGTCTGATTCTCCTGCTGTGGAGACAAAGAGAAGTAAAAAGATATCCCATTATAGGGGATAAAGACTATAGAGGTACCCCCTTCTGATGCTACCAAGAAGTTTAGCGAGAAACCCCCTGTGGCTCCAAGAAAGATCGTTGAAAATCCCCCAATGGCTCCGACTAAGGCTGTTGTTATTTCTCCTCCAAGCGCGGTCATTGTTATAACACCAACCAAGACAACATCTTTGGTTGAGAATGTTCCTGCTCCTATGAGGAGATTACGAAAAAGTTCTTCTGAGAGAGCAGCAGAATCTGTTTCTCAGTCATTAAATGTTGAAGGTGGTGTTCCCACTTTTGTTCCTCCGACCACTGCTATGAGCTCGGTGAAGTCTTGGATTATCCCATAAGTCCAAGGTATTGAGGACAATCTTTCTCGTGAGAGGGTCACTACCTTGGCTACTCAACATATTGCCTCAGTAAGTATTACTAATCTAAATTTTTATTTTTCAATGTTATGTCCCCGTACTGACTTACAGTTATTTTAATTTTCCAGCTGGTAACATGTTTCAACACAATTCTGAAGAAGGATGAGGCTATCAAGGCTTCAATCTCCTCGGGAGGTGTAGAAGAAGCTTTTACTGGATTAACCCATTCTTTAAAGGAATCTCAGTAGAAGTATGAGGAGAATAAAATTGCTTGGGAGAAGCAGGTTAAGTCTGTCGAGCAAGAGAGAGATTGAGCTGTGGAGACCTCCAAGGATCTGGAGAAGAAATTGGGGGAATTTGAGAAGAATAATAAAGAGCTTGAGGAGAAACTCAAGAAAACTGCAAAGCTTGAGAATAAACTCAAAGCTTCTGAAGAGGAGATTGGTAGACTCCATGATGTTGATCGCCAGAAGCAGGAGGTGGAGGAGAAGCTGAAAGCTGCCGAGAAGCTTCTTACTGAGAGGACTTCCTCGGAGAAGGTTAAAAGGAAGAAAGTCATTAAAAATCATTCGGCGTAGGTTAGGATAAGGGTTGGAATGAGTTTTTGGCTTCTATGTCATCACAAATGGAATACGCCAGCCTGAAATACTTTAGGGACGGATGGGTGGCAGCTCTATAAGAGCTGAAGGTTGCTGAAGATTCTAACTTATTTCAGTAACACACTCATGGGCCTCATCCCTCTTTTGTAGAAGAAGAAGAGGATGAAGCTGCCTCAGAAGAATCCTCCATAGTAATTGAAGATCAGGCCCTTACTGTTCCAGCTATTCAATCGTGCTCCGAGCAACCCCAACCAACTATTACTCCTACCGAGCAGCTACTCGTGTCCACCGAGCAACCAACCTCTTCCTCAAAACCTCCTGAGGAAGTTATAGGAAATAAAGAGAAGGTGTAGAGCAGTTTGGGTGTTTATTTTGTCACTTTATTGGATGTAGCCTCAACTTTTGTATTTTCTTTTATGATGAAATGAAAATTCAAGCTTTTGGTTGTTTATCTTGACTTCTTCCTCTTCTTTCTCTGTCTGCATTCTAATTAATTCTTTTTATCTCTTTTCTTTACTAGTTTATGGATAGAATGGAACTCTTGTCAGCTCATGATACTAAACTGATGAAAAAATGCAATGACTACTTCAAGGTTGGCCATGTTGACCTGAATGAAGTTCAAATCATTGACATCCTTGGTCCAGATACTTCTGGACGAGCAGTTGAAGCCTACCAATATTTGAAGTTCTTGCTCGACCGTGCAGTCGCCAACAATGTAGCATATTACGAGATGATTGAAGATCTCCAAGGTACCATCGAGGAACTCCAACAACAGTGCAAGGAATCTTCTGCCCTTTTGCATCAGGGGTATGAGAAAAAATATCAGCAACTAAATACTGACAAAGGATATGATAAGTTCATTGCTACTTACGAGAAGAAAGAGAAAATTTTAAGGGTTGAGGTCGAGGAGCATAGGCAAATCGTAAAACTGCTGGAGCAGGAAAACAATGTTTTGCGAGGAGAGATATCCCAACTAAAATCAGCAGCATCTACCTCGAGAGACTTAGTCCCTATCAATGATGAAGCTTTCTCTTTCTTGGAGGTCGAAAATGCCAATTTGAGAGATGAATTGGAAACCTTAAAGAGGACTGGACCCTCTACTTCTTCTCGCGGATGAGCAAGAGCTTCTCAGGGACGAGCAAGGGCTGCTCGGGTTACTTTTAAAGAAGCTAGAACACAGGCAGCCTTGGAGAATCAAGCATTCCAGTTGGTGGCAAAGAATCAGGCTTTGTCAGAGATGTCCAAGAAGAATCTGAACCTCAACGAGCAACTTTCCATACAAAGCTCTACCTTGGAGAATAAAGAACTTTTAGTGAAGAACCTCCACGAGCAACTGGAGAGGTTAACTTACCAGTTTCACAAATAGCCCAGGGAGCTTTGGATGGCTGGATACAACGAAGCTCTTTATCATCTCAATGATCGGATCCAGCAGTCAAATAACGAGGGTTATAAGCAAGGATGGCTAAATGCACTGGGGGTGTTACAGTTGGAGCAGGGCCACTATCTATGGGATTATTATGACCCTGGATTGCTCGAGTTTCCCGTGCCACCTTTTAAACTTGATATGAGCTAGATTCCTACTTGGGCAATTCCCTAGTGCTTAATTTCGAATTATCTCGGCGACTACAGTCTTCATTCTAATTTTGAGATATCTCGCCCGGAGCACGTGCTTGATCGGCCATCTGTGATGAATGTTAGGATGCTTCGAGATATGAACTTCATAAATTCCCCTTATGCCTTAGATGATCCTCCTGCTGGAGTAGCACCTATTTCAAAGGCAGAGGAAAAGAAACCAGTAGAATAGGATTTTTATGTAACGGTTTTTCTTTTTTCAGCATATGTAATCCTTCTCCATTTGAATGAAAAGTTTTGGTCTTTTCTCATTTCATTTTCTTCTAAGTAATTTGCAGAATGTCTTTGTGTACTTATCTCATTGTAGTGATTTTTTAATACTAAGCAATAGAACAACTTACATTCCATGGTATTGCTTAATTTAAACAACCGGAGTTTATTGAAATTGGCTTACCGACCAACCGAAGTAGGTGGATCTTTATTCTCGACCAACCGGAGTTGGTGGATTTTAATTCCCGACCAACCGGAGTTGGTGGATTTCAATTCCCGACCAACCAGAGTTGGTGGATTTTTATTCCCGACCAACCGGAGTTGGTGGATTTTAATTCCCGACCAACCGGAGTTGGTGGATTTTTATTCACGACCAATCGGAGTTGGTGGATTTTAATTCCCGCCCAACCAGAGTTTGTGGATTTTAATTCCCGAATAATCGGAGTTGGTGGATTTTTATTCCCGACCAACCGGAGTTGGTGGATCCCGACCATCCGGAGTTGGTGGATTTTTATTCCCGACCAACCGAAGTTGGTGGATTTTTATTTGGACTTGATGCGAACTTGATGCATAGTGTGTAGCACTAGTACTCTGAAAAATTTCAACAAAAGGAGAGAATTGGGTAAAACATCCAAAACTTTATTCATATTAAAGAAAACTGCATTACATAGGGATTTTAACTACTGATAATATTTGCGCAGATGCTCTGTGTTCCATGCATTCTTAAACTCTTATCCTTCTAAGGTTTTAATCCTATATGTCCCCGGTCGAACAACTTCTGTTACTCTGTAGGGTCCATGCCAGTTAGTTTCCAGTTTGTTGTGCTTTTGAATTACTTTCTTTAGCACATAGTCCCCTTCTTTCAAATCACACTTCTTTACTCTCTTGTTGTAGAACAGAGTTGTTCATTGTTGGTATGCAGCATTCCTGATTGTTGCTTCCTCTCTAACTTCCTCAAGCATATCCAAGTCTAATTTTCTCATCAAGTCACTGATAGGATAATTGAAATTCAATATTCTGTGCGTGGGCAAACCCAATTCAGCTGGTATGACGGCTTCACTTCCAAATGCTAGCATGTATGGAGATTCTCCTGTTGCTGCTCGTGATGTTATACGATAAGCCCACAGCATAGAATGTAGCTCGTTAATCAAATTTGCCTTTGCATCGTCCAGTCGTTTTTTCAAACCATTCAGCAGCGTTCTGTTTGTCACCTCAGTTTTTCCATTGCTCTGGGGATGGCCCGGTGCAGAGTGGGTTTTCAATATGTTTGACTGATGACAATACGCAGCAAACTCCTCGTTGTCAAATTGGGTTCCATGATCAGTAATGAATGCATGGAGAAGACCATATCTACAAATGATATTCTTCCAAATAAATTGATACACCTTGTCATATGTCATATCAATAAGAGGCTCAGCTTCCACCCACTTAGTAAAGTAGTCCACCGCGACCACGAGATATTTAAATCTTCCTCTGGTCGTTGGAAGTGGCCCGACCAAGTCTATTCCCCACATGGAAAATAGCCAAGGGGAAGTAATGGGTGTTAACAATGCTTGGGGAGTTCTTTGGATAGAAGAGAAGCGTTGACATTTGTCACATTTTCTGGCATAGGCTATACAATCAGCCCTCATCATTGGCTAATAATATCCTTGCGTCATTATTCTTTGCAAAAGCGTCCGACCTGCTACATGGGCTCTACAGGACCCTTCATGGACCTCTTCAATCAAATCTTTCACCTGCATCCTTGCAAACCTGCTATAATTCCTCGTCTATATAAAATACCATTAGTCAATACATAATGAGAAGCTTTAAACTTCAGTTTCTTGGCTGTCAGTTTATCAGTTGGCAAAGCCCCTTCTTCAATATATGCCCTGATGGGATCCATTCAAGATGGTCCTAAATCAAGGGTAATAAAATTCATCATCAGATCTTCGTCTATGCTCCGACTAGCCAAGACTTCTATTGGGATTATTCTTCTTAGCTCAGTGCGTGTTGCTGAAGCTAACCGAGCTAAGGCATCTACTCTTGCATTCTCTAATATTGGTATTCTAATTAACTATAATGCGATCAAGCTTGATAAAATCTCCATTGCTTTTGCATGATACTTGATCATTAATTATCCTTTGGCTGCATATACCCCCAGCATTTGATTTACGATCAATTGTGAGTCACTGAATATGATAACCTGCTCAGCCTTCATGGTCTTTGCCAAACTAAGACCAACAATCATTGCTTCATATTCAGCTTCATTGTTAGAAGCTTTAAATTGAAAGCGCAGAGCATATTCCACATCGATCTCATCTGGGTTGTTTAAAACAATCCCTGATCCACTGCCTATAGTGCATGAAGAACCATCTACATATAAATTCCATACAAGTATCTCATTATCAAACTCTTGGTCAGACAGAGTTCCTCAGTGGAATATTTGATGCTTCCTTATATCCTCCTCCAGCACTTCTTGCTGCTCGTCGACCATCTTCTCTTGCTCGTCTACCGACTGAGGTTGGTCGAAGTTTAAGTTTGATGATCCCATAACATCCACAGGCTGGTCGGTATTCAACTTCTGCTCTTCGGAGGTATCTGGATAGGTGAACACTGCGATAAAATCTACCACTGCTTTCCCTTTAAGTGGCGACCTAGGCTTATAAATTATATTGTATTCACCCAATTCTACAGCCCAATACATCAATCTTCCTGATTTCTCTGGTTTGTGCAGATCTTGCCTTAATGGCATGTCTGTATACACAACTATAGTATGAGCTTGGAAGTATGGACTCATTCTTCTACTTGCTTTGATCAATGCTAGTGATAACTTTTCCAGCCTTGGATATCTGACTTCTGCTCCTCGGAAGGCCTTGCTAGTGTAATAGATTGGTTTTTGCACTCCATCCTCCACTCTTATCAGCGCCGAGCTTACTGCATTTTCTGATACTGCCAGATACACGTATAGTCTTTCTCCCATCACTAGCCTAGATAATAATGGAAGGGCTCCCAGGTATTTCTTTAATTATTGAAAAGCCTTCTCATATTCGTCGTTCCACTCAAAAGTCTTTCGGAGTGTTTTAAAGAATGGGAGGCATCGATCAGTTGCTTGTGACACAAATCTGTTAAGTGATGCAACTCGCCCTGTGAGGCTTTGTACTTCCTTCTTCGTCGTTGGGGATCGTTGCTCCAATAAAGCCTTGATCTTTTCAGGGTTCGCCTCAATTCCTCATTAATTTATGATATATCCGAGAAACATTCCTTCTCGTACTTCGAATATGCACTTGGTGGGATTCAGCTTCATTTTATATTCCTCTAGTTGATCAAAGGTCTGGCCTAAGTCAACTAGATGATCAGTAGATTTCTTTCTCTTCGTTAGCATATCGTCAACATAAACCTCCATGTTATGACCGATTTGCTCTGCAAACACCTTGTTCATCAACCGCTGATAGGTAGCACCTGCATTTTTAAGTCCAAAAGGCATAACATTATAACAATAAGTTCCCCTTAGGGTAATAAATGAGGTACTCTTCCTATCTTCAGGCTTCATTTTAATCTGGTTATAACCAGAATAAGCTTCCATGAAACTTAATAGTTCGTGCCCCGAGGTAGCATCCACCAGTTGATCAATTCGGGGCAAAGAAAAATGAACCTTTGGGCATGCCCTGTTAAGGTCGGTAAAGTCTACACACATCCTCTATTTGTTATTTTTCTTCTTTACCATTACCACATTTGCTAGCCAGTCAGGATATTTAATATCCTCAATGAAAGAGGCCTTTTGCAGCTTCTCTACTTCCTCCTGTATATCTTGATTTTTCTCAGGGCTGAACACTCTTCTTCGCTGCTTTACTGGCTTGATTTCCTTGTTCACATTGAGCTCGTGACACAAGAAATTCGGATCTATTCCTGGCATGTCTTCATGACTCCACATAAAAGTCTTCTTTCTTCGCCATAGGAATGCTATCAATTCTTGTTTTATTGATTCATCCAAGGATGCACCAATTTAAGTTGTTCATTCTGGATACTCGACGTCCAGAATGACATTCTCAGTTGCCTCCATAACCTTCCCTTTCACGAGTTGGGACTCGTCTCTAGGGCCTAATGTTTCAATCTCCGCATCTTCTATTTGGTAGGTAGTAGTCTTCTTTCTAAATTCTTCATGATCTTCCTGCTCAGTAGATTAATAGTAGCATTCCCGAGATACTTTTTGTTCGCCTTTCACAACTCCCACCCCAAAATTGGTTAGGAATTTTAGACATTAATGCACAGTAGATGGTACTGCTTCAAATTTCTTCAGACCTACTCTTCCCATGATGATGTTGTAAGCTGATTGGACATTTTTATCCATTATAAAAAAGCGTACTCTTTCTGTTCGATAAGTAGGCCATGTACCGATAAGCATATCCAACTTGATCGTCCCAAGTGGAAAAACCTTCTCACCAGTAAAACCAAGGAGGGGCCTATGATATGGCTCCAACTAGGATCTTTAGATTTAAACTGTCAAAGCACGGATAGAACATGATATCTGTTGAGATACCATTATCCACCAGTACTCGTGAAATCACCACTTCCCTCATTCTCATCTTGATCACCAATGGATCATCATGAGGATATAGTACACCTGCCAAGTCATTTTTAGAGATACCAATGACCAGCTCATCCTTATTCACCATCCTCGGGCGATCATCTTCAGCCAGATTTATCCGCTGAATATACGAGCAAGCCTAAGCCTCATTGAGGTAGGCTTTTCTCTCAGCAGTCATATCTCCGCCTCCTGCATCTCCACCTGTAATGACATTACATTCAAATGATCCAAAATGGATAGAAAATACCTCACGTTCTGGCTGTTTTGGTCTTTTGGGGAGATCGGGGTCGTCTTGGTCATCATCTGAATCCTCTTCGTGACTTTTCTTCTTATCTTCTTTTGCTCGACGAGGAGATCTAGACCTCTGTCTTGCTCGGTCGTTGCTCTTTCCATCATTTCGACGATCAACATACTTGGCCAGCTTTCCTCGTCTGATGAGTGCTTCAATTTCATTCTGAAGAGCTATGCAATTTTTGGCCGTGTGACCATGGTCTTTATGGAACTCGCAATATTTGGTCTTATTCCTCTTGTCCTGATCTGTCTTCATTTTCTCTGGCTAGTTTAACTCCTCGTTGTTCTTGATTTCTTCCAGAACGTGGTTTATGTCTACTTTCAAAGGAGTATAATTTCCAAATTTCTTCAACAGTTCCCATGTTGGCTTTGCTTTTGACTACTTGTTACCACCATTGTTCTTATGCTCTTTCTTTTCAGCCTTATCAACCTCCACCTTGGTCTCTTTGGTATCCATATTCTTCTTCGCAGCCATAGCCTCCTCGGCATTCATAATCTTCGCTCCCTTTGCCATTAGTTTTGCCATAGTTCTAGGCGGATCTTTATCTAGAGTGTAGTACAATTTATCTGGCAACAGTCCGCTCATCAGAGCAGTAATTGTTGTCTTTTCCTCATAATCAATAACTTCGAGCTTCTCGTTATTGAAACGGGTTATAAATCATTAGACCAGGTTGTACTGGTGAAGTTCGACCAGGTTGATAAGAAAAATCATTAGATCTCTCAGTGCGATATGAATCGGTACGTATGGATCGATATTCCTCTGGGAATAACGTTCGCCTAGTATGCGAAGAAGGTAAACGGGTGTTTCTTTGAACGCTTCGTTGTCCTGAATGAGTAGATACTCCATCCTGGACAGTTTGTATGAGTTGTCGCATAGTTTCTTACATGGTTGTCTGGCCTTGGGCTAGATTAGCCATTATACCAGCTAGATCTTGAACATTTGGGGGAGCAGATGGATTTGGGGGGTTTCCAGCATTTTGATTACTGGATTCAGGATTATCATCCATTGGTGATGAATTATTTTGGTGAAAAACGATAATTACAGTCGTTTCCCACAAACGGTGCCAATCCATTGATGTAAAAAACTAGATTTGATCTAATTATTTAATCACAGATAAAAATGAATATAGAAATATAAGACAAAATATTTTTAAAGTGGTTCGGCCTTATAAGAATGGCCTACATCCACTGTATTTGTTATTGCTGACTGTTTGTAGAATTTTCGATAAAGGATTTACTAAGAAATTTTGAGTCCCCTGCTAATGAGGGGGTTACAATGTATTTATAGCCTTGAGACTGTAAAAATGAAAGGACAGTGCGTTGTTACCCAGTAGACATGTACATCTGTACTATATTAATGAGCATTTAATGCGCAATTATATCCTGGATTCTCTTGATTTGGATACGCTGTACACTTATGTAGCTCGGACCGCTTAAGCTGCTCGGACCGCTTAAGCTGCTCGGACCGCCTAAGCTGCTCGACACGCTTGAGTTGCTCGGAGAGCTTGAGTTTCTCGTCTGGAGTATTCGTATTTACCATGTAAATTGACATGGGTCTTCATGTGATTGGTCCATGTCAACAGACTAGATTTGGTATCAACAGGAACCGATGTTTGTGTCTCTAAATTCCTAGATGAAGACATCTTATGCACCTCTCAGTAAGACCTTAGATGGAAGATATTCTTTGATGGAGTTACCGATAAGAAAATACATGGCATTGGGATACTTGTGATCACCTCTGATGACTCTCACACCCCCATTTCCATCAAATTAAACTTTCCTTGCACCAACAACATGAATGAATATGAGGCATGCACTGTATGCATCAAAAATCCCTCAAGAAAGGTATCAAGCAACTAGACATTTATGGGGACTCTTCCTTTATTGTCGGCCAATCCTCTCAAAATAGAAAGTCAAAGACGATAATATTTTACCCTTCTATGCTCACCTAAAAGAGTTATCCTCCCAAATCCAAGATGTCACCTTCAACTACCTGCCTCATACAAAGAACGGTCTAGCTGATGCTCTTACAACCCTGGCCTCCATAGCCGATATGACTGAGGGAATAATAATAGACCCTTTCCTAGTTCAAAAATAGGATATGCCCATCCACTATTACCACATTGAGCTCGTCACTATGGAAGATTTTGATATGGCCGAGTTATGGTACATTTATATACGGCGCCTCCTCAAACATGGTAGGTATCCCCAAGAACGAAGATAAAAAAGACCCTGCGACCCTTCACAAACTTGTTGCCTAATACATCATTTATGATAAAGCTCTTTTAAAAAGAAACTTTAATGGAACCTATTTGCATTACATAGCAGGGGCTGATTTTGAAGGAATGATGCAGAAGATCCACAGTGGGGAATACGAGCCCCATATGAATGGTCATATGCTTGCCAAGAAGATCATCTCTCAAGGATAGTATTAGACCACCATGGTTCAAGATTTCACTGCCTATGTTCAAAGATTCCTTAAACGCCATTAGTTTGCCAATATCCAACACTAGCCTCCTCGAGAATTGAATAGCATGACCTCTCCCTAGCCCTTCTCCAGTTGGAACATTAACATCATACTGAAGGTCACTCGCAAAGCTTCTAATGGTCACGAATTCATCCTGGTCGCCATTTATTATTTCACCAAATGGGTCGAAGTCGAATCATACACAGTGATGAATTCTAAAAAATGACCAAGCTCATTAGAAAAAACATCATTTACCGATAACGGGTTTCCTATTAGTTAGTATTACACAATGGACTCCATTTTGAGGTCAAGATCATAGAATTGGTCGACAAGTATGAGATTCAGAGACATAAATCTTCTCCCTACTGATCCCAAACTAATGGGGTTGTAGAAGCTGCCAACCAACGCCTTAAAACCATCATAAACAAAAAGATTGAGAATTAGAGAGATTGTGCCAATCAAATCCCGTACGCACTCTGGGGCTACCGAACTTCAATCAGAACACCTACTTAGCCTACCTCTTATTCTCTGGTTTACGACATGGAAGCAGTCCTACCCATTGAGATATAAATACCTTCCTTACACATCATGCTCGAAAGCGGAGTTAGCAAAGAAGACTGGCATCAGAGTCGTTTTGACAAACTTTCACTCTTGGATGAAAAGATACATAAGGTTGTATACCATATACAGGGCCATCATAGCCGGATACAGCGATCATTAAAGCAAAAAATCAAGGACTGCAATGTCCAGGAAAGAGACCTTTTCTCTCAAGGAGATAGTAGAACCCATCTGGGACCCTCACAGAAATTCAAACCGAATTTGAGCGGCCCCTACATTGTGAAGAGAATTATGTCAGGCATTATTTCTATGCTCACAGACCTCGACGTAGAAGAGATAGTGTATCCAATCAACCTGTACCATCTCAAGAAATTTTTCCCTTAGTTCGAAATCTCAGCGCACTGCGAGTCTTTTTATCTCCCTTTATTATAAAAAAAAATCTCTTCATTTCCTCCTACCCAGAACTATGTGGGACCTAGTCCTTTTAAAAACATTTCTGTTTAAAATGAAACTTGTGAAAAAATTTAAAACCCCAGAGGTACATAGGCACTCCATACACCACATATTGGCACGGTCCCATTTTTTTCACAAAATGTTATTCTTTTCGAACCTCAAAGAACGACGATCCATCTTATCATTTACATTAACAAAATAATTATGTATGCCTTGGCGATTGGTATAGATAGTTCAAAATGAAAAACTCATGGTACAACAAAATATGATTAAAATAATTTTTATTTCTAATAAAGGAATACAAGTGTTACATGAAGTATCTATGGAGGTATCTAAACAGACCACCCCCTTTCATTGACAAAACAATATTACACAAACGTAATCCCTACCAGCTTCACAAAAATTATCCCTAACCCACAGAAAAACATCAACTCATCCAAAATAGAAACTATACCAACTCCACAAAATTTTACCCCAACTTCATGGACATTGTCCTCAACTAACAGAAGACCCCGTTTCATCATCATTTCCTGCCCTTGGATGTCCTCATGCCTCCCACTTCTAGTTAATACTCTGCATGCGATGGAGTGATATTCCCTTATATGTTTGGATGAATCCACGACACCCTCCTCCATGGTGTCGAAGGGGCCAATCCACATTTTCCCAGTCTTTTACTCCCCAATCTTCTCCACTATCCACTTCCATAACCACTTCAAGTAGTCCCCAAACACATGCCAGGTCACCCCTATAGATTGTGATGGAGGGTTAGATGGCTGACGACACTGTCATAAGGAACCCAGTATCATCGCAATGATTTAGTCAGATCCTCCATGGGGAAGAAGTTCGTTATGCGCGGAGACATTATTTCTTACGACTCATCTTGGTGAAGAAGACTCCAAAGGAAATGAAAGGAGGTCTGACGAAGGCAAACCAACCTCACAAATTTGTACTCTTCTAACTACAAAACAGGTTGGAAGTCTCCCCATAATGGCATCGACAAATGACGACACCGGGCTCCATTCTCCACAAACCAGTTAACCTAGTTATTTGTCGATGGATCGAGATTGAAAAAAGGTCAGGCCAATAAATTGTGCACACCCGCCAAGGGATACTAGGAGGGGCTATTAGATGGAACCTCTCAATAAGCCACATGATAACATTATCGGGCTTCCCCTTAGAAAATTAGAGCAACCCTTCTTCCAAGTACTATGACCGTTTAGGGTCTCTTTTAGCACCAACTTCGTAGGAATACGGTGGTAATACATCAATGTCACTATCACAACCACTTGGGGATCAATCGTCAAGTCCCCTATCACCAGTAATAGCCTCGCAGTCAGGCCCAAAGCAATATCTCCGGTAAAGAAATTATTAATATAGTCCTTATGACACACTAGATTCAACGCAATCCCAATATAGGCAAAAAGCTTCACTTTTCATAAAGCTTTTTATCTCCTCATCCATATACCAACCAGGACTCTAAGGCCTTCCTCTATCCAAAAATTTCCAAAAACTCATTTCTCAAAATAAGTCCCTTCAAAGGGAAATGCTTTCCAACCATGCTTCCAAGTCCTTCCCTTATTTCAAGAACTCCAAAAAATGCATTCCTCCTATTTTTTCTCAAAATAAATACCTTCAAAGAGAAATTCTCTTCAACCATGCCTCTTAGTCCTTAATCTACTCAAAAATTCCAAAAAACACAATTTTCTAATTTTCTCAAAACAAAACCTTAGCAACAAATTAAAGTGCATGTAGAGTAAGCCACTAAATCAAGATAATCAAATAAAAAAATGCATCGGTTTTGCCGTATTGAGTCTCTCTTTTTAGGTACAAATAATCTCTACATCAAGCATAAAACATGGTAAATGCTAAGCTCCTCTAGTCACGATGACAGATCTGTAAGAAACTATCAAAAAGAAAGAACCAAAAATGGATGTCACCTCATCCGCTGCACCACCTTATGCACCAGTGACCTCCTTATTTACACAAAGGAAGACTCTAAGGATAGAAGGTCACTAACATCCCCTGTAAAGAATCATCAATCTAACTAAAAGAAAAGTTCTACACCCCCTGCCCATGTCGATTGGTAGCTTCCTTTTCCTCTTCCTAAAGAAGCCTAGGAGTCCATGCCATATGCCAATTGTCACCTCCCTAAGCATGCTTATCAGTAGTCCCCTTTAAAAAATTTACAAAAGATGCCATAAAAATCCAAAATTGCCAAAAAAAATCCCAAAAATCCTTCAAAAATATGCAACAATAGTTTCCCTCAAGAAAATCATTTTTGGAGCACTAAGCCCTTTACAAAATCTCAAAACTCGCAGTTGAGTTAATCTTAGACTCTTATCCTCGGCATGATCCACAGCAGAACCAATAATGCACCCGCATCCAAGTCTATTATAATTTCCCAGACAGAGCCTCAAAACTAAACATTACCCAGAAAAATTTCAAGACATCACCATCCCCATCGGAATCAAAGGTGTGACTACATCGAAGTCCTTCCTAGTGGAGTTATCCACCTCCAAACTAGAAGATTAGGTCCTCAGAATTGACCTCGACCCGTAGAATTGGCGGTCAGAACTTTATGTCCTTAGAATTGATTTCAACTCACAGAATCACTCATCACAACTTTACGTCCTTAGAATTGACCTCGACCCGTAAAATTGGTCATCATAACCCGCATCCCTCAGAATTGGTTGTTACAACCTCAACTCATAGAATTTGTCATCACAGCCTTAGGTCCTCAGAATTCAACTCGGGCCTTAGAATTGGCCGTCATAACTTTAGGTCCTCAGAGTTGACCTCACCCTAAAAATTGGTCATCACAACTCAAGGTCCTCATAATTGACCTCGATCATTATAATAGGTCACCCCATCTTTAGGTCCTCAGAATTAACCTCTACCTACAGAATTGGTCGCCCCAATTTTATGTCCTCAAAATTGACCTTGACCCTCAGAATTAGTTATGACTACTTTAGGTCCTCAGAATTTATCTAAACCCACATAATTAGTCGTCACAACTTTAGGTCTTCCGAATTGTCCTTGACCCATAGAATCGATCATCTCAACTTTAACCTCAAAATTGACCTCGACCCGCAGAATTGGTCGTCATAACTATAGGTCCTCAGAATTGAACTCTACCCTAAAAATTGGTCATCCCAACTTTTGATCCTCATAATTGACCTCGGCCTATAGAATTGGGCATCCTAACCTTAGGTCCTCAAAATAGACCTCAACCCTCAGAATTTGTCATCCCAACTTTAGATCCTCATAATCGGTCGTCATAACTCAAGGTCCTCAGAATTGACCTTGCCCCTCAAAATTATTATTCCCAACTTTAGGTTCTCATAATTGACCTCAACTCGTAGAATTGGGCATAATAACCTTAGGTCCTCATAATTGACCTTGGCCCTTAGATTTGGTCCTTACAACTTCGACCTGCAGAATTGGTCATCACAATTCTAGGTCCTCAGAATTGACCTCGATCCGTAGAATTGGTCATCCCAAACACAATTTTAGGTCCTTAAAATTGACCTTGACCCACTAAATCGATCATCATCATCTCCTTAGATCCTGAAAATTTACCTTGACTTGCTGACTCGGTCATCTTTATCTCTTTATATCCTCAGAGTTGACCTTAACCTACTGAATTGGTCACCCTAACCCCTTAGAACCAACCTTATCGCCTCATCGACCAGCTGAATCAGCCATCCTTATCCCATTAAGTCCTCAAAATTGATCTCGATCTGCTGAATCAGTCATCCTCGTCTCCTCAGGTCCTCAGAACTAACCTCAACCCTCTAAATCAGCTACCCTCATCCTCTAGATCTGTAAAATTGACCTAAGATCTTCTTCCCCAACATCGATGTGGTGTCCATCATTTGACGGTCTTCACTTGTTCCAAGCTCGCCCGTCGAGGGGCTTTCTAAAGACACCCCATTCTAGGACCCCACCTAAGAACCTCCTTAGGGACCTAGCACTCATTTATTCACCATAAACCCTAGGATATACTCTGAGTATCGATCTAAAGGCCACCTGTGCTCTTAGGCCCCATTTGAATCTGGTCAACTTTCTCTCCTGAGAGAAAGCTCAATAAATCTTTAAAGGTATCTGAATCCCATTTCCAATGATTCGCCCTGTGCACGAATCCACCTTACTGTTCAGACGAAGTCTATTTCACTATTGAAAACTGATCTAGAGGCCACGGGGCGCTCCCCCTGGCCCCCGTTTGATTTTAGTTAACGTTTTTTCCTAAGTGGAAGCTCAAATATTCATTGAAGGTATCTGAATACCCTTTCTAATGGTCTACTCCGTGCATGAATCGTCCTTACGGTTCGAACGAACGGTTCGCTTTACCCAAAAAATTGATCAAGAGGCCACTAGGCACTCTCGAGACGGACCCATTTGTCTTTGGTCAACTCTCCATCTTGAGCAAAGCTCAATGAATCTTTGAAGATATCTAAATCCCCATCCCAATAGACTTTCTCGTGCATGAATCATCCTTACGGTACAGATGAATGACCCATTTTACCCTGAAAGGATCGAGCGCTTTCGGGCATTGTCTGACCTTGGTCAACTCTCCAAATTTAATGAAGTTGAATGAAATCTCAAAAGGCACTGAATACCCTTTCCAATAGTCCGTCTAGTTCATAAATCGGCCATACAATTCGAGTGAACGATCCATTTTCCTCTGAAAACATCATGTCTAGTGACCAACGGGTGCTTTCAAGCCCCATTTGACCTTGGTAAACTCATGGACCTGGGAGTGTCTAAATGGATTCTTAAATGGATCTGAATATCCTTTCTAATGGTCCATCCCGTGTGCAATTCTGGCTTACAGTTTTCATTTTACAATATTTTTTTCCTAAAAAACCTATTATGCACTGCCAAATATCACCCAAGGGACCCTGCCTATCAACATTATGCATGAGGTACTATAATGATAGGTAGGTACACACCCCAATCGAATGGAAACCCCCTTGGATCTATAAATAGATGTCATGATCTCACTTTTAAAATCACCCCTAAACACCCCTCTCAGTAATTCGGAGAACATTATCTCAAATTTAAAGTTGTTCCCTTTCCTAAAAAACCAATTTCCCACATTTTCCTTCGATCACTTTCATACCTCACTTGGTAAATTCCCCCCATATCTCCACACTACTTTCATACCATTACAAGATCAACATATCTACATCCAAGATCAACGTCAAGCATTTATAAGGAGGTCCAATTCTCAATCCTTTTTCTCTAATTTCTTATTTTAGCATTATCTGCTTTATTTCTACTTTAGCATTTGTTTCATTACATCGCATGTATTAATTTCAAACCTTTATTAGTAGTATTCACACATATTCTATTTTTTAAAAAAATAAGAAAACGAGGGTTTTATCTATAAATTTTAAAAGAGGGATAATCATCTCACACTCTTACTCTTAAAACACATCTTTCTCTACACACACATAAGAGAAATCCCCCGTTTGGATTTATGGATTAAACCCCACCTTATGTTATCTTCTAACTGCTATTTAGGCTTCTTGGGTTAATCCCGAGATTCAAGGCCTCCCTTTATGCATGTTTATATGACTCCCTCATATATATATATATATATATATATATATATATATATATATATATATATATATATATATATATATATATATATATATATATATATGTGTGTGTGTGTGTGTGTGTGTGTGTGTGTGTGTGTATTATGAGTTCATATTCTTTAATGCTTGTGTTTCATCTCATATATACATTCTCTCTTCCATAGAGACTTATAATTCAATAAACACTCATATTATATTTTGACTTATTATTTTTGGGAACACTCCTAAGGATGAATTCACTCTGGCCTTCTCCATGACGTGAGTTGAATGATTCTATTCTTCACCTACATTATGCACATAAGCACACACTCTACGGAGTCTAATAAGAGAAGATTAACACATGCCCATGAGAGACCGAAATGGCGAGATGGGTGACTAACACCTTCCCATTACGTAACTTAGTCCCGGAACCTTTAAACTACTTGGTTTCGAAAGCATCAGTATTATCCTTGATGTCGTTATCTCTAGGAGGCAATATTTCTTTTGCACGTTTTGTGCAAAATAGGTCGACAACTCTATATCTACACATTATTCCCCCATATTTATGACCATCGAGCGCCCGAGGAATGGCTCAAACCATGTGCGTGTGCCTAAGGGAATCCGAAAAGGGTGACCCTAGGATGGACACACTTCATGTGATTCTTCTTATTCATTCTTAGCTTCTGACTTTTTGTCTATTATAGACAAAAGGAGGGATAATAAGTTGAGGGTGGGTTTTATTTTTCTTTAAAACTCGTATGCGTCACTGTATTTTTTTCATGTGTGCAGGTGTCTTCCGCTTTGATGATGATTTCATGGGCTACACAAGATGAAGACATAACTAGCCAATGGGAGAAAAAGTTTGATTTGAAGACAACGTTTCATATGTCCTTTCATTTCTCGGGTTTGGTAGGACATTAGGATTCATTGTCTCAGAGAATTTTATTGTAATTTAGTTCTTTATTTTTTTTTACTGGAATAGCTAAAGGGGGAGATTTGTAAGAGTAAGATTTTATAATTTCTCATAGCTTAGGTTTTGTGTTAATTTTGGTGTATCCTATTACAAACTGGCATCTCAAACTGAACATCCACTTTATCTCCAAGTTCATTCGAAGATATGTTAGTGACCAATATCCATTTCTACATTCATCACTGAGATTTTATGGAGGTATAAAACTTGTGGTTTTCATGCCTTAATATAAATTATATTCTGTGATATTTGATTTTAAAATCTAGGCCTTTTACAAAAGGATATTAAAGAAGAAAAAGGTTTTTTCGGTCTCGTTCAAACAAGATAGGTTCTCGTTCGAACGAGATATGTATTCTCGTTTGAACCAGCTTCAAATGACCTTCAAATGAGACATCCCTTCCTTAATAGAGAATTCTCGTTTGAAGCTTGTTAGAAGGCAGTTCGAATGAAAAGTAGGTTCTGTTAGAACGACCCGGGATGTAGTTTGAATAAAACTATTATTTTCATTCGAATGACCCCTCGCCTCAAAATGCGTGTTTTCAATATCAAAACCTATTTTTTAAGAATTTCCTAAGAACTTTAGTGAAAATAAATTTACAATACATGTTCCAAAAGTTCTCATATTTGGTTTTTCAAAACCACTTTGTGTTTTCCAAATTACACATCCCTTTATATGATTTGTTAGTTTATGAAGCACTAGTTTCCATACACTTTGCATAAACCCCTATAAAGTACATCTCTACTACTGACTTGTGGAACCGAGGTTCTACTGTTGAAGAAGAAGAACGAGGTTGATCGATGAATACCGAGGAAAGATAACTTCCAGTGGATGGCACTAGACTGAGTCGTATTCTGTAGAAGATTTGAAGACTTTACGTGGTCTACTTAGTCGTGCTAAGTAGTCTAAGTCGATTGCGCTGTTAAATTCTTTATAGTGTTGAATAAAAGGTTTTTCCCAAAAGGAAATTTTTCCTACTTCTTCATGGACTTTCTTGTTTTGGTTTAACTTATTTAAATTTGGACTTCACCTCTACTTGAATGCTAAATTAATTTAAAGATAAAATTTGGAAAAATTAAATTTGTGTGTGGTTGGCCTAATATAGGAATCATTCCATAGAATCTTGCATTCTCAATATATAAGAGAAAAGTGTAATTGCCAAAGATGATCGTCAATGGCATAATTATATATGTTGAAGCTATACAAAAATCAAAGGGCAATGATATTATAAATCAACTCACAATAAATTAATGCTGACAAATAATATATTAGCCAAAATGAGAAAATTCTATGATGGCATAATTCGAGTCTCTTAATATACATGGTGTATATGGACATATAGTAGGAATCCCAAAAGATGTTAACCCCGAAGGTTGCAAATGAGTATTTATAAGAATGTTAAGCGTCAAAACAAAAGAAAAAGATAATGATCTGCGGCACAAGATTTTCTGAAGAAACCAAAATTGATTATATATGAACATACCATCCCATTACGGTCGTAAATACTTTTCAAATATCTAACCATCTTAACAATTTTTTGAAATATATTATATGAGACTCGTGAATATTATACCGGCTTCTATATACGGGACATAGACAAAGAATAAATATAAAATCCTAAAAGAGTTTTCTTTGCCAAAAGCAAATATAACGAGTACTTACTCAAATGCAATAAGACGTTCATTGTATAGCAAGAAATCCAAATGAATATACGTATAAATGTTTTAGTAAATATTTATCTAATGAAGGGTGTGAAAATAATAATATACGCAAATGTGCTATTATGAAACGTACTTAATGGATATGCTCTTGAAGAGATTAATTAAAATTCAAAATATCCAAATAAGGAATTTAAAAATGAATGACCTTGGGGTGACTAGTCATTGTCTCGTCCTGCCAGTCAAGCACATTTTATGTTTAACTCGGATCCATTAGTTAAATTGATTGAAAAATCCTGCAATTCTTTAACAAGTATTAAGTATACAATTTTAGTATATCAATGGTCTCCGGTATTTCGATATTGAATTATCTATATCATCCTAAAGAGGATGATAAATATAAATTTGGTCACAAATTACCATATGCGCATGTTATTATAGTATTTGGTTTGGAAGTACCATCCTTGTACGATATTAGTAAATTGCTATACATGACACAATGCATGATACTGGATATTATAGTTGTAGTCAATATCTTGGAAAAAAATTATTATGATCGACTTGCAAAGCATGGAACTAATATCAACATTATGGGATACACTCGTGAAATTATTGGTGAGATACTTTTAAATCTAACTATTCGTGTCTAGTTAGTTAGATAGATGTAGGTTATCTCTTGAATCCTCAAAATGAACAATAAAAACAATTATGCCTTGACTCAAATGACATATGTTCCCACTACGTCATATGATGGGTGTGACAACCTGAATATAACAATGATAAATTATGATTGAGTCATACTTATCTTATGTGTTATTTATAAGATTTTGTTTAAATATATAATGTTATGTTAATATATTTTAGTCTATTGTACCTTTAAAAATTATGAAATATCAAGATGGTTACAAACAACCAGATTTAAGATTTTCAGTAGGAATATTCATGATAGAGACTAGTTTTAACCCTTATAATGTGACAATTTTGTCAAGGTAAAAAATACATAGTTGTATATGTCTGAGTTAGGTTTTTAACACAATAAATGGTGTGTTAAAGGATATCCCAGTAATAAGTTATACCGAATTTACAAATCGAGGGCCATGTTGCTCATCCTTTTAAGTGATATATCATCTTTTAGTACATCAAATGTTTTAATTTGATTGGTTGTAGAAGGAGGCTAGTTTTTCCAACTTTAACCTCTTTATATCATCTCTTTCTTCATCAATATTAAGTCTTGCTTCAGTTTTAAGAATATTTTCTTGATGAGAGAGAAATGAGAAGTTTAAGGAATAAATGGTTATAAGAAAGGGGAATATACCAAATAGTCCCTCGGAGTTTTTTAAATACACGTTTAGTCCAAGCTTTTTTATTTTGCGCCAAAAAGTCATTCACCATGCCAAAAAGGTTTTCCCATGCCGCTGGCACTGACCTTTAAAGATAAGAGAATAAATGACTTTTTGGTACAAAATAAAAGGCTTGGACAAAGTGTGTATTAAAAAATGTTTGAGGGACTTTTTGGTATTTGATCCTATAAGAAAAGCTAGGCAAAATTCTAGGAAAACTATGTGTCAATATTAGTTTATTCTTGGATTATACTTATTGAAAGCATCTAAGTCATCAATTATTGATTATAATTTCATTTTCATTTTCCTTTGTATTTGTATGTATATGTTCATACGTAAGATGAGTTCTATATGTAAGCTATATTACGATGTATAAAACTCCCTTGTATTCAAACTTGTATATATTTTTTTATAATTACTAGAATTTAGTAATTACAATTGGAGATAAAAATTAACTCATATATGAAAATCATATCCAAAATGTAGAACTAAACTCCTTATCGTTAGACCTTGGTGATGGTTCTAAGTTGGAACATAATTGTTGTTTGCATAATGCATTTAGAATCTTAAGTTTGATAAATCGTTTTACATAGAAAATGAACTCTAAAAATTTTGAAACTTTAATTTTGTATTATTCAGTATGTGTATGGATAATGGGTGGAAAATCATAGGAAGTTATATTATAGAAAAATTATGAAAATTCCTGGAAGTTGATTGAACAATTGAGGAGCTTTTAGGATAGATTTAATATGTTGTAAATAAATGGTGATATATTACTTTAGGAAGCTTAAAAATTACACCGTCACTTATAATGGAAATTATATTCAGATATATTTTCTTATTGACAAGTTTGGATGCCTGTATTTGTAAAAATTATGAATGTAGAATGGTTAAGAATAAAGGATGACAGTTTGATGTCATATTAGATATCACATGAAAGAATATTATAATCTCCTCCATTTAAAGGGTATTTTGAGTACATGTTCCACGATTATATATATTGATGAGTATACTTTTATGTTTATTTGGTTTTATTTATAAATTCCTTACAAAACATTTTCTAAGGTTGAATGCTTATAACTTTATCAATATAAATACCATCGCATCATCGTTACAAAAGTTTAATGGAATTCTACTTATGTGGGGTTATATTGTGAGTGTATAATCACTAAATGTTACATAAATATATAAAGATGATATGTCGCGCCCCGACTTAATTTTGTTAAACTCGTCCTTTTAATTAGAGATAAATTGCCTTAAACAATGCTTTAATTTAAATCTCTAAGGAAAATAGCATAAATTTTTTTTCCAAAGGTATGTGTAGATGAAAACATAACTGCCTTTACTTATAACTTATAAGTACTACATAACTTTACATAACCAAGATCCTTAGTTTAATAATTACATAAAATAAATCTTGATATTCAAACCATACTAAATATCCGTCACTCCCCCGTTTTAAGGTCCTAACTTGTCAGTGAACTCCAATTTATAAGCATACCTGAAACAAAACATTATAGGAGTGTAAGCTATAAAGGCTTAGTGAATGACCACATACCACACATATAACCAATTTGAATAACCATTTTTATTTTGTTCTAATGCTATAACCCAACAGGAATTGTGAAACTCTCGCAAGCCTGGACCCGCCACAGTCTAATTAACCCACCACAGTTATTAGGGACCACCAAATCCCTTTATTAGGCCCGAGTACACAAACTTTTAAGTTGGATTAACAGGACCACCACATCCCGTAGGACCCATCACAGTCCTTAACATTAGATAAAGGACTCACTAGTCCAAATCAATATATAACATCGCTTAACATTTTTAATCATATGAATATGTTTCATAATTACAACATCACTCCCATAAACATTTTTAACACATGTGTTTAACTACACATTTCCATATGAAATTATAAGCATTTATATTTCATAAGGAAGGTCACTCACCTTGGATTTAGTGTTAAGATTAATACCAACTACTTCCTTGGTATGGTAGTATTAGCTGCTTCCCCACCTAACAAGTCAATATCATTAGTATTTGAATACACCGATTAACATCAAACCCGGTAATACATCACATCATTTGGTTAATCAAAAATAACTAATGAGGAATTAAATATGACACTTCACATTTATATAACACACAATTAATTACGGTTCTAACACAATTTACGGAATTAATTTATGAATTCGCTAGACAAAGTTATGTCCATTTTATTACAACCTTTTCCAAATCGTTTCTCAACAAAAACAACAACACAACTTCAACTTCCTGGAATTTTCATAATTTTTATACAATTTAACTTTGCATGATATTCCACCCAATATCAGTAAACATATTTAATAATACAAAATTAATGTTTCATAATTTTTAGGGCTCATTTTCTATGTCGAGCAAAACGTCAAACACCTGGTATGCATTCTTGTTCCTTTAGGGCAGATTTTAAACCAAAACTTCAAACTATCACCAAGGATTCATTCGTTGGTATTTTTACACAATTTTTGGATATGTTATACATGCATGAGTATATTTTACTCTCCAACTTGAATCACTCAATTCCAATAATTATTCCATGTTTTATGCCATTTTTAGTATAACTAGGTCAAAATACAATATTAAGGCATAACTTAACATTTTTAACCATACATAACCTTGACCTTGAGTATAATTCATGGAAACATATAATAAACATGTTTTAGTATAAATATACATCATAATCATGAATTTTTTAAATCAAAATGCTTTACAAAAAGATGATGTAAATTTAGGACTTTAAAGTATGCATTTACGATTCTAGCTCCAGTTTTAACTTATGTTCTTAACCCATCCTTGTTCCAACACAATTCAGCAATATGGGCATCATTAAAATATATATCCAAATCAAAAATAAAAACATGATAAGTATATAACTCATCCATGAGACCAACTTTAATAAAGATGTAATTACCTTACGAGGATTCCTTGATTTATAGAAAATTTCCAAAGATTTATTCCTTAACTTTCTTCTCTTTCTCTCTCTTTAGGAAAAACTCTTGTTCATGGCTGAATTTTATGAACCAAGGGGTTGTGTTATGAATTTTAAGTCGTCCAAACCATCACCCACCCTTTATCCAATCAAAAAATAGCACATGGTGTGCTAATAAGACAATTGTCACTCAAGGGATGGACAAATTTGCCCTTGTTTCGTACTTTCGGTATAACTTCTTGTACGAGCCTCCGTTTAACCCACTGTTTGTTGTGTTATAATATTAATTAATATATCTGCAACTTTCATAATTTATGTTTTCCCAAAATCATAAACTAATACGCCTAATTTGGGCTTCGAACAGGAAAGTAGCAATTTACCGAAAATCTCAAAACTTTCACATTTGTCGACCAAACATTGCCAATTTCGTATCAACACCCTTATTTATTTTTATAAGCATAATCATGCATTAAAAATATAATTTATGATGCATTAATCACATAACTAATCATATGTTCTAAACATGGTATCCCCGATCATAAGCTGAATTAGCACCTAATGTAAACAACACATATATCACATGAGCATGCATCCCCTAAACATGATAATTAACATGTTTAACACACATAACCAATTTATAACTTATAACTCCTAAGTTATAATTAATCATGTAATTAACCTTCCTAATCATGTTTTAGGGACTTACATGATACTTATTGTTTGAATTTAGTAATGATTTAGTCGGATTGACAGATTTAAGGTTTAACCCACCAAGTTTAGCTCCACCTTGGGGGAATGCAAACATATAGTTGAGAACTCAAGGTGAGTGTACTCACTGGAAAGATGTATATGTATATTATTATGGATATGATCCACAAATTATGAATATAAAATTGTGCATTTTGTTTTACCAAAATGGGAGGTTAATCCCCTACCCGGAGTGGGGGAGGATTGTCTATTACAGACAATGGGTTACTCCCCGACTAGGAATGGGGGAGAATTGTCTATTAGAGACAAGATATGTGAATCATGATTCAGAAAGTTGGGTCATTCTTCATGAATGGATCAGATAAGTTTATATATTATTATATGGATATTATTTATTACATTTAACTTTATGCAATAGTATAGTATTGATGCATTCACTGAGTTATTTTGCATACGGTACCTATGTTTATGTTTTTCAGGTATCGTGATATCACTGCCAAATTTAGGAGGTCAGGTTGGGTTAGCAAGGAATGGATAATACAGTGATTTTGTTTTAATGTAAATGATGTAATTAAGTCAAATTATCCTTCATCATGTTTGTATAAGGATAAGTACTTTAATATTATGAAAAGTTTTTAGTTTTATGGATTTATGTTGATGACACTAGATTAAGACTTTTGTTTATGGTTTGGACAGTTTAATTATGATTTGACTCACTTTGACTTTCAAACTTAATTATAAATAATTGGGTTTGGGTGTGTCACCTTTTGGTATCATAGCCTAGGTTTTAGAGGTTCTAGAGTTAAAAGAGTCTAGATTTGGTAGTGGATATAAGAATCATGATTTATTTTATACTAACGATTATGTTATGAAGACATGTATATATGCATGTTGTTCTATTTTGGATTCATTTTAGAAATAAAAGAGTGTAACGAGGGAATGTTAATGCGAGTATAGAGGATAAGGTTTTTAATATTCCTGCAGCAGCAGAGGTTGAACAACTTGCATATATAAATATAAAACTCGAACCAAAACAATTTACAGATATGAAAAAAATGGCATGTGCTATAACTTTAATAGAAGAGCAACAAGCTAGGTTTATGGGTCTGATAAAAGAACAACAAGCTAGGAAATTGGAGGCACAAGCGTTGCTAGGGTTGAGGAGGTGATACAGCGAGAATAGAGGAATAATTCATGCGAGAAGTTTATTAAGATAAATCCACAATCATTTGAAGGGGCAATTGATCCTACTGAGGCAGAAGTATGGGTTGAAGTGATTGAAATTATTTTTGCATTAATAAGAATGCCTAAAAATCAACAAGTGATCTTAGCAACATATATGCTAAAAGGAGAAGCGAAGTATTGGTGGGATGCCACTAAACATTTGTTAATTACTCAATGGGTGGGAATATGATATCATGGGATGCTTTTGTTAATGCTTTGTATAATAAGTATTTTCCTCCAATATATCAAAAACAGACGGAGAACGAATATTTTATGTTGAATCAAAGAAGGATGATAGTTAGAGAATATGAATCTAAACTTACATCCTTATCTACATTTTATTTGAGGTTTATACAAAATGAGGAAAACATGTGTAGTCAATTCTATGATGGACTAGATTTGGTCATTAAATCACGGTTGTCAGATTTAGATACGGCTAATTATTCATCCTTGGTGAATAGATCCATGCTAGTAGAAAAAGATGTGAATGAAGCAAGAGGGAAACGAGAACAAGGTGTAAAGAGAAGAAAATTTTATCCGAATTATACAGAATATTCCAAGTCTTGGAGTGCAGAAATTTTAGGATGGTAGGGATATGGTAAGTAGTTCGCAAAGGGATAAAGTTAGTATTGGAAGAGGTTCAGGAGCACAAGGAAATCCAAATGCTTGTTTCTTTTGTGGGGCATCAGGTCATATAAAGATAAATTGCCTAAAGTTACTGAATGTAGAATGTTTTAACTGTTATCAAAAGGGTCATCTGAAAAATAACTATCCTATGTTAGCAAGAACAGATTCGGTTAGTACTGTGGGGCCCAGTAAAGTATCATCTCTAGGAAGTAGAACTACAAGAAAAGTCATTGGACAAGCAAGTGGATTGAAATTTGGAGGACGAGTGTTTGATATGACATTGTAAGATGCTCATGCTACACCGAAAGTCGTTATAGGTAAACTTTTTATTGCCAATAAATATCTATATGTGCTCATTGATTCTGGATCTACGCATTCATTCATACCATTATTTATTATTTCATGTTTGGGTAAATCATATTCATTTCTTAATTGTGTCTTATATATTTCTACCCCAATAGAAAATGCAATTTTGGTTGAACGTGTTTATTATGATTGTGTTTTATGAATGGGTGAGCGAGATTTATATGTTGATTTGATACCACTGGCCATTTGGGATTTTGATATTACATTGGGGATAGATTGGTTATCATCATATCATGCTTATATTGACTATTTTTTAAAAGAATTTACATTTCATCTGCCAAATAAATCTGAGTTTCGATTTATAGGATAAAGGAATGTCGTTCCTAATTATCTTATATCAGCAATTAAGATAGGGAAGCTATTAAGTAAATGATGTATAGATTATTTAGCCCGTGTGGTTGATAATATTAGGAGGCACATAAAATTAAAGATATACTAGTGGTTAAAAAAAATTAATGTCTTTCCAGAGGATTTGTCAGTATCGCCGCTTGATAGGGAAGTAGAGTTTTCCATGGAATAAGTTCTAGGTACTAGTAGAATTTCCCTTGATCCATACAAAATGGAACCAACAGAGTTAAAATAATTGAAAGTGGAATTACAAGATCTGATAAGAAGAGGTTTTATTCGGCCTAGTATTTCACCATGGGGAGCCCTAGTGTTATTTGTGAAAAAGGAAGATGGAACAATGCGATTATATATTGATTATCGATAGTTAAACAAGGTGACCATTACAAATAAGTTCCCTCTACCACGATGATTTGTTTGATCAATTACAAGGGGCCGTAGTGTTTTCAAAGATTTATTTGAGATCAGGTTACCACCAATTGAAAGTAAAAGATAATAATATTTCTTAGACAGCTTTTCAGACTTGATATGGACACTATGAACTTTTGGTGATGCCATTTGGATCAACTAATTTCCAATCGTTTTTATGGATCTTATGAACTGATTATTCCACCCCTTTATTGATTTATTTGTGATTGTGTTCATAGATGATGTGTTGATTTACTCACATAGTATGGAGGAACACGAGAAACATTTGAGACTTGTGTTACAGATTTTACAAGAGAAGAAATTATTTGCTAAATTCAACAAGTGTGAGTTTTGGTTAAATGAAATTGTGGTTTTAGGGCATGTTGTCTTGGGGAATGGGATATATGTTGATCTAAAAAAGGTATAAGCCATTGTCTAATGGAAGAGTCCTAAAAATGTGATCGGGATTAAGAATTTTCTACGATCGGCAGGTTACTATCGTAGATTTATTAAGGGGTTTTCATCAATAGAGCTACCGTTGACAAAGTTGACTCATAAAGAAGTGAAATTTGTGTGGGATACAGAATGTAAGAGTATTTTTAAAGAATTAAAGAATCGGTTAGCTTCATATCCTATACTTACTATTCCCTGTGGGAATGAGTCTTTTGTGATCTATACAGATGCTTCATTTCAAGGGTTAAGATGTGTTCTTATGCAGAATGGGAAAGTAATCGCATATGCATCTAGACAAGCCATTATTTTTTCTTTGAAGTTGTGGAAACATTACTTGTATAGAGAAACTTGTGAGATATTTACGGATAATCAAAGTTTGAAATATTTGTTTACACAAAAGGAACTGACTTGAGACAGAGGCATTGGATAAAGCTGATTAAAAACTATAACTGTATAATCCATCATCATCCTAGGAAGGCCAATATGTAGTAGCAGATGCTTTGAGTCAAAAATCATTAGGGATTATTGGTTGCATACAGTGTGCATGTGTTGGAAAGATTCATGGCTTGGAATTGATGGGGATTGAATTAAAGTTATCAAAAGAGGGAGGAATATTAGAATATGTTATAGTGAGACCTTTATTGGCAGAACGCATTAAAAATTTACAAAAAAATGACACATTCCTTGAGAAGAAGAAACATTAGGTTCAGGATGGTAGGAGAGTGACTTTGAAATTAAGGATAATAAATCATTGTTTTATAAAAATAGAATTTGTGTACCAACTGATTCATCCTTAAACTGGGATATATTATAAGAGGCATATAGTTCTATTTATTATATGCATCATGGAGGTACCAAAATGTATAGAGATTTGAAAGAGTATTACTAGTGGAATAATATGAAACGTAAGATTGTAGTATTTATAGCTAAATGTTTAGTATGCCAGCAAGTGAAGGCGGAACATCAGAAGCTGGTAAGATTATTACGGCTATTGCCTATTTCAAAACGAAAGTGGGAGCATATAACGATGGATTTTGTAATAGGATTACCACGGTCACAAAAGTGCATGATTCTATTTAGGTGATTATTTTCCGATGACAAAGTCAACTCATTTTCTTCCAGTTAAGATCACATACATTATTGACAAGTATGCACGTATATACGTTGTTCACATGGGACACTGGTGTCAATTGTATCAGAATGAAATCCAACGTTCACTTCTAAATTTTGGCCTCATTTATAAAGTGCCATGGGCACCAGTTTAAAGTTCAGTATCGCATTTCATCCACAAATAGATGGACAATTGGAAATGACGATTCAAATATTAGAATACATGTTACGATCTTGTTTATTAGATTTTAAGGGTAGTTGGGATGATCATTTTCCATTAATGGAATTCTCTTATAATAACAGTAATCAGTCTACCATTTGTATGGCTCCTTATAAAGATTTATATGGGAAGATATGTAGAACGCCTTTGTGTTGGAATGAAGTATCTGAAAGAAAAATTGTGCATCCTGAATTGATATATATGAGAACTTAAAAGATTAAAACAATTTGGGAACGGATTAAAATAGTGCAAAGCAAGCAGAAATTTTATGCGGATAAAAGAAAGTATCCATTGAAATTTCAAGAGGGAGATTTTGTATTCCTACGTATTTTATCGTGAAAAAGCGTCATGAGATTTGAGAAGAATGGGAGGCTTGTATTCCTACGTATTTCATTGTGAAAAAGCGTCATGAGATTTGGGAAGAAGGGGAAGTTAAGTCTAAGATACATTGGTCCATACGAAGTGTTGGAAAGAATTGGGACCCTAGCAAATAGATTGACACTACCTGCAGAGTTGTGTTATTTGCATGATGTGTTTCATGTACCGATGCTTCGTAAGTATTTGGCAGATCCATCGCATCAATTGAAAACTCAACCTTTTGAATTGAAAGAAGACTAGTCTTACATTGAGGAACCAGTGGAAATTCTTGATCGTAAGGAGAAAGTATTAAGGAATATTTATTCCCATAGTTAAAGTGTTGTAGAGGAGCCATGGGATTAAAGAAGCAATTTAGGAAATGGAGGATATCATGAGGAAACAATATCCCCATTTATTTGGTAATTGACATTAATATTTAATTTTGGGGACGAAATTTTCAAAGGAGGGAATGACGTAACCACGCGTCTAATAATTTAGAGAGAGAAATATAACTAAGCTTTTACTAAAAAATTCCAGTCCCCGAATGAGGAAGAGTTGTGGTCTATTTATAGGATAGGGAGGTGAACACTAAAGGAGTAACTAACCAATGTGGGGCTTATTCCCATCTATACAATAAGCCTGATACTCAAGCACTCACCTAAAGCCCATCCTCTAAATAGACCAATACAATATGAAATGAAATAAAATAAAATGCAACATAAGAAGAAACTATGATTAACTAATATATATATAGCCAAAAATAAAAGAGGATATGACAAAAATATCCCTCGGATCACATCATGCTCCCCGTCTTCCAAAAAGCTCGTCCTCGAGCGTGTGGAGGAACGCCACCAAAAGGAACCATCCTTTATGGACTCCGCCAAATGCCATGAAAGTCGTCCTCTAAATCAACCTGAATATCGGCTTGAAAAGTGGCCGAGCATCGAGGCCAAAAACATTCAATGAGAGTCTTCCACCATAAAACCATCATCATACCCAAATAAAATCAACCACGTGTCAACCGTGGGGGCATAAATGGAGGGTGGGGGTGAATTTGGGTGGGGTTATGGGTATAGAGTTGGAATTGTAGAGGGGTGAGGGATAAAAATGAGTTAAGATAGGGTGGGGACTGAAATTTTAAATTTTGGGGGGTATTAGTCGTTGGAGGAGAGTTAAGAAAAGGGTGAAGATGTGAGAGAAAGTGGATGGGAGAGGGGTAAAACCCTAGAATTAGGTGGGTGGGATAATTTAGGAGTTATTCGCATTAAAAAGGTGGAAAAAAATAGGGGTTTGGAAGGCTTGGCGAGCTGTCCCACCCTAGTTGACCGGAGGTCCTACAGTCCGGTGATTGGAGTTGGCCAAATGGAATAAAAATAGAGGGGGTGGGTCGCTCAGGGGTGAGAAATATGGATCCGAAGTTGGATCGTTTATCGGACCACCAGAAGGGGGTGGGGGAAAGGTGTCGAATTCGCTAGAGCCGAGGAAAAAATGGACGGTAGAGGCTGTTGTAGGGGTATTTTTGGGGTGGGGTCGTTGAGCGAAGTTGTAGATTGGGATAAGAATGGGGCGTGGGAGAAGTTTGGGGGAATTTGGAGGAGTTTAAAACATTTTCGGCGACCAAAAAAGTGACAGTAGTAGGAGGCGGCAGGGGGCTGGTGGCGGCAGGAGGGTGGTGTAAGGTTGGTGGAGTTAGGGTGGGTAGTTAGGGCGGTGGAGATGAAAATGTGGTAGCCAATGTGAGACTAATGCGTTTAGATATATCCTAAGTTTGATAAATCCTAATATATGCAAAGCATATCCAAAAGTTATAATTATAACTCCTTGTGGTTAGACCTTGGTGATGGTTGTAATTTGGTATATAGTTCTTGTTTGCATAATGCGTTTAGATATATCCTAAGTTTGATAAAGCTTTTGTTATTGAAAATGAACTCTAAAAATTATGAAACTTCAATTTTATATTATTAAGTATCTGTATGAAAAATGGGTGAAAATCATGGGAAGTTATGGTATATAAAAATTATGAAAATTCTTGGAAGTTGTCTGAACAATAAAGGAACTTGAAGGACAGATTTAATATGTTGTAAGGAAATAGTCATATCTTGTTCTAGGAAAATTAAAAAATTACCCCGTTACTTGTAATGGAAAGTATATTCAGATATGTTTTCATATTGATAAGGTTGGACGCCTATATTTGTAAAATTTATGAATATATAATGGTTAAGAATAGAGGACGACAATTTGATGCCACACTAGATACCCCATGAAAGAATATTCTTATCTCCGTCTTTCAAAGGGTATTTTGAGTACATGTTCCACGATTATATATACTGATGAGTATACTTTTATGTTTATTTTGTTTTATTCATAACTTCCTTGCAAAGTATTTTTAGGGTTGAATGTTTATAACTTTGTCAACATAAATACCATCGCATCATCGTTACATAAGTCATGGAATTCTGCTTAAGTGGGGTTATATTGTGATTGTATATAAAAGTTACATAAATATATTACAATGATACTTATGATTTGAATTCAGTGTTGATTTAGTCGGATTGACATGTTTAAGGTCTAACCCACCAGGTTCAACTCCACCCGAGGGAAATGCAAACATATAGTTGAGAACCCAAGGTGAGTGTACTGAGTGGAAAGATGTAAATGTACATGGTCATGGATGTGATGAGGAAATTATGAATATGAAATTGCTCATTTCGTTTTATCAAAATAGGAGGTTACTCCTCGACCCGGAATGGGGGATGATTGTCTATTACAGACAATGGCTACTCCCTGACCAGGAATGAGGAAGAATTATCTATTGCAGACAGGATATGTGAATCTTGATTCGAAAAGTTGGGTCATTCTTCATGAATGGACCGGATAAGTTTATACATTATTATATGGATATGATTTATTGCATTTAACTTTATGCAATAGTGTAGTAATGATTCATTCACTGAGCTATTTTGCTCACAATTCCTATATTTATGTTTTTCAGGTATCATGCTATCACTGCCAAATCTAGGAGGTCGGGTTGAGTAAGCAAAATATGGATAAAACTGTAGTTTTGTTTAAATGTAAATGATGTAATTAAGTCAAATTATTCTTCAAGCATGTTTATATAAGGATAAGTGCTTGATATTATGAAAAAAAATAGTTTTATGGATTTATGTTGATGACTCTAGATTAAGACTTATGTTTATGGTTTAGATAGTTTAATTATGGTTCGACTCACTTTGACTTTCAAACTTAATTATAAGCAACTGGGTTGGGGTGTATCAAAGGCAATGGTGTTTATATAGCTTAAATTTAAAGAGGCTACATCGAAGGAGATATGACTAACACATTTTAATACTTCTACATACATGAACTCTAGAAGAGTTTTGCAACACATAAACTCCAGAAGAGAGGTGCAATTGAAGTCATATATATCAGATAAAGTGACATGTTCACTCCTCTTCACCAATGTCGTGTGAAAATCGAGCTTCTAAAGAAAAATGAAATTGAAGTAACAACCTATCAAAACTATTCACCACGTCAAAGTAGCATTTCAGAAGGTTGTTTAAGAGACCGATATGCATCGATTCAATCATTAGAGAAATGTCATAATCAGGGAGAACATTTGATCAGGGGAAGAATCTAATAATATGATATTTTGGACACATGCGCATTGTACTCTTTTTCTTTTAACTAGATGTTTTTCCCGTTAGAGTTTTCAATTAAAGGTTTTAACGAGTTAATATTAAGCACGTCCAACACCGATTCAATGATCACTAAAAATTGTACTCTTTTTTCTTCACTTCGATTTTTTCTCAATGGATTTTTCCTTAGCAAAGCTTTAATGAGGCAGTGCATATAGAGTACATCGAAGAGGGAGTGTTATAAAATATGTATTTAGTAAATTTTCACTGGCATTCCACAATTATTAAAAGTTCTATTGGGATATCTTATTTTGTAACTTAAATGCAAATCATACCCTTGAACATTCACACATCAATAAAATGAAAAAATTATCTCTAAATACTCTCTGTATCCCCTTTATTTTACAACAATTTTTAACCCATATTCTAAGCTATTTGATTAAAATTTGCCCAAGCTGGCTATCCAAAATTTAAAGAGTGGCGATGGCCCTAACCAAACTTTTGTTTAGTTTTTTAGACTTTAGTCCCATTTTAAAAAATTTAATTGACACTCATTCCATGTATTTTCATAATTGTAATTAGTCTCATACTCTCTCATAACCCTCTTCAACCTCCCTTTTATATTTTCTTAAAAAATGACACATGTCCTATGGCCATTTTAACCACAACTCCATAGGATTAACAACTAAAAATAAAAAGACAGGAGATCAAACGTAACTAAATCATCACATCTGAAACTAAATACTAAAGATTCCACTTTAATTTAGTTTTGCCAACCTAGGTCAAAATATAGCTAAACATTTAAAATTATCTTTTATTGACTCACTTTTCTTAATATCCTAATGTGTTTTTAATACATTTTTAATACAGTGATTGACATGTTAATAAAGTTTTGAGTGATCAATGTATTCAAAAAACACCAGCTGTCATCGTGTGTCAATAAAAGGGTATCCCATAAAATTATTGTTCTTTACCGAGACAAAATGCACTAATGTGAAGGTGTTAGTATCTATTTTTCTCACAGCAAATTTTGCATAAATAACAAGGATGACAGATGCACTTGATCAAATGGCAATAGACAATTGATATAACGCAACTCCAAGGATGAAAATTGTCACTACTTATTTTATAGAACATGGACATTAAAAAGTTATCCAGTCACACACACAAGTGATAATACACCACAAGTCGAACAATATAAATATACCCACGTAGGTTGTCTTTCTAGAAACACAAAATCACCCTCTGCCTCAAACCAGCTAATACATGATCCAAAGAGCTTCTGGAGTTGTATCCTATCTCTCTCTATTATACATGCATAACTCGCTACTTCCAAAGGTAAATTGCAACTCAAAAACGTTTTAACCTCTCTCTAAGCTCACTCGGGTATATTACTACAGAATCCACACAGAGGCCACCTTTAGTGTGTGTGCAATCGATCTGCGTCATCGAAAATTTGATTTTTGTTGGTTTGGTGGAGTCCTCGACAACGAAGTCCCCTACGTGGTAGTGGACCCATTTTCCAGGTTCATCCAAATAACACTGGGATATTGCCTGCTGACCGTCTGATGTTGAAAGCTGGAACCGAACAGGCTTTATATCCCAGCCGTGGACGTGATCGGAATTACAAACTCTGCGACTGAACCTCTTAGATGTGCGTCCCAGCTGCAACCTGAAGAAGAGGCTATAAGTTCCTGCTGGGAATGGGAACTCTACATAGCCGTCGACTTCAAACCACCAGATTTGCTGGAGATACGCAACTGAGCAGAATCTATATATGCAACAAAAGAGCTTCAAGTCAATACTTCTTCAAATGGGGTGTGTGTGTGTGTGTAGCATTTGAGACTTAAATATGAAGAAAAACAATCTTAGGGTGTGTTTTGACCACAAATATTAAAACATAGTTGAGTTTAAATTTGTTGAACGATTTAAACAAGGTCAACGTGACCCTCAAATGTTATTAAGTAGAGCACTAAAATCAGAGGGGGCTACAGCTGAGTCATCAATTCTCTCAAACAATAACATTTGCTATCAACAAATATAAACTGAAAATAATTCATTTAAATGAAAATTGTAAAAACCAGGAGAATAGATGAGTGACCTGATATATTCTTACTTTTCCAATTTTCTATCATTTTCAAAGTTTTCTCACCAAATCACTCTTATCCATTTTCCATTTTTTTATAATGATGAATTGTTTTTCAATTTTTTTCCAACTATGTAATAAAAAACACCCCTGTGATGGTATGTATGACATCATGATCAACAAGAACAACAATTTAGATTTAAAATTGGTAAGAGTAATTAGCAAGCAAGAATTGGGTATCAAACTAAAAAAAAAAAAAAATGAGGGAAACTCGCAATTTCCAAAATTGCAAATTGTGAATGCACGAAGTTTTAAGGTTAAGACAGGACCACAAATTAAGGTAAATAAAAGTAGGAAATGTCAGAAACACAAACACAATGGAAACGTCATGAATCAGATCAATAAAGTGGAAAAGCTATATAGAATACTTCTAAACCAGATCAAATAAATGAATGGTATATCTCCTTCCCATATATTCCCTTACGAATAAACTATGTCCATTTTACATTAATGCGACAGTTGCCCTCAATAAATTAAACAAGTAAATTCAAGAATTTGAAGCAAATTGTAGATCAAGGGCCCTAAACATTAACTTCATCTTAGTTCAACAAATGTTCTGATTTCCACCAATTTAAATTATATCAAATTCATTAATCACCAAATTGATATAAATTCCTAATACATTAGATCCCTTTCTTAATTCATCCCGGCATCTCATCGACGAGTGGGCTGTGTGTACTTAAGGAGATAACTAAGATTACAAATGAAACGTTGTTTAAGCCCTTTTCCTCAAAGAAAATTACAAAAAAACAGGAATCTCGGATATTGGAACCATATGGAGGGCAATAATTTAACGCAACCAGTTAAAAAAACATAATTACAAATGAGGAAAAATTCACAAAACCAAATCAAGAAATTAAATTACAAAA
The DNA here is from genome assembly GCA_949130495.1 of Sambucus nigra. NCBI lineage: Eukaryota > Viridiplantae > Streptophyta > Magnoliopsida > Dipsacales > Adoxaceae > Sambucus > Sambucus nigra. The sequence goes on from OX422208.1 coordinate 359,096,639, forward strand.
AATAAAGCAATAATATATTTCCAAAACTCCTCACCTGGACTCATCTGTTGGTATACGGCTCCAATATCTTCGATCATCTATGCCAGTTATTGCCAACCCATTTGAAGATATTGACAAACAAATCCTCCCCGAGCTTTTATCCAGCCAAACTTTCTGCACATGACCCAAATTCAAAAACCCATAAAACAAAATTAACATTTTTATCCTCCAGAAAAGAAATAGCCCATTAAATCGCAAACAAAACAAAACAAAACAAAACAAAACAGAACAAAACAAAAACCTTTGTGCCTTGATCGAAAGAATTGTGTCGAGATAGCCTGGCATAGATATCTCTCTTGCACAAATTGGAAGGGAAATTATCAAAGACTCTTTGAATAAGAGAATCAGAATTGGAGGGTAATTTGGATTCCCAAACAAAATCAGCAGACGAAGCGCCGCGAAAAGCCCGGTTGAGAAGAGCGAGTTTACAGATCTCGGGTGGGTCCAAATACTGAAGAACCGAAGCCACACAACTCTCGGGCAAGTCTCCGAGACCGGGTTTGGATGGCGTGCGAGTAGAAAGGAAAGAAAAACCAGAACCCATTAAGATTTCATGAAAATAATTAATTTTGAGGAGAGGATCGATATGGGTTTGTTGGTATGTATTTAAATATTTTGGATATAGGTATAGAGAAGGGACAGCTTAGAAGGAGGAAGAAAGATGACACAAATTGGGGGGATTTGGATTTGGTGTATCCAGTGGGACTTATAAAGAACGCCTCTACAGTTTGGGTGTCCTTTTTTTGTTTTTTTCCGCGGGCGACCATACAGATGGCGAGAGAAGGGTCCTTATAATTTTAACCCAAAAATATCTCCAAAATATCAACAAAAAAAAAATAATTAAATATACACTTTATTAACAATTCCCAAAAGTATTATGTTTTTTTATTTACTCAAAATATTTAAAATAGCCCTAAATAATCAAAAAATAACACACTATAAGCTTTTCACATTCCACCAAAAGAAACTCTTTCACAATTAAATCTAGCCATTTTCACCTTCTTCATTTGTGTAAAAGGCTTGTTTTTTATTATTTCTTTGTGTTGTGGTATTGTTATGATAGAAAGAGGCTATATTGACAGAGGTGAAATAAAAAAAATTGATATTAAAGCTTCTTAAAAGTTAGACATCCACTACTTGTTGAATGGTTTTGAGGTATTAAAACACCTCTACATACTTTGTAATGTCTAAAATTATCTAAATAATGAAGCAAAATTTTTAGAAAAAACAGTATATATTATACGTACGACGACGGGCCGCCATAGGTGATAGCCTTTTTCGATGGCATCTGGTCGTAATTTCCTTGGAAACTGGTTATCATATTCGGTTTAATGTAAACGTGATATCGGTCCATACAGTTGGACTAAATCCTGGGTGTCACCCGACGATTTCCTGTGGCCGTGTATTCACTTATCATGGTTACATAGAACCGTGTATATTCTAGTAAGGTTTACTCTAACCATATAGTGGACATTTACGGTTTACTCTCACTGTACTCATCGCCAAATCCTTTTTCATTTCTACGTTGCTAATTTTTATCAACTTATCATACCAAATGTATTCTCAATTGTGATTGTATTTCAGATAGATGACATGGTCCTCGATGATTTATTTTGATAAGATTTAGACAATGTTGTCGTACTGAATGTTTCGACTAAATGTTCTTCACCCGAGAAATCGAGCATGTGTGAACAAGGCACAACCGAGAAACCAAAGGCATCAACGTGAACATCGGTGAATAAGGTATGGTTGAAGAACCAACAGCATCAAACACGGGTGGATGTTTGCGTAATTGTTTTCTAGGCTTAATATTATTTATGGAAATAAACAATCATTTACATTAATTTCTCTAAGTGTATGACATAAGCGGACGATCTTAACATTTGATTGTATACTTTGATAGGATGTAGGAGTAGGTGAAGGCATGGATGTTAATGCAATTATAAAAGACCATACAGTCAAATTCACTAATGACGAGGCATGTTTAATTTCCTTATATGTGACAAGATGAAAAATATTGAAATGCAAGGGTGCACAGTGATGCAACAACTGGTGCATTTGCTAACATAGAAGAGTTATGTCCACTAGCATAGGAGAAACAAGTACATAGATGTTGTGGAGGATATCTTTTTCACACATCCTACATTTTGTTTGTTGGTGAAGTGCTTCCCGATTGTACTAGTGATGGATTGCATCTACAAGACCAATCGCTTTAATATGCCCTTATTCGAGATGATTGGAGCCACATCAACAGAGAAATCATTTTGCATTGCCTTTGCGTTCTTAAAGAATAAGAAGGAGGAGAATTTTCTTTGGGCGTTGCACCATTTGCAGTCATTATGCGAGCCGAAAGCATTGTTATGGGTTGTTATTTCTGACAAACAATAGTCTTGCTTAAATGCGGCTCATAAGGTGTTTCCACTTTCCACCCTTCTTTTATGTCTGTTCCATATTCAAAAAAATATAGAGGATGCATGTTCAAAACATGACATTAAAGATCAAGAGAAGAAGTTGTTTATGAAGGGTTGGATTGGGGTGGTGGAGTTGGAGACGAGGCATGATTTTGAAAATTCATGGAAGACTTTCCTTCAAAATTGGCACAAGTATCCTAACATGATTTCTTACATTGCATTTAGCATATGCAACAAGCCTTTAAACCCCTAGGTTACCCTAGTAGGACGAGTTTTGTCTCGTGAGGGTTTGCAGTGAATACACCCACAAAATTCTTTATTGACTCAAATAAAGATCAAAATACTTAAAAAATGTACAATTTAAACTTTTTGAAAAATAATCACCATAAATTCATATTCAAATGTCTCAAACCATAGTGTGTGTGTGCAAAGCCAAAAATTAAACCTCAAACTTCCACCGATTGAGCATTACGTTACTTTCCGAAAATTCGTTTTGATTCAAATTCTTACGGATGCACTCACAAACGAATCACTCGAATTGTGGCTATTTTCTCTCCGTATGCATGATATAAAGAGTAAATATAATGGACACAAATTCATGCATACAAAATTGAAAAGAAGAAAATATATGGTGAAAAGATCTCTTCATCGGAATACAGTTATTAGGAAATGGGAACATCACCTCTAGTTCACACCATTTAATCTCTCATATTATCTTTTCATGTCTTAGCTCTCCATGCGGTAATTAATTTCGCCATTCGGACTCAGTTAGGACTTTTCGGGTTAAAAAGTGTAAAGGGTAAAAATGGGAATGGATGGAATGTTCGGAATTGGAAAATGTCCTTATGACGTCCATTTGTGATTTTTCGGGCATTTGCTCATTTTCTCTTTCTTTTTTTTCTTTTTTTTTCATTTTTTTTTCTTGCCATTTTTCTTTTTTGTTGAGCATTTCTATTTTTTTCTTCTTGCCCCTTTTTATTACACAATTTGGACTTTATTTGATGAATTTTCTCAATTTTCATAATTCCGGGCTATTTGGTTTTTCGGGTTATCAAACGAAAGGAAAAATTTTATTTGGCTCAAAGTGGGTTGCAAAGGGATAATTTTTTCACATCTTTTTATGGCCAATATTTTTGGGTAACAAACGATGGCCTACTTCATCGTCCAAATTGCTAATCACATTACCATATGCATCTCGAGATTAATAAAGTTTAGAGATATATTTAGCACGAATTTTGAGATAACATTTCACACATTTTCCATAACCGATCAAAATAAAAGATTGAGATCATCAACGACTTATTAAAATACTGAAAAGAACTTTGAGTTAATCATAAACTCGGATTGATTTAAAAACTCATAAAAAATTGAAAGGTTCGAAATCTCACCGGGTTGGACTAATCTCCACACTTATTCGTAAAGTCGTCAATTTTCTTTCAATTTCCATCTTCGGTCAATTTTGGCTTTGTACATTTGAGATTTAACAATTTGAGACTTCAAACAGAATAACGGTGATATTTTTGAAAAATTTAAATTCCAATTCTTATTTATTTTGAACAAAAATATTTTTGACTTTTTCTAAATTTTTCAATTTTTTTTTCAAAATTTTCTAAAAAAACATACTTGGAAAGAACATGTGATCGAATCAATGAATCTAAACAATAAATGGGAAGAATATCCCACACCCCCTAACTTAAATGTTGAATTGTCCTCAATGCAAATCAAGAACACAACATAAAGAGAGGAAAAGAAAGATATTACCCAAATGGAGCGATCCCCGATGAGTGCGAGTCCATTGAATCTACAAAACATGTTAGAACCAAGCATAGCAAAAAGAATAACAAAAACTCTAACTATCGAAACTAGACTATAATAAAAGAGAAAAAAAAAACTAACTATTTACAACCTAAAATTGGAACGGCTAATAAATCATACACTAAAAGTCGAAAAATTTGAGGGTCCACCCAAAATACAATTTGACTTTGAGGGATTAATGGTGTACCCTCATTAGGATGCATGCCTCCCGAAAAGTAAGAATTCCGTTTGAAAAACGGAAGGCATGTGAAAAGTTTAAAAAATGAACCATCACCAATTACAAAATTTAGGGGGATAATGAAGGATTTTGGTGCATAAGAGGACAAGTCCCATTGGGATCCAAGAAATATAGAATCACGTTCCAAAGATTTTTCAAGTAGTATGGGGAGAGGGGCACACAAAAAGGAACAATCCATATTAGAAAACAATTTAAGCATAGAGTGCTTGTCCTCATAAACCGGAAAATGATCCTCTTGTTGCGTAGCACGTGTGTTGGTCTCTAAGTCGGACGATATTTGAGTCGTATCTTCAAGTACCTCCGACGACTCAAATGGTATGGGTGGAGGTTTAGGAAGGAGAAATTCATCAATTCTATTGTCCCACTCGCTTTCGTCTAAATGACGAAATGAGGCCCAGAAAGATTGGACTTCATCATTTAGGCTCGCATCCACCGGTCCGAACTCGCGCTCAAACTCTGCTAGGCTCAACTCCTCTAGCTCTCTCTCTTGCTTGGTGTCCTCAAAATTTTTTCCCTCAAAATTTTCAATTGGATCTGGTGGAGTGACACGTCTAAGTCTGTGGCCCGTAAGATGAACCATCTCAAAATAACATTCCCATACAAGAAGCGGATCAACATCATTAAAACATTCATCCAATTCTTGTGATGGATTTAATGGTTCGATAATAGTGGGGACACAAGGAGACAAATGATCCTCAACCTCAGTAGATTTTGCAATATTTATAATAGGTTGAGATTCAAAAGAACTTGGATCAATTTCAATGATTTCATTCTCAAAAGTATTAGGTGAAGCGCAAGTCTCGACCTTTTCTAAGTTGTCCAAATAATCATTCAACTCCTTGCAAGTTGCTATAATTTTTGACTCGAGAACAGCACGGTCATCAGATTGCTTTTTTAGATCAAGTAAGAGTTCTTCCAAAGTAGGCTTTCTTGGTTCTAGCACCTCGAATTCCTCATTTGGTTGAAAACTTACTTCATCTTCAAAACTATCGGAAAAAAAATCCTCATTGGGTTCAAATAATGCATCTAACTCTTGCTCCCAATAACGATTTTTTTCGCGATATTCTTTTTCAAGTCTTTCTTCTTCAAGCAATTGATTTTGATAAATTTGGAGTTTCTCAGCATTAGGCTTGTATTTAATATAATCATCTTTAGTGATATTGATCCAATGGTCATAAGTCTTGAGTGCCTCCTCTTCCTCACTATTAGCATAACAATTAAAGCCACCAAAAGAGTTAAAATAAGACATTTCAAATTGGGCAATTCAAGAACGTGACACCCATTTTTTTTTTCAATTTTTGTTATATATATATATATATATATATTCGAAATCACTTGTAGATAAAAATAACTTTCTTAAAAATTTAACAATTTCAATCCCCGGCAACGGCGCCAAAAACTTGACGCGACTTAATATTTGTCTCAAAAGTGCATACAATCTAGGCTCAAGTGCAAGCCTGTCGCTCAAGTAATAAACCCGGTAAGTCGGGATCGTATCCACAGGGATTGAGATTGCCAAATAGTAATAAGAAAAATTATTAAATCTTGAAATGATTTCGTAAAAGAAACGAAAAGATGATTAAAAATTGGGAAAATTTCTATTAAAAAATTAATTAAGAAAAACAAACTAAAAAGTGCAAAAGAAATTAGATCTGACAAATGGGAGAAAATAGGGTAGGGTACAATCCCTCAATCCTTAACAAATTACCGTATAGAATACTAGAATTGTAAATTAAAATTATTGACTAGATCCGGTCTTTATACATTCTAAGCATTACATATATGAGGGATCTAGCCCGCATCATATGAAATCAAAGATAGATATAAAGCGGTGAATGAATCCAGTCTTTATATATTCTAAGCATTACGTATATGAGGTTCAAGCCCGCACCATACGAAATCAATGGTAAATATAAAGCGGTGCTTTCACGATTCAATCAATATTTTAATTTAACCTCTATTTTCTACATAAATAATTTGCCTTGGATTGAGTTCATGTACCCCAACCCTTGGGAATTTAGCTACTCATGATTTGGTTCAAGAATAAATTCACACACAAAATTATGGATCTACAAGACATGGGAAATAATTTGCAAATAATAAAACTAGAGAATGGAAATATATTACTTAAATTCAGCAACAAAAATGGAATTGGAATCCAGAATTTCTTACAAACTAGGGTTGATGAAAACTCTTGAAGGAATAGAAAATTTGCTCTCATAATCTAACCCTAAAATTCAATCTAGCACTTCTAACCTACTCCTAACCTAGCCTCTCTCTAGCAACTCCCCTTGAAAATGAGGTAGGGCTTGGTCTTTTATAGCACCAAGGTGCACGAATTTGGCATCAAATTTCGCTTGTGGCACAAGTTTTCCAAGAGTTGCACTGCATTAAATGCATAATTAATTACAGAAATCCGCACATCCCGACTCTTCATTATCACACAACTTCAAAACATCGTAACTTCTTCACCGTAGCTCGGATTGAGGTGCCGTTTTTTCCAGTATTCTTGTAATTTAGAGCTCTTCAACTTTCGAGTTGGCTCCACCTCCGGAATAAGGCTGAAAAATTACGAAAATGCCCTTCAACTATCCATTTCTTGGTTTCTTTCACTGTTTTGAGTTCTCCTTTGCACTAACTTGCGTGAAATACCTGTAAAACACATGAGAAATACACAAAACACGAAATACTTGCCAAAAAAGGTTAGTAGCATAAATAAGAGACAAATCCAAGATATTTACAATGCACGGGATCATAAAAATACCACAATTAAGGGGATAAATGTGAAGAATATATGCCTAATCACATACACAAGGATTGGTTGCCTCTATGATATCAGTTTGCATATGCCTGGACTAATAAGGCACCTCACCGTGGCAACCGCACAATTAATAGAGTGGAGAGGGGCCACACCCAACTGAAAAATATCTAACAAGTAGCACCAGTTCTTTTGTAACTGTGTAGAAGGGAATTGATGCATTTCTTGGCCATTAAGTGACTCAGATGCAGATGGAGTTTCAAAAATCAGTGAAAACAACCAATCACGACCATAACAACTCGTTGTTGCATGATATCCGTGGTAAGGCATCGCATTATGCCTTAGACTTAATTTTTGGGAGATTGATTGCATGAGATCGGTGTTAAGAGATGTAACACCCTGCCTATTCTAATAACAGGTGGCCAATCCTCTATTAAAATAAAACATAAATCTCATTATGGTTCACTCTGAGCATTATTGTTGAAACCAATTAATTGTTGATAACCTAATAAATCCGATGCCAGATTTTAAAACTTCTTAACATGCTTCATTAAACCATTCAACCATATAAGATAAACATTCACAATCATATAACAAAGTCTGATAATAAAAATTGTCCAACTATGGGCGACATGCGCAAAAGAAGTACTGGAATAATCATCTTAACGAGATAGAATGGAAAAAGGCGTCTAAACAAATCTTGCATGCATCCAACGCTGTTGTAACATTATTTGACTGGAATGACAATATAATCCTAGCGCTCCTGTCGTTGAGCACCTAAAAGGTTTTGGAAATATTTTTTATACACGTTAGCACCCAAAATATATTAAAAACATTTTCAAGTATTTAAATGCAATAATAAATATGCAGAAAGAATTATTCTTGTTCATCTGGTGTCGCACTCACATGAGATTATACTGACCCCTCATATATAGTGCACACCTAACGCGTGTATTTTAATTACCTAGTTATGCTGCCCCACCTAACTAATCAATACATCATTAACATACTCTAATATGCTAACCCTGTAATGACCCCACTTTTATGTGCTCATATGTATATAGTTTGTTTTTACACTCATGTGTTACTTACTATCTTATAAATGTTGTATTATTAGATATGTGATGTTATTGGCTATTGTAAGGCCATTTTTGTCCATTATCAATTTATATGTCGTACGCCGTTACACCGTTGAAGAAACTCAAGATCGCATCTACAACAACGGATCCGAATATCAAAGTGTCTTCAACATCATAGCCTCTGCGAGAATGAACTTACCGGACCGATCCGCCCCTCAGCCGGACCGATCCGCCACCGGACCAATCCGCCCCTCAAACGGACCGATCCGCTTGCTGCAGATCCAGTATACCCCGGACCGCAAGCGAACCGATGAAGGCCAAAATAAAAGAACCGATCCGCTTGACCGGACCGATCCGCCTCAGAACCGGACCGGTCCGACTGGGATAAATTCGGCCAGATTCGCTTGAGATTTTTTAGGCTCAAAGTTTTCCTATTTAAAGCCAACTTCGGGGAGTTGTTTTTTAAGACTTTTAAAGAAGATTTTTAGAGTCCTAAATACTCTAAGTCTTCACCTTTTTTATGTGCAAAACATCTTTTTGATTCACACAAAAAATCCCAATTACTTTTGTGAATCTTTTGGAACCTTAGAACACAAGCTTTGCTACTGTTCATCTTTGTGGGGATATCTTTGCAACTGAGGGCTGCGTGTCATTGCTGAGGGAGTCTCTACAAAGTTTTATGGCTGCGTGTCATTGAGGAGAGCTGCGGTTCTTCCTTCGTTGTTTGGGCTGCGAGTCCTTGGAGGGTGCTGCGTGTATTCTCTTGCTGAGTTTAAGACTGCGTGTCTTTGTGGGTTGGATGCGCGTTGATCCATTGCATATTTCTCTATGTAATTGTAAGTTGCGGCTTGTATATTCATAGTGAAATAAAGGTTTTACCCGAAAGGGGTTTTTTTCTGAATTCTGTGTCTCAGCATATTTTTGTGTCACATGCTTTATTTATTTATCGGTTGACACACGCACCTTAGATGAATGATTAGGGGATGAAATTAAATAAGTGTGCTGTATTAGAAAGTTGCAAAGTTAATCAATTATCACACGTAATTCTCGCGTTCTCAAATTGGTATCAGAGCGGGTTGCGCTAATTTATTGCGTATTCCTATTTTCCGCAAAATCGTGTGATATTGATTTTTTTTAAATCAGTTTTGTGAAAAATCGCAATTTTTCCTATGGAGCACTTATATAATCAGATGCTTATTTTTGACGGGTCTAATTATGCCTACTGGAAAGTTCGTATGAAATCGATTTTAAAATCTATTAAAGAGTGTGTTTGGTTGCTTTGCGAAAATGGTTGGACTCCTCCCACGGTCACTGTTAATAACATTACCACTTTAAAACCCGTGTCAGCCTGGACTGAAGATGATTATAAATTGTCCAATTTTAATTCCCGTGGTCTGAGTGCTATTTCTGGAGCTGTCTCTCCTGATGAGTTTCGCCGAATTATGACGTGCACCACGTCTAAAGAGGCTTGGGATGTTTTGAAATTGACACATGAGGGTACGAACGCGGTTAAAGAGTCAAAATTACAAAATTTGGCCACCCAATTTGAGACTATCACCATGTCTGAGTCCGAATGCTTTGATGATTTTTATGCACGATTGTCGGACATTGTTAACACATGTTTTAATTTGGGTGAAGTGATTGATAACACGCGTGTCGTTAAAAAGATTTTGAGATCTCTCCCAAAACGCTTTATTCCTAAAGTCACTGTTTTGAACTCTTTGGGAAATTTGAAATCACTTAAGTTGGAAGAACTTGTAGGAGATCTTCAAACCTATGAGATTGACATGTTTCCCAAAACCATTAAGGCTAAGGATAAAGTCATTGCTTTAAAGACTCATTTTAAGAAAAAGAAAGAAACAGTTTGTGAGTCCGATTCTGAGGGAGATTTTGATTTTAATGATATGGCCTTGTTTGCGAAAAATTTTAAAAAATTTCTCAACATGAACAAAAATAATTCTCCCAATAAAAAGAATTTTATTGAGAAAAATAAAAAGAAAGGAAAGGCCAAAGAAAGGGGTGAGAGGGAAAAAGAAAATAAATCCGATGAGGAGTGTGAGGAAGATTTTGAGAACGTCACTTATTTTGAATGTGGGGGTAAGGGACATAAGTCGTTTGAGTGTCCTACGTGGCTTAGAAAGAAAGGAAAGAAAGTAGCTATGCCCACCACACTTAGTGATAGTAATGAAGGTGAGGGTGATGAGACTAGTGATGAGAAGTTTGTATCTTTTTCTAGTCGTGTGAGCACACCCACCTTGTCCCACAATAGTGCACACGAAAGTGATAGTGATGGTTTGAGTGCTTCAAGTGAGGGAGAAAGTGAGAGTGAAAGTGGAGATGAAAGTGAGCTCCAAAAAGCTTTTAGAGAGTTGTACACCGAGACCTTGAAAACAAAAAGGTATAATAGGGATTTTGGTCGTCGGGTTTTAGATTTGGAGAAAGAGAAGGAGGTTTTGAGAAAGGAGAAGTGTGATTTGGCTGACACATTGTCTAGTCTGACGACACGTTTATCCCAACTCGAGAGTGATCTTGAATGTGCCAGGGTGGTCAAAGTCAAGTTTGAGAACGCACCTCAGAAGGTTGAAAATGTGGTTCTTAAGGGTAAAGGTGATAAGTTAGGAATAAGTCATGACGGTGCTTCTTCTTCCCAATTAGAACCCGAGCCGGTTCCCACTTTAGTGACAGTTTCACATGTGTCTCACCCTAACCCACCTAGGCGTCCCATTCCTTTTAGGAAAGTGCGTCCTAGAGTTTTTGAGAGAGGTGTTCCTAGGCCTATTTATGTTTGCTCACATTGCAAAAGGAGAGGACACCTTAGGGAATTTTGCTTTAAGTTGGGGTATGTGTCACGTTTTGCTTCTACACGTGTTTCTGGCACACATGCACCCACACATGATACTTTACATGCTCCCGGAGACTACATGAGAGAGTTTGCTCATTTAGGAGAGCAAGTTAAGTTTTTAGTCAAAACTTCACAAGAACTGATGGAGGTTTTTCATAAGTTGTCACCACCTTTGGAAAACCCCTCTGCACCTAATGATTGAGGTTTGACTTGTTTACTAGCATAGGGTGATTTTCATGATGACATTGTTTGCCTATTGCTAGTATGTATCATTTTGTATGTTTTATTTTTTTGGAAAATTTTGAAAAATACAAAAAGATTTTATTTTCATAAAATTTTGAGAAAATCCAAAAAGATTTTTGTATTTTTTTTGCACCGTTTATGGATGGAAACTTAGGATGACCAAGTCACAACATCATTCCATTTTACATGTGACTATTTGATAGTGTTTTGAGACAATAGGTCAATTCATCCATGTGCTTTATAATGTTTGGAGTCATTAAGATGTAATTAAGCGTTACCTCCTACATGTTTGACTCATGTTTCCTTTATTGCACACATGCACGGATTTGTTTTATTATTGTGCTTGCCTTATCACATGTTGGTTGGGTGTTTTCACTTCAATCCTATCCTTAAAATGAACCAAGCGCGATAAATTTTGATAAGGAAATTGTGCATATAAAAACCTTTTGTGAGTTTGTGTGCTTTATTTGTAAAAGGGGGAGGGGCTGCGAAAGGTAATTATCTATCCTTTGCGCAAAAGCCACCGTTAAAAAGGACCTAACAAATTGAGGAATTTTATTATCCGAGGTCCAAAGGGGTTAAAAGAGCCCGAAAAAATTGAAAGGCAATAAAAAGATCTTCATGCCAAAAAGGGGTCATTTAGGTTTTTGCACCAATTCTCCAAAGTTTGAGAATTTAGATCACCTCTAAAAGAAAATATATATGAAGGAGTTTGGTTGGAGAATTTAAAACGGGTTTGCACGTCCATGAAATGCTTGAAAATGCGCTACATAGTTTTGGACGTTATTGGTGTGGAAATAATTTTGACTTTGATTTGTTGATTTGCATAAGACGATGTCATTTAAATTCAACAAATGTTTTTTACACCTAAGGATCCTTTTGATGTTCATTCGTTAGGGGTACACATATGCATCGTGCACATATGATTGATTGAGTTGATTTACCTATCGAATGTGTTCACACCCATTCATTCAATTTCCATGACTTGGTTGTTTGAGTCTAAATCCATGGTGTGACTTTTGTATCATATTTGTTCATATTGGTATCCTATCTTTGTATGAAAATTTTGAAAAATAAAAAATAGTTTGTGCATTTATTTCTGAGCATCTCCTTGCAAGATCACGTTTACCATATTATTTGATGCCCTATTTTTTTTGTACCGTGACACCCCGATTTTGCCTATTTGATTCATTCTTCTCATTTGTCTATTTGGGGACATCATAAAAAGGGGGAGAAAGAATTATCATATTATGGGGGAGTTTGAATTTTAGGGGAGTTTTTGAGATATAGCTTATGTTTTTATCATATATTGGTATCCATGTTTATCTCATTTCAAACTCGATATGTCACGTGGTATTTGATTTGTCTCATGTGTGTAGGTATAAAGATTGAAGATCAATATGTTGGACACCCTGATGAGAAAAGCTTTTAGATTTGATGATTGTTGAAGATTGAAGAACAAACGATGAAGATTTATACCTTTGTATCTTTCCATATTTAGGGTTAATGGGAGGGTAGATTTGTATAGGTCATTAGTTGATAATTCGGATATTTTTTATGTATGTACCGGCATAGACATAGGGGGAGATTTGTAAGGACGTTTTTGTCCATTATCAATTTATATGTCGTACGCCGTTACACCGTTGAAGAAACTCAAGATCGCATCTACAACAACGGATCCGAATATCAAAGTGTCTTCAACATCATAGCCTCTGCGAGAATGAACTTGCCGGACCGATCCGCCCCTCAGCTGGACCGATCCGCCACCGGACCAATCTGCCCCTCAAACGGACCGATCCGCTTGCTGTAGATCCAGTATACCCCGAACCGCAAGCGAATCGATGAAGGTCAAAATAAAAGAACCGATCCGCTTGACCGGACCGATCCGCCTCAGAACCGGACCGGTCCGACTGGGATACATTCGGCCAGATTCGCTTGAGATTTTTTAGGCTCAAAGTTTTCCTATTTAAAGCCAACTTCGGGGAGTTATTTTTTAAGACTTTTAAAGACGATTTTCAGAGTCCTAAATACTCTAAGTCTTCACCTTTCTGATGTGCAAAACATCTTTTTTATTCACACAAAAAATCCCAATTACTTTTGTGAATTTTTTGGAACCCTAGAACACAAGCTTTGCTACTGTTCATCTTTATGGGGATATCTTTGCAACCGAGGGCTGCGTGTTTTTGTTGAGGGAGTCTCTACAAAGTTTTATGGCTGCGTGTCATTGAGGAGAGTTGCGGTTCTTCCTTCGTTGTTTGGGCTGCGAATCCTTGGAGGGTGCTGCGTGTATTCTCTTGCTGAGTTCAAGACTGCGTGTCTTTGTGGGTTGGCTGCGCGTTGATCCATTGCAGATTTCTCTATGTAATTGTAAGTTGCGGCTTGTACATTCATAGTGAAATAAAGGTTTTACCCGAAAGGGTTTTTTTCCTGAATTCTGTGTCTTAGCATATTTTTTGTGTCACATGCTTTATTTATTTATCGGTCGCCACACGCACCTTAGATGAATGATTAGGGGCTGAAATTAAATAAGGGTGCTATATTAGAGAGTTGCGAAGTTAATCAATTATCACACGTAATTCTCGCGTTCTCAGCTATCAATATAACAAACCCCATTTTTAAATATGAAGAATCAATCGTAAATAGGATGAAATCGAAGTCTTATGACATATCTTAAGGCATATAATAAGTTTTGGGATAGAAAATATAATTTTATGAAACTTTAGGGACTAAAATAAAAATATAAAAAGGGCCATTTTGTAAATAAAATATTTTCAAGGACCATTACGAAATATTGAAAATATATAGTGTGAAATTACCAAAATACCCTTCATGTGTGAAATGACTCTTATACCCTTATCACCTTTCCACCACGTGCTGGTCGCCTCCACCTTACACATGTCGTATTCAAAGAGAAAGCTAAAACACTTTTCATCATTTGGTGATGTTAAGACTGCAAGACCACCCCGGAATGCGACACCCAAATGATGACTTGCCACCGTAATGCTTGATCACCTAGACACATGTCAACATCGTAAGACTTTTGGAAACCTATAAATAGGGCCTTAGGGTTCATTTGAAACTCACACCAATTCCTTGAGAATTATAGTAAGAAAGAGTGATAGAAAGCTTGGGAAATATCTTAAGAAGGAGTTTTATAATTTCGAAGAAAGAGTTCATTTCGCAGGTATGATTTTATTTAAATGTTATAATTCATTTTGGTAGTTTTAATTTCGTATTTTATAGCTTTACTTAGTAGTTATGCTGGTAAAATACACTAAAGACTTTACTAATCAAAACGTAAAATTTGGAAACCATCTAAATGGATTTTATTTTCAAAATATGTCAACTTGTTTGAAAAATATATAAATACTCTTTTTGAAATGATTTTTGTAAGCAATTGCTCGTATTATGGAATCTCATTTAAGTAATTCCAAAGTCAGTCCCAGTGAAATTCTGTCTAGTTGAGATGGTATTTAAGTGGTGCCCCTGTGACCCTCCATCTCTACTGGGAATAAATCCGGAAATGTTCTGTCTAGATGAGATGGCATTTAAGTGGTGCCCCTGTGACCCTCCATCTCTACTGGGAATAAATCCGGAAATGTTCTGTCTAGATGAGATGGTATTTAAGTGGTGCCCCTGTGACCCTCCATCTCTACTGGGAACCGACTGATTAGGAAGAACTATGAATTGAAATTCTTTAAATGCGATGAATGAATATTAAAAATTGAGAAAATGGTTTTAGTAACCTTTTTCAGCAAGATATTTTAGGATTAAAACACAATATTTAGAATTGGTCTTTATTTAGAATACATAATTAAACCTTTATTGTATTTATTAGATTAACGTGTGATCTAAGACTCAATATTTATATTTTTGAGCCTCTATTTTAGGTGAGTACTCTATGTCATTTCTTGTGTATTTTGATTATATGATATTATGCAAACTATATATATTTTTTGAACTGCTTTTATTCTCAAAATTCATGTGATACCGATGACTGATTCAATTGCGATATGTTTATATTTGTCCATATAAACATACCGATTAAAATGATTATTGAAAAGGATATTGAATATTGAAAATATGATTCGGCCTAAGGGACCTCTTTACTGACTGACCTTCCTAGCTAGGTTATCGCTGGTGTGCCCTAAATAAGGCGTTGTGATGAACTGGTTCGATTGACCCTCAACTACCGGGGTATAATACGATAGAAGAATACGGTACTAGAGTGTACTTGGCCATTAAAATGATATAATTGAAAGACAAAGATATCACATTTGAATTGTTGCATTCTTCTTATTCTGAGCTATCCAATTGTGATATATATACTATCATTTCAAAATATATATCTATTTACGGCAAGTTCCTATCCATATATGTATATGCCTTCTCTTTTGACTTGAATAGGTATCTATTTTCTGAAAACCTTGGAATGTCGGGAGATTAAATCTTATTCAACTTTTAGCTGACGTTGTGTAAATAACAATTTTTCAGGAAATAATTAGACTGGAGGATGGAGTGTAGAAGTACTATGTTGAAGATCTAGCTTAAGGAGCTCTTTTGTTATACTTTTAAATATAACGTTTGTTTTTAGGAGATAGAGCATGTTTGGCTCTTTAGTAATAAGTTTTTAATTTTGGCATAAGTTGTAATCCGTTCATACTTTAATATATACAAAGTTCCCTTTTAGAAAACTCTGATGACGTAATTCCATTTTTTCAGTAGTTTACGATTCATGACCATGTGAATGTATTTCCGTTGCATTTACTTTAAGAAATATTTTAAGTCCATAACATTGAATGCCTTGGTGGCATGTCAAGACACTCATTCCCTACTACTATTGGGTTGGGGTCGTGACAGAGGTGGTATCAGAGCATAGGTTATGAACCCGTAGACTACTGAACATAGGTTTCGAACGTTATAGATTTCGTGTTTCAATCCTTAGGAGATAGTATTAAATATTTGATTTATGTGATAACCTTCCCTATGTGTTATATTATTTATAACTGCTATTTTAGTTTTCAATCTTGATATAGTATAGTAGATCTTACGTTTTGCCATGACTGTAGAAAATGACCAAGAAAAGATCATCTATGGGAACTAGTGATTCGAGTATTGAAGGACTGGAAGGTTCATACAAGGCGATCGAAAGTCTAGCAAAGATTGTGGAGCATCAGGTAAATAATGGAGTACCAAGGAATCCTGAACTAAGTAAATGTACTATTGAACAGTTCAAGAAGTTGATTCCTCCATCTTTTAAAGGTACTCCTAACCCCGCTGAAGTAGAAAGTTGGGTGATGCAAATAGAAAAGATTCTCGATGTTCTTAAGTGTACTGATGAATAAAGAGTATCATTTGTAACGTTTATGTTAGAAGGTGAAGCCGAACATTGGTGGAGAATGACTAAGAGAATATACGAGGAAAGGAATAATCCCATAGGTTGGAATGATTTCCTAGTGATATTCTACGAGAAATACTTTCCTGAAATGGTGCAAGACCAAAAAGCAGCTAACTTCATGGGTCTGGTTCAAGGAAATATGACGGTTAGTCAATATGAGGAAAAGTTTACTGAGTTATCCCATTTTGCACCTCATGTTGTGATAACCGATGTTTTAAGAGCCAAGAAGTTTGAACGTGGGTTAAGGTTGAATATTCGTAGCCGAATTTCCATCCTAAAGTTAACATCATATAATGACGTGGTGGCTAGGGCAACAATAGCTGAGAAGGATAGTGAAGAATATAATTAGGTTAGAGAGGGGAAGGGGAAGTTTGGAGAACAAAGAGGAAGGAAGCCCAATAACAAACCCTTTAGGACTATACCTAATATAGGACAACCTTTAGTAAACAAACCCTTTAATGTTGATAAATGCCAACGTTGTGGTAATATTTATAGAGGGCGACCATGTTACCTGGAGATGGGGAGTTTCTTTGGGTGTGGCCAAAAGGGACATAAAATGAGAGATTGCCCTAACAAAGGGAAGGCGCCAACGAAGACTTTTAATGACAATAAAGATCATGGCAGACAAGGTAGAATTTCTAATCTTTCTGATGCAAAGGCTTCTAATGCAGTAGTGTCAGGTATACTTTCTATATATGCACAGCCTTTTCAAGTTTTAATTGATCCTGGTTTTACCCATTCATTTGTGTCTGTGCATTTTGTTAATCGCTTTCCTAATATTCCTGAATCCTTGAATCATATCATACACGTTTGTACTCCTTCGTGTGAGTTATTGACGGGAACATTAGTATATAGGTCTTACCCTATAGATGTTAGTAGTCATAAACTATATGTCGATTTGATAGTTTTAGACATAAGAGATTTTGAAGTCATTTTGGGGATGGATTGGTTAGCATTATATCATGCTAATGTAGATTATTTTGAGAAGAGAGTTACTTTCCAAATTCCTAACCAACCAGAATTCAGTTTTGAAGGAACTAGCATCTTATCTCCCATGCGTATTATCTCTGCAATGCAAGCTTGTAGTTTTCTTAAGAAGGGATGTCAAGGACTCCTTGCCAGTGTTATTGATTTGCAAACAAAAGAGCCTAGTTTAGAAGATATTCCTATAGCTAGGCTTTTTACAGATGTTTTTCCAGATGATTTGCCCAATCTACCTCCTAGTAGAGAAGTAGAATTTATCATTGACCTAGTTCCTAGAACCACACCAATCTTAAAACAACCTTATCGCATGGCACCTTTAGAATTAAGAAAATTAAAAGTTCAATTACAAGATCTTTTAGACAAGGGTTTTATTAGGCCTAGTATATCCCCTTGGGGTGCTCCAGTGTTATTTGTTAAAAAGAAGGATGGAACGATGAGGTTATATATAGATTATCGTGAACTAAATAAGGTAACCATTAAGAATAAATACCCCTTACCTCGTATAGATGATTTGTTTGACCAACTGTAAGGTGCGCAAGTATTTTCGAAGATTGACCTTAGGTGAGGCTATTACCAATTGAAGATTAAGGAAGATGATATTTCAAAATCAGCTTTTCGTACTATATATGGTCACTATGAATTTCTTGTGATGCCATTTGGGCTTACTAATGCACCATCCGTTTTTATGGATATGATGAATAGAGTTTTTAGGAAATATTTGGATCAATCTGTGGTTGTTTTCATTGATGACATCCATATTTATTCCAAGAGTATTGAAGAACACGAGAAGCATTTAGAGATAGTATTACAAATCCTTAGGAAGGAGAAATTATATGCAAAATTAAAGAAGTGTGAGTTTTGTTTGCCTAGCGTTTCTTTTCTAGGACATGTCATTTACAAATAGGGACTGTCGGTTGACCCCCAAAAGATCGAGGCTATACTAGATTGGCCTAGACGAACTAATGTAATAGAGATTCATAGTTTCCTTGGATTAGCAGGTAATTATCGAAGCTTTGTTGAAGGATTTTCTAGCATTGCCAAACCTTTATCCAGGTTAACACAAAAGAAGGTAAAATATGAATGGTCTGAGGAAGTTGAGAATAGTTTTCAAGAACTTAAGAAATGATTAGTAACTGCCCCAATTTCACTATTCCTTCAGGGACAGGAGGATTGGTGATTTACAGTGATGCTTCGAAAAATGGTTTGGGATGTGTGCTAATGAAAAATGGGAAAGTAGTAGCTTATGCCTCGAGACAATTAAAACCACATGATCAGAATTATCCAACCCATGACTTAGAATTAGCTGCTATAATTTTTGCTCTTAAGATTTGGAGACACTATTTATATGGTGAGACTTGTGAGATTTATACCGATCATAATAGTTTGAAATATATATTTACTCAGAAAGAATTAAACATGAGACAAAGGAGGTGGTTAAAATTTATGAAGGATTATGATTTAAATATTCATTATCAGCCAGGGAAAGCAAATGTAGTAAGCAGGAAGTCTACAATAAATTTAGCATGTCTCATTACAAATCAGGAACATTTGTTAGCGAATTTGAGAAGTATGGAAATAGATGTACGTATTTATAGCAAAGGAGGAATAATCGCAACCTTACAAGTATAACCCACGTTAATGGAAAGGATCAAAATTCCACAAGTAAATGACCCACAACTGAAGCAGATCAGAGAAGAGGTTATTGAAGGGAAGAGATTTGAATTTGCGATATGGGATGATATATTGAGGTTTGGAAATAGAGTGTGTGTTCCACGTGATGCCCAACTAAAGAGATAAATTTTTGGAGGAAACTCATTGCTCGAGATTTACATTTCATCCTGGAAATACCAAGATGTATAGAGATGTTCGAGAAGTGTTTTGGTGGAATAATATGAAAAGGGAGATAGCAGAATTTGTATCTCACTGCTTGGTTTGTTAACAAGTAAAAGATGAACATCAGAAACCATCAGGATTATTACAACCTCTACCTATCCCTGAATGGAAATGGTAACATATTACCATGGATTTTGTGACGGGTTTACCAAGGAGTTCAAATGGTAATGATTATATTTAGGTAATTATTGATAGGTTAACTAAATTTGCTCATATTCTTTCCATTAAAATTACCCATTCATTAGAAAAGTTAGCCAAGTTGTATGTGCGGGAAATTATTAGGCTTCATGGAATCTCAATTTCAATTATTTCTGATCGTGACCCTAGATTTGTTTATCGCTTTTGGAAAAGCCTACAAGAAGCCATGGGAACAAAATTGAATTTCAGCACTGCTTTTCATCCTCAAACAGATGGACAATCTGAGAGAACCATTCAAACCTTAGAGGATATGCTTAGGGCCTGTGTACTTGATTTGAAAGGGAATTGGGATGATCATTTACCATTAGTGGAGTTTGCCTATAATAATAGTCATCAAGCAACTATTCAAATAGCTCCATATGAAGCACTATACGGTAGAAGGTGTCGTTCTACTGCATGTTGGGTTGAAGTTGGAGAAAGAAAATTATTGGGACCAGAATTGATTCAGATCACAACAGAGAAAGTGAAATTGATACAAGACCGACTTCGAATCGCTCAAAGCCGTCAAAAGAGTTATTTTGACAATCGACACCGACAGTTAGAATTTCAAAAAGGAGATTATGTGTTCTTACGAGTATCGCCTTCAAAGGGAGTAATACAATTCGGGAAGAAAGGGGAGTTGAGCCCAAGATACATAGGACCTTTTGAAATCCTTGAAAAGATAGGAGCTGTTGCGTATAGAATAGCCGTACCACATGAACTCTCTAGTGTACATAATGTGTTTCACGTATCAATGGTAAAGAAATATGTCCCAGATCCAACACATATCTTAAGTCACGAACCTCTTCAAGTTAGAGAAGACCTGTCATACATTGAGCATCTGGTAGAAATTTTGGACCATAAAGATCAAATATTACGGACCAAGATAATTCCATTAGTCAAAGTATTATGGCGAAATCATTCAGTTGAAAAAGCAATGTGGGAGCGCGGAGATGAAATAAAGGAGAGATATCCATACTTGTTTGTAAATTAATATGAGTCAAGTTTGGGGACCAAACTTTTCATAAGGAGGGTAGGATGTAATGACCCCACTTTTATGTGCTCATATGTATATAGTTTGTTTTTACACTCATGTGTTACTTACTATCTTATAAATTTTGTATTATTAGATATGTGATGTTATTGGATATCAATATAACAAACCCCATTTTTAAATATGAAGAATCAATCGTAAATAGGATGAAATCGAAGTCTTATGACATATCTTAAGGCATATAATAAGTTTTGGGGTAGAAAATATAATTTTATGAAACTTTAGGGACTAAAATAAAAATATAAAAAGGGCTATTTTGTAAATAAAAAATTTTCAAGGACCTTTAAGAAATATTAAAAATATATAGTGTGAAATTACCAAAATACCCTTCATGTGTGAAATGACTCTTATACCCTTATCACCTTTCCACCACGTACTGGTCACCTCCACCTTACACATGTCGTCTTCAGAGAGAAAGTTAAAACACTTGTCATCATTTGGTGATGTTAAGACTGCAAGACCACCCGGGAATGCGACACCCAAACGATGACTTGCCACCGTAATGCTTGATCACCTAGACACATGTCAACACCGTAAGACTTTTGGAAACCTATAAATAGGGACTTAGGGTTCATTTGAAACTCACACCAATTCCTTGAGAATTATAGTAAGAAAGAGTGATAGAAAGCTTGGGAAATATCTTAAGAAGGAGTTCTATAATTTCGAAGAAAGAATTCATTTCGTAGGTATGATTTTATTTAAATGTTATAATTCATTTTTGTAGTTTTAATTTCGAATTTTATAGCTTTACTTAGTAGTTATGCTGGTAAAATACACTAAAGACTTTACTAATCAAAACTTAAAATTTGGAAACAATCTAAATGGATTTTATTTTCAAAATATGTCAACTTGTTTGAAAAATATATATATATACGCTTTTTGAAATAATTTTTGTAAGCAATTGCTCGTATTATGGAATCTCATTTAAGTAATTCCAAAGTCAGTCCCGGTGAAATTATGTCTAGTTGAGATGGTATTTGAGTGGTGCCCCTGTGACCCTCCATCTCTACTAGGAATAAATCCGAAAATGTTTTGTCTAGTTGAGATGGTATTTAAGTGATGCCCCTGTGACCCTCCATCTCTACTGGGAATAAATCCAGAAATATTCTATCTAGATGAGATGGTATTTAAGTGGTGCCCCTGTGACCCTCCATCTCTACTGGGAACCGACTGATTAGGAAGAACTATGAATTGAAATTCTTTAAATGCGATGAATGAATATTAAAAATTGAGAAAATGGTTTTAGTAACCTTTTTCAGCAAGATATTTTAGGATTAAAACACAATATTTAGAATTGGTCTTTATTTAGAATACATAATTAAACCTTTATTGTATTTATTAGATTAACGTGTGATCCAAGACTCAATATCTATATTTTCGAGCCTCTATTTTAGGTGAGTACTCTATGTCATTTCTTGTGTATTTTGATTATATGATATTATGCAAACTATATATATTTTTTGAACTGCTTTTATTCTCAAAATTCATGTGATACCGATGACTGATTCAATTGCGATATGTTTATATTTGTCCATATAAACATACCGATTAAAATGATTATTGAAAAGGATATTGAATATTGAAAATATGATTCGGCCTAAGGGACCTCTTTACTGACTGACCTTCCCAGCTGGGTTATCGCTGGTGTGCCCTAAATAAGGCGTTGTGACGAACTAGTTCGATTGACCCTCAACTACCGGGGTATAATACGGTAGAAGAATACGATACTAGAGTGTACTTGTCCATTAAAATGATATGATTGAAAGAAAAAGATATCACATTTGAATTGTTGCATTCTTCTTATTCTGAGCTATCCAATTGTGATATATATACTATCATTTCAAAATATATATCTATTTACTGCAAGTTCCTATCCATATATGTATATGCCTTCTCTTTTGACTTGAATATGTATCAATTTTCTGAAAACCTTGGAATGTCGGGAGATTAAATCTTATTCAACTTTTACCTGACGTTGTATAAATAACGATTTTTCAGGAAATAATTAGACTGGAGGATGGAGTGTAGAAGTACTATGTTGAAGATCTAGCTTAAGGAGCTCTTTTGTTATACTTTTAAATATAACGTTTGTTTTTAGGAGATAGAGCATGTTTGGCTCTTTAGTAATAAGTTTTTAATTTTGGCATAAGTTGTAATCCGTTCATACTTTAATATATACGAAGTTCCCTTTTAGAAAGCTCTGATGACGTAATTCCATTTTTTCAATAGTTTACGATTCATGACCATGTGAATGTATTTCCGTTGCATTTATTCTAAGTAATATTTTAAGTCCATAACATTGAATGCCTTGGTGGCATGTCAAGACACTCGTTCCCTACTACTATTGGGTTGGGGTCGTGACAAACCCACTAACCAAAATGTGCTACTCGTATTTTACTTTACATTGCTTATCATATAGTTATCACATAAGCTATAACATAGTCTTTCTCAATTACACTAATACCGTTATATAATCAACATAACTATACACTAGTTATAATTTAATGTTCACACACTCATTAGTACACATATACTTATAACACCCTTTTATACGCATATATACGTAGCATCCCCGAGCTATCCTCCCAAAATGCTTTCTCTATCATGCTATTAGGCTCCAGGTACGTCGTGTATGACACTTATACCACCGGATCAGAATCTCACTACCGATCCCAAAATGTTAACACGGACTGGAGGCGATCATAGACATACATTTGTGGGTCATAACCAAACTGCATTACCCTAACTAGATTCAAAACTCACCTACAGTGGTCAATGAACAGTACTATGACCTGGAAAAATAACCCAACACCTGTTGGTCAACGCCAGGGTGGATCACCCACTACGCGCAATGTCTAACAATAGCATAACTAGAGTAGGTATGTTCATATATAAATCAACCACACATACGCACACACACACACACACACACACACACACACACACATATATATATATATATATATATATAGACCAACTTGTGTAATATCTCTCGTAGCACTAGCCCACCAATCTCAAATTTTATCCCAACTTCTCGATATTTATCAAGTATTCACTTATTTATAATTGTTTCTCTAGCTTCATTTTTCTAGAAAACATGTCGTTCAACCTAAGCACTAAGCCTAATCCTTCCCGAAATCAAATTCCCGATTTGATAATTATTATTCGAGTACTTTCACCCTAGTACACCTATAATTTCTTACTCATAATTCATCCCCAATTAACCTAAGGTAATTCCTAACCTTCCCTCTATATTTCCATAAGTTAAATTTCAGATCTCGAACGCCATACTCCATGCCGAACCCTAAACGATCCAAAAATAACCACAAAAGGAAAGGCAGACCAGCACATCAAACAAACCAGTTCGTTGGCTGGACCGAACATGTCTGGTGAGCGAACGGTTCACTCCCCCCCCCCCCCAGGAAACCAGTTCGATTTGCTGGGCTGCCATGACGAACTTAAGACAAAATTTTCCATTTCCCCTTCAACTTTAGGAGTTCTAACCTTCATGTAAACCCCAAATATGATTACCAAAACAATCTCAATCATAAATTAACAATTTTATATGTACGATTCATCCCAAATAACATCTAAATCATGAGATCACCAATTATACGTCAAAATTCATGCATAGTTTAAAACCCTAATTCAAGATCCAATTTTTATTGCCTAAATAATTAACCATTCTAATCATATGAGATTTATTATGTTAACATTATAAGTTCCTCCTCGATGATTTTTTTGATCAAAACTCCATTTTACATGGTTCTCCCAACCCAAAATTATGTTCTTCTTATACCAATTTTTACATAAATATTTGAAACTAAAAATAAGATTAAAGCAAGTTAAATACTTGCCTTGAGAGCTATAATTTTTTTCGATTTCCTTCTTGTATTCCCCTTTTGGAAACGATCTTCAACCCGGATGAGCTCGAAATTCACCCGAATTCCTTTTCTCTTCATTTTTCTCTCTTTTTTCCTCTCTTTTCTTTCCTCTCTCGAAACCCTAGCCTATTAAATTTTTGGATAGCTTCCCCTTTTATACACCTTACCTAAATATAAACCTAAACAATCCAAATCCTGAAATAAATCAACTCTTATATGTAAAAAATTTGAATACCCTTTTACGGCTCTCATTCAGCCTAAAAAGCCCTACAACCCAGTTATAACCCCCAGGTGCCTATTTCTTACTATTTCAACCCATTTTGGACCATTAATGCCCTCAAATAACCATTAGAGTTATCTAATATTAATTTCCATATCATGCCCGACACGACTCTATCCACGTGTCCTGAATGAGATACTGTTAAACCTGCCACTTTTACTCACTTAATGCGTAACATAATTTAGCATGTTTTCATTTACTTATCACACAAGTAAATATAATTACACGTAAATATTGATCCTTTATTCGCTAATTAATATTTATTTAATTCACTTTATTTCTCGATTTAATTAAATTACGTGCACACTTATAATTTAAAGTGCTTTAAAATATGGGGTGTTACGTACTTCTCCCTAACAACGACATTTTGTCCTCGAAATTCGAACATACCTGGTACGAAACGCTCTAAATACTTTTCCCGCATGTTATCCTCATGCTCCCAAATCGACTTACGATCACATTGTGATGTTCCCACTGTATACGCACTAACGGTACAATTATTACAGTAAGACGAGCTTACACACCACCGGACCTACCCTCTAATACTGTGGGAAGGCCCTATATACCTAGGCGTCAACTTCCCTTATTTCCAAATTTCATCATTCCCTTCATGGTAAATGTCCTCCGTAACACCTGACCACTCACGTCAAACTTCAAAAATCTTCGGTTACTACCTTTAAAGTCGAGAATATACATTCTCAGCATATCCTCTAACATCTTAGTCACCATTACCGTCTGCCCATCTGTCTGCGGGCGATACACCTTGCTCAAATGAAATTTTGTTCCCATATCCTCTTGGAAACTCTGCCAGAAGTGGGACACAAAGATCTTTTCGTGATCCAAAATAATATTGGGCGTCACCTAATCCCGACTCACTCTTTTTATACAATGAAATGTTGGGCACACTACTCAATCGTGTAATTTATCTGAATTAGTAAGAAATGCTCCATCTCGGTCAATCGATCCAAATAACCTAGAGAGAATCTTGGCCCCTCAGTGATGTTGGTAACCCAACATGAAATCCATTAATATTCACTCCCATTCCCTCACTAGAATTTCTAATCATTGTAAAACTCTAGTTTATCGCCTAGGATTAACCCTCTCCATCTAGTGAGTAGTGCACCTGGAGATAAACTTTTTTATATCTCGCTCCACGCCAAGCCACATATACTACATCCAACATTATATGGCACATATTTATCCCCTTCTTAGGGTACACTAAAAATTATGACCCATGCGACTGCTCCATAACTGTGCACTTCGTAGGTCCTCCTCATCTATTACAATCAACTTCTTATTAATGTGCAAGAAACACTTAGAAGTGACTAAGTACGACTCCTCTCCACCTCCAAGATTGTTGGACCTTCCTTTGGCAAGACGAATCCCTTTCCTGTGTTTTCATAGTCCCTTAGCCCAACCCGGGTATGATGGTTCTCCCTGCTATAAATGCTCATACTATCTTATTTCCCTAACGAAGTTCATTCCACCTCACTCTTCGAAATCTAATTCTAACTGTCCTATAGGCATACGGCTCCACTCATTTACCTTCTTGTTACATTATCTCAGATGATAGGGAACATCGAACTGATAGGGTGCCCATACACCCTATACCCCATTCATACTCGCACGAAAATACCACAAATGCAACCTACATACATTAAAATCGGGTCCCATATGCCCTGCGTGATCATGTGATAACGGGATACTCGATTACCCTAGTAATCGAGGCTCGATCTTTCTAAAATTACCCCACTTATAAACTAGTGGTGAAATGTTCCCCAGTGCCTTATCAACAACACTACTTGGCCCCGTTGGCCCAATTATATAATATCTCTCTGCTCAACTTGTTACATTTATACACGTGTAATGAGTAGTGTACTAAACCAATGCCCTAAAGCACAAACATCTTGCCATTCCCGACAGCTATTCAGTTTCATGAGTGGGACATCTAGCAAGAAAAATCCAAACTAGGAACCCTCAGCCATCAAGAACCTTGGGCCCAAGACACGTTACTAGGACCCTAAAAAATCATATCCCCGAAATTCATTAAAATCTAATTATTAACTCCTACATCTCTATAGGGGTCATACAATACGGCGCTTACACTATCACTAAGTCCCCAGCGTTAAGTCAATAGTGAACTTAATCTCTCAACTCGGCGGTAACCTCGATATCCCTTGAATCACATCAATAAAGTCCCCGAACACAAGGATCGAATTTAACGAGATAACTATACTCTCAGAATCTCCTCCTGAATATAATACAAACGCGTGCTCAACCCTCATTCATGACTAGGCATCGAGAAAAGAAACACATCCTACCCTGTAATAGTGAACATGATAGCCTTACTGTAACAGTCCACCATCGCTCTACACGTCCCTAACCTGTCCATACACAAAATAACATCATACTCATACCTTTATAAATGAGTAAATCAACTAAAATATGACCTCCCAAATGTAATACCCCATAATTTTATTGATTTTAATTAATGGGATTAATTAAATTAAATGGGAATAAATTAGAAATTAATCTGAATTTAAATACTAGCGAGACCTGAGTTGGTATTTGATTACGATGATAATGTTGAATATTACTGGGTGAATATGGTAATATATGATTATTGAATTTATTAAAATTGTCGCAAGTCACAAATACGACAATTCGAGAAATTAAGTTGGGACGCGCGTGTCAGTCGCGTCAGGAATCAATTTAATTGGATTTAAAAGTAAATTATAATTTTATCATATGTATGGTCATTTTGAGTGCGCAAACGTGTCCGGAGGGGTTAAAATAGTCAGAAAACACTAGCGGGGGGTTTAATTTTGGTCTCGGGGCATTTTTACGCCAAACCGACAACCCGGGAGGGTATTTTATTCTTTATAATTTTTAAGGGATTTTTACCCACCAATTTTAGGCTTTATTTATCAGCCAATATTAGTTCCATTAGGGCCATTATCTGTAAAAAAGAAAGGAGCGGGAAACGTGAGAAAGAGGAGAAGTTACAAGAAGTTGTCAAGGCCATAATCGAGCACACACCACCACTATTCGCCGGAATTGTGACCGGAGAGAAGAAGAGAACCAAACCTTAACATCACCAACGGATCATAACATCAATTCACAGGCAAGTGATTTGATTTCATTAAGTTTTAGCGAATAATTTATCCATGATAGTGTAGGATTTGATGATAGCTATGAACAATGGTTGAAACTCATGAAATTTGGAGAAGAAACCTAAATTTTGGATAGGATTTGCATGTAGTTTAATGCTGGAAGTTTTTCATTAACAAAATCATAACCCTTGATGAATTAAAAATGAATTTAGGAAGAGAAGTATGATGGTTCTTGAAGAGAATAGAAAAATAGGGTTTTAATGATAATATGATGTTTTGATCCAAGAAAAGTCTATTTGATAATGATTTGAGAGTTATGGAACGTTAAGAATCATGTAATTAGGTAGTATACTAACCAAATATGTTTACTTTAGAATTTAACATCATGTAATGAAGATTTGGGACAAAATTGGGACTGAAAATGAAGGAAACCGTAGCCTGCACCTACTTGATCGATCGATCGACATTCATAGGTCGATCGATCGACTGGGCTCGATTGATCGACACTCAAGGTCGATCGATCGATCTCCCAGAAAATGAAACCTTTTTCCCTTTTTGATTTTAAGTGTTTCCGGCCATCGAACGTTGTAGTTGGGAATTATGTGAATACATTAGGACTTGAAGGAGATCAGTAGGGATATATATTTGAAGCCTGAAACATATTAAAATTTGGTTGGAAGGTAGTGTTCAATTTACGAGGGTTCGATGAGTAATTGCTTATTTTATGATGAGAGAACATGATCTAAATTCTTAGGAGTAATAGGTTAAAATTTGGGAAATAAACAAGGACCTCGAAGTACTGAATTGTTATATGAGAAAAATAGGAGACTTAGTAACCTTTTCGGTTAGTCTTTAAGTACTCGAAACTATACAACGTGAGATGTATCGGCGAAATATATTATGTATCATCCGAAAGAATCATAGTGTATGAATTAGACAAATGGTATAGGGCGGAGAATATACCTTTAATAATATAACAAGTTAACTAAGTTGTTTGAATGCTTAGTATATGGATAATTATATGTATGACATACCTACCATACTTGCTATCATGGGAGGTCGACTTTCGGAACAGGGCCATCTAATCTGTGTGTGCCCATAGGGGGATTTAGATTGGTACCTTAAGGATATAGGGTTGTGAATGGATTATTTGTAAGTTAATAAGTCAGTTGACCATGGGAGCATAGGTATGTTCGTGATCTATGGGTATGTGAACTATGTTCACCTCCAATATGTGTGATTTTTCTTATTAAAATAGTTCCTGAGAGATTCGGAACGCATAGTCCTTATGTACGTGATGTACCGGGATTCGGTAGCAGAGTATGTGTGCGCCGCAGCTTAGCCTAGGGATGACCTATTTGTGTATTTGTGCTAAGAATAATATACTTGTGATTATAACGGACTCTTTGTTAAAGTGTGCATATAAATAATTGAGACATCTTGAATGGGATTAAAAATGAGAATTTCTTATCATAATTATTATAAATTAATCTTATCAATGGCAATGTTAATTACATGCAGGATATGTTAGAACGATGTGAATAAATCCCTATATTACTATGTGAGGATAGGTAGTGGTACAGACTAGTTAGTTAACAGCATAACTAGGACGGGTTAAGGATATACGTTAGGCGTACACATTAGTTAAGGGGTGAGGAACTCATATGAGGGCACGTAACTAACATGTATATAATATTCACTGTTTAATGCAATTGAACACTTGCTATATTTTTAAAATGTTTTCACCTCGGGCTTTGACCCGTTTTCTTTCAAATCTATTTTTTTTATAAAACCTTTTTAGGTGCCCAGCGATAGGGACGCCAAGCATAGGAGTTCCATTCCATTGACGTGTTGTAGCTGCTGTGGAAGTTACAGGATCTCGGTAGTAGACACCTCCACATTCTCCATTTGATTCTATTCAGGCTCATTTATCAGTTAGGGAATGTCCCCCCTTTCCCTTTTAGAGATAGAACTCTCAGACTTCCAGTTTCATTTCAGTTTTGGTTTTATTTACTTATTGAGACTTTGTATTGTGATTTATTTAGTATTTGGATTATTCAGGGGAGTGTTACTTCAGACTCATTTTAATTGTTCCATTAGTATTCAATTGTGATTGTGATGTGGATGTGGTATAGTTAGCTTATAATTTAATTGGTTGCATGTTAATTTAATTTTTAAAAAAATTGGCAACTCACTATTTAAATATTAGGTGGCTATTAATTGTTTAAAAAAAATGTTTTTGACAGTGATGCTACATACTGAACCAACTTGACATTTTGTATTAATTTGAATAAAGGAGTAGCTACTTGGTAATTAATTAGTCGGGGTATCACAAGTTGTATCTGAGCATCAGGTTCTAGCGTCCTTAGGATCTGCACGACTTGTTATGTTTCCGCGTAACGTCCTTTGATATAGAGCCCTATATTTTAGGATTGTTGTACTCTTTTCTGTATCTTACGTTCTTCAGCTATTTTGATATATTAGCTGTGAACTTATAAAACTTCTCTCTCATTTCAGATGCCTCCTCGACGTGCATAACGAGTTCTGAGGGGTGCCCAGCCCGAGCCTCAACCTGCACCAGTTCAGGGATCTATGAACGCTGCAGAAGTTGTTGTCATTATAGCCCAGGCGATAAATGCCGCGTTAGCAGTTGTGCAGTAGGCACCACCTCAGGCACCGGTGGTAGATGCAGTTCAGGCTCATGCATTACTGTCTTCTTGGAAACGTGTCCGTGATGCCTTTCAGAAGTCACACCCTCCGGAGTTCGCAGGGAGCTCTGACGTTATTGTGTCAAGCTAGTGGAAGAAGGACATCCAAAGACACTTGAGGATGTACGAGTTTACTGATGTGTAGACGCAGATACTAGCTACATTTAAGCCGGTAGGATCATCATTACAGTGGTGGGAGTCTATTACCACCGCAGAGGAAAGAGATGTTCTTTCTATTCAGGAGTTTTGGGTGCGGTTCGACCGCAAATATTTTCCCTCAGCAGTTCCCACCGAGATGAGGCGAAAATTGATGAACCTTAGGCAGGAAGGGAGGACAGTGGTAGAGTATGAGGCCAAATTCACTAATCTTCTGATCATCATTCCCGATAAGATTCCTTTTGAAGAGAACAAGATCCATAAGTTTATGGATGGGTTGATGTGGAGGATTCGTTAGCACCTGCTGGGTAATCTCTCATTGGCCACCTATTCAGATGTGGTTAACGCAGCATTACTTCATTGTCAGGACCACCACTTTCATTTGTTAGAGGGTAAGCAAGCAAGAGAGTCCAACCAGTAGGGCAGGACAGGGGGTACTGGTTCTAGCGGGGCACAGTCAGCTTAGGGTCAGCACAGACAAGGTGATTAGAGTTCCTAGTAGGGGGATTCTAAGAGATTTAGCCAGGGAGGTTTTCGGCATGGCCAGCTGGGTCAGCATGGCCAGGGTAGGGGTGGTAACGGCCATCAGGGCCGTGGGCAGCAGGGTCAGAGAGGGGGAACTTCACAGGGAAATGTTTCATATGTGGTAAGATTGGCTACAAGCACCAGGAGTGTCCTGAAACGGGCAGGACCCCGCAGCAGCAGCAACAGGGCGCTCAATATGAGCTCCAGAGACTGATGTTTCCCGCCGCCCTCCCAGCACCACCACAGATGCCAGCATTGCCACCTATCCTAGAAGTCCCAGTCTAGCAGGGACAGCTTCAGTACGGTCGAGTTTACCAGCTCCAGCAGGCCACAGTCCCGCAGGAT
Source organism: Sambucus nigra (assembly GCA_949130495.1). Classification (NCBI taxonomy): domain Eukaryota; kingdom Viridiplantae; phylum Streptophyta; class Magnoliopsida; order Dipsacales; family Adoxaceae; genus Sambucus; species Sambucus nigra. The sequence continues at coordinate 359,128,581 of OX422208.1, forward strand.
CCACCCTCGATTGAGGGTATGTTTTCTATTCAGCGGACTATGGTGCGTATTTTATTTGACACGGGAGCCACACACTATTTTATTGCCATGATATTTTCACACGCTATGGGGTAATTAGATACCGCGGAGAGCACTATTACTTGTATAGATTCACCATTGAGTAAGGGTTCTGTGATTTCTCTTATATATAGGGGTGTGGGCATAGAGATTGGAAGATTTACTTTACCTGCCGATATGATAGTATTAGATATGATCGAGTACGATGCGATCGTTGGTATGGATTGGCTGGTTGCATATCGAGCCATGATTTATTATTTCAGTAGGAGTATTATTTTGGCCATACCCGGACAGGAGATATTCCTAGTGGAGATGCCTCGTCCTGAGGGAGGATTGTCCACTCACTTGTACTATACAGAGGAGGATACCTCTAGGGAGGTGGTGATACCACTTGATTCAATTCCAGTTGTTATGGAGTTCGCTGACATATTTCTGGATATTTCGGGATTACCTCATAGTAAAGAGATAGACTTCATTATAAATTTGACATCGGGCACTCAGCCGATAGCCCGTGCACCTTACCGTATGGATCCAACAGAGATGAGGGAGCTACGGGATCAGATAGAGCAGCTATTGGGTCAGGGGTTTATCCATAGGAGTACTTCACCGTGGGGTGCTCCTCTGATGTTCATTAAGAAGAGGGATGGATCTTTGAGGTTGTGTGTAGATTATTGGGAATTGAATAAAGTCACGATACAGAATAAGTATCCGTTGCCCCGAATCGATGACTTATTCGACCAGTTGAGAGGAGCTTCCTTCTTCTCAAAGATTGACTTGAGGTCGGGATACCACCACTTATGTATCAAGGAGCAGGATGTCTCAAAGACTGCATTCTTGATGAGATATGGTTCCTACGAGTTGGGGTTATGCCTTTTGGCCTAACCAACGCCTCAGCCGTATTTATGGACTTGATGAATAGGGTGTTCAGAGAGTTCCTAGACCAGTTCGTTATTGTCTTCATTGATGACATTCTGGTTTACTCCTAAATCTAGGAGGAGCATGCCGATCACTTGAGACAGGTTTTGCAGACGCTGCATCAGAACGAGTTGTATGCAAAATATGAGAAGTGGGGGTTTTGGCTGAAGGAGGTTCAATTTTTGGGGCACATCATTTCTGACAGGGGGATATCTATTGATATGGGGAAGGTATCAGCGGTGAGGGAGTGGGGACAACCCACGACACCGAAAGAGATATGTAATTTCTTGGGCTTAGTGGGTTACTACAGGAGGTTTATTCGGGGGTTCTCGAAGATAGCGGGTCCTTTGACACATCTGACTCGCAAGGGTGTGCCATTTATCTGGAGTTATGCCTTTTAGTTGGCTTTTGACGAGTTAAAAGACAAGTTGACCTCAGCAACAGTGTTAACATTGCCCAGGACGGGAGTGGAGTATCTAGTCTAAATTGATGCGTCCTTACTAGGACTTGGGGGTGTACTGTAGCAGGAGAGTCAGGCTATAGCTTATGCTTCCCGTAAGCTTAAGCCTCATGAGAAGAATTACCCCACCCACGACTTGGAGTTAGCGGCAGTTGTATTTGCTCTTCGGATTTGGAGACCTTATCTCTTGGGGGAGAAATTTCGTTTATTCACAGACCACAAGTCCCTTCAGTACCTCTTCATACAAAAGGAGTTGAATATGCGTCAACACCGGTGGCTCGAGTTTGTGAAGGATTATCAGTTCGCTATCCAATACCACCCAGGGAAGGCTAACGTGGTAGCATACACGTTGAGCCGTAGTCCAGTAGGTGAGGTGGTCGAGGTGTGGAAAGCAAAGTGGAAGGAGTTGGGATACCAGGACACAGTGGTCCGATCATTCATGTCAGTGATGACAGTTACGCCCCAAATTATTACAAGGGTGATACAGGACCAGGAAGCAAACCCGTTTTGTCAAGAGCAGATAGTACGATTGTTAGTAGAGGGGGCCGATTCTTATACCGTTAGTTCAGATGGTGGCTACGTTTCAATAGAGATTGGTTGTTCTTGATGGAGAAGACTTACGACACGAGGTAATGACAGAGTTGCACGGATCATAATTCACAGTACATCCTGGTGGGGATAAGATGTACCAGGATATGAGGCGACAATGCTGGTGGAGCGGGATGAAGAGAGATATTGCTGAGTTCATTTCGAAATGTTCCACATGTCAGCTAGTAAAGGTGGACCATCAGAGGCTAGCAGGACTTTTATAGCCCTTAGATATTCCTATGTGGAAATGAGAGAGCATTTCCATAGACTTCATCGCAAGATTACCTACATCGCCGAGAGGTCATGACTCCATCTGGGTAATAGTGGATCGATTGACAAAGGTGGCTCACTTTCTGCCAGTCCGGACAGACTACACTACGGGAAAGTATGCATAGATCTTCATAGCTGAGATAGTGAGACTCCATGGGGTGCCTCTCAATATCGTGTCTGGCAAAAACAAGATATTTGTGTTACAATTTTGGGAGAGTTTCCAGGAGGCCATGGGAACGGAGTTGCAATAGAGTACAACCTATCACCCGCAGACAGATAGGAAGACCGAGCGGACGAATCAGATGTTGGAAGACATGTTGCGTATGTCCATCCTAGACTTTGAAGGTGGTTGGGAGCTGTATCTTCCACTGGTGGAGTTTGCTGATAATAACTCCTACCAGTTCACTTTTAGTATGGCTCCATTCGAGGCGTTGTACGACAGACCTTGTCGTTCCCCATCATGTTGGCTAGAGGTGTGGGATAGCAAACTCCTTGGGCTAAAGGTGATTCAGGATACTTCGATGAGGATAGAGATGATACGGAGCCGTATTCGGGTTACTCAGGACCTGTAAAAGAGTTACGTCGATGCCAAGAAGTCCTTTCGAGAGTTCAATATGGGGGACCAGGTGCTCCTTAGAGTGTCTCCTATGAAGAGGATTATGCATTTCGGGAAGAAGGGGAAGTTGGCACCAAAATATGTGGGCCATTCCCTATCAACGAGCGAATTGAACCAGTTTCATATAGACTTGGGTTACCGGAACACTTGCATAGGGTCCATGACGTGTTCCACATTTCCTCACAGAGGAGATATCTTCGAGACGATTTGGCCCATACTCACATTGCTTTAAAGGATATTGATCTACAGCCTGATAGTTCTTATGAGGAGGGGACGATTTCTATTCTAGACCATAGCGAGAGGAAATTGAGATCGAAGATAGTACCGTTAGTACGTGTTCAGTGGCGGCATCATAATACCGAGGAGTCTACCTGGGAGCGCGAGGATGAGATGCGCGAGCGTTATCCAGTGTTATTTTTATCAGGTATATTTTATTTCTGAATTTCGGGATAAAATTCTGTTATTAGGGGGGGGGAGTATGTAATACCCCGTAATTTTATTGATTTTATTTAATGGGATTAATTAAATTAAATGGGAATTAATTAAAAATTAATCCGAATTTAAATCCTAGCGAGACGTGAGTTGGTATTTGATTATGATCATAATATTGAATGTTACTGGGTCAATATGGTAATATATGATTATTGAATTTATTAAAATTTTCGTGAGTCACAAATACGACAATTTGAGAAATTAAGTTGGGACGCGCGTGTTAGTCGCGTCAGGAATCAATTTAATTGGATTTAAAAGTAAATTATAATTTTATCATCCGTATGGTCATTTTGAGTACGCCAACGTGTTCGGAGGGGTCGAAATAGTCAAAAAACACTAGCCGGGGGGTTAGTTTAGGTCCCGAGGCATTTTTAGGCCAAACTGGCAACCCGGGAGGGTATTTTAGTCATTTAAACTTTTTATGGGATTTTGAACCACAAATTTTAGGCTTTATTTATCAGCCAATATTAGGGCCATTATTTGTCAAAAAGAAAGGAGTGGGCAACGTGAGAAAGAGGTGAAGTTACAAGAAGTTCTCAAGGCTATAACCACCCCACACCACCACTATTCGCTAGAATTGTGATCGGAGAGAGGAAGAGAACCAACCCTTAATATCACTAACAGATCATAACATCAATTCCCAGGCAAGTGATTTTATTTCATTAAGTTTCAACAAATAATTTATCCATGATAGTGTAGGATTTGATGATAGCTATGAACAATGGTTGAAACTCATGAAATTTGAAGAAGAAACCTAAATTTGTGATAGGATTTGCATATAGTTTAATGCTGGAAGTTTTTCATTAACAAAATCATAACCCTTGATGAATTAAAAACGGATTTAGGAAGAGCAGTATAATGATTCTTGAAGAAAATAGAAAAATAGAGTTTTTATGATCATATGATGTTTTGATCCAAGAAAAGTCTATTTGATAATGATTTGAGAGTTATGGAACGTTAAGAATCATGTAATTAGGTAGTATAATGACCCAATACGTTTACTTTAGGATTTAACATCATGTAATGAAGATTTGGGGCAAAAATTAGGACTGAAAATGAAGGAAACCATAGCTTGCACCTGTTTAATCGATCGATCGACATTCATAGGTCGATCAATCGACTGGGTTCGATCGATCGATACTCGAGGTCGATCGATCGATCTCCCTAGAAACTGAGACCTTTTCCCCTTTTTAATTTTAAGTGTTTCTGACCATCGAATGTTATAGTTGGGGATTATGTGAATACATTAGGACTTGAAGGAGACCAGTAGGGATATATAGTTCAATCTTGAAAAATAATAGAATTTGGTTGGAAGGTAATGTTCAATTTACGAAGGTTCAACGAATAATTTCCTATTCTATGATGTGAGAACATGATTTAAATTCTTAGGAGTGATAGGTTAGAATTTTGGAAATAAACAAGGACCTCGGAGTACTAAATTGTTATATGAGAAAAATAGGACACTTAGTAACCTCTTCGATTAGGTTTTAAGTACTCGAAACTATACGACGTGAGACGTATCGACTAAATATATTATGTATCATCCGGAATAATCATAGTGTATGAATTAGACAAATGGTATCGGGCGAGAATATACCTTTAATAATATAACAAGTTATCTAAGTTGTGTGAATGCTTAGTAAATGGATTATTATGTGTATGACATACCTACCATACTTGCTATCACCGGAGTTCGGGTTTCGAAACAGGGCCATCTAATCTTTGTGTGCCTATGGGGGGATTTAGATTGGTACCTTAAGAACATAGGGCTGTGAATGGATTATTTTTGAGTTAATAAGTCAGTTGACCATGAGAGTGTAGGTATGTGCGAGACCCATGGGCATGTGAACTATGTTCGCCTCCAATATGTTTAATTTTGCTTATTGAAACGATTCCTGAGATATTCGAAACACGTAGTCCTTATTTAAATGATGTACTGGGATTCGATAGGAGAGTATGTGAGCAATGTAGCTTAGCCTAGGGGTGCCCTATTTGTATATTTGTGCTGAGAATAATATACTTGTGATTTTAACGGACTCTTTGTTAAAGTGTGCATATAAATAATTGAGACATCTTGAATGGGATTAAAAATGAGAATTTCCTATCATAATTTTTATACATTAATCTTATCAATGAAAAGGTGAGTTACACACAAGATATGTTAGAACGATGTGAATAAACCCCTATATTATTATATAAGGACAGGAAGTTGTACAGACTAGTTAGTTAACGGCATAACTAGGACGGGTTAAGGATTTACGTTAGGCGTGCACATTAGTTGAGGGGTGAGGAACTCATGTGACAGAACGTAACTAATATGTATATAATATTCACTGTTTAATGCAATTGAACACTTTCTATATTTTTGAACTGTTTTCACCTCGGGCTCTGACCCGATTGCTTTCAAATCTGTTTTTCTTGTAAAACCTTTGTAGGTGCCCAGCGATAGGGACGCCAAGCATAGGAGTTCCATTCCATTGACGTGTTATAGATGATGTGGAAGTTACAGGATCTCGGTAGTAGACGCCTCCTCATTCTGCATTTGATTCTATTCAGGGTCATTTATTAGTTAGGGCATGTCAACCCTTTCCTTTTTAGAGATAGCACTCTCAGACTTCCAGTTTCATTTCAGTTTTGGTTTTATTTACTTATTCAAACTTTGTATTGGGATTTATTCAGTATTTGGATTGTTCATGGGAGTGTTACTCCAGACTCATTTTAATTGTTTCATTATTATTCTATTGTGATTGTGATGTGGATGTGGTATAGTTAGCTTATAATTTAATTGATTGCATGTTAATTTAATTTAATAAAAATTTGGCAACTCACTTTTTAAATATTAGGTGGCTACTAATTGTTTAAAAAAAATGTTTTCGACAGTGATGCTACGTACTGAACCAACTTGACATTCTGTAGTAGTTTGAATAAAGGAGTAGCTACCCTGTATTTAATTAGTCTAGGTGTCACACCAATGTTCACACCCGCTCCCTTGTAGATGGAACGAAAGAGATCCCCGTTAGATAATGGTAAAAAACCATTATAATAATAATTGGTGTTATATCCACTAAACCCATCTCACGCGTGAATATACTACAAATAAAAGAACGTGACTCTCTCGTGTCATCCAAAACCTGCCCCATATACCCATGGATGAGAAAACATACCCTCAATCGCTAATGGTTCTCGTTATAAAATTGGTCCACGGACATGATACACACGCCCAAACTGCGCTTGCACCTACGAAGGCGGCAATGCTGGAACTGCCGGTGAGGCTGGAAGTTATTGCAAATGTTGCCCCAGCTAGGAACCCTACTCCTGAACCCTATCCCTTCTCGAACAAGCACGCCGCATGTGGACCTGCTCCTCACATATAAAATACCTCCCTGTGAAATCTTCCTACCTCTAGCCCTACTAACCCTGATGAGGCTGGCCTTATCACTGTCCCTACTGGCCTTGACATTCGTGGCCCTACTGGACTCTAATCTAGTTCTCCTACTCTTACGGAGTATGTTATTGGCCTTAGTGGCCCTAATCATAACTACCATTACCTGACCTAAAACTCTTAGCTGAGGTCCTCTGGTAGGAATCCTAATCGCTCTGCCTTTGCTGTTATTATGGCACTTCGCTATCACCACTACCCCTGGTCATGCCCTACTGGCTAGACTCTTCGACTCTCTTTACTCCCCTCAGGTAGAAGAAATGATCTTGATAGTGGAGCAACACGAAATTTACGACCTCAGTGTAGGTTTGTAATATCGAATTACCTAACAGGTGTTTGCGAATCCTCCAAGTGAGCTCATCAATGAACTTAAGGACTCTATTTTCCTCTATATTCACCTCGTTTGGCATAAAGTTTTCCATATGCATAAATTCCTCCCCGTGGTTGAACACAGATCGACCCTCCTACGAAAGGTCAAGGAATCTCCTCCTCATCTATGTCTAAATTACTATAGGAAAGTACTTGCAATTAAATTTCCCCCAAAACTCCCCGATGGTCATGATATCTATCTCCTCAGATGTGGTGACTGAATGCCACTATTGCAATGTTGCTCCCACAAGCTTAAAGGTAGGCAACATGTGTTTTTGAGTGTCAGTGCACTCAACTGTATGTATATTGATGTCTTTCTTCTATTGGCTAGCTGTAATAACATTTGTGCTCCCCTGGAACTCTAGTGGATAGACCTTCTGGAAGGCCTCTCTAACTCTCTTCCACATGAATGGCATTGGATAGCCCTGTACGACTGGTGTCACTAGCTGTGTAGGTTGTTCTTGGAGAAACTATTGCGCCATGGCAGTCATCGTGGCATTAGCCACCTGCGCAACAATAGTGGCAACCTATGTAGCTGCCACCGTCCCCTATGCAACCCGTGGCTCCTGGTGAGCCTCTTCTCTTGTTGCCCTCCTAGTGTCCCGAGATAGTGGTCATCTCCAATTGTTTGGAATCTGAAACCAAATTGAAATCATATGAGATTTACTTCAATTATATATATTATAGGTGACGAACGTTGAAGCGCAATATGAATAAGCAGTCCTAAGCATAGGGCTCTTCAACAAAGAAACGCAATGTTGAAATCATAGTAAGTCCTCACATATCCTAAGGACACTAGAACCAGATGCTTTGATACCATTTGTGACACCCCTCCTATTGTAATAAGGGGTGACCAATCATATACTAAATTAAATCAGGAATCTCATCATAGTTCATTATTAGCATCACTGTAGAAACTAATTAATTACTAATAACATATTAAGTCGGATGCTAGATTTCAAAATTATTAGCATGCTTTGTTATACCAATCAACGATATAAGATAAACCTTCAAAAACATTGAACATAATGAGTATTGAGAGCATAATTAAATAAATAACCAAATAACTCTCAATAAATCTTAAGTAGAATTATCCAATCGATAAATGAAATAATATAATAATGTCTAATAATAAAAGTTGTCCAACTGTGGGCGACATGACCAAAAGAAGTACTAGAGTAATCATCTTAACTAGATGTAATGGAAAGAGGCGTCTAAGAAAATCCTACATGCATCCACATTTGTTGCAACATCGTCTGACTGGAATGACAATTTAACCATAGTACCCCTGTGGCTGAGCACCTAAAAGGTTTTGAAAATATTTTTTATATGGGTCAACGCCCAAAATATATTAAAAACATTTACAAGTATTCAAATTCAATAATAAATATGTAGAATGAATTATTCATGTTCATCTTGTGTTTGAATCACATGAGATTATCCTCACCCTTCATTTATAGTGCACACCTAACTCATTTATTTTTAGTTACCTAGTTATGCTACCCCTCCTAACTAATCTATCAATCCTTAACATACTCCAATATGCTAAACACCTAGACCAAATATGCTACTCGTATTTTATTTTACTTTGCTTATCATGTAACTATCATGTAAGCTATAACATAGTCTTTCTCAATTATACTCATACCATTATATAATCAACATAATTGTACACTAGTTATAATTTAATGTTCACACATTCATTTGAGTACACATATACATATAACAACCTTTATACGCATACATACATATCATCCTCAAGCTTTCCTCCTAGATGCATTCCCTAGTATGCTATCAGGCTTCAGGTACGTCACGTACCACTCCTAGGCCATCGGATTGAAAAATCACCATCGATCCCAAAAAGTAAACACATACAGGAGGCAGTCGAAGACATACATCCATGGGTCATAACCATATCACATTACCCTAATTGGACTCAAAACTCACCTGCAATGATCATACAACAGTACTATGACCTGGGTAAACGACCCAACACGTGTTGGTGAATGCCAGGGTGGACCGCCCACTATGTGCAACCTCCAACGATAGAATAACTAGAGTAGATATCTTCATATATAAACCAATCACACATAAGGGCATATATATGTATATACACACACACACATACACACATTTTTTTATTCGATACACATATATATAAATGGGCTAACATGCATAATATCTCTTATAACACTAGCCCGTCAATCCCCAAGTCCATCCCGACTTCACGATTTTTATCAAGTATTCATTTATTTATGATTAACTCTTTAAATTCATATTTGCGGCCAACATGTTGTTCTACCTAAGAACTAAACATAATCCTTCCCAAAATCCAATTCCTGATTTTACAATTATTACCCGAGTACTTCCACCTTAGTACACTCATAATTTCTTACCCTAAATTCATCCCCGGTTAACCTAAGGTACTTCATAACCTTACGTCTATATTTCCAGAAGTGAAATTCCATATCCCGGACTCCATACTCCATGTCAACCCCTAAATGATCCACGAATAACCTCAAAAGGCAAGAGAGACCAGCACAACAAAACGAATCGATTCGCTGGATGGACCGTACCAATTTGGTGAACAAATTGGTTCGATCCCCTCCAATAAATCGATTTGGTTTGCTGGGCAGCCATGACGAACTGAAGATGGGATTTTTCTTTTCCCCTCTAGTTCAGTTCGTTGCGCTGTTGTGATGCACTTAAGACAGGATATTCCCTTTCCCCTTCAACCTTTGGAGTTATAACCTTCATGTAAACCTAAAAAATGATTACTAAAATAATCTCAACCATAGATTAACAAGTTTTATGTACGATTCATCTTAAATAACATCGAATTCATGAGATCACCAATTTATATCAAGATTCATGCATAGTTTAAAACCCTAATTCAAGATCCAATCTTTTATTGCTTATATGATTCAAGAATTCATCACTATTATTCTAATCCTATGAGATATATTATGTCAAAATTATAAGTTCCTCCTCAATGATTTCTTTAATCAAAACCCCATTTTACATGGTTCTCCCAACCCAAAATTATGTTCTTTCTACACCAATTTTTACATGAATATTTGAAGCTACAAATAAGATTAAAGCAAGTTAAATACTTGCCTTGAGAGATATGAATTTTTAACATTTCCTTCTTGTATTACTCTCTTGTTAATGATATTCAACACGGTTGAGCTCGAACTCCACCCCGGATTCCTTTTCTCTTCACTTTTGTCTATTTTCTTCTTCTCTTTTCTCTCCTCTCTCAAAACCTTATCTTTTTGAATGGTTGGATAGCTTCCTCTTCTATCCACCTTACCTAAATATAAAACTAAACACTCTGAATCCCAAAATAAGTCAATCGTTAAATGTAAAATGACCCGAATCCTCTTTTAAAATTGTTTAGCCTAAAAAAAACGAAACCCAATTATAACCCCAGGGTACCTATTTCGATCCATTTCGGACCATTGGTTTACTCAAAATCACTATCCCATTTATCTAACATTAATTTTCTTCTCATGCCCGACATGACTAATTCGTGTGTCTCGAATGAGATACCTTTAATTCTGTCACTTTTACTCACTTATGACGTAACATAATTTAACATGTTTTCATCCACTCATCACACAGGAAAATATAATTACACATAAATATTAATATTCTTATTCGCTAATTAATAATTATGTAAGTCACTTTATTTCTCGATTTAATTAAAGTATGTACACACATGTAATTTAAAGTGATTTAAAAATACGGGGTGTCATAAGCGAATCTATTGCCAACACTTAATATACAGAGTGACGATGCCCACACTGACTCCGTACGATCTACTAACTTCCATGTGTACGTGAATTGATGCAATGGGAGAAGCTAGGACAAATAATCCCCCAATCGGCGTTAGACTATCATTAGAAGAAGCTTGCGATTATCCCGGACATCCCTGTTTATCGTGAGATTGAATATACTCCTAAGATGATAATGTTTAAGAAAATGTGGACTAAGGAGGGTAAAGTGTTCAGGAAAATGGCGAAAAGTATGTAACTAGACATTGATCAACCCTCTTGCACGCCATTGATGAAGCTCGTGAAGATTCGACAAAAAGGTAGGACCCCCAAGGGGAAGAAATATGTTGATACATCTATAAAAAGGATCTTGTGTCCTTAGAAGGAGGATGGACCTAACATAGTCAAGTAAAATAAAACATTTGAAAATTGGATGCCATTAACAGATATAGAACCAGAGACATGGTCTAAGGAAAAAAATCGATATTAAGCACGTTCCTAATTTCTACCATTCATTTATGAAGGTGATATATGATGTTATATGTGATGGGAATTATGGTAAAACGACAATTTCTAAAGGAGGTAGTATATGAAATGAACTTAAGAATTTTCATGCTATCTGTAGTGCGCTGTTGTCTGAGCTACGTAGGGACAAGCCTTTTTGGGCTAGTGTAATGAATTCATATGGTATTGATGACTATGAGAGGAGATTGGATAACTTTAGGAACTTATGTACTAAAAACATTAGTTTATCATGCTCCATTTTGGGTATCTTCTAGCTAATGCACTGAAGCTTATGGTAGTAATGATATCCAAATTTCAATGCTTAACTTTCGTACCATTTGACGTTGGACAAAAAATCCCTATAGAAGATAATCACATAGTCTTCATCCTCAATATCTCAAATACTTATTGGGTGAATTTGAAATAACCCCTCTTTTGTGCCCAACCACCATTTTCCTCTCACTTGAGATCGAGGGAAACTCACGATGCCATTAAGTGGGCTAATATGTTCAAGTGTCTCTAGAAGGCTTATCAGAATTTATGTCCGAAAGACATTGCGATGAAATATGAACCATGCTTGATTTCATCGGATGAAGATGAGGACTTAATTGTGCCTTCAGGCTTGACTTTGCATTTTGTGGAAATATGTAACTTTTGTGATTAGTTTTTGTGGAAATATGTAACTTGGTTATAGCACTGACTGTAACTTTTTGTGGAAATATTTAACTTGGTTAAAGCATTTATTGTAACTTTTGTGGAAATATGTAACTTGGTTATAGCACTGATTGCGACCTTTTGTGGTGAAATATGAAATATGATTATATCATTCATTGTAACTTTTTGTGAAAATATGTAACTTGGTTATAGCATTGATTACAATTTTTTGTGGAAATATGTAACTTGATTATAACATTGATTGTAATTTTTTGTGGTGAAATATGAATATCAAATATCAAATATCAAATTTCAAGATGTTCATATATGAAATATCATATTTGATCATTGCATGTGATCAATTAAATAAAATGATTAATTTTCCCAACATGATATAAGGAACTTACATATACAATAGAATACACAGCCACGAATAGTCGTCCTCTAGCTATGCATGGTGACACCACACCGTGATATATAAAACCATAGTGACATCACAACATAAATGAGCAATATGATTTTCAAATTTTTAAGTAACTCAGGGTTATTTGGTGTGCACCCTTCTAATGGTTGTGAATCTAAGTGGCTATTTTTTTCCTGAGATTTCTTCTCGGATATTTTTGCAGATGTTGACGATTGCATTTCCTTTCTCGAAGAGGAATACTCACCATATGTCTCATCTCCATTCCCTCCTCTACGTCTTGCCTCTTGGTGTCCGTCCTCAACTACCTCGTGTAAACTACTATCCTCTCCCTCAGCATATCCTCGCTCATCACTCTCACCCCCCTCTGCCTCAGGAACCTCCTCCACATTGGATACCTCTTCCCCATCCCCATACCCCCATAAATCATCAATCACGTTCTCAATAACCTTATCAAATGATTGTGAAGGATAATACCCTCTACCTTTTTCACTATCACTACCACTCAACAATGCGGGTTGTTCACCTCCTTTTACCACCTCCAACCTCATCTTTCTCTCTAATGCGGTAAGTGGATTTTTGGATCTTCCCATTTATATAACCTATAATGGTAATAATAAAAGAGTGATATATAACCTAAATCTAAATGTTTAAGTGTTAATACGATGAGAAGAAACCATAAAAGAACAACAACAGTGAGATATAACCGTAAGAGAGAAACAATGGTGAGATATAATCGTAAATGAAAAAAACACAATTCTATCAAACCGAATAAGAGAATATCATGATGATTTATCATCATAGCCAGTAAATCATGGTGATAAAAAAGCTCTATCATTCATACCATGGTTGGCTTGGACCATGTGTATAATTACCACGGTTTGTTGTTGCCCCTTCTTTTCAAATAAAAAACTACTAGTATCCCATGGTCACTCTCACGATTACTCCTTACCGTAGATACTTATTCACGACAGCATATCACCGAAGAGGATTCTCACCTACGATGACGGGTGGCCGTATGTTAATCTTCCTAGATTTTTTTTTAGTTTTATGTGATTTAAATGTGTTTTCTTCACATTTTAAGGAATATATTTACATTGTTTCAATAATGTATTATGTAAATACCGTTCAAAAGTGTTTGCATTTTAGTTTTTAAACCGTTTCATAGTAGGGTTTGCATGGTATGGTTTCCTAGCATTTTAGTGTGCATTTCAGACAGACATTGTTCAAATAATATAATAATGGATATTAGAATCATATACCCGATTTTTTTTACTCTTAAAGTAGAATTGGGCTTTGTTTCTGGTTTGTGTAGGTTGAGAGAAATGGTTAGAGGGAAGTTAGAGAGAGAGACAAATTTTTATACTTATATATGATACCAAGTTACATGGTGTTAGATTTTTAAGGTGTTTGTGAGAAATAAGTAGTACTTATGTGGTCTAATAGAGAAAAATGGTGATTGGGAGATACTTTTTGTGTGGAATTACCAGGACCCTTACTTTATAGCTCATTTGTAATTTAATGTACATTGAAAAGGAACCATTAACGTTTAATTTCTCTTAGTTAAATACATATTATGCTTAGTCCAAAACGTATGGCGATGAACTTGTTGGAATAAAATAAAAAAATTTGGAATAAGCATGAATTAAAAAATATCAAAAGACTTTGTGTCGAATGAACCATTAAAAATTGAAATAATTAGAGATCAATAGGTGTTTCGTAATGATTTTATGATTTAAACTAAAATTATATAGTTTATGAAATTTAGAAGACGTGAGATGATCCTTATGGATATCCAATAAACGTAATATTTTGCATGTACCATGTATGTCAAATCTACCAAATGGTTTTTAAAATAATGAAGCACATAAAAGTTGGTAAAATGTGTAAGACTTCTCTTAGTATACACGAGTGTAAGTTGAAACCTACTCATATTTTATAGGTTTTGCACGCTATATTTAAATCATAATTTAATTTCACATCCAATATAAAAAAGGGTATATTAATATAGGGGATATCAATCCTACTATAATACTGAATACCAGTTTTACCAAAAATATGAATGCAAATTAACAAAATAACAAAAATATGTAAGTGGTTTAGTAGGTCATCCTACTTATATCCGCGAAAAATTGAGAGCAAGGTTTTATTACCTTCAAGGAAAGAACAAAACTTGGAGTGCTAGAGATGCTAGTTGAGAGTCCAAGTCGTAGATACAATTACGTGCTATTTTTTATCATTAAATATGCCCTATTCACAGATACAAGAGTCCTAATCACATGGAAAATGCTATTAGACCTTTTTGTATGGCAATCGACCTCGATTATTGATCTTATTCCTGAGGCAATTGAGTTCTGTCAGGACTGCATCCGATCATATTTATTATTTCTCTAATGATTCGCCTTTAGCTACTCCGTGATCTCCGATTGATCAGATCTTTATTATTTTTTAGGTGCCACGTATCTTGCTACATGGCATACCCGACTCATGATCCCTTAAATTACCCTTAAAATTTGGGTGATCAGTATTTAGGTTTGGTCGGCCTAATTTTATCATATCGTATTATCCACAAGTGACATGGATTTCCTTATTAGATGTTCATTAATTTCCATGTGCCCCTACTTGATCCTTAGTGGGAGTGGAATCATGATATTATGCACACGTAATCCTCGTGTTTAGAATCTTGTCAGTTACATGTTGATATCCCCTTTAGAAATCATTACACGTGCAATGTGTGATATGGGAATCATAGGAGTGATGCTCTCTTTCCAATAGAACCATCACTTAAGTTTCCCTTTGGCGGTAAAGATCATAAGGGGTTTCAAAAGACCCATTTGGATCTTTACTTAAAGCCAAAGGTATGAAAATCCTATATTTTCCTTCCTTCTCTTTATTACTCGAGTTGCAGATAAATTATTTCCAAAAATCTTCGTCTTCTTCATATTTTTTTTATTCCTTTATACAACCATGTCTAGGTGCATGAGAAAGTACGATGTGACCTCAGAGAAAGACTTTGAGGGATTTTGTGTAAAATACAATATACTAGGATTCATCAAAATATGAACTTAGCCTAACGATTAGGATGTCTATGACATTAATGATGAGGTTGCACTTACAATGGTGGCCATAATTAGGGGGTCATTTTTCCCTCCACTCATTATTGGTGGAAGTAATTCATTTTTATAGAAAACTACCAATCCAAGCAAACAAAAGTTTTTTTTAAAATTGTAATGTGTATAATTGTCATAAAAAAAATTTGTGGGACCAACTTAGGCCTAAATGAAAAGTATTTCTATTACTTGAGGACTTCTCTGGGTCTAGGACATACCATTGCCAAGATAGGGATAAGTCTCACAAGTTGGTTACTTCGTTATCTAGGTCTCAAAAAGACAATGGCATAAATTTCTTGGTGTTCTCTAAGAATCCATATGGTTAGAACTACACAGGTCTTTTTGTGCTTCTACTAGCTGCATCTTATGGTAGGTTCTTTGCCATTTGTTTGCATTTGTTTTTGAAAATATAATCTCATTCAATATTGGCCGGTCTTTATTTTTCTAGTGTAGATCCTCATTGTAAGAGAAATCCCATAGATTTTGAATTTATACTCACCGACCTCAAGAAATATTAGGACTGACCAACTCCCTATAGAGTTTGATATCATTAGAAGGCTATCCACATACTTCTTATCTACGAAGTGAAAGTTACATAAGCCAATAATTTCATAATTGTCCCCCAAGTAACAGTAGTTGATTACATGGAGGTCAGAATTTCTTCAATCCAAAAGTCTAATAACATTCTCTAAGTAGAGTCAAAAGGAATATATATTTGTGAAGAATATTTGTCAACCTATATAATCTTTACCATTTTCGAGGAATTTGAATTAGTCTAAGACCAAGATGAATCTTTCTTCAATGACTTAACTCCCCTATTTTCATATGAAGAGGTCGACACCTCATGTCATCTCTAAAGACAAAAAGGAGGAGGAAGAGGAAGAACGTATCATCCTTCTCCCTATCCCCCAAGACTTATAAGATATGATAGCCCATCCAATACATGTGGTCGACCTTGATACCGCCAGGGTGAATTTGAAGAATAAGGGCGGCTAAACCGACCATGCCATCTAAGGTGCAATTGACATCAAGAAAAGAATAATCTCCTCCCAGGAAAAGGAAAACTGATATATATATATATATATATATATATATATATATATATATATATATATAGAGAGAGAGAGAGAGAGAGAGAGAGAGAGAGAGAGAATGTAAGTGCATATTTTAATATCCTTCCTTCAGTTTGTCTTATTGGGGATAGACAAAACATAAGAATATAGGTTCAAATGTGTCTTGAATATGCAGTGCCTATTTACACCATTTTAGCGGAAAATGCCATTACATTGATGCACACATCTCAACGTATTGGTAAGTTTTATAAGTTGTGGTTTTGTTTTATGTTATGTCTTCAGTTGATTTGGTTTGGCATGAATTGTTACAAGAAAGGATAATTTTTTTTTGATGTTTTGGATTATTTTTAAGTTAGAAAAATAGTTTTTACAAACCTTAAGGCTATTTTTTACAAATCAAATGTTGGATTTTAAGACCTCTAAAGGTATACAAATTATAGAGTTCGGGTTAAGTTTTAAAATGCAAAAAACCATGCATCATTCCGACATCTGAGTAAAATGTTATGCTTAAAATAGTGAATCTCGCACAAAGTTTTAGCAAAGGTTTGAAGACCTTGGTTAAACCATTGAAGCTCAATAGAAAGGTGTTGTAATACCCCGTATTTTTATGCTATATTAATTTGGGGATTTATTAAATTTAATGTGAATTAATTATTTAATATAAATTCGGGAATTAATTATGTTATAATTATTAATGTGATGAGAGTTAGTAATTATGGGAAATTTGTTAAATATTACTAATGAGAAAAGTAATATATAATATTGGTCATATTAAATGTCACGAGTGAATAAAATGACTATTTTGGAAATTTGAGTCGGGGTGCGTCCGTGTCGCGTCAGGACTAAATATTGATGAATAAAAGTGAATATATTATAAGTCGCTCATATGGTCGTTTTGAGTGCACCAAAGTGTCCGAAAGGGTCGAGATAGTCAGAAAAGTGTACCCGGGGATTTAATTTGGGTCTCGGGGCGTTTTTAGGCTTAATTAGTACCCCGGGAGGGCATTTTGGACATTTTACATTTTTGGGTAATTAAACCCACGAAAATTCAAGGGATATATCAGATGTCTAAGGTTGTCTTCTAGGGTTAAAACAACCAAAGACACGTGACGGCCATAGGAGAGGGAAGGAGAGGCTTTTCCAAGCAATCCAAGGCCAACGATTCACCCGGTTGCACCGCCACCACCACCAACGCGTAGATTGCGCGACGGGGAACGCAACCACATCAAATTCGTCATCAAACCAGAACGTCAAAAATCCCAGGAAAGTGTTTATCTTGCTTATTTTCGTTAATGCATCACTCATATTAGTCTAGGGATGATTAGGATGAGTTTTATGGAAGAAAACCCAAATTTGAGATAGGAAATCGCATGTAGTAATGAATTGAATGTTAATCTGGAAACCCCTTAACATGTAGAGGATTAAACCATGAAATTTTGATGTTTTAGAAGAAGAAAATTCTGGAAAAAGACTGATTAGAACCATGTTAAAGAGAATTCTAGGGTTCTTGAGATTTACATGAATTTTGGCCTATTAATCCATGATTATTAATGGAAATTTACATGCTTTACGTAAAAGATGTATGGAATGGATTTATACTATTAGTAGTACAAATTTCTGGACGATTTGGAATGAAAAGTTTGGATTTGGATGGAGTTATGTGAGAAAACCCGTAACTAGTAACTGCAGAATTCGCCTTACCTGCTTGATCGATCGATCGAGCCAAGAGCTTCGATCGATCGAAGGTTCGATCGATCGAGCCCAAGACCTCGATCGATCGACCCCTCCCGGCAAACTCACATTTCCCCTTTGAAATTTTTAAATTCAAATTAAGTGAGTGAAAACCTTTGGGCACCCTTATTAAAATACTTTGGAAGATAAAGGAGACCAGTAGGACTTATTAACAACTATGCGACCTTTAATCTAAGACGAAATTTACATTTTTGGGATGCTTACACAAAAGGGACGATGGGATTGTGTATTTAAGGGAGAGACGCGTAAAATAGCTACGTTGGAAAATAGATGAATACTTACTGAATTTTACACTTGGGAGGATAGAGTCCATGAGTGTTACGTAGTGAGTTGGAATAATCCCTCCAATTAAAGTTGGAGACGAAACGTTATACGCGATAACTAATAATGTGAAAATAAGGAAATGTCGTGATTATGGGTTATGAGATGAACTTAAATTTGATATGGCAAAAGTAGTATATTTATATGACTGTGTGTATGCATATATTATATACGTGTGAAAATCATGCCCGCGCTACTTGCTATCCCTGAGGTTACCGCACTGGGACGGTCTTATCTCGAATGGGCCTTCGTGGGGGATATTGACTCGTACCCTAGAAGATAGGAATCCTAGGTACAGGATATCGAATCGATAGTCACGGTCCTAAGAGACGCGAGGGTATGTGCTGACCTCTTGGACTTGAAAACTATGCTTCGCCTCAATATTGTCTGTGTATGTATTAATACAGTTCGAGAGTGATTCCGAACTTGTATTCCCCTTAGTACGATTGATACAGGGATTGGACAGCAGAGTATGCACGCACCATAATTTTTATGTGGGGTGCTGTTAGAATATATATATTATATGAGTATTTAATATATATATATATATATATATATATATATATATATATATATATATGAAATTCTGAAATTTGGGAAATTACCTACTATGTTATGGTAAGTAAGACATGTATAATGACTCAAATTGGAAATACTTGTTTTGGAAATGTATAATGGAACACTGGGAAACTTTATTAGTAAATAAGGTTTAAATGAGAACTTTGTGATCTAATGAAGTTATTTTCTTAAACAATTATATTCTTCGGTTTTGAATCTTACGAGTAACCTAAGATAAGTTAAGCCATTGGGGAGGTTAGTGCGATAGGCGTGCACATTAGAAGAGAGGTGAGAAATTCTCAAGAGAGTGCCTCACTAATATGTTGTTGCATTGGCCTGTAAACATTTTAAATACTTGCTAAACAAATTTTAAATCATCTACACTATCGGGCTCTGAACCGTTTCTATTTCTCTCTCTCTCTCTCTCTCTCTCTCTCTCTCTCTCTCTTGTATATATATGTATATATTACAGGTGCCCAGCCATAGGGGCGTCTTGCATAGGATCCTTTGGAAGGAACGTGCTGCAGCTTAGGTGGAAGTTACAGGCCTCTTGCTTAGACGACTTCATTTATTTGACTCCACTCCTAGCATATTCATTTAGTGGGGCATGTGTCGCCCTTTCCAGTGTTCAGTTGTTTATTTAGACATTGTGATTTAGATATTTCTAGTATTGTCACTTTGAGATTTATTACTCTGGATGTTTTACTTTAAGTTTTAATGTTGGGATTTAGTTGTTGAAAGTTTAAATTATTTGGATTATATGTTTTAGGATTATTGTGGTATGATTCTTTAAATATTGAATTGTTGTAAATAATTAAATCTTTGTTTTCAAAATAAAATTTGGAAAGTAATGTTTAAAAATGGTTTTGACACTTAGCTTAATTAATTAGGGTGTTTAAATTGGTATAACTATTTTTACGACAGTGATGCTAAGAATGAACCAACTATTCACCTTGATTTTAATTTAATAAAGGAGTGATCGCCCGGTATTTAATTAGGCGGGGTGTCAGAAGTGTTTCCAATGTGGTCCCTATAATTGAGGTGGAAAGACTCTTTTGAAATAATTTTTAATTGAGAAGACCCTAGATCAAACCAGACCTCATTCAAATGAGGGCTCCTTAGGTCGAACGAGGGCCAACTTTGCAACAATGTATTTTTTGACATCGTTTCACACGGAAACTATAATTAGGACTCTAATTTTCATCCAAATAATATCTATGACTTCTTTAACCTTTTAAAACCCCAAAGAGAGTGTTTTGTGTTTTTATTTGAATGTTCATTAGAGATATTGCCAAACCAATCATTATATGAATACGCAACGACAACTAACCATTATATACATCAAATTTTATTGTAGTTTGGAGGTTTGGTGATGTTTCATGTGCTATCAAAGTTATGAAAAACCTTGTCACTAGGGTAGAAAATGATTCTAGGAGATGCTTTGAATGTTAAGGAGTTGGTTAAAATTCATTCGAGTGTCTCATTAAACGAAGGAGTAAGGGGCAGAAGAATTTGAATGCCACTTCTAGTGATAGTGACTTGGGCTCCACGAGTGAGTATTCAATTAAATGCAAAACTAATTAATTCACCACAATCAAGGATGTGTTTAGTTCTAAGTTTTCCCGTGTTGAATACAATGTTGAGTATGATGGAATGATATCCCATTTCAATAGCTTACAAGATGAAGATGATGAGTTTATTGAAGATGGAAAGAGAGAGGTTATCATTGAAACTGTTTATTCCAAGCTTTAAAATATGTCCCTCAAAATGGAAGAGGTAAAGGAAAATCTTACTCCTAAGCTTGAGAAGTGTGAATGTGTTATAAAGGAAGGTAAGGCACTTATGATCCATTTGAAATATTGTGAAGACACTCTTGTTGAGAAGCCTAGATAAGGGAATGTGGAACGTGAAATTTTTCACAACCAGGTCACTAGCCTAAATAAGTCATTTCTTGAGTCTTCTTGGACTCGAAGCTTGCTAAAGGATGAGAATAATAGGATAAATAACGGCTTTAAAAGAATGGTGAAGTTGGACCTTAAAAGGATATCCAAGAAGTTATGGAATATGCTCCTCAGGACATCCCAATCCTCGAAGGATAAGATTTAACTTGTCCATGACCATTTGAAAAGGATAACTCCTAAATTCAAGATTATTTTTGTCAAAAGGTCAAATAAGAATCCTACGTCTTAAACTTGGAGGACAACCCACCGTTACTACAAGCCATGTTCATCAGCTTTAACTTTCCTATCTAGGAGCTGACATACTGAGTATGACCTTTTCTATCTTAGCCAAACACTGAGCTCAGTTCATTTGTACTCAGATATGCCTTGTCCGCATCATTCAGGGTTATCTCCACTGCTTTTAGCCACTCCCGAATCAATATAA
This sequence comes from Sambucus nigra, assembly GCA_949130495.1. Lineage (NCBI taxonomy): Eukaryota > Viridiplantae > Streptophyta > Magnoliopsida > Dipsacales > Adoxaceae > Sambucus > Sambucus nigra. The sequence continues at coordinate 359,150,341 of OX422208.1, forward strand.
AAATATGTTATTAACTTTGAAAAAAGAATATTAATAAATAGTATATAATTAACAATATAATTTCAATTATAAACTGAGATGGTCGTTATGACCTGTGGATTAGCAGGCTCTCCCTTTTTCGTCTGAATATTTATATAGTAGTTGATCTTATGTGGCTTTCCCCTCGGGCCACTCCCAGATTCCTACAAAATACGACCAAATTAAATCAAAGTGTCACCAAAATAAAGTAATTTAATTTCCACTAAAAAATGTAATTTAAATCAATTTACTTACCATCTGATGCTCCACCTCCACATAATATGTCCACCCGGAGTAGTGCACATCCACCATCCTGGATCGGTTAGTCCTCCTTGAGCCACGTGAGTACATCTATCTTTCGAACACCTCGTTATCAATAAACCTTTACCAGTTAACCAACACGATTGAGTAATTCTCTAGGATGGTGTCCCTGCATGCAAGCACGAACTCTCGAACCTTCTCGAAATAACAGGCACACAGTTTTTATTCAATGTCTTTCATTTCCTGTCTACACCCGCCAATACACTGTCCCATACTTCCAGGGGAAATTCGAATTGTTGTTGTCCAACAAAAATATAATAAAAGAAAGTTAGTGAGTTAACATTAAAAAAATATAATAATAAAATCTTATATGAAAGTCAAATACTTAATATAAATATTGATATTTTCACACCTCTAAGTCCCCCCCAAACGATCATCTTCGGCTCCACGGGCACGATCCTTTAATCTTCGTACCCGAGACCAATGACTGATTTCAATAACTCTAACACTCTTATCTATAGGTTAATCTTGTTTTCAACTATGCTCCCATACTTATCGAACGTGATGGGCATATTTTCTTTGGGGAGTTTCCTTTCACCCAATTCAATAATTCATTCATGCTATCATTAGATAAAGCAAAATGGCTCTTCAAACTATGTGAACTAACTACGACATACAAAATTGTTTGATCTTTTCTATAGTTAGGGGTACAACAGTTTGGTCAATTTAACTTTTAAACTTTGGTAGTCATCATCAAGATTAATCCCAACACCATCACAAGCACTATAATCTCCACCACAAGATTCATTATTTTTCTTATCAGAGTCCTCACTATCATCCACCATATGAACTCCGTAAGCATCATCTATTAGATCATCTAACACATTTTTTTCTATGGGGATAACCAATTCGTTGCCTCACTTTCCTACTTGATGGTTGTAGTGGGTTGTTTGGGGATAAAGGCACAATTTATTTCCCCGTGAAAAACCCACACCCGGTAATCGTCTTGCATACTCAATCTAATAAGATATAATTTAACTGATTTACATTGAAACACTTTCTTATTTTTACAACGTGCGTTGGGACATAAGAACTCTTCATCATTGAGACACCTCTTTGCGAATTTTACAAACTCGTCATAACCTTTACGATACACATTCCCGAGTCTATTTATCTTACCCATTTAGTCTTTGTATAGAAGTTACCCAATAATAACTTGTATGAATCATTACCTACCATGTGTGAACAAAAGAGGTGATTCTACAAGTTAGTTTATCCCCATGGATAGTTGAATCCTTAGTTAACTTAGACACAAATATAATCTAATTAGCAACCTATCATGTTTAAATAATAATGTTGAAACACTATCATGTTGAAACCCTAAGCTACGTATACATACCAAATTAGTTTTCATTAAACATTATAACCTAATTGAATCGAATTTTAAAAACCTAGGTTAAAACACTAATTCACGTATACGTACAAAATTTATTTTAATTATAATTTATAACCTAATCGAATCAAATTTTCAAAACCTAGGTTACAACCCCAAGTTGCGTATGCATACCAAATTGGTTTTAACTATACTTTATAACCTAATTGAATCTAATTTTCAAAACATGGGCTGAAACCCAAAGCCGCGTATACATACCAAATTGATATTTTAATTATACTTTATAACCTAATTGAAATTTCAAAACCTAGGTTGAAAACTAAGCCATGTATATGTACCAAATTTGTTTTAGTTATACTTTATAACTTAATCAAATCGAGTTTTCAAAACCTAGGTTGAAACCTAAAGATGTGTATACATACCAAATTGGTTTTAATTATACTTTATAACCTAATCGGATCCAATTTTCAAAACCTAGGTTAAACTTTAAGTTGCGTATACATACCTAATTGGTTTTAATTATTCTTTATAACCTCATCGAATCCAAATTTCAAAACCTAGGTTGAAACCCAAATCCGTGTATACATACCAAATTAGAAATTATGGTAGAATGTTCATTGTGATATTGATTACATTTTTAAATAAACCCATAAATTATTTTTAAATAAGACTATAAATTATTCACATTATGCTTACAAATTATACATACAAAATCCTAATTTTTTTAACATTTATAAATAAACCCACAAATTAATTTTTTTAACCAAAATATTTATATTTACAAAAAATAAACACATTATAAGGGTAAAAATGTTGAATGCTCTGATACCAACTTGAGAATTAGGAAATTCAGCTTTCTAACACTTACAAGTGGTATCAGAGCATTCATCTTTGTGTATTTTAGTTTTACACATTTGGTATGGCATATTGGTGTGTTTAAATCCTATTCACTCCTTAATTTCCATATGGCTAGGACATTTGGTTATGATTGTAAATACTTAGATTGTTCTTAACCATGTTTTCATGGAGTTGTTTCGAACTTGATTTTCTTTATAGATTCCACTTTATATATGTCTCCGCACACACATGCATGAGCTCTTTGAACGTTAACTTCACATGTATATTTGATCTTTATGAGATGTTCTCCCATCAATTTTGTTATCGACATGTTTATGTGACTATGGGGGGATTTGTGCATGTAAAAACCGTTGCCTATGAGATATTTTATTTCGTATTGAAAAAAAATATGAGTGAGGAGGTGAATGGGATGCGAAAGGAACAAATATTCTTTTCCTGAAAGACACCGTTGGCAAGAGTTCAATAAAAGATTAAAAGTAATAAAAACAAAAACAATTGCCAAAAAGGAGCCAACATAGTTCATATTAATGTTTGATCATTTCAAAAGAATTAAGGAGAAAAAAAAGAACAGAACAAATGAAATATGTTTATCTTTTGAGGGTCTTTAGCTTAAGATCAATGGGTTTGCATAATGAATCCTAGTTATACTTATTTTTTCATAACGCTATTGATTTATAGAGTCAATAATATTCTAGGCTTGTGTGCATTGTGCTTATTTGTTCATTAAGTTCACTTTAGTTTTTCACTTAAAGGCTAAAGTTGATTTTGATAAAGTTTTGCGGACAATTAGAAATTCTTGAACAGATTTGAGTGTTTGGTTATAATTTATTTGAATCTAATTCACGCCCATTCATTCCATCCCCATGTTTAGACACATCGATGTTATGCTAGTGAGTAAAGCTTATGTGTGTTGTGTCGAAGTTTTGTGGTCGTTTATAACTATATATGTGTGTTGAATTTTGTTGGTATATTTTGCATATATTGTATATGGTATTGTGTTGTATTTTTAAAATTTACACTTTTTGAAAAAAAATTGAAAAATTTCAAAAATAGTTGGTGATGCCTTTGAGATTATCATTACACGTGCGTTGTTTAGATCTCTATGTGATGATATCTTACTTCTTTTATGTGATGATCTATTCTTCATGTTTAGATTATACTCCTTTGTCTATTTCGGACAAAAAAGGGGAAAACAAATTGGAGGGGAGATTTGATGAGTTTGATTTATGGGGGAGATAGTATTATGAGATTTTAATTTTCTTTTCTATTTCAAACTCAATGGATCACAGGGTATTTTCTTTGCTTTATGTGTGTAGGTACTTACAAAAGATCATATTACAATGGATGAATACAAAGTGTCAAAGAGAAGAACAAGTGGAGATTGAAGACAAAGCTTATTTCCCTATGTCGTTCCAGTTCTAGGTTTTAAGAAGGGTATTAGAATTTTTGTCTTAAGGGGGATTTTTTTTACAATTTGGGTTTCGATTAGTTTTTGTACGGGAATAGACAAAGTGGGAGATTTTTAAGAGCAATTATTTTAGCTGAGGATTTTTATTTATTTTATTTGCACTTTGGCATATTTTATGTATCTCGTTACAAATCGACTCGCACTGACTCGTCGAACCGAACTCCAACACCTCCAAGTTTAATACTGCTCTACATCTCAAGAAGGTATAAAGACTTTTAGGAGTTTGAAATTATTCATACAGTTATTTGTGATGTTGATTTTTATTTAAAAATGAGGCTGGTATTTTTTTAAAGTTTTTAAAATAAAACTTTTATTTTTAATCTTGTTCAAATGAGATTCGTTTCTCGTTCGAACGACTTTATATTCTTGTGAGAAGGATTGTTTGATCTTTACATCTAACAAGGGATTTTTTTTATTCGTTTGAAGGACGTTTAAAGCTAGTTCACATGAGATGGTTTTGTCATTCGAACGAAATCAGTTTTCGTTCAAACAAAATGCCTTTCTCGATCGACCAAGTTTCACTTTCGTTCGAACGAACCATCACCTCAAAATTTATGATGCGTTTATAAATACCTGTTTTGATTCCAAATTTCGTAACACTTTTTCCAAAACATTGCCTGTATATCTTCTGCAAAAAATTTCACTTTTGCGTTATAAAAACACTTTTAATTCACAACTTTGATTCCTCAAATACTTTTTATGAATTATTTTGAAACCCTAGATAGTTTCGTATCTTTGCATACACCTTGTGGAGAGGTTTATCTACGTCTGAACCTTGTGACCCAAGTGATCACATCAGAAGAAGACTGAAAGTTGCTCGGTGGATATTGAGGGTGGACCGCCGCTAGTGGACTGCTCAGGGTTGAGGAGTATTCTTTAGAGATTTTGCGAAGACTGCGCGTTATGCTTGTGGGTAATATCATGTAGTATTGTAAGTTGACTGTCTTGTAAAATTTCTAAAGTAGTGAAATGGTTTTGCCCTAAAAAGTTATTTTTCCTCAGTTGCCATGTGATTGCATGTTCAATTTATCCGTCTTATCACTTATATGAATGTCTTTGGATAATATGATAAAATTGGATTTGTGTTTGTACATTTAATTATATAAGTCATTCCATTAAGATTGCAAAATTTCACTCCCAAATGCATCAATGTGTTTGTACATGCTATAAAATACTTGAAAAACATTAAATAGTTTGGGGCGTCATTAGTGTGAAAATCACTTACGGTCTTGATTTGTTGATTAGGTTAAGTGAATTTCACGTGAGTTCACCATTTTTACACCTAAGGTAGACTTTGAGATCTTTTGTTTGTGGTGTATCAATCCTTCGTGGAAATGTATTATGTTTGTCAATGTCGATTAACCTTTGGAATTTTTTCAGACCCCTACATTCCGTTTCCATGATTTGGGTATTTTCGTGTTTCTCCATGGTGTGTTGTATTTGTAAAATTTTATACTTGAAATTTTTTGAAAAAGTTTAAAAATAGTTTATGGAGACTTTGAGGTTATCATTGCATGTGTGTTATTTATATCTTTTGTGATGATATCTTCTTTACACATGATACTTTGGAATTCATGCTTATGTCTATACTCCGTTGTTTATTATGTATAGAAAGGGGGAGAACAAATTAAGGGGGAGACTTGTTGATTTGATGATCATGAGTTTGATTTATGGGGGAGATTTCTTTCGCTTTATGAGTATTTATTTTTTATTTCAAACTCATTGCATCACGGGGTATTTTCTTTGCTTCTTGTGTGTAGGAACATTGTGCAAAAATCAAGACACACCAGATGAAGTCAAAGAACCAAAATGAAGAACAAGAAACGAATTAATACAAAGAATCTTATTAGGATATTTTGTCATTTATGGGGATATTTTTTTTTGTAATTTGGATTTCGATTAAGTTTGTATAGTTTTGTACTAGAATAGCCAAATGGGAAGATTTGTAAGAACAAATGGTTTAGCTTGGGCTGAGTATTTATTTTCTTTGCACTTAGGATAGTTCGGCGTATCCCGATACAAATCGTCACGTACCATCCCAATAAATCGACTCCAAGATTGAAGACTTCGCTGCATCCTGCAAAGGTATAAATCAACTTTGTTTTAATTTATTCATGCAATTTATTTGAGGATGTTTTATTTTTATTAAAATGGAAGTATGATTTTTTTATAAAAATCGAGGATTTTTTTTCTGTGTTTAAATTTTTTTCAAAGTTCACTGACCTAGTTTAAACGAGAAAGCATTCTCATTCGAATGAGATGTCAAAGTTATTCGAAGCTTCGTTTGATCTCTACATCTAACGATCATCTAACGAGGGCTTAATGTTTTTCATTGTTTGAAGTTGGTTCAAACGAGATAAATATGTCGTTCGAACAAACCTGGCTTTCGCTCTATTTAGAGGCTGTTCACATTAGAACGAGCCTTATTTCATTAGAACAAACTGTCACCTTGAATATTGTGAACGAGCTATAAATATTTATTTCATTTCCAAATTTCATGGGACTTTTTCCAAATCGAGTTCTGCATATCTTATGTAAAATATTTTAACATTTTTGTTTACCAAAATACTTTTGATTCACAAATAATTACCCAAATATTATTTGGAATCCTTTTGAATCTTGTTGATATATACTCATTGTGGAGAGATCATCTCTACGACTGACTTGTGAACCTGGAAGGATCATGGCTGAAAACTGAAGGCTGAAATATTATAGAAGGATACCTAGGGTGGACCGCCACCTGTGGATTGCTGAGGTTTGAGGAGTATTCTTTAATGGTTCTATGAAGACTGTACATTATATACTAGTGCGTCATATCAAGTAGTTTGTAAGTCGACATCTTGTAAAATTCTCTGAAGTGCTGAAATAAAGGTTTTGCCCTGAAAAAGGATTTTTCCTTAATATTTGTGTTCTTTGACTGCATAGTTTAAATCATTATATTTAGAACACATATTTTCCTTCACTCCTAATTTAAGCAAAGATTAAAAGTTGTTTAAAATTTGTTTTGTTTGTTTCGGACTTTAAATTGATATAAAAAAATACAAAATTGAATTTTTATTTGTGACCAACCTTGTCGAGCACGTTTATTTTCGCATTCTTAAGTTGGTATCAGAGCATTCATCATTTTTTAACCTTACACACATATATTCAAGGCTAAACAAATATCAAAGTCAAATTGTTCAAACGTCCAAAGTATGTGTTCAGAAGTTGTTTTCTAATAATATCAAGATATACATGCAAATACAACTATTTTACAACAAACAAGCACATATATTCAAGCCCAAATAAATTCAAGGACCCATTGTTCAAACCTAGATTTTGCACAAGTTATTTTCTAACAATGTCAAAGCCATACATGTAAATACAACTATATTACGATAAGAAAATACATGTATTTAACTACTACAACTACAACAATATATATATATATATATATATATATATATATATATATATATATATATAGAGAGAGAGAGAGAGAGAAAGAGGTTCTTAAGTGATGCATAATAATGAACTTTTGAATGAACCTAATAATACATTAAACAATAATCCAATCAATTTAATTCTTTGTTGTAATTGGTCCGTGCTAGCGACAATGGATACGCGTGTTTTTTAATACATAGACCTGATAAACCTTAACCACCCCCACCCCTACCCATCTGCACCTGACAGTCCATGTGTGGCCACCTACTGAAGGCCGACTACTTTGTGACCATATTAACCCACACCCAATCCAAAGACCAAACCCTCTTGGATCTGACCATCTCCTACCTCTCCCTCCCCCTCTACATATAATCCACCGCCTCCTCCTAGTCTTGCTCGGCCATCGACGCCTCTATCATCGGCAGATACCTTATTTCTGGTAATTATTTTGTTATTTCAAACATAAACCTCATTTCATGTTTTTTATATTTGGGTTCGGGTGTATGAGGTGGGTGGCCGAAGCTTGGGTCGGAGATTTTAGGTCTGGGTATCACCAGAGTAGGTTCGTCGGAGGTTTGGGACACGGGGGCTAGCCAAAAGGAAGGGGCTTCTTCAAGTTTGGTGTTTGGATGGGGGTATAGAGGGATAAGGCAGGCAATGGGTTATTAAAAAACACGACTTATTAAAAACCTAATTAGATCATCTCCTTCAGATAGCAGAGAACTTTCTCTCCATCTATCGAATGAGATCCACCCAGACATGTTCCTATTAGATACTCTGCGAAATTCTTCTCTGTGTGTATCACATCAATTAGATGCCTTACACGGTGCTCTTTCCAATACGCCAACTCAAATAAGATTGATTTTTTGGACCATAACTTCAGTTTACTAGGATATTTTGGATACTCCCTAGCTTTACGCTTCTGGCCTGCAAACTAAGGGTGTTTTACTTCAAACTCATTCTTCAAAGTCGTAGATTTCGTCTTCTTATCAATTTGATAACTAAAAAGCCAAGCTGATTCGGTCCTACACTCGTGATCGACAAGTAAAATGTTAGACTTGTCATTCCTAAAAGGGTGATTGCTCAACAGAAATCATAGTTCACCGGCATAACTCATCTTACCCCTATGATGTATCCAAGTGGATTACGTATCCTCCCCATATATGGGAAATTCTTAATAACCATGAACATTGGAACCGAAGAAAGTCCTATAAGAATGAAAGTTATGGATAGCCCACAACACCATTACTTTATGTGTGAACTCTTCACCCTTATGAACATCAAACGCCCTCACGCCTTCATCCCATAATTCTTTAAGTTATTCTATTAACGGGGCTAAGAAAACATTAATATCATTATCGACAGCCTTTAGACATGGTATCAACAACGCTAATAATGTGAAATATTTTCCCATACATAGTGTTAGATGGAGACTTAAAGGCTCCATGGGAACTAGACAATAACTCTGATTAGTGCTTAAATTATCGAAAGGGTTAAACCCATCGATTGATAATGCAAGACGGATACTGAGCAGTCCTTTTGCAATTTTTGGGTGTTATGCATTTAAAAGATGCCATATAAGTGAATCAACTAGATGACGCATTAGATTAACACCCACCTCAGCTCGATCGTTCTATGTCATGTCCTCTACTATCCATAATATAGTGACAAATATTTGTATCTATGTCCCGAGGGAAAAATACTTCAATACCTTATGTGGAACTTGCGATCACTTACGAAATCTTGCAGGTTTATCATTTCCACTATCACAAACCATATATCTTGGCTCATTGCATACAGTTATTTTTCGTTCGAAGTACAATATCTAATCATACTTGCATGCATGAATATATTTGTACTTCAAACCTAAACCCTTCAACCTCTTCTTCATGCTCGTGTAACTTTCTGATAACATGCTCTCTTTTGGGAGAAATCCTTTAATCCACTTAAGAATTTCAATTACGATGTTTACCAAAAACCAAATTGACTCATTAAATTATGCAAACCGATCATTGTATGCAATATCGAGTGATCTTATTCGTATTTTTTTTACAAAGGTATAGTATCATTGGATTTCAACCGTATGTATTCCCAATCTTCGGGTAATTCAACATTAACTTGTTCATTGACTTGGTTATAATGAACATTATTCGTATCCATAGGCTAGTGGTTTTGACGATAGTGGAATCTATAAGCATCGCCAATTAGGTCGGTCAAAGGATGATGTGATGGTGAATCATTCACCACTTCCACCCGGTGAGGTATCGTTACAGGGTCGGGTATCAGTATTTCTTTCAGAGCATACGGTACTTTACTTTCACCATGAAATGTCCATATCTTATAGTCTTTTCACATACCCCACCTTAGTAAATGCAACACAAAGTCTTCTAAAGACTTAAATTTCCCATTCATACAATGGGTTCATGGACACAAAATCTTATCACTGTTAAAATTTTATTCTACATATTTAACAAATTCACTTTATTTCATTCATCACTAGTGACAAGTGGTTGGTAACATTGCGTATGTCCCTCCTAAGCTTTGACACTTCCCCTTGTGTCCTAACCTATTCTTTCTCCTAGCTTGACATGTGACTCTTCACCGAAAAGATCTCGTCCAATAGAGGGAAAATGTGCTGTAATTTTTTACTTAGCATATGTAAGACCACACCTCTTGTTGTCCCCCTTTTTCTCTTCCCAAATGTCTTGGATAGGGCATCTGATTGAATGTCATACGGGATGTAGTTGGACTAATTGCTCGTCATTCGTTCGATCGTTTCTTTTAGCATAATGTTATATTAGGACTATGATTTTAAAATTATTTAGTTATAACAAGTATATATGATAACTAAATTTAAACACACCAAAGTGGGAGCCAATTTGTTTGGGAATTTATTGGTCACTTCATTTCGTCGGGCATGCAAGTACAGGTTGATACGACTAGAGGTTTTACTTTCTTTCAGAGTCCCCGTAGTCCTGTCCACCCATTCACCTTTTAAATCATCATATGATTCTTCCCCATGTTTGTGGACATCAACTTTCTTTTCCCTACTCTTTTTATTAGTCTCCCCCTCGATCATTTTTTTTTTCACGGGCCTCATTCTCCAAGAAGTTATTCCATTCATCGCTAAGCATTTAAATAGGATAACTCTATTTTTTAACCCCAAAATATCAAAACCTAATGCCCCCTTGGGGAAAAAAAATCTTTTGAAGGTTCTTCAGATAGGTTTTCATATGTTCACTTACTTAGGAAAGAACCATTGCTTTTAAACCAGGTGGGAATGTAAAACTCTTACAAATTTGTTTCCACATGTCATCCTTTATGAAATGATCAACCTTCTTCGAGTTGTCTAAACCCCTGAAGACCAAAGTTATCTTTTTGAGAGACAATCAACAGGCATTAAAAATATGGACGTCAGTTGTTTTACCTGTAGGATTCCAAAAACTGGAGAACCCAATGATCTTCTAATAATTTTTTTGGAGTCCTCGATAGTGGAAGGTAAGGGTGTTGGATTAATAGGGGTTTGTTGAGTTTGATGACTCGAAAATGGAGTGATAAACTGAACCATTGGTGGAGCGGCGTATTATAAACTTTGAGGAGATTAGAATTGATGTAGGGGTATAGGATAGGATTGAGTTGGTTGTGTTATGTTATTTGGTTGATTACCTCCATTCCCGTTCGAAATTTTCTATAATTAAAAAAATGAGCGTGAATGTAGGAAATTTATGTTTACGACTACACACACACACATACATATACACCCCTTTTCAACGTATTTTAAAAGATGCTTGATATGTTTGATTTCCATCCAATCGGTATTAGCTTTTAAAAATTTATGAAATTTTGTATGCAGACAACTTGTCAGAAGCGTATGTATGGGTTATGTAAAAAGGTCCATGACAATAACTCGAAATCCTTTATTCTTTAACTTATTTCCAAGCTCACTTTAAATTGGTACATGTCGCTAAACGTCACAATCTGGGTAGATTCTCTCATTATAGAGTTGTATACCTAATGGATGAATGTTTTTTTCTTCCTTTTCTAACAGTGTCACCAATTCCCTGTCAGGATTATAAAGGATAAATATGTTCTCTACTGCCTCATCCTAGCATTCTGACAAAGAAAATAGAACACGATCAAATAGGTACAGTTGGGATAAATCAACTCCATGCTTTATAAGGTAATTAAACCATTCAATTTTTCTATTCCCATAGTTGTAAATATGAGTTCCCTTTATATGGCATACATTCATTAAATATGTTTTAGTGCGGTCCAATTTCAAACTCTCACACTCTTGTTTAAAGCAACTATTATCATGACTCAATTTTCATGAGAAAATATATAAAATGAGGGAGTGGATATGAGTCCTAAAGGTAATGACTCTAATTAATCCTAAACTAGTTATTATTTTCAAGCTAATTAATCCTACACAACAAGTCCAATTTAAGTTCATTTTAGTTAAATTAACCCTAAAATTTCTATGTATCCACAAAATATGCAAGCCCTTCCACCAATTTGTGTTCACCCAAATAGCAATCACTTAAGGAGGCTATGAATATGAGTCCTAGAGGTAATAATTTTAATTAATCCTAAACTAGTCATTATTTTCCAACCAATCAATCATACACAAAAAGTCCAATTTAAGTTCATTTTAATTAAATTAATCCTAAAAGTACTATGTGTCGACCAAATGGGCAAGTCCTTCCAATAATTTGTGTTCACCCAAACAACAACCACTTAAGGAAAGGGTGAACACGATCATAGTAGTTAACTAAATAGATAGATTCATTAGTATTCCTCTGCACAATATCAATACGTAAAATTAAAGTTTATTTGAGTTAAATTAATCCTGAAATTACTATATGTCCACAAAATGTGCAAGCCCTTCCACCAATTTGTGTTCTTCCGAACAGTAACCACTTAAGTAAGGGGTGAAAATGGCATCAACAGTTAACCAAACCGATATATGCATTAATATTCATCCACACAGTATCAAAAAGTTCAATTTAATTAAATTAATCCTAAAATTACTATGTGTCCACCAAATGTGCAATCCATTCCACCAATTTGTATTCACCCAAACAACAACCACTAAAGGAAGGCGTGAACACTGCCACAATAGTTAACCAAAAAGTTATAACTATATATAAGACTATGTTACATAAAATAAAAGAAAAGTAAAATTACCTGAATAAAGAAAGCACCTATAATAAGTTAAGCTTCAATAGTTGTTCTTCAATTGCATGCGCACATGTAACGAGAAGAAAACATATTAACATATTATTCAATCTAAAATGTTACCAGAGTACTCTTTTCTAAACATGTAATTTATGCATCTCATGTACCCAAAACTTTTATTTAGGTGCGTGTATGTGTATATATATATGTGTGTGTGTGTGTGTGTGCACATGAGTATGTGTGCATATATGTGTATGAGTGTGTGTATATATGTATACATGTATTCCTAATCTTCCAATTCTATCCCAAAAATCTAACATATCTCGTCAAGGGTGTAATTTGTTACAAAAATTACTATTCTAATGCAGACATACCCAATTTCAATATAAATTCCAATTTCACATTTACACATTTATATACCCATAATAATATCAATTTCACATTTACACAAAAAACAAGTAATGTATATACCCAATTTCAATATCATTTTCACATATACATAACCAAATGATCCAATTTCATGTTTACACCTAATTTTAATTACAATTTCACATTTACACTACTAAATGGGTATAGTTTCAAGGGTTTACCCAATTTCATGTATATACCAAATTTCATTATACACACACACACACACACACGAACATATATATATCACTAACACACAAACACATAGTGAGAGAGAGAAAGAGAGTATTACTAGTGAGGGAGAAAGAGAGTGACCAGTGGTGGGTGAGTGGGCAAATAGTGAGAGAGAGAGAGAGAGAGAGAGAGAGAGAGAGAGAAATGGTGGTTTATTTATAGCTAATAAATGGTCTTGGTTTGGAGTCGTGACCTCTCCTGCGACCAATCAAATTATCACGTATGCCCATAAATAGTCATGTTGTGACCTATTTAGTTACCCAAACTTGGTAAAGATTCTAAACCTTGACCATTGGGATGTGACTAATTCAGATTAAAGCTCCATCACGGTTAGGTGCCACCATTTAAAACCATCACTATAGTATACTAAGATTGGTCACGGTCTAAAACCGTGGCCCTCTACTGGACAAAAATGGCATCAAATTTCCCGCCTAAAGGGTTACGATGGGGTCACGACCTAGATCCATACCCAATCACCTTTCTAGGTCACCCCTTCCATTGGTCACAACCTTGGTCACAAATTTTTTATGTTGGTCACGGATTTGGACCATGGCCACCTTGATCATGGAGTTGGACCATGACCAAGTGACTGTGGCCATTCTCAATATATAACATACTGTAATTTAGGGTAACTTCATCGAATTTCAATATAGATGTAGAGTTTCTTAGTTGTATATAGTTATTCCATCACTCATACATCAATATTCACTCGTTAATTATTTAATAAGTAGTTGAGAATACCCATATATCTCAATCACAAGGGATTTAAACCTTTGAATGATCTCTAAGACCATTATGAGTGCTTCATACTTTACTTGGTTATTTGAGAATTAATTGATTTCCAATCTATATCCGTGCTTGGTTTTGATGCAGTCAGGGGATTTTATGACTATCCCAATTTTAAACTTGATCTATATTTTAGAACCATCAGACCAAATCTTTCAGGATCTTAAAGATACATATAATTTATGGGTGTACATTAATAGACGAATACAAAGCTAATATCATACTATCCATTATTCATATACATTTATAAATCCACTATCCATATTAATATCTGTTTAGATAGTGCATGTAATTATCCTTATCTGTATCCTCCTGGATTTCTCGAATTTTGGTAGTATCCTTATCTATAACATACACTATGCAGATGTAATAATGGGTTAAGACTTATATAATTTTAATCAAAATAGTTTTTAAATAATATTTTATGTAAGATAAATTATTCTACTATAGGTGACCACAAATCAAATTTTAGGAGAATATATAAACATAACTACAAACATTTGATGTGCATTATTTTAACATTCTCTTCACTTCTCCTTCCAAGAGATTGCTTTGACCTCAAATATGAAATTTCTTATATATAACCAAATTAATATTTACATTAGAATAATAATATCTAAAAATGTACTTAAACTACACATATTTTAATGTTGTACAAATAGGGTCGATGGACTTTGACTACCTTGAGTTTCGAAATTATTCTGTTTTTGATTATTCAGGTGCTTCCAATATTATTTTACAAGGACTCTATGCAGTTGTTGCATAACCAAATTAGTAAGCACAAATTAAGTTAAGATCATGTACATCTATATTTTTATCCAATGAGAAATCAAGTTGGTGTAAATTGGAGTGATGGACTGGATGAGAATATAATGAACACAAAGTTCAAATTATATGTACTTAATAATACTAAAAATAAAAATAATATATTTAATATACGAATATGGATATTCACTTTGGATATCCATAAATATGGATAGTCTGCGTCGGATATGGATTATCAATGATGCAGGTATGCATGATCCATATTCGTATCCATTTTCTCGGATATTTTAAAACCCTTTTCGAATCCACTATTTTTGGATATGAATTCAGATAAATATAAGAAAATTTTAAATATGGTTTCCATATGTATTTGGATTTTGAATATACATTTACTCCCCTAATGATACTATCCTTCAAACTTATCCTTGTAAGGATGGTGTGCTAATAAATCAACTAAGGCTTGGCGTTTTACTACCTTTTAAGGCACATAACATAAAGGGAATTCTAACAAGGCTAAAACCCATTTACCAATTGTATTTATTAGAATAGTTATAGTAAGCATGTATTTGACTAAATCAAATTTTGGCATTACAAAGACTTCTCTAGACAATGAGTAATATTTTAGTTTTGTAGCGATGAAATACAAAGTTAAACATAATTATTCCATTAAGAAATATTTACATTCCAAATTTATTATAATTATATTGAAATGACAAACATCCCGCTCTTTATTATCTCCATTGTCTTAAGCCAAAGGCACCCCAATTAAAGATACAATAGCAACTGTGTAAAGCTTCAAAGATCTGTCATCTCTTGGTGGAGCTAGTACATGTGGGTTGGCCAAATATTCTTTAACCGTTTGGAATTCTCTTTCATGTTCTCCTACACTCTAAGTCCTCACGATATTTAAGCTTCAAAAGAGGATAAAATATCTTTATTTTTCCAATAACATTGAAAATAAATCTCTAAAGGAAATTAACTTGCCCCCAAAACATTTGTAATTATTTTTGGTTTTTGGGACCTTATGCTCAATTATGGCTTTCGATTTCCTTTTATCCACTTAAATTCACGCTTATACACAAAATAAACTAGGGAATCTCCAACAGAAACCTCAAAGGATCATTTCAAAGGATTAAGCTTCAATTGGTAAAGCCTAATTCTGGTGAAAGATTTTTCAAAATGATTTATGAAAATTGATGTTGTTTTGAATTTCAAGATTATATCATTAATTTAGCACTCCAAAAAGGTTCTAACCAGATCATGGAAGATGGTATTCATTCCCCTTTGATAAGTGACCCCCACATTCATCAGACCAAATTGAATTTTTACCCATTCAAAAGTACCAGATTACATGGTTATACAAATGAGTTTGAAGTACATCTTCCTCAACTATGCATATCTGGTTATAGCTATAATGTCCATTCTTTATTGACATTATGAAATGTCCAACAAATTGATCAACTAGGACATCAACCACGAGCATTGGGTACTTATCCTTAGGTGTTTCTACATTCAAATTCTTGAAATCAATGAAGAATCTTAATTTGCCATTTTTTATGACAAGGACTATATTAGATAACCATTCAACATATCTGGTTGTTTGAATAAACCCAAATTTCAACAATCTTTCAATTTCTTCTTTATCTTAATTGTGACTATTGGGGTCATCTATTGGGGTGTTTGTTTTATAGGCTTGTAATCTTATTTGATTAGCAGCCAATGCTACAATAATTTCCTATCCAAAGCTAGTATCTCATCATATTGTTAAGCAAAGAATTTTTATATTTGTGCATCAAGTCCACAACTAGCTTTTGATCTTCATTGATAAGTTTGGCACTTACATAAGTTATTCGTTTATTTTGATTAGTTTCTAAGTTTATTTCCACTAATGGGTCTAGTTTTTTGATTTTTTTAGATCTTCATAATCAAAAAGCGAATTCAAAAATTCCTTCCATCTTAGGGTCTTTTCTTCTTCTCTCCCTTATGAATATATAATCATCCTAATTAGGAGTATTTTCCTCATTAATTCGGTTTTCTAATTCTCACTCTCTGAATTTATATAAGACCAATGCCATGGTCTTATTT
The DNA here is from genome assembly GCA_949130495.1 of Sambucus nigra. NCBI lineage: Eukaryota > Viridiplantae > Streptophyta > Magnoliopsida > Dipsacales > Adoxaceae > Sambucus > Sambucus nigra. The sequence continues at coordinate 359,167,218 of OX422208.1, forward strand.
ATCTCTTATATTTTTATAATAGCTTGATTCATCAAATAACTATTTTTTTCATCTTTAGATTATTTCATTAGACCAAAAGCCATTTCTTTCAAACTCTCACTAGTTGTTTCCTCTCCTGATGTTTAAAAGAGCAAAGCATCTATCTTGATTGGTACAATATTTTCTTGGTACATTCAAGGTTCCACACACTTAGAGATTGCTTGGAAAGGAGTAGGGTCAACCTTCACTTACTCAATACTCCTGTCCTCTTTCATAAAAAAATATTTATAGCACGTAGAAGAAAGAATACATTTGTTAGTATAGATCCAATATTTGCCTAGTAAAGCATTAAAATTGGGATTTGTATCAATTATAAAGAATTATGCTTTATATTTCTTAGTTTCAACCTCTAAATCAATTAATAAAACTCCTTTCATTTGTTTTTTTATCTCCAATAAAACCAAAGATTATTATTTGAGTTTGTGTCAATTTTGTATTTTTCTTATTTATATTAGCCAACATTGAATATTTTATCCAACATTTATTTCTTAATTCCAACCTCTAAACTGAATAACAAATATTTGATGTGACATATCATGTCTTGAGTGGGTTCTTCATACCAATCAAAAAAATCTATAGAATATACAAATATATCTATTCAATCTACCTTCGGACTGTCATTATCATTGTTTTATGGTTCTGGGATCTTTTGCTCACCATTTTCTTCGAATGCCTTTAGCAATATTATTAACAAATTGACTTGAACCTGATCATGTAAGGTTACAAACTGTTTATATTATTGATGATATGATCCTCCTAAAGGTTCAATAGGATTTACAACCATCATCTCTTTGACAACTTTTTCATCTTCAATAGAATGCATATGAGTAGATTCATCACTTCCATTATGACTCATGGCTATTATCATTGTCCTAATCTTTTCGTCTAGCATGTTTGATGATTATTTCCATTCATATCTCCTGGATATATTAAACCTTGGGGTGGTCTTTGAAGAATAAGTTATTTTCCCTTCTAATACAAGTGGGTGGAAAGCTTAGGATGCCTCTTTCCAAGCCCTATATTTCCTTTGAATACGCCTTCGTTGAGTCATTTTATTCAAATTTGGTCTCAATTTTCTTATATCATGATGCATGTATGACATGCCACATCCCAAGATTAACTTATTATAGCTCAAACACTTTTATCTATCTACAAGTGTTGGATACATCATTCATTTTTTGAGCCACCATAGCGTCTTGCAACACAAACAATTTGTTTACCCTTTAAGTAAAGATATACTTTATGGGACCTCATGAATCTCCCAGCTGAAGAGGGTCATTTCTCTTAAATCCTAACCTTATGTGATAAAATTTCATTGAAGTTGGAACACTTGTATCGAAATGGTTCACCCTAAGCAATTGTCTTTTGTATCTTATACGAGGTTTGAGTAACTTCCTTGCTTATCTCATGGGCTCATGAACTTCGGATGGAAAAATATCAGCTCATAATATTTCGTTGGTTCCTCTTTTGGACATTCTTAGAATGTAGTGAATGGACATTGTGGTATCCCTTTTATTGTTTCTACGATTGTTTCCCTTTTGAAGCCATAATTTTGCACATTCTAGTGTACTCCTCTCCACACCTTATATAGAAATCTTTTGATTTCTTAGGGTCTAAGTCATCAACAATGTTTCCTTGTTTTATTACTCTTACTTAAACCCTAATTTTGACTTTAAATTGTACATTTCTACCATCTTTGTTAGTTAAACTAACTTCATGTTAGCCCCAACCTATGTGATTGCAAGAAAAGGATTTTCATATACCCCATGGCTTTTTTCTTTTCCTAGAGGATTTAAGACTCCCTTTTTATCCGATCTTGTATTTTGTCTTGAAAAATAGACCATGTATAAGTTGAATGAGACCAACTATTATGAAATTTGCATTAATTTTTGTCCTTTTAATTCATTATTACTTGTCCATGTACACATTTGGAAATTTTAACATTTTTTTACGCAATAAGGAATACAAAAATTCTTTTGCCTTATTAATATCAAAGGAGTATCTTTTAATCACGTAATTATCTTTTCACGCATAAGATTCGACTAAAGTTCCCTTTCGAACCAAAGGCTCATAGAATATTTACAAGATCTATTTCTAGGTTTGGGTATTTATAATATGTTATACAAAAGGATGTATACCTCTCCAGCTTTTCCCCTAAAAGAACTTTATATCTAATTACCTTAGTAGTAAGCTCTACCTAATCCCTAATTTCCGTTTCATTAAAATTCTTTCGAAACCTAAATTCTAAGCTAATTTGAAAAATTATGATTCAAGTATTATTATCCTACATTTCTTTCGAGCCCTCTTGAACCTATTTATGATGTGAATGGCCTTTTCTCTTCGCCTTTTGCTTAACCTAGCTAGATCATCCATTAAAACTTCTTGTTTGATTTAAAAGGATTGTGCATGAAACATATAATTCATTGGATTCCAATTCTGCATAAACTTTAGTGGCTAACTTATGAACCATATAAAGTCTCCATCAAGGAACTAGAGAACCACCTTCGTTTTAAAAAGTTGTTCGTGCCTACATGAACACACTGGCTTAAAATCTAGTAATGTGTTCAATAGTGGATTAACTCTAGTTACTAGAAAATAAAGTAAAAGTTGGAAACTTGAATCCCCTTAGAATTGTAATCCTATTTATCTATTCGGGATATGGTTTCCTATACATAGGAATCTGGATCCTCAAAAGTAGAGGTCAGTAGATCTCATAGATGATATCAACTATCTCATCATCACAACCTTCCTAAGGCCACCTTATTGACTGTACCACCAATGAGTTTGTAACATGTGTACATATTGCATTATTTATTGTGTTACTTGTGGAGGTATGCGTGGTTAAGTTTCAAAAGGTACTAGTAATGGTGCTTGTGGTGCCAATTCTCTTTCCATTTCTCACCCTCGTATTCCACTCCGAACAAAGGACTACTCACCAATCTTTGGTTCGAACTATTAGGAAAATTAGTGTTGGCATAATATATAAACTGAGGCCTAAACCTTCGCACATCACAGCTAGTCATTCTTCCCAAAGGATATGTGAATCCCATTTATTGGTAACCCCCAACTCCTTCACCTCAATCTATAGGATTGGTGAAAGAAAAACCATTAATGGTTCCCATGGCCCTTATTCTTATGTTCTAACCAAAGTTGGTCTCTCCCATATTTGGACTATACTAGGACAAAAAGGAACCAGTTGGTTGATTGGTTGAAGCGACACTAGTTGGTGGTGCCACATGAGGGGTGATGATTATGTTAGTAACAACGGTCACTATTGAATTGATGTTTTTAACTACATTACTAAGATCATCAAAAATTGGGTTTAGTTATTCATTTAATTGGTTCTGTATATGGGTTCCTATCATAGGCACCGCATTATGATCTCTAACCCTCGAACATGGACCTTCATCCATTTCATGGGATTGGTTCTTTATTTCCACATCCTGGCCAACCCCATAAACCACCTGATCTGTGGATATGGTGTCTTGGCTAGTGAAACAAATTTCACCAACATTTTCTCTTTTTTTATTTTTCGTATTGTTGTCTTTGCTTATTATGTTTCTATCCATGAATGTTTCACACAAAGAAGTTGACTCCCACTGGGTGTGCCAAAAAATTATGTTATTGCGGATTGATTTATGAGAATTTTATGAGCATGCTAGGCATGGATTATGGGTCTTGCCAACCAAAATGAATTTTATTTAGCTAACAAATATTCAGACAAGTGTGATACATTTGAATACTTCAATTAAGAATACTTTTCATGAAGTGTTTTTTTTTGTTTAAGTACTTAAGTAAACTACAAATTCAAAACAAGCGTAGTAAAAGAACAAAAAAAATTATGACAAGAAAGGATAATAATGCATTTGGAAATTAAACAAAGTAGACAATTCAATATTAAAATAAAAAAATGAAGTGCTAGAAACTTAAAGTTAAATTACAAACTAAATTGTGATCTGAATGAAAATCACAATGAGATTGTAATAAAAACTAAATCTAACCTTACAAAAAAGTTTAAAGAAGAATAAAATGATTAAAGTAGAAATCATTGCTAAATAAACTTGGTAAAATAAAAGTGAAATTAAACGATTTCTTGTGGAGAGCCCTACTATAATTCTATCCTCTAATTGCATATTTATAATTCTCCAAAATATAATTGTTTTTGTCAAATAACTCTTAAGAAGTTTCTTTTTGAATCCCAAGAAATGCGTGTACCCGAACACGTAGCCACACTCTTGTGGTAACTATATCCATGTGCCTATTTTCACGTGTTTTTTACCTAGGAACCCAAGTGTCATTGCATGTACGTGACCGTTATATTCCCTTTTGGCCATTTTTGTCATGACCTTTTATTCTCATTTATTTTCTACGTGTCACTAATAGATTGCTAAGAAGGACATGGTGTAAGTAGAAGGCAAGATGAAAAATGAGGTTGTCAATAAAGAGTAGTTAGTGAAAGAAAATTACACCTTACATCTAGAGTTTAGCAGGGTGGATCCCCAACTCCCCGAGCTCAAGAAGGACATTTCCCTAAAAACTTTAGAGAAGTTGATTCTCAAAATTAAAAAGAAATTCATGGCGGACATGGTGGAGGAAGCCCATGAGAAAGTATTGGACACTATAATATAGGGAAAACGTCGCACAACCTCTAAGGTTTTAGTATACACTGATCTCGATTGGTGAACGATGCAGACATAGGAAAATAAAATAAAACTTGAGAACCAATAAATAAATAAAATAAAATCAAAATAAAATAAAAAACAAGTGTCACCATATACCAATTGACTTTATAAGTCGAAACCCCACACGTGTAATGGACTAGTAATGGTCTAAAGAGCCTGAAAAATAGTGGCTCCCATACAAACTCCACACGAACCCTATAACCAATGTAGTTGAATAATCTATGACATGATTCAACCATAATAAAGTTGGATAATATATTTTGAACTCGAGGTGATACCAATCTAAAGGAAGCCGCTTACGTTAAGCAGTCCAATAAGGTAAAAAAATCATTTACTAGACGAAATTTTTCAAAAACATTGATCCTCGACTTGTATTTTAAAATTTTCATCTTTAATTATTTTGAGAGTTTTCCCTTGCATAAATATTTTATTATTTTTATTCTCTCAATTTCACAAATATTATGTTTTAAGTCTTTTGTCAATGGTATCTATCACCCTATTTAGGCATCTGTTAGCAATGTTTCTCTCATCAATTTTTTAAATCAACTCATAATAAATTGTTCTTACAAGCACACCTCAAAAGCTAGCGAAGAAAACATGATCAGATTGAGGGAAGACATGTGGTTTGTCAACTGTTTGCAATATGGTAAAGACTACAACATGATTGAAAAAGGTTATTTCTAGAAGAACTTCGATGATAATGATTAAGTGAAGTCTATAATAAGATCACACTATCTGATCAAATTCTAAAACCCTAGAAAAAGGTAAATAGGTCACACGATGTTGAACCCATATCCCTGATCATCGAATGCATAAATTCCATAAAAATAGCATGAATAAAAAACTTTTTGCGATTATATGATGAAGAACGTGTGTGCTCGCGTTCAAATGATCAAATTATATATAAAACCCTTTTAACACAAACAAACCCTAAACATGCAGCAGTATGTGATTGAATAAATTGATAATCTACGCAAGAACATTCAAACACATGCAATTAAGGAAAAATCCCCCTCAGGGGCAAAACCATTTATTTTCACTATAATTTGTAAGAAAACGGCTTACAATCGGATTACAATGAAAATACAAGTTGACTAAGAATTACCCTCGGGTATCGGATTCTATAGTCGCGGCTGGAATTATCCCTTTCCAGTAGGGCTGCAATGAAGAAGAAGAACGGTCTCCTCCACAAGGGTTGAACAAACCAAAGTTGTGTTCTTGGGTTGCAAAAGGATTCACAAATATTTGGCAAGGATGTGTGAATCAAAACATGAGTCTTGGGACTCAAAAATATGAAGACTAGGTGTATTTGGACTCTCAAATTCGTCTCCTAAAGTCTTGCAAAACAACTCTCCCGAAGTTGGTATTTATAGGGAAATACATGAAGAGACCCACGATTTTAAACTGCTGAAATTCTATCCAGCGTACAGGTACCCCGAACTGGTTCGGGTACCCCTGCGAATCAGTTTGCCCCCCCGAATCGGTTTTGGGCTGGGTTCGGGAAAGTGTGCTGGGAACAGGTGCTTAAACACTTAGAAAAATTCGCAGAATTTTCAATGAACATATCTCCATTTTCAACGGGCCATAACTTGTTCACCGTAGCTCGGATTGATGTGCCGTTTCTTGCAGTATCTTTGTTACGGAAAGATCTTAAACTTTCCAGTTGACCGGTCCTCCAGACGGTGGCTGTAAAATTACCAATTTGCCCTTGAACATCCCTATCATGCCTTGTTTCACTGATTTGACTTCTCTTGCGTTCCACTTGCATTACGAGCCTACAATCAAGGAACGTGAAGTCGTTGATGCAGATGAGGGACATATTTAGTGGATATAATGCATGCTTGATTCCTGGAATTCGGATAGAGGCTGTCATGTGAGATCGTGAGGTGACGTGCCAAATGTAGCGGCGTACGACATAAATAAATGAAACATTTCGGACATGAGAAAAATGTCCTTACAAATCTCCCCCTATGTCTATGCCGTTACATACATAAAAAATCCGAATTATCAAATATGAAATTGCCTATACAAATCTACCCTCCCATGAACCCAAAACTGGAAAAGGTACAAATGAATAGTCTTCATCGTTTGTTCTTCAATTCTTCAGGAATCTCAAAACGTTTCTCATCAGGGTGTGCAACATATAGATCTGCAATCTTCATACCTACACACATGAGACAAAGAAAATACCACGTGACATATCGAGTTTGAAATGAGATAACATGGATATCAATATATGATAAAAACATAAGCAACATCTCAAAAACTCCCCCAAAATTCAAACTCCCCCATAATATGATAATTCTTTCTCCCCCTTTTTTATGATGTCCCCAAATAGACAAATTAGAGAAATAAATCAAATAATCAAGTGCGGGGTGTCACTAGGATAAAAGAACACCATGAATAAACAGAAAGCAACCAAGTCGATGATAGCGTAAATGAAGTGGTGTGATCAAATTCGATAGGAAAATCAATGCATACAAACATGACATATGTGCACGATGAATATTGGATATTCCTAGCGAATGAACTCAAATGCTTCCTTTGGTGTAAAAGAGTGACAGTATAAGATATTGACTCAATCAAATCAACAAATCAAAGCTCAAAATGAGTTTCACACCAATAACTTCCAAAATGATTTTATGCTATTTCAGGAAACCCGTTTAAAAATTCTCCAACCAAACTCCCTCAGATATAATTTTGAATAGAGGCATTCTAAATTCTCAAACTTTGGATAATTGATGGTGAAACCTAAGTGGCCCATATTTGGCATGAATTGCTTTTTATTGCCTGTAAATTTTTTCGGGCTCTTTTAACCTCTTTGGACCTTGGATATTAAAATTACTCCATTTTTTAGGTCCTTTTTAACGGTGGATTTTACGCAAAGGATAGATGATTACCTTTCGCAGCCCCTCCCCGTTATACAAAAACACACAGTCTCACCAAAACGGTTTTTACATGCATTCCAATCTTGTCAAGTTTTATCGCATATTGTACATTGTATAGACAGGATTGAGATGAAAACACGCAAGCCAACATGAGATAGACAAGTGCAATAATCAAATATAGCCGTGCATGTGTGCAATAAAGGATATAGGAGTCAAACATGTAGGAAGATATCACTAATTACATCTCAAAGACTCCAATCAATGTAAAGCACATGGATGAAATGATGTAGCCTCTCAAATCTCTATCAAACAGTCACATGGATATATGGAATGAAGTTGTGACTTGGCTAACTTAAATGCTCATCCATAAAAGGTGCAAAAATAGAAAAATCTTTTTGGCCTTTTTCAAAAAATATTATCAAAATAAAATCTTTTTGTGCTTTTCTTAAAATTTTCTTAAAGGAAAATCTTTTTGTATTTTTTTTAAAAAAAAATGAAAAATTAACTAATGATACATGCTAGAAATAGGTAAAAAAAATATGATAAACAACCTATGCTAGCAATCAAGACTAGATCTCAACCGGGAGTAACGGTGGAGTTTTCTAACGATGGTGACATCTTTTGAACCAACTCCACAAGATCATGTGTAGTCTTGATCAAAAACTTCACTTGCTCGCGAATATGTGCAAACTCTCTATCAAAATGAGCAGGCAAAGTATCATGAGTGGGTGCATGTGCATGAATGTGTGAAGTGGCATGATATGGCACAAAACCCAACTTAGAACAAAATTCCCTAAGATGTCCTCGCTTCTTGCAGTGGGAGCAAATATAAACCGGTCTAGGAAGTAATTTATCAATAATTTTGGGATGAACAATCCTAGACGGACACCCATGGGACTCACTCACAATGGTGGATATAGGCTCGGGTGAATTCTCTAATGTGACTTGAACCTCCCCTGTTTGTTTGAGGTCATCCTAGAGATGGGATACACGTGTCGTCAGACTAGACACCGTGTTGGTCAAGTCACCTTTTTCCCTTTTAAGCTCATCATTCTCTCTCTTCAACACACCAATCCGAAGACCTAGGATCCAATTAGTCCTTTTTATTTCCATGGTCTCGATAAACAACTTTCTAAAGGCTTTTTGGATCAAACTATCATCACCATTATCATTCTCACTATCACTTAGAGAAGTGGGCATATCAACTTTCTTGCCCTCTCTCTTAAGTCTAGTGAGACACTCAAATTTCTTGTACCCTGTCCCATCGCACTCAAAACATCTTATCTTCTCAAGTTTTTTATTTTTCTCATTCTCACCACAACTCTCTCTCTCTCCAAACAATCTTAAATCATTCTCTAAAGTGGTGATCCTAAGGACTAAAGCATTATTACGTTTCTTGGTTTTAAAAAACTCAGAATATAACTCGGCGTAAGCGCGTGGGAGATCACACTCGCTCTCACTTGCCTCATCCTCCCCTTCACTCTCATCACTCTTACTGTCGAGGTGTCCTTGTGACGTAGCATCCTCATCGTCGTGAGAAGCATTGGAGGTACTCACATGACTTGCCATGAACGCGGTGAAGTTACGCTCATGCGGTGACTCATCTCTCGAGTCCACCGACTCGACCTCACTGTCGTCACTAAGGGTAGTATTCAGGACAGTTTTACCCTTTTCTCTATTCAGATGGGTGGCACACTCAAACGCTCTATGACCCTTACCATCGCATTCAAAACATCGCTCACTGTCTTTCTTAGGAGGGTCTTTGAAATCTTTCTCATTTTCCTTTTCAAAAATATTTTTCTCAACATTCCTTTTATCATTGAAATTTCCACTTTTCTTGAATTTGAGAATTCTTTTGAAATTTTTTGCAAACAGGGCCAAGTCATCTAAGTCAAAATCACATTCAGACTTGGACTCAAAAACTTTTTCTTTCTTTTTCTGAAAATGAGTCTTTAAAGCAATCCCATTATCCTTATCCTTAATGGTTTTGGGAAACATGTCAATCTCATAGGTTTGAAGATCTCCTACAAGTTCTTCGAACTTAAGTGATTTCAAATTTCCCAAAGAGTTCAAAACAGTGACTTTAGGAATAAAGCGTTTTGGGAGAGATCTCAAAATCTTTTTAACGACACGCGTGTTATCAATTACCTCACCCAAATTAAAACTAGTGTTAACAATGTCCGACAAGCGTGCAAAAAACTCATCAAAGCATTCGGACTCAGACATGGTGATAGTCTCAAATTGGGTGGCCAAATTTTGTAATTTAGATTCTTTAACAGCGTTCGTACCCTCATGGGTAAGTTGCAAAACATCCCATGCCTCCTTTGACGTGGTGCACGTCATTATGCGTTTGAACTCATCAGGTGTGACAGACCCAGAAATAGCACTTAGACCCTTAGAATTAAAAGATGGCCATTTAAATTCTTCATCAGTCCAAGAAGTGTCAGGTTTCAAGTTGGTCACATTATCAACAGTCACGGTGGGAGGAGTCCACCCTCGTTCAACCAAAATCCAGACACGTTCATCAATGGCTTTTAAAGTCGACCTCATACGGGCTTTCCAATAAGCATAATTTGTCCCGTCAAAAATAATCATTTTATAATATGACTTCTCCATTTGAACACGCACTTTTTCAAAAATCAATTTTTTCAGAAAATTGATATCTTAGAAAAATTTTGCGGAAAAAGGAATACGCGATAGATTAGCGTAACCTGCTCTGATACCAATTTGAAGAACGTGTGTGCTCACGTTCAAATGATCAAATTATATATAAAACCCTTTTAACACAAACAAACCCTAAACATGCAGCAGTATGTGATTGAATAAATTGATAATCTACGCAAGAACATTCAAACACATGCAATTAAGGAAAAATCCCCCTCAGGGGCAAAACCATTTATTTTCACTATAATTTGTAAGAAAACGGCTTACAATTGGATTACAATGAAAATACAAGTTGACTAAGAATTACCCTCGGGTATCGAATTTTGTAGTCGCGGCTGGAATTATCCCTTTCCAGTAGGGCTGCAATGAAGAAGAAGAACGGTCTCCTCCACAAGGGTTGAACAAACCAAAGTTGTGTTCTTGGGTTGCAAAAGGATTCACAAATATTTGGCAAGGATGTGTGAATCAAAACATGAGTCTTGGGACTCAAAAATATGAAGACTAGGTGTATTTGGACTCTCAAATTCGTCTCCTAAAGTCTTGCAAAACAACTCTCCCGAAGTTGGTATTTATAGGGAAATACATGAAGAGACCCACGATTTTAAACTGCTGAAATTCTATCCAGCGTACAGGTACCCCTGCGAACTGGTTTGCCCCCCCGAACCGGTTTCGGGCTGGGTTCGAGAAAGTGTGCTGGGAACAGGTGCTTAAATACTTAGAAAAATTCCCAGAATTTTCAATGAACATATCTCCATTTTCAATGGGCCATAACTTGTTCACCGTAGCTCGGATTGAGGTGTTGTTTCTTCTAGTATCTTTGTTGCGACAAGCTCTTCAACTTTCCAGTTGACCGGTCCTCCGGACGGTGGCTGTAAAATTACCAATTTGCCCTTGAACATCCCTATCATGCCTTGTTTCACTGATTTGACTTCTCTTGCGTTCCACTTGCATTACGAGCCTACAATCAAGGAACGTGAAGTCGTTGATGCAGATGAGGGACATATTTAGTGGAGATAATGCATGCTTGATTCCTGGAATTCGGATAGAGGCCGTCATGTGAGATCGTGAGGTGACGTGCCAAATGTAGCGGTGTACGACATAAATAAATGAAACATTTCGGACATGAGAAAAATGTCCTTACAAATGATTTTCTTAAAACAAAATAATTTTTTTTATTTTTTCTCAAAGATTTGTTTTTCAAAAATAAAAATCTTTTTGTATTTTTTTGAAAAATATATCAAACCAAAAACAAAACAAATATGACACACTCAAGGAAATATAACACGGAATAAACGCGATGAATGGAATCCTAACTTGGAGATCATACGGATGACTTAGTCGAAAGGGTGAGATGGACAAGAATTTTAACCCTCATCAACTACTCTAGACAAATTATTCTGCTTCCTTCTTTTTTTTTCTTACCTTAAAAACTAGGGAGCGAACTAGTCATCCTTATGAATTCGCCCGCAAGTAATTGGGATGTTCGATCCATGTACTCAACACATTCTTAGAGTTTTTAGAAATCATCATTCAAGCGTGGAAGAACATACATACTTTGCGCAAGCAGATAGCAATAGTCTCTAAGGTGACCTTTCTATTGCAATCGGTATGGCTGTGGAGGATCCAACTTCTTCAGCTTATTTGAAATTCTCGAAGGAGAGCGAAAAGGTGTGTTTTTTAACCCTTTGACAAATGTGATCTCTTTCTTTGGCTTAGACTCTCGCAGACCATTGTATCCATGGACCGTTTTGTTCTTCGAGGAACAAGATGGTGCAAGGAGAATATTATCAAGATTATCAAAATGCTATTTTTAAGCTAACTTTCACCTTATTAGACTCTAAATTGTATTTATTAAGTTTCATAATGTGTTTCTAACACATCACATGCACATGTTAATTGAAGAAGATCCATTTCCAGCGTAATAATCTTATTATAAAAAGAACTCCATTTATTTATCCCCCGCTTTCAACTTCTCTATGTGAGTAGAATCCTAATTTTCAAACTAATTATTATGCCTCAAACTTCTTAAAAGCACGTATCCCACCCTCATACAAACCAAGATTCAGTAATCTTATGATTCACCTTCTCAATGCCTTGGCTCAATTTAAGGAGTTCATCGAACTTAATGTGAAGTTGTTCTTTAGTGTCATTTGAAAAACTCCTTTCCTACTCTATTTCGCCTCTATCGGAATCAAACTTAACACCACCCTTCTCAACCTTATCTACATTAAGGTAGTTTTAAGGACCAACCAAATCCTCTATGGATGTGAAAGCAGTGATGTTTCATTTAACGAGAGATTCATTGTTTGCGTCGGTGTCACTATCGCTAAGAGTGACCTTCATTACCTTATTTTGATTACTTCTTCCATTTAGCCTAGTATGACACTTACATGCTAAATTTCTAAAACCTTGGCATTTAAAGTACCTTTTAGAGTCCTCATCTGAATTTTCTTTTCCTTAATTCTCACGGTCTTATCTACCAGAAGACTTCTCTACCTTATTGGATTTATTATTCTCTCATCCTTTCTTATTATATGTAAACTCTTAAGGATTGGATTTAAGAAAATTTTCAAATTTCTTTGTTAGTTAGGCAATATCAACCTCATTCTTATTGGAATCATCATCTGAGATAGAGGAAGAAGTCTTATGCTCCTTCAACACGATTCCCTTTTCTTTTTTCAGAGGTGGACAATTTTCTATCTAAAAGGTTTTAATCAACCCTGTGATCTCCTCTTCCTTCATGTTATCATATCTTCTACGATGTTTAAGGATGAGACATGGGGAAGGCACCTTGGTGGCAGTGACCTAAAGATTTTCCTAACAACTCTAGATTCTGGGATTTTCTTTCCAAAATTAAAGTGAGAGTTCACTATGTCGGAGATTTTTAAGTAAAACTCATCGAAGGTATCATTCTTTTACATCTTTAACAACTCGATGATTTTTTGGATCTTTGAGACTCACAGGATATTCGTACCCCTGAGTTAGAGAATGTCCAATGCCTACTTAGATGTAGTACCCGTAGACATCTGACGAAACTCTTCTTATGTTACTTCATTGAAATGGCTTTAAGCCCCATCGAGCTGTAGTTACTTATCCTATGTTAATCCTCATACCAAACTTCTTCAGGTTTAGGGACAATGGATTCTCCTAGAAATAGTATTGGGCATCTCCACCCCTTAACTATGGCTAACCATACCCTCTCATCTTGGGACTTCAGGAAAAATGTCATACATGATTTCCAATACACTTAGTTACTACCATCAAACACATGCAATCAAGTAGCCTATTAATCCTCAATAGACATACCCCCAAATGTATGATAAATTGTCTCTCATAAAAATTTGAAATAAGTATGTTTCTTAAGGTCCCAAATTTAATTAATTAGCAATCAAAATGAATGAAAAATACTTTTTTCAATTTGAATAAAATTTTTATTTACCGAATAAATTAATTTTAGTCAAAATTACATGCAGTATGTGAAAAAATGTGGAAGAAAATATTATAAAGCAATCACAAAAAGCACACCAGAATTTAGAGTGAAAACCGTTGAGGGAAAAGAACTATCGCACCCAACCCACACAAATTTCACTTGTATAGAATTAATGTTTACATAAATTATTAAGAACTTAGAAATGACTTACATATATGAAAATGATGATTGCCATAGGTTCTCTCCCTCGCGTTATGCTCTTTTGCCTATACCTATACTCGTATATCCTATATTATCCAAGATAACTATTGCACAACCTCTAAGACCCCGGTATCCACCGATATCGGTTGGTGAACAATGACCATAAATAATATTAAGTGATAACCTTCTTCAATATCGAAAATCACCAGGGATTTGTAATCCTTAAGTTTACTTTAGTTTCTTAGAGTTGTAGGCTATTTGAAATGGAAGGACTCCTTACAAAACCAAATTAGGGTCTTGAGAAAACTAGGCTTCATCAATTGAAATAGGTTTATGAATGTTTTTAAATAGTTTTGTAGTGAAAGATATCCATTAAAGCACATTTTCAAATACAAATGCCCTCGTTCAAACCAGGAAGCCCTCGTTTGAAAGAAATCTTTCGATTAATAAAAACTTACCTTGAGGGTTATTATTGACAGACAATAAGCCCTTAATCAAAATAATCTTTGATAAGGGGTTCCTCGTTTGAAAACTGACTTTGATCGAGACCTTTCAACCTAAAAAATAGGCTATCGGTTGATACATTTTTTATTGGGGGGACATTGTTTGAATAAGGTCCCAAAATAACAACCCCTAACAAAATTTTATAAAAAATTGTTTTAAACATTTTTCAAAAGTTTTTTTCATGAAACTCCTACAATGTCACTTCCATGTAAATCAAATAAACTACAAGGAATTACAAAACATAAAAAAAACACTAGCTTTCTAAATCTCCGTGCAATGTAGTTGTCTAATTCGATCTGGTTATCTCAGTCACAATGCCTTAATCTCTTATTTTTATATGGTATGGCATTATAACTCAATAGACTCGATACAAAGATAGAATAAGTCAAAGGTTTATTCCAGAATAAAGCCAATATAAACTAAAATATAAAGGGAGTGTAAACAAAATTCCTTATATAGGTGAAAGTCCAGGAGGTTTCTACACAACTAGACTACGATGAGGTAGCTGCATTCAATAAGGGATGGATTGTTTACCTTAAGTGGGGTAATGTTCTCGAAGGTGATTCTGCCTACGCTGAACATCCCCCTCTTAAAAATTCCATCATTGGTGACAGTGAAGCTTCCCTGGTGTCTCTCTAGGAAGTAAATCAACCAGTAATCGAGCCAGGTCTTCCTAAAGAATAGGGAGAGAAGTGCAATGACATTGCTGAAAGCTAGGGGGAGGTAATCCATAATACCCTGGTTTTAGGGGTTTTATCTTTCTTTTTAATGTAGGATATCTGGCCAAACTCTTATAGGCCTTGTGCCATTTTTATCTTATTTATGAATGAAATTTCATTCATTTTTATTCACATTCTATGAATGATTTAAAGTTTTTTTAATCTTTGTGATAGGTAGATGGTATGTCTGTGACCGAATCCATTGAATTGCAAAATTAATCAATAAGTTGATGTCTATATTAACTCATTGAATTGGAAATTAGTAACTTGACATTCATATTAGCTTAATGTCTCAGAACTTAATAAGTTAACATTCATATTTAACTTAATCACTAGTCGTTGGAGTTGGGATCTGTGATGACTCAGCTAACTTCTAAAGTTAATCAACAAGTTAATTATTAAATTAATTCATTGACTTGAAATCTGGCAAGTTAACGTTCTTATTTAACTTAATCACTAGTCGGTGGTGTACAGATCTGCGACAAACTCCACTGACTTGTAAAATTAATCAATAAGTTAGTATTCAAATTTGCTCATTAACTTGAAATTTGGTAGGTTAACTTTCTTATTTAACTTAATGATTGGTCTACAGAGTTGGTATCTTTAAACGAATCCACTGACTTGTAAAATTAATCAATAAACTAATACTTAAATTAACTCATTAACTTGTGATTCGATAAGTTAAAATTGTTATTTAACTGAATCATTAGTCGGTGGAGTTGTGATTTGTGACCAAATCCACTGACTTGTAAAATTAATCTACAAGCTAATGTTCAAACAAATGACTTGAAATTTTATTAGTTAACAATCCTATTAAACTTGGTCATTAGTTGGTGGAGTTAGAATCTATGATCGACTCTACTAACTAATGATTAAGTTAGTCAACAAGACAATGTTTAAATCAACTCATTAGGATGAAATTTATAAGCTATTTAAGTTAATCATTTGTCCCCTCACTATTATGGAGAATTGATCCTGTTTTGGAAAATGGTGACTTTTTCTAACTCATACCTGCCATTCTTCGATGGGTTTATTCCTGTTCTAGATTAACCAACCCAAATTTGGGTCATACCACCATTTGTAGGGGGTTTAATGCCAAATTATAGGAATCCGACTTTTTCTAAGTCGTACCACCCGTTCTTAGTTTGGTTTTGCATGTATTAGGTCAATCAACCTAGACTTGGGTTGTACCACAATTTTTAGGTGGGTTCAATGCAAAATCGTAGACGTTCGACTTGTTTTAAGTCGTACCACCCACTCTCAGGGGATTTTGTTTTCCTTTTTAGGCTGACCAACCTAAATTTGGGTTGTACCACATTTTTCAAATGGGTTTTTGGAAAAGATTAGTTAAGAAATATAATAATGTCAAATAACTTAATTTATTAATGTGAATCATCTTTATTCAACTAAACATTACAAAAGTAAATTTAATATACTTAATGATAGAACTTCCTAAGATTTATGGAATCCAACGAACTAGGTATTATTGTTTAACCTAATTATTCTAGAGGATATGAACACCTCCTCCTTTTAAGACTCCTTAATAGGACACTTACCAGTTCAACCCCAACTTCCTTACAAAGGGTATTTTGCATCTCAGAGAAACTTTCTAGGCACCAAAATGCCGGCTTGAAATTCTATGATCTTGACCTTTTATCGTGTTATTAGGAAAGCTATTGTAGATCCACTATAAGGTGGATAGAAGCCTCATCTATTTGATTTTTGGCCATATCAAGTTCATGAGTTAAACGGTCATCGTTTTGGTCTTCCTAAAACAATTCAAACATGAAATTTGGTAGACCAATCTCTAGAGGGATGACTACATCAATTCCATATACCAACACACAAGGGGTCTCCCTTGTTAGCCCACTAGGGGTTGTTCTATAGTCATATAGGACATACGGGAAATCATCCTCCCATCATACTTTGGTGTTCTCTAATTGCCATTTGATTCAAGAGGGTGGAGTCTTATTGGTAATTTCCGCATGTCCATTACATTTTTGGGAAACTATTGAGGTATAGTGATTTTGAATCCCATACTTTGCGTAAATGAAGATAAATAAATCATTGTTGGACTGTGTTCCCTTGTCTGACACCAAGTCTCTGTGGATGCCAAATGTGAGTTACTGTCTCATCCTCTACCCATTTGATGAAGTAATAAGTGGAAGTTCATAAGAACCTATGATTCCCAGGTGCGGTAAGTAAAGGTACTATAATATCCATTCCCCATTGAGCAAAGGTCCATGGATTTGTAAAAGGGTTCACGCCATCGACTGACTATTTGATAATGGAAAGGAACTCTTAAAATTTAGAACATTTTCAGATGAATTGGACCACATCCTTTTGCATGAAAGTCTATAAGTAACCTTGTGAGCTCACTATAATAAAAATATCTTCCTCATATGTGAGGTTCATAACTATATTTATGAATATCACTCAGGATCCCCTCTACCTGATCTGGATGGACGCACTTATGCATAAGAGTTTTGAAAGATCACTTGTAAAGTTTTCCCTCTGAGTTGATGAAAAACTAGGCGGACTCAATTTTTAATTTGTGGGCTTCTTTACAATCTCGTGGGAGATCTCCATTCTTTATGTAAGTAAATATGGGGTCCATAAATAATGGAATTGACTTTATAGGCATGAAACATATCTCTTATTCTAGCTCATCAATGATTCGTTGGCTGACATATTAAATTTAATCATTATCTTTAGATGGATGTGAATTATTGATGTCAATCGGGCTAGGGCGTCAGCATGACTATTGCAGTTTCTTTTCAAATATTCTATTGATGTCGATTTGAAGGCCTTAAGTTTTTTCTCACTTTATCCCAATAAGCGAGCATTCTTGTGTCTCTGGTTTCATCTTTTTTGCTTAACTAGTTGACGATCATATAGAAATCATAATTTACGGTGATATCTAGAGCTTCTATGATGATCACCATTTGAATTCTAGTTATCATGGCTTCATATTCTTCCTCATCGTTGGATCCCTTGAAACAAATTAGAAATTCCTACTCAATGAGGCCTCCTTGTGAGGTAATGAAGATAATTCTGATATTAGAAACTTACTCGTTAGAGGATCCATTTATGTATAACCTCCATGTGGGCATTTGATCTACTTTCTTTAGATGAAGAATCTCTAGGAGGGTGCTAGGATGAATAGCTTTTCCTTTTGAACTTATTAAGAACTCAACAATGAAGTTAACAAATACTCTCCCCTTTATCACAATCTGGGTCTCATAAATGATGCCGAACTAGGACAATTACAACGACCACTTATTCATCCTATTAGACATGTCTAGTTTTTTAGTACTTCATTGAGAGGAAAAGAAGTTAGGACAACCATAGTGTGAGCATTAAAATAATGTCATAGCTTCCTTAATGACATCACCAATGCCAATTCTACCTTTTCAATAGTTATGTACAATATTTTGAATTTAAAGAGAGTGTGAGTGATGTAATAACCCAATAGTTGTTCTCCATTTTAGCATTAAAATAGCGCTAACAACGATTGGTTTGTTTATGTATTTTAGAGACTTGATTTGATCTAGATCTTCGATACCACTCTGCATCCCCAGGTCCCCCGAAAACGTATTGGAGTTGACCCCAAAGGCACACTTAGAAGGGTTTAATTTCATTGTGTAATTTCTTAGTATCGTGAAGGTGTTAAAAAGGTCTCTAATATGGATGTTACCTCATTTTCTGTTGATGAGCATATCATCGATATAGACTTCTTAGTTGATCCGATTTATTTCTACATTTTTGTTACAAGGTCTAGTTAGTTGCCCCAAAATTTTTGATCCCAAATGACGTGAATTTATAGAAATAAATTCCCATCATCGGGATAAACAAAGCATGGTAGATCGTATTCTATTTCTTTTATTATTTTTAAGGTTATGGGAACTAGACCACTTATGCCTTACAGTCCTAGCATCGTGACGAAGGAAGTATGCAAAGTACTCTGAATGAAGGATGCCTCGAGATTTCTTAATTAATAATGGCCTGTAAAGTAGATAAATTTTTCACCCAAATCCCCCTTGAATATTTAGGAGAGCATAATTCTTTCCAAGCTATTGTGACTGGTTTTCTTGTAATGATTGTCCCATACTATACGAAATTCTTAATCCATCTTTGTGTTATTTTTGCAAATAAGATGGCCACTCATCAAGAAATTTTATATGACTTCATATAATAGTGATTATATTTAATAATATTATATTGATACTATCCTTTTGTGGTGTGAGAGACATGGCGGCTTAAGTTTTTTTAATTCTTGAATAGGAATATGGAAGGTATTATGATAAAAAAACAATATAAATATTTTGAAAAAATTTGAATGGTTAAATATTTTAGAAACATTTCTTATAATATCCTTTAATGATTCTTTAAACTTATTTAGGACGTCATTCAAGTCGCGTGGGATTTGGCTATTTTAGCATTAAATTGGCATTGAAGGATTTTGTATTCCCATAAAACTTTGACAAATGTGTATAAGATTTTAGAATCATATAGTATATTAATACTTATGTTCCTAATTTATCTAACCGTTTTTAATTTTTCGTTATATCTTTATACTATCATATTTAAACCTAATACATAATAATACCACATGCTTTTACTTTACACTATTCATGCATGGAAATCTTTATAATGGAAATACAATAAAATCAATATTTTTTCTCAACTTTTGAGTTAATTAAAAACTTATCTCTAATAGAGTATGGTGTTAAAGAACAATTGAAGAAATGGACAATATCAAAAGTCCAACCCAAAATAATATACCAAACTAACTGGTATTATTTCGGTAGCAAATTGGCAATTAAAACTATGGAACAAACAATTAGTCTGGATAAGCTGGATAAGTCAATAGAGCTTTTACAAGCGGATGATATAAAATATAATATAAAGGATAAAATTATAAATTTTTCCACATATGTTTTTATACAAATTGGTTTTAAACCTTTAATCCTTTTAGGCATAAATTCTTTCCTCCAAGCTACACTTATAGATGCTAGGTGTATGGACTTTCATCCATCTTTAATGGGAGATATTGAAACTAGTCTACGTAATGGACCAATCTACTTTGATGTATATCCTAATTTTACTCAATCTTTATTGTATAAAAATATGTTTAAGGCAATAAACCGTAAAGTACAAACTAAAGGGTATAATGTTGTACTCGGATCTGAAACTATTGGAATAATTTATAGAATTTACTATAATGCAATGAATACCATGGCACCCAATATAGAACAATTAAGTTCTTTAATGAAGAAAAAATGAATTCTCAATCTTCTTATAATTAAGAAATAATTCTTGAAAAACCTTTAATAAAACCTTCGACTGGGGTAAACGGATTCAAAATGAGTAATAACAATGAAGAATTATTAACTCAATTAAAACAATTATAAGATAATCTAAACGGATTAAAAATTAATTCTTTATCCTATCAGGATTCTGAATCAGAATCCAAATCCAAATCAATGGTCTCACTAGAAGAAATTCATAAGTTTGAATCCTCCATAATAAATGACCGATTCAACTAATTAATTTTTTACAATAAAAATACTATAATTGCTTTTGCAGGACCAATGCGGAATTACCACTCTCGTCTAACTCCTCAAGATAGTCTTTTTGAGAAAAATTATTGGCATGCTCAATGCACTTATAATGGTAAATCCATCTATGAATGGAATATATACGGTATGATAGAATAACAAATTTATAAAATTTTATATAGAATGATTATGTATTGATATGTTTATAAAGAAAACAACAATATTGATCAAGATATTAGCATAATGATTACCTGTGGATTTAGTAATTTTCTTAAAGGATGGTGGGAAAATGTTCTTACTCCTAATCAACAATTAGAGATATTTACCGCTAAAAAAATGGTTAAGGAAGAAAATTCCCCAATGGAGACTTCTCAATTTGATGTAGTATATACTTTATTCCTTAATATTTTAGAACGTTTTATTGGATCCACTTATTCATATCATGAATGAAGTAGAAAGTTACTCCAAAATCTTATATGTCAAACCTTAATCCACTTTAGTTTGTATAAAGATATCTTTTATATCGTGTAACACAAAGACATGATGCTAATTCTGAGCATTGGAAAGCCAAATTCATTGATGGTCTTCCAACGTTTTCCGCTGAAAGAGTTAGAAAGAAACTCATAGATAATTATAATTGAATATCTATTCCTTACCCAAATTATACATATGAGAATTTAAATAATGTTGTAATTTAAGAAGGTCTATCTCTCTACAATGACCTTAAACTATAACACCAACTAAGAAAATAAAAAATATATGAAAAATGAGAACTAGAAGAATTTTGTGAACAATTTGCTTAAAATACTTCTTTATCCTCTCCTAAATCCAGGAAAACTAAGGACAAACCTGAATCAAAGAGAAAATATTCTCAAAAAGAGGAAAGAAATATAGGATTTCTAACTCGAAACTTCTAACAAATTCTTTAGAAATGGGAATCTATTCGGAAATAAATTCTAAATGCTACAAATGCGGTATAATTTCCCAATAGGACAATAAATGCAAAACCAAACAAAAATTAAATAATATTCGAATTGATGTAGACTTAAAATATAATTAAGTAAACTATTACTTATTTCTAGTCATTCTAATTTTGTAGAATGTTCTTGAAAAGAATATAAAATTTATCATCTTCAAAGTTCTAGTGAACCCGATTCTTCAGATTCCAATATCAAAGATTGTCAATGCCATAAATTACAGAATAAATGTGATAATCAACAGACAATCTTACAAATGAATGGTTTAAGTCTTAATGTGCTTACCAGCCAACACCAATCTTTATTGGATCTCATAAATAAAGTTGAAGATCCCAAAGTTAAAATCAAGTTGATATAAACTTTCTACTATTTCTCAAAAAAATGAGATACGTGAAATTCCTAACATGTTATAAAAACATTACATTATTAAATAATTAATAAATAGACTGGGGAAAAACACGAATACTCCAAGCTTGCCAATATGCCAGATTTTAAACATGAGTTTGATAAACTTAAAATAGAATTACAACCGCTCAAACTACAACAAAATGTTATGCAACGTGAGATAAAATATCTTCAGAATGAAATTTATTCCCCAAAATCGGACACCTTAAATAAAGAAGAATCAAATGAATAACTACAAATAAGATCAATTAGCCATGTTACCTCTCAAAAATTGTATATTTATATAACCTTGATTGTTAACAATAAATACACATTACCACACATAATTGCTTTTATTTGATAGTGGTGCTGACATAAATTATATACATGGACGATTAATTCCTATTTAGTATTTTTAAAAAACTACTCAAACCCTCACTAATGAAAGTAGTGGAGATATGCATATCTAATATAAACTTAATAAAGTTTATATTTGCAAAAAGAAGAAATATGTTTACCCAGTTTCTTTTTGTAAATTAGCAATATGGCTCAATAGGTCATACTAAATACTCATTTTCTATTCTTAATAATGCCAATGGATAAAATAGATTGCAATGACATTTACACTACTTTAAAAGGGGAAAAAAATAATTTTAAGTTTATAACCCAAGCTTTAAAAAAAACATAAACTCTTTATAAGAAAGTATTTTCTCAAAAAAATCAATTAATTTTCTCACAAAAGAAATTTCTCATCTAACAATATCTCAAAAGTTAGATTAACTAATGGTTAAATAAAAAATTGATATCATTAAAAATAAATTAATAACTAAAGTTTGTAGTGACGAAGAAAGAAACACATAATTTCTCTTCCTTGTGATTTTTTTAATGAAAAATCTATTCCTACAAAAGATAGACCTCAGTCAAATGAAGATTGATTATCTTGAACATTATAAAAATAAATTCCAAATGCTTTTGGATAAAAAATTAATATATGAAAGTTACTCCCAATGGAGTTGCAAAACTTTTTATGTTAATAAAGACGCTGATAAGGAATGTGGTATTTTCAGACTTATAATTAATTACAACCCATTAAATAATATTTTACAACAGATAAGAAACTCAATTACTAATAAAAAGGATTTACTTGACAAACTAAATTTTACTGTCACATTTTCAAATTTTGATTTAAAATCAGAATATTAACAAATACAAAAAGTCCCCCCAAACATACATAAACTGCTTTTATGGTCCTTTTTTGTCATTATCAATGGAAAGTTATGCCATTTGGATTAAAAAAATGCACCTACAGAATTTCTAAATCTAATGAGTGAAATATTTAATCCTCAGAAATAATTCTTAATTGTGTATATTGATTAAAACCGAATCTTTTTTCTAATCAATTGAATAGCATTTTAAACATCTTAAAATTTTAAAAGATGTAATCAAACATAATGGTTTGGTACTTTCTAATCCTAAAATGAAACCCTTTCAAATTAATGTTAGGTTTCTAGGCCATAACAGTGGTGAAGGGAAAATTCTCCCTATTGATAGAAGCATTTATTTTTCTTCTAAATTTCCTTATAAATTAAAAAAAGAAAACTCTCAGATAGAGATTTCTTGAATGGGAGACTATTATAAAAATCTTGCTCAAGATTCTTGTAACACTCCGTAGTTTTGGGCCGACTGATTATAGTGAGGTGTGGTGCATGGAACCTCACGAGTATGTACAGAACTAACGAAATTAGGCTGACTGGCTATAGTGAGATAAATGGATGTGATGTGTAGAACCTTAAACGCATCAAGAGTATGTATAGGACCGATAATTAGGTTTACTGGCTATAGTGGTGTCGCATGAATGAGAAAATTAGACAATTAAATTAAGTAAGAGCTAAAGTTTAAATTAAAGTTGTAATAGAATAATTGGGGTCAAATAGCGTGGTGACTTAGTTATGTGGGTAGATAGTGGTAGTTTATTTTTACTCGCATATTAATATATATATATATATATATATATATATATATATATATATATATATATATATATATATATATATATATATATATATATATATATCATTTAATTTGAAATACTCTATTGTGATATTTATCATGCATAATGCTTATATCTAGGTTTACGGAGCCTAATTGGGAGGAGTAGCTAGT
This sequence comes from Sambucus nigra, assembly GCA_949130495.1. NCBI lineage: Eukaryota > Viridiplantae > Streptophyta > Magnoliopsida > Dipsacales > Adoxaceae > Sambucus > Sambucus nigra. Next base: position 359,191,430 of record OX422208.1, read on the forward strand.
ATTCATGCAGTAGACTCTGACCCATTGCATTGGCTAACATTTCAGGTGTAGTGCTAGAGTAGCTGCGTAGGAGTGATTGGAGACATTTGGAGTGCAACTGGATATTTATTTGTATATCTTTAGTGGTAGTTTGATTTATTTCCATTCAGTCATTTTTATTATGAGACTCTCATTTATGGATTTGGTGGGCCAATCGGTTCCACAATTGTTTATGGTTTCAGTAAGATATTCATAGTTGGATTACTTCATTTGAGTTTTAATAATTTTGAGTTGGATTTATTTTCGAGATAGCAAACTGATGGATTTTAATTTGAATTAATGTTTATATCACTATTTTAAAAAACCCGCCTAGACTTCGTCTAGGCACGCCTAGGCTTGAGGCTTGGGAGAAACACCTCGCCTTACGCCTTTTACGCCTTTTACGCCTTCTTCTTGGTAAAAACCTTAAGGCACACTTTTTTTTTCTAAACACAACAATGCTTTAGTGAAACAACATCGCCTTTTAAGGAATTTTTTTACAAACCAGACCATTATCTCATCCAAAGTAATCGAATAGTATTTTAATTTGTATATATTCAGACATATTTTTATGATGTGTACAATTTTAGTATTTTAATAGCCTTGTTATGGTTAAAAAATATTAACATATATTAAGAAGTCCTAAACTCCTTTTCACGCCTTTCTTGCCTAGTCTTCTAAGGCTTAAGGCTTGGCCTCTACGCCTCGATCATGCCTCGCATTTTTTAGAACCTTGATTTATATTGGTTGGATAAGTTTGAATATATCTAGTAGAAAAAGGTTTTAATTGTCTCATATTTGTGTCACATGATGAGAATGACAACCTGTTTACTGATGCCCAACGTAGTTTGGTGGTGGCTGCTGGCGACCTTGCTTTCTAGAATTGCGTGGGGTATTACAGATGGTATCAGAGCATGGTCTTAGGTCTCGTAGGTTTTGATTCCATTTAGCTTCCGCATTACCCATCATTAATTCCATTTGTTGATTCGTACTATGTGAGATATTGGGTCTAGCATACATGTTAGTTGTGTTTCTTAGAGATAGGGTGTTTTGTGTTAAGGTCGTTATAGGCATAGAGTTTAGAAGTAGTAATATTGATGTGAGTATCTTTGGAGTTGATTTTGGAGATGATATTTATTTTGAAGATCGTTAGTACAGATGTTAGGTATTTCTAGAATTGATGTGGTGAGGTGATTTGATTTGATTTGAGGACCTTAGCATTATAATGACTTCTGAAGATAGAATCGAGTGGTGATTCGTGGAGGATCGTAATACGCCGTTATTTTCATAGTTATGTTTATATATATGGTTAGGATATGTTGGTGTCTAAAAATGGAGTGGGTCCAAATTTATAATCACAAATAAAATAAAGATGATCAAGAAAGACAAACACATAACAAAGAAGGACTTTAAGTGGTTGAGCTACGAGAAAAGGCTACATCCACTATTTTTAGTATTTTTGGTGGTTACAATAGCTCAGGGTTGAGTATTTTTTTTACCTGATTGAATCATCCCCTTGAATTAAGGGAGATAATTTATTTATATTGTTTAGGAATCTAATATATGGAATGACTTTATATATTCAGGCATTTACATTTGTACAATCGTAAATAAGACTTTTGATAATCACAGGTACGTGTACAAAGGCTGTTAGCTATTCCACTCGAGTGACTTTTGCTATTCTTGATGGTTCATATTCTTCAGGTTGGTCGGCCTGTTGGACGTCCAAGTATCTCTAGTGCCGACTAAGAAAGTAAGTATTATGAGGATAGACACATAGGAGGGCCTGTGTACATTCCTCATTGGTCTACGTAGATGAATAATTTTATATACAACAAAAGCCCCACAATGCTCCATGCTTGATGATTGATCAAAATTCTGGAGTATGTATTGAGAAATCTTTTTCAGCACATGTTGGTCGATATCCAACCTCTTGGAATTGTAAATTTTTTTACCAGTTTAGCAGGTGGTGGGATTTTTATAAATAATTTGAAAAATAACAAACCGCCAAAGGGTATGCTAGTCATTTTCATCTTTGAGACCCATGCATCCGCCACCAGTTCAATCGTTTGTTCAGTTTAATCATTTTATTTTTGATTTCGAGGTAACCTATAAAAGGACGGATGTTTCCCTTCATTTCTCCTTACCTCAAAAGTTTCGAACTTAGGCTCTCTCTTTCTTCTCAAGCTTTCTTTCTCTGCTTCTGTTGTTTGCTCTTTTCCATTATTTTTCAAACTCTGTAAGCTTTCTTGACTTTCCCGTCTTTGATGTTTTTGTCTTTCAAACATGGTGTACATTGTAGACGAAGATTCCTTAGAGGATTTTAGGGAAAGAATAAAGATCCCTAGTTAGGTAGGTATATACATAGAAAGTGGCCCAGTTGATGTCTTGTCACTGTCTGAGGTTCACTGGATCCCAACTTTATTCATTGCTGAGTGTGGCATCACCTTTCCCCAAAATCCACTATTTCTTCAATTTTTGCAATATTTTGATGTAGTCCCAGCGAGAGTAACCCCCAATACATGAAGGGTTATAAAGGGTATAAATAGATTAAATGAAATCCATGGGACTCGTATTGACATCCCTGAGTTGATTTTTTTTATAAATGGGGAACCACGGGTGATAACACCTTCTAATTGAAAACTAGGCAGGCCAATAGGGCATTGGTGGTTAATTTACCTGAATCAAACAAGTATTACTAGGATTATGGTGTAGTGGTAAAGAATTGGAAATATTCCCTCTTTCGGAGGGGGTAAGATATACTGGATCCAGGTGCCCCAGGAAGGGCATGACATAGGTTGTACAATATTTTAATTTTCTTTTTTTTCTTGTTTACTAAATATTTAATGATTTTCCTACTAACTGTCTCGCTTTGTTCTTGTGTAGAGGAAAATAAAAAGAAGTGTCCGAAGGAAGGGTATATTAATATTTAAGATCTTAAATATTTATGGGTCATCCACCAAAGAGAAAGAGAAGAGCATCCTCGATTAGCTTCTATTCTACTAGAATACATGAATTCCGTTACCTCATTTGTTGCCTAGAAAATAATTATTCGGCTTCAATCCCTCATAAACTTGGACGAGGAACCAGTTTCTACATCCTCTGCTACTTAGTCAACTGGAGTAGAGAGAGAGTTCACATAAGGAGAACATCATCTTCCTTTGAATGCCTTGATCTTAAACCATCCCAACTTCACCTTATATACAAATGGTGAAAAAAATCCCAAACCTACTGATTGGGTCTGGATCTCCCCCCTTATTGCCAAGAAAATTATAGCCACTGACAAGAGGCATTAGTTCCTTAATATAGAAGAAACAAGGACAATTGAGCCTCAATTCAAGAGGTTGAAGAGAGGTTTTCCAAGTCAATAGGAGTTGGCCCAAAAAATCTCTATTGACCAAGTGAGAGCTGAGTTTGCCTGCATTGGCCAGGGGTCTAATTAAGGCGGGAACTCTTCCAGCAGACAGGTTAGCTGCAACACTGATGTCCAGAGCTCGATTGGTTAAAAGGGCTAAGCATAACTTCGCAATTGTAAGTATATAACTTTTTATTTATCATCAATATCGTCTGTTGAAATTTTTCTGTAATGATTTTATGTATTTATCCTTTTGCAGTTCCTGGTTGATTCTAATAAAATGCTAGAGAAAGATGACCAACTGAAATCCTCCTCGGCAGATGTAGAGGAAGCTTTTAAAGGCTTACATAAATCCTTGCAAGAGTTCGGGGAGGCCTTGGAGAGAGAGAGAGGAAATCTTGGCAGGGCAAGTTATAGGAGGCCGAGAATAGGGCAACGGTAGTAGAAAACCAAATAAAGGTTACTGATAATAAAGTGACTATTATCGAGGAAAATGTAAAGGAAGCTGAGACTAGGGAAAAGGCTGCTGAGGAGAAGACTGCCAACCTGAATATTGAGCTTTCTATTATCAAGGCTAAGAGTAAAAAATATAAGGAGGAGGCCACAAATAAAGGATGGGACAAGGCATTCACTATTGCAGCTATCCAAATTGAGTATGCCAAGAAACTTTCCTACAATGATGGATGGTCGTCTGCCTTGAAGGAGGTCATTACACAGGCCGATTCTGAATTATTTCAGAGGCATAACCAAGGAACTCCTCCCAACTTGGATGAGGAGTTTAATGACTAAGAGGGTTTTGGGGAATATTCTATGATTCCACCAATTATAACCAACCTACCTCCTCCTGACTCAACTGCCAAGGACAAGGAGAAGGTGTAACTCATTTAGTTAGTTTTTGCCTATTTTTTCTATATTTTTCCTTTTTTGATTTCTTCCTTGTTTATTTATAATGGAACCATAATTGTAACAATTGACTTATCAATGAAATGAAGAGGTTTTGTTTATCTCTTTGATACTCTTTGCTTGTTTGATTACCGTTGTTTGTCTTCTTTAGTTAGACTTGTGTTCTTATACTTGTGAATTTCCAGTTTGATGCCAGGAAGAATGTGATCATTTCTACTAAATCTGACATCTTGAAACCTTAAAATAGTCTTCTTAAAACTGTTTATGTGGCTTTGACTGAAATAGAGTTAGTACGGTTGCTCGACGCAGATTCCTCAGATCATGTGAAATATGCCTATGTCCATTTATATATTATTTTTTATAGGGCAATGGAGAACAATGTTGCCTACTATGAGATGATTGAACATCTGTAAGATGACCATAATACCGCTACACTCTGATTATAAAGCCAAGTATGAAGCATTAAGTGCAGGTTGGGGCTTTGATAAGAAGCTACAAGAAATCACATATGCCTTAAAGAAGAAGGAAATTATGTTAAACCAAGAAGTTGAAAGTGACGGTGTAATAACCCTTACTTTTGAGTAATTGATTTTATATTAATTTTCCAAAAGAGGTAATTATATAAAATATTGGAGGATGGAGTAAATAATATCTTAGTGAGTAAAAGATAATATTTACCAGATTTTTGCATAATTACTGTTATGTGAATGTAAATAGTATTACATTACGATTCATGGTGTCGTTTTTCTTTAAACGACATTTATGGTTTAAATGAAGTTGGAACTTGAAATGATTTATATTATTCCTAATGACAATTTAGAGGGCGCGGTTAGTCCCGAAATAGTCGAGATCGTCAAAATATGTGCCATATTATATTTTTGAGTTCTGGGCACTTTTAACAGGTTATGACTTAATTGTGTAGTTACGAGTCATTTTAATAGTGTATTAACATTTAAGGTTATAAATAAGTGTTAAGTACACGATTTAAGTCTTCCAACCCTTTTTTATTCCTCTTATATGTTCCTAAACCTAGAAAGAAAGAGAGAGAAAAAAAAATTGGGGAAAAGAGAAGAAAGAAGAAGAGAAGAAGAAATTGGGTTTAATCTTGCATCTACCGGAAGAGAATCCGAGTTTTCAGCTTAAGGCAAGTTTCTTACTTTCTAGTATATGATTTAATGTGAATAATTTGTTGTGATAGTTGTGTAATTGGAGAATTATAAGAAATAGTAGGTTTTAATAAATATTGATGTTTAACCCTTGGATCTTGTTGTTTGTATGATTTAAGTTGGTCATGAGAGTTTGTTGTGGTGTAAAGAGGTTGTGGTTGTGTTGTTAGTTGATGACAATGAAATAATTGTAATAATAAAGGGTTTAGGTTTCGGATCTAGCATTGGAGAAGAAGAGAGAATTGTGGGTCTGCCGCGGTCCCAGGACCAGTCGACCGGGCCTTAAGGGGGAGGCATACTGCTTTCTTCGATAAGTATAAATTCAGAGCGTGATCGACCGGGCTTTCCAAAATGAACTTACTGCTTTCCTTTATAGGCAAAACCAAAGAGACACAGTCGATCGCGGTCCCATGACCGGTCGACCGGTCCCCTATTTTTCACCCTTTAATGCTTAGTTTCTTCTAGCTTCTTTATCTTAAGATAGGGACTTAGGCCTTCTTGAATGAAGTAAAAATAGAGTATTAGACTCTAGTAGTAAGGTATTTAAGAACCTAAGTAGAAATGAGAGTTGGGGCTTAGTTCGGGAATCAATTTAGTTAGTTAAATTGGACGAAGATAGATGATTCTTTATTAAAATGAACTAGTCTACACCCAAGGAGAATTAGAGTGAGTTAATGTCGACTTTTAGAAGTGTGTTGAAGAATATCATACATGAGGGGTTATAGATGGAATGTTAATTAAGGGAGATTTATATTGGGGAGAATTAAACATTAAAGTTTATAATCATGACATTAAACGCTTATGGCTCCGGATAAAATATAAGGCATACTTGATAAAGTAAATAACTTGTGAATGATAAACTTGCATATACACACCTCTCTAAATTCTATCATAGGGGAAGTTAGGCACATGAGGTGAAGTCCCCTGGCTAGTGAATGCAGGTCGAATATAGTCCTCGACCATAGGACCGATTATTATATATTGTGTGATTATTATTCGAAGTGAGGTAATTCCACGTGTGGTTATGACTCACTGTCGAAGGTATATGTTCGCTTCCCGATGTCACACGATGTAGGATGCCCAGATCATCTTGGTGATAGGCCCTGGAAGATGATATCTATTTAGGGGCGCGTCTAGTGGGGAGACTCGAAAGGACTGTCTTAGAATCGTTATATGTTGTGTAATATAACTATTCTTATTAAAGTGGAATCTTATTGATTATATGGCACTTTATGAAATAAGTTTCTTTGAATACGTTTCCTAATGAGGAAAGGAACAGTGAAATGAATTGTGTATAAAAGGAAGTGGAATCTCATTAAGTATTATATTATCAATTTTCTCCTGCCTAATTGAATTGTGATCATTGTTATTGATATTGCGTTAGGTTATGCTTTTAGAGTGAGAAATTAGATTCCTTATCATTAGTTATGGTGAATGAATCAAGATTATTCATGATGATTAGATTGTCCATAACTGTCATGCATTTTATTGACATGGTTATCATATAAAGCCGGGCCCTGACTCGTTTATATCTCTTTTTTTTGCATGAATCTTATATTCGACCAGGTGTTCCACCGCAAGGATGCCAGTATTGACTTTTCCATTCCAGTGTCCTGGAGTTGTAACACTTTGCGGATGTTATGGGATATTGGATTTAGACGCATCCATCTTTTGTATTCTAGTTATGATCGGTTACTCATTCAGGCGTGTTGCCCCAGTTTTGCACTTGAACTATATAATGCGATATTGCACTTTAATACTCGATGTAACCTAAATGTTTATGTCTGTTAACCGACAGCTTATTCGGTTATTTTGTTGTATATAGTTACTGTTTCGTTATTTGTCTTTATCTCTATCAACCTTCTTTTCAATTGGATTGTTTAAATGTTTTTCATTAACTTACCAAATAAATTATGACAATCCGTTTTCTAAAATAGTTGGTACTTATGATATGTTAATGCTAAGAATGGTCCTTCGATGATTCCTGGAATTATTGGAGTATCGGGCTGGCCACCTCTTATTTTAATAGGCGGGGTGTCACAATCGGGAGGTCACTACTCTTATTGAGAAAGAGAATAACAATTTGAGGAATGAGCTTGATAGATTGAAGAAGACAAATGATATTGGACAAAATGAAGGTGCCTTTTTTTTAGAACTCGAGAATGCCAGTATTATAGAGGAGCTAGAAAACTTAAAGAAGAGAAAAACAAAGTCTGGCCAACCTTCTAGACAGGTAGTTGTCACTCAACCAACTATGGATGAAGAGAGAACTAGGAAGACCTTGACCGACCAACAAACTTTGTTACATGAGAAGTATAAAGCCATAAAAAATCTCCAAGACATGGTAGACAAACTAACTTTTTAATTCCAGAAACAACCAAAGGCTATCTTGATGGATGGATATGTTGAAGATTTAACTCATTGGGATGACCACATGGAGCAAGCTTGTCGAGAATGATATAAATGAGGTTGGTTGAATTTGTTGGGACTATTGAAGATACACGACAACAATGAATTGTGGTATTGGCATGATCCAAATTTGTTGGATTACCCTAATCCCTCCTTTAAGATTAATGTTAATTGGATTCTGACTAATGCCATTTCTCTTAGATTAGTGAGAAAATACATCGGGGATTATGTCCTTCAAGGAGAAGATGAATTTGTTCGCCTCCCACATCTATTAGATCATCCGAGCAATAACAGATATTATAGGACAAGGGATTTTAGAGTTACAACCTTGCCCATCACATTTGATGAGCCAGTCGCTGGGATGAGTAAAGACGATGGAAAATGCCTAGTGGAATAAACTTGTATTTCCTTCCTCTTTGTTCTGTATTATAACACAAAATATGTTGGGAATAAAATAGACTTTGTTTTATGTATGTTCATTAATACATTTCATCCTTTACTTAAGCTAGTGATTAGTTAATCGACTTGCCAACTAGGTAATCTTCTTAAATGGTAAGTGTTAATCTAATGTTGAAACTAATTTGTAATGCCCTATATTCTACTAATGCACTTAGGTAAAACTGTAAGTAGTTTTGTTGATCCAAGTGTTTACCTCAGTTATTATTGGCGACCAAGTGCATTAGGAATGTATATTTATTCTTGTGTTTAACCTAGTCGGGTAAAACTTATTATGCTTAACTTTAAGTCATACATGAATTTTTACTAACTTCTTGTTCTCGATTTGTCAAAGACAAAATCATACATGAAGTCTAAAGGAAATTTCTAAACTTTTTTTGACGTTGGAAAATTTTAACTTTTTTAAAGTTGTAAAAGTTTGTTAGTGGTGGATATATATCACCATATCCCCAAAAAACATAAAAAGGAAGCATAATTGGTAGAAATTCACAACTTTATTAAATTTAATAAACGATTACATCAAATCAAAATTACTGATAATATTTTCAAAGGTGGTCAGCATTCCATGGATTCTTAAATTCTTCCCCTTCAAGTGTTTCCAGGAGATAGGTGCCTGGTCGGAGAACTACCGAGATACGATAAGGACCATGCCATTTTTGCTCAAAATTATTTCCCTTATGGATTTCCTTCTTAAGGATATAGTCTCCTTCTTTCAGGTTGGTCAGCTTGACCCTTCTGTTGTAGAGTCTAGCAGTCCTTTATTGATAAGTAGCCATTCGAAGTACAACATCCTATCTGACCTCTTCAATCATATCTAGATCCAATGTTCCCATAAGATCACTCGTAGGGGAGTTAAAATTCAATACCCTGTGACTTTACTGGCCTATTTTAGCTAGAACCACTACCTCAGTACCGAAAGCAAGCATGTATGGAGTCTCTCTTGTTGTCGTTCTCGATATAGTCTTATAAGCCCAACGACTGTTGTGCAACTTATTGATCGAGTTCCCCTTAGCATCATCCAACCATTTTTTCAACTCATCAAGTAAAGTATTATTAGTGACCTCAATCTGACCATTGCGTTATGGAGGTCCAGGTGATGAATGAAGTTTCTGAATCTTGGACCGGATGCAATATTCCATAAACTCCTCACTATCAAATTGAGTACCCTGATCAGTGATGAAGGCATAAGGCATCCCATAAAAACATATGATCTGCTTCCATATGAACTGAAAAACTCTCTGATAAGGCATATCAACCAATGACTCAGACTCCACCCATTTGGTGAAGTAATCCACTGCTACAATTAAATATTTGAACCTTCCTTTTTTTATCGACAATGGGACAACTAAGTCAATCTCCCAAATAGTAAACAACCAAGAAGATATGATGTGATTTAGGGTATCCCCTGATTTCCTAATAATAGTAGTATATTTCTGGCATTTATCGCACTTCTTTGTGAAAGAAACACAATCTTCCTTCATCATCGGCTTGTAGTAGCCTTGCATGGCTATTATTTATACCAATGATCGGATGGCTGAACGAGTTCCACACGAGCCTTTATATAACTCCTTAATCAAGTCATGTACTTTAGCAGGATGAACACAACGAAGTAGGGAGATAGTGTATCCCCGTTTATACAAAATTCATTTCTCTAAAACATAATTAATCGCTTTGTATCTAAACTTCCTCGCTTCTCTCTGGTCGGATGGCAAAAACCCTTTGTCAGTGTAATCTTTGATCGGATCCATTCAAGAAAGTCCCAATTCCATAAATATAATGTTGAATACCTTATCATCGATGCTTCAATGAGTTAATATCTCTATTGAATGGTTCGTCTAAGTTCTATCTTAGTTCCTGACGCTAGCCGAGCAAGTTCATCTGCCCGAGTGTTATCCACTCTATTTTTACTACAGATAATCAAGAGATAACCTCCATAGCTTTATACAATACCTTAACATAATTTCTCCTTCAAATCTATATATCTAAAGCATTTGATTGGCAATGAGTCAAGAATCACTATGTTTTATTAGCTGATCACCACCTAGTGATAAGTTTAATTTCAAACCTATGATCAATGCTTCGTACTCGGCCTCATTATTGGAAGCTTAGAACTATAAATGTAAATCTTATTCCATATATAAGTCATCAGGAATTTTGATGATATTCTTAATCCACTGCCAGTAGCATATGAAGATCCATCCACGAATAATTTCCAAATTGGGATGTCGTTGCTGAAGTCTTCCTCTAATAGTATCCCATATCTAAATATCTTCCTGCTTTGTTCGTTAATCACTGAGATTTTTCTTGGGTAGATGATGTTTTTGGTTGGTCGGTGACAACCTCAGTTTTCTTTGAAGCTGACCTCTCTTTCGAAGAAGTATGCTCTACAAGCAAACTTGGGTTATCAGTCACTTATTGGTACGTAAAATCTATAATGAAATTTGCTACCGCTTGTCATTTCAATATAGTCCATGTCTCATAGATAATATCATATTGCCCTAGCTCAACTGCCCAAGACATCAAACTTCCTGGCTTTTATGGTTTGTGCAAATCTTTCCACAGGGAAAAATTAGTGTACCCCACAATAGTGTGTGCCTGGAAATATAGTCTCATCTGCCTCGAAGCTTCAATAAGTGCAAGTTCTAGCTTTTCCAAGCATTCATACTTGATTTTTGCTCCTCGTAATGCTTTGGTGGTGTAGTATAATGGCTTCTGAACTCCACCCTCTAGTCGGATCAAGGCATAACAAACAACTGACTCTGAAACAACCAAGTACAATTATAACTTTTCACCCAAAACTAGCCAGGAGAGTAGTGGTGGAGACCCCGTATATTTTTTCAACTCCAGGAAAGCTTTATAACATTCATTGCTCTACTCAAAGATTTTTTGTAGCACCTTAAAAAATGGAAGATACTTGTCTATCGCTCAAAACACAAAACAGTTGAGGGATTCCACTCTTCTAGTTAGTTTTTGCACATCTTTCTTTCATGTGGGAGATTGCATCTTAATCAAAGCTTTTATCTTATCAGGATTGGTTTTGATTCCCCTATGGTTTATTTTATAACCCAAGAAGATTCCTTCTTGTACCTCGAATATGCATTTAATCGGGTTGAGTTTCATCTGGTGCTTCTTAAACTTGTAAAACGTCTGAGATAAGTCTTTAATGTGGTCGGCGACAACCTTGCTCTTGGTGAGCATGTTGTCCACATATACCTCCACGTTCTTGCCAATCAACTCTTTAAACATTTTATTCACCAGCCTCTGGTATGTTGCTCCACATTTTTTAGCCCAAAGGGAATAAAGTTATAGCAGTATGTACCTCAGCTAGTGATGAAAGACGTGCTCTCCTTGTCTTCTGACTTCATTTTAATCTAGTTATAACTAGAATAGGCATCTATGAAGCCGAGTAACTCATGACTTGCATTTGCATCTACTAATTGATCAATCCTTGGTAAAGGAAAATGATCATTTGGGCATGCTTTATTGAGTTAATTAAAGTCTACGCACATACTCCATTTGTCATTCTTCTTTTTTACTATCGCTACATTGGTTAACTAATTGGGATACTTGACATCTTCTATAAATTAAGCTCTCTGGAATTTCTCCACTTCCTCTTGGATGACAATGTTCTTCTCAAGATTAAACACTATGTGTTTCTGCTTGATTGGCTTAGCATCTGTGTAGATGTTGAGCTCATGGAAGATGAAATTAGGGTCAATTCCTAGCATTTCCTCACGGATCTAAGCAAACACATTCTTACACTCTTTAAGGAATGAAATCAATTCCTATATAAGGGAAGGTGTTAAGTTCGAGCCAATTTGAGTGGTTCTTTTTGGCTTCTCGTCATTAAGCATAATGGTCTCTACTACCTCCATAACATGTCCTTTAACCAGATCTTCTTCCTCCTAAGAATCCAGAGGGTCAATATGATAGGTAGTACTGCTCTTTTAGATTTCCCACTGGTCGACAAAAGTGTAATAGCACTCTCTAGCTTCCATTTGGTTTCTATTCACTATGCCGACTCCATAATTAGTAGAAAACTTCATACAATGATATACTGTAGACGGTATAGCTTTTAACTGCTTCACTCTAACTTTTCCAAGAATTATGTTGTAGGCTGAAGGGATATTTTTATCCAGTACGAAGAAGCGAATGCTCTCCTTTCTACTTATTGGCCAAGTGACGACCAAGATATCCAGATTGATTAGCCCTAAGGGATAAACTTTTCTATTAAGAATCCTATGAGGGGCCCGTTGTGTCCATCCCCGATACCCACCGTGGAGGGAGTAAGGGATCCTTCGGGTATCGCGCGTCCCCTCTCTAGAGAGCGCTTCCACCGGCGTCGAGTTGTGAGGTGTGAAAATGTAGAGAGATTTAGAGTCGCCAGTCTATTTTACTCAAAACAGACAAAAGAAAAAGGGGGACCACCCCGAAGGATGGCATCCAAAGACATACTGGTGCGTGCGAAACCAAAATGATTCTAGAAGGGTTCGGAGGCTTAGTTACGAAATGGGAAGGTGTTAGGCACCCATTACGCCCTTTCGGTCTCTCATGAATATTTGCTATTTTCCTTTATATTCCCCCCCCCCCCCCCCCCCCCGTGATATGTGTGCATGTGTATATATAGAATGGAGGTAGGAATCCTCGACTTGTATCATGGAAAAGACAAAGAGAGTCATCCTTAGGAATGTGAGATTAGTGTAGAAAATAAGATTTGCGTGATTACCCCTACGTTGATCGTTATAAGGGAGCGATAACGCATATGGAATAAAACGTTACTAAGAACAAGTATATATAATATAATGGAAAATGAGATAAAGAGAAGATAGAAAATAAGAGAAAAAGTGAGAAAAGGACTCGAGTCTCGGATTTTACCCCGAGACGCCTACGTAGCCTATAAAGGCATCAAAGTCCACGTAGTTCGCATGTAAAGTGAGGGGTGGGGTTTAACCCATAAATCCAAATGAAAAATCTCTTATTTGTGAATGTGTGTCTATGTGTGTAAAAAAGTGTTTGAGTGGTGAGAAGAGTGTGGAAAAAGTGTGAGAATCCCTACTTGGAATTTATGAACAAACCCTCTTTTTCTTATTTTTTTGGGTTTTTATTTATATAAAAATAGGAGATGTACAATAATACTAGATAAAAAGTGTATTTATGGTGTGTGAGATGAGATAGTAAAAGTGCTAAGTAAGAAAACAAGTTATTGCAAATTTAAGAGAATTTAGGAGAGAGTTTAAGAAAGTTGGAAGTTCTTGCAGACCTTGAGCTTGATCTTGAATGTTGAAAAGCAGACCTTGCACTTGGATGATAATGGGGAATGGTTAATTCATCAAGTTTGATGAAAGGGATGATGAAAAGTGGAAGTGAAAAAGGGATTTGGAAGTTGGAATCACGCTGCCTTCGAGAGAGATTTTTGGGGGTTTGCTGAGAGTGATTTGCTTCTCATCTGAGCTCCCCTTGCAAATGAGGCCAAGGCCTCATTTTATAGGCCCAGAGGTCTGCTGATCGGCATTGCCATGGCACTACCTATCGGCAGGTGCGGATAGGCTGGGTTTGGGACCTGCCATTTGGCAGTGCGCCTCAAGCTTTTTCAGAAAATTAGCCGCCGAGGGCAAACCGTTGGTCAGAATTGCGTACGGGGCATACCGTGCGAAAGGTATTTTAGAGACCTTCGAAATCCTTTGGACTGCTCCCGAGCTCGGGAGTTGACTTTGGGTCAAATGTGGCTAGGAAGCATTTATCGGTCCGTTGGATGGGGAATTGTTCGGACGCAAATGGATCGTTCGTCCGCATAGTAAGTCCGAATTGTGCACGGGGCGGTCCATTAGAAAGGTTAGGATATGTAATTCGAAATTCCAAAGAGTTTGACCCAGTTTGGAGAGTTGACTTTGGTCAACCGGGCTCGGGAAGCGCTCGGTGGCTTCCCGGAGTCAAACGGATCGTTCGTCCGCATGGAATGTTAGAATTGCACATGGGATGGACCGTTGGAAAGGGTATTCAGTGACCTTCGAAGATTCATTCAACCTCGGTCAATCTGAAGAGTTGACTTAGGTTAAACAGAGCCCGGGAGCGCCCGGTGGCCTCTAGGTCAGGTTTTGGATGCAAACGGACCGTTCGTTCGCGTGGTAAGTCAGAATCACGAACGGGACAGACCGTTGGAAAAGGTTTTTAGTGCCCTTCGAAGATTCATTGAGTCTCGGTCGAGATGAAGAGTTTGACTTTTGGATCAAACTGATCCGGGGAGTGCCCGATGGCTTTCAGGTCAGTACTCGGGACGTGACCAGGGTTTACATTGATGAGTGGAGGTACTAGGGACCTAAGAAGAGTTAGGGGTAACAGGATGAGGTGTCTATAGAGCCCCTCAACGGGTGAGTTTGGAATAAATGATAGTCGTCGATTAGACACCGCATGATGCTTCTGAGAGAGTATGATCGGTTTAGAGGATCGAGGCTGATTCTGATGACCTAAGGAAGCGAGGATGACCGATTCAGAGGGTCGAAGTCGATTCTGGGGTCCTAACGAGTGTGCTGGGGATGACCAAATCAGAGGGTCGAGGTCGATTCTGAGGACCTAAGAATGGTGACGACCGAGGATCGAGGCCAATTCTGACCTAACTCAGGTGACGATCCAAGACCAGGGCCAATTTTGACCCAAGAGTGGTGATGACCGAGGACGAGTGTTAATTCTGACCTAACTCAGATGACTATCCAAGACCGAGGCCAATTCTGAACCAAGAGTGGTGATGACCGAAGGCCGAGGTTAATTCTGACCTAACTCAGGTGACAATCCAAGACCGGGGCCAGTTCTGACACAAAACAGGTGACAAATGAGGACCGAGGTCAATTCTGACCTAACTCAGGTGACGATCCAAGATTGGGGTCAGTTCTGACTCAAGAGTGGTGACGATCGAGGACCGAGGCCAATTCTGACCTAACTCAGGTGATGATCCAAGACCGGGGCCAATTCTGACCCAAGAGTAGTGACGACCGAGGACCAAGGCCAATTCTGACCTAACTCAGGTGACGATCCAAGACCGGGGCCAATTCTGTCCCAAGAGTGGTGACGACCGAGGACCAAGGCCAATTCTTACCTAACTCAGGTGACGATCCAAGACCGGGGCCAATTCTGACCCAAGAGTGGTGATGACCGAGGACCGAGGTCAATTCTGACCTAACTCAAGTGACGATCCAAGACCGGGGCCAATTCTAACCCAAGAGTGGTGACGACCGAGGATCGAGGCCAATTCTGACCTAACTCAGGTGACGATCTAAGATCGGGGTCAATTCTGACCCAAGAGCGGTGACGACCAAGGACCGAGGTCAATTCTGACCTAACTCAGGTGACGATCCAAGACCAGGGTCAGTTCTGACCCAAGAGTGATTGTATTTCCTTAGGAAAAGAAAAGAGTTCCACTGGGGATAAGAATTGGATTTCAGGTTTTGCTGGGGGATAAGAATTGGATTTGAGGTTCTGCTGGGGAGCGATGAATGAGCTAGGGAAGATTTGGATCGTCCTTTGGGGGAGATCGCCTGGGGAGAGTGATTCTTCTGATTTTTTCTGGGAATAATACCATGCGATATTGTATCGCACCGGATAGCCGATGGCAGGGGAGGCCCTTTGTAAAATCTGCTGAGGAGGTGATTAGGTGGTCCGGGCGCATTGCTCGAGAGGTCATTTGCTTGGATTTTGAGAGTTTCGTTGGGGAAAAATATGTGTCGCCTGAAGGAGTGCGAAATTTTCTTGATGAAAACGTTCTAAATCCTTCCTGGGATTTTTAGGAATTTTTCGGGGATTTTTTTAGGCTTCTTGGTATTTTCTGGGAATTTCTGTACGAAATTTTAAGGGGGGTGCCGAGCGTCATAGACTGACGGGTGCCATTCGGCAGTGGCACAGACTTTTGGACTGCCTCGGGAAGGTGAGGATACAGTGCCGATCGATATGGATGGGGTCAGCGCCGATAGGCATGGCGCTTGGCCTCCTATATAAAGGGGGCGAATCCCCTTCATTTTTCACAGCTTCTTGCATTCTCTCTTTCTGTGATTTCTTTCAGCGAATTGTTCTATCGTTTCGATCTTCAAGAAATGGCCGCCTTTGTGAGCACCACTGTCCACCGGGAATAGTTGACCGTTGATGACTGGTCGAATGTGGATTGGAGGGACAGGGTGCCTCTTGCTTTGGGGAATGAGAATGCCTTTGATGCATTTGAATCGGTTGTGGATGAGCGGACCTTGCTGTGGGAGCCGTCGCATCATCGCTCTTCGAGAGTGATTCCTGGTGGTTATGTATGTAACCTGACCTTTGGCATTCCTTTCTTTTTGGGTGATTTTTTCTTGACCTTTTATTGAATTTTTCCTTTTGCCAGTCGAATATTTCTTTGAAGAACATGCGTGCTCGCGGGACGATGGGGCTTAAGGATGTTTGGGAGCATCTTCCACCCGTGGTGTGCTGGATGGTATCATCAGCGAGTTTTGGGAGGTTGGCGATTGCGCTGGATGAGACGCCTCGTTCGACAGCAATTTTGTGTGCCTTGGGGGAGAGGTGGTGGGACACTACCCACACTTTTCATTTTGGCTTCGGGGAGATGACGGTGACTCCCATAGATGTGCAGCAACTGCTGGGGCTGGATTGTGACGGGGTGCAGATAGAGGTGGATCGCTCCTTCCGGGTGAGGCCGGAGGCGGTGCATGTGACACTTGGTGATGTGAGGAGGATAGTCTATGGGGATTCTATCCGGCTGTCCTTGCTGAAGGATGTTTTGCTGAGAAGGGTGGTTGACGTGGAGGATGGGCTGCAAGTGAGGCAGATGGCCTGGTTGTTCATCTTGTTGGTGCTGGGAGGTTTCATGGTGGCATCGAGCGGCGACGTCGTCCATTTCTGTTTTCTGCCGTACCTGAGGATGTTTTCAAACATCACTTTCTATGATTGGGGGAGTCTGACCTTGGCGACCCTTTACTCTTCTCTGGATGCATTCAGCTGGTGCTGCCGGTAGATTTTTACTGGAGCGACCTATCTCCTTGAAGTATTCTTTACTTTGTGCATTTCTCTTTCATGCATTCTCATTTTCCTTTCATGCATTCGCATATTCTTTATGCGTCTCTTTTTGCTTGTGAATTCAGACGTGGTTCTATGAGGTTATTGGGTGAAACACCCCACTGATTGCTCTGAAGGACGACACCGTTGGGGACTTCTACCGACTGTATCGATGGCGTAAGGCCAACCGGCAGTCGAAGGGATCTCTTTCCTTGGAGGCGATGCGTAAGGTCTTAAATGACCTGACTAGTGGTCGGGTAAGACTTTTTTCATTTCAGTCTTGGTTTTTGCACCTTCTGATCATGTATTAACTCATGCCTGCTTGGGGATTTTCAGTGACCTTTTATCCCTGGGGAACAGCCATTTAGGATACGGGGATGACTGGGGTGAACGTGCAGATGAGGCGTTTTTTGTTGAATGAGTTCGGCCATTCCTGGTATTTCGGGGAGAGGTTGATTCGTCAGATTGCTGAGGAGGAGGTGGTGGTTCCACCCGCGCAGCCTCCCATGTCTATGACGCGGGACCGACAGCTATTGGAGGATGAGAAGATCGCGATAATGATCGGCGAGTCCTATGCTTTGTATACTGATACGACCGCGCCGTATGATTATATGGACTTTGTGACGAGATGGTTGATGGTGCCCAGCATACACAATGCCTTGCCTTTCCTTCCTGCTGGTTCGAGTCGGGCGGTGGGGTCTTTCCACAGCGGTGGTGTTCCGTCGGCACCTGCGGCTGCGACAACCTTAGAGGCCCCTTTTGTTCGGTTGCACACTCCTTCGTACAACATCCGACGGGCTGATGGAGGGGTAGTGCCGATGTTGCACCGTCCCCTTGTGATGGATCCGGAGGAGCTGGGTTTGACAGAGGAGGTCCTTCATCCTGGAGTAAACCTTTCGGTCCTTTTCCTCTTTTTTTTATTTCTTTTTCTTGACACTGATTCTGCCTTTTCCTTGCAGCAAATCCGGGTGTCGATCACTTGCCTCAGGGACATCGGAGACTGGATATCATCGACGAATGCCCACATTCGGGATGCTGTCCATGTTCCTTCTTGCTTGGTTCCGTCAGCCTCATTCGGGGAAGACTCTGTCTCGGGTAGTGGGGGCGCGTCGTCTCGTCGTAGGGGGAAGAGAGCGCGTCACAGGGGTGGAAGCTCTTGAGAGAGAGAATATGGGTTCGGGCTTAGTCCCGTTGTTTTTAGCTTTTTCTTTATTTCCTACAAAATGATGTAACACAGAAAATAGATATAGGCAATACAATGCAGTTTTTTGACTATCTTTTATTTCAATGATGAATGAATACATGCACATGCCCTTTTTTAATTTGCTATTGAGATCGTAAAATAGGAGTATTTTTGGAATTTTTCAAAGGAAATCTGTTTTATTTAAAACGGGGAATCCCATAAGGAGAAAACAGGATTCTTGAAATTCTTTTGAGAATATCAATTTATTTTTATTGAGTTTTCTGATTTTGACAAAAGAGGGAAAAAGGAAAATTTTCAAAAGTAGGGGGTTGTAGATCGACAAGCACCCTAGCCTGCCTATCGGCAGTTCAGTCCAGTCCTATCAATTGAAAGCTTTGATTGGTACCCTCTTCATCCTTTTGTACCTTGCGGGGTAGGATTCCTTCAGATTTCTGCAGGGATTATGTCTTTTGTGAGAGTTCTCAAGTATAAAAGGGGGTGAGGGTGGAGTATTTTCATCACACCTTTGCATCCTTATCCACTTTCCCACTATTTATTTGCCCTACAAGATGGCTCTCCCTGGTAGCACCGAGTTTGTCAACTACCTCGAACCATTGGAAGTTATGTGCTCTTATAATGTCGACAATGATGCTTTCAACATGCGCCGAGTTTCCTTGTGTTGCAATCGACCTTTTGAGTGCAATATGCTGACAGCGGCGGTACAATTCTGGAACCCCAAAGACCATGTATTCCGCTTTCGGTTTGAAGAAGTTTGTCCTACCTACGAGGAATTTTCTACCATACTAGGTGTGAATCCAAGTGTTTCTGCGGCTTTACCCAATTTTCCCCGCTCCCCTAGGGATTTGTTGGCCGGGCTTCTTCACATCTCGCCTTCGGCGGCTAGATCGTTAGTTTCTATAGGAATGATCTCCCTCCCGGTGGTGTTGCAGTCCGTGCACTTGCGGGAAGTAGGTGATGATGGTTTTCTTAGAGCCGTTGTTCTGGGCCTGGTTTCAAAATTGCAATTGGTGACTGGGGAGGTGCGAGTGGACCCACAACTTGCAGCCATTACTTCATGGATGTCATACTGTCGCAATCCTACGGCGGTGATATTGCCGGAGACTCTGAATGGCCTGGATGCCTGGAGAGAAGGTCGTTCTGACTTTTTCAGGGGTAGCCCAGTGATTCTATTCATGTGGTTGTCTGAAAGATTCCGCTTGTCGACCCCTCCAGAATATCCTTTGTCGGCTGTACCCAACTTCTTTTCACGATACTTCATTCGTGTTGGCCTGTATGTTGAGAACTGGGAGAATTGGTTTGTGGAGTATGAGGTTTGTGGGCTATATTGGTCAGTGCCTTAGTGGGGACAGTTGCAGCCTGTTCTGGAGCTAGGAGAGTATTCATTTGTGCGGATGGTTGGTCTCAGACAGACCTCTTTTTATTTCCCTTAGCGGCTTTTACGCCAAATTGGTTTGGCGCAAGTCATGCCCCCTCGGACCTCAAATTTCTTTCCGATAGAAGATTTGACTGAGCGCTTGAGTCTGTTGCTCAGATCTCTGTGGGAAAATCGGCGTCCGTCGACCCATCCCTCTCAGTTCGTCAGGAAGGTTTGGCATGTCCCCAAAGATTATATGAGGTGGTTGTGGAGGAAAGTAGTCAGCAAGATGTTGGCAGTAGAGACTGGTCAAAGGTGGTTTATTTTATCTGACTCCATGGAAGGGGGTATTGTGTTCTTTTCGAAGATGGTTAAGGCTCATCGATCCATGGAATGTTTGCGTCACTCCATTCAGACGGGGGAAACTTGGGGTCCTCATGATGTAGATGATGAGGGTGCAGGCTCTTCGATATTTTTGATGAGCGATTGTACGCGGTGTGGGAAACTCTCGGCCCATGGGTAGCTATCTTGGAAGAAGATATCCATTACAGGCTTCATTTTCTTATCTGTATGGTCATACCACGGTTCTGGAAAGCCTCAAAAGGGGAAATCTTCACCCTCTTTAATGAATCATCCATTTAAAGAATCACCTGAGATAGTTCGAACGCAGTCTAACCCTTTCTTTGATCGAGTCTCGCGGATCATTCTGAGCTCTGGTTCAGATGGTTGATACCCCAAGCCACAAGGAGCGAAAGCTTTCTTCAGTTCGATGGGCTCCAATATCCCTTGTTGCCTTTGCCCTAGTCCCAATCCGGGCATGAAGTTCATGTTTTTTAACATCTGAATCACATTAACATTGCCATGAGGGTCGTATTCTGGATAAACCCTTTCTTTGAAACCGTCCCCTGCTAGGAGTAGAGGTGGCTCAACTCGAAATCCTGATAGGAGCATATCATTTGACCCATGCTGTATCTCGAGGATTGGACTGCTGGTGCCTGCACCCTCGGCATTATCGTCGTCACCCAAGATGGTGATGACTCGCCCATCGGCAATGAACTTCAATTTCTGATGAAATGAGGAAGAGACACCCTTTATACTGTGGAGCCAGGGTCGTCTGAGCAATAGGTTGAAACAGACTGGGATATCAATGACTTGGAACTCGATGACAGGGTTTATAGATCCAACCCCCATTATAAATTTCATGGATCCCATCACTTCACGACGGGTATTATCGTAGGCACGCACGGAAGCATAGGTTGGAGCTAGGTCTCTTTCTTTCAGGCCTAGACATTTGAAGGTTCTCAGTGGGAAGACATTCAAAGCGGATCCGTTATCAATGAGCAAAAGCGGCACAACCTTCCCCATAACTTCGATGGAGATGTTGAGTGCATGATTGTGATTCGGCCCAATTTTGGGGATTTCCTCTTCAGAAAATGATAGCATTCGGGTGGAGGTCAAGGACCCGACCAAATTTACCGCTTCTTCTGGTGTGGTAGAAGGAGGAACTATGGGTCCTGTGAGCAACTTGATTAAAGCATTTCTGTGCGGCTGGGAAGACATGAAAAGCCCCCATAGAGTGATGTTCACTTGAGTTTTCTTCAGTTGATCCAGGATCTTGCTCTCCTCGATGGTCATTTCTGGCATAGGAAGGTTTTGAACGCCCTTCCCCTTATCATTTGCTGGTAGTGAGTTTGGAATTTGGTAATCTCTCCCAGATCTGGTCATGTGATTTACTGAGGAAGGGAAAAACTTAAATCCAGTTTCCTCGTTAATCTTAGGTTGTTTTGCTTCCCTGTCTATTTCTCCTTGGAGTTCTTCAAATGATATCATCCCACATATGACAGCTACTGGGCCAGTTCCTCCTGAAGCTTGTTCTTTATTTGAATCTTTGAATTATTCCCCCCATCCGGTGGCAACAATTATATTTTCCCTCGTGAAGTCAATGCATTCCACAACTTCAATGGCTTCCTCATATAGGCCCTCCCATTCTGTGGGGATATGTGTGATTTAAGGGACCAAGTGCCCTTGTAGCTTCAAAGTGTCAAGTAACCTGGTGATACTGCAAATGTTATTGGTTTGCCTGAATGATTTTGCCATGACCTGGATAACATCATCTAAGCTGACTTCATCGGTTGGTACCACCCACCTATTTGATTCTCGATCCCATTTCCGCGCTTCCAAAAATAGCGCACTGAACCTCTGGCAATCAATAATCATCTGTGAGGGCAATTTCAGCCCGAACTCTAGGAGTTGATTCAATACCTCTGACAATTCCATACTTCCACTTTCAGAATGGGTATGGACAGTGATGCACGCTCTAGTAAGGAGTGACAGTGCCTGATCAGAGGGATAGGTAGGGTGTAGGAGGAAATATGGGCAAAGTTGAAGAGGTTTAGGAGGGTATAAGGGTGTGATTTGGGTTGACGGGTCAAAATTCGGGTTTTCTTCTAAGAAGATGGCATTAGTGTGATTTGGGAGTGGGTTATGAGTATTATTTGGCTTAGGATTGGATGGTGGGGCGATGGTACCCCGGTCAATGAGATCTTGGATTATGTTTCGAAGGTGGAAGCATTGGTCGGTGGTATGGACAACTGTTTGGTAAAAGGCACAAAGAGCATCGGTCTTGAAATTTCTGGGAAGTGGATTTGGCAATGGACGGGGATCCAAAGGTTTTATAAGGTTTCGGCTTAACAGGGCTTGGTAAACTTTGGAGAGGGGAGCATGAAGCTCAGTGTATTCCCTTCGGATGGGGGCATGACGACTTTCTGGTGCCCAGGATGTGGTTGGTTGAGAGATGTTGTTGATGGTTAAGACTGCAGCATTGGCAGGCTTGTTATACTTTTTAGGGGTGAACTGTCCGGACACCTTCTTCGGTTCAACTTCTATTTTGGCAAGACTTTCCTCGATTTCTACTCCTGCTTCTCTGAGAGCTCGAAAGTGGGGGTAGTACTGTCCTCCCATGGTTGTTCGAACATGGGGCAAGAAATTCTTCTTCACTATGCTGACTTGTTCTTCTTCAGATGGCCGATTGGTCATGGTAGCTGCTTTTTCCCTCCATTGGACTATAAAGTTACTGACTGATTCTGCAGATTTTACTTGAGTAGCTCTAAATCACGGCGGGTGACCTCGAGCTCCTCGTTGTATTTGTACTGCGACATGAGTTCTGGGGCTACATCCTCCCAGCTACGGATTCTGGATTCCTCAAGAGATAAAAACCATCGGAGATCACTGTCCTTCAAAGTTTGCTAAAATAATTGGGCCATTACTTCTTCAGAAGCCCCTAGTAGAGTCATGGAACGATGATAACTGCGAAGATGCACAATTGGGGTACACCACTCCCCCCGAACTTCTCGATATTTGGCATCTTGAACTTCTCGGGTAACCTTGCTTTAGGATAAGGAGACATATGGGTGTAGTCCATGTAATTCCCAGAGATTCGGACTTGGTCGAACTTCTTAGTGATCATATTAAGATCTTCTTTGACTTTATTCAACTCCTCCTCCTTTGGATCAGCGACCACAGGCAGGTTAGCCACAGGATGGGCAATGTTTGGCATTGGAAGCTGGGCAGGCAGCGGCCCATTAGCCGAAGGGGCACGTGGAGCGTGCTGATATTCTTCCGGGACCCAGATAGGCTCAGGTGGATCCATATAATAAAGGAACACGACCTCGGGTTCTTGAGGAATAGGAACTTAGTTTCGTTGCATTTGTCGGACCTCAGTTGGGGCTTGTCAATCTTGGCCACGAGCTGAGCTAGGACTGTCGGCAAATCCGATCGTATGACTGGTGGTTGATCTGCATTCTCCATAGAAGATGGATGGATTCCGAATTCAGAAGAAGTAGTAGAGGAGAGGATGAAAGTACGAGGTGATTTGACTGAAGACCGAAGCCAATAAGGAGCCAGGCCAAGGGCGTGCGATCGATCTGAGAAGGCGTAGGATGAGATTTATTTTTGGAGAAAAAAGGGAAGAAACAATTTTTGGATTTTTGATAAAAAGGGAGAAATGTTTTTGGATTTTTAATAATGAAGGAATAAATGTTTTTGGATTTTTGATATAGAAGGGAGAAATGTTTTTGGAGATGGAACTCAGCATGATGATTA
Organism: Sambucus nigra; assembly: GCA_949130495.1. Lineage (NCBI taxonomy): Eukaryota > Viridiplantae > Streptophyta > Magnoliopsida > Dipsacales > Adoxaceae > Sambucus > Sambucus nigra. Next base: position 359,215,426 of record OX422208.1, read on the forward strand.
TGATTATTATGTTCTCACTTGTATTTAATTCTCCTAAATGCAATGCCAGACGGGACCCGAACCTGGAAAAGTGGCGGTCTTAATATATGCAAAGCTAACTGGGCTCGCGGATAGGGTCCCGTTTTAAAAAATGCGTGAAAATTGGGCGGCAGGATGACCCAGAATTTTGGCAGAGTTTTGGGTTGAAATCGATAATCTAAAGTGTGTGTCCTAGTTTTGACACCTATATGCGGGTATGCAGTTGGTTGGGTGAATCGGCATGGGTTCCCCCTTTGGCGTGACTTCCACGATATATGTCTTGCTCTTGTGGGCAATCGGTACGTGTGGACAAGCCATTTGATATTCCTGAGTGTATGTGAATTGCCTCACCATATACCTCGTGGGGACGGTACGTGTGAGAGCAAATTTGATATACTCGGCGTACATGAACGAATTCCCTGCGATATACCTCTCGTCATGACTTCAGTTAAGCGGTACCATGCAAGGGAACCGTTCAATATACGTCGAAGGTACTTGGCCAATGAAAGGTGAGAGTCATATCGCTTAGGCTAACTGCGACCTGCAGGACCGGCGCCCATCACGAAGTGACCCTCCAGTTACTGGGTAAAATTTAGTCAATTGCAAAGCCCTTTGGTGATATCATGTGAATCATGCATGATTCTCTTATTAGTATCTTATAATGAGAATGCCTTTCTTGATTATGCCAAAAATAGGGAGCCAAGTACAAGTACCCCAAAAGGTACACCAAGTATGGATGGGTGATGCGTGCAACATGGGGATATACATGTGATCCTAGGTGCACGTGGTGTGAAGTGTACATGGATAATTTTTTACAAGTGTGTGAATATAAGCATAAGCATGGGATACACATGTGAGAAAAGGGAACATGCAGATATGGGGGGGAAGAACATAAACAAATATAGCATCCATGTAAATAGAGTCAAGCCCTCAAAATTTAATAAAATATTCCCCAGCAGAGTCGCCATTGTGGCCATCCCCGATCCCCGCCGCGGAGGGAGGAAGGGATCCTTCGGGTCCCGCGCGTCCCCTCTCGGGAGAGCGGTTCGGTCGGCGTCAATTTGTGAGGTGTGAAAATGTAGAGAGATTTAGAGTCGCCAGTCTATTTTACTCAAAACAGACAAAAGAAAAAGGGGGAGCCACCCCGAAGGATGGCATCCAAAGACATACTGGTGCGTGCGAAACCAAAATGATTCGAGAAGGGTTCGGAGGCTTAGTTACGAAATGGGAAGGTGTTAGGCACCCATTTCGCCCTTTCGGTATCTCATGAATATTTGCTATTTTTCTTTATATTCCCCCCCCCCCCCCCCCCCCCCCCGTGATATGTGTGCATGTGTATATATAGAATGGAGGTAGGAATCCTCGACTTGTATCATGGAAAAGACAAAGCGAGTCATCCGTAGGAATGTGAGATTAGTGTAGAAAATAAGATTTACGTGATTACCCCTACGTTGATCGTTATAAGGGAGCGATAACACATATGGAATAAAACGTTACTAAGAACAAGTATATAGAATATAATAGAAAATGAGATAAAGAGAAGATATAAAATAAGAGAAAAGTGAGAAAAGGACTCGAGTCTCGGATTTTTCCCCGAGACGCCTACGTAGACTATAAAGGCATCAAAGTCCACGTAGTTCGCATGTAAAGTGAGGGGTGGGGTTTAACCCATAAATCCAAATGGATAAATCTCTTATTTATGAATGTGTGTGTATGTGTGTAAAAAAGTGTTTGAGTTGTGAGAAGAGTGTGGAAAAAGTGTGAGAATCCCTACTTGGAATTTATGAACAAACCCTCTTTTTCTTATTTTTTTGGGTTTTTATTTATATGAAAATAGGAGATGTGTAATAATACTAGATAAAAAGTGTATTTATGGTGTGTGAGATGAGATAGTAAAAGTGCTAAGTAAGAAAACAAGTTATTGCAAATTTAAGAGAATTTAGGAGAGAGTTTGAGAAAGTTGGACCTTCTTGGAGACCTTGAGCTTGATCTTGAATGTTGAAAAGCAGCCCTTGCAATTGGATGATGATGGGGAGTGGTTAATTCATCAAGTTTGATGAAAGGGATGATGAAAACTGGAAGTGAAAAAGGGATTTGGAAGTTGGAATCACGCTGGCTTCGAGAGAGATTTCTGGGGGTTTGCTGAGAGTGATTTGCTTCTCATCTGAGCTCCCCTTGCAAATGAGGCCAAGGCCTCCTTTTATAGGCCCAGGGGTCTGCCGATCGGCATTGCCATGGCACTACCTATCGGCAGGTGCCGATAGGCAGGTTCTGGGAACTGCCATTTAGCAGTGCGCCTCAGGCTTTTTTTGGAAAATTGGCCGCCGAGGGCAAACCGTTGGTTAAAATTGTGCACGGGGCATACCATTGGAAAGGTATTTCAGAGACCTTCGAAAGTCCTTTGGACTGCTCCCTAGTTCGAGCGTTGACTTTGGGTTAAATGTGGCTCAGAAGCATTTATCGATCCGTTGGACGGGGAATTATTCGGACGCAAATGAATCGTTCGTCCGCATAGTAAGTCCAAATCACTCACGGGGCAGTCCATTAGAAAGGTTAGGAGATGTACTTCGACATCCCAAAGAGTTTGACCCAGTTTGAAGAGTTAACTTTGGTCAACCGGGCCGGGAAGCGCTCAGTAGCTTCCCGGAGTCAAACGGATCATTCGTCTGCATGGAAAGTCAGAATCATGCACGGGATGGACCATTGGAAAGGGTATTCAGTTCCCTTAGAAGATTCATTCAGCCTCGGTCGAGCTGAAGAGTTGACTTAGGTTAAATAGAGCCCGAAAGCGCCCGGTGGCCTCTAGGTCAGGTTTCGGACGCAAACGGACCGTTCGTTCGCGTGGTAAGTCGGAATCACACATGGGACAAACCGTTGGAAAGGGTTTTTAGTGCCCTTCGAAGATTCATTGCGTCTCGGTCGAGATGAAGAGTTTGACTTTTGGGTCAAACTGAGCCGGGGAGTGCCCGATGGCTTTCAGGTCAGTACTCGGGACGTGACCAGGGTTTATAGTGATGAGTGGAGGTACTAGGGACCTAAGGAGAGTTTGGGGGTAACAGGATGAGGTGTCTACAGAGCCCCTCGACAGGTGAGTTTAGAATAAATGATATCCGTCGATTAGACACCGCATGATGCTTCTGAGAGAGTATGATCGGTTTAAAAGATCGAGGTTGATTCTGAGGACCTAAGGAAGCGAGGATGACTAATTCAGAGGGTCGAAGTCGATTCTGAGGACCTAAGGAGTGTGCTGGGGATGACCAAATCAGAGGGTCGAGGTCAATTTTGAGGACCTAAGACTGGTGACGACCGAGGACCGAGGCCAATTCTGACCTAACTCAGGTGACGATCCAAGACCAGGGTCAATTCTGACCCAAGAGTGGTGACGACCGAGGACCGAGGTTAATTCTGACCTAACTCAGGTGACGATCCAAGATCGGGGCCAATTCTGACCCAATAGTGGTGACGACCGAGGGCCGAGGTCAATTCTGACCTAACTGAGGTAACGTTCCAAGACCGGGGCCAGTTCTGACCCAAGAGTGGTGACAAACGAGGAACGAGGTCAATTCTGACCTAACTCAGGTGACGATCCAAGATCGGGGTCAGTTCTAACCTAAGAGTGGTGATGACCGAGGACCGAGGCCAATTCTGACCTAACTCAGGTGACGATCCAAGACCGGGGCCAATTTTGACCCAAGAGTGGTGACGACCGAGGACCGAGGCCAATTTTGACCTAACTTAGGTGACGATCCAAGATCAGGGCCAATTCTGGCCCAAGAGTGGTGACGACCAAGGACCGAGGCCAATTCTGACCTAACTCAGGTGACGATCCAAGACTGGGGCCAATTCTGACCCAAGAGTGGTGACGACCAAAGACCGAGGTCAATTCTGACCTAACTCAAGTGACGATCCCAGACCGGGGCCAATTCTGACCCAAGAGTGGTGACGATCGATGACCGAGGTCAATTCTAATCTAACTCAGGTGACGATCCAAGACCGGGGCCAATTCTGACCCAAGAGTGGTGACGACCAAGGACCGAGGCCAATTCTGACCTAACTCAGGTGACGATTCAAGATCGGGGTCAATTCTGACCCAAAAGCGGTGACGACCGAGGACCGAGGTCAATTCTGACCTAAGTCAGGTGACGATCCAAGACCGGGGTCAGTTCTGACCCAAGAGTGATTGTATTTCCTTGGGAAAAGAAAAGAGTTCCACTGGGGATAAGAATTGGATTTCAGGTTTCGCTGGGGGATAAGAATTGGATTTGAGGTTCTGCTGGGGAGCGATGAATGAGCTAGGGAAGATTTGGATCGTCCTTTGGGAGAGATCGCCTGGGGAGAGTGATTCTTCTGATTTTTTTCGGGAATAATACCATGCGATATTGTATCGCACCGGATAGCCGATGGCTGGGGGAGGCCCTTTGTAAAATCTGTTGAGGAGGTGATTAGGTGGTCCGGGAGCATTGCTCGAGAGGTCATTCGCTTGGATTTTGAGAGTTTCGTTGGGTAAAAAGATGTGTCGCTTGAAGGAGTGCAAAATTTTCTTGATGAAAATGTTCTAAATCCTTCCTGGGATTTTTAGGAATTTTTTTATGCTTCCTGGTATTTTCTGTACGAAATTTTAAGGGGGGTTCCAGCCGGCATAGACTGAGGGGTGCCATTCGACAGTGGCACGGACTTTTGTACTGCCTCGGGAAGGTGAAGAGATAGTGATGATCGGTATGGCTGGGGTCAGTGCCGATAGGCATGGCACTTGGCCTCATATATAAAGGGGAGAATCCCCTTCATTTTTCACAGCTTCTTGCATTTTCTCTTTCTGCGATTTCTTTCTGTGAATTTTTCTATCGTTCTGATCTTCAAGAAATGGCCGCCTTTGTGAGCACCGTTGTCCACCGAGAATGGTTGACCGTTGATGACTGGGCGAATGTGGATTGGAGGGACATGGTGCCTCTTGCTTTGGGGAATGAGAATGCCTTTAATGCATTCGAACTGGTTGCGAATGAGCGGATCTTGCTGCGGGAGCCGTCGTGTCATCGCTCTTCGAGAGTGATTCCTGGTGGTTATGTAAGTAACCTGACCTTTGGCATTCCTTTCTTTTTGGGTGATTTTTACTTGACCTTTTATTGAATTTTTCCTTTTGCCAGTCGGATATTTCTTTGAAGAACATGTGTGCTCGCGGGACGACGGGGCTTAAGGATGTTTGGGAGCATCTTCCACCTGTGGTGTGCTGGATGGTATCATCAGCGGGTTTTGGGAGGTTAGCGGTTGCGCTAGATGAGACGCCTCGTTCAACAGCAGTTTTGTGTGCCTTGGGGGAGAGGTGGTGGGACACTGCCCACATTTTTCATTTTGGCTTCGGGGAGATGACAGTGACTCCCATAGATGTGCAGCAACTGCCGGGGCTAGATTGTGACGATGAGAAGATAGAGGTGGATCGCTCCTTGTGGGTGAGGCCTATGATCGACGAGTCCTATGCTTTGTATACTGATACGGCCATACCGTATGATTATAAGGACTTTGCGATGAGCTGGTTGATGGCGCCCAGCATACACGATGTCTTGCCTTTACCTCCTGCTGGTTCGAGTCGGGCGGTGGGGTCTTACCATAGTGGTGGTGTTCCGTAGGCACCTGCGGCTGCGGCAACCTCAGAGGCCCCTTTTGTTCGGCTGCACACTCCTTCGTATAACATTCGGCGGGCTGATGGAGGGATAGTGCCGATGTTGCACCGTCCTCTTGCGATGGATCCGGAGGAGCTGGGTTTGATAGAGGAGGTCCTTTGTCCTACAGTAAACCTTTCGGTCCTTTTCCTCTTTTTTTTATTTCTTTTGCTTGATACTGATTCTACTTTTTCCTTATAGTAAATTCGGGTTTCGACCACTTGGCTCAGGGACATCAGAGACTGGATATCATCGGTGAATGCCCACATTCAGAATGCTGTCCCTGTTCCTTCTTGCTTGGTGCCGTCAGCCTCGTGCAGGGAAGACTCTGTCTATGGTAGTGGGGGCACGTCGTCTCGTCGTAAAGGGAAGAGAGCGCGTCGCAGGGGTGGAAGCTCTTGAGAGAGAGAATGTGGGTTCGGGCTGAGTCCCGTTGTTTTTGTCTTTTTCTTTATTTCTTGCAAAATGATGTAACATAGAAAACAGATATACGCAATGCAATGCAGTTTTTTGACTATCTTTTATTTCCATGATGAATGAATGCATGCACATGCGCTTTTTTAATTTGCTACTGAGACCGTAAAACAGGAGTATTTTTGGAATTTTTCAAAGGAAATCTGTTTTATTTAAAACGGGGAATCCCATAAGGAGAAAACACGATTCTTGAAATTCTTTTGAGAATATCAATTTATTTTTATTGAGTTTTTTTATTTTGACAAAAGAGGCAAAAAGGAAAATTTTCAAAAGTAGAGGGTTGCCGATCGGCAAGCACCCTGGCCTGCCTATCGACAGTTCAGTCTAGTCCTTTCAATTAAAAGCTTTGATTGGTACCCTCTTCAGCCTTTTGTACCTTGCGGGGTAGGATTACTTTCGATTTCTGCAGGGATTATGTCTTTTGTGAGAGTTCTCAAGTATAAAAGGGGGTGAGGGTGGAGTATTTTCATCACACCTTTGCATCCTTATCCACTTGCCCACTATTTATTTGCCCTACAAGATGGCTCTCCCTGGTAGCACTGAGTTTGTCAACTACCTTGAAGACTTGGAAGCTATGTGCTCTTATAATGTCGACTATGATGCTTTCAACATCCGTCGAGTTTCCTTGTGGCGCAATTGACCTTTTGAGTGGAATATGCTGATAGCGGCGGTACAATTTTGGTACCCCTAAGACCATGTATTCCCCTTTGGGTTGGAAGAAGTTTGTCCTACCTACGAGGAATTTTCTGCCATACAATGTGTAAATCCCAGTGTTGTTGCGGCTTTACCCGAATTTTCCCGCTCCCTTAGGGATTTGTTGGCCGGGCTTCTTCACATCTCGCCTTCGGCGACTAGATCGTTAGTTTCTGGAGGAATGATCTCCCTCCCGGTGGTGTTGCAGTCTGTGAACTTGCGGGAAGTAGGTGATGCTGGTTATGCTGGAGCCATTGTTCTGGGCCTGGTTTCAAAATTGCTGTTGGTGACTGGGGAGGTACGAGTGGACCCACAACTTGCAGACATTACTTCATGGATGTCATACCGTCGCAATTCTGCGGCGGTGATATTGGCGGAGACTCTGAATAGCCTGGATGCCTGGAGAGAAGGTCGTTTTGACTTTTTGAGGGGTAGCCCTGTGATGTTGTTCATGTGGTTGTCTGAAAGATTCCGCTTGTCGACTACTCCAGAATATCATTTATCGGTTGTACCCAACTTCTTTTCACGCTACTTCATTCGTGTTGGCCTCTATGTTAAGAACTGGGAGAATTGGTTTGTGGAGCATGGTGCTCGTGGGATATATTGGTCAGTGCCTTGGTGGGGACAGTTGCTTCCTGTTCTGGAGCTAGGAGAGTATTCATATGTGCGGATGGTTGGTCTCAGACATACCACTTTTTATTTCCCTTAGCGGCTTTTGCGCCAATTTGGCTGGGCGCAGGTCGTGCCCCCTCGGACCTCAAATTTCTTTCTGGTAGAAGATTTGACTGAGCGCTTGCGTCTGTTGCTCGGATCTCTGTGGGAAAATCGGCGTCCGTCGAACTGTCCCTCTCAGTCCGTCGGGAAGGTTTGGCATGTCCCCAAAGATTATATGAGGTGTTTGTGGAGGAAAGTAGTCAGCAAGATGTTGGCAGTAGAGACTGGTCAAAGGTGGTTTATTTTATCTGACTCCATGGAAGGGGGTGTTGTGGTCTTTTCGAAGATGGTTAAGGCTCATCGATCCATGGAATGTTTGCGACACTCCATTCAGGTGGGGGAAACTTGGGGTCCTAAGGATGTAGATGATGAGGGTGCAGGCTCTTCGATATTTTTTATGAGCGGTTGTACGCGGTATGGGAAACTCTCAGCCCATGGGTAGCTATCTTGGAAGAAGATATCCATTACAGGCTTCATTTTCTTATCTGTATGGTCATACCACGGTTCTAGAAAGCCTCAAAAGGGGAAGTCTTCACCCTCTTTAATGAATCGTCCATTTAAAGAATCACCTGAGATAGTTTGAACGCTGTCTAACCCTTTCTTTAATCGAGTCTGGCGGATCATTCTGAGCTCTGGTTCTGATGGTTGATACTCCAAGCCACAAGGAGGGAAAGCTTTCTTCAGTTCGATGGGCTCCAGTATCCCTTGTTTCCTTTGCCCTAGTCCCAGTCCGGGCATGAAGTGCATGTTTCTGAACATCTGAATCACATTGAAATTTCCATGAGGGTAATATTATGGACAAACCCTTTCTTTGAAACCGTCCCCTTTCGGGAGTAGAGGTGGCTCAACTCGAAATCCTGATAGGAGCATATCATTTGACCCATGCTGTATCTCGAGGATTGGACTGCTGGTGCCTGCACCCTCGGCATTATCGTCGTCACCCAAGATGGTGATGACTCGCCCATCGGCGAAGAACTTCAATTTCTGATGAAATGAGGAAGAGACACCCTTTATACTGTGGAGCCAGGGTTGTCCGAGCATCAGGTTGAAACAGACCGGGATATCAATGACTTGGAACTCGATGACAGGGTTTATAGGTCCAACCCCCATTGCAAATTTCATGGATCCCATCACTTCACGACGGGTATTATCGTAGGCACGCACGGCAGCAGAGGTTGGAGCTAGGTCGCTTTCTTTCAGTCCTAGACATTTCAAGGTTCTCGATGGGCAGACATTCAAAGAGGATCCGTTATCAATGATCGAAAGCGGCACAACCTTCCCTATAACTTTGATGGAGATGTTGAGTGCATGATTGTGATTCGGCCCAATTTTTGGAATTTCCTCTTCAGAAAATGATAGCATTCGGGTGGAGGTCAAGGACCCGACCAAATTTACCGCTTCTTCTGGTGTGGTAGAAGGAGGAACTATGGGTCCTGTGAGCAACTTGATTAAAGCATTTATGTACAGCTGGGAAGACATGAAAAGCCCCCATAGAGTGATGTTAGCTTGAGTTTTCTTCAGTTGATCGAGGATCTTGCTCTCCTCGATGGTCATTTCTGGCATAGGAAGATTTTGAACCCCCTTCCCCTTGTCATTTGCTGGTAGTGAGTTTGGAATTTGGTAATGTCTCCCAGATCTGGTCATGTGATTTACTGAGGAAGGGAAAAACTTAAATCCAGTTTCCTCGTCAATCTTAGGTTTTTTTGCTGCCCTGTCTATTTCTTCGTGGAGTTCTTTAAATGATATCATCCCACATATGTCGGCTATTGGGCCAGTTCCTCCTGAAGCTTGTTCTTTATTTGAATCTTTGAATTCTTCCCCCCATCCGGTGGAAACAATTATGTTTTCCCTCGTGAAGTCAATGCATTCCATAACTTCAACGACTTCCTCATATAGGCCCTCCCATTTTGTGGGGATATATGTTATTGAAGGGACCAAGCGCCCTTGTAGCTTCAAAGTGTCAAGTAACCCGGTGATACTGCAAATGTTGTTGGTTTGCCTGAATGCTTTCGCCATGACCTGGATAACATCATCTAAGCTGACTTCATCGGTTGGTACCACCCACCTATCTGATTCTCGGGCCCATTTTTGAGCTTCCAAAAATAGCGCACTGAACCTCTGGCAATCGATAATCATTTGTGCGGGCAATTTCAGCCCGAACTCTAGGAGTTGATTCAATACCTCTGACAATTCCATACTTCCACTTTCAGAACGGGTATGGACAGTGATGCACGCTCTAGTGAGGATTGACAATGCCTGATCAGCGGGATTGGTAGGGTGTAGGAGGAAATATGGGCAAAGTTGAAGAGGTTTAGGAGGGTATAAGGGTGCGATTTGGGTTGACGGGTCGAAATTTGGGTTTTCTTCTAAGATAATGGCATTGGTGTGATTTAGGAGTGGGTTATGAGTATTGTTTGGCTTAGGATTGGATGGTGGGGCGATGGTAACCCGGTCAATGAGATCTTGGATTATGTTTCGAAGGTGGAAGCATTGGTCGGTGGTATGGCCAGCTGTTTGGTAAAAGGCATAATGAGCATCGGTCTTGAAATTTTTGGGAAGTGTATTTGGCAATGGACGAGGATCCAAGGGTTTTATAAGGTTTCAGCTTAACAGGGCTTGGTAAACTTTGGAGAGGTGAGCATGGAGCTCAGTGTATTCCCTTCGGATGGGGGCAGGATGACTTTATGGTGCCCAGGATGTGGTTGGTTGAGAGATGTTGTTGATGGTTAAGACTGCAGCATTGGCAGGCTTATCATACTTTTGAGGGGTGAACTGTCCGGACACCTTCTTCGGTTCAACTTCTATTTTGGCAAGACTTTCCTCAATTTCTACTCCTGCTTCTCTGAGATCTTGAAAGTGGGGGTAGTACTGTCCTCCCATGGTTGTTCGAACATGGGGCAAGAAATTCTTCTTCACTATGCTGACTTGTTCTTCTTCAGATGGCCGATTGGTCATGGTAGCTGCTTTTTCCCTCCATCGGGCTATTAAGTTACTGATTGATTCTCCAGAGTTTTACTTGAGCAGCTCTAAATCACGGCGGGTGACCTCGAGCTCCTCGTTGTATTTGTACTGCGACATGAGTTCTTGGGCTACATCCTCCCAACTATGGATTCTGGATTCCTCAAGAGATAAAAACCATCGGAGAGCACTGTCCTTCAAAGTTTGCTGAAATAATTGGTCCATTACTTCTTCAAAAGCCCCTAGTAGAGTCATGGAACGATGATAACTGTGAAGATGCACAATTGGGGGACACCACTCCCCCCAAACTTCTCAATATTTGGCATCTTGAACTTCTCGGGTAACCTTGCTTTAGGATAAGGAGACATACGGGTGTAGTACATGTAATTCCCAGAGATTCGGACTTGGTCGAACTTCTTAGTGAGCATATTAAGATCTTCTTTGACTTTATTCAACTCCTCCTCCTTTGGATCAGCGACCAAAGGCAGGTTAGCCACAGGCTGGGCAATGTTTGGCATTGGAAGCTGGGCAGGCGGCGGCCCATTAGTCGGAGGGGCACGTGGAGCGTGCTGATATTCTTCCAGGACCCAGATAGGCTCTGGTGGATCCATAGCTTGAGGGAATAGGACCTCGGTCTCTTGAGGCATAGGAAGTTGGTTTCGTTTCATTTCTCGGACCTCATCTTGGAGGTTATCAATCTTGGCCACGAGCTGAGCTAGGATTGTCGGTAGATCTGGTTGTATGACTGGTGGTTGATCAGCATTCTCCATGGAAGATGGATGGATTCCGGATTCGGATGAAGTAGTAGAGGAGCGGATGAAACTCCGAGTAGATTTGACTGAAGACCGAAGCCAATAAAGAGCCAGGCCAAGGGCGTGTGATCGACCTGAGAAGGCATAGGATGAGATTTATTTTTGGAGAAAAAAGGGGAAGAAACTTTTTTTGGATTTTTGATAAAAAGGGAGAAATGTTTTTGGATTTTTAATAAAGAAGGAATAAATGTTTTTGGATTTTTGATAAAGAAGGGAAAAATGTTTTTGGAGACATAACTCAGCATGATCATTATGATTATTATGTTCTCACTTGTATTTAATTCTCCTAAATGCAATGCCGGACGGGGCCCGAACCTGGAAAAGTGGGGGTCTTAATATATGCAAAGCTATGTTTGGACTTGTAACCGGGCTCGCGGACAGGGTCCCATTTTAAAAAATGCGCGAAAATAGGGCGATAGGAATGTGAGATTAGTGTAGAAAATAAGATTTACGTGATTACCCCTACGTTGATCGTTATAAGGGAGCGATAACACATATGGAATAAAACGTTACTAAGAACAAGTATATAGAATATAATGAAAAATGAGATAAAGAGAAGATAGAAAATAAGAGAAAAAGTGAGAAAAGGACTCGAGTCTCGGATTTTACCCCGAGATGCCTACGTAGCCTATAAAGGCATCAAAGTCCACGTAGTTCACATGTAAAGTGAGGGGTGGGTTTTAACCCATAAATCCAAATGGAGAAATCTCTTATTTGTGAATGTGTGTGTATGTGTGTAAAAAAGTGTTTGAGTTGTGAGAAGAGTGTGGAAAAAGTGTGAGAATCCCTACTTGGAATTTATGAACAAACCCTCTTTTTCGTATTTTTTTTGGGGGTTTATTTATATAAAAATAGTAGATGTGCAATAATACTAGATAAAAAAGTGTATTTATGGTGTGTGAGATGAGATAGTAAAGGTGCTAAGTAAGAAAATAAGTTATTGCAAATTTAAGAGAATTTAGGAGAGAGTTTGAGAAAGTTGGACCTTCTTGGAGACCTTGAGCTTGATCTTGAATGTTGAAAAGTAGACCTTGCACTTGGATGATGATGGGGAGTGGTTAATTCATCAAGTTTGATGAAAGGGATGATGAAAAGTGGAAGTGAAAAAGGGATTTGGAAGTTGAAATCACACTGCCTTCGAGAGAGATTTCTGGGGGTTTACTGAGAGTGATTTGCTTCTCTTCTGAGCTCCCCTTGAAAATGAGGCCAATGCCTCCTTTTATAGGCCCAGGGGCCTCCCGATCGGCATTGCCATGGAACTACCTATCGGCAGGTGCCGATAGGCAGGGTCTGGGGCCTGCCATTTGGTAGTGCGCCTCAGGCTTTTTCAGAAAATTGGCTGCCGAGGGCAAATCGTTGGTCAGAATCGTGCACGGGGCATACCATTGGAAAGGTATTTTAGAGACCTTAGAAAGTCCTTTGTACTTCTCCCGAGTTCGGGAGTTGACTTTGGGTCAAATGTGGCTCGGAAGCATTTATCGGTCCGCTAGATGGGGAATTGTTCGGACGCAAATGAATCGTTCGTCCGCATAGTAAGTCTGAATCACGCATGGGGAGGTCCGTTGGAAAGTTTAGGAGATGTACTTCGACATTACAAAGAGTTTGACCCGGTTTAGAGAGTTGACTTTGGTCAACCGGACCAGGGAATCTCTCGGTGGCTTCCCGGAGTCAAACGAATCGTTCGTCCGCATGGAAAGTCGGAATCGCGCACGGGATGGACCGTTGGAAAGGGTATTTAGTGCCCTTCAAAGATTCATTCAGCCTCAGTCGAGCTGAAGAGTTGACTTAGGTTAAACAGAGCTCGGGATCCCCCGGTGGCCTCTAGGTCAGGTTTCGGACGCAAACGGACTGTTCATTCGCGTGGTAAGTCAGAATTGCGCACGGGATGGACCGTTGGAAAGGGTTTTAAGTTCCCTTTGAATATTCATTGACTCTTAGTTAAGATGAAGAGTTTGAATTTTGGGTCAAACTGAGTCGGGGAGTGCCCGATGGCTTTCAGGTCAGTACTCGGGACGTGACCAGGGTTTACAGTGATGAGTGGAGGTACTAGGGACCTAAGGAGAGTTAGGGGGTAACAGGATGAGGTGTCTACACCCGTGATAAGGTTTAAATTTGATTTCTCATAACCCTAGGTTATAAAAACGGTTATAGAACATAACATATGTCGAACTCCCATTATTTACCAAGATTCTTGCCACTATGCCATGCTGAACCGGAAAAGTGATAGCCAGTGGGTCGTTATGAGGGTAAAGTACTCCACTCAGATCATTCTTAGAGAATTTGATCACTAATCTGTCCCTGTTCACTTTACTAGGATGACCATTTGTGTACTTGGATATGTCAATCTGTTTTATGGAAGGACAAGCTTTGCCTTTATTTAGATAATCCTTTCTCTTAGCTATATCATCTCTGCATCGACGTCTCCTCGTGCAATGAAATTACAACCAAAAGAAATCATTCCCACCTTAACTTCTGGGTCCTTGGGTTTCTTCGACCGTTCGGGATCATCCTCATAATCATCATTGTGAGCTCTTTTCTTATCTTGTTTTCCTCTACAAGGCGACTCATACCTCCTTTGAGTATCTTGACCACTAACTCGATCAACAAACTTAGTCACTTTACCCCTTCGAATGAGATTTCTACTTCATTCTTCGGTGCGATGAAGCTGTCAGTGATCTCCCCATGATCTTTATGAAAATCACAATACTTAGATTTATCTCTTTGGTTGGGAGGTGACTTTAGTTTTCCAGGCTAGTTTAACTCTTTATTGCCTCTAATCTCCTCCAGTATGTGATGCAAACCTTTCGTGAGGGGTTTATATTTATCATACTTCTTGATTTTATCAACCTTGTTATCTGTCTGATCCTTCTTGGTTAATTTTTTTTGGCTTTTAGTCTTCATCTCTGGAGATTCTTTAGCACCCATTGCCTCATCGGCATTCATATCTTCCTAGCCTTGCCCATCAATTTTGTCATAGCCTTGGGAGGATTTTTTCTAGCACGTAGTAAAGTTCCCTGGCGAGCAATTCCCTCATTAATGCTGCGATGACAGTGTTTTCTTCATAATTAATCACTTCTAATTTCTCATTATTGAAGCGAGCGATGTACTCCCGAGTAGTTTCTCTAGGTCTTTGATGAACCCTCAAGAGATGAGTAACACTCTTGACCGATTTTACCCTAAAATAGAAGTTGTAGATAAATGTCTCGACCAATTGAAGGAAGGTAGAAAATTTTCATATGGGTAGGTTGTTGTACCATATCTGGGATGATCCTATGATGGAACTTGAGAATGCCCGACAACGCATCTTATCGGGGACAGAGTATATGTCAACAATAACCTGATATTGCTCAATATGGAGAACTAGATCAGTCTTCCCATCATACTTAGGAGTAACAACTGGTGGCTTGAATTTAGAAGGTGGGGGTAATCCACAATATCTTAGATAAAAGGGGATCCCTTCCCAAAACTCCTATGTAAAGGGTTCTTAGCCTTAGCCATTTCTCCCAAACGATCTTCTAATCGTTGCATGGATCCTTTTCAGGAATTCTCCTCTGGTTTAAACTTGTCGAGGCATCTTTGGTGGAATTATTATGCACATACGCTGAGATTTCTTCCTGAGAAGTCTGCTTCGCACGCATAGATCCCCTAATGCTAGCCCTATATCTAGCGGATCCTTCTCTATACTCACGAGATCGATCTAGCTCTTTGTAATAACCTATGGCTTCTCGGGGCCCCAAACAATTAAGGGAGATGCCTTACTTAAGCATTCTAGCATGCTCGAACGTTCAAAGGAGATAGACCAACCGTCATAATAATCTGTAGATAAAATTGACGATGTTGCCCCTAGACGGTAAGATCTGTCATGAGAAGATCTGGATCGACTACTTCTCTCATTTTTGTATGGTGGAGGTGACATATCCTTCAGGGATGGAACATTAGTGGACTCGTCTTGCAACATGTGAGACAACTGCCTAACTGACTCTTACATGGATTTCTGTACTTTAATAAGGTTAAGTAAAATTCCTTGAAGATCTTCCACATTAGAAGGATCAAATGGATTTGGATGGTTACCTACAACCACAAGGCTACTCTTAGGAACATTTTTCATTCCTCATAGAACTTCAAAGGTGAACAAATTAATAAAATAGGTACAAAATGATGGCCAGTAGTTGTTCCCTTAGACGACGCCAATATGTTGATGTCTAAAAATGGAGTGGGTATAAATTTATAATCGCAGATAAAATAGAGATAATTCAGCAAGGCAAACATACAACAAATAGGTTTTTAAAGTGGTTCAGCTGTGAGAAAAGCCTATTCCACTATTTTTTGTATTTCAGGTGGTTACAATAACTCATGGTTGAGTATTTTTGTGCCTAATTGAACCGTCCCCTTGAGATAAGGGAGATCATTAGTTTATATTGGTTGGGAATTCAAGAGATATAATGCCTTTATATATTCAGCCATTTACATATGTACATAATAAATAAGAATTTTGATATTCACATGTATGTGTACAAAGGTTATTAGTTATTCCACCTGAGTGACTTTTACTATTATTTATAGTTCATATTCTTGAAGTTGGTCCGCCTGTTGGCCGACTAAGTATCTCTAGAGCTGACTAAGAAAGTAAGTATTGTGAGGATAGCAGCATAGGAGGAGAGGTGTACATTCCTCATTGGTCCACGTAGATGAATAATTTTTGCATATATATATATATATATATATTGTGGGGTAGGTGTGTGTGGGATTAGGTGTATGGGCGCCCAATCATGGCATTATGTGTGTGGGCATCTATAATCCTTATTTTATTTTCTCAATTTTTATGTTTACGCTTCACCAAATTTTGAGTATGAAATTCCAATCCTAGTGGGGAAGTATGTAACACCCCGTAGTTTTAGTTCGACTGGCTATAGTGATGTGTCGTGCATGGAACCTCACGAGTATGTGCTAAGCTAATGAAATTGGGCTTACTAGGTATAATGAGGGGAATGAGTATAATGTGTAGAACCTTAAGCGCACCAAGTGTATGTGTAGGACCGATAATTCGGTTGATGGCTATAGTGGTGTCGCAGGAATGATGAAATTGGATAATAAAATTAAGTAAGAGCAAGTGCTAATGTTTAAGTTAAAGCTGTAATGGATTAACTGGTCTCAAATAACGTGGCGGCTTAGTTATTTGGGTAGATAGTGGTAATTTATTTTTACTTGCATGTTAATATATATATCTTATTTAATTTATTTATCATATATAATGCTTCTATCTGGGTTTACAGACCCTAATTGAGAGGAGTAGTTATATTTATGCGGTGGACTCTGACTCATTATGTTGACTAACATTTCAGGTATAGTGCTGGAATAGATGCATAAGAGTGATTGGAGTCATTTGGAGAGCGACTGGATATTTATTTTTATTCGCTTTAGTAGTAGTTTGATTTATTTTCATTCAGTCGTTTTTATTATGGGACCCTTATTTATGGATTTGGTGGGTTAAACGGTTCCACAATTTTTTATGGTTTCAGTCAGATATTCATAGTTATATTACTTCATTTGAGTTTTAATAATTTGGAGTTGAATTTATTTTGAAGATAACATGGCATTGGTTGGATAAATTTGAATATATCTTATGTAAAAAGTTTTTAAATGTCTTATATTTCTGTCACATGCTGAGAATGATAACTTATTTAGTGATGCCCAACGTAGTTTGACGGCGGAGGATAGCTACCTTGATTACCAGAATGCACGAGGTATTACAATTATGCAATATTATATACTAGGTTAAAGAATAATCCTTCACTATAGACTGTTAAACACACTAAAGATGTTCAAAAAAATTAAATTAAAGGTTAAACAATTTCCTTATCTTTCTTTAGCCAATCCAAATTATTTCAAAATTTTTGAAACAGATGCTTCAGACATAGGATACTGAGGTATCTTAAAATAGATTAATTCTCAAAATAAAAAATAATAATTAATTCATTTTACTCTGGCAGCTGGAAGGGGGATTAGAAAATTATTCTACTATCAAGAAAGAAATTCTTTTAATTGTAAAATGTATTTCTAAATTCCAAGATTATTTGTTAAATTAATATTTTTACTTAGAATTGATTATAGTGGTGCAAAATAAGTTTTGCAAAAAGATGTTAAAAATATTACTTCTAAACTAAAATTTGTTAGATAGAAGGTTAATTTGTCTTCATTCGATTTTAATATCGATCATATTATAGGTGCAAATAATTCCCTCCCTAATTTTTTAACTCGATTTTTTTACAGAATCAATAAGTATCCCCACCAAGGATCGGGGTCGTGGTAATTCCCAATGACCAATGAAAGCAATAATGGGGGACGAAGAATAATATCCTTCTCTGCATAATTTTCAGGATTTTTTAGAATACAATCTGAGTAAAATAAAGGGAAAAATAGTTCCTAGTTGACTGAAAATTCCAAAACTGCCAAAGATGTATTGCAGAAAGCTCCCCTATAATTTATTACTATTACAAGGGAAATTGAGACAATTTAAATTCTCAATAAAGAAGATGAATAATGGATGCCTTATCTATGGGGGAATTAAGTCCCATTATTTTGACACCCAAAATTATGCGGCACTTGATGGTAAACATCGGTACATTTGTTAAGCAATGTTTATTGAGACCAAATATGTTATAATTTCCCATACCTATAAGCGAAAGGATAATTATAAAACTCTCATTCAATACAACAAGGATGTAATTAATAAATTTATCTACGCTAGAGAATGGATAATTAAACCAAACACATCTATCTTACCTCAATAAATAAGGCATCCTATAATTATTGGGATTATATTAATTCTTAGACTTATGCATTTTACTATGAAAATTTTGAACACAAAGATTCATGGTTTTTTAAATTATGCCCTCACTCAACCAGGACTGATTACCATGGGTGGGTGTTCCATAGTGGGACAAAATTGGTCCTAATATGGACATTTTTTCATGAAGAAATCTCAAAGAAAAATTTACTCCTTACATGGATGCAATTTTATTCAAACATATAAGAGGGAAAAAATAATCTTTACATAGGGTTTTCTACCCTTTTATATCTGGATATGGAAATGGGATCTACAATGCAGATACAACCAATTAAAATTTCCAGTTCTTGAGAGAATTTTGTCATATCGATGGTGGACTTACATGTCTAATGCTCGGACAATCTTGTCAATTAATGAAATAGTGAAATTTTACTCTGATACAATTATGAAAATTGTTCCTCCAGAACAACTAAGTTCAAATCCAACTTTTTCCCTTTAAACAAAACTTAAGGCAATAATTTATGCATTTATAAGAACAACAAATTATGGTGCAACTTATGAAGAATTCGGAGACTCAATTTATGTCTGTCTTTTCTCAATCCGAATCTGCATCAAAATCTTTTGATGAGGTGTCCATGGCTTCTATATCTAACCCATTTGATTATCTCACTGTGATCTTAATGATAATATGGAATACCTGGACTCTAAAGGTAATGCACCTACCATGACAGATATTTTGGATGTCGTATCCTCAGACTCGGGCCTTAAAGAAGAAAGATTAATTATAATTAATTTAATTCATTAAGCAATGGTAAACTAAAATTTTGTTTCTTTAATTAATGTAATGGATCTTCAATAATTTATGATAGTCCCCTCAAGTCCTAATCAGAATCTACTTTAATAAAGAAATGAGACCCCTTACTTAATTAATTAGCTAGAATAGAAAACTAGATGTCTCGATATTAGGACCCATTTTCCACTTAGCCGATGCATGAAGACAAATTATTCCACTCAGCTGACGCATGTAGACAAATTAGTCAGCCAGACCTCAAATAATGGTTAGACCCATGGCCCACTTTAGGAATAAAATTTTCATTTACTTTACTTTTTACGGGATTGATAACCCTGTATTGAGCATAAATTCTCCTCCCCTCTCTCTAAACTCTTATTTTGCTATCCATTCTCTCTAGCATTCTCATAGGATTCCGACCTCTATTTAGATAACTTTAGTTTTATTTTACTTTTAATATCATTATAGTATGTATTTCATACAATAATGATTACCATTAATGTTATTATATTGATCCTCCCCTTTTATTGATACCACCATGAGTATGTAATATATCCACAAGGTTATGGCTTAGGGTTTCTTTTAGATAAAACTTCACGGGTAGCTAAATATATATAAAAAAGTGGCAAATGAATGAGCCCACTTTAAAGGCAAACAAATCAAATAGAATCTCAAAATTAAAGTTCCCTTATAAAAGGTCTTATAGAATGACCGAACTCACATACAACTGTGACACCTCGCTTAAAATAATAACCGGTGGCAAGCCCTATACTACATTAAATCAGGAGCCTTATATGACTCAATCTCAGCATCATCATATTATACTATAACAGATAACGCTAACTACCCGAAACTATAAAAGCGGATGCCAAAACAAATATAAATAAAACATGCAATGGACAACAAACCAACATAATAAAGCTACTAACAAAAATAGAATGCACCGAAGTACCATGATAAAAGAAAGTGTTGGAATTAAAATAAAATGAGTACACAAAAGGAACTATACCCGAATAAGTTGTCGGGTCACAGACAGTACAATAACTATAGAGAAGAAATATAAATAGCAACAAAAAAAACTCTTGGGTGTATACCCGATATACAACATGAATCCTACCTAGATTTTCAAAGAAGTAGAAAGCAACTACAATCTAAATCCCGCCACAGTCCGCAACTGCTACAAATCCCAAGACTCTGGATAGAAAATCATCCGGTTTCCATGCGGTGGGACACCTGTAGTAGAATATATATATATGTAGCAAAATAGCAATATAAACGGGTCAGAGCCAGAGGTGTAAAAAAGGTTTAGCAAGTGTATTAACTGTGCATAATAAATATAAATGCACTAATTCATAATTAAAGTGGAGTCGCACTCTCGTCAAACCCCCAAACTCACTTCTCATATATAGCCCGCACCTAATCGTGTCTTGGAACCGTAATTAAGTTACCCCACTCAATTAAGGATAACGTACCCTTACATACGCACGGTCTATAACCTTATGACTTTCCATTCTAACGCAACCCAAGAATACTTTCCATTCGAATCACACTTAAATATATACACACATATGCCTTACTAGGATCTCGCGATTCCATTTTATTAACTTAAACCAGTTATAAGTCTTAATACGTTACACGTTAACATTAAACTTCGATATATGAGTTAATTACTCAAATTAACATACCTTCAATTTATAAGGACAAAACTTCTCTCCACTCTCAACATTGCACTACGTTTCATGCGTGGGGTGTCTCGCAAAGCAAAATCCAAACAAGGAACCCCCCCGATACACTACTCCTTGACAATGTTGATCATAGGGATCCATCATGTCATACACACAATTCCTATTTCTACAACTACTTAATTAAAGAATATTATATCTAAGAACATAAATAGAATTTCCATTAAATCCTTGGGTCAACATAACTGCAATTGTCTCTAAATACGATCCTTCGACCCCAATGAACTAGTACACCAAAATCACCTAAGATGTACATCGTGGAAACTTCGTATCCTTTTCACCTATAGGATATACATACATACATATATATATATATATACTCTAAACATATATATGTGCAATCATTCATTCCTATAGCCACGTATACATAAGACACATAATGTACACTTGCAATACATATAACATAAACGGCTATAGGATGCCAAAATACTGCACCATGCTATCATCTTCCAGGAATTACTCACTTTCTCCCGGGGACCTATCGGACTATTATCACATCGCCATGGTGACAAAATCAATCATAACGTATGGGAAGCGGTCATAGTTCCTACCGGCAAGTGAGAACGACTCATACCCAAGACTTCTCACCCCCAAAATAAAATCACACAAATAAATAAAATGGATGACTATGACCTGGGGAATATCCACACCCTGCTCCTCAAGCCAGAGGCTCACCCTCATCGTGCAACTTCCCATGATAGCATGTGCCGAGTATGCTTCACACCATAAGTATATATATCATTCACACTATATATATATACATCCATATGATCACATCATATAATCAAACCATCACACGCGGTATAAATATTCACACCATAGGTACACACATATATACATATATATATATATATATATATACACACACACACATACCATCTCTCATTCGTATGTATGAAACTTATAAACTCGGCTATTAGCATACACGATCCTCAATATACTAGCCGTCACTCCAATCATATTAACTTAATTCGTTATCTCAATACGCTCCCTCGCTTGAAGCATATTCATCCATTACCCCTATGATATGAATAGTATTCCCATATATCCAACATTAAAATTATCAACCCAAAATTTAACGCATATAACAATCACTACACATCCCATCTATATCCGAAAGCACATCGATATATCTAGTAATAACTCCGACTATTGGTATGCACATAACTAATAGTCTTAAACATGAAGCTTAATCTTAAATTCATTACAAGATCCCATCCATAATTGGAATCCCCCTTTGTTAAACACACACTGATATATAACAACTATCCCGACTAGATTTACAACACACCCTACTCTAGTTAATAGTATGATCCCATCGCTCTCAATTCCAACTACAGTTCAATTGCTCCTATGAACCCTTAACATTACCACGTTTACAATTTTACTCCTTGAGTTTATCATCATTAAGGATACGCAACCTCTACCTCTTATTGGTCTCCAAGTCATATCTTAAATAGAATCCTATCGCTATAAGGATTGGACACAAATATCGGCCTATAATGTCATGCCATACCCTCACCACTCTCCCAAAGAGTCCTAAACCTTAAATCATATCTAAACTCACTTATGACCTCTAAATAGAACTCCCATCCTCAATGATATTTCCCACTATACCTTGAAGTATCTATTATTAATACGCACATAAGCATAAAGGGACTATCTTTACATTTCATAACTATTTCTTGATAGCTCACCACCGTCATATAAATAAAATCCACCTATCTTTCAGTCCCATAATCCTTTCCTTCCCGAAAGAGGCATCCCACCCTCATAAACCAATTTAACATAGGCCCGCAAGCCCCTGTTCGTCCTAAGGCACGAATCCCTTAACATTGTATCCTAACTCTCCATAACAAGTCCATTAAGAAGACCCCTAAGAATAAGACCCAAAAGAAAATGGGTAAAAGAAAATCCCAATCTTGGGCTAAAAATAGAGGACCGGTCGACCGATCCCAGACCCCCGGTCGACCACGGGTCCAAAATTTTCCCTATGAAGAATGTAGTAGGCTTTTCCCTTGAGGCGCGGTCGATCGGTCCCCTGGGCGCTGTCGACCGGCCATACCAGATATTTGGCCCTTTTTCCATTTTTGAGCAAAACCAAACTCTCTAAACACCCAAAATATTATCATCCAACCCTCAATATTTAACTCAATCATATTCTTCACATCAAACCCCAAACCTACATCTCATCTCATCAAATTAAATGTCATCAATCCCATATATAAACATCAAATTCAAGTTTTATTTCCAAAATCTAGGTCTTAGCATATAACCCAAAAATCCATTTCTTTTATCCACAAATTATGAAATGAAATACACAAATGAAATATTTAGCAAGATTAAACACTTGCCTCAGAATTGTAGAGGTTGAATCATCCCCGAAATCGCATATGGGACGGAAATCTCCAAGCTCCAACATTTCTCCTCTCTCTTTCTTCCTCTTCCTCTTCTCTTTATCTCTCTAGGGTTTTCTCTCTTTCTCACAAATGAGATTGGTTGATTTCGTAAGCCTCTTAAACCTTTAAAACATAAGTCCCAGTTTTAAATGGTAATACACACTTTAAATGACTCGTTTACTCCAATTCGAGTCAAACTAACTCAAAAATATTGCGGAACCAAAATAAATCCCAAGGACAGTCATTTTGACTATCTCGGCCCATCTGGAATCAATGGCACGCTCAAAATCGTCATCCGGAATACTTTATAACGTCCTCAATTTTTGGACCTCAATTTCTAAATTTTAAAATTCTCCGATTTAAATAAATTTTTATTTCTCCCAAAAATTTAATTTCTCAGTCTCAAAATCTGGGGTGTTACAACAACAAGATTGGAACATTACATAAAATAATAAGGCCACAAAAACCTAGCATACCCAAAAATGACTAAAGTTTTGATATTAGTCCCATAATATAAAGAGCTAAAAGTACTAAACATCACAGACACGCTTGATGAAATTGATCCTCACATCCCGTTGGGCTTGCATACTAGCAATGTGCATATTATTGTAAGGACATATTTTTATAAGTCCGTTATCAATTTATTATGTCATATACCGCTACACCGCCGAAGAGCATTCAAGATCATTCAAGCATCAAAGACGGATCCGAATATCAAGTTCTTCATCAAAAAAACTCCGCAAAGTTTACTTTGGTAAGGTTATATTTTTAATACCTTAACTTTCCACTTAGAGCTTTTGGGATCTTTTTATAAAATATTTTCTAAGTGTTGAAGCGGACCTTTTCGTTAAATTTAAGAATGAGTAATTTTTTCTAAGGGTTGGAGCGTACCTCGATTTGGACGCTCAAGTTGTTCAAGTAAGATTGCTATCTCGTTCGAGCGACATAGGGGTGTCGCAAGATGTTGTTTGAACGACATATATATTTCGTTCGTGCGAGACCTTTATCTCGTTCTAGCGAGTACATTTTTCGAGGCGGCGCGATTTTGTATAAATACTCATTATATGGTATTGTTTTCTTTAAGAAGTCCCAGCGTTTTACAGAACAGAAAAACTGCGAAAGCAGAATTCTTTTGGCTTATTCCTTTTTAGGGTTTAATCCCTTTTGGTTTTTCAATTCACAAAACTCCCATATGCTTTAGTGAATTATTTTGGTGCTCAAGAACAATACTTTGCTTTTGTTCAACCTCCGTGGAGAAGGCATCTCCATATTTGATCGGTGGATACCGAGCGTAGTCATTCTGCGTGTGGACGAGCCGAAGACGACGAACCGACACCTGGAGGGTATTTCGCTGTCTCTCGTATCTTTGAAGGTTTGCTGAAAGTACCGTGCATTACACACTTGTGGGCGATTATCAGATTGTATGTAATTCAAAGGTTTTGTGAATTCTTCAAAGTGTTTATAAAAGGTTTTACCCGAAAGGTTTTTTTTCCTGAAATCGGTCATCTTTATTTTTCATGCATGGTTTGAATGATCTATGACATTTAGATGCATGTTTAGGGGATGAATTAATTTTTTTTAAAATAGACTTTGATTAAATAAGTGTGCCAAAATAGAAAGTTGCGAATTTAATCAATTATCACATCGTCACGTTTTTTTACAAATTGGTATCAGAGCGGGTTACGCTAATTTATCGCGTGATCCTGATTTTTTAAGGATTTATTTATTTTGATACAATATGACTTCTCACGTCGTCAAATTGGTATCAGAGCGGGTTGCACTAATTTGTCACGTATTCCTATTTTTCGCAAATTTTTTGTGATATTGATTTTTTTTTTGAAAAATCAGTTTTGTGAAAAATCGCAATTTTTTTGATGGAGCACTTATGCAATCGGATGCCCCACTTTGATGACATGAGTCAGAGTTTCGATGATATAAATCATTTGAATTTGATGTTTTCTAAAAGAGTTGATTTTTTGGAAAAAGAAAATTCTCGTTTTAAATCCACGTTGGATCTTTTGCAAACGGTTAAAAATCAAAGAGATTTTTATCGTGAGAAATTTGTTTCCTTGGACCATGACTTTGTTGCTTTAAAATTATCCAAGAAGGAGAGTGATGATAGGGTCCTATTTTTAGAAAATGAATTAGAGGACCTTAAAAATTCGATGGTTTCTGTTTGTGCCAAAGAGGATAAAAATATTTTAATCAATGAGTTTGTGGCACGTGAAGAGACTCTTAGGAAAAAATTTGCTTTAATTGAGGGAGAGAGAGATAACTTTCGAGGTTTGATTGATAATTTGAAGAAGGATTCCCTTAAATTGGAAGAGTCTAATTCTTTGCTTGAGTAAAAAATTTTGAAGTTAAAAATAATTTGATAGACTCGAGTAGGTTTGATAGTGATGGTAATGGCTCATCTTATTCTCATGCTTCTAGTGCTAAAGCCAAAACCATTATTTGTTTTAGAGGGTCAACCGTTCCCATGGACATTAGAAAAGGTCAACCCATAGGTGTCGTTCCACCCGTTTACACATGTTCATATTGTGGTAGGAAAGGTCACCTTAGGCATTTTTGTTTTTATCTTGAAAAATGTCCTAGGAAGTTTATGTCTAGTGTTCCCGTGGTTCCCAAACCCCCACACGTCGTTTCACATCTGTTTGGGTTAGAAAATCACTTTTAGAGGCACTAGATTTTAGACAAGTTGATTCTCGTTTGCTTGTACATGATTCTTCTCTTGCCATATCATATAGATGATTGTGATTACATGTTTGGCATACGCTAGTTATGCTTTTTGATATATTTTTGTGAGCGTTGTGACATGTACTTTTTGTATAGATTTTTTTTTTGAAAAATTTTGAAAAATACAAAAAGATTTTATTTTGATAATTTTTTTGAAAAATCCAAAAAGATTTTTGTTTTTTTTTGTTTGCACCGTTTATGGATGGACACTTAGGATGATCAAGTCACAAAATCATTCCATTTTATTCATGTGACTATTTGATAGTGTTTTGAGACAATAGGTCAATTTATCCATGCTTTATAATGTTTGGAGTCATTAATATGTAATTAAGTGTTACTTCCTACATGTTTGACTCATGTTTTCCTTTATTGCACACATGCACGGATTTGTTTGATTATTGTGCTTCGCTTATCACATGTTCATTGGGTGTTTTCACTTCAATTCTATCCTTAAACCAAACCAAGCGCGATAAAACTTGATAAGAAAGTTGTGCATGTAAGAGCCGTTTGTAGGTTTTGTGTGCTTTGTTTGAGAATGGTGAAGGGCTACAAAAGGTACTCATATATCCTTTGCGATTAAGCCACCATTTAATTGGACTTAAAAAATTGAGGAATATAATTATCCGGGGTCCAAAGAGGTTTAAAATAGCCCAAAAAAATTTAAAGGCAATAAAAAAAAATTCATGCCAAAAAGGCGCCATTTAGGGTTTTGCACCAATTCTCCAAAGTTTGAGAAATTTTTTTAACACCTCTAAAAGAAAATATATATGAGGGAGTCTGGATGAAGAATTAAAACGAGTTTGCACATCCTTAAAAGTCTTTAAAAAGAGCTACATAGTTTTGGACATTATTGGGGGTAGAAATCACTTTGACTTTGATTTGTTGATTTGCATAAGACGATGTCATCTAAATTCAACAAATTTTACACGTACGGATACTTTTGATGTTCATTCGTTAGGAGTACACATATGCATCGTGCACATATGGTTCATTGAGTTTATTTACCTATCGAATGTGTTGACACCCATTCATTCTGTTTCCATGACTTGGTTGTTTTAGTATAAATCCATGGTGTAATTTTTTTTTATCTTATTTTTTTTTGCTTTGAAAAAATGAAAAATCCAAAAATAGTTTGTGAAATTTTTATCGTGACACTCCATGTTTTGATTTTTTTTCTTCTTATCTGTCTATTTGGGGACATCATAAAAATGGGGAGAAAGAATTATCATGTTATGGGGTAGTTTATGCATTATGGGGGATATTTGATTTATTACTGATTTATTCTTATATCATTTCAAACTCGATGTGTCACGAAGGTATTTGATTTATCTCATGTGTGTAGGTACAAATATTGAAGATCACAATGTTGCACACCCTGATGAGAAAAGCTTTGAGATTTGATGAAGTATTTTTGAGATCTTGCAAATTTATTCATGGGAGGGTAGATTTGTATAGGCATTTTGGTTTTTGATAATTCGGATTTTTTATGTATCTAATGGCATAGACATAGGGGGAGATTTGTAAGGACATGTTTTTATAAGTCCGTTATCAATTTATTATGTCATAAACCGCTACACCGTCGAAGAGCATTCAAGATCATTCAAGTATCAAAGATGGATCCGAATATCAAGCTCTTCATAAAAAAGACTCCATGAAGTTTACTTTGGTAAGGTTAAGTTTTTAATACCTTAACTTTCCACTTAAAGCTTTAGGGATATTTTTATAAAATATTTTCTAAGTGTTGGAGCGGACCTTCTTGTCAAATTTAAGAATGAGTAATTTTTTCTAAGTGTTGGAGCGTACCTCGATTTTGACGCCCAGGTCGTTCAAGCTAGATTGCTATCTCGTTAGAGCGACATAGGGATGTCGTGAGATGTCGCTTGAACGACATCTGTATTTCGTTCGCGCAATAACCTTATCTCATTCGAGCGAGCACATTTTTCGAGGCGGCACAATTTTTTATAAATACTCATCATAAGGCATCTTTTTCTTTAAAAAGTCCCAGCGTTTTACAGAACAGAAAAACTGCGAAAGCGTAATTATTTTGGCTTCTTCCTTTTTAGGATTTAATCCCTTTTGGTTTTTCAATTCACAAAACTCCCATATGCTTTAGTGAATTATTTTGGTGTTCAAGAATAATACTTTGCTTTTGTTCAACTTCTGTGGAGAAGGCATCTCCATATTTGATCGGTGGATACCGAGCGTAGTCATTCTGCATGTGTACGAGCTGAAGACGACGAACCGACACCTGGAGGGTATTTCACTATATCTCGTATCTTTGAAGGTTTGCTGAAGGCACCGTGCATTACACACTTGTGGTCAATTATCAGGTTGTATGTAAGTCAAAGGTCTTGTAAATTCTTCAAAGTGTTTATAAAAGGTTTTACCCGAAAGGGTTTTTTTTCCTGAAATCCTTCGTCTTTATTTTTCATGCATGGTTTGATGATTTATGACATTTAGATGCATGTTTAGGGGCTGAATTAATTTTGTTTAAAAATTCACTCTAATTGAATAAGTGTGCCAGAATAGAAAGTTGTGAATTTAATCAATTATCACATCGTCACGTTTTTTTTATAGAGTTTAGGGTTTAGGATGAGAGTTGAGATAGTGTTTGCGAGTCTTTACTATTTTATATAGCAAAGGACTTTTTATAACAAAAAAAAAGGCATGTGCTAAAAGTTAAAGGCAAAAGTATTGAGGGGTTTTATGTTAAATGATGCTTATTTAATTTCATAACTTGAAGTTATTACCCCATCAAATGAACCAATACAAATAAACCCACAGTAATATAAATTATATTGCTTACTGGAAGGTCTTTATTTAATGTGTGAAATCTATCTATCTATAAATATAATATCTGATATTTTTATGTGTGTATGTTTTTATATTAGAACGGTACTTTTGGTGTTATTTTTTTAGTAAATCCGGTTGCTATTATGGTATTTTTAGTTTCTTAAGTACTCAAACCAAGGTTCTAAAAAATGTTGAGCGTGACCGAGGCGTGGAGGTCAAGCCTTAAGTCTTAAAAGCCTAGGCGGACCTTTGGCGTAAAAAAACGTGAAAAGGCGTTTGACCTTTCAAAATATATTTTAATATTGTTTAACTATAGTAAGGCTATTAAGAATACTAATATAGGGACATATTTTATAAGTCCTGTTTACATTAGTGTATGTCGTATACCGATATAAACCCTTGAAGAAAAAGTCCAAGTTTGAAGATATATAAAGACGGATCTGAATATCAAAAGTTCTTCAACAATTAAGCTTCTGCGAAATTAATTTTGGTAAGGTTGTGTTTTGGTTTCTTTACGGTTCATTTAAAGTATTGGAATTTTTTTGCGCTGTATTAAATCAGTTGAGGCACTGTTTTTTGTCAAATGAATTTTTTTCGAAGTGTTATGGTGAAGAATTTGTTTCTCCGGTCATTCGAGCGACCTGCTAATGTCATCCAAACGACATAACAGTCTCGCGCGATTTTCTTCAAATGACAAGTGTCATCATTCGAGCGACATTGATATCTCGTTTGAGCGATAACACCGACTCAATTTTTTTTATATAAAGCGTGTTAAATGAGTTCTTTTTTGTTAAGAAGACCTGACGATTTTCATTTTGCATAAACTGCAAAAATAGCAAAACACTTTGTCTTCTTCAATTTAGGGTTCAATCTTTAGTGAATTATTTTGGAACCCAACATTCAACTTTGATAAAGTTTTTCTTTGTGGAGTGTTATCTTTACGGCTGATGACTGCGTGTCATTTAGGAGTGCTCGTGGGTATTCCTTATTGATTTTGAGCTGCGTGAACTACTGCAGTTGTTCCATTGCTGACTCTAGGCTACTTGTCTATGTGAGTATCTGCGTGATATTCATTGCAGATTTCATTATGTATGTAAGTTGAGTTTTATTTTACATAGTGAAATAAAAAGGTTTTCCCTTTTTGGGTTTTTTCCTGAAATCTGTGTGTCAGTCATTTATTTATGTTGGTTTGATTTTACCCAAGTAGTTGTATGTTTTGGGGATGAATTAAATTGGTTTAAAAATTGACTCAAATTAAATAAGTTTACAATTGGAATTTGTGAATTCGATTTAATCAATATCACGTAGTATTTACAAATTGGCATCAGAGCTTTTTAAGAGATCACCACTTTTACAAATTGGTATCAGAGTAGGTTTCTCTAATTTATTTAGTGATCCTGTTTTCTGCAAATTTTTGTGATATCAATTTTTTTTTAAATGTGATCTTTAGAAATCACAATCTTTCCGAATGGAAACTTATATAATCAGTTGCCAATTTTTTACAGGTCTAATTATGCTTACTGGAAAGCTCATATGAAATTGCATTTAAAAGAAATCGATGAATGTGTTTGGGTTGTTTGTGAAAGAGGCTGGACTCCTCCCAATGTCACCACAAATAGCGTTAATAATTTAAAAACCATGGAAGACTGTATTGAGGATGAGTTTAGATGGATTACTTTTAACTTTTGTGGGCTAAGTGCAATTTATGATGCGGTCACTCCTGAAGAGTTTCGACGCATCATGACGTGCACCACGTCTGAAGAAGTATGGGATGTTTTACAAGTTACCCATTAAGGCATAAATGGGGTCAAAGAGTATAAAATTCAAAATTTAACTACTCAATTTGAAACAATAACCATGCTTCAATATGAGTGTTTTGATATTTTTACGCACGTTTATGTTATATTGTCAACAGTAGTTTCAATCTTGGTGAGCACATACCAGATGCACAACTGGTTAAAAAGATTTTGAGATCACTGCCAAAACGTTTTATCCCTAAAGTGAATACACTACACCAAAACTGTCGGATTGTTACGGTCATTGACCATAAGAAGTTAAACTTGTTAAGGTCAATGACCGTGACAAGTATGAAGGTGATTGTGACATCGTGCCTAATTAAATACCGGGTGATCAGTCCTATATCCAATTAAAACAGGTTTCTCATCTGGTTCAATCTTAGCCTCACCGTCGAAAACTTTTTAAAACATTACTAACCACCTAGTATTCAAAAAGTCGATGTCAAAATTTTAATCTTTTTATTTAACAATTGACAACAACAGAACATTATTACATAAATACATCCCATGCAATAGTAATATAAATCCATCCACAATATAAAAGACTTAAATGAAATAATACTGAATAAACCATTGGTTAAGAAATCCAATATAAAGTCCAACCTGAATAAAAGTCTGAATACAAGGTCAGACTGTCATAAATGAAATAACTGTGGGCAACATTCCCGAATAAAATACTTCCCTGCAACCTACACTAGGAGTGAAGTAACTGAATCGTCTAAGTCCAAATCCTGCAAGCATCCACTACTGTTGTAACTACGCATCCCTAGAATAGATCATCCTGTTTGGCATCCTTGTGGCTGGACACCTAAAAGGTTTTGGAAAAAGGTTTTGCAAGTATGGGTCAAAGCCCAAGTAAAAATCATTTTAAAATATTTAGCAAGTACTTAAATAACAGTTCAAATGAACAGTTATTAGATACACATGTTAGGTTTCGAACACTCCCTTGAGTTCCTCATATCTCATCTATAATGCGCACCTAACATTTGCTAATCTAACTAGGCGGTCAGTATATAATAAACCCAAATCAATCTAGCTCCTCCGTATCGCCCATACAATACGCTATCGAATACCCTTAATAATTAACATCTCTCTTATGTTATTATTAAACCCCAGTTACCCTTTCTACTTAGGTTATTGCTAAACTTTACCGTTTAAGT
This sequence comes from Sambucus nigra, assembly GCA_949130495.1. NCBI lineage: Eukaryota > Viridiplantae > Streptophyta > Magnoliopsida > Dipsacales > Adoxaceae > Sambucus > Sambucus nigra. The sequence continues at coordinate 359,246,952 of OX422208.1, forward strand.
TTGTCTACTTAAACTTTATTTTAGATATTCACTAATTATCTTCCTACCATTCACACATTTGTAGCTTCATCATTTTATGGATATACCCTATCTAAGATTCCTACTAATTAATCTTTAGTAGATTAATCGTTCTTTAGATACATACTATCTCGTCTCTCTACTAGCACACATAAGTAGATTATTCGTGATGTATATATTTTACATACCATATATACTATAAGTACACATTCTCCTGTTATATCCCTGTATCACAAATTAAGGGCTAGTGGTTCGTAATGTTATCCCGACCCCAATAGTTATTCCATATGCATTGGTTCAGAATGTTACTTCGACCCCAATATTAAGATTAATTTTAGTTTAGATACGCAAAGCTAACTAGCTTGAAATCATAAGTGTGCTACCCATAACTCATAGTGTCCACCCGTATTTCCACGCAAATACACTTATTAAATATACATCCATTTCTCTTTAAGATGGCCAAGGCTTTTCAAATTTTAGGATGAAGTGTTCACATACTTAAGTCAAATAAGATTCCACTATCTTTCTCGTCCACTAATTTCCCGCAGTAGATAATATCACTAGTATATATATATATATATATATATAACACGGAACCTCCTAGACTCAGCTGCGGTGCATACTGTAAAACATATCAAGGGTATATATATATATATATATATATTCATCATCCATTATATATATACTAGTACGGCACCCCTAGGAACAACTGTGGTGTATGCATACTCTCCTATCATGTCCGGGTACATCTCTCGTTGTATAAGGGACTATTGGTTTGGCTTCTCTCACGAACCATATATATCAAATCACACATATTGGAAGTGAAAATAGTTCCAAGTCAATGGAATACGCACATAACTATGCACCCATATGACCGTCAACACTATCGTGTTCACTAATAGGCCGTACCTAGGTTCTACGTTCTAGTGGTGCGAATCAAAATCCCCCCGAAGGCTCCTCAAGATATGATCATCCACAACGCGCAACCTCCACTCGATAGTAAGCAGTGTAGGTATGTCATACACACAATAAATCAAATTATAGATATTTTATCCATGTATATATCAATAATATCAATAGGGCATACACACATCCCATATCACAAGCCTCATACGTAGTATATTTATATCCCGAATATTCTACGTATTCCATAATTTATAACTTCATTTATTACCATACGTTCCCGAGTATTTCTCACCACTCGAAGGGTATCCTTTATTCCACATATAATATCAAAAGGTAAACTCCCTACCCCCTACTGATCTAAGTCCTCATTCCTCTCGAATTCTCTCAACTCGAATTATCCTTCAATTTAGATTTTTTCTCTCTATTAATCGAAATTAATTTAGCCCCTAAACTTCCCTCGTAGGTCACGCCTAAAACCCAAACTAGGCCTACTGGTATTGCAATAAAATTCCTTTATATTAGAAATTAAATCCCACAAATGATTCCAAACGATTTCCAAAGGTCCTAAAAAAAAGGAAATTATTGGCCAAAACTGGGCAACCGAACCGATTAGAAATTTTTTTGGCAGATTAAACACCCTGTAGTAAAATATCAATTACTCCCTCAACAGAACTCCAATTGACCTGATTCAAAGCTCATTTTAAATCTAAGACATAGATTTTCAGAAATGTATGGATCTTACTCTAATTATAAGTACAATTTAAATGGCATATGTTTAAAGTTACGTAAAAAATTCTAGCAGATTACTATGCTGGCAGATCAAACACCCTATAGTAAAACATCGATTAGTCCCTCTACAGAACTCCGATTGACCTGATTCAAAGCTCATTAGAAAGCTACGACATAGAACTTACCAGGAATGTATGGATATTACTCTAATTATAAGTAAAATTAGAATGGAATATATTTAAAATTACGTTAAGAATTATGACAGATTGACATCTTATGTTCATCAATTAAACCCTAAGTTATTCAAGATTCATGTTCTTTAATCAAGAACCCATCAAGATTCAATATTAATCATAAAATATATTCTAATATCATTTTATCTTCACATAGAGATGAATTTCCAATGAAAAGTTTACACAAAAACATCAAAGATTCAACCTCCTTTAATTAACATAAAACCCTAATTTTCTCATGTTCATCAACTTTATAAATCAAGAACTAAGATTTATATATTATTAATCAACCCAAAACCACTAATTTCATATTATAATCATTAAGTAACATCTCTACATGCATTCATACTTTAGTTTATGAATTAAATCCTCTCAAATTTTTATGAAACTTCCAAAACCATGAAATCAAACCCTATCCCACATGGGTATTATAACATGAATGATATAAATTTCCATCCAAATACTTGCCTCTCAATAGCAGGTCTGAAATTTGTTGATAATATGATGTGGTGGTTATCCCCTCGCTCCGTTCTCGATTTCGTTACATTCGGCGCGAAAAACTGTGTAGGAAGCTTGGTTCTCCCCTCCTCTTCCTCTCATATGGCTTCTATCCCTTTCGATTTGCGTTAACCCTATCCCCTCGCTTTAATTAGTAGATATACACTTACAATTTTCAAAGTTTTCTAAGTCCCAAACTCCCGAATGATCGAAATGCCCTTAAACGGTGTCGGGATGGTCTAAAATCGTCTCGAGACCCAAACTATACACCCGAGTACACTTTTTTAACTATTTCGACCCTTCCAAAACCAATCGTGACCTCAAAATCACCATCCGAGTCACTTTATAAAATCCTCTTATTTTACCTCCAAATACGCCACGTGTGAAATTAAACTTAGACTGAATTAATTAAATCTGACTCATCGAAATAAATAATTTCTCCTAATTAAATAAATTCTTAGGTCATTAATTTAAATTTTCTTCAAAAATAAGGGGTGTTAAAGTGATAACTTCTTTATCACGGACTTGTCACAGTCATTGATCGTGACAAGTTCATTAGACTTATTACGGTCTTGTCACGGTCTTTAATCGTGACAAATTTTTATCACGATTAAAGACCGTGATAAGTAAGTGACAAAAATAAAAAGTTTATCATAGACAAAGACCGTGACAAGTCCGTGATAAATAAACTTGTCACCGTCTTTAACGGTGACAAATCTGGGCAGAATTAAAAAAAAAAACTTACTGGGCAGTATGGCCACTGCCACTACCCATCAGTATATGTGTACCTGTTTAAACAACATATATACAAATAAAATAAAAATTATATACCAAATCAAGGCATTTATAATCCATATCAAAATAAAATAGAAATGCAAATATCCATCATATCCAAAGAAAATTGTACCAAAATCAAAAGAATATAAATACAATCCAATTTTTAAAATAAAAAGAGATAAAAATAATGTCAATCTTGAGCAGATCGGAGGAGTAAGGAAGCCCCCACAAAATATGAATTGACACACCCCGCAATATACTGAACGCTGCATTGTTCACGCAACCACATAGGTGAGTTCTTCTTTCGCTCCACCATATGTGTGACACGCACTCTTGCCTTATTGTCTTGGAGGGGACGTCCGTGAATAGACATACCAGGGATGAAGATCGTATTTATCAACCCCCTCGCTATCGGCAACCCATAATATATGTCGAGTAGATATATGCTCGACCAACTAAGTGTTAACATAAGCTTCTCAATGGGGGTCACGATGGGAAATGGATCATCACATGGCGCTGAGTCCATGCGTATCACCGATGAAGCAATGCCGTCAACGTCGGCGTACTCGTCCTCCTCTACCACCTTCTCCTTCCCCTTCCCCTTTTCCTTGACCTTGCCCAACTGATGCTTCATAAGGGTGTATATATCTAGGACTGTCGCCTCCAACTTTGATAGCTTATCATCATGGTAGTCCACCTTATGGGTCAACCCGTTATTGCTAGTCTCCATGCCGATGATCCTGGACTTCCCCACTCGTGAGCTCACTCCTTAGTTCTCTTTTTACGATCCGATCAGAGCACTAGGCTGAGTGCATCCGTATCCAAAGATGCTTTGTCGGCATCAGATTGTGACTCATGCGCTTCCTTAAGCTTTGCCTAAAAAAACAAAAAAGTACACAATTAGTCAATTAAGTAAATAAAAAATTAAAAATTTATAACTTACAATGGTGGCTGCTACGCTTGGGGCCACCTCTTTGTTCTTCCCCTTTTTCGTCTGAATTGCCACATAGGCATTGAGCCTATGTGGCCTACCCCCAGGTCCGTTCCCCCTCTCCTGAAATAAAATAATATAGAATTAGTAAGTGATGCAGATTAATGCTAAATTATACTAACTAAAATTAAAGAAAATTAAAAACTTACCATCCTATGATCCACCTCGGCGTTAGACGTCCTTCCGAAGTAGTGCACATCCAACATTTTTGCCCGATTGTCCGTTCCCAATTTGCGAGATGCCAATTTCCGCTCATCGGTCTCATTGTAGATAAATTTATGTCACTGTGCCAATGAGATTGCCCCCTTAGGGGACGATTTCACGAAGTCTCAGAATGGACTCCCGAATCTTCCCAAAGTATAGTAAAAAATTCTTCTTCCACATTTTATATTGATCCCTCAATTGCTCCAACGTGGGGTCATGAAGATACGCGGGCAGGTCGAATTAATCCTTTCAAACAAATACAAACCATCATGTAAGTAATTATTATAATTATAAATATAAATACAAATATTCACTTAGTTATTACAAGCACTAAAATGATCAAGTACAAATTAATAAAAAATGTTAAATTATCGTTCGATAATAATACAACCACTGGTCATTACAAATACTTTTAATACTTATTACAAATCAAAACATTGTTTCAAATTCCGGTTATCATTAAAATTGGATTGATATTCGATAGGTACAGTCAAGTCATCCACACTACTGTTTAGACGCTTTGGCGCATGTAGAACGATTTACCATGACTCGTTATTGATACACTCCGAGTAAAATGCTTTCTTGACCTTTAATTCTTCTATCAAAGGAGCCATGTAGACATCGATGTCCTCACTTGGTGCCTTTGGCCTGGGATCAATAAAGACAACATCAAAAATTCTGGTCTTATACACTGTGAAGGAAGGAGGTTTAGCGGGGCTAGGATCACTGGCCATACACTCTGATTAGCGCTTATATTTCCAAATGGATTGAAACCATCTATTGATATTGCCAAACAAATGTTTCGCTGTTTGCGAGCAAAATCGGGATGCTTAAAATTCATCCTCTTCCAAACTGTAGAATCAATAGGATGGCACATGATATTTTCCCTTGCTTCTTACCTAGCATGCCAAGTCATTACCTACGCTATCCATGGTACTGTGAAAAAACACTTTAATCTAGGACTAACGGGAAAGTATTTCAACACTTTATGAGGCACTTTTGAGCTTGCGCCTTCTTTGCCAGTAGATTGGACATATCTAGGTTCATCGCATATCGGACACCAATCCAGATTTTCATACTCCTTTTGGTATAGTATGCAGTCATACACACAAGCATGAATTAATTTATATTTCATTCCCAAACCTTTCAAACCGTTCTTTATAATATAATAACTATTTGGAAGCGTATTATGCTTGCGTAGCAAGCCCTTCACAAAATTCAAAATTCCTGTCACGCTAGTACTAGACAAACCATATTAAGTTTTCAAACTATGAAAACCAACCATGGCATGTAAACTTGTTTGATCTTTCTCACATCCAAAGTATAACAACTAGCTCGCCTTAAATTTTAAACTTTGGTAGTCATCGTCAAGGTTTATCCCAATATCTTCATGAGCACCTGGACCTTGTACATCGTTAGTGACCTCATTATTTTCCACTTCATGAACTCCATACGAGTCATCAACTAAATCCTCTAGCATATTATGATCTACATTGTCATCCTCCCCTTGTACATATATCCTACTTGTTGAAGGTTGTTGTGAAGGTTGCTTAGGGATAAACGGAACTTTCGCTTCCTGTTGAAAAACCCAACTTTGATAACTATCTTGCATACCCGATCTTAACAAATATAGTTCAACTATTTTCCACTCAAACACCTTACCATTATTACACCAAGCACACGGATACAAAAAATCTTCATCATCATGGAATCTCTTTACGTATTTCACAAATTCATTAATACCTCTACGAAACACATCCCCCAATCTATTTGTCTCACCCATCCACTCTTTGTATTTAATATATCCCATCACAGCTACTACAAACAATCACCTATTATGGGTAAAATAGCATAAGCAAAAGCGTGAATATTTAGTTCCCATTTGTATAAACAATCACCTATTGAATGCGTACGTATAACAACTAGAAGGATAGGTTCGATGGTTAAGTTTATTCGTGCATTCAAATTCAAATTCAAATTCAAATTCAAATTCAAATTCAAATTCAAATTCAAATTCAAATTCAAATTCAAATTCAAATTCAAATTTAATTTGAAAGTGAAATTAAAATTCAATTTATAATATTAATTCATATTTCCTCCATCTCCTCTAAAGGGTGGGTGGTCCTATCCCATTCAAGACTACATATTTCTGTAATATATTGAACAGCTCGTGCACATTTTTTCAATTTGAGGAAATTTCTCCAGCATATCCCCATAGTTCTCCAAGCACGCGACATAAATTCGCAAGTGTGAGTGTTATTTCAATTTATCAATTGAAATAACACTTAACATCGTGTCATCTAGTACGTACTCAGAGAACATTAAGATATAACTGTAGAACTTCCCCCCAAAGTAACAAGTTTAAGCCACGAAGAATATTATAATACAGAAACTATCCAGTCCCAACTGTCCATAACAAGTTTAAGCCACGACATAGATTCACAAGTTCAATGTTTGACAAAAAAATTAGATACCGTACCATTAAATTTAGTTTTAATCGTATATCTCTGTCTAATTATCACAACCAACTAATACCAACACTAGTGAAACCTACCCCCTAATAATAACTAGTGGCCCACAAATCCATATTTACCCTTTCAATTTTTATAAAAGAATCATAACACATTATATACACAATTAACGAAACCTTATGAAAATTTATATTTTTAGACCTTTTAGATTGAACATTAAAAAAAATTGGTAAATCAAACACGTAAATGCAAAATGCAAAATCACACACACGTACAATCACACACCCACTGCCCCACCACTTCCCTCCCCCCACCCTCTTCCCCACCCCTACCCCATGTCCCCTCCCACACACATAAATGCATACACGCACACACTTCCCCCCTCCCACCACTACCCCCCCCCCACCACCACCACCCACCAGCACACACACACACACACACCCCAGCACACACATGACAAAAATAAGGGTTCTACACTCATATATACACATATGCAAACACACATATAATGGAAATAGAGAGGGAGAAAAAACGTACCTTAGGGAGAGAGAGGGAGAGAAACCGCATGAGAGAGGGAACAAAAGGAGGGAAATGGAAACGGTGGGAAAAAAGAGGGGGTCAGGTTTTTTACTGACTAAGTTGTCATGGACCTATCAAGGTCTTTGACCGTGATAACTTTCTAAAGTTTTCACAGTCGTTGACCATGACCGGTCCGTGACAAGCATAGTTGTCAAGGACTTATCACGGTCATTAATCGTGACAAACCGTTATCACGGAATTGTCACGGTCATTGATCGTGATAAAAATGTGTGTGTTTTTGTCACGATCAATGACCGTGATAAGGCTGGCCGGATCAAAGGTGACAGTTTGACGTTTTTGGTGTAGTGATATTTTGAATTCCTTGGGTAATCTGAGCAATTTAAAATTAGAAGAGGTGGTAGGAGACCTCCAAACATATGAAATGGACATGTTTCCTGACATTGTCAAGCCTAAGGATAGAGGGATAGCACTAAGAGACCAGTCTAGGAAGGGAGAAGAAATGTCCAAGAGAGATAAGAAAAAGAAAGAAAAAGTTGGCGAGTCTGAGGGCGAATTTGATTTTTATATGTCCTTGCTTATGAATTTTTTAAAAAAGTTTCTAAAATTTCCAAACAAAATTCTTCTAATAAAATATTTTTTGAGAAAAATAAAAAGAAGGATGAGGCCAAAGAAAGTGGTGAGAAAGAGGGTGAGAAAGAGAAAGAGTAAGACGAAAGATGTTTTGAGTGTGAGGGAAAGGGGCATAAGGTGTTTGAGTGTCCTACTAGGCTAAAGAGAAAGGGCAAAAAGATTGCCATGCGAGCCACTCTTAGCGATAGGGACGAAGAGATGGATTCTGGGGATGAATCTTCACATGGGATATGTGTTGCCTTTTTAGCTAGTCACGTGAGCACACCTAGTTTATCCCACGATGATGAGGATACTTGTGCATGTGAGACCCCTGAGGATGATAGTTTGAGTGTTTTTAGCGAGTGTGAGAGTGAGTGTACTAGTGAGGGTGATAGTGAGATCCAAATTGCGTTTAGAGATTTGTATGTCGAGATCTGAAAGACTAAGAAATTGAATAAGGAGTTAGGTATTAGGGTGATAGCATTGGAGAGAGATATTGAGAGTTTGAGGGGACTTGAGATGTCGGTGAGTCAACTCGAGAGGGTAAATGTTTCTTTGAGTGAGAAGTTGATCACCGTGAATCGAGAGAAGAGTGAAGTTATAGCCCGTATGTCACAATTAAAGAGATATCTTGAATGTGCTTGGGAGGTAAAGGTCACTTTCAAGGATACATCTAAGAAGGTAGGAAAGAGACTCATCGGTCCAACTTCGGGTAATGTTGATAGACTAGGAATAGGTCATGGCGATGCATCCACTTCCCAAGTTACACCCGTGCCGGTTCTCGATTTTATGATTGATCCATATGGATCTCAACCTAACCCACCTAGGCGTCCCGTTTAGGATAGGGAAGTGCGTCATAGACGTTTTGAGAGAAATGTTCTTAGGCCCGTGTATGTTTGCACCCATTTCAAAAAGAGAGGACATCTTAGGGAATTTTTCTTTAAGTTGGGTAGTGTGTCGCATAGAGTTTTACCACTTGTTCACACACACGCACCTACACGTGATGCTCTAAATGATTACATGAGATATTTTGCACATATTAGGGAGCAAGTAAAGTTTTTGGTCAAAACTTCACATGATTTGATGGAAGTTTTTCATTGGATGACACCACCTTTGGAAAGCTCCATCGCACCTAACAATTGAGGTTTAGACTTGTTTGCTAGCATAGAATATTTTTCATGATGATATTATTTGCCTATTGCTAGTGTGTATCATTTTTTTTGTATTATATTTTTCATTTTTGATATATTTTTCGAAAAACCAAATAGATTTTTGTTTTTGAATTTTTTTGGAAAAATACAAAAAGTTTTTTTTTTAGAAAAAAATTGAAAAAGCCAAAAAGATTTTTTTTGATATTTTTTTTGGAAAAAGACAAAAAGAGTTATGTATTTTTTTACACCATATATGGATGGACTTTTAGGATGACCGAGTCACAATTTCATTCCATATCCATGTAACTGTTTGATAGTGTTTTGATATGCGTCATCATTTCATTTTTATGCTTTATGATGTTTGGAGTCATTAAGATGTAATTTGAGATTACTTCCTACATGTTTGACTCTTAGTCTCCTTTAGTGCACACTTGCATGGATTTATTTGATTATTTTACTTGTTAAATCACAAGTTGGTCGAAGTGCTTCCATCTCAATCCTATCTTTAAAACGAACCAAATGCGATAAAACTTGACAATGAAAGTAGTGCATGTAAGAACGGTTTACCATGAGATACTAAATTGTAAAAAATGATGAGTGTTAATGGGAAAGGGATGCAAGAGTACAAAATTAACTAGTCGTGAAAGCCACCATTTAAAAGAGCCCCAGAAAAAAATCAAAGCAATGAAAATGATCATATGCCAAAAAATTGGGACCAATACGATTTCTCTAAGGAGAGAAAAATAGATCACCTCAAAGAAAAAGTAAATGCATTATTATTTATGAGGGAGTTTATTTGAAAATATGTAAAAAAAAAAGGGTTTGCACGTCTTGACAACGTCTTGAAAAATTATTACATAGTTTTAGACGTCATTGGTGTGAAAATCATTTTAGACTTTGACGTGTCGATTAGATTGAGTCGATATCATATAAATTCACATTTTTGACGCCTAAGGACGATTTTGCGTTCATTTGTTAGAAGTATCCATATATATCGTGCACATATGTTATGTTTGATTGCGTTGATTTTCCTAACTAATTTCTTCACACAGATTCATTCCGGTTTCAGAGTTTGGTTATCTAAGTGTAAATTCATGGTGTGTGATTTTCGTAAAATTATTTTTGCATTTTTGATTGAAAAAATAAAAAAATATAAAATAGTGTGTGGAATGATTTTAAGTATATATTGGATGATCGTAGTTGTTTGCTTGTCGTGACACTCCATGTTTACTGTGTTTATTATTTTCCTTAACTATTTCGGACAAATAAAAAGGGGGAGAACTAATTATGATTTTATTGGAGGAGTTTTAATTATGGGGTAGAATTGAGATTTTAATTCTAGTTTTGATTTATATTTATTTCATTTCAAACTCGATACGTCACGAAGGTATTTGCTTTGTCTCATGTGAGTAGGTACAAAGATTTATGATCATGTTTTGCACACCCTGATGAGAAAAGCTTAGAGATTTGAAGATTTAAAGTTGAATATTTTGAAGAAAGTTCAAAGATGCAAGTCTTAACATCTTTAGTATCATTTCGGTTCTGGGTTCATGGGAGGGTATTAGATTTGTATAGTATTTTTGATTTGATAATTCAGATGTTTTTATTTTGTACCGGCATAGACTTAGGGGGAGATTTATATGGACATATTTTATAAGTCCTATTTACATTAATGTATGTTGTATACCGATACAAACCGTCCAAGAAAAAGTTCAAGTTTGAAGATACATGAAGACGGATTCGAATATCAAAAGTTCTTCAACAATCAAGCCTCTGCGAGATTAATTTTGGTAAAGTTGCGTTTTGGTTACTTTAAGGTTCATTTAAAGTATTGGAATATTTTTTCTAAAGAGTTGGAAAAAAAATTTGAACTGTTTTAAATCAGTTGAGGCACTGTTTTTCGTCAAATGATTTTTTTTCTAAGTGTTGTGGTGAAGAATTTGTCGCTCCAGCCATTCGAACGACCTGCTAATGTCGTTCAAATGATATAGCAGTCTCACGCGATGTCGTTCAAATGACATAACATTCTCACGCGATGTCGTTCAAATGACACGTGTCATCGTTCGAGCGACATTGATTCTCGTTTGAGCGATATCACCGACTCAAGTTTTTTATATAAAGCGTATTAAATGAGTTCTTTTTCGTTAAGAAGACTTGGCGATTTTCATCATGCATAAACTGTAAAAACAACTGAACACTTTGTCTTCTTCAATTTAGGGTTCAATCTTTTATCCACAAAAATCCCAAATGCTTTAGTGAATTGTCTTAGAACCCCATATTCAAGTTTGATAAAGTTTCTCTTTGTGGAGTGCTATCTCTATCGCTGACGACTGTGTGTCATTTGAGAGTGCTTTTGGGTATTCCTTGTTGATTCTGAGTTGCGTGTTCGTGTGGGCTACTGCGGTTGTTCCATTGCTGACTTTAAGTTGCGTGTCTATGTGAGTATCTGCGTGATATTCATTGCAAATTTCATTGTATATGTAAGTTGCGATTTATTTTACATAATGAAATAAAAAGGTTTTCCCTTTTTGAGTGTTTTTCCTGAAATCTGTGTCAACAATTTATTTATGTTGGTTTGATTTTACCCACGTAGTTGTATGTTTTAGGGCTGAATTAAATTGGTTTAAAAAATTGACTCTAATTAAATAAGTTTACAATTGAAAATCACAAATTTGATTTAATCAATATCATATAGCATTTACAAATTGGTATCAGAGCTTTTTAAGCGATCACCACTTTTACAAATAAAATAGTACATATCTTAAAAATATATCCGAATATTTATAATCAGAACCCTTTTCCATATGCATGCTCCATAAGTCCGTATCATATTATCAGTCCTTCTAATATAGGGGACAAAACGATATCGTTTTATGTTAAAAAAAACGTACGTTTTTTCATGCCTTACCCCAAAAAATGAGCGTGCCTTACACCAAAAAAACGTTGACCAACATTGACCGCGCGTAATACACTACTAGGGCTAAAACCTGACATTTATAAAAATTGTCGGGGCGCGTTTTTTAGAACGCTTACTCAAATTAAAGTCAATCGATTTTTCAATGCTTTTAGTTTTAAATATTTTTGGTTTTCAGAATCGAAAATATTGATAGACAAATAGGATGAGCCCGTAAAGAACCACACAGTAAGTACCTTAGTTAGAAGGTCGAAGTTTAGAGTTTGACTTCACGGCACAAGTAATAGGGTATCATTTTACTTTTACTTTTTTGACAATTTTTTTTCCTTTTGTGAGTGTGTCTTAAATTCCTTCTAAATCTTATTATTTCTCTTATCTAGTATAAAGCTAAAGAAATATTAAAATTTAGTACTTATTATGCGGTGGACATTATAAATGATAATGTAATACAAAATAAAAGGATGCTGCATCTTTTATAAATTTGGAACTTTTTATTGAGTTTAACACATACTTTCATTATTGGATGGAGTTACACCTCCAAATTTAAAATGATTTGTAATATACCACATTTAGGATTTTAGCGACACTTTGTGAGACATGTCACTTTGTTACCGTTTGGGACACTAAGGGCTGTTTTCAAATCACTTAAAAATTAGTGGTGTAACTCAAATCGAGGGTATAAGTGAGGGTTAACTAGAATAGAAGCAAAATCAAACACAAAAGAAAGAGAGTAATGCTACATACCCCAAATAACTCTCCCAAATCTTCCCCAAAATGACTTGTGCTTTGTGCCCTGGTGGGACCCGCATCACATGGCAATAGATGAAAGGCAAGTGGAAGAATGGCGTGGGGTCCACATAGGATTTGGGGGAGTTATTTGGGACTCAAAGCATTTTCCAAAGAAAGATCACAGTTATCACGGCCAAACATTAAAGAATAAAAGTGGTGCTATGGGTACCAAATAACTCTCCCAAATCTCTCCCAAATAGCATTGATGAGTTGTGCCCTGGCGGGACCCATACCATAAGGTATAACACTCAAAGCTATTTGGGGATGATTTGAAAGAATTGTTTGGGACACATAGCATTTTCCAAAGAATAAATGTATAAAGTATCAATAAATACACATCTACACCTAACTTGAACCGAAAACCTATGTCCATATATGTATACGCTACACTTCATTGATTCTTTCCATCACATTCCCACTATTTTTTCTTTTTTTGTTTCTTGGAACTTTCGGCAAATCTCATTAAACAAATAAAAAGGCAACAAGAACTGAAAACCACTACCTATATAGTAAGGTCTAGGTAAATTATAATCAAACATATATAATACTCATTCCTATACATTGACATTTAAAAAAATATATATACTGGGTTGCATTCCATGTGTGTGTCCCTTCGAATAAGATGGGTGGTTGGGGTCTTTCTGCTGAACGGAAAAGTAATGAGTGTGAACCCTTTTCAGCGTGTATGTATATATTAAATTATTATAATTATTTAGAATAGTTGTTATGAGGCTATGAGCCAATCAAAGTTATAGGAATGGGCAAGTGTCGAGCCAGCTCAACGTGTGTGTGAGTCAGCACAACATGTAAACCATGTACGGTAGATTTAGCACACTGGAATATGTGGCTTTGCCGTCAACGTGTACCCTTGTGGATGGATAAGACCATAGTGCCCTAGAACATTAGTGTGCTTCTTAATTTTATGATTACTGAGTTGTAAAAATGATCATTTGGTATAAAATTAACATTGGGCTGATATTTAATTTGAAACATATAGAACCACAAGTATATGCGCATAATTTTACAATTATTATGTTTCAAGATGAGTTTTGCTTCAAAGTTTGAGACGTACCACATTGTTGTCGTTTATGATCTCATTGATGTTGTTTATACAACTTGTTAAGGATGTACCTTTTTTAATTCTCTTTTCAAAAGTTGAAAATTGTGGTATAAACGTACTGTTGTGAATCTGGGTTAATTAGGACAATCTTCTCAAGTGTACTTTTTTAACTTCCTTTATTTATATGTTATTTGATAATTAAAATTGACGGATTATTGTTTTGGATATATCATTATCTAAAATAGTTATGTCGGCGACTCTAATGACCCCCCCCCCCCCCCCCCCCCTATGCTGCGAAGAATCCTATTTCAACAAAACAAAGATACTACCCTATATAGGGCTGTGTTTCGGCCGGATCGGATCGGAAAATGACCTTTCGGAAAAAATTCCAATTTTTTCGGAAATAAAATATTTGTTCCAATTTCCTATCCAATTTTTTCGAAAAATCAAAAAAGTTTCCGAATTCGGAAATATCGGAAAATCGGAAAAAAATCGGAAAAATTCGGAAATTAGAAATATGGTATTTTTTTATGTTCTGCCGCATGAAGACAGTATGAGAAATTAGAAATTAGTTTTTTCCTGTTCTGCCGCAGCCATCAATATAACAAACCGATGTAAACAAATCTGTAAACCTATAAACCGATCAATATAACAAACCTATTAAACCTATAAATCGATCCCAACAGATGTATTAGATGAAATAAAAAAGATGTAAACAAATGTAAATAAGATGTAAACCGATCTTATAAACAGAAGTAAACAAGATGTAAACAGAGCCTATAAACCGATGTAAACAGATCTGTAAATAAGTAGAAATAAAAAAAATAAACAGATAAAAATAAACTAGAAAAGGCTTACCTATGTTCGAGACTATAAGGGTCGGACGATGTAAACAAATATGCGCCGCTGAAAGTAGAAGAAAGGGGTTGGACGACCGTATAGAGATTGGGTCGAGAGAGAGAGGTGAGAGATATGCACCGCCGAGGAGAAAGGGGCGAGACGAGAGAGAGAGAGAGAGAGAGAGAGAGAGAGAGAGAGATGTGAGAGATATTTTAATAAGAATATCATACAACCCTAGTTGCTCTCTACTAACGGCATATATAAATATATGGGGTAAGGTAAAAAATAAAGGAAATCTAAATTGTACACATTCTTATTACATAAGGATATAACTTATAAGGTAAAAAAATATATATAGAAAATATTCGGAAAAAATATTCGAAATATTAATCGGAAGATATATTCGGAATATTAATCGGAAAAAAGATTCGGAAATTATATCGGAAAAATCGGAAAATCGGAATTTAAAACATAGTTCCAATTTCCTATCCAATTTAATTCGGAAAAATCGGAAATCGAAAAATCGGAAATCGGAAACCTTATATATGTTCCAAAATCGGAAAATATCGGATCGGACATCGGAAAAATCGGAATGTTCGGAAAAAAAACACAGCCCTAACCCTATATATCACAAACCACCCAAAATTACTTCAGGCTGGGTTTTTATTTTTCATACATGTTTATTTTGGGATTCCCACATGTCTTTTAATTTTTTTTCTTTCCCTCAATAATATTAATTTGTGTCTTGTGCATCGATTTGGTATGGACATGACTATTGCCGCTCCAAATATTCTTCATGTGCTCCATCATCAAACTTATAAATAAGAAATGACAATTCAACCCTTTTTCTCTTCCATTGTATTATTTGTGGGTGAATCATATCTTCCTAAATTATGTAAACTAATTATTAAAGGAAAAAAAAATGGTGACAAAAATTAAGGGTACTTTAATTTTACTATTTTTTAATTTCATACAGGATACAAAAATTTATAATTAATTACAAGATTACATGATACGATAATATATGGAATTTTATTTTTTACCGAACACGAATCTAATCCAAATAAGAGCAACACAATACGGCACAAAATCTTTTTTTTAATAATCAAACACGAACACGATCTAATTAAAACGCAACATGACACATCACGATTCGAAATCTTATTTTTTTTATTTAACAAGACACGACGAAATAAAAGCGACACGAAACGTCCTGATGCAAAATTTTATTTTTTAACAATCAAGATTCAAAAGTGACACGACACGGCATGATTTTTTTAATTTTTTTTAACCAACACGATCTAATTAAAACGTAACACTGCATGGCATGAAATCTCATTTTTACCTAACACGAACATGACTCAAATAAAAGTGACACGATACGATACAGAATCTTATTTTTTACCAAACACGAACATAATCTAATTAAAACGCGACACTACCCGAAACAACAAAAAATCTCATTTTTTTTACTTAACATAAACACGACCTAAAGAAAGTGAGATTTCGTATCGCGCTGGTAAAAAAACACAAAAAAACACGAAATCTCACTTTTTTTTTTATCAAATACGAACACATTTGATAAAAAATTTGCGTCGGGACGTATCGTGTCGCTTTTATTTGATCGTGTTTTGTTAAATAAAAAAATAAGATTTCGCATCGTGACGTGTCATGTCGCGTTTTAATTGGATCGTGTTCGTGTTTGATAAGAAAAATATAAAAAAGTGAGATTTCTTGTTTTATTTTTATTTTTATTTTTTTACCAAACACGATACGAAATCTCACTTTCTATATGTCGTGTTTATGTTAGGTAAAAAAATGAGATTTTTTGTGATTTTGTGTCGTGTTGCGTTTTAATTAGATTATGTTCGTATTTGGTAAAAAAATTAGATTTCGTATCGTATCGTGTCACTTTTATTTGAGTAATGTTCGTGTTAGGTAAAAATGAGATTTCATGTCGTGTCGTGTTACTTTTTAATTAGATCGTGTTAATTAAAAAAATAAAAGAAGATTTCATGTCTTGTCGTGTCACTTTTGGATCGTGTTTGTTAAAAAATAAAATTTTTGCATCGGGACGTATCGTGTCACTTTTATTTGGTTGTGTCTTGTTATAAGATTTCGCATCGTGATGTGTCATGTCGTGTTTTAATTGGATCATGCTCGTGTTAGATTATAAAAAGAAAGATTTTGTGTCGTATTGTGTTGCTTTTATTTGGATTGGATTCGTGTTCCGTAAATATAAATTTTTATATCGTATCGCATCGTGTAATCTTGTAATTAAATCTTAATTTTCGTATCTTGTGTTAAATTGAAAAATAGTAAAATTAAAATATTCTTAATTTTTGTCACCATTTTCTTATCTTACATTAATGATTGGTTCGCATAACTTATAGAAAGACATGATTCACTATCAAGTAATGCAATGAAAGAGAAAAGGGTTGAATTACCATTTGTTATTTTTAAGTTTGATGATGGAGCGCATAAAGAATATTTGGAACCGCAATAATCATGCCCATTTGGTATGGGTATCCATGTGTAAAAGACTAAGAATATGTGTTGTTGATAGTCATGGCTTTGAATGTTTTTTTTTTTAAAGTTTTATATGTTAATTGATAATCATAACAATTTCATTGAAGTAATGGTCCATTTGATAGCATTATTTGTCATGGCAAATGGCAAATAAATTGACAAATATGACATTTGCCTACAATTTGATGTGTTTGATAGCAAAATTTGCCTACAAGCTATTTGTCAATGTACAACACCCCCTATGCATAACATGTTGACAAATTTTGCTTTGCTATATGGGTGAGTAATATTTGCCAACAAATTTGCTAACTTCTTAAACGCTTTTAATATTTAAAAAACAATTTAAAAACTGTTTTAAATAATTAAAAAAAATGTTATGAATATTTTAAAAATTGTTATGAATATTTTAAAGATTGTTTTAAATAGTTAAAAAAAACTGCTTTAAATTAAAATCTGTTTTAATGTAAAAACTGTTTTTTCATAAAAACCGTTTTAATGTAAAAAAACTGTTTTAATGTAAAAACTGTTTTAATGTAAAAATTAAAAATTGTTTTGATGTGAAAACTGTTTTAATATAAAAAATTGTTTTAATGTAAAAACTGTTTTTTCTTAAAAACTGTTTTAATGTAAAAATTGTTTTAATGTAAAAAATTAAAAACTGTTTTAACATAAAAAATGTCTTAATGTAAAAATTAAAAACTGTTTTAATGTAAAAACTGTTTTTAATAAATAGTTTTGGGGTCAAAAAATTTTTTTATAAATAAAAACGGGAAGTAAAAAGAAAAAAAAAACAGTTTTTTATTAAATAAAACTTGGGACGAAAAAAGAAACATATTTTTTATTATTATATATGATAATATGGACAAAAATGTGTTATTAAAATGTTTTGCCTAAAAAACTTGTTTTACCTCATTTGGTGTTTGATAACATAATGTGAGAAAAAATATTTGTCTAGGCAAAATTTGCCTGATAAATTTTGTCGTGCCAACACTTTTGCCCAATGTATATCAAACGGACCCTAATGGATTTCAAATCTGTCCTTATTTTGACTTGGTGGGTTTGCTAAATCAAAGGATTGGGAAGTCATTTTTGAAAACCCGACAATACAATAGTTATAAATAAACTCTATAGGCTCCATTTCCGTGCTCAAGTCTTTTTGTTCCTCTTAGAACTTTTTAGTATATATTGATATGTTTTTTTATAGATATTTTTTTAGATTTGACACAAATAGAGTTATTGTCTCAATTCAAATTTGACATTAAATATAAATAAAACATGACAGGCATTGAGAAATGATAATATATTTTCTATGTATTTGCAGATTTTCTTTATTATAATTCAATTTTTTTATATGATACCTTTTTTTACATGATATGTGTTAAGAATATCCATAAAGAGAGTCAAATAAACTCAGTCCTAAACCGAATTCTACAATGGTCCTATGCCCGGTTCTACAACAGCTCTACAACATCCATTCAACCACTTAACCTCTACCCTATTATTTCTCATAGTTAGATGCCAACGTTTACTTCCTAGTTATCAATGCAAACATATCATCGAGAATGTTACAAAGTGACATTCTATAACTTGATTTTCTACATGGTATGAGGGCAGTAAAGGTCTCACGAGTATTCTTCATCCTAGTAGTCCATACGGATATACCGTTTCTCCGACGGCGGTAACGACCATTCATTGCTGTCGTTTACTGGGTACAAAATTAGAGAAAGATACGAGAAACACTAAGGCCTCGTTTGATACGCCGTATAAGGGGTCTGGATAGGATAAAAGTTGGATTAGATAGGATAAGGATGAACCGTATAAGGGTTATTCCAATACTGCTTTTGGAACAGTTCCGAATAAGACGACGGGATGGGGTATAATAATACAATCATGTATTTGAAATGCTCCAGATAAGATTAATTTATCTCCAGTTTTCCAAAAATATCATTCTTTTGTATTTAATAATAAAAAAATATATTGTTATCGCATGTTTTAACTCAATAACTTAATATTTAATTCCACGTGGGATGTTAAAAAAATAATACTATGAGATGTAAATATGTATTTGTATTTATAATTTGTACACACTCAACCACTACTAATCACTTACACGCATACAAAAACCATGTGTACACAAACTAACTGCCAGAAATAATGAGATAGTAAAACTGGTTGCTTACTATCTTCTCTTTCGATTCAAAACAAATCAGTTGCAGAAATTTATTTGAAGTCACAACTGAATAACATCGATTTTACCCAAAATAGTCGTCGAAAACATATGGAAACAAATAAATTGAATTGTATATAGCTTTCAACTTGTCTTGCATATAGATTAATAATACATTAAAAAAAATATGTGTAACAAAATATTAGCGGTGAATTAACAACATATAACTTTCAACTTGTCTAGTAGGTGAGTTAACATAATATTTGCATCGATTTAAACCAAAATAGTAGTTCATGATAAAGCAACAAATAGGAAAAAAATGAGGAGGTTGTTATGTCTACTATTTATAAATAACAATTGTACATAATTAATAATTATAATATAATTCGAAATTAAAACAGAATTACAGAAATGAAACACTTACTTGAATTTGCAGAAACAATAATAAAAATAGAAATTTAATCCGAGCCCTGTGAATCTCACAGTGTCCTTAAGACAAATTATTCCCTCCAATGTGCTTCGAGGTTGATGAATATTGTCTCCCAAGATAGAACGGATTTTCTAATTAATTATGTAGCACGACAATAATTAATTACAACGAACTCAAATCTGTGGATTTTACTCAACTCAACAACAAACAGTATAGATATGTTATGCAGGAAAAGGATAGGAATTTTCTGGGACAAAAATGACAGCAATTCTGGAAGGAGGGAAATTTTTCAGTAATTAATTCTGTAGGGGAAATGTTTAATTTATAGCTTTTGTGTTGACTGTTGGAACAGTCAATCGAAATTAACTGTCAAAAACAGTTAATCAGTTAAACGAATTAACAGTTGACTGTGGCAATAACTGCCAACAGTTTATTAATTAATTAATTAATTTCGTAATTAATTATAGCCCAGAAAGTTAAATAAATTCAGCCCAAAAATGTAGGAGATTTTTATAAGCCCAAGCCCAAGCCCGAACCGAGCCGAGCCGAGCCGGCCGGACGGACGGACGCGCGCGCGAGCGTGTGGACTTTTAACCGAAAGTCAACTCGTGCATAGCTTAGGTCATCTCCCCTTCAAAGAGTTGGGATACCCCCAAGACATCCAAGCCTTAGTCCATACTTGGGGTGTTATTAACTCATCAAAATTCCACTACTCTTCCAATGTGGGACAAGAGTTAAAACATACCCAATTCATTAACTTTCATTGCTTTGTGAGTCACTTCGGGGACATATTTATCATTCATAACTTATTGAAATTGGACATATGAGTATACAACGTTAATCTCCTTGCGGAGGTGAACGCATTCTTATATGGTCCCACAATTTTCGTAGTGTGGGTCCCACCTAAATTTGAGCTCAAAATTGCTTAAAATCTGTCTAGAAAATCTGGACAGCTTTATAATACCCATTCAATTCCAATTTTCCAACAATCCCCCACATGAATGATATATCTCTAAAAATAAAACAAAACAGATTCTTATGCAGATGCAGACACAAGTTGAGTAAAACTGAAGACTTATTGTATCGGGAGAAGTAGCCTAGTGGCCTTGAACTTTCCTTAGTGATATACTATCGGATTTACTTGGTTAATCAGTAGACTTCACGTCCTTGAACCGTCAACCGTTTTTGTAAAGCTAGACAACAGTATTCACACAACAATTCTTCAACACAGTTGGTTCTCACGTTTGTGTTCATTTTGGCCGTGAACACCACTTGGTTTCGCAAGTATTTTAGAGAATATGCCTTTCATTATTCTCATAGAAGTGGCCCCCTTCTTATTCACGTAGGTGACTTCCATAAAGAGTATTCTGCAATACCCCACTTAGACGTACTAAGATATAAATGTCATTAAAAGCATAACTTATCCTAATTTCGCGGCAGATGTGCACTGTCTCATCTTTGGAATGGATAGGATTAAATATCCTCCAGTGCTTACTGAATACAATGTAGTTCGGTTTGCCCATTGAACCTAGATCTTGGGATCTCCAGTCAGCTAGGTTGGGTTGCCACTATATTGATTCTTATTTATTTATAGGCTTTAGACCCATTCCTCTCGATGATCTTTCAACTTGCTCTCGGTTTAAACCTTTCGTTAGTGGATCCGATATATTATCTTTTGACTTTACATAGTTAATTGAGATAATTCCGTTTGAGAGAAGTTGTCTAACGGTATTGTGTCTACGACGAATATGTCGTGACTTTCCGTTATACATATGATTTTGTGCCCTTCCAATCGCTGATTGGCTATCGCAATGTATACATATTGCGGGCACAGGTTTAGACCAATTTGGAACATCCTCTAAGAAATTTCGAAGCCATTCAGCTTCTTCTCCAGCTTTGTCTAGTGCAATGAATTCATATTCCATTGTCGATCTAGCAATGCATGTTTGTTTTGAGGATCTCCATGATACGGCTGCACCTCCGAGGGTAAACACATACCCACTCGTAGACTTAGAGTCTTTTATATCAGATATCCAATTTACATCGCAATGTCCTTCAAGAACAGCTGGATATTTTGAGTAATGCAATCCATAGTTTTGAGTATATTTTAAATAACCCAAAACTCTCAATATAGCTTTCCAGTGATCTCTTCCTGGATTACTCGTAAATCGACTTAGCTTGCTTATTGAGTATGCTACGTCCGGTCGCGTCTAGTTGAGATATGCTTTCACCATTATTTCTTGCTAGATGTAAATTTACATCTACAGGTGTCTTGGTAGGACTAATATCATACTTCTTGAATTTTTCAAGTACTTTCTCTATGTAATGAGATTGAGATAATATAAGTCCATCCGATGTTCTAGAAATTTTAATTCCTAATATAACATCGGCGATTCCCATATCTTTCATGTCAAATCTACTACTCAACATTTGTTTTGTAGTTTTGACAATTTCCAAGTTACTACCCATGATAAGCATATCATCAACATAGAGGCATACAATGACATATCCATTATGAATGTATTTAAAGTAAACACATTTATCGCATTCATTAATTTTGAAACCATTTGATAACATTGCATTATCAAATTTTTCATGCCATTGCTTAGGTGCTTGTTTTAATCCATATAGTGACTTAACAAGCTTACATACTTTTCCTTCTTGTCCGGGAGCTTTGAACCCTTCAGGTTGCTCCATATAAATTTCCTCATCTAGTTCACCGTTTAAGAATGCAGTTTTTACATCCATTTGATGTATTTCAAGTCCATTAATAGCAGCTATTGCTATTAACATCCGAATGGACGTTATTCTTGTTACCGGTGAATATGTGTCGAAGTAATCGAACCCTTCCTTTTGCCTATAGCCTTTAGCTACAAGTCTAGCTTTATATTTATCAATTGATCCATCAGCCTTCAATTTCTTTTTGAAGATCCATTTATAACCTAACGATTTTGAACCTGGTGGAAGATCCACTAGTTCCCATGTATGATTTTGTAATATGGATTCAATTTCACTATTAATTGCTTCTTTCCAATTGGAAGCATCGGGTAAGGATATAGCTTCTTTATACGATTGATGTTCATTTTCTAACAAATATGTTAGAAAATTCGGACCGAAAGAAGTCGAGGTTTTTTCTCTTTTACTACTTCTTGGTTCATCCTCTATTGATTCAATAGGTTGATGAGTACCACTTGTAGTAGCTTGATTTGTCCTCTTAGAAGGACCAGATTCTCGGGTCATGTTATACGGGAATTCATTTTCAAAAAATAAAGCATCCCTCGATTCAATAACCGTATTTACATGAATGTCCGAAATCTCAGATTTACAAACTAGAAATCGATATGCACTGCTATTAGTAGCATAACCGATGAATACACAATCCACGGTTTTTGGCCCTATTCTTACCGATGAATACACAATCGAAATTAACTATCAAAAACAATTAATCAGTTAAACGAAATTAACTGTTGACTGTTGGCAATAACTGCCAACAGTTTATTAATTAATTAATTAATTAATAATTAAAGCCCAGAAAGTTAAATAAATTCGGCCCAAAAATTAATTAATTAATTAATAATTAATTTTGAGCTCAAATTTGTGGGATCCACACTACGAAAAATCCACGGTTTTTCTGGACAGAAAAACCGTGAATACACAATCCACGAAATTAATTAATTAATTAATAATTAATTTTTGGGCCGAATTTATTTAACTTTCTGGGCTTTAATTATTAATTAATTACGAAATTAATTAATTAATTAATAAACTGTTGGCAGTTATTGCCAATAGTCAACAGTTAATTTCGTTTAACTGATTAACTGTTTTTGATAGTTAATTTCGATTGTGTATTCATCGGTAAGAATAGGGCCAAAAATCGTGGATTGTGTATTCATCGGTTATGCTACTAATAGCAGTGCATATTAATTTCTAGTTTGTAAATCTGAGATTTCGGACATTCATGTAAATACGATTATTGAATCGAGGGACGCTTCATTTTTTGAAAATGAATTCCCGTATAACATGACCCGAGAATCTGGTCCTTCTAAAAGGACAAATCAAGCTACTACAAGTGGTACTCATCAACCTATTGAATCAATAGAGGATGAACCAAGACGTAGTAAAAGAGCAAAAACCTCGACTTCTTTCGGTCCGGATTTTCTAACATATTTGTTAGAAAATGAACCTCAATCGTATAAAGAAGCTATATCCTTACCCGATGCTTCCAATTGGAAAGAATCAATTAATAGTGAAATTGAATCCATATTACAAAATCATACATGGGAACTAGTGGATCTTCCACCAGGTTCAAAACCGTTAGGTTATAAATGGATCTTCAAAAAGAAATTGAAGGCCGATGGATCAATTGATAAATATAAAGCTAGACTTGTAGCTAAAGGCTATAGGCAAAAGGAAGGGTTGGATTACTTCGACACATATTCACCGGTAACAAGAATAACGTCCATTCGGATGTTAATAGCAATAGCTGCTATTAATGGACTTGCAATACATCAAATGGATGTAAAAACTGCATTCTTAAACGGTGAACTAGACGAGGAAATTTATATGGAGCAGCCTGAGGGGTTCAAAGCTCCCGGACAAGAAGGAAAAGTATGTAAGCTTGTTAAATCACTATATGGATTAAAACAAGCACCTAAGCAATGGCATGAAAAATTTGATAATGCAATGTTATCAAATGGTTTCAAAATTAATGAATGCGATAAATGTGTTTACTTTAAATACATTCATAATGGATATGTCATTGTATGCGTCTATGTTGATGATATGCTTATCATGGGTAGTAACTTGGAAATTGTCAAAACTATAAAACAAATGTTGAGTAGTAGATTTGACATGAAAGATATGGGAATCGCCGATGTTATATTAGGAATTAAAATTTCTAGAACATCGGATGGATTTATATTATCTCAATCTCATTACATAGAGAAAGTACTTGAAAAATTCAAGAAGTATGATATTAGTCGTACCAAGACACCTGTAGATGTAAATTTACATCTTGCAAGAAATAATGGTGAAAGCATATCTCAACTAGAATATTCTCGTATTATCGGCAGCTTAATGTATATCATGAACTGTACGAGACCGGACATAGCATACTCAATAAGTAAGCTAAGTCGATTAACGAGTAATCCAGGAAGAGATCACTGGAAAGCTATATTGAGAGTTTTGGGTTATTTAAAATATACTCAAAACTATGGACTGCACTACTCAAAATATCCAGCTGTTCTTGAAGGACATTGCGATGTAAATTGGATATCTGATACAAAAGACTATAAGTCTACGAGTGGGTATGTGTTTACCCTCGGAGGTGCAGGCGTAACTTGGAAGTCCTCAAAACAAATGTGCATTGCTAGATCGATAATGGAATCTGAATTCATTGCACTAGACAAAGCTGGAGAAGAAGCTGAATGGCTTCGAAATTTCTTAGAGGATGTTCCAAATTGGTCTAAACCTGTGCCCGCAATATGTATACATTGCGATAGCCAATCAGCGATTGGAAGGGCACAAAATCACATGTATAACGGAAAAGTCACGACATATTCGTCGTCGACACAATAACGTTAGACAACTTCTCTCAAACGGAATTATCTCAATTGACTATGTAAAGTCAAAAGATAATATATCGGATCCACTAACGAAAGGTTTAAACCGAGAGCAAGTTGAAAGATCATCGAGAGGAATGGGTCTAAAGCCTATAAATAAATAAGAATCAATATAGTGGAAACCCAACCTAGGTGACTGGAGATCCCAAGATCTAGGTTCAATGGGCAAACCGAACTACGTTGTATTCAGTAAGCACTAGAGGATATTTAATCCTATCCATTCCAAAGATGAGATAGTGCATATCTGCCGCGAAATTAGGATAAGTTATGCTTTTAATGACATATATATCTTAGTACGTCTAAGTGGCGTATTGCAGACTACTCTTTATGGAAGTCACCTACGTGAGTAAGAAGGGGGCCACTTCTATGAGAATAATGAAAGGCATATTCTCTAAAATACTTGCGGAACCAAGTGGTGTTCAGGGCCAAAATTAACACAAACGTGAGAACCAACTGTGTTGAAGAATTGTTGTGTGAATACTGTTGTCTAGGTTTACAAAACCGGTTGACGGTTCAAGGACGTGAAGTCTACTGATTAACCAAGTAAATCCGATAGTATATCACTAAGGAAAGTTCAAGGCCACTGGGCTACTTCTCCCGATGCAATAAGTCTTCAGTTTTACTCAACTTGTGTCTGCATTTGCATTAGCCTCTGTTTGGTTTTATTTAAAGCGATATATCCTTCATGTGGGGGATTGTTGGAAAATTGGACTTGAATTGGGTTTTAGAAAGCTGTCCAGAATTTTCTGGACAGAATTTTGAGCGACTTTGAGCTCAAATTTAGGTGGGACCCACACCACGAAAATCGTGGGACCATATACGAACGCGTTCACCTCTGCAAGGAGATTAACGTAGTATATTCATACGTCCAATTTTAATAAGTTATGAATGATAAATATGTCCCCAAAGTGACTCACAAAGCAATGAAAGTTAATGAATTGGGCGTGTTTTAACTATTGTCCCACATTGGAAGAGTAGTGGAAATTTGATGAGTTAATAACACCCCAAGTATGGACTAAGGCTTAGATGCCTTGGGGTATCCCAACTCTTTGAAGGGGAGATGACCTAAGCTATGCACGGGTTGACTTTCGGTCAAAAGTCCACGCGCGCGCGTCCGTCCGGCCGACTCGGCTCGACTCGGTTCAGCTCAGGCTTGGGCTTGGGCTTATAAAAATATCCTACATTTTTTGGCCGAATTTATTTAACTTTCTGGGCTTTAATTATTAATTAATAACAAAATTAATTAATTAATTAATAAATTGTTGGCAGTTATTGCTAACAGTCAACAGTTAATTTCGTTTAACTGATTAACTGTTTTTGATAGTTAATTTCGATTGACTGCTCCAACAGTCAACACAAAAGCTATAAATTAAGCATTTCCCCTACAGAATTGACTACTGAAAAAATTTCCCTCCAAAAAATCTGAATTTATGCTGCATCTTTTCTCAGAAAAATACAAACTTTTCTACTGCTACTGTATACATTCCTTGCATATCATTCTTTGGTCTGGTTGAGTATAAACACAGAATCGTGTTCGAAGAAATTAATCATTGTTGTGCTGCTTGATTAATTTGAAAATCCGTTCTTTCTTTCGAGACAATTATTCATTACCTTTGGCACCTTGTGGAGGGAATAAATTTGTCTTAAGGAGACCGTTCTAAACTGGGCTTGGATTTCTTTTTCTATTCTTATATTATTTCTGCAAATAGAAGTAAGTATTTCATTTCTGTAATTTCATTTTATTTCTGTAATTATATTATAATTAATTATTCTGTACTTTTGTATTTATTAAACAGTAGACATAACAATCTTAAGACAAATTTATAAAGTTTTACTGTTTTTTAGTGTACATAATTTTTTTATTACAGAAATTTATTTGTTGGAAATAAATCTATTTTGACAGAATAAAATGAATTAATTTACTGCTTTATTATAGAAATTAGTAAAACGGTTTTGATATAGAAATTAATTTCTATACTGTTTTTATATTCTGTTTTAGAAAATAAAATTTTATTTGTGTATTCTTGTTAAAATCTGTTTATGTAAAATTTTTAATCTTTAAATTATAATTATGTTTTGTACAGAATTCTTTTTATTATTAAAAATTAGTGTGACACGGATTTTATATTTAATTCTGTTTTGTACGAAATTCTGTTTATATTATTGTTTGATTTTGAATTTTTTTTGGAATTCTTTTGGAATTCATTTATTGTGAATTATATT
The DNA here is from genome assembly GCA_949130495.1 of Sambucus nigra. Classification (NCBI taxonomy): domain Eukaryota; kingdom Viridiplantae; phylum Streptophyta; class Magnoliopsida; order Dipsacales; family Adoxaceae; genus Sambucus; species Sambucus nigra. The sequence continues at coordinate 359,274,652 of OX422208.1, forward strand.
TGGAGGAAATTGGTGCACAGAATTTTGTATTCTGTTTTGGTTAATTCATTATATATGAATTTTATCATTGATAAAAATTCTGTTTTTGTAACAGAAATGGAATCGCAAAGTACGAACAGTACTCCTACGAAAATGATTGTCACCAACACAAATGTGACTGCACCCGTATCTATGCCACACGGGGAGAAACCAGAAAAGTTCATTGGGGCTGACTTCAAACGTTGGCAAGGACAAATGTACTTCTATCTCACTACCTGCCAACTGGGCAGGTTTGTATATGAAGATTGCCCCTATATTCAAGAGGGAGATCACTACACCAAAAACAGTAATTTGGCACACCTTGATATTAAAAATCTGGCACACTTTAAAACCGTGCCAAATCTGGCACTGTTTAATGATAATCTGGCACACTTTAAAGCCGTGCCAAAATTTGGCACTGTTTAAAAGTGTGCCAAAACTGAGGACACTTAACTAAAATATAAATACCCTACAAAATACCAAATGCCCCAATTCTTTAATCTCCCGCGCACGCTCTCTTTCTCTCACACTCTGTCTCTCATATTCAAGGACAACCATTAAAAGGGGAGTATCTAGGTTTATTCTCTCACCTTCGTTGTCATCTTTTCAAGCATATTACGGTAAGGACTAAAGAATGCCCATTGATTTAACTTGTGATGAGTTCATGAGATATCCATGGGTTAGGATTTTATGATGATTTAATTTTGTTGTCTACCTTCAATGTATGCATATACCAACCATTTGTAATGAATTAATTTTGTTGCAAAAGGTTATTTTTGTTGATTTGTGTTGTGTTAGTAATACAAAACACATACTCATAGTTCTTCATATCTCAAACTGAAATAAAATGAATGCATTTTAGTGGGTATATGAAGTATTCATTTGGTTTGGTCTATTGTAGTTTTCAATATATATAATTATCGACAAAATTTAAAATGGGCGGCCTTGGAAGCATTGAACAAATAGCCGAATAATCGGTTTCTGTCGGCTAGAGTCGGTTCGGTTTTGCACATTAATTTTTTGTTGTATTTTATCCTTTTTTTAATTTCTCCATGGTGCATACTAATTGTTTGATGAATTTCTACAACGAAGATAAACATATACATTGTATGAGATGAACTATTTTTGAACTAATGTTTTCCGCTTATAACATCTGAAAACTTTTATTTTTTCTATAGCAATGGGCTTGTTGGTTTGTTTTTATTTTGAATGGAGTGTTTTAAGAGTGAATTTTGTGGGGTTTGTGTATGGAGTTTTCACATTTCTCTAAATGTGAAATTGTGTAAGTTTGGTTCCAACGAATTAACTTTCCTCTTGATGATTATTATTTGGATCATGTGTCGTAAGTATGGTGTAGGCAGGGAAGTGAAGAGACAAACTTTAAGATATTTCCTTATATTTTCCCCCATTTTTCTTTTGGTTCTACTTTGAAAGATAAATACTGATAAATTTTGAAACTTTAAACCCTATTTGATAATAAAAGAATCGGTCGCATGAAGTTTGCATTAATCGTATAATGGGTAAAAGAATAATTTTTTTTGTTTTCTGCATATATGTTCATCATGGATGTTTACTAATTCATTATTATTACATTGTACTTCTGCATATTTCCACGTCGATTGCCTCCTGCTCCAAATGATGCTACCAATATGAGCATGTGTAAGTCAACATATTCAATATTATCGACACTAAACTCACTTATTGCATTTGATTTCACAATACTTGAGCTACCTTATTTTGTTTCTTAAGAAGGATAATGAGGCAAATTTCCATATCTAAACACAATTATTGATTGTAAGGACAAAAATGTTGAAGTCGGGGGTGCTGGTAATAAGGGAAAAACCGTTGAGAATAGCGGTGTTAAGGATAATAATGGTGCTAATAATCACAGAACTTGGGCAAAAATTCTAATTCCTATGCGAGATAAGCTAACAGGTAATAGTATCTAGTTTATTCCTTTTGACAAGGATGATCATGTAATGTCTTAATCTCTCTTTGTTGCAGTAGTTTTTCTATTTCCCCAACAATTTCCCTCACCCGATTGCTATAAAGTATTAATATTTTCTTTAGTTGTCCATCTTGAATAAATAATGAGGAACTTTAGCCTAATGTTAAAAAGTATAAAAGTGGATCCTCATTAAAGTTCCTTAGATTTAGATGCTTTAAAGTTATAAAATCACTCCACATTCAAAATAGATTGGTGGATGTGTGTCAATTAAAAAACAAAAACGAAGAGGGAAGAAAAAACTCACATTAGTTCTTTTAGACCATAACTCTTAAAAACAACAACCTATAAAGCTTTAGTCATTATCTGAATTTCATTATAACATCTGAATTTCATTTATTAATTGGATCTTTTTTTCCTAGCAGGAATGATGTACGGAATGAGATGTTAGGTGATAAGGCCAAACAGAGGTTCACAGAGGCTTTTAATGATGCATTCACTGTGTAGGCTTCATTCTAAACATAGGTTATCTTTATGTTCATTGTCGTTTCAATGAATCTGAATGGTTCAAAAGTTTGAGTAATATCGCTTATCGAACATAAATTTGTCACAATGTCAAAGCCTATAGAATATAAATTTGAGTAATATTGCTTAATACATGATCAAATATATCAAAGGACTAGTGATCATCTTTGATGATACAACTTTCTTTTCTGATGTTGGGAAATCTTAAGTTTTTGGCGGTGCTATCAATATAACTAATTATCTTAGAAGATTTTTAATTAATCCATTCTGAATACTGGATTGGACCTTAACCAATCACTAGTTATTGTTCACACATGATTAGTTTAAGATCTCAAAAATATTTGGAGCCATGCGATGATAGTCAACTTGTCATTGACATGTTCTTAGTTAAAGTATAATGGTTGTTTGGCCTATAGTATGTTTGTGCATTAGGTGCAGCTTAATCGTCCTGTATCCAGAGTCTTCGATTAGGAGGTTGACTAGAGATCCGATTGGTCTTGGTAATTTTTTTTTTTTTGTATTAATTCATAAAAGTTTCTATAAAATCTGGAAAATATACAATGCTCCTATAATACCACAATCAGTACTCCCGAACTAATGGGAACTACATATCCATGTAAATATATGACCCTCTACATATAGTCAAATAAGAGTTCCATGAGTTTATTATATGACATTACAAATGATATTCTGAGATCGCATTTAGATTCTTAACAATCATGACTTACCTTTTGGTAGGCCTTATATCCAATAATGTTTTCCTTCAAAGTGCTTCTCTGATAAATGATCAGTTAAACTCATGCGTAAATTAATTCAGTTTGTGATTACCTTATCTTGCGTGTTTATTTGCTTATGAACACACTATATACCTCCAAGAATATTCCCTTATGCTGATCACAATGCTGATTGTAAGAGGGGGTAGCCAGGCCCCTGGTGTGTTACCTCTATGACACCCCTCCCCCCGTAAGGTACTTGGCCACTATGAGAAACAACATTCTTCACTCCCACCCAAATACCGACCTCTGAATACTTGTTTACATCCATAACAAAGACAGTGTCCCCACCATCTTGAACCTCCTCGAAGCCTCAAATCCAACAAGACAAAGACCCATTTCAGTATTTGTCCTGAACCTCATGGAGCTCACTGGCAGGGCAGCACATGTGCTTGTCCCCAATTTTTGCATAGGCCAACTAAATTCCATTCGAAGTCAATCGGAGCACATAGTTTTTTAGTAATTTTATATGAGTTTATTGCACAACAGTCTCTATTTATCTCTTGTATAATTTCCGATTATATTTTGTGCTATCATCACATATAAATTATTGCTTGTTGATCGAAGTACACCTTGAGTTTAGCCATTTTCTTTTTTTTCATAAAGAGAATTTGGTTTTGTTTTGCAGCTCCAGAGAGTGGTGCTTTAATGATTGTTGAAGCCACATGTGAAAGCATGGGTTTCGCGATTCCTGAAAAACTAAGTGACCTAAAGAAGAAGAAGAACAAATATCTCTCCAAGAAGAAAGGCAGTGGTGAAAATGTCAAAAGTTTGGACATGAAATCGGTAGTTGCAAAGGTTAACTCAATAAATCCAAGGGTGTCCATGGAAGAATTTGAGTCACTTACTAAATTTTCAGCTAGGTTTTCATCAATCCACCCCTCAACCTACACTAATTTGACGAAGAAAACAGATTCCCATGGTCTAAATATCAGCATATAGGTAAGACATTGGTCTATACGTTTTACTACAATTTTCTCTCATGTAATTCATTTTCATTGCATCTAATTGATCGTTCTTGATGTTTCATAGTTGGCCTAAAATAAGAATTTCCTTTTTCATGACTCTGTCCTTTATAGGAGAGCAAATTTGAAATGTTTTTTCTTTGAAATAAAGTGGGCTAACATATACTCGTAGGCTACCCGATATGGTCTATAATCAATGTATTAAAAAACACATTAAATTTTCAGAATCAGGAGCTTGTTTAATTAAGTTTAAATCATTTAGGTTATGTGTCAAATCAATTTTATTCTCTTATACGTCTAGATTAAACAAGCTCATTTCAGTTTTCATAAACTCATTTCAGTTTTCTTCTCTTATACACTTTTATTTCCATACAGTTTTCGTAAACTCATTTCAGATTATATATCTGCAATAAGTGTTTTACTACATGGACATAAGAAACACTTACTTCAAATGCTCCATACATTTGTGATTTTCAATTTCATGTTGGTTATTTAGATATCTTATCATATTTTTAGCTAGGCTGACTGTTTTTTTCTCCATAATTTCTGTATAAACTCCCCTTGTTCATATAGGTAAACCAGAATTCATCTTTACAATCAAGGGATGAGATCAAGAAGTCTCTTCAATCATACAAAAAACAACAATTCCCACTGAATGAAAATAATGCCGGCAGCTGGGATAACTCAACATATGGTGAAGATAGATGCAACGAGTAGAAGGAAGACGAAACGAGGAATTGCTGATTTTATTGAACTTACGTGTGATCAAGGTGAACCATCATTTGTTGAAGGTACAATATTTGATCCTCGTCTTGCACCATTTAAAAATAAAAAAATTTCTAAACAATGATGCATGTGTTGATATGGTTAATTTGAAATACAATATTAAAGTTTGAAAACCCAAAATTTGAGGGTCTATTGTGAATAGGAAATACAAATATTTCTTATTTATCACCATTCACCAATGTCTCATGTGAGAGAACTTCCATATTTCTTATTTCTTATTGCTTCTATCGTGCTTAGGATTGGATTTAGTTTATTTTATTTAAAGGCTCGTGCTCTTGTAGAAAAATCATATTTCTATCAATACTAGTTCATTTTTTTAACACTGTACTGGGCAGCCCTTTTGGTTCCACAACTGGGCAGCCTTTTTGATTCCACAATTGGGCAGCCCTTTTTATCTACATATGCAAAAGAAACAAACCGAAACCACTCTCTCAAAATACATTATGATTAATGGGTAGATTGTTTTGTCTATATGAGGCTGAATAATCTCCCGAGGGATTGCCTTGCTTTTGACCTTGCTATTTGATCTTTTTAATTTTTTTGTTGTTGATTTTGGCCAACTTCTGTACTAATTTCTTGAACTTGGTTTTGGTCTTCTTGGGGGTTAAATTCTTGAATTTATGCCTAATTAATGATTTGGGGTGATTTTTGGACATTATCAGAATGAGTTATCATCCCATCTTAGTGTTCTTTATCTAATGTATACCCATGACTAGCTTATATATTAGTAGAGGCACGAGACTAATGTAACTGGTAGGAACTGACCGCGTAGTCCCGGATCTCTCAGTTTGATAATATGATGATAATTTGAAAATATCTAAATTAGGCTAAAAAACATGTAGTTACAGGGTGAAAACCCAAACCAGTCCCCAAACGGTCCAGTAAGAGGCACGAACACCTCGCATGGGACCAATGTAACTTGTAGGAACTAACCGCGTAGTCACGGGTCTCCCAGTTTGAGAATATGACGATAATTTGGAAATATCTAGATTAGGCTTAAAAATAAGCCGTTTGAGGGTGAAAACCTAAACCAGCCCTCAAACGGCCCCGTAAGAGGCACGAACACCTCGCACATGACCAATGTAACTTGTAGGAACTGACCGCATAGTCACGGGTCTCCCGGTTTGAGAATATGATGATAAGTTGAAAATATATAGATTAAGCTTAGAAACAAGCCGTTAAAGGGTGAAAACCCAAACCAACCCCGAAATGACCTCGTAAGAGGCACTAACACCTCGCACGAGACCAATGTAACTCGTAGGAATTGACCACGTAGTCACGGGCCTCTCGGTTTGAAAATATGATGATAGTTTGAAAATATATAGATTAGGCTTAGAAATAAGTCGTTAAAGGGTGAAAACCCAAACGAACTGCGAAACAGACCCGTAAGAGGTACTAACACCTCGCACGGGACCTATGTAACTCGTAGGAACAAACCAAGTAGTCAAGGGCCTCTCAGTTTGAGAATATGATGATAATTTGGAAATATCTAGATTAGGCTTAAAAATAAGTTCTTAAAGGGTGAAAACCCAAACCAGCCGCCAAACGGCCTTGTAAGAGGCACAAACACCTCGAACGGGACCAATGTAACCTGTAGGAACTGACCATGTAGTCGCGGGTATCCTAGTTTGAGTGTATGACGATAATTTGCAAAAGTCACACTTAGAGTTAAAATCATACCGTTAAAGGGTGAAAACCCAAACCAACCCCCAAACGACCCTGTAGGAGGCACGAACACCTCGCACGGGACCATTGTAACTTGTAGGAACTGACCGCGTAGTCCCGGGTCTCGCGGTTTGAGAGTATGACAATAATTTGCAAAAATCACACTTTGAGTTAAAAATATGTCGTTAAAGGGCGAAAACCCAAACCAGCCCCCAAACGACCCCATAGGAGGCATGAACACCTCCCACGGGACCAATGTAACTTGTAGGAACTGACCGCGTAGTCCCGGGTCTCGCGGTTTGAGAGTATGACGATAATTTACAAAAATCACACTTTGAGTTAAAAATATGCCGTTAAAGGGCGAAAACCCAAACCAACCCCCAAACGACCCCATAGGAGGCACGAACACCTCCCACGGGACCAATGTAACTTGTAGGAACTGACCGCGTTGTCCCGGGTCTCGCGGTTTGAGAGTATGACGATAATTTTCAAAAATCACACTTTGAGTTAAAAACATGCCGTTAAAGGGTGAAAACCCAAACCAGCCCCCAAACGACCCCGTAGGAGGCACGAACACCTCGCACGGGACCAATGTAACTTGTAGGAACAAACCAAGTAGTCCCGGGTGTCCCAGTTTGAGAGTATGACGATAATTTGCAAAAATCACACTTAGACTTAAAAACTAGCTGTTAAGGGGTGAAAACCCAAATCGGCCCCCAAACGACCCCGTAGGAGGCACGAACACCTCGCACGGGACCAATGCAACTTGTAGGAACTGACCGCGTAGTCTCGGATCTCCCGATTTGAGAGTATGACGATAATTTGCAAAAATCACACTTAGAGTTAAAAACATGCCGTTAAAGGGTGAAAACCCAAACCGGCCCCCAAACGACCCCGTAGGAGGCACCAACACCTCGCACGGGACCCATGTAACTTGTAGGAACTGACCGCGTAGTCCCGGATCTCCCGGTTTATGAATAGGACAATAATTTGCAAAAATCAAACGTAAACTTAAAAACAGGCCGTTAAAGGGTGGAAACATAAATCGGCCCCCAAACGACCCCGTAGGAGGCACGAACACCTCGCACGGGACCAATGCAACTTGTAGGAACTGACTGCGTAGTCCCGAGTCTCCCGATTTGAGAGTACGACGATAATTTGTAAAAATCACACTTAGACTTAAAAACTAGCCGTTAAGGGGTGAAAACCCAAACCATCCCCCAAACGGCCCCGTATGAGGCACGAACACCTCGCACGGGACCAATGCAACTTGTAGGAACTGACCGCGTAGTACCGGGTCTCCCGGTTTGAGAGTATGACGATAATTTGCAAAAATCACACTTAGACTTAAAAACTAGCCGTTAAGGGGTGAAAACCCAAATCGGCCCCCAAATGACCCCGTAGGAGGCACGAACACCTCACACGGGACCCATGTAACTTACAGGAACTGATCGCGTAGTCCCGGGTCTCCCGGTTTGTAAATAGGACGATAATTTGTAAAAGTCACACGTAAACTTAAAAACAGGCCGTTAAAGGTTGAAAACCCAAATCGGCCCCCAAACGACCCCGTAGGAGGCACGAACACCTCGCACGGGACCAATGTAACTTGTAGGAACTGACTGCATAGTCCTGGGTCTCCCGATTTGAGAGTTTGATGATTATTTGCAAAAATCACACTTAGAGTTAAAAACATGCCGTTAAAGGGTGAAAACCCAAACCGGCCCCCAAACGACCCCGTAGGAGGCACGAACACCTCGTATGGGACCGATGTAACTTGTAAGAACTGACCGCGTAGTCTCGGGTCTCCCGATTTGAGAGTATGAGGATAATTTTCAAAAATCACACTTAGAGTTAAAAACAGGCCGTTAAAGGGTGAAAACCCAAATCGCCCCCCAAATGACCCTGTAGGAGGCACCAACACCTCGCACGGGACCAATGTAACTTGTAGGAACTGACAGCGTAGTCCCGGGTCTCCCGGTTTGTGAATAGGATGATAATTTGCAAAAATCAACACTTGAACTTAAAAACATGCCGTTAAAGGGTGAAAACCCAAACCGGCCACCAAACGACCCCGTAGGAGGCACGAACACCTCGTACGGGACCAATGTAACTTGTAGGAACTGACCGCGTAGTCCCGGGTCTTCCGATTTGTGAATAGGACGATAATTTGCAAAAATCACACTTAAACTTAAAAACATGCCGTTAAAGGGTGAAAACCCAAACCGGCCCCCAAACGACCCTGTAAGAGGCACGAACACCTCGTACGGGACCCATGTAACTTGTAGGAACTGGCAGCGTAGTCCCGGATCTCCCGGTTTGTAAGTATGGTGATAATTTGCAAAACTCAACACTTAAACTTAAAAACATGCCGTTAAAGGGTGAAAACCCAAACCGGCCCCCAAATGACCCCGTAGGAGGCACGAACACCTCGCACGGGACCAATGTAACTTGTAGGAACTGACCGCGTAGTACCGGGTCTCCCGGTTTGAGAGTATGATGATAATTTGCAAAAATCACACTTAGTTGAAAACATGCCGTTAAAGGGTGAAAACCTAAACCGGCCCCCAAACGACCCCGTAGGAGGCACGAACACCTCGCACGGGACCAATGTAACTTGTAGGAACTGACCGCGTAGTCTCGGTGCTCCCGGTTTGAGAGTATGACGATAATTTGTCAAAATCACACTTAGTTAAAAACATGCCGTTAAAGGGTGAAAACCCAAACCGACCCCCAAACGACCCCGTAGTAGGCACGAACACCTCGCATGGGACTAATGTAACTTGTAGGAACTGACCGTGTAGTCCCGGATCTCTCGGTTTGTAAGTATGACGATAATTTCCACTCATATATGTAATTTTTTTGTTTTGAGTATTTTTTTTTTGTAAATTATTTTGTTACTGATATCGTAATTTTTTTGTATTCTATTTTTTTTTGCAGGATAACAGTTTATCGTTGGCTTTTATTCACGTGGAACACACAAAGAACTCAATGGTTTACAACAAGGGGTTTATTAATGATTCCATTTTTTTGTGTCATGACCGTACGGTCTTTTGTTGTTTTATTATTGATTTTTATGACCATGAGGGCTTTTGTAAGTTAATTGTTATATTTTGTGGCCGCGCAGGCTTTATTTTAGGCAGGTTTTGTATTAACAGGTTTTGAAATGTCCAGAAAATAGAGGAAACTCTGCCCAATTTTTTTTGGACCTGTGAGCTGTTAAGGATTTGTAATATTTTGAAGTTTGTATGTACATTAGTTTATTAATAACACACAATATTATTAATTTGTCAATTTTGTGCTTTCAAATAATTTTTTTTTATTAAAAAAAAAAATTGGCACAGTTCAAAATCGTGGCAAAAGTGTATCATATTTTGGCACGGTTTTGAACTGTGTCAAATTTTTTTAAACTGTGGTGAATCACAGTTAAAAACTGTGCCAAAAGTGTGCCAGAAATATCAAATTCTGGCACAGTTTAAAAGTGTGCCAGAAGTATTCCTATTTTGTTGAATCTAGCACAGTTAAAAAGTGTGCCAAAAGTGTGCCGGAAATATCAAATTCTGGCACGGTTTAAAAGTGTGCCAGAAGTGTTCCTATTTTGCTGAATCTGGCACAGTTAAAAACTGTGCCAAAAGTGTGCCAGAAATATCAAATTCTGGCACGGTTTAAAAGTGTGCCAGAAGTGTTCCTGTTTGGCCAAATCTGGCACACTTTTGAGCCGTGCCATAAAAAAATGGCCATTTTGGAACACCTGATTCTGCCACAGTTCAAAACCGTGCCAGATTTGATCTGGCACAATTTTAAACCGTTTCAGATTCCTATTTTTGGTGTAGTGGATGACGCTGAAAAGGTTGCTGATGTCGATGCTTGGAAGCATTCGGACTACCTATGTCGGAATTATAATCTGGCTTACTTGGACAAGACATTGTACCATGTCTACTTCACGATCAAAACATCCAAGGAATTATGGAATTCTTTGGAAAAGAAGTATAAAACTGAAGATGCTGGGATGAAGAAATTTATCGTTGGGCGTTTTCTGGACTTCAAAATGGTTGATTCTAAATCTGTGATCTCGCAAGTGCAAGAATTCCAAGTGATCCTCCACGACATTCATGCTGAAGGAATGTCAATTAGTGAAACTTTCCAAGTTGCTGCAATTGTTGAAAAGTTGCCACCATCTTGGACTTTGTTCAAAAACTATCTCAAGCACAAGCGAAAGGAGATGAATGTAGAGGAGTTGGTGGTCAGGCTGAGAATCGAAGAAGACAACCGTGAGTCTCAAAAGAAAAGTGGTAAGAATCCAATGGAAACGAAGGTCCATGTTGATGAAGGTCCCAAGAAGAACAAACGAAAGTTTGATGGGGAAGGCACTTCAAAACAAAACAAGAAAAAGTTCAAAGGCAAATGTCACAATTGTGGTAAACCTGGACACCGCTCAAGCGAGTGTCGTAAGCCTAAGAAGCAAAATAAAAATAACTCTCAAGCAAATGTAACTGAGGGTGAGAATATCGCCAATGATTTGGCGGATATGAATCTTTCTGCCGTGGTCTCTGAATGTAACTTGGTTGGAAATACCAAGGAATGGTGGGTGGATACTGGAGCCACACGACACATTTGTGCAAACAAATGGATGTTCACCACCTATAAGCCTTTGGAAAATGAAGAAAATCTCTTTATGGGAAATTCTTCCACTTCGAAGGTGGTGGGACATGGAAAGATAACTCTGAAAATGACTTCTGGAAAGGAACTTACTCTCAACAATGTTCTTCACGTGCCTGATATTCGAAAGAATCTGATTTCTGGATCTCTCCTTACTAAAAAAGGTTTCAAGCTTGTGTTTGTGTCTGATCGCTTTGTGTTGTCTAAAAATGACATGTATGTAGGAAAGGGCTACCTAAATGAGGGGCTCTTTAAACTCAATGTTCTTACTGTAACCCCAAAAACATCCGTTTCAATGAATGAAATTGCTAGTTCTTCTTACTTGATTGAGTCATCTAATATTTGGCATGCTAGATTGGGACATGTTAATTTTGATACATTGCGTAGATTAATTAACTTGGAATTTTTTGCCAAAATTTAATATTGATAAAAATCATAAATGTGAAATTTGTGTGGAATCTAAATTAGCTAGATTACCTTTCCATTCTATTGAAAGGATAACTGAACCTTTAGATTTAATTCACACCGATATTTGTGATTTAAAATTTGTTCAAACTAGAGGTGGGAAAAATTATTTTATTACTTTTATTGATGATTGCACAAAATATTGCTATGTATATTTGTTACATAGTAAAGATGAGGCTATTAATGCATTTAAACAATATAAGAATGAAGTTGAGAATCAATTAAGCAAAACGATAAAGGCTATTAGAAGTGATAGAGGAGGTGATTATGAATATCCATTTGAGGAATTTTGTTCTGAAAATGGGATTATTCATCAAACAACCGCTCCTTATTCTCCTCAATCGAATGGTGTTGTTGAACGCAAAAACCGTACTTTGAAAGAAATGATGAACTCAATGTTATTAAGTTCAGGAGCTCCACAAAATTTGTGGGGGGAAGCCTTACTTTTTGCAAATTACATTCTCAATGAAGTACCTCACAAAAAGACTCACAAGACACCTTATGAATTATGGAAAGGTCGAAGACCTTCCTATAAATATTTACGAGTGTGGGGGTGCTTAGCCAAAGTGATGGTTCCTAAACCTAAAAAGGTAAGAATAGGGCCAAAAATCGTGGATTGTGTATTCATCGGTTATGCTACTAATAGCAGTGCATATCGATTTCTAGTTTGTAAATCTGAGATTTCGGACATTCATGTAAATACGATTATTGAATCGAGGGATGCTTCATTTTTTTAAAAATGAATTCCCGTATAACATGACCCGAGAATCTGGTCCTTCTAAAAGGACAAATCAAGCTACTACAAGTGGTACTCATTAACCTATTGAATCAATAGATGATGAACCAAGACGTAGTAAAAGAGCAAAAACCTCGATTAATTTCGGTCTGGATTTTCTAACATATTTGTTAGAAAATGAACCTCAATTGTATAAAGAAGTTATATCCTTACCCGATGCTTCCAATTGGAAAGAAGCAATTAATAGTGAAATTGAATCCATATTACAAAATCATACATGGGAACTAGTGGATCTTCCACCAGGTTTAAAACCGTTAGGTTATAAATGGATCTTAAAAAAGAAATTGAAGGCCGATGGATCAATTGATAAATATAAAGCTAGACTTGTAGCTAAAGGCTATAGGCAAAAGGAAGGGTTGGATTACTTCGACACATATTCACCGGTAAGAAGAATAACGTCCATTCGGATGTTAATAGCAATAGCTGCTATTAATGGACTTGAAATACATCAAATGGATGTAAAAACTGCATTCTTAAACGGTGAACTAGACGAGGAAATTTATATGGAGCAACCTGAAGGGTTCAAAGCTCCCGGACAAGAAGGAAAAGTATGTAAGCTTGTTAAATCACTATATGGATTAAAACAAGCACCTAAGCAATGGCATGGAAAATTTTATAATGCAATGTTATCAAATGGTTTCAAAATTAATGAATGCAATAAATGTGTTTACTTTAAATACATTGATAATGGATATGTCATTGTATGCCTCTATGTTGATGATATGCTTATAATGGGTAGTAACTTGGAAATTGTCAAAACTACAAATCAAATGTTGAGTAGTAGATTTGACATGAAAGATATGGGTATCGCCGATGTTATATTAGGAATTAAAATTTCTAGAACATCGGATGGACTTATATTATCTCAATCTCATTACATAGAGAAAGTACTTGAAAAATTCAAGAAGTATGATATTAGTCCTACCAAGACACCTGTAGATGTAAATTTACATCTAGAAAGAAATAATGGTGAAAGCATATCTCAACTAGAATATTCTCGTATTATCGGCAGCTTAATGTATATCATTAATTGTACGAGACTGGACATAGCATACTCAATAAGTAAGCTAAGTCGATTTACGAGTAATCCTGGAAGAGATCACTAGAAAGCTATATTGAGAGTTTTGGGTTATTTAAAATATACTCAAAACTATGGACTGCACTACTCAAAATATCTATCTGTTCTTGAAGGACATTGCGATGCAAATTGGATATCTGATACAAAAGACTCTAAGTCTATGAGTGGGTATGTGTTTACCCTCGGAGGTGCAGCCGTATCTTGGAAATCCTCAAAACAAACGTGCATTGCTAGATCGACAATGAAATCTGAATTCATTGCACTAGACAAAGCTGGAGAAGAAGCTGAATGGCTTCGAAATTTCTTAGAGGATGTTCCAAATTGGTCTAAACCTGTGCCCGCAATATGTATACATTGCGATAGCCAATCAGCGATTGGAAGGGCACAAAATCACATGTATAACGGCAAGTCACGACATATTCGTCGTCGACACACTACCATTAGACAACTTCTCTCAAATGGAATTATCTCAATTGACTATGTAAAGTCAAAAGATAATATATCGGATCCACTAACGAAAGGTTTAAACCGAGAGCAAGTTGAAAGATCATCGAGAGGAATGGGTCAAAAGCCTATAAATAAATAAGAATCAATATAGTGGTAACCCAACCTAGGTGACTGGAGATCCCAAGATCTAGGTTCAATGGGCAAACCGAAATACGTTGTATTCAGTAAGCACTGGAGGATATTTAATCCTATCCATTCCAAATATGAGACAGTGCATATCTGCCGCGAAATTAGGATAAGTTATGCTTTTAATGACATTTATATCTTAGTACGTCTAAGTGGCGTATTGCAGAATACTCTTTATGGAAGTCCCCTACGTGAGTAAGAAGGGGTCCACTTCTATGAGAATAATGAAAGGCATATTCTCTAAAATACTTGCGGAACCAAGTGGTGTTCACGGCCAAAATGAACACAAACGTGAGAACCAACTGTGTTGAAGAATTGTTGTGTGAATACTGTTGTCTAGCTTTACAAAAACGGTTGATGGTTCAAGGACGTGAAGTCTACTGATTAACCAAGTAAATCCGATAGTATATCACTAAGGAAAGTTCAAGGCCACTAGGCTACTTCTCCCGATGCAATAAGTCTTCAGTTTTACTCAACTTGTGTCTGCATCTGCATTAGCATATGTTTGGTTTTATTTATAGCGATATATCATTCATGTGGGGGATTGTTGGAAAATTGGACTTGAATTGGGTTTTAGAAAGCTGTCCAGAATTTTCTGGACAGAATTTTGAGCAACTTTGAGCTCAAATTTAGGTGGGACCCACACTACGAAAATCGTGGGACCATATACGAACGCGTTCACCTCCGCAAGGAGATTAACGTAGTATATTCATACATCCAATTTTAATAAGTTATGAGTGATAAATATGTCCCACAAAGTGACTCACAAAGCAATGAAAGTTAATGAATTGGGTGTGTTTTTACTCTTGTCCCACATTGGAAGAGTAGTGGAAATTTGATGAGTTAATAACACCCCAAGTATGGACTAAGGCTTGGATGCCTTAGGGTATCCCAACTCTTTGAAGGGGAGATGACCTAAGCTATGCACAGGTTGGCTTTCGGTCAAAAGTCCACGCACGCGCATCCGTCTGGCCGGCTCGGCTCAGCTCGGTTCGGTTCGGGCTCAGGCTCGGGCTTGGGCTTGGGCTTGGGCTTATAAAAATATCCTACATTTTTGGGCCGAATTTATTTAACTTTCTAGGCTTTAATTATTAATTAATTACGAAATTAATTAATTAATTAATAAATTGTTGGCAGTTTCGTTTAACTGATTAACTATTTTTGACAGTTAATTTCGGTTGAATGTTCCAACAGTCAACACAAAAGCTATAAATTAAACATTTCCCCTACAAAATTGACTACTGAAAAAATGGCCCTCCAATAATTCCGAATTTATGCTGCATCTTTTCCCAGAAAAATACAAAATTTTCTACTGCTACTGCATACATTCCTACATATCATTCTTTGGTCTGGTTGAGTATAAACACAGAATTGTGTTCGAAGAAATTAATCATTGTTGTGCTGCTTGATTAATTTGGAAATCCGTTCTATCTTGGGAGACAATTATTCATTACCTTTGGCACCTTGTGGAGGGAATAAATTTGTCTTAAGGAGACTGTTCTAAACAGGGCTCGGATTACTTTTTCTATTCTAATATTATTTCTGCAAATACAAGTAAGTATTTCATTTCTGTAATTTCGTTTTATTTCTGTAATTATATTATAATTAATAATTCTGTACTTTTGTATTTATTAAACAGTAGACATAACAATCTTAAGACAAATTTATAAAGTTCTACTGTTTTTTAGTGTATAGAATTTTTTTTATTATAGAAATTTATTTGTTGGAAATAAATCTGTTTTGACAGAATAAAATGAATTAATTTACTGCTTTATTGTAGAAATTAGTAAAATAGTTTTGATATAAAAATTAATTTCTATATTATTTTTATATTCTGTTTTAGAAAATAAAACTTTATTTGTGTATTCTTGTTAAAATCTGTTTATGTAAAAATTTTAATCTTTAAATTATAATTCTGTTTTGTACAGAATTCTTTTTATTGTTAAAAATTAGTGTGACACAAATTTTATATTTAATTTTTTTTGTACGGAATTCTGTTTATATTATAGTTTAATTCTGAATTTTATTTGGAATACTTTTGGAATTCATTTATTGTGAATTATATTTGGAGGAAATTGGTGCACATAATTTTGTATTCTGTTTTGGTTAATTCATTATATATGAATTTTATCATTGATAAAAATTCTGTTTTTGTAACAGAAATGGAATCGCAAAGTACGAACACTACTCCTACGTAAATGATTGTCACCAACACATATGTGACTGCACCCGTATTTATGCCACACGGGGAGAAACCGGAAAAGTTCATTGGGGCTGACTTCAAACGTTGGCAAGGACAAATGTACTTCTATCTCACTACCGGCCAACTGGGCAGGTTTGTATATGAAGATTACTCCTCTATTCAAGAGAAAGATGACGCTGAAAAGGTTGTTGCTGTCGATGCTTGGAAGCATTCGGACTACCTATGTCGGAATTATATTCTGGCTTACTTGGACAAGACATTGTACCATGTCTACTGCACGATCAAAACATCCAAGGAATTATGGAATTCTTTGGAAAAGAAGTATAAAACTGAAGATGCTGGGATGAAGAAATTTATCGTTGGGCGTTTTCTGAACATCAAAATGGTTGATTCTAAATCCGTGATCTCGCAAGTGCAAGAATTCCAAGTGATCCTCCACGACATTCATGCTGAAGGAATGTCAATTAGTGAAACTTTCCAAGTTGCTGCAATTGTTGAAAAGTTGCCACCATCTTGGACTTTGTTCAAAAACTATCTCAAGCACAAGCGAAAGGAGATGAATGTGGAGGAGTTGGTGGTCAGGCTGAGAATCGAAGAAAAAAACCGTGAGTCTCAAAAGAAAAGTGGGAAGAATCCAATGGAAACGAAGGTCCATGTTGTTGAAGGTCCCAAGAAGAACAAACGAAAGTATGATGGGGAAGGCACTTCAAAACAAAATAAGAAAAAGTTCAAAGGCAAATGTCACAATTGTGGTAAACCTGGACACCGCTCAAGCGAGTGTCGTAAGCCTAAGAAGCAAAATAAAAATAACTCTCAAGCAAATGTAACTGAGGGTGAGAATATCGCCAATGATTTGGCGAATATGAATCTTTCAGCCGTGGTCTCTGAATGTAACTTGGTTGGAAATACCAAGGAATGGTGGGTGGATACTGGAGCCACACGACACATTTGTGCAAACAAATGGATGTTCACCACCTATAAGCCTTTGGAAAATGAAGAAAATCTCTTTATGGGAAATTCTTCCACTTCGAAGGTGGTGGGACAAGGAAAGATAACTCTGAAAATGACTTCTGGAAAGGAACTTACTCTCAACAATGTTCTTCACGTGCCTGATATCCGAAATAATCTGATTTCTGGATGTCTCCTTACTAAAAATGGTTTCAAGCTTGTGTTTGTGTCTGATCGCTTTGTGTGGTCTAAAAATGACATGTATGTAGGAAAGGGCTACCTAAATAAGGGGCTCTTTAAACTCAATGTTCTTACTGTAACCCCAAAAACACCTGTTTCAATGAATGAAATTACTAGTTCTTCTTACTTGATTGAGTCATCTAATATTTGGCATGCTAGATTGGGACATGTTAATTTTGATACATTGCGTAGCACTACACCAAATCTGCCGAATTGTCAAGGTCATTGACCTTGACAAATCCAACTTGTCAAGGTCAATGACCGTGACATTTTGAGGCGAGACAACTTTTTTTGTCACGGTCGTGTCTTGGTCATTGACCTTGACACAAAATTTGCGTTTTGTGTCGCGGTCGTGTCGCGGTCAATGACCGTAACACGTTTGTCACGGTTTATAACCGTGACAAAGCCGTGACCCTTTTTAAAAAAATTGTCACGGTCAATGACCGTGACAATTCTGGGCAGAATTTAAAAAAAATTGCTGGGCAGTATGGCCACTGCCACTGCCCAGCAGTATATTTGTACCTGTTATAGCAACATTGCACCTGTTCCAAACATCATATATCCAAACAAACTAAACATAATGCAAATATATATTCAAAATAGAAACTATTTAAGAAGAAACAACATCACCATCAATTATCTCAAATCTACAAACTATTTGCATGGAAAAGAGATTTTGTACCGCGACGCTCGGGGACACCTCCTTATCCTTTCCTTCTCCTCCGAATAGCCACATAAGTATAGAGCATATGTGGCCTACCCTTAGGGCCACTCCCTGTCCCCTGAATTGAAATAAAGTAAAATTAGTATCCGGCCCTCAAATATAGATAAATATAAATCGTAATTGAAATCGAAATCGAAATTGACATATAAATATAAATACATTACCTGTAGTGTCACTTAAACAGACAACTTGAGCTCATATGGAACCTCCTTCCAACTAATGTACCCCGGGCAATCGTGTCAAATATAATTCTCTTCATATCTAAACACTAAGAAATACCATAATCCTATGGAGTTTTGCGTTGCAAATTCCTTCCAACCGTTTTGTAGCCAAAAATCAGCAGTTGAAGTTGTCAATTCCACCTTTCAATGGTCTCCCATGTTTTGCTAGAAGTTCCAAGTGGTGGGGTATGGAAAGTGGAATTGACAACTTCAACTGGTGATGTTTGGCTACATAACGGTTGGGAGGAATTTGCAGAGCATCGCTCCATAGGATTATGGCATTTCTTAGTGTTCGGATAGACGAAGAGATTCAGTCTCCTCTCCACAAATAGGACACCCCAAATAACTATGTACTAATCACCTATTAAAGGTAAGAAGCGTATATTCATGGATTAGTATAAACAAAACTTAGATGTAGTTGGAATATTTATGTATTAATCTCCTCTCCACACACGCACACTACACAAGAGTGAAAATAATAAAGTGCAGATCAATTAAAAGCATTAAAAATGGATGTTTTGGTACAAATTGAAATATTTATTACAAATTGAAAAATTGTTTCAAATTCGGGTTATCATAAAAAATTGATTGATATTCGGTAGGAGCAGCCAAGTCATCCACACTACTATTTAGATGCCTTGGAGCGTGTTGGACAATTGACCACGGCTTGTTGTTGATATACTCCAAGTAAAACACTTGCTTAACCTTTTGAAATGCACAAACAAATGGCTCATCGCTCACGTGGTCGTTGATCTTCAACTTGGACAAGTCAACCATGATCAAATTGGTGACAGGATCAAGTTTACAAGCATTTTTATCCTCAACTCTTACCCATTCATAGTAAAATGCAACCTCTTTGAAGCTTATATAATCCAATTCAAATATATTTTGGATTACACCATAGTAAGTCATTTCAGCTTCAATGAGGTTTTTATCTTTTGCGCTCGCTCGAAAGAAAGTAAGAGCCTGGTATGAAATTCCTGAGTTCTGTACATTTGTACTTTCCTCGTACACTTTAGCGCCGAAAATGTAACCGTTAAATCGATACTTTTTGTACTCTCGTGCCACGAACAAGGGTCCAGTGGCTAGACGAGCAAGCCTTGATGTCGCATCACCCATCTTTAGGAGCTGAGAATATAGATAAATTAATTATATTAGTGGTAAAATTTGAGTGTAAACTAACGTTATATAACGACTGTTTTCATTATAATTACCTCTTGTGTCAACCATAGCCTAAATTCGCTGTCTGATTGTACCATTCTTTTTCGTCTTTTATTGTTCTCACAGGCTTCATATTTACTCCATATTACAAAATTAATCATGTATAAAATAATCTAAAATAATGTTAAACATTATAATATTCGAAACTTACTTTTTCCATTCTTCGACATCTTCATGTGTGTCAAATAGATAACGAGCTACTTGTTCATGTTGCAAACTCGTTAATTTCACTCGTTTTCCCATCACATTACCACCATCATCGAGGAATTCATCAGTGTCATTAACACTGGTCGAGTCAGGCATATATTCCCGAGTATATATTGATGACTCCACGGTGATGTATTCCTCTGCAATTGATCCTGTAATATATCGCGTATTCTTGACGTAATCTTTAAAAACTTTCATCAATCTTTCAAACGGATACATCCACCGATATCTAATTGGACCACAAAGAAGTGCCTCGTTGCATAGGTGTACCAACAAGTGAACACTTATGTCAAAGAATGCTGGGGGAAAGTACTTCTCCAATACACAAATCACTTCGTTCATAGCCAATTTTGCGGCCACTATGTGTTCTCGATTCACTACCTTCTCACACAAGAGGGAGAAGGTAATACTAATTTGCATAATAGCCCTACGCAAATCCTTGTGCTTGGAGAAACAGTGCTTAAATAATAGAGGAACCAATTGCATGATCACATGCCAATCATGGGACTTACACTTATGTAAATCATGAGAAGCATAATTCACAATCCTTTGCAAGTTGGACGAAAAAGTAGATGGGACCTTCAAATTATATATTGTGTCTAGAAGCACCTTCCTTTCCCCACTCGTCAAAGTAAACGCACCAGGGGGAATTATTGTCCTTCCCCTACTATCTTCTTTCAACCATAGTTGTGGCTTAAGTTTTAACGTTTTAAGGTCTTTTCGTGCATTTTCTCCATCCTTCGAATGACTCCCCCCAAGGAAAGTACCCACAATATGTTCAACGAAGTTCTTCTCTGCATGCATCACATCCAATACATGGCGCACCGGGTTTTTCTTCCAATAAGGAAAGTCAAATACAATTGACCTCCGAGACCATGCCTTTCTTATCTCAGTTTCATTCCCAGTTGGGGTCTTCTTATGCTTGACATTCTTAAATTTGGGATTCTTACCTGGCATATTTGGGCCACATTCAGAAGATTTACTTTCAATTTCTGAACCCGAAAGTTATCTCGGCGGTAGCCTATGTTCAACTCCGCCCAATAAAAAATTAGAACCTTTCTCAAATCTGAAACTATGAGCTGGGGGTAAGAACCTCTTGTGGCAATGGTATACATTTTTTAAGCTAGAGGATAGACGAAGAGATTCAATCTCCTCTCCACAAATAGGACACCCCAAATAACCATGTACTACACATCCGGATAATGTCCCATAAGCTGGAAAATCATGAATTGCCCACATCAACATAGCTTTCAGCGTAAACTCTTCTTTTCTAAAAGAGTCAAATGATTGCACACCCTCTTCCCACAACTAATTTAATTCTTCTACCAAAGGAGCCAGGTAGATATCAATGTCATCACTTGGTGCCTTTGGCCCAGGTATCAATAAAGCCATCATAAAAAATTTAGGTCTCATACACTGTGAAGGAGGGAGGTTGAGAGGGGCCAGGATCACTGGCCATACACTTTGATTGGTGCTTAGATTTCCAAATGGATTGAAACCATCTGCTGATATAGCCAAACGAATGTTGCGTTCTTCTCGAGCAAAATCGGGATACTCAAAATTCATCCTCCGCCAGGCAGTAGAATCAATAGGATGACGCATGATATTACCCCCTACTTCTGCCCTATCATGCTAAGTCATTGCCTCTGAAATCCATGGTACTGTGAAAAATTGCTTTAATCTAGGCCCAACGGGAAAATATTTCAATACTTTTTGAGGCACTTTTGAGCTTGTGCCTTCCTTACTAGTAGATTGGACATATCTAGGTTCATCGCATACCGAACAACGATCGAGATTTTCATACTCCTTTCGGTATAGTATGCAGTCATACACACAAGCATGAATCGATATATACTTCATTCCCAAACCTTTTAAACTGTTCGTCATAACAGGATAGCTATTTTGAAGCGTATTCACCTTGGGTAATAAGCCCTTCACCCATTTCAGAATTCCCGTCACGCTATTGCCAAACAAACCGTACTGCGTCTTCAAACTGTGCAAACCAACCATGGCATGTAAAGTTGTTTGATCTTTCTCACAGCCAGAGTATAACGGTTGGGTAGCCTTAAATTTTAAACTTTGGTAGTCATCGTCAAGTTTTATCGTGTTATCTTCACGAGCACTTGAATCTTCTACATCATCAGTAACCTCATTCTCCTCAGCTTCATAAACTCCGTACGCATCATCAACTAAATCCTCTAACATATTATGATCTACGTCGTCCCCTTCTACATCTATTCTACTTGTTGAAGGTTGTTGTGAAGGTTGGTCGGGGACAAAAGGAACTTTCAATTCACCGTGAAAAGTCCAAAATCGATAACTATCTTGCATACCCGATCTTAACAAATGTAGTTAAACTGTTTTCCACTCAAACACCTTACCATTCTTACACCTAGCACACGGACACGGAAACTCTTCATCATTACGACATCTCTTTGCATATTTCACAAATTCATTAGCACCTCTGCGAAACACATCCCCCATTCTATTAGTCTCACCCATCCACTCTTTGTATTTCAGATATCCCATCACAGCTACCACAACTAAACACCTATTAAAGGTAAACAAAACTTAGATTTATAGTATGTTTTATTTAATTATCCCACCATTTAATTATCCTATTAAAGGGTAAGTGGTCCTATCCCATTCAAGACTGCATTTTTCTGTAATATACTTAACAGCTCATGCACATTGTTACGATTTGAAAAAAATTCGACAGCATATCCCCTTAGTTCTCCAAATACACGACGTAGATTGGAA
The DNA here is from genome assembly GCA_949130495.1 of Sambucus nigra. Taxonomy (NCBI): domain Eukaryota; kingdom Viridiplantae; phylum Streptophyta; class Magnoliopsida; order Dipsacales; family Adoxaceae; genus Sambucus; species Sambucus nigra. Next base: position 359,297,481 of record OX422208.1, read on the forward strand.
GGTGTGAGTGTTATTTCAATTGGTCAATTGAAATAACAGTCACACTTGTCAATCTAGTATGTACCCAGAGAACATTAAGATACGACTGCAGAACTTCCTCCAAAAGTAACAACTTTAAGCCAATAAGAATATTATACAGAAATTATACAGTCTTAAACTGTCCAAACGGGACAATTCGAGAGATCTCATTACGGGGGTAATGACTCTCGAACGGGTCTAAGGGATATTGAATGCGTACGCATAAGAACTAGAAGGCTAGTATCTATGCGCACTATATTTAATTTCAAGTATGTTTCATATAATGGGTTAATTCAAATACAAAAATGAATTCATGGGTTAATTCAAATACAAAAATAAATTCATGGGTTAATTCAAATACAAAAATACAAATTCATGGGTTAATTCAAATACACACACACACACACACACACACACCTCCCTCCACACCCCCCACTCACCACATACACACACACCCCCACCTCCCTCCACACCCCCACTCACCACATACACACACACACACACACACACACACAATAGCCCCCACCCACCACCACCACACACACACACAGTAGTGACTGTCTATTTAAAATAATCTCAATGTTAATTTCATGTATTGAATTTATACTATTGTTTTGTGCTTTTTATAAATCATATTCAATGTTAGATATGTGTTTTGTTAAGATATCTAAGCTGTTCTATAGAATTATTTTTTGTATCTTGAAGTTTAAGTTCTAAAATAATCAACCTAAAGTTGTGGTTCATAAAGTATTATCACAAATATAAACTAAGAGTGATAAAATAACTTTGAGGCATATAAATTAATTGTGACAAAGTAAGATTATGCACCAGAACCTAAAATTTTAAAAAAGTGTTTTTATTTAAACCCCACTTTTCTTTCTATAACTCCTATTTTATTAAACTTTAAATATAATTAAGGGTGTATAGAAAGAAAAGTTAAATAGGAATAACAACAACATTTTTAAAATATGAAGGGCTCACCAATTTGATCAAATTTTTCAACAACATAGACTAAATGATATTTTATTTTTCATGCTTTTAGCAATTTCGGATGCCATTTTAACCCTTATTGTAGTTTTTTGTTGTAATGTCATTTAAAAAAAAATCATTTAGGTATGTAAATATATTGTAATAGATCTTGCCTTCCACAAAATGATATTTTATGGTAAAATTTTATTTGATGGATATAAAGTCATGTGATACCTATATGTGTTATTTTGCATCTAATAAAAACAAAAAACCTCATATATGGTTTTTTTCTCCATTAGTATAAGTATATAGCGATTATTTCACACTTAAATCACATATTAAGCCGGCCTTCATTTTTTTATGAAATTTGTAGAGAATTACTTATTTATTTTGAATGAAAATAAATTGTTATCCAATATTTTTGGATATTGTTTATAATTATGAAACTCATACACAAATGAATGTTGTATCAAAATAATATTACATTTTTAACCCCCTACCCCCACCCTACCCCACCCCCTACCCCCACTTCGCCCCCACCCTACCCCTACCCTGCCCCACCCCCTACCCCCGCACACACACACGCACATATATACACACATACACACATATATATACACACAAACATATATATAAATGGAAGAGAGAGAGAGAGAGAGAGAGAGAGAGAGAGAATTAAACCTGAAAGTAGAGAGAAAGAGAGAGCAGCGTCGAGAGAGAGAGAGGGAGGGAACGGCGGGAGGGAAAAAAGAAGGAGGAAAGGGTTTTTGCTGCAAAAATTGTCACGGTCGTGTCAAGGTCTTTGACCGTGACAATTCTTTGTCACGGTCGTGTCAAGGTCAATGATCGTGACACAAAACGCATGTTTTTTGTCACGGTCAATGACCTTGACAAGGGTGACCGACTGAAAGGTGACAATTTTGTCATTTTGGTGTAGTGTAGATTAATTAACTTGGAATTTTTGCCAAAATTTAATATTGATAAAAATCATAAATGTGAAATTTGTGTGGAATCTAAATTAGCTAGATTACCTTTCCATTCTATTGAAAGGATAACTGAACCTTTAGATTTAATTCACACCGATATTTGTGATTTAAAATTTGTTCAAACTAGAGGTGGGAAAAAGTATTTTATTACTTTTATTGACGATTGCACAAAATATTGCTATGTATATTTGTTACATAGTAAAGATGAGGCTATTAATGCATTTAAACAATATAAGAATGAAGTTGAGAATCAATTAAGCAAAACGATAAAGGCTATTAGAAGTGATAGAGGAGGTGAATATGAATATCCATTTGAGGAATTTTATTTAGAAAATGGGATTATTCATCAAACAACCGCTCCTTATTCTCCTCAATCGAATGGTGTGGTTGAACGCAAAAACCGTACTTTGAAAGAAATGATGAACTCAATGTTATTAAGTTCAGGAGCTCCACAAAATTTGTGGGGGAAGCCTTACTTTATGCAAATTACATTCTCAATAAAGTAACTCACAAAAAGACTCACAAGACACCTTATGAATTATGGAAAGGTCGAAGACCTTCCTATAAATATTTACGAGTGTGGGGGTGCTTAGCCAAAGTGATGGTTCCTAAACCTAAAAAGGTAAGAATAGGGCCAAAAACCGTGGATTGTGTATTCATCGGTTATGCTACTAATAGCAGTGCATATCGATTTCTAGTTTGTAAATCTGAGATTCCGGACATTCATGTAAATACGGTTATTGAATCGAGGGATGCTTCATTTTTTAAAAATGAATTCCCGTATAACATGACCCGAGAATCTGGTCCTTCTAAAAGGACAAATCAAGCTACTACAAGTGGTACTCATCAACCTATTGAATTAATAGAGGATGAACCAAGATGTAGTAATAGAGAAAAAATCTCGACTTCTTTCGGTCCGGATTTTCTAACATATTTGTTAGAAAATGAACCTCAATCGTATAAAGAAGCTATATCCTTACCCGATGCTTCCAATTGGAAAGAAGCAATTAATAGTGAAATTGAATCGATATTACAAAATCATGCATGGGAACTAGTGGATCTTTCACCAGGTTTAAAACCATTAGGTTATAAATGGATCTTCAAAAAGAAATTGAAGGTCGATGGATCAATTGATAAATATAAAGCTAGACTTGTAGCTAAAGGCTATAGGCAAAAGGAAGGGTTGGATTACTTCGACACATATTCACCGGTAACAAGAATAACGTCCATTCGGATGTTAATAGCAATAGCTGCTATTAATGGACTTGAAATACATCAAATGGATGTAAAAACTGCATTCTTAAACAGTGAACTAGATGAGGAAATTTATATGGAGCAACCTGAAGGGTTCAAAGCTCCCGGACAAGAAGGAAAAGTATGTAAGCTTGTTAAATCACTATATGGATTAAAACAAGCACCTAAGCAATGTCATGAAAAATTTGATAATGCAATGTTATCAAATGGTTTCAAAATTAATGAATGCGATAAATGTTTTTACTTTAAATACATTCATAATGGATATGTCATTGTATGCCTCTATGTTGATGATATGCTTATCATGGGTAGTAACTTGGAAATTGTCAAAACTACAAAACAAATGTTGAGTAGTAGATTTGACATGAAAGATATGGGAATCGCTGATGTCATATTAGGAATTAAAATTTCTAGAACATCGGATGGACTTATATTATCTCAATCTCATTACATAGAGAAAGTACTTGAAAAATTTAAGAAGTATGATATTAGTCCTACCAAGACACCTGTAGATGTAAATTTACATCTTGCAAGAAATAATGCTGAAAGCATATCTCAACTAGAATATTCTCGTATTATCGGCAGCTTAATGTATATCATGAACTGTACGAGACTGTACATAGCATACTCAATAAGTAAGTTATGGCGATTTATGAGTAATCCAGGAAGAGATCACTAGAAAGCTATATTGAGAGTTTTGGGTTATTTAAAATATACTCAAAACTAAGGACTGCACACTACTCAAAATATCCAGCTGTTCTTGAAGGACATTGAGATGCAAATTGGATATCTGATACAAAAGACTCTAAGTCTACGAGTGGGTATGTGTTTACCCTCGGAGGTGCAGCCGTATCTTGGAAATCCTCAAAACAAACGTGCATTGCTAGATCGACAATGAAATCTGAATTCATTGCACTAGACAAAGCTGGAGAAGAAGCTGAATGGCTTCGAAATTTCTTAGAGGATGTTCCAAATTGGTCTAAACCTGTGCCCGCAATATGTATACATTGCGATAGCCAATCAGCGATTGGAAGGGCACAAAATCACATGTATAACGGAAAGTCACGACATATTTGTCGTCGACACAATACCGTTAGACAACTTCTCTCAAACAGAATTATCTCAATTAACTATGTAAATTCAAAAGATAATATATCGGATCCACTAACGAAAGGTTTAAACCGAGAACAAGTTGAAAGATCATCGAGAGGAATGGGTCTAAAGCCTATAAATAAATAAGAATCAATATAGTGGCAGCCCAACCTAGGTGACTAGAGATCCCAAGATCTAGATTCAATGGGCAAACCAAACTACGTTGTATTCAGTAAGCACTGGAGGATATTTAATCCTATCCATTCCAAAGATGAGACAGTGCATATCTGCCGCGAAATTAGGATACGTTATGCTTTTAATGACATCTATATCTTAGTCCGTCTAAGTGGGGTATTGCAGAATACTCTTTATGGAAGTCACCTACGTGAGTAAGAAGGGGTCCACTTCTATGAGAATAATGAAAGGCATATTCTCTAAAATACTTGCTGAACCAAGTGGTGTTCACGACCAAAATGAACACGAACGTGAGAACCAACTGTGTTGAAGAATTGTTATGTGAATACTGTTGTCTAGGTTTACAAAACCGGTTGACGGTTCAAGGACGTGAAGTCTACTGATTAACCAAGTAAATCCGATAGTATATCGCTAAGGAAAGTTCAAGGCCACTAGGCTACTTCTCCCGATGCAATAAGTCTTCAGTTTTACTCAACTTGTGTCTGCATCTGCATTAGCATTTGTTTGGTTTTATTTAAACACTACAAGAAAAATGAATATTAGGGACGGGAGTATTAGGGACGGCCGTGTCCTTTTGTCCCTAATACTATACCAGAAGGGACGATTTTAATTACCGTCCTTTTTGATAGTAACAAAAGGGACGGTTTTTTAAAAACCGTCCCTTTTGGTATTTCTCAAAAAGGACGGTAATTAAAACCGTACCTTAAAGCATATACGGTTTTTTAGCGCTAATTTTTCCCGGGTTATTTTAAGGGATGGAATTTAAAACCATCCCTTTTGCTATATCAAAAGGGTCGGTTTGTAAAATCCGTCCCTTTTGATATAGCAAAAGGGACGGTTTTAAATTCCGTCCCAGTTAATAAAAATTAATTTTTATTTTTTCCAAATGAGTATTTGGGACGGATTGTTTTAACCGTCCCTTTTAAGATACCAAAAAAGACGGTTTTAAAATCCGTCTCTTTTGGTATAAATTATTTTTTATTTTTTCGCCACTTTTTTGGGCAAAAGGCACGGTTACATCCGACCCTTTTAATGTTTTCCCTAATTTTTCCCCCACTTATTCCAAAAATTGGCACTTTCTACGTTTTGGACTCCCTACCCCCTTCATGCTCTCTCGCGCTCTCTCTGCCCGCCGCCTCTCCCGTGCCCTAGCCCCGCTCCACCCCTCCGCCTCCTCCGCCTCTCCCCTGCCCTACCCCAGCTCCACCCCTCCGCCTCCTCCTCTCCCCCTTTGCCTCCGCCTCTCCCCCGCGCACATGTATTAATCCCTTCTGCAATATATATATATATATATATATATATATATATATAGACACACACACATATACATTATCTGTATTGATTTGTTTAGACATTTGTTAGGGATTTGTTTAGATTGTTATCATAGTAGTTTAGGCATTTTTTACAGTTTTGTTTAGTGATCTCTTTACATATTTTAACATACTAGTTAGGGCTTTTTATGCATTTAACATCAATAAGTGTAAAACAGATTTTTAATTATTTATAGCAAACCAAATTTAAAAAACAAAAAACAAAAATCAGATTGGATTACCGGATCGGACTACCGGATTGTTAACAAATTCGAATTCGGTTGCCAATGTACTGATCCGTGTCTGACTATCGGATCCCGTCCGAATCCGAAAATGTCAAACGGATTCTAGCTACAAAATTTATAGTTTTTATAATTTTCTAAATCCCATGTGCCAAATGAGAATGAAGGATGTCATTTTTTTCCAGTTTATTGTTGCTTTGTACTCCATCCATGTTTAATTAGGAATTCATGTTTATAACATTGATACGGACACTTTTAGAACATTGACACGAACAAATGATATTCAAATGCAATTTTGGATATATTTATAAATCTTTTTTTCAATTTGTAATAGGGGTTCAATAAGATCAATATGGATAAGAGTTGGATCGGAGGAGATAGGACCACAAAGGCGTACGCCGATGGAGTTCAAATCTTTATTGATTTTGCATATAGAAATAAGGATATTCTTACCTCTAGCATCAAATGCCCATGTAGTACTTGTGTTAATCGTGTCTACTATAACTCACAAACTGTGAGGAATCACATAGAGATGTATGGTTTTGAAAAGAGCTACAAGAATTGGATTTATCATGGGGAATCATTTGGTGATTTTAATATCAACGTAAATAGTTGGAGCGATGGTATGGTTGTTGATGATGTATTAGCTGATTTGAACTCGGGGGCAAGCATGATTGCAATGGTTTAAGAAGGAAGGGGGATTCCATGTAGAGAGGAAAATATGGGCAATGATAAGGAGCCTAACATCGAAGATCATGACGTGCCCGACGCAGACCTCCCAGAATATTTTAGACTTTTAAAAGAGGCACAAAGTGAGTTGTATGAGAATTGTCCTAAGGACATTACCGAGTTGTCATTTTTTGTTGAATTATATCACTTGAAACAACTAAATGGATGGACAAATCGTTCTTTTATGATGTTGATGTTATTCTTGCAGAAGGTGTTCCCGAAAGCCAAGATTCCAAAATCCTTTTATCAAGCTAATAAATTGACAAAAGATTTAGGATTTAAGTATGAAACGTGGGATGCATGTCCTAAGAGTTGTATGTTGTTTCGAAATGAGAGCGAGAATCTTGAGAAATTCAAAATTTGTGGGGAACCTAGGTTCAAAAATGAATTTGATAGTGGCGAGGGTACAAAAGTAGTAGAGAAAAAGGTTAGGTATTTTCCTTTGAAACCGAGATTACAACGATTGTATTGGTCATCGCATACTGCTCCACTAATGAAATGGCATGCTGATGAACGAATCGATGATGGCGTGTTGAGGCATCCTGCTGACTCCCTTGCATGGAAGACATTTGATGAGCGAAATCCATCTTTTGCGAGTGATTGCTGCAATGTTAGAATTGCACTAGCAACTGATGGATTCAATCCGTTTGGTAATATGAGCATTGCTCACAGTACTTGGCCTATTGTGCTAATGATATTAAACTTGCCCCCATGATTGTGTATGAAACAACCCCACTTAATTTTGTCTGTTCTTATTGACGGACCAAAAGGGCCCGGTGATAAAATTGATGTATATTTACAACCACTAATTGATGAGTTGAAAGAGTTATGGGCTAATGGGGTACGTACTTATGATGAATCAGTGAAACAGTTTTTTCAGTTACATGCGGCGTTGTTATGGACAATTACCGATTTTCCTGGTTATGCCATGTTATCAGGATGGAGCACAAAAGGTGAATTTGCTTGTCCTTGTTGCAATAAGGACCATCAAGCTATACGATTGAATAATGGTCGTAAGTACTGTTATTGGGGTCATCGTCGATTCTTACCAATGCGACATAAATTTCGGAAAGAAAAAGTTACATTTAATGGCAAGGTTGATATGAGGCCACCACCATTGAAACTAACTGGATCACAAGTTCTACAATAATTAAATGAGCTTGACGTTGTAACTGAATATAAGAAAGAAGACGTGCTGAAAATAATGATAAGAGACCAAAAGGAAATTGAGCTTGCAAAAAAAACTAAAGGTAATATTCTGAAAGAATGACTGAATTGGAAGAAGAAAAGTATATTTTTTGAATTGCAATATTGGGAGCATAATTTGATTCGCCATAATCTTGATGTCATGCATATTGAGAAGAATTTTTGTGACAATATTCTTTTTACATTGTTTGGCATCAAAGGGAAAACAAAGGATAATTTAAATGCTCGCAAAGACCTCAAAGAGATGAGTATTAGGCGCGTGCTACATCCTCAACCGTGAGGAGCAAATCAACAGTATGTGGCCCCAGCAGATTTTACGATGAGCAACAAAGAGAAAGATATATTCTTGAAAGTGTTGTTGAATCTCAAAGTTCCAGATGGTTATTCTTCGAATATTTCACGATGTGTGCACCCTCAAGAGAGAAGCATTTGGGGACTTAAGAGTCATGACAATCACATTCTAATGCAACAACTACTCCCGATAGCTGTACGTAGGGTATTGCCAAAGCATGTTGTCAAAGCTTTAATTGAATTAAGTAATTGCTTTGCGATACTATGCTCAAGTGTAAATACTTTAGCTGACTTGGAGAAATTTGAAGACCGTATGGCTCTTACTTTATGCAGTCTAGAGAAGATATTCCCTCCAGGATTTTTTGATGTGATGAAACATTTGCCCATGCATTTGACTAATGAACTATTAATTTCCGGGTCAGTGCTTTATCGTTAGATGTATCCAATGGAAAGGTATTTACACACATTGAAACTCTATGTGCGAAATCGTGCTCATCCTGAGGCCTCAATTGCTAAGTCTGTCCTTTTAGAAGAGTGCATGACCTTTTGCTCGAGGTATTTGGGTGATAATGTGGAAACCAAGTCTAGTCGGCCTTTTTAGAACAGATGACAAAGGTAATGACTCTGGTCGTGCTGTTGGGAAAAAAGTTCAAATTCAGCTTGATGAAGAAACATTGGTTCAAGCTCATCATTATGTGCTTTTCAACACTGATTCAGTGGCACCGTTCATCGAGTAAGTTAGGTTTTTTCCTTAACAACTTGCACAACTTTGTTACTTATAGGTTTTGATACATTCATTACGAAATTGACATGTGTGCATTTTTATAGAAAACATCTTGTGGAACTTTCAAAAGAGTATCCTCAACTTTCACAGCACCATATTCAACGCCTTCATAATGAAAAATTCAGCACATGGTTTAAGAATCATGTAAGTCGGTTTATTCCTTGTTAATCTTAATAGTGTTCTAGTATATTTGCTATATAAAATTTTGATTACCTTTTTTGTTGGGCAAATATCAGGTGCGCAGTTTGACAAATAACGCCCAACTACCCGATGAAATTAGGAGTTTGTCTTTAGTCCCTCTAAAGGATGCTTTTAGATTCCACTCTTATATTGTTCGTGGTTTTCGATTTCGGACAAAGGCAGTTGCTCAACGTAGAAAAACTCAAAATAGTGGGGTGGTTCTAAAAGCTGCACAGATGAGTTATTCTAGCCGTAGAGACAAAAATCCTCTTTTAGGGGATGTTACTTTCTATGGACAGGTTACAAACATCATTGAGATTCGTTACCTTAACGGCATGAAATTTATCTTATTCAAATGCGATTGGATCGATAACCGTATGGGTAAAAAATTAGATGAATTTAACTTTACGCTCGTTAACTTCAACTATTTGTTATACAAAGATAACCAAGTTGGTGATGAACCTTTTATCCTACCATCTCAAGCAGAACAAGTTTGGTATGTGGAAGACCCGTTAGAATCAGACTGGCATGTTGTTGTTTCGATGACACCAAGAGACAAATTTGATGGATATTTAGCCAATGAAGACTTAGATGTCCATGAAGTTGAGCCATTTAGCATGCAACAACTAGATCAAGATCAAAATGTATCTTGGACGAGGCAAGGGATAGATGGCTCCATAATTGACACAACCGTTCTTTATGATGACGATGGCACAGAGGAAGAAAGGGATGAAGTTATTGAGGAATGAAAGGATGGTGGTTGAAATGTTTGAACTTTTTTACCCCTGTGTTACGTTAGTGAGAACATATCAGAATTACAAAATGATGATTGAAATGGATGTTTTATTAAATCTTTGTTCTCGTATTCACATGTGTTGCCTTTTATTTTTTTAATATTAACGGTTATGTTATAAATGATGTGCTTAAATGTTTTTTGATATTGTGACAGGAAACAATGCGGTCTTCTATAAATTTTAATGATAATATTAAGAATGCATTAGAAGAATTTGAACATTCATCTTTTAAAGAGGGCACTCCAATTACTTTGTATGGATTCCATAAAATTGAATTATGTCGTTACTTGCAAAAATGTGGGAAACAAATATCAGAACAATATTTGTTTGAAAAAATACTCCAGACGCTACCACCATGTTGGGATCAAGAAAAAGAAAAGATATTTCAAAAGCATAATCCAACACGTGGAGAGAAATTAGTAGAGCTACTAGAGGAGGAAGAACGAGAGTTTCATCCTTTATGGATGGAATTTGAGCAACATAAAATGAGCCCAAATTTAAATGTGCGAGATCATATGCATAACAAAGAAAGAATATACAACATTTTAAAGAGGAGAGGCTTTTGTCCTAACATAATTGTTCTCGTGCATGCGATTGTGAGTACGCTTCCACCCACTTGGCCAATTTCATCTATTATTAAAAGGATAAAATGTGGTTGGCTCAATATGAGGGACTTGACAGATTTTTTGGAAGAAATAGAAAGGTATTGAAAATGCATACTATCAAAGGAAATACGATGTATTATAAGTTTTCATTTTGTGTTTCATATATAACATTTATTCATATTTATTTTAACATATATGTTTTTTTATACAGATCTATCATGCCAACTAAAAACCCTTATCATTCCATGGGAGTAGGAGGGTCATCGGATTCTCAAGTAGAAATGACCCCCCATGTGCTCAGACGTCTATAGGATCACATCGGTCTCAACCAGAGTCATCTCAGCCAATGATATGCCAACCCTCAGATAATATGGGTGGAGGTATGTGTCTACCTATATAGTAGATAATTGTAAAATTCTGCTACAAATATTTTACTTTTATAATTATTCATGTCATATTTTCTTTTGAATTTTTATCAGGTAGTGCTGAGGGTACACCATTACCAACTCAAAATGGTCCCGCTACTAGTGTGAAACGTAGAGGGTTTTCGAAACCATGGAAAAAATGGGATAGTGGTCAAAAGTTGATAATTGGGTGGAATAACGACTGCCAGCCAATCGAACCCAACGGGAAGAAGCTTGCGAGTCAGTTGGGATATTTCGCTAGACAAGGATCGTTATTTCCTTTGGATGTGGACGATTGGAGAAGAGTATTGAAGAAAAATCTCGATATAGTTTGGGATAGTGTGACGGTACTTGTCTATCATTGCGAATATAAATTTGAATATTTTAAAATGCTCAGTTAGTACGTCAATCAAATGATCTATTTATAATTTATTTATATTCTTTTGTTTGTAGCGCAATATAAATGCCCCTGAAGGATTTAAGCCAATTTGTTTTCAAATGCTGGACAATGCTTGGAGGCGCTTTAAGTATCGTATAAAAAAGGACTATTATGAGGCATATGACAATGACACAGATCGACTTGAAAATGTACCTCTCCAAGTTGATCCCGATATATGGCCTAAATTAGTGTCTTATTGGGGTGAAAAAAAAAACGTGGTATGACATATGTAGAATTACTTTCTATTTATTTTTGTTTATTATTTATATGTATCAAAATTGTAACATGATTTAACTCTTTATATAGAAAGTGGCGGCCAAAAATGCCGAAAATAGGGCAAACCTTTGTGCCCACCCTAGGATTGGGAGGACGTCAATTCCTTAAGTTGTAGAAAAGGTTAACATCATATTTTATATTCCTTACATATTCTTTTATGCTTTTAGTTTGAGGACGATAATTTTGAATTTCATCATTACTATTATGAACGTAATATGTTTTTTTTCTTATCTTACTTAAAAAATAATAGATGAAAAAAGCCGACTTGCCTATCGACAAGCTTAGTGTGTATAGAGAGACTCGAAGGTTGAAGGATAAGACGTATAATATGGAGGATGGAGCGGCTGGTATAGAGGTATTATATTTTTATGTCCATCCTTGTTACCTAATGTAAAAAATATTGCAATAAATGTTTTATGTTATTGCACACTGTTTAAAACTCTTTTCTTAATTTGTAGGAAAGTATACAAAGACAGTTGAATGCGATAGAAGAAGAACAACAGAATGACCCGAAAGTGAGAGATAAAATCTTTGAGGATGTCATTGGTCGTGACGGACATGGACGTGCATTATGTAGGGGAGTTGGTATTCGACCGCCATCTGTAAGGTCCATGCCTTCTCACTTTTACGAGAGCGAGATCGAAAGGTTGCAAAAGAGGATTGAGGAGGGAGAGACTCGTCATCGTGAAGAGATTCAAGAGTTGAAAGAGACAACCAACAAATTGTTTCGTATGATACAAAATGCTGGATTACCAATACCACCAGATGATTCCCCGAGTACTTCCAATGTTCAGCTGTAGGGAACAAGTATCCTCATTTCTCATCGTTATCCAATTATCAGAAAGAAATTATTTTGGATAGGAATACTAAATTGTACAAAGACAATTGGCGCATTTGTTTCTTGTCACTTCCTGTGTGTGTGGGGGGGGGGGGGGGGGGGAGTACATAAGCATAAAAACATGCCATCGATGGGTGAATATGTAAAACAGCCACAAAACGGTCCCGTAAGAGTCACGAACAACTCGCACGGGACCAATGTGACTCGTAGGAACCGACCGCGTAGTCACGGGGCTCCCGGTTTGAGTGTACGACGTAAATTTGCAAAAAATAGACTTAAAGCATAAAAACATGGCATCGAAGGGTTAAAACGTAAAACAACCTTAAAACGGTCCCGTAAGAGTCACGAACACCTTGCACGGGACCAATGTGACTCGTAAGAACAAACGGCGTAGTCACGGGGCTCCCGGTTTGAGTGTACGTCGTAAAGTTGCAAAAAATTGGACTTAAGCATAAAAGCATGCCATCGAATGGTGAAAACGTAAAACAGCCTTAAAACGGTCCTGTAAGAGTCACGAACACCTCGCACGGGACCAATGTGACTCATAAGAACCGACGGCGTAGTCCTGAGGCTCCCGGTTTGAGTGTACGACGTAAAGTTGCAAAAAATTAGACTTTAGCATAAAAACATGCCATCGAATGGTGAAAACGTAAAACAGCCTTAAAACGGTCCCGTAAGAGTCACGAACACCTCACACGGGACCAATGTGACTCGTAAGAACAAACGGTGTAGTCCCGAGGCTCCCGGTTGGAGTGTACGACGTAAATTTGCAAAAAAATAAACTTAAGCATAAAAACATGCCATCAAATGGTGAAAACGTAAAACAACCTTAAAACGGTCCCATAAGAGTCACGAACACCTCGCACGGGACCAATGTGACTCGTCGGAACCGATCGCGTAGGCACGGGACTCCTGGTTTGAGTGTACGACGTAAATTTGCAAAAAATAGACTTAAAGCATAAAAACATGTCATCGAAGGGTTAAAACGTAAAACAAACCCAAAACGGTCCCGTAAGAGTCACGAACACCTCGGACGGGACCAATGTGACTCGTAGGAACCGACCGCGTAGGCACGGGACTCCCGGTTTGAGTGTACGACGTAAAGTTGCAAAAAATTAGCCTTAAGTATAAAAACATGCCATCGAATTGTGAAAACGTAAAACAGCCTTAAAACGGTCCCGTAAGAGCCATGAACACCTCGCACGGGACCAATGTGACTCGTAAGAACAGACGGCGTAGTCCCGAGGCTCCTGGTTGGAGTGTACGACATAAATTTGCAAAAAAATAAACTTCAGCATAATAACATGCCATCGAATGGTGAAAACGTAAAACAGCCTTAAAACGGTCCTGTAAGAGTCACGAACACCTCGCACGGGACCAATGTGACTCGTAGGAACCGATCACGTAGGAACGGGACTCCCGATTTGAGTGTACGACGTAAATTTGCAAAAAAATAGACTTAAAGCATAAAAATATGTCATCGAAGGGTTAAAACATAAAACAAACCCAAAACGGTCCCGTAAGAGTCACGAACACCTCGGATGGGACCAATGTGACTCGTAGGAATCGATCGCGTAGGCACGGGACTCCCGGTTTGAGTGTACGACGTAAAGTTGCAAAAAATTAGCCTTAAGCATAAAAACATGCCATCGAATTGTGAAAACGTAAAACAGCCTTAAAACGGTCCCGTAAGAGCCACGAACACCTCGCACGGGACCAATGTGACTCATAAGAACAGACGGCGTAGTCCCGAGGCTCCCGGTTGGAGTGTACGACGTAAATTTGCAAAAAATAAACTTATGCATAAAAACATGCCATCGAAGGGTGAAAATGTAAAACAACCTTAAAACGGTTCCGTAAGAGTCACGAGCACCTCGCACGGGACCAATCTGACTGGTAGGAATCGATCGAGTAGGTACGGGACTCCCGGTTTGAGTGTACGACGTAAATTTACAAAAAAATAAACTTTAGCATAAAAACATGCCATCGAAGGGTGAAATCGTAAATACGCCATAAAACAGTCCTGTAAGAGTCACGAACACCTCGCACTGGACCAATGTGACTCGTATGAACCAATCGCGTAGGCACGGGACTTTCGATTTGAGTGTACAACGTAAAGTTGTAAAAAATTAGCCTTAAGCATAAAAACATGCCATCGAATGGTGAAAAAGTAAAACAGCCTTAAAACGGTCCCGTAAGAGCCACGAACACCTCGGACGGGATCAATGTGACTCGTAAGAACAGACGGCGTAGTCCCGAGGCTCCTGGTTGGAGTGTACGACGTAAATTTGCAAAAAAAATAAACTTATCGCACGGGACCAATGTGACTCGTAGGAACCGATCGAGTAGGTACGGGACTCCCGGTTTGAATGTACGACGTAAATTTGCAAAAAAAATAAACTTTAGCATAAAAACATGCCATCGAAGGGTGAAATCACAAAACAGCCATAAAACAGTCCCGTAAGAGTCACGAACACCTCGCACTGGACCAATGTGACTCGTATGAATCGATCACGTAGGCACGGGACTCCCGGTTTGAGTGTACGACATAAAGTTGCAAAAAATTAGCCTTAAGCATAAAAACATGCCATCGAATGGTGAAAACGTAAAACAGCCTTAAAACGGTCTCGTAAGAGCCACGAACACCTCGCACGGGACCAATGTGACTCGTAAGAACAGACGGCGTAGTCCCGAGGCTCCCGGTTGGAGTGTACGACGTAAATTTGCAAAAAAATAAACTTAAGCATAAAAACATGCCATCGAAGGGTGAAAACATAAAACAAACCCAAAACGGTCCCGTAAGAGGCACGATCACCTCGCACGGGACCAATGTGACTCGTAGAAACCGAACGCGTAGGCACGGGACTCCCGATTTGAGTGTACGACGTAAAGTTGCAAAAAATTAGCCTTAAGCATAAAAACATGCCATCGAATGGTGAAAACGTAAAACAGCCTTAAAACGGTCCCGTAAGAGCCACGAACACCTCGCACGGGACCAATGTGACTCGTAAGAACAGACGGCGTAGTCCCGAGGCTCCCGATGGGAGTGTACGACGTAAATTTGCAAAAAAATAAACTTAAGCATAAAAACATGCCATTGAATGGTGAAAACGTAAAACAGCCTTAAAACGGTTCCGTAAGAGTCACGAACACCTCGCACGGGACCAATGTGACTCGTCGGAACCGATCGCGTAGGCACGGGACTCCCGGTTTGAGTGTACGACGTAAATTTGCAAAAAATAGACTTAAAGCATAAAAACATGTCATCAAAGGGTTAAAACGTAATACAAACCCAAAACGGTCCCGTAAAAGTCACGAACACCTCGCACGGGACCAATGTGACTCATAGGAACCGACCGCGTAGGCACGGGACTCCCGGTTTGAGTTTACGACGTAAATTTGCAAAAAAATAGACTTAAGCATAAAAACATGCCATCGAAGGGTGAAAACGTAAAACAGCCTTAAAACGTCCCGTAAGAGTCACGAACACCTCGCACGGGACCAATGGGACTCGTAGGAACCGATCGCGTAGGCACGGGGCTCCCGATTGGAGTGTACGACGTAAATTTGCAAAAAAATATACTTAAGCATAAAAACATGCCATCGAAGGGTGAAATCATAAAACAGCCTTAAAACGGTCTCGTAAGAGTCACGAATACCTCGCACGGGACCAATGTGACTCGTAGGAACAAACGGCGGCTCCCGATTGGAGTGTACGACGTAAATTTGCAAAAAAATAAACTTAAGCATAAAAACATGCCATCGAAGGGTGAAAACATAAAACAACCTTAAAACGGTCCCGTAAGAGTCACGAACACCTCGCACGGGACCAATGTGACTCGTAGGAACCGACCGCGTAGTCACGGGACTCCCGGTTTGAGTGTACGACGTAAATTTGCAAAAAAATAGACTTAAGCATAAAAACATGCCATCGAAGGGTGAAAACGTAAAACAGCCTTAAAACGGTCCCGTAAGAGTCACGAACACCTCGTACGGGACCAATGTGACTCGTAGGAACAGACGGAGTAGTCTCGGGGCTCCCGGTTGGAGTGTACGACGTAAACTTGAGAAAATACCGATTAGGGCGAGGCACTTGTCGCTCGTCCCTTCTTTACGAAAATACCGATCTTTATGCTTTTTTCGAAAACAAAAGTTTCTCGTCAACCTAAAAACGGAGGAGTTCCCTCACTCCAACCGGTATGCATATATATACTGCATATACTAGTATATATACGAGTATATATACATTATATATATGCATATATATATACTAGTATATATACTGTATATATAGTATATATATGCAGTATAATATACAGTATATTACTGCATATATATACTATATATATAGTATATATACTGGTATATATATGCATGTATATAACTGCATATATATGCATGTATATAACTGCATATATATGCATATATATACTGTTATATATGCATATATATAACTGTATATATGCATATATATACTGGTATATATATGCATATATATGCATGTATATAACTGCATATATATGCATATATATACTGTTATATATGCATATATATATATATAACTGTATATATATGCAGTATACATACTAGTATATATATACAATATATATACATTATATATGCATGTATATAATTGTATATATATGCATGTATACAACTGCATATATATGCATATATATACTGTTATATATGCATATATATATATATAACTGTATATATATGCATATATATGCAGTATATATATACAGTATATATACTAGTATATATATGCAGTATATATACATTATATATGCATGTATATAACTACATAACCCTAATTAGGGTTGCATGGCTTCCATTCTTCCCTTTCCTTCTTCGTCCATAACCCCTAAACCTCCTGACCCTCCAAATCCTTGGCATAAATCCTTTGCTAGCATTTTGAAAGAACAATCTCCTTCCCATGCATTCAATATCAAACCTCTCTCAAAATATAAGGGTGAACCAACAATTATTTTCTCCCAAGAAGAAGTTGACACTCTTTCTGCTCCTTTCAAGCATGCCCTAGTTGGAAAGTTCTCACATGGAAGGCCATCAATGGAGTTTATTCGAAAAAACTTTGAATCTTTTGGTTTAAAGGCTGCATATCATATTGGTCTTATTGATCATAAACACATCCTTATCAGAGTCAACTGCCAAGAAGATTTTATGAGGCTTTGGATGAAAGATCAATGGTATATTGGTAAGTTCCCTATGAGGACTTTTAAATGGTCTCCTTTATTTAGATCTGATCAAAAAAGTCCCCTTGTTCCCATATGGTTACAATTTCCAGGTTTACCTATTCATCTTTTTGCCAAAGAACCATTGTTTTCGTTGGCTCAAGCAGTTGGAAATCCTCTTAAGATTGATCAATCCACAGAAAATATTCACAGACCTAGTGTGGCTAGAGTGTGTGTAGAATTGGATCTGCTAAAGCCACGACCCTATAGGATTTGGATAGGGAGTGGTGATGTTGGTTATTGGCAATCCATCGAATATGAAAACATGCCTTCTTATTGTTCTCATTATTTCAAACTTGGGCATCAAGAAGGAAATTGTATGTTTAAGAAGGAGATCAATAATAAACCTGACAAGAATGGCAAGGAAGTTGTTGAACAATATATGCAACCTTTAAAGAAGTCAGCTAAATTTCAAGAATCAGTTTGGAAGTATAGACCTATAGAAAAGGAGTCAGAGAAGCATCCTGTCTTGAAGTTTCAATCAGAAGCCTCTACCAGTTTAACCAAGAATTTTCCCATTGATACTGAAGAACCAGTAATAAGAATGCAAGTTGAAGATATAGACAAACAATTAAGGTCTCCTAATCAGAATGGTATTGTGACAATTGCAGAAGTAAATGATGATTGTAAAGAGGATACTGAAGAAGAGGAAGGGGAATGGAATGAAGACAGCATGGAGGAATTGAACATTGGAAAATTACTATCAAAGAATGGGATCAATTTAGGTGCTGAAAAGTATTACAGTACAGGAGCTAAAATGGATAAGGTGAAATATAAAGGTCAAAATTCCAAGAGGGGGTACCACTCAGATAATGAAAAGTCTGCTATCCAGGAAAAATCTGACTGGGAGGATTTGAATATGTTCTCAGCTTTGTTGACAGAAAAAATGGATAATAAGGAGAGAAAGGAGAATAGTACAGAGAAACCTATGGTGATATTTCGAAAGAAGACTAAAGCCAAAGGAAGTAAGAAGGTGATCACAGCCAAAAGAAGGGTTACCAGATCTGCTACTAGAGGTTCCAAGCACGTTTGCCATATCCAATCTCAATGATTTAAGGAATAGTATGGAATGCTCGAGGAGTGGGGAATAAGCCTACAAAAAGAAGGATTAAAAAACTTTGTAAGAATAATAACCTTTCCTTTTTAGCCATTCTTGAACCCTTGGTTGTTAGTTCTAAAATAGAAGATATCAGGAGACTTATAAGTTTTGAGGGCTGTTGCTTTAATAGGTTAAATAAAATTTGGTGCTTCTGGAGACATGGTATTCAATGTGAGGTTTTGGTAGATGGGGATCAAAATTTGCTGCTTAAACTTGATCATCCAAACTTAAACAATCAGATATGAGTTAATTTAGTTTATGCTAAATGTACTAGACTGGAAAGAAGGGATCTTTGGGATTCTTTAGCATACAGTTCTTCTCTGTGTAATGATTATCCTCTCATTGTCATGGGGGACTTCAATATAGTTAGTACAAGTACAGAAAGGGCTGGGGGTGCTGATATTGATCTTGGGGGTGGTTCTGAGTTTAACTCTTGCTTGATTAGCTGTTCATTGCAGGATTTGGGATATACTGGATCTAAATTCACTTGGGCTAAAAGTGTCAATGGGAATATGATGTTTGAGAGACTTGATAGAGGATTGGTTAATCCTTCCTGGTTGGATTATTTCCCGAATTCCTCCATTACTCATTTGCATAGAAACTGTTCTGATCATAGTCCATTATTACTATCTATTCAAAGTCAGTTTGATTCCTCATCTAAACCATTTAGATTTCTAAATATGTGGAGTTCTCATGATGGTTTTATCAATTTAGTCCCAAGCTCTTGGGCAGTAGCTGCTACAGGTAGACATATGGATGTATTTTCATTCAAGCTTAAAAGACTGAAAGCAGCTTTGAAAAGCTGGAATAGAGAGGTTTTTAAAAATGTTTTTGAAGAAATCTCCATTATGGAGGACAATTTAATCCAAGAAGAGCTAAAGTTAGAATCTGATAATAGTGGAGCTCAAAGGCAGATCTATTCTAAAGCCAAGGCAGACCTCAATGCTGCTATGGCCAAAGAGGAAATGCTCTGGTTTCAGAAATCAAGGGGTGATTGGATAAGTAATGGAGATAGAAACACAAAATTCTATCATGCTCAGGTGCATAACAATAGAAGAAGACAAGGCATACATGCTATAAAAGATGATGAGGGGAGAATCAAAGAGACTAAAGAAGACATTGCTAACCAGTTTATATCTTATTTTTCAAATTTGTTTTCTGCAGGTCCTCTTGAAGATAATGGACTTCTTGAAGTTATCCCAAAGTTATTGACAGAGGAGATGAATAGTATTCTTATTTCTATTCCAGAAGAAGCAGAAATTTTGAATGCTATAAAAATTATGAATCAGAATAGCTCAGCTGGATGTGATGGCTATAATGGTTATTTCTATGTGAAGTGTTAGGATATAATCAAGCAGGATCTTGTGAATGCTATCCAAGCATTTTTCTTAGGAGCTGACATTCCCAAATCTTGGAGTTATACTATGATTTGTCTTATTCCTAAAGTTCATAGACCTATGTTCTGCAAGGATTACAGACCTATAAGTCTTTGTAACTTTAGTTACAAGATAATCACTAAGATTATTAACTCCAGACTTAGCCCTATGCTTCCATCTATTATTTCTTGCAATCAATCAGGATTTGCGCAAGGGAGACACATTCTTGATAACATTCTGTTAGCTTAAGAGATGATGCAATTTATTGATAGAAAAGCTACTGGAGGTAATGTGGTGTTGAAACTTGACTTGGCTAAAGCATATGATAGAACTTCATGGCATTTCTTAATTAAATCTCTCAGAGCTTTTGGATTCTCAGAGACTTTTATTGATCTAATTTGGAGATGCATTTCTTCAACCTGGTTTTCTATAATTATCAATGGGCAGCCTATGGGATTCTTTCAACCTTCCAGAGGAATTAGGCAAGGGGATCCTATTTCCCCAAGCCTTTTCGTTATCATGGAAGAAGCTTTTAGCAGAGGATTGCATAAGCAGATGTTGGCAGGTTCTATTGCTCCTTTCTCTCACCCTAGAGGATGTCCTTTAATTAGCCATCTTGGGTATGCTGATGATTTAATTATTTTCTCTAGAGGTACAAAGCACAGTCTTAAAAACCTTATGAAATTTATTGAATGTTATGAGAAGGAATCAGGTCAACTCTTTAATAAAGAGAAATGTTGCTTCTCCTTAAGCTCTAAAGCTTCTGTGACTATCAGATCCAGTATTGCAGCCTGCACAGGTTTCAAATTTTCTAATGGCTATATGAGATATCTTGGTTGTCCTCTGTTCAAAGGAAGAATGAAAGCTATGTACTTTGAATCTCTAATTCATTCTATTGCATCCAAAATTCAGAGTTGGAAGTCTAAATTTCTTTCTTTAGCTGGTAGAGTTACTCTGATCCAATTTGTTTTAAATTCTATCCCTGTCTTTACTTTATTTGCTTTACAGCCTCCTAAATTGGTGATTAAATCAATTATTCAATTGATTAGTTCATTCTTTTGGGGAATAAATAAAGATTATGGGAAAAAATTTCATTGGATCAAGTGGGATTCTATTTGTTTTCCAATAAAAGAAGGTGGATTAGGCATAAAAAATTTGGAGTATATCAAAGAAGCTTCTAACATCAAATTGGCCTGGAATATGAAGAAGAATACTAGCTTATGGGCTAAGTTTATGAATGCTAAATATTCTAATGTTCCTACTGGAAGTGGATCAATGACATTTAGAAGAATCAGGTCTGCTTGGAATATAATGGAGGCTAATTCTTTATGGTTAGATAATGGTCTGTTTTGGCAGCCTTCTTCTACTGGAAAGTTCACATTTTCATCAGCTTATGAGATTATTAGAAAGCATAAATTGTCATCTTTAGCATTTAACTATATATGGGATCCTAATATTCCTCCTAATATATCTACTTTTATGTGGAAAACATTATCTAAATGTGTTCCTGTTGAAGATCTTATTCAAAAGGTGGGAGTGAAATTAGCATCAAGATGTCAATGCTGCTATAAGGAAGGGGAATCTCTGAATCATCTCTTTATATCTGGTCCTATAGATGCAGAAGTTTGGAATCATTTTTGCTGCTTACTGGGAGTTACTCCTAGACCATCCACTATTCATAGCTCGATAATTCAATGGTGGTTACATTCAGGAAATTCTCATATATCTCAGTGGCTTCATAAGATCATTCCAGTCACTATTATCTGGGAAATTTGGATTGCCAGAAACAAAGCTCTTTTTGAAGGTATATCTATGAGAGCTAACATGATTTCATCTAGAGTAATATCTAGAATTGCAGAGGTATTCCAACATTCCAAAATCAAAGGTGGGAGAAATGATGTATGCAAGGAGGTTATCAATGTCTTTTCTCTTAATTTCAAGATTTCCAATTCTTCTTTTATATTTATGCCTTGGAAATGTCCTCCAAAAGGTAGATTCAAACTCAACTGTGCTGCCAAGACAGGGAACAATATGGGTATTGGCTCTATTATTCGAAATGATACGGGTCAATTCATTTGGGCTTTCTCAAATGCTTTATCCACAAATTCATCGATTGAAGCTCAAGTTCATGCTATTTTGGTTGGGATCAAGTTTTGCAAGGAGAAGGGTTTTTCTAACATTGACATAGAAGTAGAGTCTGAAAATATTCTTCAATGTTTTATTTCTTCTTCTACAGCTCAGTGGCGTATAAGGACTGAAATTTCTGAAATCAATGAATTTCTCTAAACTAATCAATGCTTCATCAAGTTATGTTCATCAGAAGCCAATAAAACTGCAGAGTTTCTTGCCAATCATGGATCCTATCATCAAAGCTCTTTTAGCTTTCAAAATTATTGTGATCTCCCTAGAGAGATTAAAGCTTCTATTTTAGTAGTTTCAGAAAAGGTCTTTGTTTGAAAAAAAAAATATATATATATATATATATATATATATATATATATATGCATATATATAACTGTATATATATGCATATATATCAGTATATATATGCATATATATACTGCATAACGATTGGTTTGCACTTGAAACAAACATATATTTTAGCACACTAGTATTTTGACATCTTCTGTCTGGGATTGGTAAAATATTAGTTCAAGTTGGTTTGTTAGGTAGGGACTAAAAATTGTTAAAAAATGTTAAAATGAGTAGGAACTAAAAATTATATATATATATATATATATATATATATATATATATATATATATGCATATATATAACTGTATATATATGCATATATATCAGTATATATATGCATATATATACTGCATAACGATTGGTTTGCACTTGAAACAAACATATATTTTAGCACACTAGTATTTTGACATCTTCTGTCTGGGATTGGTAAAATATTAGTTCAAGTTGGTTTGTTACGTAGGGACTAAAAATTGTTAAAAAATGTTAAAATGAGTAGGAACTAAAAATTGTTACGTATCCATTAACACTAGTATTGTTAAAAAATGTTGGTTTGTTACGTAGGAACTAAAAATGAGTGAATATTGATCACAAGTTTTTAAGGGTTAAAAATTGCAAAACAAGTAAAACTAACTTTTTTGTTTTGTTTCTTATATTTTTTTGCAGGTTAACATTTTAGGGGTATATTTTATTCGCGTGAAACACATGAACGAAGCAATGGTTTGCGACAGGTAAATTTTTTATTTATTATTGTTGTTGATATGCAAGATTGTTTTTTTTTACTGGTCGTGCGGGCTTTTGTGTTGATTAAACAGGTTGGTTTTCATGTATAAACAAAGGAGACTCTGCCAAATTTTTTTTAAAAATTGTAATGAATTGTTGATTTGGGAGATTTTTCAATTTTTTTATGGCCGTGCGGGCCTTTGTGTTCATTAAACAGGTTGGTTTTCATGTATAAACAAAGGAGATTTTGTCGAATTTTTTTAAAAATTGTAAAGAATCGTTGATATGCGAGATTCTTATAGCTGTGCGGGCTTTTTATTGATTAAAAAGGTTGGTTTTCATGTATAAACAAAGGAGATTTTGTCAATTTTTTTTAAAATTTGTAAAAAGTTGGTGGTACGATTAACTAATATATTTGGATATTTTATTTTACTATAATATTATTTTGATAAAATGATTATTTATTGATTGCAGGTTGTGCACAAGAAGTTGAAGAGACGGGATTTTGAGTGTCTACTATATGCGACACTAAGAGAAGTTTTTGAAGCGTGACAACCATATTTATCATCTTAATTTAGGGATGATATTTTTTTGACAGTTGTATATCTTATTAATTAGTATGATTTTGTACTCATTTAAATATTTCGACTTGAATGTAGTTTAATGGAAGAAATTGTTATTAGATACGTGCTTCAATGAATGTGGTCGATATATTGTGTTTTTGATCGGATGATTTGATTTGTAATGCATATTAGACCTCAATTATTATTGCAACATAAAACATATAATAATATAACTATTTACGATAATTTTTTATTTATTAATTGGGACGGTTATAAACCGTCCCTAATACTTATTTGTATTAATTGAGAATACCTTTTGGGACGATTTTTACCGTCCCTAATACTCATTTTTGCATCAACTGAAATTACCTTTAGGGACGGTTTTTATCGTCCCTAATTGGGTTGCCAGAATCTCAGTAGTATTAGGGACGATTTATCCGTCCCTAATACTATTGGTGGGAGCGGGGATTTTTTCGCGGGAACACTATTTGGGACGGTAAAATCCGTCCCTAATGTCAAATGCAGAGTGTTCATGAATTAAAATTTAGGACGGAAAAATCCGTCCTTAAAATATTTAGGACGCCTAGTATAAGGGATGGATTTTTGCCGTTGCAAAAACCGTCCCTAATACTCTTTAGGGACTGTTTTTGTACTTTTAGGGATGGTTTTTTACCGTCCCAAATACTCATTTTTCTTGTAGTGAAAGCGATATATCATTCATGTGGGGGATTGTTGGAAAATTGGACTTGAATTGGGTTTCAGAAAGCTGTCCAGAATTTTCTGGACAAAATTTTGAGCAACTTTGAGCTCAAATTTAGGTGGGACCCACACTACGAAAATCGTGGGACCATATACGAACGCGTTCACCTCCGCAAGGAGATTAACGTAGTATATTCATACGTCCAATTTTAATAAGTTATGAATGATAAATATGTCCCCAAGGTGACTCACAAAGCAATGAAAGTTAATGAATTGGGTGTGTTTTAACTCTTGCCCCACATTGGAAGAGTAGTGGAAATTTGATGAGTTAATAACACCCCAAGTATGGACTAAGGCTTGGATGCCTTGGGGTATCCCAACTCTTTGAAGGGGAGATGACCTAAGCTATGCACGGGTTGACTTTCGGTCAAAAGTCCACGTGCGCGCGTCCGGCTCGGCTCGGCTCGGTTCGGGCTCGGGCTTGGGCTTATAAAAATCTCCTACATTTTTGGGCCGAATTTATTTAACTTTCTGGGCTTTAATTATTAATTAATTACGAAATTAGTTAATTAATTAATAAACTGTTGGCAGTTATTGCCAACAGTCAACTGTTAATTTCGTTTAGCTGATTAACTATTTTTGACAGTTAATTTCGGTTGACTGTTCCAACAGTCAACAAAAAAGCTATAAATTAAACATTTCTCCTACAGAATTGACTACTGAAAAAATTGCCCTCCAATAATTCCGAATTTATGCTGCATCTTTTCCCAAAAAAATACAAACTTTTCTACTGCTACTGCATACATTCCTGCCTATCATTCTTTGGTCTGGTTGAGTATAAACACATAATTGTGTTCGAAGAAATTAATCATTGTTGTGCTGCTTGATTAATTTGGAAATCCGTTCTATCTTGGGAGACAATTATTCATTACCTTTGGCACCTTGTGGAGGGAATAAATTTGTCTTAAGGAGAATGTTCTAAACATGGCTCGGATTACTTTTTCTATTCTAATATTATTTCTGCAAATACAAGTAAGTATTTCATTTCTGTAATTTTATTTTATTTCTGTAATTATATTATAATTAATAATTCTGTACTTTTGTATTTATTAAACAGTAGACATAACATTAAGAATATCCACAACGACAAAGTCAAATAGACTCAGTCCTATACTCAGTTCTACATTAGTCCTTCCTGTTTCTACAACAGCTATACAACATCCATTCAACCACACAACCTCAACCCTATTATTTCTCATAGTTAGTTGCCAACGTCTACTTCCTAGTTTACCTCTTTTTATCAGTTATAACCATACTCTATTTAGATGACTCATTATCAATGCAAACATATCATTGAGAGTGTTACAAAGAAACATTTTTTAACTTGATTTTCTATAATGTGCATGTCTTATACCCTATCTTCTTTTAATAGATGTACTTAAAACTGAAAAGAAAAGTCTTTCATTGATAAGTTTCTTAAAAAAGTCAATAATATTTTCCCTTTACAGGATTTCTTAACACGCTAAGTAATTTTAGATATTGAAGATGTAAAACCCAAAACTTTGATGTAGAACTTGTTATTAGCAATATCACTATTAATTATTGAATATCTTAGCTTAGGACTGGACTTATTTGTAAGTAGTGCTCTATTATGTTAATTTTGAGACTTGACATTGTGGCAATCTTTGAACAACTCCTATTAATCAAGGTCGTAAATATATATTAGTAGTTAGGCAATTTCAATTTCAATATGAATACTAAAGCTTACCTTATTATACTTTTGACCTCCCACCCATCAATTGTCTTACATGCTCAAGGGTCATAAAAAAATCACAAATTTTCAAATTTTGTCTTTTCTTATAGCACTTTAAGGTGGGATTCATTTTGATTCTACAAGTTCTACACCATCTAGTCTTAACCCAACCAAATTTCGTAATAATTTACTTCATCTTCTAATTACATTTTCACTTTTTCAGCGTTGAAAAAACTAAAAAAAAAAACGGTTAACATTTGGGAATATTGATAACGTTGGTACAAATTTTAAGGACATGTTATTGTTAATTTATATTAGTCTTGCGTGTATACCAACAAATGGATTTTTAAATAAGATTTTTTTTTCATTTAGCATTTGACTCTTATTACTTATTTGTTACTATACATTGGTTGTGTAGATTTTCATTCAATGAGGTTTGTCGCCTAAAATGATTTCAGTGGCAATACATAAAATGTTGCATGTATTAAATAATTGGAGGGGACCAAAACCCAATTCACCGTAACCATTTAACATCACTATTTATTATTGTTATTGTTTATTATTATTGTAAATCCCCAATTGTCAATATATTAACATGGATACATAAATTTTGTATATGTTCCTAAGTTGCATAGTTTCCTTTTACATTTGTGAACTATTGTGGTTCTGTTAATGTAGGGATTTTAATACTCACTCCATGATAAGAGGTTGTTCTATTTTCACCATGAGTCATCTAGAAAAAAAATTGAGTAATGCATAAAGAATAGAAGGAGGATAAAATATATTCATTGTTTGAACTTTAAGAAATATCAAAATACATCTCCCTCTTTTTCTCAAATGGGAACTTATTATGTTTGTTTAATTTAAATTACATTGCAACACCATTTATTAGGATTTATTACAAGACATATTTAGCTTAACAAAATATCTATCACTCAAAACAAATTTCTACTTTTCATAACCCTAAGTTACACGTGCATTTCCAAGTGATAAAAAAGGTTTATAAAAACTATCACCTTTGGCCTTTTTTTTTGCTGTAAGAATGAAATAAGGGAGTGTTTGCCTTATAAAATTTATATGTTTCATTTATACTAAATTCCTATGTTATTAATGGTATAATACCAGAAACCCCATAAATCAACATGGCAAATGCACCTTAAGTTGTATTTTTTACTTTTTTTTTATGAAATATGATTTAATTAAACCTAGAGCAAAAGCCCAGAAAGATACAAACAAATAACAAAGCCCAAAGATTGACCTAACAAAGGCAACATATTTCCAAAATGGGGCACGCATACCCAAAAGAAAACTCAGAAAGACCTCAATAAAATCCAACCCAATATACACCGGACTCAACAAAACCCAACCCAAACAACAATCAAAAGCCACACGTGATAGCAAAAACACGCTTGGACCGCAAGTCCAACCCCCTAAAATACAATACGTA
Organism: Sambucus nigra; assembly: GCA_949130495.1. Lineage (NCBI taxonomy): Eukaryota > Viridiplantae > Streptophyta > Magnoliopsida > Dipsacales > Adoxaceae > Sambucus > Sambucus nigra. The sequence goes on from OX422208.1 coordinate 359,325,480, forward strand.
GCCCCACCGTTTAGAGGACCAATTAAAAAATAATCTTAGCAGACAAAATACACCTAAACCAAATTACATTCCATCAGTATACATAATTCATCAGACGATTTGTGAGAGAAAAAAAATACCAATACCATTGAGCTTGTTCAACTTCAAGCTAACGTCAAAACCTCCCCAGCTTCTATTCCATGGAAAAAAAAATACCCCATAACCTCACAAACCAATGCTACATCCACAAGCAAGCCACTACCTCTGAAGACCCTAAGACCAGACTTTTGAAATCCGAGACTACCAGGAGAAAAGAAGGGAGAGTAACAAATTAAATCTTGAAAACATCCTCAGAGAAACAAAGAGCAGGGACATCCATCCTCAGAGCAAAACACGAAGACCATAAATTTCATCCATATTGGCCAAAACTACCGAGGCCATCTCAAAATCAGCAGTTACATCACCAAAAAATCCCAAGCATCACACACCATGCATACAAGTACTAGATGCTAACGATATAGACAGAAAAACCCACATACAAAGCTTCCACATAAAGGAGATGAAGATCAGGGCAATCAACTCAACAAAGCCTTTTTCCAATTATTTGGGTCGACTACATGAATCCTATTTTTCCATTCTATTTTGTCGAGTGCAATATCTTCAGTTAAACCACATGATATCATGTCCATTTTTATGATATCCCACCAAGTCAATTTAGCCCTACCTCTGCCCCTTGTGTTACAACGTCCATTTAAAAAACAAATAACTCTAACCACCGGTACACTATACAACACAAAAACAAATTTTTTCTTATCTCGGGAGTGTGAAGAACATCTTTGAGGATATCAATCTTTCCCGAAGTGAACTTTAATTTCATATTTCCAGTACCATTAACCTCAGTGGAGTGAGAATCACCCAACAACACCTTCTTATCTGCAGTCTCAGAATAAGTCTTAAACAGAGTATGGTCATAAAAGATATGGCGGGAAGCTCCAGTAATCAACCACCACCCTTCGGCACCGCTAACCATGTTGATTTCTGAAATCATAGCACATAGGTCCTCTTCGGTCAAATTCTCTTGTGCGTGTGGCACATTGCGACATTTGCGAGTCATATGGCCAGGCTTGCCACACTTGAAACAGAGAAATTGTCTCGAGTTGCTAAACTATCCATTTTCAGGGTTCTTATTCTTATTCTGAGTCGGAGTCTGAAATCGAGTCTGATTTTTAAAATTATATTTTATATTTTTTCCGTTTGCCTTTAAAACAACTAGAGTGTGGCTCTTTTCTGATTTTTGTTCTTAGACACAACAAGAATTTCATCTTTGTAGTCATGTTTTCGGGATTCCTCCTCAATTCTCAATTTAGTAATGAGTGACTCTAGTGAAAATTCTTTAGACTTATGCCTCAAAATATTTTTGAACTCTTTGAACAGTGGAGGCAATTTATCAATAATCACAGCCACCTGAAATTGCGCATCTAAAGCCATGCCCTCGGAAATAATTTCATGGGCAATCATTTGCAAATCATGGGCTTGAGCAATAACAAATTTGTCATCCAGCATTTGAAATGTCAAATAACGACTGACGACATATTTTTTAGCACCCGCCTCCTCCGTGTCATATTTTTTAAACAATGCATCGTAAACATCTTTTGCAGTTTTATAATTGGCATAATAGTCATAAAATTCGTCACTTAGAGCATTCAAAATATAGTTCTTGCCCATAAAATTATTTTCCTCCCAAGTTCTAATTGTTTTGCTTTCCTCAATAGTAGGTGGATTATTTACTATGGGTTTGTCAAATTGAACACACGATGCGACTTTTTTCGTAGTTAAATAAAATAACAATTTTTTGCTCTGACGTTTAAAATGGGTGCCTTCATATTTGAAAGGCTTGTTAAGGTTGCTAGAGTTAGTTTCGTCCATGGCAGAATAGTAATCACCTTAAAATTGTTGTTGCAGCAATTTAAATGCAGAATTAAGCAAGGAACAAAATTACCCAATTAGGAGCCGAGACAAAAAAAAAAAAGAAATTCGGAACCGGACAGTCTAAAATTATGGCTGAGTCGCGAACAATGTTGCTCTCTTTAAGGTGTTTCGCGGCGCTGCCCAAAGTGTGTTGACAGTCTTAGTAGCCTCGTCACCCCCAGGATAAAACAACCCCAAAAAATATGAAACGGTAGCACGAACCAGATTCATTCAATGAACACCCATTCTAAAATATATTTGTTGCTCGATTCTGTGTAGTATAATTAATCCGGGGGAAGATTAATTATTTCTGTGGTATTATAATTATCCAGGGATGAATAATTATTTATAATTCTGTATAAAAAAAATTCTGAGAACTGTTTATAGTCTGGAAGCTGCGTGTAAAAACGAAGGTATCAACCTCCTTTTATTGGGAAAAAATAATGAGGTTACTGGGCACACAACGTGGAGAGAAAACTGGAAAAATGTGGGCAAGTGGAAGACTTTTTCAACAGTTAAAGAAGTCACGTTTTCAATTTTTTTCGAAATAAAAAAAAAATGTTAAAATATAATTTTTAAGGCCCAATAAACGTCACTTTATTTTCCCAAAGACGGACGGACGACGGCGGCGCTCGTGACTTGGCCCAATAAGTCTCCCAACCATACGAACAAAACATTGAATGCCCAAAGGGCTTACCATTTAGACTTACAAAAAGGGTATATTAACACAACCCATTTTCTCCAACCCACCGATGTGGGACAAAAAGAAAACTCAATTTTCAACTTTTGTAACTTAATAGCTTAGACAACTGTTTTCCAACACTTACCATCTTTAGCAATCCTCCAACTAACCCAGTCTTCAAAATTACCTTGAGGTATGAAGAGAGTTTCGGAGAGATCCACCAAACCCTTTGAGATAGGTCTAGAGAAAATCCAACCATCTTCATTTAAATTAATTTAAAGGATTTAGCTTTCACATTACTCACTGCATCATAAACAATTCTATTCCCATAGAAATTGAGTAGAAGGCCCTTTTCATGCCAATTATCTAACTAGTAGAATGTCTTATTACCTTTCCCAATATGATGTTTAATAATAAATAAATAAATCGTTATACACTAACTTTTATTTAGCATAAAAATAACACAAATCTTAATTTCAAAATATTTTTATACACTAACTATTATTTACCATAAAAATTGTTAACCCTAACAACTATATTGAAAATTTCCAAGTACTATAGTTAATGTGATTAAACCAAAGAATTAAAATAATTGTAATATTAATTTTTTTAGCGAGTTATCAGATTAAGATTAAGGACGAAAATATACAATGCACCATAATACTGTCTTAGAATTTGTCATGTCTGGACGTGGCACTCAAATGCTAATAAAAACTTGTCTATTAGTTCAACTAAGCTGACAAATGAAATGCCAAGGAATTCAATATATGTCATATCTTAGGCTAGGGTGAACTAAACAATTTCCTAAATATAAGAGGGTAGAGGAGATAAGTGTAAAATTGAGTATTTGAAAAAGAATCCATTGAAACATTATAGGGACCCCCTAAAGAATACATTGTAGGTAAAAAATGCTTGGCAGTTGTTTGTATTGCTGAACAACTCTGGAGTTATGATATAACTCAAGAGGGTAGAGTAGTTAATGGTCTCATGACTAGTCCATATGATAAGTGACAGTATCTTTCAAAACACTTATTTAATGTAGTTATTCACAGCCTTTCGCCCTTCGGTGAAGGGATATGATGTGTAAAGAGTTATTTTAAAATTATGGAGGAGTCCAACCTGAGCAAGGGAGTGCTATCAGTGCAGTTTCTAATAAAAAAATATGCAATGTTCAACACAAAAGTTCATTACGTTTTCAACAAAGGTGATGAAAGTTGTGTGTCAAAAATTTATTGTCTTAAAGAATAAGAGTCTTAACGGTTCAGCTAGAGTATAACATAGGGAATACATGATTAAAAAAATAGAAGCGAAAAAAAATAAGGCCAGGTATGCCATAATTTTTTAAACACCCAGACTCCTCATACACTCATTTACTCAACACTCTCTTATTATTAAATTTTCGCGCTAGCGGCACCCCACCCCCACCCACCCTTCTCGTGCCGAAGCTCTAGGGTGGGTGGGAGAGGTGGGGGGAAAATGGGGAGATTTTGTAAAGATTAAGAGAGAGAAATAGGTAAATGGCTTTGTTTATATCCTTAAATGTATTTATTTTTTGGATGTACTTAAAAATATGAAACATTATAAACAATAATTATGGAAATATTTCTCAGTCTATGGGAATTTATTATTTATCTAATGTATGTACATAAAAAAAATTGCGTACTGTATTTAACAATCTCACAATCCAAAAGTTTAATATAATGATAACTAAATCACAGACGAAGGAGGTTACTCTTTGTCAAAAATCAAATATAGTCACGACAAAGTGATCATGGTTACCGTGACTCAGTCTGCGACAACATCCAGGGGTAATCTCTACAACATGTTGGTCATGGTAAAGAACCGTGATCATTGTGGTCGTGGTCCAAAACCGTGACCCAGTCATGACCTTTGTGGCGGGAAAATTGATGCCAAGTCTGTCACGGAACCGGTCACTATCTATAACCGTGACCATTAGCTAGAGACAGTGACCAATATGTGTGAAATATGCTCACAGTTTATAACTGTAACTCGCAACCGTGGCATATGTGAAATTAAAAATGATCACAAAAATGGGGTTACGGTTCTAGATCGTAACCAAGTATAGGGGAATTTTAGGGGTCACGGTTCCAGACCATGACCACTCTGACTGACCATGACTAGTTAATTTAATTCAAAATGGTCATGAACCAGGTCACTGGCCTGAACCGTGACCCCATTTCAGGTTTAAATAGAACCCTAATAGGTTTTATTTTATTTCCAACATTTCTCTTTGTGTGTGTGTGTGTGTGTGTGTGTGTGTGTATGTATGACCAACCTTCTCCACCACCGTCCCTCCTCTCTCTCATTCAGGTCACTTTCTCTCATTGTATATGTATTTTTTGGTAAAATGTAAGTGGATATATAAATCAAAAGGAGAATATACAATAAATTACAAAAGTGAATCAAGGCTAAAATCCAAAAGCCATTAGGCCCTAAAAGACCCGACAAAATAATCTAAACAACCATATCTACCCCACAAAACTAACCCAACATATAGGGTAGAATCTTCCGACCATGTGTATGGCTCGAAAAAAACCCTAAAGTGGAAACGTATACTTATAGATAGTTCAATGCATAACAAATTACAAACTCTATCAACTTAAAACTTTAAACCAGAGATCGAATCCACTTAACGCAAAATCTCAACACTCTAGCTTCAAACTCTCCTAAGATCCTCGAACTCAGACCCAACAAATCTCAAAACCTAAAAATCAAACTCAACCAATTGAGGCATCAAGGATCTTAGGAGCAAACGAATTCAACATGCAAGAAACAATAGAGAATGTTGATAACAACCCACACGATGAGGTATGTATTTGATCTTAACCAAGATATTTACCATATTTATATGATGGATCTAGTAAATTAATAGAACTTCATAAAAAATAAAAGACCAATATGATATCCATCCAAAGATCTATTCCCAAACCATGAACATCGCGAGCATCGAACCTATAACTAGACGCGGATGATCTAAACTCCGAATTAAGAAAATGATACACTCCAGGTCACATCGAACTTCTTCGATCTCAGCTCATATTAATATATCTACAACTATTTTAACTAGATCTATCACATCTAAACATTTTGAACACACAATAGCAACAAAAGGAACATTAATTTGAAGATCCAAAGAAAAACCATGAAACTCTAAGTACACAAGTAGGATCGAGTAAATCCAGATAACCACATCTACATCTCATTTGTACGATTAATCACACCTGGATATAAAAAAAGGGACTACTAGAAATAACCCACCATAAAACGAACATATATTTACTTGATCTTCCAAGCAGGTAACAACGAATAAGATCTATAATGTCTAAACATCCATATAAACTGATATCGATTTATTTAATGCATGGTCCAAGAGGAAACATTCGTCCACCAAGAGGAACCAGTCATCAAGGATCTTCAACCCCACCAACAAACCAAAAGGCAACTCACACGAACAAATTCTTCAAAATCATCCACCCATAAGATTTTGAACTCATGTTTTTTACTTTATGTAGGATCCCAACAAAAATTCGGAGAATCTGAAGATGATGAAAACTCAACATGACTGATTTCCTAAGACCCCTTTTTATCTTTCCATATAGAATAGCCTCCATGTTTGAAATTAATTATTTTTTGTTTTATTTCCTTATATGCAGCATGGTCTGTAATAATCTCCCCCATCCCTTTTATCTTTGTGCCCCCTAGAAGAAAATATTATTGACTGCATCTTAAGTAAGGATATCCTCTCTCATCCCCCATATTTGCTAATTCATATTTCCATTGATTTCTGGGAAATTTCCCTAACTAAAAGTTGTAAACTTAATAGATTATTCAATCTTCCTAAAAACCCTATTATTTGTCTCCCTCCAGAAATAAATTTAATTGGTAGATGAGATTCTTCTAATAGTTCTTTGGAATGATTTAGCTTTACTGTCAACTTTAATATCATCAAATTCATGACAATGCATCAAATTTGATCTAAATATGCCATAGTTTTATAAAAACTGCTTCAAACAATAAACTGAGTAATCACACTAGACAATATAAATGGTTAACGTCTTCTTTTTCTTGATCACACAACACACACGTGTCATTATCTGTAACACCCACTTGTAGAGTTTGTCTTTATTTCTAATTTTTCCCATCATACTAACCAAGTAATAAAGGAACATTTTGGAATTTTATGTTTACTTTAAATAATAGGGATCCAAATAGCTTTATTTAATTTTTCTCTCATGAAGTTATAAGTGTTTTTGTAATTAAAAGAACCATCAGCACTAGGGATCCAAGTAAGCCAGTCATCCTTATCAATCTGAGGAGTAATCCTAGTGATATTAATATTAATAAGGTCCTTACTAATCTTCCTCGGAAGTCTCCAATTCCCATTCTCAATATACTTCTAATTCCCCAAAACATCATAGACAACTCTATCACCAAATTGCTCCCATAGGGGCCTCTCTAATGTGACACCCCGCCTAATTAAATATCGAGTGATCAGTCCTTTATTAAATTAAATAGGATTCTCATTTGGTTCATTCTTAGCATCACTGTTGAAAATCATTAATTACTAATCACCTAACATTTAATTAAGCCGGTGTCAAATTTTATATTTTTATTTTACAGATAATGATAAATGGAAATTAGAATAAACCATTCACACAGTAATAGAGTCTAAACCATCGCATAATTTAATAAATAAATAAATAATTGTCTTGCCGAAAAACCATCGGCTACCAAACCTAAATTCAAATAATAAATACAATAGTTAATAAATAAATCCTAACATAAGTCTGAACTGAATAAGTACCGTGGGGGAAATATGCCCAAAGATGAAATACTGAGATAAGGATATCATAATATAGAGATGAACAACTGAGGCTTTCAATCCAAATCTTTCATGCATCCACATATGCGCTGCAGTTGTGCATCCCTGGAACAGATAATCAAGTATGGCGTCCCTGTGGCTAGACACCTAAAAGGTTTTGAAAATATTTTTGGCAAGGGTTGGAACCCCAAACATTTGAAAAATATTTGCAAGTGATTAAGTTTGCAGTAATTAAAATGCATGAATACTTTTCATATTTAAGCTAGTGTCGCACTCCCTTGATTTAATACTCACCCCTCAATTAATGTACACACCTACCACTTTCTTCTTAACCCACCTAGTTACACTACCCCATCTAACTAACCTGATTATGAGCTCTTTATTATCCACTTCTCTAGCGCGAGTACTATTACTATTGATTAATATGTTATTTCACTCAGTAACTCTTTTAATCAAGTCAAATAAACTCATATAACGTTTTCACTTGTTATATAAATAATTTAATTTCACTTCATGTATTTTACCCGCATATAAATATTCACACTATTATATACGTATAATTATACTACAACATTCACACACATGCCATATATAATTGAAAATCTCCTTCTTCTTGTGTTGACTCAATTCTGAGACAAATAATTTTGTGTTCCTACATTTTTTTATTGCGTAAAATCTATTTTTTATAATCCTTAAATCATATTTTCTTATTTGATTTTATGTATAATTTTTTTTTGATAAAATACATTTTGTGTGTATTCTTAAGTTGAATAATTTTTATATTCCAAATTATCTATTTTATTTAACTTTCAGAATTTATAAATATTTTATATATATATATTTATTCTGATTTTTTAATTGGATAAAATGTCAATTGTTTAAACATTAGTTATTGTTTAAATTATTCATTTAATTCAAAAATTAAAACGACAGCTCTCTCTTGTTATTTAGTGTCGTTTTGGGTTATCTCGTGGTTACCGTGTTACTAGTTGGATGTTAGTGTGCTCGAGGACTGATTTGGTCTACTTGAGAATTATTTGGCGTGCAAGTTATGTCATACTTGTCTCCATTATTTTTACCAGTGTGCCCCTTAGTAGGACTTGGAAATTTATGGACCCTGCCCTTTCTTTGGGGCTTTATGTTCGGTCATTTTATCTAAGAAGTCTAGAGGGTTTTGTGTCTCTCTCTCTAAAAATAAAGAGTTTTCGTCACATTTTCTATACCCTATTTCTCTCTCTATAATTTCTATCGAAATACACAAATTCTGGAGAGTTTTTTTTTTGCTGCAAACCTTGTATACATCTTGGGCTTTGAGTTTAGCTGTGAAGATCTGAAATTTTTAGGTTGTGCTGATTTGGAGTTGAATTTTTTTGGCAATTTGTTTGGATCTTGGTTGTTCCTACTTTGTTTTCAGTATTAGATCTTCGTGTTTTGTGGGATTTACGGTTTTTGGCTATTTTTTCGGTGTTGCGTTTTTTGGCATGGAGTCCATTTATTTTTTTAAGTTTTTTTTTGGAGGTAATATCATTTCTCTTTACTCTCTCTCTCTCTCTCTCTCTATATATATATATATCTATATATATATATATATACTTTGTTATATATACATACATACTAATATTTTGTGCGTTTATATATATGTTTAAATTCAGATGTACGAAAAATCTGCTTTTTCATTTTAACTGTTTGTTTTGATAGAAAAACATAATGTGTAAATGTTGCTCAAATCTGATCTCACTCACCTTCAAAAATTAGAATCTATTTAAGTTGAACATTGCTTGTTGTTGTTTGTTATCACAAATTTTTGAGAATTAGATTTTAAAACTTATATTTTAGATCTGTTGAAACAAACTTTTCTTTTGTAGTTTATAACAAAAATTCTATTGTGCTGGTTGTGTGAAATAAATCTTTTTAAAAAACGTTTAGGACTGTTTCGTGTGGTAAGTTAAAACCTTTTTGGATCTAAACTTTTATAAGTTGTTGTTTATTAATAAATCTTGTTTTGTTTGCCTCTGTTTACGAAAACTAGATTTAATTAGTTAATACAAAAATTTTAGTTTACCTATTTTTTTTTACCTTGTTGAGTCATATAAAATTTTCTTGTGTTTGGATGTTCTATGGGATTTATGTTCTAGTCCTTTTAGAACTGAATAGTTTACTTTTTTTTTTTACCGAAGACTCCATTTGTTTTGTTTAAACTAAGGTCCTGTTTGATAGCCATATTTGCCATGGCAAATATGGAATCTTTCTCATTTTTCATCTTTTATACCCATTTGATAGCATTTATTTGCCATGGCAAATAATTCTAAGTTACACTAAGGTACTAACACCTTATGCACAAAAATCAGATTTGTCATGGAATTCAATTCTTTGGGGGGGTAAAGAATTGAATTCCAGCTTTTCAATGGCTTGGAATTCAATTCCAGCCTGTTTCCTGTTCTATCAAACAGGGCCTAAGGTCTTACTGATTTGTTTGGTTTTGGACTTTGAGTCATGTTTGAGTATTTGTTGTTCAGATCCTATTTACACCTATTTCAGCGTGTGTGCACTTGTTAGTCGTAACATTTTGGGTTAAACTTTTTTTGTGCCACATAATTTATCTGTGATTAAAATATCTTCTATTTAAATATGAGTTAGTTTAATTTATTTGGGATTAAGGTTTATCCGGGTTTGACTCATACCTATTTATATCCTCTAAGTTGACTACTTTTTGTTGTGTTCATTTTATTTAGTGGAATTTAATTTATGTGTGAGTTTTAAGGAAAACCATATTTATAAGTTCGTTTATTTTAAATCAGTCTGTGACAACCCGCCTACTAAAATAATAGGTGACCAGTCCAATACTCTAATAAACATAGGAATTATAGATGGTCCATTCTTAGCATCACTGTCAATTAAAATAATAATATGAGATAACCACCAATCATTTTATAAAACGAACTGTCAAATAAAAAATTTAGAAAGTAAAAGAAAAACACTTAGACAATCCCATTTGTAAAAATGGTGGGTATAAAAAATCAATGGATAAAGAATGACAATATGATAAATATCACCGAATAAGTTGTCGGTGAACAGACCAATACAAATAGTACATCGAGTATTCCAATTCACTATTTACAATATAATGAATGAGTGCAATACCTTGGGCAAACACACCCGAATAAATATACTTAACATAACTAGAGTACAATAGAAAGAAGCGTCTAATACAAGTAACCTACAACATTCGCAATATGCTGTAGCTCCATGACAACTGGAATGAAAATGTAAATACGGGTGTCCATGCGGTAGAGCACCTGTATGGCAAGGAATATATGCAGAAATAAAGAAATATAGATACGGGTCAGGCCCCGGTTTGATATGAATACCATATGGTAAGGAATATATGACAGTTAAGTGCATAATTCTCTCGCAGATAACAGTAATATTTCTCACCTCTCAATCTAGAAGCAACCTAGCGTAATGACATGGTGATGATCTAGTTAACCCAAGTACTAAGGGCTAACTTCTCCCCAATCTTAACACTATGCCCTATTCGTGTGTGGGGTGTCTTGCAAAGCGAAATCCAAACAAGGAACCCCTCCCCCCAATACACTACTACTTAGGCAAGGTTGATCGTCGAGATTCATTAGATCCTTAGCACGAAATAATCAATAAATTTATGTGTGTGCATAAGTGTGGGGGTCACATCTACAACTACTCAAGGATTATAAAAATAAACCCATCCATCATCTAATGGCACAATTCCTAATTTTTCTTTAGGAACATATATAAATGGTACAATATTTTATCAAATGTTTACCAAATTACTTTCACCATATACTATTTCATTTCGAAATTCTATTCCTTATCAGGAAATATAATCATAGTTTCTATGCTCTTTGTGGCATTTTATCTCAATTATACATTTTGTAAAAATTTCTTCCTTATCAGGAATATAATCATCATTATATGCTCTTTATGGCATTTCATGTGCTCTTTATGGCACTTTCTCATGCTCTTTATGGCATTTCATTGTGCTCTTTATGGCACTCATCATACATCAATTCCAACTTGATTTAGAATAGTTATAATCATATATATATATAACGATTCTAAGACCGCTCGTCCGGGTTTCCCCACTGTGTGCGCCCCTAAATGGCTATCATCTTCCAGGGCCTATCATCAAGACAACCTGGGATCCTATCGAAACGTCGGGAAGCGGCCATGTGCCTGCCGGATAGTCAAGACCACACCCGGAATCTCCTACCGATAGAAAAAAATATACAATCACAAGCGTTCACATGGCCTAGGGACTATATCCACCCTGCATTCATTAGCCAGGGGGCTTCACCACAACGCGCGCAAGTTCCCTTATGATAGCGATTTAGAGAGGTGTGTATCCATAAATTTACATTTATGAAAAAAATTATCTTTTTTCCATTTTTGAAAACTTCATATTTTACATTTCCAAAAATCATCCATTTGTAGTTATTCATTTAGTACCATATTTTATAATATGCATTCTTTATTCATTAAGTCATGTTTATTAAAGACCTAAGATCCAAAGTGCCACTAACCTCAAAATAGCCTCCAAGATTTCATATCATTTCATAAACCCTCAAAGTGAGTCTCCATAAAGGAGTGTCTCCCAAAAGCTCAACATTAATATTTTAACTTCCACTTTATCTTTATGTTAATCTCCTATATCAATCGAACATTAACCTATACAAACTAGCCCTCGGTTAAGCCCAAATATCCACTCTTAACCTAGGACATTAGTCTACCCAATACAACCCTCTAGGACTCCCTATTACTTCCCAAAGGAAGGTTCCTAAACCTCGAACCTAAAAGAAAAGGGCTAAAATAAAACTAGAAAAATCTCACCTTTTCAGAAGGGGTCGATCGATCGACCCCTGGCCGTCGATCGATCGAAGGCTTCGATCGATCGATCCTCCAGGCTCGATCGATCGATCCTGGTGGACAGCTTCTTCTCCGAGAAGCTGTTTCGGCCATGAACGAGCTCCCAAGCTTTTTATTCACTATGTAACCCAACAACAACAAGAATAAATGCTAACCCAATCACTTCTAAACATCATACAATTAATTATTTCACCTCAAATCAAATTAAAACACAAGATTAAGGGATTAAACACCAAAATCTACAAAAAAAACCATTTATGGTTTAAACCTCCCCAAAACTTAACTACACATGCAGATTTATCACATTAAATCAATATCTAGCAAGTAAGAAACTTGCCTCGAGGTTCGTACTCTCGGATCACCTCCGGTAGCGACGGAATCCGGCCCAAATCTTCCATTTCTCCCAACTCTCTCTTCTCTCTCTCCTTTGGCTTCTCACACAAAAATGAAGAAAAGAAAGGGGGTGGGGGACTTATACAGGTCTCAAAACATAAATCCCCACTTTTAATTGTTAATACACCACTAAAATGACTCGTAAACACTTATTTGAGTCATAACCCCTTAAAAATGCCCGAATCTCAAAAATTACAACTGGGCACTTATTTCGACTATTCTAAAAACAACCGCACCCCCTATTTGGCATTCGGGAAAGTGTGAACTATTTTTACGTTCCAATTTCATTTTATTTCATTAATTATACCCAAATTTAAATATAGGTCATAGCCGTCGTTTTACATATAACGACGCAAAATATCACAATATAATGCTATTTACCTTCTCATAACGGTAAATAGACAAAACATAGTAAATATTATCCCTAAGTCTCACGGGAAATAATATTTACTCCAACATCCCCTATTTTATAAAATTAGCCCATAAAGCAAAATAGTATAAAATAGTCGCTCAAAAAACCTGGGTTATTACATACTCCCCCCCTTAAAGGGGAATTTTGCCCTCAAAATTCAGGCGTAACCCATAACCATATAAAGGGTATACTATACCAAAAACCGTGCTTCCATACTAGCAAACCCCTCTGTAGTGCAATGTCCCCATAGGACTCAGACTAAGGTCATTACTATTCGATCTCAGTCCACAACATCATGCTATAACATAGCGCCAAATCATTCCTCATGAACTATCGATCCCACCCTTATACTACGGGAGGCGATATCTACACAATTTTGGCACAACTTGCCTTACTTTTCGAAACACATTACACCCTTACCAGGGAATAACTACTCTAACTTATAATCGCTCACCCCGACACTACTAACTCCTATTCGCGTTGGCGTAGCCCTTAGAAGTCTACTACTCAATGAGCCCAATCTTTAAAGAAATATTCCCGGACCACTCCCAGTCCAAGAAATATACTATTCACTGTTTCCATTCCAATGAATAAAACAAGGCACACTGCCAACTATACTAGGCTACACACGGCATCATGCTTATCGAAAACGATCCGAATTATTGTACGGAAATTCGATCCATAAGAACTACTACTCCAATCCTTCCTTTAAATCAAACCCACCCATCCATTTACGGGTGGTAGGATATACCCCATATCCACACGGTTCCCATTTCTTCCTGGAAACTTTACCAGTACCTTGACACGAATGTCTCTCTCAGTTCACCACCATTGCTAGGAACCGCATACAGTTCTAGAACTCCTACTAAGAAGAGCTGGGCGTACACTTCTGCACTTAGTCCACCCCTTTCCATTAAGTAAGCAACAATTGGTCCATTGATCCACAGTTTTCTTAACTAGGATCATGACTGTTGCCTTATCGACAACTCGATAAGGATGTTCACGGATATACCCGTCCTCGTTCCACACTAATCTCTACATACTAGTAGGTGAAAGGGTTAATCATGAACATGAATGCTCTTACCATAGAGCCCCCTCGGTTAAACTCGTTCCATTGGCATTCCACGCCATGACTAAACTCTCAGACGGTTTTGTACTCGGCGCCTATAATACTCCCATCGGCATTACCTTAGCTAAAGGGAATATCCTATCGCTAGTCCTCCACGATTACAAACTTGTTGCTCGTGCAAAGACCCAAATTCCTGCCCAGGAAGTTGTGCCTCTAATTATTTATGGCGAATACTACCGCTATGAACTTTAAATCAAGCGGGGGATGACACTTCATAAAAGTGTGAGACATATGAACAATGGGTCCAGGCTCCCATATTAATACTTCCCATTCCTGGAAAAGATTCGTTCGTTAAATACACTCTTGATCATAACAACACGAGTGCAGGAGAAAAAGGTCAGCTCATGCTTAAACTCCTCCAAAAATTAGGTTACCGACGTGACACTCTATCTAAGAAAGGCCTCATCTCCTTTGGCCCAACATCCCAAACCTCTCGAGATCCTTTACTTCTTATTCTAGGGACCAAATACTACTTAGAGTTAACCCACAAACCTATTGTGGTCAACTCCCAACCACCTTCCTAAAATAACGTCGCATGCCCTAAGGGCCTAGCGTCCTAAGAATCCTTAGGTCGATCTATATTCTATCTAGTCTAGTCTTATAAGTATAATACTAAATGTATCCCTAGTGTCCAAGACCTTTCCCAACTTCCGACATTCGCTCGGTTTCATGCGTGGGACGTCTCGCCGAAGCGAAATCCAAACAAGGAACCCTCCCGTTACACTACTACCTCGCATTGTCGGTCGTCGAGAAGTAACGGTCGAAGACACATGATCGGGAACGATGAAATCCTAACTCGTAACTCTACTAATACATATTTACTTCTACGTCCTATCATAATAATCAGTTGAGGCATTTACTTTTTGTAAGATGCCACAAATACTTTATCTCAAAATACACATATACCTCTATATAAATGGCCTTCTCATTAAGGCACAACCATAAGTCTCTATCGGACTTTCATAATCTTAGTCTTCCCCACATCAATCAGAGGAAAACTATTATAGCGCTCATATATCGCACATCAACTTAACCCTCAATCACTCATTTACGTGATTCTCGGCTAAACCTTCCAACCTAGCATCTTAACCAACAGAAAAAGAAAAGAAAAAACATAAAAGAAAAGAAAATGCACATCTCTCCACTCCCAACGTCGTTAAGGTTCATGCGTGGAGCGTCTCGCAAAGCGAAATCCAAACAAGGAACCCCTCCACACAATTCCCTTAACTAGTTGGTCGTGGAGATAAGGCACATCATACACAAGCAAAGCAAATAAATAATAAAACAAAACAAACAAAGCAAAACAAAATAAAGAATGAAAATTATCTATATACCGTAAACAACCTCTATAAAATCTTGACCTGTATCCAGGGGAGATATTATAGAACAACTAGTCCTTCTAGAACTAGAAATAGGATAGCCTAGCAATTTATTCGCTTGCCATCACACCCACCAATCTAAGAATATCTATACTCGTATAATACATATAATACAGTAGTACATACAACACATATCATCACTCGCCCCATAACGAGTGAAAGAAAAATATAGAACTTCCCTATCATGGAAGTCATATAAATACAATACCACAAGCTCAATGTACACACCCGAATCTAGGGTAAATATAATACTATTTCATCTTATCACCAGGGACACACCCATCCTCAACTACTGTGGAAATTCCTGCCAATATACTTGCCAATCTCCTTGGCCACTACCAATGGTACTTAGACACATCATTCTAGTCTTACCCGAACCAAACTACTTCCATCGATGTCCCAACTAGGTCTCCAAATCTCTCCCTTGTTCTACAATCGACAAGATCAGAACGCATAGTTCCCTTAACTTCTTCGGCAAAGAGAACATCCTACCAGCCTCTCCGACCTTAGCTCCACGAGTCTTCCCCGGCTGGATGTCCACCAATGGGGTCTTATGAACACTACTACTCTAGAAGTGTTACCAACACTTACTTACAAGCCTATCATTTCCACTGAGAGTCCCTCTCTATGGGCAAAACATTATGTCCCTCCATAAAGAGGCAACTACCATTCCTGCCACTTCAACCTTACTCCAATGGGTGAAAGGTTCTCCTCAAACCCTCACACCTGGGCACTTATATACCCATCTCTAGGCCAAAAATCTCGGGCCTTACGTTCTCACCTAACGAGGTTACACTTCCTCTATCCAACCGAACTTCAACATGTGGTCCTTGTCAAGGACCTCTTAACTTTGAATTGACATTGCTTGGAATCCCAAGCATAGTATCACTCTCTACCGACATCGGTACTTGGGAAAACTATTTCACCGTACTTAGTAGTCACGGCAGCAATATAGAATAATGCTACAAAGGGAGATACCTCCAAAGCGGCCCTTATCCCTGGCCACAACCTACAGCTTATAGTAATCCCATCCTATGAAACCTTCACAACGGCCTCCCTCAACGCCCTTCATCTGACGACTTACAAGTCTCACACGAATGCACAGAAGATCTTCGGGGTTCTCGTACCATAGCAGGAAAACGAAACCTCACAAGAGAATTCAACGACCTTATTCCTAAGGCTCTACATCAAACAGAGAGAAGTGCAGAAGACGTAAAACGTTCGCATAGATTCCTAAGGACTCTAGAACCTAATGCTCTGAGCGACTATTTTAACCTAGGTTTTTTGAGCGACTATTTTATATTATTTTGCCTGATGGGCTAATTTTATAAAATAGGGGATGTTGGAGTAAATATTATTTCCCGTGAGACTTAGGGATAATATTTACTATGTTTGTCTATTTATCGTTATGAGAAGGTAAATAACATTATATTGTGATATTTTGCGTCGTTATATGTAAAACGATGGTTATGACCTATATTTAAATTTGGGTATAATTAATGAAATAAAATGAAATTGGAACGTAAAAATAGTTCACACTTTCTCAAATGCCAAATAGGGGGTGCGGTTGTTTTTAGAATAGTCGAGATAGTCGAAATAAGTGCCCAGTTGTAATTTTTGAGATTCGGGCATTTTTAAGGGGTTATGACTCAAATAAGTGGTTACGAGTCATTTTAGTGGTGTATTAACAATTAAAAGTGGGGATTTATGTTTTGAGACCCGTATAAGTCCCCCACCCCCTTTCTTTTCTTCATTT
Organism: Sambucus nigra; assembly: GCA_949130495.1. Taxonomy (NCBI): domain Eukaryota; kingdom Viridiplantae; phylum Streptophyta; class Magnoliopsida; order Dipsacales; family Adoxaceae; genus Sambucus; species Sambucus nigra. Next base: position 359,342,923 of record OX422208.1, read on the forward strand.
TTGTGTGAGAAACCAAAGGAGAGAGAGAGAAGAGAGAGTTGGGAGAAATGGAAGATTTGGGCCGAATTCCATCGCTACCGGAGGTGATCTGAGACTACGAACCTCGAGGCAAGTTTCTTACTTGCTAGATATTGATTTAATGTGATAAATCTGCATGTGTAGTTAAGTTTTGGGGAGGTTTAAACCATAAATGGGTTTTTTGTAGATTTTGGTGTTTAATCCCTTAATCTTGTGCTTTAATTTGATTTAAGGTGAAATAATTAATTGTATGATGTTTAGAAGTGATTGGGTAGCATTTATTCTTGTTGTTGTTGGGTTACATAGTGAATAAAATGCTTGGGAGCTCGTTCATGGCCGAAACAGCTTCTCGGAGAAGAAGCTGTCCGCCAGGATCGATCGATCGAGCCTGGGGGATCGATCGATCGAAGCCTTCGATCGATCGACGGCCAGGGGTCGATCGATCGACCCCTTCTGAAAAAGGTGAGATTTTTCTAGTTTTGTTTTAGCCCTTTTCTTTTAGGTTCGAGGTTTAGGAACCTTCCTTTGGGAAGTAATAGGGATTCCTAGAGGGTTGTATTGGGTAGACTAATGTCCTAGGTTAAGAGTGGATATTTGGGCTTAACCGAGGGCTAGTTTGTATAGGTTAATGTCCGATTGATATAGGGTATTAACATAAAGATAAATTGGAAGTTAAAATATTATTGTTGAGCTTTTGGGAGACACTCCTTTATGGAGACTCACTTTGAGGGTTTATGAAATGATATGAACTCTTGGAGGCTATTTCGAGGTTAGTGGCACTTTGGATCTTAGGTCTGTAATAAACATGACTTAATGAATAAAGAATGCATATTATAAAATATGGTACTAAATGAATAACTACAAATGGATGATTTTTGGAAATGTAAAATATGAAGTTTTCAAAATGGAAAAAAGATAATGTTTTTCATAAATGTTAATTTATGGATACACACCTCTCTAAATCGCTTGTAATACCCCGTATTTTTTGCGATATTTATTTTTGGGATTAATTAATTAAATGAGAATTAATTGGGAATTAATCCGGATAAAATACTAGCGAGATGTGAGTTGGTATTTGACTATATTGAGTATATATGATGATATATGAATATTGAATTATGAAATTTGTCGTGAGATTTATATAAGGCAATTTGGACATTTTATTGGGACGCGTGAGACAGTTGCGTCAGGATATAATTATTTTAATTATAAAAGTGGATTTAAATTCTATTAACCTTATGGTCGTTTTGAGTGCGCCAACGCGTCCGGAAGGGTCGAGATAGTCAGAAAACACTAGCCGGGGGTTTAGTTTGGGTCCCGGGGTATTTTTAGGCCATACCGGCAACATAAAGGGTATTTTGATAATTTTGTATTTTTGGGAATTAAAAATGACGAAAATTAGTAAATTATATCTGATTCAGGAAACCAACCACTAAACCCACTACCAACCATATTGACCCATAAGACTACGGGGAGTTTTAGAATTAGGTTTTCTAAGTTCCCAAAACAGACCCTAGCCACCATAGCCATTGGAGAAGAAAGCTTGGAGAGAGAGAGATAGAAGGGAATTCTGCAGGAAGAACTTCTTCAAATCTTCATCAAAATCTGAGATTGAATCAAGGCAAGTGATTTAATTTCGTTTAATTCAGAGAATGTTTCTTCCATGTTATATAATTCTAAGATTTACATTTGTTCTTGAAAGTTAATGAAAAACCCATGAGTTTGGAATTAGAATACTATATTTTGAGGAAAGGATTGCATGTAGAATCGTATTTAGAGGACTAATCTGATGTTGATATATCTTGCAAGAAACAAAAACGGATTTAAGTGGATAAATTAAAGACTTAAAATTTTAGGGTTTATGTTCTTGAAAATTTGGGGAAAAATGAAGAGACTTGATGATTTAATGATGTTTAGGATGAATTGATTCCTTAAAACACGTTAGTATGTGACCTTAGTATGTTTAGGATTGATGAGAGACCTTAAAACATTGTTGGGACGAATTTTAGAGGAGAATTGAGGAGTAGAAATTGGTGAAAAATGAGTAGAAAATTCTGGGCTTGAATCTGGCCACTCGTTAGAAGACCTACCCAGGTCGTTGAACCGAGATCGTTCGAACGAGCTTCTAACGAGTTGACCATTGAATTCTAACGAGGGTGAAGTTCGTTCGAACAGATCGTTAGAACGAGATCTCGTTAGAAAGCCCACTTCATTCGAACGAGATCTCGTTAGAAGACTCAGTTCGTTCGAACAAAGTCTCGTTCGAACAGCCTCGTTCGAACGAGACTTCGAACGAGTTGACAGTTTAGGCTTTTTAGCCTGTTTTGTTCCCGAGTGCCCAGTAACCTTGTGTATAGGTAGAGATAGCCTTTCCTTGATCAGTAATTGATATATTTGGGATGTTTGGGATATAATGAGGAGTCAAACCTAGAAGTGTAGTTTGAACCTAAGGGAAAATGTGAAGTAGGACGTGAGTGTCGATTACGATGTGAGCTATTGACGACCTAATTAATTATATTAACCGGGAACATATAAATGGTATAGTATTATATGTCAGTACGAGAAGAGATATGTACCAATATATTATGGGGATTACTAAGACGTGTGCATACTTAGTATATATGTATTGATTTTATGTGTATGACATACCTACCATACTTGCTATCATGGGAGGTTTGCGTTCGCTTAGGGCCCTCTAATCCTTGTGTTGCCCGGATTTAGACTGGTTACCTCGATGAACATAGGTCAGATAAGGACTTATTGGGATGTTAATAAGTCTGCTGATCGTGGGAGCGTAGGTATGTGCGTGACCCATGTGATGTGATTGTGTTCGTCTCCACTGTTTGTGATTTGTGTTATCTGAACGATTCCTGAGAGATTCGGAATGCGTAATCCTTATGTACGTGATGTACCGGGATGGATAGCAGAGTATGTGTGCACCGCAGCTTAGTCTCGGGGTGCTTATATTGTATATTTATGATGTGGAAAAATATACACTTTATTATGGGAACTTTCATATGGTATTGTGTGTATAAATTTGGAAAATAATTAAAAAGGGATAATCTATAATGAGTTGTGTTGCTTTTATGGGAGAAACTGAATTTACGTTAAGACCCTATTTAAATGAGATCGTTATAATGTAAATGGGAACCGAGTAATAAGAGTAGAATCTATGACAGTCTATCTAGATATGATGTCACTTAGCTAGGGATTAGTGTCATTTTAGATGGGTACTTGCGTTAGGAGTGCACATTTAGTCGAGAGGTGAGAATTTCATGTGAGTGCACGTCCTAACATGTACTTTGCATTTAATATTTTAAATGTTTTTAAAGCACTTGCAGGTTTTTAAAATATCTCCACATTCGGGCTCTGACCCGTTTGCTTTCAAATCTATTTTTCTTGTAAAACCATTTTAGGTGCCCAGCCACAAGGACACCACGCATAGGATTCTCATTCCGATGACGAGCTGTAGCTGTTTGTGGAAGTTACAGGGATTTGCTTTTAGACGCTTCTATCATTTGGATTCCATGTTCAGTATTCCTCAGATTTAGGGCATGTTGCCCAGTTCCATTAGAGATACATTTCCATTTCAGTTTTTCAGACTTTGGCATGTATTAATTCAGTATTCGGTATTTCGTTACTTATTTCAGTTGTGGGATTTGTTGTGAGGAGTTTTCCTCCGGATTTATTTATATCATGTGATGGTTATTCTATTATTTCGTTATGGTGAATGGTGATATTATTCTTGCTTTAAATCTTTTACTGCATGTTAATCAGACTTTAATTAAAATTTGACAACTTACTTTTTAAATACTAGGTGTTTAGTAATAATAAAATGTTTTCGACAGTGATGCTATTAACTGAGCCAACTTGGCATATTGATTTAATTTCATAGACGAGTAGCTACCCGGTATTTAATTAGTCGGGGTGTCATAGGTGGTATCAGAGCATCAGGTTCTAGTGTCCTTTAGGATATGTACGGCTATTATGTTTCCGCTAAGTTTTCTTTGATATAGAGCCCTATATTTTAGGACTGTTGTACTCTTTTTGTGTATGCTTCGTTCTTCAGCTATTTTAAGTTTATAACTGCGAACTTATAAGCTTCATTCTTATTTCAGATGCCTCCACGACGTGCACGACGAGTTCCCAGGGATGCAACACCCGAACCCCAGCCCGCTCCAGTTCAGGGCATGATGAACGCCGCTGAGGTTGCAGCCATTGTCGCCCAAGCGATAAATGCCGTAATTGCTGTAGTCCAGTAAGCACCACCTCAGGCGCCAGTTTCCGCGCCAGTACAGGCAAATGCATTTCCGTCTTCTTGGGAACGTGTACGTGACGCTTTTCAAAAAGCGCATCCGCCAGAGTTTGCAGGTAGCTCAGATGTGGTAGTCTCGAGCCAGTGGATGAAGGATATGCAGAGGCACTTGAGGATGTATGAGTGCACGGACGTTCAAAAGCAGGTGATAGCTACTTTTAAGCTAGTTGGATCTGCACTGCAGTGGTGGGAGTCTATTACCACCGTGGAGGAGAGGGATACTCTCACTATTCAGGACTTTTGGGTGCGGTTCGACCGCAAGTACTTTATGTCAGCTGTTCACACGGAAATGAGGAGGAAACTGATGAATCTGAAGCAAGAGGGTAAGACCGTAGCCGAGTATGAGGCCGAGTTCACGAATCTGTTGAATATCGTTCCGGATGAGATACCGACAGAAAAGAAGAAGATTGAGAAATTCACCGACGGGTTGACATGGAGGATCTGTCAGCATTTATTAGGGAACCTTTCGTTGGCCACTTATTCTGATGTGGTTAACGCTGCTTTGTTATACTTCCAGGATCACCGCTTTCATATGGCTGAAGGCAAGAGATCGGGAGAGTCTAGCCATCAAGGCAGGACTGGAGGACATGATGCCGGTGGGGCACAATCTGTTCAGGGGAAGAGACAGGGTGAGCAGGGTTCCCAGTAGGGGGATCAGAAGAGGTTCAGATCAGGGAATTACAGGCACGGACAGGGAGGTTTCCGTCAGGGCCATCAGGGTCCAAACGGCCATCAGGGCCAACAGGGGCAGAATGGGCAGCAGTTTCAGCAGGGCCAGCAGGGCCAAGGGAGGAACGGTAACGGCCACCAGGTCCAGGGACCGCAGGGGCAGAGAGGAGGGAACTTCCCAGGGAAGTGTTATGTTTGTGGCAAGACTGGCCATAAACGACAGGATTGTCCTGATAGGGGCAGGGCCCCACAGCAGCAGCAACAGGGTGCTCGCCAGGAGCCGCAGAGGCCTATGTTTCCCGCCGCTCTCCCCGCACCGCCACAGATGGCAGCATTGCCACCTATTCCAGCAGTCCCAGCTCAGCAGGGGCAGCTACAGTATGAACGTGTCTATAACGTCCACCAGGCAGCAGTTCCACAGGCACCGCCCACGATTGAGGGTACGTTTCCTATCCATGGCACTATGGGTCGGGTATTGTTTGATACGGGGGCTACACATTATTTTATAGCTACACATTTCGCGAAGGCTTTAGGATTGTTAGCCACAGCGGAGAGCACAGTGACGTGTGTCGACTCACCATTGGGGAATGGGTCACTTATATTCTTTATATGCCGGGGAGTGGGGGTAGAGATTGGTGGTTTGGTATTACGTGCAGACATGTTGGTATTAGATATGCATGTGCAAGATGTGATTATCGGTATGGATTGGCTCGTAGCTTATAGGGCCATGATTGATTGCTTCAGTGGGAGCATTGTTTTTGCCATTCCGGGGCAAGAGATATTTGTAGTGGCGATGCCTCGCCCAGAGAGAGGCTCGACCGCTCATTTGTATTACCTAGAGGAGGGTACCTCTAAGGAGGTTGTGATTCCTTTAGATTCGATCCCAGTTGTCAGGGAGTATTCTGATGTGTTTCAGGAGATACCAGGCCTACCCCCCAGTCGAGAGATAGACTTTGTTATAGACCTATTGCCCGATACGAGACCTATAGCACGCGCACCGTACCGGATGGCTCCGGCAGAGATGCAAAAGCTACGAGATCAGATAGAACAGCTGTTAGGTCAGGGCTTTATTCGCAGGAGTACCTCACCTTGGGGCGCTCCAGTTTTGTTTGTGAAGAAGAGGGACGGTTCACTAAGATTGTGTGTGGACTACCGAGAGTTGAATAAGGTCACGATACGGAATAAGTATCCGTTGCCTCGAATCGATGACTTATTCGACCAGTTGAGAGGAGCTTCTTTCTTCTCGAAGATTGATTTGAGATCGGGATACCATCAGTTACGTATCAGGGAGGAGGATGTCTCGAATACTGCGTTCTTGTCGAGATATGGTTCTTACGAGTTTCGGGTTATGCCTTTTGGTTTGACCAACGCTCCAGCAGTGTTTATGGACTTGATGAACAGAGTGTTCAGGGATTTCCTAGATCAGTTTGTCATTGTCTTCATTGATGATATTCTGGTTTACTCCCAGACAGAGGAGGAGCACGCCGAACATTTGAGGCAGGTTTTGCAAACGCTGCATCAGAACGAACTGTATGCAAAGTTTGAGAAGTGCGGGTTTTGGTTGAAGGAGGTCTAGTTTTTGGGACACGTTATTTCCGACCGGGGGATATCTGTTGATCTGAGGAAGGTATCCGCGGTGAGGGAGTGGGGACAGCCCACGACACCAATGGAGATTCGTAGTTTCTTGGGTCTAGCAGGATACTACAGGAGGTTTATTCGGGGTTTCTCGAAGATAGCAGGTCCTTTGACACATCTGACTCGTAAGGGTGTGCCATTCATCTGGGGTGATGCCTGTCAGTTGGCATTCGATGAATTGAAGGATAAGTTGACCTCAGCACCTGTGTTAGAATTGTCGAGACCGGTAGTTGAGTATTTGGTTTACACCGATGCATCTTTGCAAGGACTTGGAGGTGTATTTCAGCAGGAGAGACAGGCCATAGCTTATGCTTCCTGTAAGCTTAAGCCTCATGAGAAGAATTACCCCACGCATGATTTGGAGTTGGCGGTAGTGGTATTTGCCCTACGGATTTGGAGGCACTATCTTTTGGGGGAGAAGTTCCAATTTTTCACGGACCATAAGTCCCTACAGTACCTGTTCACGCAGAAGGAGTTGAACATGCGGCAAAGGAGGTGGCTTGAATTTGTGAAGGACTACCAGTTCGATATCCAGTATCACCCGGGTAAGGCTAACGTGGTAGCAGACGCGTTGAGCCGTAGGCCAGCAGATGAGGTGGCAGGGATGTGGAAGGCAAAGTGGAAGGAGTTGGGACACCAAGATGCAGTGGCCCGATATTTCATGTCTGTGATGACCATTACACCGCAGATTGTCACGAAGGCAGTAGGGGCACAGGCTAATGACTCGTTCTGTCAGGAGCAGATAGTTCGATTACTAGCAGAGGGAGCCGAGTCCTATACCGTTAGCTCACACGGGGGATTACGCTTCAATGGGAGATTGGTGGTTCCGGAAGGGGAGGAATTGCGACACGAGGTGATGGCAGAGTCGCACGGCTCACGGTTCGCTGTACATCCCGGAGGGGACAAAATGTACCAAGACATGAGACACCAGTATTGGTGGAGCGGTATGAAGAAAGATATCGCTATTTTTGTTTCGAAATGCACCACTTGTCAGCTAGTAAAAGTGGATCATCAGAGACCGACAGGACTTCTACAGCCGTTGGAGGTTCCGAGATGGATGTGGGAGAGCATATCCATGGACTTTATCACGGGGTTGCCTATGTCGTAGAGGGGTCACGACTTCGTTTGGGTAATTGTGGACAGGTTGTCCAAAGTCGCTCACTATTTACCCGTAAGGACTGACTACACTACGGGACAGTATGCCCAGCTCTTCATTTCTGAGATTATGAGACTTCACGGTGTGCCCCTAAATATCGTGTCTGACAGAGATAAGATATTTGTTTCGCGGTTTTGGGAGAGTTTCCAGGAGGCCATGGGCACAGAATTGCGGTTGAGTACGGCTTATCATCCGCAGACCGATGGGCAAACCGAGCGCACAAACCAGATGTTGGAGGACATGCTACGCATGTGCATCATTGACTTTGGAGGTGGATGGGAGCAATACCTTCCACTCGTAGAGTTTGCTTATAATAACTCCTACCAGTTCACTATTGGCATGGATCCGTTTGAGGCGTTGTACGGTAGGCCTTTTCGTTCCCCAGCATGTTGGTTAGAGGTGGGGGACAACAAACTACTTGGGCCGGAAGTGATTCAGGATACTTCGGCAAGGATTGAGTTGATCCGGAGTCGCATTCGGGTAGCTCAAGACCGGCAGAAGAGTTATGCTGATGCGAAGAGATCTTTTAGGGAGTTCCAAGTGGGGGACCAGGTTTTGCTCAGAGTATCTCCTATGAAGGGGATTATGCGTTTCGGGAAGAAGGGGAAGTTGGCATCGAGGTATATGGGGCCGTTTCCTATTATTGAGCGAATTGGACCAGTTGCGTATAGACTCGGGTTACCGGAGCATTTACACCGGATTCAAGATGTGTTTCATATTTCCTCGCTAAGGAAATATCTCAGGGACGATCTGGCTCATTCTCACATCGCTTTGGAGGAGATTGATCTACAACCTGATAGCTCCTACGAGGAGGGGCCGATTGCTATTTTGGACCGAAGTGAGAGGAAGTTGCGGTCAAAGATAGTTCCGTTAGTGCGTGTTCAGTGGCGACATCACAATGTCGAGGAGTCCACATGGGAACGCGAGGATGAGATGCGCGAACGTTATCCAGAGTTGTTTGTATCAGGTACTTTCTAGTTCCGAATTTCGGGACGAAATTCTGTTATTAGGGGGGAAGTATGTAATACCCCGTATTTTTGGCGATATTTATTTTTGGGATTAATTAATTAAATGAGAATTAATTGGGAATTAATCCGGATAAAATACTAGCGAGATGTGAGTTGGTATTTGACTATATTGAGTATATATGATGATATATGAATATTGAATTATGAAATTTGTCGTGAGATTTATATACGGCAATTTGGACATTTTATTGGGACGCGTGAGACAGTCGCGTCAGGATATAATTATTTTAATTATAAAAGTGGATTTAAATTTTATTAACCGTATGGTCATTTTGAGTGCCCCAACGCGTCCGGAAGGGTTGAGATAGTCAGAAAACACTAGCCGGGGGTTTAGTTTGGGTCCCGGGGTATTTTTAGGCCATACCGGCAACATAAAGGGTATTTTGGAAATTTTTTATTTTTGGAAATTAAAAGTGACGAAAATTAGTAAATTATATCTGATTCAGGAAACCAACCACTAAACCCACTTCCAACCATATTGACCCAAAAGACTACAGGGAGTTTTAGAATTAGGTTTTCTAAGTTCCCAAAACAAACCCTAGCCACCATAGCCATTGGAGAAGAAAGCTTGGAGAGAGAGAGATAGAAGGGAATTCTGCAGGAAGAGAGAGGGAACTTCTTCAAATCGTCATCAAAATCTGAGATTGAATCAAGGCAAGTGATTTAATTCCGTTTAATTCAGAGAATGTTTCTTCCACGTTATATAATTCTAAGATTTACATTTGTTCTTGAAAGTTAATGAAAAACCCATGAGTTTGGAATTAGAATACTATATTTTGAGGAAAGGATTGCATGTAGAATCGTATTTAGAGGACTAATATGATGTTGATATATCTTGCAAGAAATAAAAACGGATTTAAGTGGATAAATTAAAGACTTAAAATTTTAGGGTTTATGTTCTTGAAAATTTGGGGAAAAATGAAGAGACTTGATGATTTAATGATGTTTATGATGAATTGATTCCTTAAAACGCGTTAGTATGTGACCTTAGTATGTTTAGGATTGATTAGAGACCTTAAAACATTGTTGGGACGAATTTTAGAGGGGAATTGAGGAGTAGAAATTGGTGAAAAACGAGTAGAAAATTCTGGGCTTGAATCTGGCCACTCGTTAGAAGACCTACCCAGGTCGTTCGAACGAGCTCGTTCGAACGAGCTTCTAACGAGTTGACCATTGAATTCTAACGAGGGTGAAGTTCGTTCGAACAGATCGTTAGAACGAGATCTCGTTAGAAAGCCCACTTCGTTCGAACGAGATCTCGTTAGAAGACTCAGTTCGTTTGAACGAAGTCTCGTTCGAACAGCCTCGTTCGAACGAGACTTCGAACGAGTTGACAGTTTAGGCTTTTTAGCCTGTTTTGATCCCGAGTGCCCAGTAACCTTGTGTATAGGTAGAGATAGCCTTTCCTTGATGAGTAATTGATATATTTGGGATGCTTGTGATATAATGAGAAGTCAAACCTAGAAGTGTAGTTTGAACCTAAGGGAAAATGTGAAGTAGGACGTGAGTGTCTATTACGATGTGAGCTATTGACGGCCTAATTAATTATATTAACCGGGAACATATAAATGGTATAGTATTATATGTCAGTACGAGAAGAGATATGTACCAATATATTATGGGGATTACTAAGACGTGTGCATACTTAGTATATATGTATTGATTTTATGTGTATGACATACCTACCATACTTGCTATCACGGGAGGTTTGCGTTCGCTTAGGGCCCTCTAATCCTTGTGTTGCCCGGATTTAGACTGGTTACCTCGATGAACATAGGTCAGAGAAGGACTTATTGGGATGTTAATAAGTCTGTTGATCGTGGGAGCGTAGGTATGTGCATGACCCATGTGATGTGACTGTGTTCACCTCCACTGTTTGTGATTTGTGTTATCTGAACGATTCCTGAGAGATTCGGAATGCGTGATCCTTATGTACGTGATGTACCGGGATGGATAGCAGAGTATGTGTGCACCACATCTTAGTCTCGGGGTGCTTATATTGTATATTTATGATGTGGAAAAATATACACTTTATTATGGGAACTTTCATATGGTATTGTGTGTATAAATTTGGAAAATAATTAAAAAGGGATAATCTATAATGAGTTGTGTTGCTTTTATGGGAGAAACTGAATTTACGTTAAGCCCCTATTTAAATGAGATCGTTATAATGTAAATGGGAACCAAGTAATAAGAGTAGAATCTATGACAGTCTAGCTAGATATGATGTCACTTAGCTAGGGATTAGTGTCATTTTAGATGGGTACTTGCGTTAGGAGTGAACATTTAGTCGAGAGGTGAGAATTTCATGTGAGTGCACGTCCTAACATGTACTTTGCATTTAATGTTTTAAATTTTTTTAAAGCACTTGCAGGTTTTTAAAATATCTCCACATTCGGGCTCTGACCCGTTTGCTTTCAAATCTATTTTTCTTGTAAAACCATTTTAGGTGCCCAGCCACAAGGACACCACGCATAGGATTCTCATTCCGATGACGAGCTGTAGCTGTTTGTGGAAGTTACAGGGATTTGCTTTTAGACGCTTCTATCATTTGGATTCCATGTTCAGTATTCCTCAGTTTTAGGGCATGTTGCCCAGTTCCATTAGAGATACATTTCCATTTCAGTTTTTCAGACTTTGGCATGTATTAATTCAGTATTCGGTATTTCGTTACTTATTTCAGTTGTGGGATTTGTTGTGAGGAGTTTTCCTCCGGATTTATTTATATCATGTGATGGTTATTCTATTATTTCGTTATGGTGAATGGTGATATTATTCTTGCTTTAAATCTTTTACTGCATGTTAATCAGACTTTAATTAAAATTTGACAACTTACTTTTTAAATACTAGGTGGTTAGTAATAATAAAATGTTTTCGACAGTGATGCTATTAACTGAGCCAACTTGGCATTTGATTTAATTTAATAAAGGAGTAGCTACCCGGTATTTAATTAGTCGGGGATTCACATCGCTATCATAAGGGAAGTTGCGCGCGTTGTGGTGAAGCCCCCTGGCTAATGAATGCAGGGTGGATATAGTCCCTAGGCCATGTGAACGCTTGTGATTGTATATTTTTCTGCGATGGGTGGGAGATTTCGGGTGTGGTCTTGACTATCCCGCAGGCACATGGCCACTTCCCGACGTTGCGATAGGATCCCAGGTTGTCTTGATGATAGGCCCTGGAAGATGATAGCCATTTAGGGGCGCGCACAGTGGGGAAACCCGGACGGGCGGTCTTATAATCGTTATATATATATGATTATAACTATTCTAAATCAAGTTGGACTTGATGTATGATGAGTGCCATAAAGAGCACAATGAAATGCCATAAAGAGCATGAGAAAGTGCCATAAAGAGCACATGAAATGCCATAAAGAGCATATAATGATGATTATATTCCTGATAAGGAAGAGATTTTTACAAAATGTATAATTGAGATAAAATGCCACAAAGTGCATAGAAACTATGATTATATTTCCTGATAAGGAATATAATTTCGAAATGAAATAGTATATGGTGAAAGTAATTTGGTAAACATTTGATAAAATGTTGTACCATTTATATATGTTCCTAAAGAAAAATTAGGAATTGTGCCATTAGATGATGGATGGGTTTATTTTTATAATCCTTGAGTAGCTGTAGATGTGACCCCCACACTTATGCACACACATAAATTTATTGATTATTTCGTGCTAAGGATCTAATGAATCTCGACGATCAACCTTGCCTAAGTAGTAGTGTATTGGGGGGGGGGGGGGGGTTCCTTGTTTGGATTTCGCTTTGCGAGACACCCCACGCACGAATAGGGCATAGTGTTGAGATTGGGGAGAAGTTAGCCCTTAGTACTTGGGTTAACTAGCTCATCATCATGTCATTGCGCTAGGTTGCTTCTAGATTGAGAGGTGAGAAATATTACTGTTATCTGCGAGAGAATTATGCACTTAACTGTCATGCATTTTAGTCACATGGTATTCATATCAAACCGGGCCCTGATCCGTATCTATATTTCTTTGTTTATGCATATATTCCTTGCCATACAGGTGCTCTACCGCATGGACACCCGTATTTACATTTCCATTCCAGTTGTCATGGAGCTACAGCATATTGCGGATGTTGTAGGTTACTTGTATTAGACACTTCTTTCTATTGTACTCTAGTTATGTTAAGTATATTTATTCGGGCGTGTTTGTCCAAGGTATTGCACTCATTCATTATATTGTAAATAGTGAATTGGAATACTCGATGTACTATTTGTATTGGTCTGTTCACCGACAGCTTATTCGGTGATATTTATCATATTGTCATTCTTTATCCATTGATTTTTGATACCCACCATTTTTACAAATGGGATTGTCTAAGTGTTTTTCTTTTACTTTCTAAATTTTTTATTTGACAGTCCGTTTTCTAAAATGATTGGTGGTTATCTCATACTATTATTTTAATCGACAGTGATGCTAAGAATGGACCATCTATGATTCCTGTGATTATTAGAGTATTGGGCTGGCCACCTATTATTTTAGTAGGCGGGTTGTCACACAGTCCTAATTTATATGGGCGAAGTGCTACACGCTTTATCTTTTTCTCATTTTACTTCGACTCGATATTTGTGACATAACACATGTTTTATTTATTCATATTCTATTTGGTATTAGATTATTTTATTTCAGTTTGCGTGACACAATTTCTGGAATTTTGTTTCCTAATTTGTTTGTGTATAGTTACATCAATTGAATTGTTGTTAGGATTAATCTTTACTCAAATATTAATTATTAAGGAAGAGCTTGCTTGTGTCATGTGACTTAATAGTTAATCATTATTTTTGTATTGATTAATTAAATTTCATCTTATTATTATTCATTTGTGTTGTGTATAACTTTACGATGACTCTAGTGTTGTGTGTGTAGTTGTGTGTGTGTTCCAAGTTACCACTACCTGGGTTGTTTAGTTAGATTCAAATTATTGTGGGGTTGTTTAATTTGTGCCATAGTGTACTGGTTTGTACTGGATAAACTATTTCATTTAAACTGGTATTGTTGTAATCTGTACTTAAATATTAGTAATAGTGGACTTGGGTGTGTCAGTTGTGATGGGACTAAAGGGCACAAGATTTTCAATTTCGATGGTTTCCTCAATAACAAATATTGTGTCCTTTCCACTTTACTTCATCTCATTCTTAAAGGGTATTATTTTTATATCTAGAATCACCACATTTTCTTACTAGTGTGTGAGTGTTTTAAACTATAATAGATTTTATAACAAAGATTTAGAAGAATTTATATAACCCAATTCACGTTAGCTAGTAACTATTAGGTTGTTTCAAGTGGTATCAGAGCTTCTGAATTCACTTTATAAAATTTTTTATTCCACAAAGATCCTGAACTCTTTTTAAATTTTTTTTAAATATGGGAATTCATAATAGTTATGTTGTTTCTTCTTCTAGAAAATCCCATTATGAATGTTTCAAAGAGGCAAAGCTTTATTCACAATATGACATTAAAAGCGATAATGCCATTTGCCAAGCGATGGGTGCAACCGAAGTTAAAGATATTTCATCTTGCACCACATCTTTAGAGACTTGGGACATTTCTAAATCTTCTACCCATTTATCTAAAATGTCAGATGATGTTTCTGATTGTGATAACATAAATAGTTGTGATAATTTAGTTGCTTTTACCTCTCATTGTGTTTTTAAGTTCGAGGATATATTTGATTGCTTAACTACTCTATCTAATGATTCTGATTTAAGTATAGATAATTCTGAATTAGACTATGACGATTTATCTCATATCTCACATGCTCACAATCACCCTACTGTCACAACTTTATTTTTGAATATAGATAGTATTTTTGATAATATTAATGAATCTGAAAATCTAGACGATTCTGTCATTTTTGTAGGGTGCGTGAGTACTAGTATAGAAGAGTGAGTAGATAATATTTATGTTGATAACACAATTGAGGACTGCACTGATTTAGTTCAAATTAATTCTAGGTTGATGGTTAAAAATAACTTTTAAACAATCGAATCAAGTCTATAACCGAAGAATTCGAATTACATGTTGGTGAACTTGGAAATTATGTTTCATTTTTGGAGAAAAGATTGTCATGTTAACTAAATTTAATCACTCTCCTGAAATTAAAAACCATGAATTTTTGTTTAAATTTGATGAATCTCAAACCGAGCTTAAGTCTGTTTTGAATAAATATGCTGAGTGTCGAAAAGAACTAGAGAGTGCTTTGAAAAAGTTAAAAGGTTATTGGAATTCGAGTGATATCGTAAAAACTATTAATAAGAATCTGATTTCAGACCAATATACTAATGGATTAGGATTTAAAGGAAAATAATTTGATGTTACTAATTTTGTCAATTCTAAAGAATAATTTTCTGATTCAACTGAAATTATAATGTCTTATAAACATGTTGAAAATGTGGATTGCACTACTTCTGCTAAACCTATATCTGTATCCATTTTTTTGTCATGAAATTGGACATTTGGAAAAATTCTTCTTTAAGAGATTAGGACAGCATAAAACAAATATAGGAAAATTTAGGAAAACTGAAAATTTAATGTTACTAAACCTGCTTTCCAGTGTAGTTTTTGTTCTAAAAAGGGACATTTAGAGAAGTTTTTTCATAAGAGATTAAAATTAAACATAAATTTTGATTTTGAAAAACCGTCCACTAAGTCGAATAATGCCAAATGTATTGAAAGAAAGACTTTTCTTTGTAATTTTTGTTCCAAATCTGGACATTTAAAACCATTTTGCTTTAAGTGACAAAATTTATTTAGAAAAGTTTAAAAATGTTAAACATGTGAACGTTCCTATTAATGTTAAAACCAATGATAGGTATTTGTTTAAGTGTAATTTTTGTCTTAAAACGGGTCATTTAGGACAATTCCGCTATAAGCGTTTAAATAAACAGCAAAATGGTGTTAAGAATATGCCCAGGATCCCTTTAAAGTTTGATTTTATTGAGAGTTATTCCCAATTTAACTTTAATTTTGTCCATTTTAAGACTGCATTTCCTATTGTTAAATCTAAGTGGATTAAGAAAGATAATTTAGGTTGTTAAGTTGATTATTCGAATGTTTCAAACTAATTTTGTTTTAGTTTGTTTGTTAGTACATTTTATTTGCATATTGTGTTGTACTAACTTTATTTTAGTGGATTCCTCCCTACCCTTTTTCCCTTTGACACAAATAATGGGAGAATTTGAGAGTCTTTTATTATTGTATTTTACAATTTTTTACGTCTTTTAGGATTTCTTGTTGCTAGTTGAGTTATGTACTCTTCTAGTTTTAGGAATTCTTGTGTTTAGTTAAGTAATGCACTATTCTATTTTTTATTGGATTGCATGTTGTTAGTTGAGTTATGTACTCTTCTATTTTTTTAGGACTGTTGTTATTAATTGAGTCATGTAATCTTTTAATTCTAGGGCTCTATAGAGTTATGTAATTTGTGTGAATTGGCCTCGGGGGGGGGGGGGGATTCAAAATCTCATTCTTCTTGTGTTGGCTCAATATCAAGACAAACAATTTTGTGCTCCTACATTTTTTTTGGGACATATACCAAATAGTCCCTCGAACATTTTTTAATACTCATTCAGTCCAAGCTTTGTTATTTTGCTTCAAAAAGTCATTTGCCACATATTTTGGAGAGGGAGTGCTGCTGGCGCGAACCTCTTATAAGAGAATATTGAGTGCTTGAGGGACTAAATGGGTTAAACTAAAAATATGTGTCCTTTTAAAAAAATTATATATTTATAGTAGGGACTATTCAATAATTGACCCTTTTTTTTATTGCGTAAGATCTATTTTTTATAATCATTAAATCATATTTTCTTATTTGATTTCATATATAATTTTTTTGATAAAATACATTTTCCGTGTATTCTTAACTTGGATAATTTTTATATTCAAAATTATCTATTTTATTTGATTTTTGGAATATATAAATATTTTTTTATTTCTATTTATTCTGGATTTTTAATTGGATAAAATGTTACTTGTTTAAACATTAATTGTTGTTTAAATTAATCATTCAATCCAAAAATTAAAATGACAACTCTCTCTTATTATTTAGTATCATTTTGGGTTATCTCGTTGTTACCGTTTGACTAGCTAGATGTTGGTGTGCTCGAGCACTGATTTGGTCTGCTCGAGATTTATTTGGCGTGCAAGTTATGTCATACTTGTCTCCATTATTTTTACTAGTCTTCCCCTCAGTGGTACTTGGAAATTAACGGATCCCGCCCTTTCTTTGGGGCTTTATGGTCGGTCATTGTGTCTGAAAAGCCTTAAGGGTTTTGTGTGTGTCTCTCTCTCTCTAAAAATAAAGAGACATCGTCACATTTTCTTTGCACTATTTCTCTCTTTATACTTTCTACTGAAATTCACAATTTCTTGAGAGTTTCTTTTGCTGCAAACCGTGTATACATCTTGGGTTTTCAGTTTAGCTCTCAAGATTTGAAATTTTTAGGCTATGCAGATGTACCGATTTGGAGTTGAATTTTTTTGGAGATTTCCCCGAAGCTTGGTTGTTCCTGTTTTGTTTTTAGTATTAGATCTTCTTATTTTCGGGGGTTTACGGTTTAAGGCTGTTTTTTCGGTGGTACGTTTTTCGGTGTGGAGTCCATTTTGTTTTCTTTGAGGTAATGATCGAGTGGAAAAACCGAGCGTCCGTGTAATACCCTAGTCGTTGTTATCGGCTTCCAACCTCAATACAAAAAAAAACCTAAACTTTTAACTACACTTTTATGGAGTATAGTAGTAAGGCTGGGTATCGAATCCACAGGGAATGTTTTATAGAATTTAATTGATTTATTACTTCTAAAATAAAAGTGAAAAAGATGATGATGGTTAACAAGGGGAAATAAGTTGGAACAAATTTATAAAACTAATTAAAATGAATGAGGAAATAAGTTGGAATACAATCCCCCAATCCCTAGTAATTACCCATTAGAATACTAGAATTGTAAATTATAAATTTGAATGAATCCAGTCTTTATAGATCCTAAGCATTACATATATGAGGTTCAAGCCCACATCATATGAAATCAAAGATAAATATAAAGCGGTGCTAAATAATTACACGCACATCATATTCTTAAATATCCCAAGTACCTAGGGCAAGAGAGATTAAAAGATCTAGGATGATTGTGAACTTCTCTTACACGATTCTTTCAAATTTAAATTTAAATTCTATTTCCTACGTAGATAAATTACATCAGGATGGGTTCATGCATCCCAACCCTTAAAAATTAGCTAAACATGATGAAAACAAAAGAAAACTCTAACAAACATTGTTAACAATTTGCAAAACAATTGAGAATTGAATGGAAAAATAAAATAGAGAATAGAAATTGATACTTGTATTTAGCAAGAGGAGAAAGAGATGAATTTGAATCCAACAAAACTTCTTCTTCAAACTTACAACTAGGGTTTATGAAAACTTCTACCAAAGAAAACTACAATCTAACTTTCTCTCTCTAATCCTACTCCTACCCTCTAGAATTTGACTCCCTCTCTCTAAAATTCAACTCCCTTTTGAAAATGAGGTAGGGATTGGTCTTTTATAGCACCAAGTTGCACGAATTTGGCATCAAATTTCGCTTGTGGCACAAGTTTTCCAAGAGTTGCACTGCATTAAATGCATAATTAATGACAGAAATTCGCACATCCAGACTCTTCATTATCGCGCAACTTCAAAACATCGTAACTTCTTCACCGTAGCTCGGATTGAGGTGTCGGTTTTTCCAGTATTCTTGTAATTTAGAGATCTTCAACTTTCTAGTTGGCCCCACCTCCGGAATAAGGCTGAAAAATTACGAAAATGCCCTTCAACTCTCCATTTCTTGGTTTCTTTCACTGTTTTGATTTCTCCTTCGCACTAACTTGCGTGAAATACCTGTAAAACACATGAGAAATACACAAAACACGAAATACTTTCCAAAAAAGGTTAGTAGCATAAATACGAGACAAATCCAAGATATTTACACTGCACAGGATCATAAAAATACCGCAATTAAGGGGATAAATGTGAAGAATATATGCTTAATCAGGTAATATCATTTCTCTTTACCCTCTTTATATATATTTATATATTCATGTACTCTATTATAAATACATACATACTAATATTTTGTGCGTTTATATATATGTTTCAAGCCAGATCTACTAAAAAGCTGTTTTTCATTTTACTGTTTGTTTTGATACAAAAACATATTGTGTAAATCTGGCTTAAATTTGATATCACTCACCTGCAAAAATTAGAATCTATTTAAGTTGAACATTGTTTGTTATCACAAATTTTTTAGAATCGAATTTTAAAACTTATGTTTAGATCTGTTAAAACAAAGTTTTCTATTGTAGTTTAAAACCAAAATTCTATTGTGGTGGTTGTGTGAAACAATTCTTTTTAAAAAATGTTTGGGACTGTTTCGTGTGGTAAGTTAAAAACCTTTTTGGATCTAAACTTTTGTTAGTTCCTCTTTATTGCTAGATCTTGTTTTGTTTGCCTTTGTTAATAAAAACCAATTTTATTTAGTTAATACTGAAATTCTAGTTTAGCTATTTTTGTTGCCTTGTTGATTCATATCAAATTTTCTTATTGTTTGGATGTTGTATGGGATTTCTATTCTAGTCCTTTTAGAACTAAATAGTTTACTGATTTTTTTTACCCAAGACTCCATTTGTTTTGTTTAAACCAAGGTCTTGCTGATTTGTTTGGTTTTGGACTTTTAGTCATGTTTGGGTATTTGTTATTAAGATCCTATTTAGACCTATTTCAGTGTGTGTGCACTTGTTAACTAGTCTTAACATTTTGGGTAAAGTTTTTTTTGTGCCACATAATTTTTTTATTATTAAAATATCTTTTATTTAAATCTGAGTTAATTTAATTTGTTTGGGAATAAGGTTTATCCGGGTTTGACTCGTACCTATTTATATCCTCTAAGTTGAATACTTTTTGTTGTGTTCATTTTATTTAGTGGGATTTAATTTGTGTGTGAGTTTTAAGCAAAACCTTATTTATAAGTTTGTTTATTTTAAATCAGTTCTAATTTATATGGGCTAAGTGCTACACGCTTTATCTTTTGCTCATTTTACTTGGACTCGATATTTGTGACATAACACCTACTTTATTTATTCATATTCTATTTGGTGTTAGATTATTTTATTTTAGTTTGTGTGACACAATTTCTGGAATTTCATTTCCTAATTTGTTTGTGGACATTTACATCAACTGAATTGTTTTTAGGATTAAACTTTACTTGAATAATAATTATTAAGGAAGAGCTTGCATGTCTTTTGTGACTTAAGAGTTAATAATTCTTTTTGTACTAATTAATTCAAATTCATCCTATTACTATTCATTTGTGATGTGTAGAACTTCACGGGGACTGTAGTGTTAAGTGTGTGTGTTCCAAGTTACCACTATCTAGGTTGTTTAGTTAGATTCATATTGTTATGGGGTTGTTTTGTTTATTCCTTGGTGTACTGGTTTGTATTGGCCGAACTATTTATTGTACACTAGTATTACTGTAATATGCACTTAAGTATTGGTAATAGTTGACTTGGGTGTGTGAGTTGTCCTGGGACTAAAAGACACGGGTTTTTTCATTTTGGTGTTTTCCTCGAGAACAAATATTGTGTCCTTTCCACTTTACCTCATCTCATTCTTAAAGGGTATTATTTTTATATCTTTCATCACCACCTTTTCTTACTAGTATGTGTGAGTGTCTTAATTTATAAATTTTAATAGATTTTATATCAAAGAGTTAAAAGAGTTTATATAATATAATTCACGTTAGCTAGTGACCATTAGGTTGTTTCAATTATATTCATCCTCCCGAGTAATAAGTCACCGGATGTTTTCTCTAAAGTGCTATCACCTCACGTATACTCAATCAAACCCGGATACCACGAGACGATTAACTCACACCAAATCAGGCAATAAATAATAAGCTTAGTGGAGGCGGTCATAGTTCCCTGAGTGTGAGACCGAATCATACACAAAACGTCTCACCTCGAAAACAATTATAACATAATATACAGGACGCTATGACCTGGGGATTATACTCTCCCTACTTTTATGAGCTAGGGGATTCACCCACATCATGCAACCTCCTATGATAGCATTAGAGGGGTATGCGTTTTCTATAGATATCATTCACACCGATAACTATAATAAGCACACAAACATATATATATATATATATATATATATATATATTCACCCACATCATAGAACCTCCTATGATAATAATATTTATAGAAAAAACATACCCCTCTAGTGTTATCATAGGAGGTTGCATGATGTGGGTGAATATATATATATATAATTAGAGTTAATTAAGTCCAGCTAACCCGCGCCTAAATTCCTGGCACTAGCCTATAATATCCGAGTCTATCTACCTGACTCTTAATTTTCTTTATATTACTGGTCCACCATTTGGGTTTTCTCACTCTACCCGAAATCCCTTTCATATTATATCCATAAAGGTCCTAGCCTTGGATTTCTTTCAATTTGGCTAAATAACTCCCCTAACATAGCCTACTGGAATTAAATATGTCCCTCCTCATATTTTAAAATAACACCAAAGTTTTCCCGATAATTAATCGTGAATTTAGAGCATAATTAGAAAAATTTCCCTAAATCTAGGTAACCGAATCGATTCGGCCTGATTACAGATCGATTCACCTTGTCGAATCGATTTGGCTTGGGGACCCAATCGATTCCCTATGCGCAATTCATTTTCTTCGCACACTCCGTTACAATTTCCTCCATTGTTATACTTTTAAGCTTTTCCATTTCTGTTCCATTATCACCCAACCCTTAATAAAGATTTATATATGTTCTCAAACCTTACTAAACCTCAAAATCCCCATTTAACATCAATGATTCTCACATTAATCCAATAACTAACGAATTTGGTTTTTTCTCCCATTTATCCCATCACCTTCCTAAACTTGATTTTCTAATCATCAAATCAACACATCTAATCATGGATTTCTAATAGGAATATAATTTTAATGGTACTACATGATATTCCAGAATCAATTTCATGATTAATCTTCAAATTTGCTTTAAAATCATGAAAACCCATTTTCATATGATAACCCACCGAAAAATAGATTTATGGTTTACATCCACTATGATATGAACTGAAATTCTATAAATTAGATTTAAAGAAAGTTAATCACTTGCGTGATTAGATTCGTAGAGTCTGACTCCTTTGATGAAGAGGATGAATTTGACACAATCATCTCAATCCCTCTTCAATTTGGCTGCCTACAGCTCCTCCAGTTCCTCTATATTTTCTCCTCTCAAGTTCTTAAGGTTAAAATATTATTAACTATTATTCAACCCTTTTTGATTTAGGTGAAATAATGATAAACCCAAAATTAGGTATATAGGCTCAGCCCAAATGACCCGAACACCCCCGTGTGGGCCCAATTATGCCTAAAAATATCCTGAGACCCGATTGCTACCTCGAGTACTCTATTCTGATTTTCTAAACCCCTTCGAAGTCAACCGTGCACTCAAAATCGTTATCTGAGTCACTTCACTAAAAGTCTCCATCTCGATCTTGATATAATCTATACACGACTCCTGGTTGATATATAATGAAATTTCGTCGTTTAACTCTCTATGACGCATAATAATAATCACGTTTGTTTACTACACATTTAGTAAATTTTATTTTGTTTATATTAATAATTATCTCCACCGATTAATATTTAAATACACACACATAATAATTAATTCAATTAAATTACAATACACTAGCAATTTAAATTTAGCCGAATTAATTAAATATTAAATGCTAAAAAATATGGGGTGTTACATACTCCCCCTACAAGAAATTTTGTCCCCGAAATTAGATAATACCTGTAAAAAATAATTCTGGATACTGCTCTCGTATGTCATCCTCCCGCTCCCATGTCGACTCATCAATACTATGGTGTCCCCACTGAACTCTGACTAACGGTACCACTTTAGATCGCATCTTACACTAACCGCTATCTTGAATAGCCACGGGTCTCCCCTCGTATGACATGTCTAGATGTAAATTAATCTCGCCGAGTGGAACGTGCCAAAAATCTCTCTTATTCCTCTGATACTTCTTCAATGATGCCATATGGAATATGTCATGTATCCCCTACATATGATCTGGCAAACCTAATCTATATGCTACTGGTCTTACTCTCTCAATAATAGGGAAGGGTCCCACATACCCCGGTGCTAGCTTCCCCTTCTTCCCGAACCTTATGAGCCCCTTCATGAGAGACACCCGCATCAATATCTGATCGCTAACCTCTAACTCAACATGTCTCCAGTCTGCATCTACATAACTGCTCTACCTGTCCCGAGCTATTCGAATATGCCCCCGAATTAGCTCAATCTTGGCAGTAGTCTCTTGTATCATCTCTGGTCCCAATAACTTGTTGTCCCCCACCTCTAACTAGTAAGCAGGCGAATGACAATGTCTTCCATATAGTGCCTAAAATGGTGCCTTATCGATGGTGAATTTGTAAGAGTTATAATTCGCAAACTCTACCAATGGAAGGTATCTCACCCATCCCCTTCAAAATCAAGTATAAACATCCTCAACATGTCCTTGAGCATTTTATTAACCCTCTAAGTCTTTTCGTCTGTCTACGAATGATTTGCGGTACTCAATTGCAAGTTTGTGCCCAATGCCTCCTGAAAACTCAGCCAGGTATGAGAGACAAATATCTTATCTTTATCGAACACGATGTTAATCGATACCCATGCATCTTAACTATCTTCGCAATGAATAGCTACACATACTGCATCATCTTAAAATCAGTGCGACTGGTAAGAAATGGGCTACCTTGGTCAGCCAATCAACTATCACATAAATGGAGTTATGACCCCTCTACAATGTCGATAGTCCTGTAATAAAATACAACAAAATATCCTCCCACTTCTACACGGGAATCTCCAATGGCTGTAGCATTCATGAAGGCCTTTGGTGGTCCACATTAACTAACTGATAGGTAACACAGTTCGAGATAAACTCTGCTATGTGCCACTTCATCCCTGCCCACGAATACTATCTCCGCATGCCCTGATACATCTTATCCCCTTTGGAATGTACCATAAACTTTGAACCATGTGACTTAGTCATAACCGCATGTCTCAAGTCCTCATGTTATGCCATAATAAGTCTCCCATTAAAACGTAGGCCTCCCTCTGAGATGATCGAATAAGACTCTACACCCCAGCTAATAACTGATGTACCATATCATGGAAGAATTGATCCTCTGTATGTGCTTACACTACTCCCATAAAAATCTTAGGAGTGGAAGCTAGAACTGACATGCATGCTCTGGCGATCTTATCATTGTGTCTAAGCTCCCTACACTTCTCCTTCCAGCCCTTCACTAACTCTCTCGTAGGTTGTCAGTGCAATGCATTTGCCACCACATTAGACTTATTAGGATGATACTGAATGTCAAGCTGGTAGTCTTTCATGAAATCGATCCACCTCCTCTATCTCATATTTAGATCCTTCTGGGTGAAGAGATGCTGAAGCGATTTGTGATCCATAAATAGCGTAAACTGCCCTCCCAGAAGATAGTGTCTCCATATCCTCAAAGAAAACACAATCGTTGCCAAGTCAAGGTCGTGTATGAGGTAATTCTTCTCATGGGGCTTAACATTAAGAGATGAATAAGCTATAGCCCTATCCTCCTACTTCAATACACCCCCAAGTCCCTTAAGGATGCATCCATGTAAACCCAGTATTCCACCCTCCCTTAGGCAATGCGAGTACTGGTGCTGATGTTAGTTTCTCCTTTAGCTAATTAAAGGCTAACTAACAGTGATCACTCCACACAAATGGTACCCCCTTGCGAGTCAGATTCGTCAATGGACCTATAATCTTTGAGAACCCCTTAATGAAATGATGATAATAACCAACGAACCCTGGAAAACTGTGACTCTTTATCGTTGTCGTGGGATGTACCCACTCCCTCATCGCTAATACCTTACTCAGATCAACAATAATTCCCTCGTCGAACACGATGTGGTTTAAAAGCTAAAAACCACACTTCTCGAATTTGGCATACAATTGATGGCCCGTAAGTGTCTGTAAAACCTCCTTAGTACGAGAGTAAACTAGGATGTCGTCTATGAATACGATCATGAACTTGTCTAAAAACTCCCTGACTACCCTATTCATGAGATCCATAAACACTGTTGACGCATTGGTGAGCCTAAACTACATCACCCTGAACTCGTACGACCAGTACCATGACTGTAAAGTAGTCTTAGGAATGTCCTCCTCTCGAATGTGAAACTAGTGATATCCTGTCCTCAAATCAATCTTAGAGAATTATGAAAATCCTCTTAACTAGTCAAACATGTCATCGATCCTTGGCAACGGATACTTATTTCGTATCGTGACCTTGTTCATCTCCCTGTAGTCTACACACAAGCGAAGAAAACCATTCCTCTTTTTCACTAATAACACCGGTGTACCCTACGATGAGGTACTGTGCTGAATAAAACCCTACCCTAAGAGCAACTGAATCTAATCCCTCAACTCCCACATCTCTGAAGGAGCCATTCAATATGGTGCTCGGGCAATCGGTCTCGTACCCGGTGCTAGGTCAATAACAAACTCAATTTCCTGATTGGGTAGCAGCCATGGTATCTCCTAAAATACATACTCGAAATCTCTCACAATCGAAATCGAGTCTAATAGGATAACTACCTCTTGTAAGGTCTCCTCCTCAATATTATACAAGTGGGTGCGCGACCCCCCTTAGGAAGAGGCATCGCCACCAAGAACATCTCCTGCCAGGGAATAAAAAACACTATGGTCCTCTCGTAACAGTCTACCGTCGCTTTGTAACCCTCTAACCAATCCATGCCCAGGATAACATCATACCCCTCCATATCCAACACAAGAAGGTTTGATGCTAAGCTTAGTCTCCCAATAATGTTTCCTCCCTCCCTACATATCGAGTGTATCAATAACCCACTACCCAACGGTGACTCTACACACATAAGGCGAGTGCTCGTTGTCTTTAAAAGACCGATTACTCATGAAAATTTAGTGGGAATGAAAGAATGTGATGCCCCATATAAAAAAGAATCCTACCCTTATACCGATGAATAAGAAACATACCATCGACTGCTGATGGCGCCTAAGGTGCTGGTGGTATGGGTACGTCTTGAACGTTATACACACGCCCGTAATTCATCTGTCCCTGCGACTATGGGGCTGGTGGAGCTAGTGATATCGGAGGTATCTGTGCCTGCTACCCATACCGTGTACCCTACTGCTCACCCCTAGCTCTCTGTGGATAGTCTCTCTTCATATGCCATATCTGGCCAAAAATGAAGCGGCGCCTTTGAAAGTCCCCATGTCTCTATCCTTGCTGGACCTGATGAGGTGACACCTGATACTGGCCCTAGTTACCCCTGCCCTATTAGCCTCCCTCGTTGTTACCTTGACACTATCGGCCCTAGGGAACTTGCAGCTACTGGTTAGGACCTTATTGGACCTGATTGAAACTTTGACCCTCCAGTCCATAACTTCCAGTCCTAAATCTCTTGGCCTGATCCCCCTGCAGGGAATCCTGCCCTGCTGTCTCACTACCTCCTGCTGAGGTTCCCCACTAGCACTACCCCCTCCTATTCTACCTGACTGGGTCATCTCACCTACTCTCTTTCTTGCCTTTAAGTGGAAGCGGTGGTCTTAGTAGTGCAAAAAAGTGAGACATTAACAACCTTTGAATATGTCTGTAATGCTGGGTTGCCAAGTAAATGTTTCCTGATTCTCTAGGCCAGCAAATCCATAAACTTACACTTTTTCTTCTCTTTCGTGTTCACTTCGTCTGGCATGAAGTTTTCCAAACGAGTGAATTCTTCCTCGTATTTGGCCACCCTGCATAACGTTATTAAATCTTCTCCTTATCTCCATCTCAACAGTTGTTAGGAAGTACTAGCGGTCGAACTTCTTCCAAAACTCCATTAGCGGCATCGTATATCTCTCCTATGAGGTGGTAATAAACTCCCACCACTGTTGTACGAATCCCACAAGTTTGAACGTGGCAAGAATTTGTTTCTGAGTAATGCTACACTTAATCATACGTAGGTGACATTGCAGGTCATTCTTCCACTGACATGCTACTATCACATCTGAGATCCTCGAAAACTTCGGTGGGTGGCCTTTCTAAAAATCCTCCCTAATTTTCTTCTAAGACAATGACCACAGTTAGGCCTGAATCACTGGTGCCACTGGTGGCTACGGCTGAGTCTGTGGAAAATGGACGGTCTTGGTTGCGTTGACTGCTCGGGCCACTATCTCGGCCACCTGTGCAACTATCACTAACCCTAGTGGTGGCTACGGCTGCTGTACCTCCGGCTCTTGAGAAGCCTCTCTCACATCATGTCTCATTGCTGCTTAAGCTGATATACCTCTCTTAGGTGAAATCTAAAATTTCAAAACGAGTTGTATGAGTCCACAGTCAATACAAAATTTAATAGCATAAGTACGACATCTCAAACACGTAAAGATAAAAGCAACAGTACTAATAATAGGGCTCTAGATAAAAAAAACCTATGCTGAAATCGTCGTAAGCCTTACAGATCCTCTGGACATTAGAACCTGATGCTCTGATACCATCTATGACAACCCACCCAATTAAATACCGGGTGATCAGTGCTTTATTAAATGAAACAGGATTCCCATTTGGTTCATTGACGTGACTCAGAAGGCGTCTCTAATGTTCGTTCACTCTAGGCTCAAGTGAAAGCCTATCGCGTTAGTAATAAACCCGATAATTCAGGATCGTATCCACAGGGAAACAGGGCAACAGAGTTGTGATGACGTTGGATAGATAAGGAAAACCTAACTATGACTCTAAAGGAAAGGGAAAAATGATTGGATTTTGGAATGACTACAACTAAATGCAATTATGAAATTATGAAAAGGTGCAATTATATTAAATTACCTAAAATACTAATGAATACTGATTTAAAACTTTAAACAATGGGATGAGAAAAACAGGATGGGAGTACAATCCCCCAACCCTAGTGTATTGCAGGTTTAATACTAATCGTAAATTTAACTGATTAATTAGACCCATAATTTAGTACTCCCAAGCATTACGTATATGAGGTTCAAGCCCGCATCATACTTAATTTGAGGACAAGTAAATCGGTATCACGATAGTGACACTCGAATTGCATTCTAAAGCATCCCGGTTACTCAGAAGCAAATGGGATCTAAAGATCTACAATTGTCGTGTTCCTACACGATTAGGTCGTAATCAATCACTAAATTCATAGGATTAATGTTATACACATGCAACTAACACATCAGGTTGGGTTCATGTATCCTGACCTTAGAAAATCTAGTCTAGCATGCTGAAAGTAATGAAAACAGTTCTAAAATTGCAGAACACCATGATTAAACTAAAGAAACTTTGAGGAATGATGTAGAAAGGAATTTAAATGAAGAAAAGTAACTCCTAATCTTACCAAAGTAGTAACAACAACAATTAAGAACACAGAATTCTGAATAACCTTTAATCTGGTAATTGAAATTGTAAATTATCTCTAAACTAGGGTTTGCTGGAAAGAAGGGAAAATTCTATTAATTCTCCGTGCTAAGAATGATAATAAAATGGATTTTTATACCCTACAAAAATTCAAGAGTTTTTGTTGCAATAGGAATCTTCTTAGGAGAAGGATAAGATTACAGAATCTCGACAGCCGGATCGGTCCGGGGCTTAGGCGGATCGGTCTGCCTTCCATGCGGATCGGTTCTTTTAATTTTCGGGAGGACCAATCCGAGGTGGGCCGATTCTTTCTATTTTCTGTCCTCTTTGGTTTTCTTTTGATCCGGGGTCTTCTGGATTGTCGCACAGCGGACAGGTCCGGACTGGGGGCAGATCGGTCTGCCAGTTTGACTTTTTCCTTCAACTTTGACTGCTCATAACTTTTGTTTCAGGACTCCGTTTGAGGTTCTGTTTATTCCTATGTTCCCATGAATGTGATATCTTCAACTTCTCTTAGGTGCCTCATCCGAATTCTGAGTAGAATTTACACTTTTGCCATTTTGACTTTCCTTCTCTCCTGTATTGATTCTTCCGATTTCTTTCTTTCGTTTTTGACATTAAATACCTTCAAAATTAGTACTAAATACCAGAAACTCGATGTACTCATTAGGATAAGTCAGTATCAATATTATGAGATAAAGTCAAATCGATTACGTTGTTCGAGGTGCTAAAAGTAACTAAATTAAGGGATAAATTAGGAAGAGTTTATGCCTAATCAAACCCCCCTAACTTAGAACTTTGCGCGTCCTGAGTAATGTAAAAGAATCCTAGCACGGCTTAACTCTTAAAAAACATTTTATTAGGATAGAATACCTTTTTCGCGGGCAAGCGATTGCATTTAGCGTATGCAACAAGCCTTTAAACTCCTAAGTCACCCTAGTAGGACGAGTTGTGTCTCCTAAGGGTTTGCAGTGAATATACCCACAAAATTCGACTCAAAGAAGATTCAAAATATGCAAACATTGTGTAATTCAAACTTTCCCTAAAAAAATAGTCATCATCAAGTCATGTTCAGTAGTCTCAAATCATAGTGCGTGTGTGTGAAGCCAGAAATTTAACTGTCAATTTCTACCGATTGATCATTACATTACTTATCCGAAAATTCATTTTGATTTCAACTTCACACGGGATACTCTCTCAAACGAATCACTCAGAATGTGGCTATTCTTGTAGTATGCGTGATATAAAGAGTAAATATAATGGACGCAAAGTCACGCATACAAGTAGAAAGACGGAAATTTCATAGTGATAGGATCTCATCAACGGATTACGGTTTTTCAAAACAGGAACATTGCCTCTTATTCACGCATTCAATCTCTTTTTCTTAGCTTTTGGTGTCTTAGCTCTCCACGCGGTTGTCAATTTCACAATTTGGACTCGGTTACGACTTTTTTGGGGTTTAAGGTATATTGGGTAAAATGAAAGAGGTAGGGAAGGTTGGAATTGGAAAAATCATTTAAGATGTCCATTTGTGCTTTTTCCGGGCTATTGCTCATTTTTCTTCTTCTTTTTCTCTATTTTTTTTTTCTGTTTTTCACTTCTTTTCTTGCTATTTTTGTTGAGCATATCTATTTTTTTCTTGCCCCCTTTTTATGCACCTTCCGGGCATAATTTTGATTTTTTTTATTTTTCGTAACTCCGGGCTATTTGGGTTTTTCGAGTTTCCAAACGAAAGGGAAAATCTATTTGGCTCAATTTGGGTTGCAAAAGGGGTGATTTTTCGCATCTTTTTCTGGTCAATATTTTTGGGTGACAAACGAGGGCCTACTTTATTGTCCAAAATACCAATTTCGTTACCATATGCATTTCGAGATGAATTTAAGTTTAGAGATCAATTTTGGCATGTTTTTCAAAGTAATATCACACACGTTTTTCATAACCGATCAAGATAAAAGGGTTGAGATCCTCGATAACTTTTTAGGCGCTGAAAATAACTTTAAGTTAACAATTAACTCGGATTGATTTAAAAACTCGCAAAAAGTGAAAGGGTCGAATCTCACCGGGTTTGTTAATCTCCACACTTATTCATTAAGTCGTCACTTTTCACTCAATTTCCATCTTTGGTCAATTTTGGCTTTGTGCATTTTGAATTTTTACAACTTGAGACTTTAAACCGACTTTTAATGATATTTTTGAGAAATTTGAATTCCAATTTTTATTTATTTTGAACAAAAATATTTTTGGATTTTTCAAAATTTTATGATTTTTTTGGAAATTTCTGGGTATTTTGAAAATTTGTGAAGTTTTAGAAATACGTACTTGTGACCCCCCCCTATCTTAGACTTTTGCATTGTCCTCAAGCAAAAAGGACTAAAATCTAAACAAGGCAAAATAATAAGTGTGATAAATAAAACAAACAAATGGTGAAAATGAAGATTTTATAGAAAACAGAACTGTGGTACAATTACAGGGAAACAACATTCAAACATGTGAATAGGAAAAACAAATAAAAAACTATCATAACCACATCAAGCTTCACTGGGGCGGGGCTGGGAAGAACCGGGCACGTCGGGGCCATAGAGGTCATAGAAATAGGATGACAGTGGCTCATTAGGATCCCTTTGGTGTCGGTATATGTCCGCTTGGAAGCGAAACATCAAGCTGGTATCCCGACGATAATCGGTCAAGAAGTTGCCGAAGCTCGTCTCAAGCGCCGCCATACGGTTGGTGAGGTCGCTACCGCCCACTCAAAATTCGGGTCGTCTTCTTTGTCCGTCGATTCTTCATCCGGACCGACATCCCCCATTTCGACATCCGCACTGGTTGCCTCTTCTTCCTCTTCGTCGCTCTCGCTCGAGGCAGCCTCCTCTTCGCTATCACTTCCCCTCCTTACTCGAAAGACAGCTAGCTATTTGGTGCTCTTAGTGCGGGTCCCCTGTCCAAAAGGACCGGGGAGACAAATTCGGTCGAGCGGCGCCGCAATGCCAACATCGTTGCGGATGGAAGTGATCAAACGAGCATAGGGAAGTGGGGCGGCGCCTTTCTCATCCAGAGCTGCAACCATGATGTCGCCGTTTAAGGTGCGGGCCAAGTTGATGGAAGTGTGTTGGTCAAAGAGGTGGTAGGTCAAGGTGGCCTGGCGGGGTCGCATCACGGAGTCGTTTGATGCTTGTAAGATGTTCGCACTCATGATTTGGATGGTGAGGCGTGCCTTCTCATTGAGGTGGCCCACCGCGACAGTTTTCCCCGTCCATGAAACATCGGGCACAATGCGGTCCATGATCACTTCCTTGGTGATCGGGGCGATGTTCCAAGGGTAAGTGAATTCTTGGACGTCGGGAACATCGTATTCAGCCAATTTGGCTGTGAGGAGGGCCAATGAAAAGGGAATAACGGTCCCATTCACGTAAGCTTGGGCCTAGAATTGGCCCTTCCTAACAAGGGTGCCATAAAAGGAGTGCACCTCGGCCACCCAAGCCGCTTCATATGGTTCGTTGAGGAATCGACACAAACCCCTAGCCATGAAAAGGGCGGTGATAGATTGGGGCAAACCGATCAATTGGACAGCGCGCTCCATATGGAGTTTGTGATCCAGACCGAAGAACCGATGGCACCAACGTTCCTCTTGGCGGGAATGAAATTCCGCATGGCCAGAGGGCAGGACGTCGGTGGAGTCGTACTTGGTGGGGGCAGCTCTTTGGGCCATGATAACGAGAGAGATTTTTGCTAGAAATTTAGGGAGGGAGAAAATAGGAGTTTGGTTGAAGGTGTGGAGGGAAAGGGAGGGTTGGGGTGGTTATTTATAGGTGAAAGGGTGGGGTAGGGCTTGGATTTGGAGGGAAAAGGTTTGGAGGGAAAAGGAGGTGTATTTGGGAGGGAAAGGTTAGGCTTGGGAGTGGTGTGGACGAATTTGGAGGTAGTGAATGGGATTGGGGAGAAGGGGGGTGAATCTAGGGAAGGGGGAAAAATAGATCTGCAGAAAGCGGACCGGTCCGCCTGGGGACCGAACCAGTCTGGTCCTTTAATATGCAGGTAAATTCGACTACCGGACCGGTCCGGTTCAAAATTAAAGGAACTGGTCTGGAGCGGATCGGTCCGGCCCTTGTATTTTAGCTGGATTTCCCCCCTAACTGAATTTCGATCTCTCTTCTCTGAAATTTTTCACGTTTACAACATACTACCTATCATTTTGGATCAAAACCTCTCGATACCAATGACCAATGCAACTGGATTCAATATTCTCGAAACATATGAATGCTTTCTCCCAAATGTACCTTAATCCTATCGATGCTCACTACACACGCGACTTTCACTACACACACGACTCTCACCCCATAGGCGTCGGGGGTGCGACGACCTCGGTGTAACAGCTCACTCTACCCCGTAAACGGGGTTCGACAACCAAACTGTGTCGACTTCTTCCACACATGCCTATAGATATGGATTTAGGCGTTGTCTATTTACCTTGAATGTATTTCCCCCTTTCAAATCGTCTAATTCTACAGCTCCATGAGGGAAAACATTCTTCACAACGAACGAGCCAGACCATCATGACTGCAACTTGCCCGGAAAGAGATGAAGCCGAGAGTTATAGAGAAGAACTTTTTACCTGGGAAGAAACTCTTTGCGTCGAATGATGTTAGCGTGAGTGAGTTTCATCCTTTCTTTCGAAATTTTAGCATTCTCATACGCATCATTGCATAGTTCTTCTAACTCATTCAATTGAAGCTTGCGTGCTTCACCGGCCTTATCCATGCCATAATTCAATTGATTAATCGCCCAATACGCCTTGTGCTCTAATTCAACGGGAAAATGGCAAGGTTTACCATACACAAAGCGAAAAGGGGACATGCCGAGTTGATTTTTTTATGCGGTACGATAGGCCCATAGCGAATCGTTCAATCTAAGTGACCAATCTTTTCGGGTAGGATTGACAGTCTTTTTAAGAATGTTCTTGATTTGACGATTTTCTAGTTCGCCTTCCCATTCGTTTGCGGGTGATAAGTAGTTCCAACCTTGTGAACGACACCATACTTTTTCATTAGCATCTCGAATGGCCTATTGCAAAAGTACGTGCCATTATCGCTGATTATCGCTTTCGGGGCACCGAAGCGGGAAAGTATGTGTTCCTGTAAGAACTTAATCACCACTTTGTTGTCAATTGTCTTGGTAGCTATAGCTTCCACCCATTTAGAAACGTAGTCTACCGCAACAAGGATGTATAGAAAACCAAAGGACGGGGGGAAAGGGCCCATGAAGTCAATACCATAATAGTCGAAGATCTCAATAATGAGTATGGGGGTAAGAGGCATCATGTCTCGTCGGTTAATGGAAGCCATCCGTTGGCACCTATTGCAAGATTTGCAAGTAGCATTCACATCCCGAAATATTCTGGGCCAATAGAGGCCGCATTGCAGAATTTTAGCGGTCATTTTTTTATCGAAAAGTGGCCTCCACAAGCTTTCGAATGACAAAACTGGATGACTTTTGGGATCTTGTCATCTGGTACACATCGTCAGATGATTTGGTCGGTGCAATATTTAAAAAGGAACGGATCGTCATAGAAGAACATGCGCGACCAAGTAATAAACCTCTTATTATCTTGCGGTGTCCGATCGGGAGGGACGGCTCCCGTGACAAGGTAGTTCACTATATTCGAAAACTAGGGCAAAGGGGAGGTAGCAAAAAGTGGCTCATCCGAAAAGTATTCATCTATGGGTATGGGATCACTAGGTACGTCGGACGAAAGCCATGATAAGTGGTCGGCAACGACGTTTTCTACCCCTTTTTTATCTTTAATAGAGAGATTGAACTCTTGTAGGAGTAGGATCCACCTTATGAGGCGCGACTTTGCATATTTATCTGTAAGTAGGTATTTCAATGTCGCGTGGTCGGTGAAGCAAGTAATGGGAGAACCGATAAGGTATGACCAAAATTTATCAAGGGTAAAGACTACCGCTAGAAACTCCTTATCCGTGGTAGAGTAATTGAGTTGTGGTCCGGTAAGGGTCCAGTTAGCGTAGTAGATGACATGAGCCTACTTATCTTTTCTTTGGCCCAAAACAGCCCCTATCGTATAATCGCTAGCATCACACATAAGCTCGAATGTAAGGACCAATCCGGAACTTGTATGATGAGAGAGGACACAAGCATGGTTTTAAATTTTTCAAAAGAGCTTTGGCATGCTTCTGTCCACTCAAATGGGGTGTCCTTCATGAGTAGGTTGGTTAAGGGTCTAGCGATGGCGCTAAAGTCCTTAATGAACCATGGATAAAACACCGCATGGCCTAAGAAGGAGCGCACGTACTTGAGCGATTTTAGTGGGGGAAGATCATCTATGACATCTATTTTTGCCCTATCAATTTATATTCCCTTGGATGATACTATGTGGCCAAGAACTATTCCTTCGGTGACCATGAAATGGCATTTCTCCCAATTCAGCACTAAGTTATTTTCCACACACCGGGCAAATACTTTTTCCAGTTTTTCTAGGAAACGATCGAAAGAGGTGCCAAAAATGATGAAATCGTCCATGAACACTTCGAGTCCTCTCTCGACCATGTCACTAAATATGCTCAACATGCACCTTTGAACGGTCGCAGGTGCATCACACAAGCCGAATGGCATACGTTTGTAGGCAAACATACCAAAAGGCCAAGAGAAGGTCATTTTCTCCTGGTCAAGTACATCTACCTCAATCTGGTTATATCTGGAATAACCATCAAGGAAGCAATAGTAAGGGTGGCCTACTACTCTCTCAAGCATTTGATCAATAAATGGTAAGGGGAAATGGTCTTTCCTAGTTCCCGCATTGAGTTTTCGGTAATCAAAGCAAACGCGCCACCCGGTGGTGGTACGTTGGGGAACTATCGCTCCTTTAGCATTTTCAATCACTCTCATACCCGACTTCTTCGGGACGACTTGAATAGGGATCACCCACTTGCTATCCAAGATTGGGTAGATAATCCCAGCATCCAATAACTTGATAATTTCGGTTCTCACTACTTCTTTCATATTGGGATTCAGTCTTCTTTGCATTTCTCTTGAGGGCTTGACATCCTTTTCGAGATGGATCTTGTAAGTGAAAATTAAAGGACTTATCCCCTTCAAATCAGTAATGCACCAACCAAAATCACTTTGGTGCTTTCTCAGAATTTTTAACAATTTGCCCTCCAGCTCTTCGTCTAGGCTAGAGGAGAAAACAATAGGAAATGTCTCATACTCTCCTAGGTATGCATATTTAATAAGGGAGGGGAGTTTTTTCAATTCAAGGGTTGGAAACTTTTCTTCGGAGGGAACTATGCGTGTATCCCTCGGTGGTAATTCCTCGAATCTAGAAACCCAATTTACATCTCTCACGTCCTCGTCCGACGCTCTCTCATCGAGTAGCTCTCTCAACTCCCCAACTTCCCTCTCGTAGTCGGTGTATGTCCCCTCACTCTCGTATCTCGACACTAAATAGGATCCTAAGGCGTCGCCATAATAATTCTCCTCAAAGTACTCCTCTACGATCTCATCTATGAATCTCACCGCGTGAAGATCATCTTTTTCTCCCGTATGTTGGGCTATGTGGAAGATGTTGGTTTCTAAGGTCATTTTCCCAAAGGTGAGTTGCATTCTCCCATTCCGAGTATTGATGATTGTGTTAGCCATAGCTAAGAACGGGCGGCCAAGGATGATGGGAACATGGTTGCTCGAGGTGAAGGAGGGCTCCGTGTCCCAAATGAAAAAGTCTACCGGGAAGTAGAAAGTGTCAACTTGGACGATCACGTCCTCAACTATGCCTCTTAGGATCTTCACGATTCGATCCGCTAATTGGAGAGTGACTTTTATGGGCTTGAGATCACCCAAATCAGGTTACCTATATATGGAATAAGGGAGGATATTGACACTTTCTCCCAAGTCAAGTAAGGCTTTTTCGATTTTATTTTCTCCAATGATGCAGGAAATGGTGGGTGTACCGGGATCTTTGAATTTTGGCGGGAGATCATTAAGTAGAATGGATCTCACGTTCTGGGCTAGAAAGAAATTTTTCTTTACCTTCATCTTTCTCTTTACCGTCAACAAGTCTTTGATGACTTTTGCCTAAGCTAGAATTTGCTTAATGGAATCAAGGAAAGGTAAGTTCAGCTTTACATGCTTGAGCACTTCTAGCACGTCATCACATGGGTTTCCTTTATGGGAAGGAATCAACCTTTGAGGAAACGGTGCCGCGGAGGGTGGTTTCACTACTATCTCGAGCTCACTAGTGTCTTCTTTGTCACTCTCATTCAAGAGGACATCTTTGGCCTCTTTAGTGCCGGGGAAAATCTCCTTGTCTTTTGTTGTGTCGTGTGGGGGAGGTGATAAATCAACAACTCTCCCACTACGAAGAGTGGTCATAGCTTGACATTTCTCCTGATGTTCAGTAGAGGTGGAGCTAACACTAGTTTGACCTTGGGGAGGTCTTTGGCCCTGGGAAGGAAACTTGCCCTTCTCTTGAACACTCAACGAGGATTGTATCTTTGATAAAGTTGTATTTATGTCACTAATTAGGTGATGATATCTACCATTGGTTGCAGTCTGGATAGTGATAAATTGATTCATAGTATCCTCGAGAGTTCTCCGTGGTGGTGGGATATAAGCTCCTTGAGGAGGTGGTGCTTGCACATGTCCTTGCATGTGTGTAGCTTGTTGAAAGTGTTGTGGCGGAGGAGGGGCAACATGTGAAGGAGGGTTCATTGCAGCATGTTGTTGCCCATAGCTAAAACCAGGATGGTTTTTCCATGAAGGGTTGTAAGAATTCCCGTGCGGAGCACCGAAATTACCCTTAAATCCTCCTATACCACTAACTTGCTCTTGAAGCATCACTTTGTAGGCGGGTATAGTCGGGCATTCCTCAGTTTAATGACCCACCTCACAAATCGCACACACCTTCTCAATGGGGTTCGGTATGGATCCAGTTGGTCCTCTTACATATACCTCACATAGGTCTCGAAATCCTTTCTCTAGCGTATCTAATCGACTGTCCGTCATAGAACTCTTATCTACGTGAAATAGCCCGGATGCCTCTAGAGTGGTGGTCATTTGACGATTTTGATTTTGAGCATTAGGATTAGATGTATCCCAGGATTGGGTAGTCTTGGCGACATACCTCGGGTGAAGCTCAACATCGTGGGAATCTAAATTGATAAACGGACCACTACCCATGGTTTCAACGAGTTGCTTGGAGGTAAGGTTCAGCCCATTATAGAGAAAAGAAATGATTTGCACCGTATCAAATCCATGATGGGGGCATGAAGCAACTAACTCATTGAAATGCTCGTCACATCGATGAAATGGCTCAATTTCAGATTGTCTGAATGCTTGAATTTGAGCCTTTATGGAGATCATTCGATGTGGTGGGAAGAATATCTTGAGAAATATAGATTGTAACTCGTTCCAAGATGGAATCGATCTTGGAGGTAGAGACCATAGCCAGGTCTTCTTTTTATCTTTTAGCGAGAAGCGGAAGAGTTTGAGGCAGATCACCTCTTGTGTGCAAGTTTGATCATTGAGAGTATCACACGCATCCTCAAATTCCCTGATATGAAGATATGGCTTTTCAGAATCCATACCATGGTAATGGGGTAGCATCTGGATCATCCCATTTTTAAAATGAAATTTCCCGGCATTATACGGGAGTATAATGCATCCCGGAGTGACTGTACGCTCGGGATATAAGATTTCTCTCAACGGGCGGTATGGGGCCTCTTCCTCAGCGACAGCTTCACTACCTTGTTGCGACATCTCTCTCTCTCTTAATGACTCGGTGTCCTCACTTGGTGTGCTCAAAGTGTGTTCGGAGTTGTGTCCAAAGAAGGAAAACAGAGTGTTGTTGGAGATTGAGTGTGACGGTGTGGTAGGTGGAATCCAGAACTGTGGGGCGTTAGGAGTGTGGGAGCTATCGGGGTTGTACTCAACTATTGGATTTTCGTAAATGCTGGTTGGAGTATTATGGGGTGTAGGAGTGAGTTCAAAATTTTGCATTAATATCTTGTGAGAGATGATGGTGAATCTTTTTATGCTTTTTGAATTTTTCTTATGTTTTTTTATTTTTTTGAAATTTTTGGTCAGAGTTTTAGATTGACTCGATCTAATCCTAAGTCTACCTAAGTCCCCGACAACGGCGCCAAAAACTTGACGCGACTCAGAAAGTGTCTCTAATGTGCGTTTACTCTAGGCTCAAGTGCAAGCCTGTCGCGTTAGTAATAAACCCGGTAAGTCGGGATCTTATCCACTGGGAAATAGGACAACAAAGTTGTGACGACGTTGGATAGATAAGGAAATCCAAACTCTGACTCTAAAGGAAAGGAAAAAATGATTTGATTTGGGAATGACTACAACTAAATGCAATTATTAAATTATGATAAGGTGCAATTATACTAAATTACACAAAATACTGATGAATACTGATTTAAAACATTAAACTGTGTGATGAGAAAAATAGGACGGGAGTACAATCCCCCAACCCTAGTGTATTGTAGGTTTAATACTAATCATAAATTTAACTGATTAATTGGACCCAGAATTTAGTACTCCCAAGCATTACGTATATGAAGTTCAAGCCCGCATCATACTTAATCCGAGGACGAGTAAATCGGTATCGCAATAGTGACACTCGAATTGCATTCTAAAGCATCCCGGTTACTCAGAAGCAAACGAGATCTAAAGATCTACAATTTTCGTGTTCCTACACGATACGGTCATAATCAATCACTAAATTCAGAGGATTAATGTTATACACATGCAACTAACACATCAGGTTGGGTTCATGTATCCCGAACTTAGAAAATCTAGCCTAGCATGCTGAAAGTAATGAAAACAGTTCTAGAATTGCAAAACACCATGATTAAACTAAAGAAACTTTAAGGAATGATGTAGAAAGGAATTTAAATGAATAAAAGTAACTCCTAATCTTACCAAAGCAGTAACAACAACAATTAAGAACACAGAATTCTGAATAACCTTCAATCTTAGAATTGAAATTATAAATTATCTCTAAACTAGGGTTTGATGGAAAGAAGGGAAAGTTCTATTAATTCTCTGTGCTAAGAATGATAATAAAATGGGTTTTTATAACCTAGAAAAATTGAGGAGTTTTTGTTGCACTAGGAATCTTCTTAGGAGAAGGATAAGATTACAGAATCTCGACAGCCGGACCGGTCCGAGGCTTAGGCGGATCGATCTGTCTCCCATGCAGATCGGTTCTTTTAATTTTTTGGCGGACCGGTTCGGGGCGGAACGGCTCTTTTTATTTTCTTCCCTCTTCGATTTGCTTTCGATCCGGGGTCTTCTGGATTGTTGCACAGCGGACCAGTTCGGGCTGGGGGCGGATCGGTCTGCCTATTTGACTTTTTCCTTCAACTTTGACTGCTCATAACTTTTGTTGCGGGACTACGTTTAAGGTGTCGTTTCTTCCTATGTGCTCATGAATGTGATATCTTCAACTTCTCTTTAGGTGCCTCATTCGAATTCAGGGTAGAATTTATACTTTTTCCCTTTTGACATTCTTTCTTGCCTTTCTTGATTCTTCCGGTTTCCTTCTTTCGTTTTTGACATTATATACCTGCAAAATTAGTACGAAATACCATAAACTCGGTGTACTAGTTAGGATAAGTTAGTAGCAAGATTATGAGATAAAGTCATATCGATTACGTTGTTCGAGGTGCTAAAAGTAACTGAATTAAGGGATAAATTGGAAGAATTTATACCTAATCATATAATCTTGGCATCACTGTCGAAAACCATTAATTACTAATCACCTAATAGTTAATTAAGTCGATGTCAAATTTATCTTTTTATTTTGTAAATAACAATAAGTGGAAATTAGAATAAACCATTCACACAGTAATAGATTCTAAATCGTCGTAGGATATAAATAAATAAATAAATATCTTACCGAATAAACCATCGGCTACAAAACCCAAATCCAAATAATAAATTCCAACAGATAATAAATAAACCCTGACATAAGTTTGAATTGAATAATTACTGTGGGGAAAACATGCCCAAAGATGAAATACTGATATTAGGAAATCCTAATCTAGAGATGAATAACTGAGGCGTCCAGCCCAAATCTTGAATGCATCCACATATGCTGCAGCTGCGCATCCCTGAACTAGGTAATAAAGTCTAGCGTCCCTGTGGCTGGACGCCTAGCAGATTTTGAATTTTTTTTAGCAAGGGTTGGAATCCAAAATATTTGAAAAATATTTGCAAGTGATCAAGTTTGCAGTAATTAAAATGCCTGAATACTTTTCATGTTTAAGCTAGTGCCGCAATCCCTTGATATAATACTCACCCCTCAAATAATGTGCACACCTATTGCTTTCTTCCTAACCCACCTAGTTACACTACCCCATCTAACTAACCTAGTTATGAACTCTTCATTATCCACTACTCTAGCTCGAGCACTATTACTATTGATTATTAAGTTATTTCACATAGTAACTTTTTTAATCAAGTCAAATAAATTCATATAACATTTTCACTTGTTATATAAACAATACAATTTCACTTTATGTATTTTACCTGTATATAAGTATTCACACTATTATATACATATAATTATACTACAATATTCACACACATGTCCTATATAATATCCACCTCCCGAGTAATAACGTACCAGATGTTTTATTTAAAATATTATCACACTAGGTACACTCAATCCAACCTGGATACCACGAGACGGTTAACTCACACCGAATCAGGCAATAAATAATAAGCGTAGTGGAGGCACTCATAGTTCACCGAGTGTGAGATCGAATCCTACCCAAGACGTCTAACCCCGAAAAGAATTACAACATAATATACCGGACGCTATGACCTGGGGATTTTACTCTCCCTTCTTTTATGAGCCACGTGATCCACCCACATCGCGCAACCTCCTATGATAGGACTAGAGGGGTATGTATTTCCTATAAATATTATTCACACTTATATCTATGATAAGCACACAAATATATATATATATATATATATATATATATATTAAAGTTAATTAAGTCCGTCTAACCCGTGCCTAACCCTCCTGGTACTAGCCTATAATATCTGAGTCTATCTACTCAACTATAATTTTCTTTATAATACTGGTCCACCATTTGGGTTTTCTCACGCTACCCGAAATCCCATTGCGATATCCGAAATTGTCTCCATTTCATAATATATCCATAAAGGTCTTAGCCTTGGAATTCTTTTAATTTGGCCAAATAACTCCCCTAATATAGCCTACGAAAATTAAATATGTCTCTCCTCATATTTTAAAATGACACCAAAATTATCCCGACAATTAATCGTGAATTTAGAGCATAATTAGAATTTTTTCCCCAAATCTAGGCATCTGAATCAATTTTGCTTTATTCCAAATCGATTCACTTTGCCGAATCGATTCGGGTTGGGGACCGAATCGATTCACTGTGACCAGTTCATCTTCTTCGCATAGTCTGTTATAATTTACTCAATTCTTAACCTTTTAAGCTCTTCCATTTCAGTTCTATTCTCATCCAAACCTTAATAACGATTTGTATACGTTCTCAAACCTTGCTAAACATCAAAATCACCATTTAACATCAATGATTCTCACATTAATCACATAATTCTCGAATTTGGGGTTTTCTACCATTTATCCTATCACCTTCCTAAATTTGATTTTTCAATCATAAAATCAGCGCATCTAATCCTGAATTTCGAATAAGAGTATAATTTTAACTGTACTACATGATATTCCATCATCAATTTCACGATTAATATTCAAATTTGCATTCAAATCATGAAAATCCATTTTCATACGATAACCCACTTAAAAATAGATTTATGGTTTACACCCGCTATGATATGAACTGAAATTCCACAAATTAGATTGTAAGAAAGTTAACCACTTGCCTTATTAGATTCATAGAGTCGTATTCCTTTGACGAAGAGGATGAATTTGACACAAACGCCTCAATCCCTTTTCAAATTTTCTCCCAACAACTCCTCCAGTTCCTCTTTCTTTTCTCCTCTCAAGTTCTTTAGGTTAAAATATTATTAATTTCCATTCAGCCCTTTTTGAGTTAGGTTAAATAATGCTAAAACCGAAATTAAGTTTATGGGCCCAACCAAAATGACTCGAACACCCTCGTTTGGTCCCAATTATTCCTAAAAATGCCCCGAGACCAAATTACCACCCCTGAGTACTCTATCATGACTATTTTGACATCTCCGGAGTCAACCGTGAACTCAAAATCAGCAACTGAGTCACTTAACTACAAGTCTCCATCTCGAACTTAATATAATCTATACCCGACTCCTGGTTCAAATATAATAAAATCCCGTCGTTTAACTCGCTATGACGCATAATAATCATATTTATTTACAACACACATAGTAAATTTTATTTTGTTTATATTAAGAATTATCTCTTCCGATTAATATTTAATTACATACACATAATAATTAGTTCAATTAAATTATGACACACTTGTTATTTAAATTTAGCTGACTTAATTAAATATTAAATGCTAAAAAATATGGGGTGTTACATCTCATGCTAATTATCTAATCAGAAAAAGTATTCCTCCCATCTCTACTATTATGTTTAATAATTTTCTTGCATAATCTTTTAATCTTAGAAGTTTCCTCCATGTCCATGAACTAGCTTGACACCCTTTAATAGTCCATAAACTCTTTGTTTTAATCATGTAGGTATAAAATCACCTAATACACAAAGAGTTATTTTTTCCTTCCAATGTCCCACAAATGTTTCAACATACAAGATTTGTTCAACATCACTAGATGTCTAATCCCTAGGCCCCTTCCTCCAAAGGATAAAAAATGTCCTCTCATGCTACTTTAGCTCATGTTTTCTTCAAATCACCCCCACTCTATAAAAAAAACATTAAAATCCCATCAATCTCCTTAAGTATTCAATTAGGTAAGATAAAAAGCTTGATCCTGTAGATTTGAATACTTCTCAAAACATAAATTATCAATTGAAGTCCTCTTGAATAAAAAAGCCACTTAGTAGTCCATAATCGAATGTTTTGCAAAATCTTCTCAACTAAATTCTCAAAATCAATAGCCTTTAGTCTGGTGGAAATTAAATGGACCCCCAGATATATAACTGGAAGATCATATTCTTTAATATTAATAAGATCTCCCAACCTCTATCCATGCAAAAATAAATTGTGCATTTGTCTTTATTAGGCTTTACACCTGAACTATTCTCGAATTCCAGCAAAGTGCCTTTAATAACTCTAAGATATTCCTCATTATCTTTAGCCAAAATTAAGAGGTCATCACTAAACATCACATGAGTGAACTCTAGACTATCACACTTAGGATGAAATCCAAAGCCACCACTTTTGACCTTTTAGGTAATACCAACTAAAAGAGTCATAGGCTTTCACGAGGTCCACTTTTATTGCACATTTGGGGCTTTTACTATTAGAACGGTAACATTTAACTAGTTCTTGCATCAACATGCCATTATTAGGTATAGTTTTCCCCTGGACAAAAGATGGTTATCTATTGTTCACTAATACAAGCATGAACACCTCAATTCTTCTAACAATGACCCTGGAAATGATTTTATAAAGAATATTATAGTAGGGTATAAGCCTAATATCCTTCGTAGTGGTAGGGCTAGACACTTTAGGGATAAAACAAATGGTGGTACTATTTTATTGCTTAAAGATTTCCTTTTTCCCCGAAAAAGACAGAACTACTTCAGTTATCTGCGAACACAAAACATCCTAATTTTCTTAAAAAAACCTCTTATTATAACCATCACGTCTCGAAGCTTTCCCAAGGTTGATGTCAAACACTGCTTCCTTGATCTCCTCACTGGACATGACTTTTCCTAATTCCTCCTTCTGACTATTCGTAAGGATCCTTTTCTTGATAGATTCTAACCCATCTCTAACTCCACAAGGGTAGTTTTTACTCCCTCGCAAAAGATTAGAAAACACCTTAATGGACTTCTAATGCACCTCTTTTGACCCTCATAAAGGTTCCCGTTTTCATCTTTAATTGAGATAATTTTATTCTACTAAAATAATCTTGAATTTATTATGAAAATATTTAGTATTCTTATCCTCCACATGTAACCATT
This sequence comes from Sambucus nigra, assembly GCA_949130495.1. Taxonomy (NCBI): domain Eukaryota; kingdom Viridiplantae; phylum Streptophyta; class Magnoliopsida; order Dipsacales; family Adoxaceae; genus Sambucus; species Sambucus nigra. The sequence continues at coordinate 359,387,401 of OX422208.1, forward strand.
TAATGATGGACTTTTATCTATAGAAGTCTTCATCAGCTGCTTTAAGTTCCATTTAGAGAATTTTGGTTTTCCTCTAGTATTTAGTGATATGATAGATATACTACCTTGCCGCAGAATGTATACAATGGGCTAGTGCTAAGGACTTGCTGCGATAGCATATAACTTACAGGATGCGGCCTTATAATTTGCTTTACTGTAAACTTCCGTAGCATCTCGTAAACAAGGTGAGGCACCTCCATGCTAAGGGCACGACCCCTACTTACTACAGGGTGAGGCCCAGTCTTGTGATATTAATTGGCCGCATCCCCTTTCATCCACCAGCATATACACCACCTATAAATAAAGGATTATTCCTCGAGATTTGGGGATTCCTCATTCGAGAGTGACGTGACCACATATGTGTCTAGTGTGCGATCCTGAGGGAAACAGGACGAACATAGTTATAACGATGTTGGAAAGACGAAGGTTACCTAATTTTGACTCTAAAAAAGAACTAAAAGGTGATTTTGAATTGTGGAATGACTACAACTAAATGAAATTTTGAAAAGATAAAATGCAATTATTCTAATTAACTAAAGACTGATGATGATTTAACTAAAAATTTAACTATAAGATGAGAAAGATAGGTCGGGTTACAATCCCCCACACCCTTGTAATTCACTTCGTTGGATACTAGATTCAGAATTAAAACTTCAAATGAATCTAACTTTTTAATACTCCTAAGTATTACGTATATGAGGGATCATAGCCCGCACAGTACGTAAGCACAAGTTGTATTAAAAATTCGGTCTTTATTTCTCTTAGGTATTACATATATGAGGGATCGTATCCCGCATAGTATGTAAGCAATGGTTGAATTAAAGTAGTATCGTAGTAACTATGATACAATTCACCTAAAATTTTATTTCTAACTTCTACTACCACTAACATGAATTACATCGGGTGAGGTTCTTGCACCCCAACCCTTGAAAACGTAGCCGGACATACTAAAACTATAAGAAAACATGTTTTGAATGAAAGAATTTTTTTTTACTAGCTATTAACGATGAAGAATAATGAAATTATTACTAAAGCATTAACTATTGCAATAATGAAAGCAAGGATTGGAATAAATTTACTTGGACTGCAAATTTGGAATTAAACTAGGGTTTTTGTTATTTCTCCTCTAAACTAATTACAAAGCTTCTCTAAAAAATGAATTAGAAGCCTCCTCCTTTCTGGGAGTTCTTTTAAATTTATATCCTATGTAATTTACGAGAGTTGGATTAATGCAAAACTCTAAGAAGAAGAAGATCAGATCAAATCTAGAGCACCGGATTGATCTTTTCAGGACATACCAGACTGGTCCAGTTGACAACCGAATTGATTCATTTTCCAAACAAATCGGACTGGTCCGCTAAATAGGTCGCTATGCAGTGATTTTAAAGGCCGGACCAATCCGATTTTTTGGGATACCGGATTGGTCCACTAAAAATCTCTTTATTGTGTGATTGAGAGCCCCAGACTGGTCCATTTTTCTAGTGGCCCGGATTGATCCGGGTTGTCTTCTTCAACTTCTCTTCAATATCTCATGATTTTCTCACATCTTCGGGTCTTCATAACTTTTAATCCAGAACTCATATTGGGACACCGTTTCTTCGTATGTGTTCACGAATGCGAGATCTTTGATTTTATTTTGGGTCCTCAACCGGATTCTTGGTAAAAATTACGCTTCTGCCCTTTTGATTCGTCTTCTTTATTTTCTCTTGCTTCTTTCAATTTCTTTCTTTCTTTCATGTGTAAAATACCTGTAAAATGACCAATAAATACACGAAACTCAGGGTACTTGTTAGACGAAACCTTTATCCAAGATATGAGATAAACTAATTAATTTTACGTTGTTCGAGGTAATAAAAGCCTCTAAATTAAGGGGTAAATTTGGAAGAATTTATGCCAAATCAAACCCTCCTAACTTTGAACTTTGATCATCCCGAGCAATGTAAAATAATCAAAACATGATCCAACTAAAAAAAATGGGATAGAATACCTCTTTCGCAAGCAAGAGATTGCATTTAGCATGTGCAACAAGCCTTTAAACCCCTAGGTTACCCTAGTAGGACGAGTTGTGTCTCGTGAGGGTTTGCAGCGAATATACCCACAAAATTCGACTCAAAGAAAAGTTAAAAGATGCAAAAATCGTATAATTCAAACTTTTCTAGAAAATAGTCATCATCAATTCATGTTCAAGAGTCTCAAATCATAGTGCGTGAGTGTGAAGTCACAAATTTAATCGCGGATTTCCACCGATTGATCATTATGTTACTTATCCAAAAATTCTTATTGATTTCAAAATCTCGCGGGATGCTCTCACAAACGAATCTCTCGAAAGGGTGGCTATTTTCTCTCGGTATGCGTGATTTATAAGAGTAAATGTATTGGAACCAAATTCACGCACACAAATAGAAAGATGGAAATTTTATGGTAAATGGATCTGATCATTGGATTACGGTTATAAGCAAACGAGAACATTGCCTCTAATTCATATTTATAATCTCTTTTATTATCTCTTCGTGTTTTAGCTCCCTACGTGGCAACCAATTTCGCAATTTTGGAATCGATTAGGACTTTCTTGGTTTTAAGGTGTAATTGGGTAAAATAGGGGGGGTGATTGGGAATGTCGGAATTGGAAAAATTTCTTATGATGATCATTAGTGCTTTTTTCGGGCTTTTGCTTATTTTCTTTCCTTTTTCTAATTTTTCATGTTTTCCTTTTCTTGGTATTTTTGTTGAGCATACTTTTATTTTCCTTTCCCCTTTTTATCACAAAAATTGGACTTAATTGTTGAATTTTCCGATTTTCACAATTCCGGGTCAATGCGGGTTTTTCGGGTTGTCAAACGAAAGGAAAAATTATTCGGCTCAAATTTGGGTTACAAGAGGGATAATTTTTCTCAATTTTTTCTGGCCAATATTTTTGGGTGACAGACGAGGACCTACTTCATTGTTAGAAATACTAATTGCATTACCATATGCATCTCGAGATTACTTTTGTTTAGAGATCTATTTAGCACATTTTCTAAGGCAATATCACACACATTTTCCCTAAACGGTCAAAGTGAAAGAATTGAGATCCTCAACGACTTATTAAAATTCTTAAATGAACTTTGAGTTAACATTTAACTCGGATTGATTTATAAATTCACAATAATGAAAGGCTCGAATCTCACCGGGGTTGTTAATCTCCACATTTATTCGTTAAGTCGTCTACGTTCGCTAAATTTTCATCTTTGGTCAATTTCGGCTTTGTGTATCATATTTTTACAATTTGAGACTTTGAATCAAATTTTAATGATATTTTCAAAAAAATTGAATTCTAATTTTTATTTATTTTGAAGAAAAATATTTTTGGCTTTTTCAAAAATTTTCAATTTTTTTTCAATTTCTTGGAATTTTTGAAAATTTGTGAAGTTTTAGAAAGACGCACTTATGACCCCCCCAACTTAGACGTTTGCATTGTCCTCAAGAAAAAAGGACTAAAATCTAATTCAAAGAGAATGAAAAGTGCGAGCAAATCAAACGAACAAATAAAATAGAAATGCAGATTTGTTTTATAGAGGATCAGCATGTGTAACAAATTGAAAGGAAAGCAAACAACCATGTGAATATAGCCAACACTTAAACAACCACTTTTCATAATAAGCATCACTGGGGCGGGGGATTGGAGCTTCCGGGTGCACTAGGGTCATATGGGTCATAGAAATAAGATGATGGTGGGGCACCCATAGTTATCCGATACATCTCCGCTTGGAGACAGTGCATCATACTAGTATCACGCTGGTAAGCCCTTAGGTTGGCTACTCGGTCAGTGTTGTATTGGTGGAGGAACCCATCAAGTCGGGATTCGAACGCCGTAAGGTGCCGATTAATTTTGACATTGGCGGGTGAAAAATTAGAATCTTCCCCACTGTCATAATCTTTGTCGCCCTTGCCCATCTCAATATCTTCCTCCTCTTCGCTGCTACTCTCATCGTCACCGCTCTCTTCCGCTTCTTCATCACTACCCTCCTCTTCTTCGCTGATCTCTTGGGACAATCGGGCTTAGATGTGGGCTTGTTGTTGTTCCTGCTTGTTCCGGGTGGTGGACGCAAACGGAGTTGGGAGGCGCATGAAATCTTGCGATGGGGAAATGCCGGGGTAGGCTAGCATGTTAGTGATGAGCCGGGGAAAGGGGTGATGCCCTTTTTATCCATGGCGGTGAAGAATATATCTTTATAAATGAACGCAGCCAGGTTAATGGGGGTGGTTAGGTCGAAGAGGTGGTAGACGAGTGTGGCTTGACGCGGACGCATCACCAACTGATTGCCCGTGGGGAGAATGTTGACACACAATATTTTGAAAGTGAGGCTCGCCTTTTCAATTAGCCGACCCACCGGGTAGGTTTCAGTATTCCAATTAGCATGGGGTCGATGCGAAACATGCACACGTATTTTTTAATCGCGACAAGAGGATTTGGTTAAATTTATGGTTATGGGTTCGGGACATCTTTGGCATCCAACTTCTGGGATAAAAGTTCCAAAGAGAAGGAACGTGGACGCCGCTAATGTAAGCTTCAGTCGTGTGGTGGTCGGTGAGAACAAGGGAGCTATAGAAGGTGCGTACCCCGTGGGGCCAAACCACGTCATGAAGTTCATTGAGGAAACGACACCACCCCTATGCCATGAAAGGAGTGGTGACAGAATTAGGCCTGTCATTCCAAATGACTTGTCTCTCTATTTGGAGTTTGCGAGGTTGACCGAAAAAATGTTCGCACCACTGTGCTCTTGACGGAAGCGGTACCCGGTGGCTCTATCGACGAGAATTTTGATGGAATCATATTTTTTGGGAGGTGGTTGGTTGGCCATGGTGATGGGATGGGGGTAAAGTGTTTGGGAGAATAAGGGAAAGAGAGGAGTAAAGTGAGTGGTGGTGATAAAGGGGTGGAATTCATAGGTTGTGAGGGGAGATGGTTGGGTAGGATTTGGAGGGAAAAGAGGAAGGGATTTGGAGGGAAAAGGGGGAGGTATTTGGAGGGAAAATGGGTGTTGGGGAGGGAGGGGACGAAAATGGAGGGAAGTTGATGGATTGGGGGAAAAAGGGGTGAACCTAGGGAAGGCAAAGAGTTGCATACACCGGACCAATCCGGGTGCCCATGATCGGATTGGTCCGGGTCCTGTATTTTTTATTTCAATATTTGCCAATTAGAGTGCCCAGGACTGGATTGGTCCGGTCCCCAAAAAGGTTCTAGTTCACTTATGGATGGTAAAAATTCCTCCTACCCCTTTCGCTTTCTCGTAGTTACGATCCGACACTTGATGACCCTATTGATTTGATTATCTCTCTCCTTAATATTGTGGCTTTAGAAAAATAATCACCTCGTAAAGTGTGCTGGTGTATGAATTACTCTCCTTTTGTGATGTGATCCTAAAAACTCCACTATCCTAACCTACGTGAAGCTACTATACACAAGAATTTACCCCATATATATCGGGGGTACGACGACCACTCAATTCAGCTCACTCTACCCTGTAAACGGAGTCCGACAACCAAATGGTGTCGATCTCTTCTACGCACGCCTCAACATATAGCTTTACGAGCTGTCCATTGACTTTGAACGCATCCCCCCCTTTGGGATCTTCCAATTCTACTACTCCATGGGGGAATACACTCTTCATCACGAATGGACCAGTCCATCGAGACCACAATTTACACGAAAATAGATGAAGTCTGGAGTTATAGAGGAGTACCTTTTGTCCCGATTGAAACTCTTTTCATCGAATAATCTTATCATGTGCTAGTTTCATCCGGGCTTTTGCAATCTTGCATTCTCATACGCATCATTGCGTATCTCCTATAACTCATTAAGTTGAAGCTTGCGAGCTTCACCGGCTTTGTCCATATCATAATTCAATCTCTTAATGGCCCAATATGCTTTGTGCTCTAACTCAACGGGGAGATGGAAAGGTTTGCCATACACAAAGTGGAATGGGGACATTCTGAGTGGGTTCTTGTATGCGGTGCGATAGGCCCATAGTGATTCATTCAATCGAAGGGACTAATATTTCCTGGAGGGATTGACAGTCTTCTCTAGTATGTGCTTGATTTCATGATTAGACAACTCGGCCTGTCCATTCGTTTGTGGGTGATATGTCATTCCAACCTTGTGAATGACACCATACTTTTTCATAAGTCTTTCAAACGTCTTATTACAAAAGTGTGCCCCGTTATCACTGATTATCTCTTTAGGTGCACTGAAGAGAGAAAGTATGTGTTCGTGCAGGAAATTTATCACCACTTTATCGTCATTGGTCTTGGTAGCTATAGATTCCACCCATTTAGAAACATAGTCTATCGTGACTAGGATGTATAGTTATCCAAAGGACGGGGAAAAAGGGCCATGAAGTCAATACCCCAACGATCGAAAATCTCAATGATAAGAATCGGGGTTAATGGCATCATGTCTCGTCGGGTTATCGCTCCCACCCTTTGACACTTGTCACAAGATTTGCAATAATTGTTAACATCCTGAAACATTATGGGCCAGTACAAACCGCTTTGGAAAATTTTAGCGGCTGTCTTTTTCACAAAAAAATGGCCTCCATAAGATTCCGAATGATAGAATTGGATGACTTTTGGAATTTTGTCATCCGGTATGCATCGTCGGATGATTTGATCAGAGCAATATTTAAAAAGGAATGTATTTTCATAGAAGAACATGCGTGACCAAGTGATGAACCTCTTCTTATCTTGTGGAGTACAATCGGAAGGGATGGCTCCCGTGATAAGATAATTCACTATATCCGCAAACCAGGGCAAAGAAGAGGTGGCAAAGAGTTGCTCATCCAAAAAATATTCGTCTATGGGTGTGGGATCACTAGGTACGTCGGATGAAAGCCGTGATAAGTGATTAGAAATGACGTTTTCTACTCCTTTTTTGTCTTTAATGGAGAGATTAAACTCTTGTAGGAGTAGGATCCACCTTATGAGGTCCGACTTTGCGTATTTATTCACAAGTAGATATTTTAAAGACGCGTGGTCGGTGAAGCAAATGATGGGGGAACCGATAAGATAGGATCAAAAATTTTTGAGAGCGAATATTATCGCTAACAATTCCTTCTCCATGATGGAGTAATTGAGTTGTGGTCCGATAAGAGTTCGGCTAGCGTAATAGATGACATGTGCCTTGTTATCTTTTCTTTGGCCCAAAACAGGCCCTATAGCATAATTACTAGCATCACGCATAAGCTTGAATTGTAAGGAAAAATCCGAAGCTTTCATGATGGGAGCGGATACAAGCATGTTTTTCAGTTTTTCAAAAGAACTTTGGCATACTTCCGTCCACTCGAATGGGGTGTCCTTCATAAGAAGATTTATTAAGGGTCTAGCGAGAGTGCTAAAGTCCTTATTGAACCTTCTATAAAACCCCGCATGGCCCAAGAAGGAGCGTACGTCTTTCAGCAATTTAGGTGGGGATAGGTAAGCTATGACATTTATTTTTTCTCAATTAACTTCAATCCATTTGGATGACATGATGTGTCCAAGAACTATACCCTTGGTGACCATGAAATGACATTTTTTCCAATTCAGCACAAAGTTCTTTTCCACACATCGGACTAGTACTTTCTCAAGATTGGCTAAATATTGGTCGAAGGAGGTGCCAAAAACACTATAGTCGTCCATAAACACCTCTAGCCCTCTCTCAACCATGTCATTGAATAAGCTCAACATGCACCTTTGAAAGGTCGTCAGTGAATTACACAAGCCAAATGGCATATATTTGTAGGCAAATGTTCCAAAGGGACAAGTGAAGGCCGTCTTCTCTTGATCAAGTACATCTACCTCAATTTGGTTATATCCGGAATAACCATCTAGGAAGTAATAAAAGGGGTGGATCGCTACTCTTTGAAGCATTTAATCAATAAATGGAAAGGGGAAATGATCTTTTCGAGTTCCCGCATTGAGTTTTCGGTAATCAATGCAGATGCGCCACTCATTAGTGGTATGTTGGGGAACTAACTCTCCCTTGGAAATTTCAATCACAGTCATGCCCGACTTCTTCGGGATGACTTGAATGGGGCTCACCCACTTGCTATCTGAGATTGGGTAGATAATGCCGGCATCCAATAACTTTACAATTTTAGTCCTCACCACATCTTTCATCGTGGGGTTTAGCCGTCTTTGCATTTCTCTTGAGGGCTTAACGTTTTCCTTGAGGTGAATCTTATGGGTGAAAATTGGATGGCTTATCCCCTTCAAATCAGATATACAGTAACTAAAAGCATCTTGATGCTTCCTCAAATCTTTAACAGTTTACCCTCCGGCTCTTCATCTAAGCTAGAGGATACAATAACAGGAAATGTCTCTCTTTTACCTAAGAAAGCATATTTAACATTAGAGGGTAGTTTCTTCAACTCGAGAGTCGGGATTGTGTCGCTAGAGGGCAGCATGCGTGCTTCTCTTAGTGGTAACTCTTCGAATAGAGAAATCCAAATAGCATCTCTCGCGTCCTCGTCTGACGATCTCTCATCGAGTAAGCCTGTCAACTCCTCTATCTCCCTCTCGAACTCGGTGTAGGCTCCCTCACTCTCATAAATAGAAGCTAGGCAAGATTCCAAGGCATCTCCACAGTAATTTTCCTCAAAGTGTTCTTCCACAATCTCCTTAATTAGGCTTACCGTGTGAAGATCATCTTATTTCCCTGCTTGTTGGGCTATATTGAAGATGTTTGTTTCTAAAGTCATGTTCCCAAAAGTGAATTGCATCTGCCCATTTCTAGTATTTCTAACTGCGTTAGCCATAGCTAAGAATGGGCGTCGAAGGATGATGGGAACATGATTTTTTGAGGTTAAGGAGGGATCCATGTCCCAAATGAAAAAATTTATCGGGGAGTAGAAATTGTCCCCTTGGACTATCACGTCCTCAACTATACCCCATGGTTTCTTCACGGTTCGATCCGCTAACTAGAGAATGATCCTTATGGGCTTGAGATCACCCAGATCAAGTTTCCTATAAATCGAATTGGGGAGGATAGTAACACTTTCCCCCAAATCGATTAAGGCTTTTTCAAATTTGTTCTCTCCAATGGTGAAAGAAATGGTGGGGGCACCGGGATCTTTATATGTAAGTGGGAGATCGTTAAGAAGGATTGAGTTCACATTTTGTGCTAAAAACACATTCTTCTTTACCTTCATCCTCCTCTTGACTGTTAATAAGTCTTTTATTACTCTTGCATAGGATGGAATTTTCCTTATTGCATCGAGGAGAGGTAAGTTCAACTTTACGTTCATAAGCACTTATAACACTTCTTCACTTATGGTCCATTTATGGGCAGGAATTAATCTTTGAGGAAATGGCGCAGCGGAGGGTAGTTTCAAAACTACCTCGGGCTCACTAGTGTTTTCCTTTTCACTCTCATTCAAAGAGATAACTTCGACCTCTTTCATGCCGGGCGAATTCTCCTTGTCTTTTGAAATGTCGTGTGGAGGAGGTGATAAATTAATAACCCTCACACTACAAAGAGTGGTTATCACTTGGCAATGCTCTTGCTGTTCGGTAGAGGTGGAGCTAACACTAGGTTGACCTTGGGGAGGTCTTTGGCCTTGGGCAGGAAAATTTCCCTTATCTTGAATGCTTAATGCAGATTGCATTTTGGAGATGTTTGCATTTATTTTGGCGAATAAGCGTTCATATCGAGCATTGTTTGCACCTTGAGAATTTATGAATTGGTTCATTGTATCCTCGAGGCTCCTCCGCGGTGGAGCTACATATGGGACTGGAGGTTGTGGCGCTTGATGGTATTGAGGAGGTGGGATAACCTATGAATGTGGTTCATCGCATCTTGTGGTTGCCCATAGTTGAAACTAGGATGGTTCCTCCACGAAAGGTTGTAAGAATTCCCATGCGGGGCATTAAAATTTCCCTTGAATCCTCCTATAGCATCCACTTGCTTGGTGTGCATGGCCTTGTAGACAGAAATCGTCGGGCATGTCTTTATGGAGTGACCCGCCTTAGAGATGGCACACACTTTTTCTTTCGAACCATGGCTGGATCCATAGATATTTCTCAATCGACCATTAAATCACTCCTTCATATATATCTAAAACTGATCGAATCGACGGTCTATTAAGGTATTGCTATCCAAATGGTATAGACCGGAGGTAGTTTGATTGGTAGATGGTTGTATCGGTCGAACTTGGTTGGGATCATATGTGTCCCATGCTTGAATAGTCTCTACGACATACTTAAGATGGGCCTCGGCATTGCATGAGTTTAAATCCCAAAAGGGTCTTTCGCATATTATTTGCACAAGTTATTTGGAAGCTATTGTCAACCCATTATGGAAGAAAGATATCAATAACTGTTCGTCAAAACTATGATGGGGCCACGCACTTACTAACTCTTGGAACCGTTCCCAACATTTGTCAAAAGACTCATTATTGTGCTGTCGGAAAGTTTGGATTTGAGTCTTGTCAGAGTTGGTCTTGTGATGTTGATAGAATTTTGAGACAAACTTCGACTGCATATCTCTCCAGGGAGTGATGGAGTTCGGGGGTAGAGACCATAGCCAGGTCTTGGCTTTATCCTTTAAGGAAAAGGGAAAAATCTTTAGGAGAGCGACATCTTGTGTGCAAGTTTGATCACTGAATGTGTCACATGCCTCTTCGAACTCACGAATATGCAGGTATGGTTTTTTGAATCCATTCTATGAAATGTAGGGAGAATCTGTATCATCCCATTACGAAAGTGGAACTGACCGAAAGTGTACGGAAGTAAAATGCAACCAGGGGTAACAGTCCGCTTAGGAAAGAGTAAGTCTTTCATGGGACGATAGGGGAGATCTACCTCTCCAGTACTGAAAATCGTTGCATTAGACATCGCACCCGCACTCTCTTCAAATGACTCTGTGTAGTAACTCGGTGTCCTAGATGTGTGACTTGAAGTTCTAATCAGGGTGTAGCTACCGATAGAGTTCTCGGGAGTAGGAATTTGAAATTAGAATTGTGGAACGCGAGGGGTCTGGGGGCTTTCAGAGTTGTATTCAATGATTAAATTTTTGTGGACTCGGGTTGGAAGTGTTGTGAGGAGTCTGAGTGTGTTTAGGATTTTGCATTAAAGGCTTTTGAGAGATGAATTTTTAGTTTGTTTTATTTTTATTGTATTTTTTTTTGGATTTTCTATGTTTTTAAGTTTTCTTGGTCAAAGTTTTAGATTGACTTGATCTAATCTAGGTCTACCTAATTCCCCGACAATGGTGCCAAAAACTTGATACGACCACAAATGTGTCTAGTGTGCGTGCTATTTAGGCTCAAATGTAAGCCTGTCGCTCAAGTAATAATCCAATAACTCGGGTATCGATCCTCAGGGAAACAGGACGAACGAAGTCGTAACGACGTTGGAAAGACGAAGGTATCCTAATTTTGATTCTCAAAAAGAACGAAAAGGTGATTTTGAATTGTGGAATGACTACAACTAAATGCAATTTTGAAAAGATAAAATGCAATTATTCTAATTAACTAAAGACTGATGATGATTTAACTAAAACTTTAACTATAAGATGATAAAGATAGGTTGGGTTACAATCCCCCACACCCTAGTAATTCACTTCGTTGGATACTAGATTAAAAATTAAAAATTCAAATGAATCCGAATTTTTAATACTCCTAAGTATTACATATATGAGGGATCGTAGTCCGCACAGTATGTAAGCAAAGGTTGAATTAAAGTAGTATCGTAGTAACTACGATACAATTCACCAAAATTTTTATTTCTAACTTCTACTTCCACTAACATGAATTACATCGGGTGAGGTTCTTGCACCCTAACCCTTGAAAACTTAGCCGGACATACTAAAACTATATGAAAACATGTTTTGAATTAAAGAAAACATTTTTACTAGCTATTGAGGATGAAGAATAATTAAATTAGTTCTAAAGCATTAAATACCGCAATAATGAAAGAAAGGATTGGAATAAATTTACTTGGATTGCAAATCTAGAATCAAACTAGGGTTTTTGTTATTTCTCCTCTAAACTAATTACAAGGATTCTCTAAAAAAATGAATTAGAAGCCTCATCCTTTCTAGGAGTTATTTTAAATTTATATCCTACGTAATTTATAAGAGTTGGATTAATGTAAAACTTTAAGAAGAAGAAGATCAGATCAAATCTCGAGCACCGGATTGATCGGTCAGGACATACCGGACTGTTCTGGTTGACAATCGGACTGATTCGTTTTCCAAACAAACCGGGCTAGTCCGCTAAACAGGTCGCTATGTAGTGATTTTAAGGGTCGGACAAATCCATTTTTTTGGGATACCGAATTGGTCCGCTAAACATCTATTTATTCAGTGATTAAGGCCCCAAACTAGTCCGTTTTTCTACTGAACCGGATTGGTCCGGGTTGTCTTCTTCAACTTCTCTTCAATATCTCTTAAAAATCCCTTAATTTTCTCACATCTTCGCATCTTCATAACCTTTAGTCCAAAACTCAGATTGGGACGCCGTTTCTTCCTACGTGTTCACGAATGAGAGATCTTTGACTTTTATTTTGGGTCCTCAACCGGATTCCCAATAGAATTGATGATTTTGCCCTTTTGATTTGTCTTCTTTATTTTCTCTTGCTTCTTCCGATTTCTTTCTTTCTTTTGTGTGTAAAATAGCTATAAAATTACCAAGAAATACACGAAACTCGGGGTACTTGGTAGACGAAACTGTTAGCCAAGATATCTGATAAACTAATTCATTTTACATTGTCCAAGGTAATAAAAGCCTCTAAATTAAGGGGTAAATTTGGACGAATTTATGCCAAATCAGAGAGCCAGATCCATATTTCTGGCACCAACACTTAGCACAGAGGGCTACTCGCAAGCATCGCAGCCATCTCTCTGGCACACCGGAACCTTCATTACATCATGTATTCTCCTGTAGTCTCATACTTGTACGCCTCTTTAGGCGCAATCATATTGTACTACGCAATGCATGTAATGAGAATGGAGCAACATAGTGGATGTAGGCCTATTTTAGGGGCTGAACCACTCTATATATTGTCTTCTATCTCTCTTTACTTGTTCTATTTGCTTATTATGGACATTATTCTTGATTTGCATGTATGAGAGCGACAAGTGGACGATTTCTTGTATCCTCAATTTGGCGCCATCTGTGGGAATCGAGATATTTCAATCTTGTTTCTCTATATTTTGAGTTCTTGGACACCTTATTCTATTCATGGGGATCCTTTGGATCATTTTCCGATGAGTAAATTTTGGTTACTGAGCTCTATTTTATATTTACACCCTTAACTGGGTATTTCTTATGTTCAAATCTACTCTCGGGTCTCCATTTTATGAGCTTAGTTATATTTTACATACCCCTGTGATATCATTTCATCTAGATAATGCTGAAAAGCATGATGGTCATTAGCCCCGAAAAGATGAGTAATTAGGGAAAGATTATGTTTACCCCCTTTTTGTTGTTATTTGCCCATGATCTAGGGTTTATCATTAAAACCGTGCCGTTTTTTGCACCATGAGGGTATTCTCTTATTAATAGACCCTAATAGGTATGCTCTTCATGTGTTGTGGGAGAAAAACTCAGTTTTCGGGTTTCAATCTTGGGATTGTTCCCTTCGCTGCTTAGAAGGGGATGCGTCTTGGTAGTTCAATTACCTTTCTTAATGGGGCCTCTGCTAGTGATGTTGTACTACAACAACTCCAAATCATCGGGGAATGGACTCAGGTGGTCTTTGGACCAACCTTGGTGAATATCATTTAAAGGCCATGGCAGTATACTTGTGTGCCTTGTCGCGACCTTTAGTATCATGCAGTAGTACAAACGCTGCATCCCAACTTCCCACTTGGTTAATCTAATATTTCTTTGATTTCTCACGTTTGTTAGTTTGGTCTCATATTATATATACTTTGTAAAGACTAACAAAGCAGAAAATGAAAGGAGAATTAATCCAGAGCACAAAAGTCAAATATGAGATTGTGCAATTGTACAATCACCTCAACCATATCTACGATAGTCATGCCTCACTCCAAACCCAGGTCAACTACTTGACTTGGAGAGCCTCATGCTAGAGTCCGTAGCCTCATCCAATGTGGGTATGACACCCAGGATCATTGCTGCATCAACCTTCACTGCCGCAGCCACGATGGCCAGTAAGAGCTCTAAGGCCAGAAAAGGAAATCAGAGAAGGCAAAAGGAAGCTCTAAGGCCTACACCCCATTGACTTTCTAAATTGAGGACATCTTTGAATGCATAAAGGAAGATAAGCTGCTCAGAAAGCCAGAGAAGCTGAGGGCTCCACCCCACAAAAAGGACAATGCCAAGTGGTGCAAATTCCACCAGGACCATGACCATGACACTGAGCAGTGCTATGCTCTGAAAGATGAAATTGAGAGGCTCATAAGGCAGGGGATGTTGTAGCGCTTTGATAATAACTTTTTACGTACAATCGTTGTCTTCAAAAGACACTCTAAAAATTTCCTTGAGTACCAACAAAACTTGTCTAAAAATAACCCGTATTGCGGTAAGTACGGGTATCAATCCAACCTTCTAGGTGAAACACTTAAAGTGAATACATGCAATTTAAATTTTTATTTTATTAAAATATATATTTTTATTTAAAAATAATTTCGAGGAAGAATTGACTAATAAATGCTAAAAATTATAAAATGACTAAATAATGAAAAAGAATGTGCAACCGTGTGTGAAATAAGGTGAGATGGTCAAGAGATGGGATTACACTGCATTTTCAATTATTTTAATTTCTCAATTTATTAATGTGAAATATTTCGAGATAATGTTAAATCAATAATCTAACTCTCGTTAAAATTATAAATTTAATAAAAAAAATTTCAGAACATTAATTTAAAAATGTCACACAATGAAAAATTAATAATCATACGGTTTTCAAAAAATTACCAATTAGGATCAATTTAACGAAAATAATATCGCTACTCTAATTTCAATTTCGAATTAATATTCAAATATCAAAGAAACCTATCTCTAGTTAGATTCCTAAATTCAAACATTAATTTGTTCAATTAATTTACTAACTCTCATTACATAAATTAATTGGTGAGAGTAAAAAGTAAATTTTCCTAGAATTATAGCATTAATGAAATTGATTAATTAAACTAACATCATTCGTAGTGCATCCCACCCCTTGATCGGGGTGTTTAGACAAACATTCCCATGTATGCACAAACAACAATAAATAATATGTCAAGAAGGAAATAAATTGAAAAGAGAACGTAGAAATATAATACACATTTTTTTCCACAAATTCGTCTTAAAATGCGCCTTGACATGCGTCCAACGTCTTCACAATTTTCAGCATTTGATTACAAAAAGAAGACTAAAAACTAAACCTAAAAATTATTCTAAAGATAAACTAATTTTTTTTTTTGTATTTTTCTCAATTTTTTTCATGACCTAAACTGTACATAATATACATAGTCTTTTTCTCTCTATGCGTCTCCTTTTCTTTATCTGATGAGAGTCCCCGTAGATGTGAGACTCCCCCTTTTCTTTTATAACCCACAGCTTTTATTTTGAGAGAAAATAGTGATGGGATTTGAATCAATCAGGTCAAAACATGGGCTATTTTGAGGGATATCCACGTGTTTTTTTATTGTTAGAGATTTTCACTGTGATCCCTGAATTCGTGGCTTAGCAAGTGGGAGTTCTCAATTTCGAATTGGGGTTCGGTATTGGATATAGGGTTGAATGGGTTAGGGCTACGAGTTTGTGAGTATGTGGGTTTGATGGGTTCGGGTTACGGGTTTATGAGTATGTGGGTTTCATGGGTTCTGGTTATGGGTTTGTGAGTATGTGTGTCGAGTTGGGAGTTGATCGGCGTGGAGGTTGTCTGGCCGTAGGTCATTCACCGACGGTACGGGACACAACTGCGATTCTGGGGATTTTGGTCACTGACAACGGGTTTAAAGGTTTGTGGTGGAGCTATGGAGGAAGGGGGGGGGGGGGGGGGGATAAACAGGTCCGGCGGTTTCGGGTTGGTTCTGATTTTTGGATTGGGGTTGTCCGGTGTTTCAGCAGGTTTTGGCAGTTAGGTGGGAGCAAGAGTGGGTGATGGGTTGAAGGTGTTAGTGGTGAAGGTTGTTTATGGAGTGTGGATTTATGGAGGCTTTCGGATTTTAATGGGGTAAGAGAGTAAGGTGTTTTAATGGTGGATGAGGGGAGAGAGTGTGGTTTGTTTTAGGAAGATGAAGATGGGAAGGGTTGTGTGTGTGTGGGTGTAGGGTAGGATGGTGAGGGTGAGTGGATTATAGTGTGTGTTTATGTGTATGGGATTTATGGTGTGTGTATGTGTGTCTGTACCTTTAAGAAAAGTTAATAAAAACTAAAATTATATAAACTAAAAGAAATAAAATCTTAACTAAAACAATAAACTAAAAGGAAAATTAAAAAAAATTAAAAATAATAAAACCTATTAAACTAAGAAGGCTCTAAATAAAAAGAAAATAAAAATAAAAATATAATAAAACAAAAAATTAAAGTCCTAAAAAAACACAAACTAATAAAACTTCGAAAAATAATTTCCTAAAAACTAATAAAATAAAATAAAATAAAGATTAAAAATTCAACTCTAATAAAAATCAAAAATCAAAAATCAAAATAAAGAAATATAAAAATAAATAAAAATAAATTCTAGAAAATTCTAAATATATCTTAAAAAAATTAAAAACTACACAAAATAAAAAAATCTAAAAAAATAAAAATACAAACTCAACACACACCGTCTCGGGTGATGGACTAGGCTAGGTTAGGGCTACGGGACTGGTTCGGGGCAGGGTTCAGGACATTGAAACACATTGGGGCAAGCTCAGAATGGACTTCTCACTTCACGGTCTCTTTGGATTTCTTCGATGCACGCTTTTGGCAGTTTCTGTGTCGCAATTGTACTAATTTAGCATTATTTGTACTGCAACTGCATATTGACCTGAGAAATAAATAAATACAAACATAATGCCATTTTTATTGAAAATGAGAGACTAAAATGCATCTATTCGAGGTATAAATTATACACTTTTGGGTGCTTATCATACCACCCCCAAATAGAACAGTGCTTGTCATCGAGAAAAAATAGAGAGAAAACAGAGATAAGTGATCAAAAGTGTGCCACTTTCGTAGGCACTGGCGACTGCACAGTGCACGTGCAACAAGCCGTTAAACCTATAAGTTGCCCTACACGACGAGTGGTGTCTCGTTAGGGTCTGCAGTGAATGTACCTGATTAGGCATAAATTCTTCCTAATTTATCCCTTAATTTCGGTACTTTAATCACCTCGAACAACGTAAATGGATTGACTTTATCTCATAATCTTGCTATTGAATTATCCTAACAAGTACACCGAGTTTCTGGTATTTCATTATGATTTTACAGGTGTCTAATGTCAAGAAATGGAAGAAGGAAACCGGAAGAATAGAGAAAGTCAACAAGAAAAGTCAAAAGGGCAAAAGAGTCATTCCTACCTAGAATCCGGATGAGGTACCTAAAGAGAAGTTGAAGGTATCATCCTCACAAGCACCTAGGAAGAAACGGCACCTCAATCGGATACCCGGAGCAAAAGATATGGGCAGTCAAAGTTTGAAGGAAAAGTCAAATAGGCGGACCGATCCGCCCTCACCCCGGACCGGTCCGCTGTGCAAACTCCAGAAAACTGCGAACCGAAGGAGAACCGAAGAAGGCAAAAATTAAAAGAACCGATCCGCCCCCGGACCGGTCCGCCTGAAAAATAAAAGAACCGATCCGCTTTAGAAGCGGACCGATCCGCCTAAGGGCCGGACCGGTCCGCCCATCGAGATTTTGTTTTCTGATTCTCCTCTAAAGACTCCGACTTATACTCAACTTCTTGGAATTTTATGTAGGGTATAAAAACCCGAATTATTTTCATTGTAAGGTAGGCAAGAATGGAGGAAATTAGTTTAATCTCTCTTTTTCTTCCACAAACCCTAGTTCAGCAATTTTTATTCATCTTAATTCAAGACTGAAGCTTTGATTCCGATTGTGAGTATTTCTAGTTAATTGATTGACTGCTATGGTATCTCATCTTTTTAATTCTCTTTTACATCATTGTACGAGTTTGCCTTAGATTAATTATGGTTTTCTGCACATTGAAATATGTTTTCATCACTTTCGGTATGTCCGGCTAGATTTCCAAGGTCGGGTTGCATGAACCCAACTTGATGTGGTAATTGCACGTATAAAATTAATCCTCTGAATTTAGTGATTAATTGTGACCGTATTGCGTAGTCACACAACAATTGTAGGTCTAAATATCTCGTTTGCCTCTGGGTAACCGGGATGATTGAGAATATAATTCGAGTGTCACTATCCCGATACCGATTTACTCATCCTTTGATTAAGTATAACGCGGGCTTGAACCTCGTATACGTAATGCGTTGGAGTACTAAAGACTGGGTCAAATTAATTAGATAAATTTACGATTAGTATTATAACTGCAGTACACTAGGGTTGGGGAATTGTATTCCCGTCCTATTTTTTCCATCATCTCATTTAAAAGTTCAAATCAAAATTTTCATTCACATTTTAGGTGATTTAGTGTAATTGCACATTTTCATAATTACATTTAGCTTAATCATTCCCAAAAATCAAATCTTTTTCTTTCTTCTTAGAGTCAACGTTAGGATTCCTCCGTCTTATTCCGTCGTCACAACTTCGTTGTCCTTTTTCCCTGAGGATCGATACCCGACTTGTCGGATTATTACTTGAACGACAGGCTTGCACTTGAGCCTAGAGAGTACACACTTTAGAGACACATTCTGAGTCGTGTCAGTACCCATAAAATTCAAAAACTTATTTAAATGTAGTATCTGAGTAGATGATGAAATGCTATACAACCCAACTTTAAAAGGATATCAAGGAACACCGTATTCAACTATCAAAGTGAAGTATAAAAAATTACTTGATACCAAAAGCGTAATCCTTCCTAAAACTCATCATGGTGTTAGTGTGAAACAATCTTATGTATCATTAGAGTGATTCCTATATTGCCTTTTTAAGAATCACGCTTTGACTTCAATTCTCAGAAGATATTTCTCTCTGAATCGAACTCTCTGAGAATTGTGTAAGTGTATCTCTCTAGTGTGTGAGGAGGTGAGAAAATATAAGCAAGTTCAAACGTCTCACACAATTTATAGAAAATGACGGATACATGAAAAAATCTGATCTCATGAAGGAATGCTAATCACTATGTTGAGAATGACAAGTTATTCACCATATAATCTTCTCGTTTGCCCGAACAATTTACCAAGGGTGAAAAATGTGATGTGTATATGGGTGAATGGTCAAATGACATGAAGAAGACATGCTAATAAGGTTTTTTGAGAAGAGTGTGACTAAATAATATCTTCATTTTTCAAATTTTTAATCGCATGCTTTCTTTTTCTTCGTTTCTATTTTTTTTCTTTGTTTTTTTTTCTATTTTTTTATTGCGATGCATTTTTCTTTTCATAACACAAATGAAGACAATTTAGATGGAAAATTTCAGACACTCTTTTTCTCAAAAATTATGGTAGTGATCGGAAATGACATATGGATGGTATCTGGGATATATATGGATAAGGAAAATATGGATAGAAAAAGTGATATGAAAAATGGCAAGTATATGGTAAAATCGATTTAGTGCTCGGGACAAACTACAAGACACATGCATCTTATAACTCGAAAGTGATGTCATTCTCAAGGAGCAAGCCATATTTGAAAAATAACGAGACCATGCAACGACTAAGTGTAGTATCCAAAGAAAGTTGAGTTAACTCGTGACTCGAAGATACGTAAAAACCCTAAAAAAGGTAAAAAGCTCGAATCTCACGGGTTTAAGTCACCACTAGTGATCTTTTGAGGCACTCATGAGAATATAGTTACTCTTCAACTTTTAATTGTAAAATGTGATAGTGAAAATTGTCGAGTTTAGGAATTCATGGTGCATTTACGCTTTAAGAGGTATTAATTAATTTAAGGTTAAAAGCGTAATTTTTGAGTCAAACACAGGTATCCTGAGATTCTAAAAGAGGGATGATAGATAATTCATGTAATAAAAATTTAATTTTAACTGCACACAAAGTTTAAAATCACTTGTTTCTGAAATTTTTTAAAAGAGGTACGATTTTGATAAATTTCCCATCCCCAAACAAAAGAGAACATCGTCCTCGATGTTTAAAACTATATAAAAAATGAAAAGAACAATGGAGGAAAGATATTACCATAATGAACCGCTAGTGAAAATGTACCTCATGATGGAGCAGAGATAAAATTTGAAGAAAAAATGCTACAGAGAAATATGTACAAGTCTATAAAGCATGTGAAAATCTGTGGGTTGTGTGAAACACCACCCCCTAAAAGGACACCACCCCCAAACAGGATAAGAATCATACTCAGAAACAATGAACGACGAGTTGACTACCGGTAGTGCTAAGTTTAACGTCTTCAGCCAAACATAACCGATCTCACCTTAAAGATAAGAGCTAGGAAAGTGCGGGGTGGCAGAAAAATCGGGTGATAAAATTTACCCCCAAACAAGACTGAAGCGTTAGTATTATTGGATAAAGGTAAAAACGGGTCAATGCACTTGTATAGCAAAGTGCATCACTCGTTGAAAATCATCGGTGTTCCAAGGGTGGCTGGGTATTAGGGTAAGGCGAAGATGGGCAAGGGTAAAGAGGCACCGATCATTGGCCTTACTGAGCCGGAAGGTGAGTGCAACAAGAGCCCTACAAGCATGGTGCTAAAGTTGGCGAGGAAGGAAGAATGGTTTGGAAAGTGGAATGGAGTGGGGATCATTGAAATCACATGATCGTTCTATAAAGGACGGTGATAATGGTCGCGTAATGACATTCCAGGAAGCTGTCGATGGAAAAAATCAACACCACAAGGAAGTGGTGTCCATAGAGTAACAAGATCGGTGTCACGTAAGGGGAGAGTAGTATGCATAATCACACGGATGGTGGGGTCGATGATAAGTGCACAAATGGGATCGTGGAGCACTAGGGTGGAGGGTGGGTGTAGGTGCGGACCTAAATGCTTAGATGTGAACAGGGAAATGATAATAGCAAGGTCCGAATCAAGTGGTTGGGTGGGGTGGACAGTGGGTGGGTTGGGTGGGACAAAGGGTGGGGGAATATAACCTAACTCTAAAGTGGGAAAGATACACTCCTCACGAGGCTCAGAGTAATCCTCAAGGTCACTCGTAGGAGGAGGTGTGAAAGTAAACGATGGAGTGATCAACTTATCCACCAATGTGTCACCATCACTGGTGGTGGAAAAATCAAGTGAGTTATCCAAAGATCAACATGAATATATGACTCAATGGGAGAAAAACATGGTGGGATAGGATCCATATCCAAAGAGATAGACACCATCTCAGACTCAATCTCAGGAGAGTGGGAAGCAATCGCAGCTGGAGCTAACCTATAAATAAATGGTTCCTTGGGAACACATAGAAAAGGATTAAAAGGTGTAGACTCGGTCATAAATAGGGAATATGTGGAAGGGGAAAGACAAACCTCTATGGTGGGTTCGAGGGGATAGAGCGGTTTGGGATCAGCCGCACAGTCAATGGATATGTCAACACTATTGTCAACTTGGGTCCCAGACTACGGAGTGGTCTCAACTTCGAGATTTGAAGGATAATAGGGTGGGTCACACTCAAAATCAATGGCACAAGACTCCACATCATCATCCCACGTGGGGGAAAATATGGGTGGACTTGGGGTGAAATCTGACTCATGCACACACTCAAAATCAATTAACCGTTGTTCAAGCCTTTGAAGGGATTCGTTTTGAGATTGGAGAGTGTGAGCAAACTTTTGCAAGAGGCTTTCGAAAGTGGATGGGAATGGTGGCGGTGAAGTATTGGTGGGTGGAGGTGGTGGTTGAGGTGGACATAACTCACTATAGACACCTGGATAGCGAGAATACTCATTGGAAGTGTGTGGAGCAGGGTCAAGTGAAGCATTCATAGGAGAAGCATCTCCGTGAGAGACAAAAGGTTGATCAGCATGAGGAGCATAGTAAGGGGACTGATAGGTGTGAGGTGCACGAGGTGGTGATGACGACTATTGGAAACCGTAAGGATCCACAACATGGTGTTGCGATTCATATTGCATAGAAGGGTGATCAGGCCTCCATGAATAGCTTGGGTACTCATACCCTTCTGCATTGGATATATCGTAAACATACGTCGAGGGTGGTTCTGAAACAGTTGCATATGGAGACACATGATCCATGGTGGGTTCAGAGGGAGAGAATATAAATGGACACTCATGGGACAAGTGATCAATAAGAAAGCAGTGTGTGCACGACGAAGCATGGGATGGGTTGACACTCGTCACCGGAGGCGGGGGAGTAGGAGATGTGTGCGTGGACGACACATGAGTATCAACGATGGGCGTTTGAGAGTTAAAGCCACGAATTAATGAATTGAGGTTCGAATCGGGCTTAGCATCAAACAATGGGAAAATGCCAAAGTACTCCCGTAAAGGACGTTCTTCGTCCATGAGGAGAGAAATATTTTTGATTTTGTTTTTAAATTTTTTGAAAAGGAAAGAAAATATTTTTGGGATTTTTGAAAGTAAGAAAAGGAAAATCTTTTTGGTATTTTGAAAAATAAGGAAGAAAATCTTTTCGTGATTTTTGGAAATATAAAAATATATATATTTTTGGGATTTTTTAAAAAAAGGGAGAAAATGGACTCATGATGTGCACAAACAAACTAAAACCGACTACCGAAAGAACGAAATTGGACACACAAGTAAAGAAAAAATCCGAACGAGCATGTATCCAATTATTATCTTCAAAATTAGTGAGACGGTAGTCAAATTTTAATTAAGTCCGTGGTTGACAAAAATCATGAAATTTATCTTTGTGATCGCCTCGTGCAAAAATGTGTTCCTACGGGGCTAACTAGTACATTGATTTTAAATTTAATGATAGCTAGGGTAGCATACAACGGATAAGCGAGTGAGTCGGGTGATGAAATCCCTTCTCGTTTCAATGACTGGGTCCAGGTCTTAGGTAAATTAATTCATCAACCTTTCAATTTTTGTGCGATGCAGAAATTAAAGGCACATAGAAGCAATTAATCACATAAAAAATGAACTCGCTTGCAGGAGATTCATGAGGGATAAAAAAAATATACCTCCCACGACTTTTACACACGTGAGGTGAAGACCGAGGTGAGTCGACTGGGGGGAGATCTTGCCTATCTCAGTCATCCCTGGGAGTCTTACCGACCCAAAGTAGAGAGGCTTCAAAATCCTCGCCTTTGGACGCTCTCTCTCTACCTTGTCCGATTTCCCTTTTCGTTTTATGATTTTTATGAATAATTATTACAAAATAATATGGTGTCAAAATGCACCCCAAAAAAATACACAATCTTCAAAAATCCTATACAACCAGTCTGAGGAGGGAGAAGCAAGAACTACAACTAAAAAGAAAAAAAAATAGAAAAAAAATTACAAGTCTTTGACGTTGCTTCCAGGCCAAGAAAGTGGCAACGACGCCATTTGATAATAACGTTTTGCGTATAGTCGTTTTCTTCAAAAGACACTATCAAAATTCCCTTGAGTATATAAAAAACTTGTCAAAAAATAACTCGTATTGCGGTAAGTACGAGTATCAATCCAACTTTTAAGGTGAAACAATTAATGTGAATACTTGCAATTTTAATTTGTTTTAATTAAAAAATGTATATTTTTTTAAAAACAATTTCAAGGGAGAATTAATTAATAAATGATAAAAATTATAAAATTACTAAATAATTAAAAAGAATGTGCAGCCGTGTGTGAAATAATGTGAGAGGGTCAAGTGATGGGATTGCACTGCATTTTCAATTATTTTAATTTCTCAATTTATTAATGTGAAATATTTCAAGATAATATTAAATCAATAATCTAACTCTCGTTAAAATTATAAATTTAATAAAATATTTTTCAGAAAATTATTTTAAAAATGTCACACATAATGAAAAATTAAGAATCATACGATTTTCCGAAAATTACCCGCTAGGATCAATTTAACAAAAACAATATCACTCCTCTAATTTCAATATCGAATTAATATTCAAATATCGAAAAAATCTATCTCTAGATGGATTCCTAAATTCAAACGTTAATTTGTTCAATTAATTTACTAACTCTTGTTATATAAATTAATTGGTGACAGTCAAAAATAAATTTTTCTAGAATTATAGCATTAATGAAATTGATTAATTAAACTAACATCATTCTCAGTGCATCCCACCCCTTGAATGGGGTGTTTAGCCAAACATTCTCACGTATGCATAAACAACAATAAATATTATGTCAAGAAGGAAACAAATTGAAAAGAGAATGTAGAAATATAATACACAATTTTTTCCACAAATTTGTCTTGAAATGCGCCTTGAAATGAGTCTAACTTCTTCACAATTTTCAGCTCTTGATTACAAAAAAAGAATCAAAATTATACCTAAAAATTATTCTAAAGCTAAACTATTTTTTTTTGTATTTTGTGAATTTTTTTCTCTCTATGCGTCTCCTTTTCTTTATCTGATGAGGGTCCCCTTAGATATGAGACTCCCCCTTTTCTTTTATAACCCACGACTTTTATTTTGAGAGGAGATATTGATGGGATTTGAATCAACCAGGTTAAAACAAGGGCTATTTTGAGGGATATCCACGTGTTTTTTTGTTGGCGGAGATTTTCACTATGATCCTTGAATTCGTGGCTTAGCAAGTGGGGGTTCTCAATTTCGGAACTGGGTTCGGGATTGGATATGGGGTTGGATGGGTTCAGGTTACAAGTTTGTGAGTATTTTAAGGTGTTCTTATTCTGCCATGGACGAAATTAACTCTAGTAACCTAAATAAGCCTTTCAAATATGAAGGCACTCATTTTAAACGTTGGAGCAAAAAATTGCTATTTTATTTAACTACGAAAAAGGTCGCATCATGTGTTCAATTTGACAAACCCGTAGTTAATAATCCACCTACTGTTGAGGAAAGCAAAACAATTAGAACTTGGGAGGAAAATGATTTTTTGTGCAAGAACTATATTCTGAATGCTCTAAGTGACGAACTTTATGACTATTATGCCAATTATAAAACTGCGAAAGATGTTTGGGACGCACTTTTTAAAAAATATGACACGGAGGAGGCGGGTGCTAAAAAATATGCCGTCATCCGTTATTTGAAATTTCAAATGACGGATGACAAATCTGTTGTTGCTCAAACCCATGATTTGCAAATGATTGCCCATGAAATTATTTCCGAGGGCATGGTCTTAGATGAGCAATTTCAGGTGGCTGTGATTATTGATAAATTGCCTCCACTGTTCAAAGAGTTTAAAAATATTTTGAGGCATAAGTCTAAAGAATTCTCACTAGAGTCATTAATTACTAAATTGAGAATTGAGGAGGAATCCCGAAAACAGGACTATAAAGATGAAATTCTTGTTGTGTCTAACAACAAAAATCAGAAAAAGAACCACACTCCAGTTGTTTTAAAGGCAAACGGGAAAAATATGAAAAATCAGAAAAAGAGCCACAACCAGAATTTTAAAAATCAGACTCAGACTCAGAATAAGTATAAGAACCCTGGAAATGGACAGTCTAGCAACTCGGGACAGTTTCTCTGTTTCAAGTGTGGCAAGCCTGGCCATATGGCTCGCAAATGTCGCAACGTGCCACAAGCACAAGCGAATTTGACCGAAGAGGACCTATGTGCTATGATTTCAGAAATCAACATGGTTAGCGGTGCCGAAGGGTGGTGGTTGGATACTGGCGCTTCCCGCCATATCTGTTATGACCGTAGTCTATTTAAGACTTATTCTGAGACTGCAGATAAGAAGGTGTTGTTGGGTGATTCTCACTCCACCGAGGTTGCTGGTACTGGAAATGTGGAATTGAAGTTCACTTCGGGAAAGACTATTATCCTCAAAGATGTTCTTCACACTCCCGAGATAAGGAAAAATTTGGTTTCGGGCTATCTTCTCAACAAAGCTGGCTTTACTCAAACTATTGGTGCTGATTTATTTACTTTGACCAAAATGGAATTTTTGTAGGCAAGGGTTATGCCACTGATGGGATGTTTAAATTGAATGTTGATGCAATGAATAAAATTTCTCCTTCTGCTTATATTGCTTGTTCATTTAATATTTGGCATGCTAGGCTTTGTCATGTTAATAAACGACTTGTTAAAAATATGAGCACTTTAGGATTAATTCCCGAATTATCATTAAATGATTTTGAAAAATGTGAATGGTGTAGTCAAGCAAAAATCACTAAGACACCACATAAATCTGTTTTTAGAGAATCTGAACCACTTGATTTAATTCATTCAGATATTTGTGAATTGGATGGTGTCACAACTAGAAATGGCAAACGTTATTTTATAACTTTTATTGATGATTGTTCCGATTATTCATTTGTGTATTTAATGAAAAATAAAAGTGAAGCGTTTGACATGTTTAAAATTTTCCTTAATGAAATTGAAAATCAATTTAATCGGAAAATAAAAAGGTTACGTAGTGATAGAGGCACCGAATATGATTCTGGACCATTTATTGAATTTTATAAAACCCACGGTATTATTCACGAAAAAACTGCCCCTTATTCGCCCGAAATGAACGGTAAAGCCGAAAGAAAAAATAGGACATTAACTGAATTAGTAGTGGCTATTTTATTAAATTCCGGGGCTGCCTCACATTGGTGGGGTGAAATTATTTTGACTGTGTGTCACGTGCTTAATAGAATTCCTAAGACTAAAATGAAAATATCTCCTTATGAAATTTGGAAAAATATTAAGCCCAATGTGTCATACTTTAGAACGTGGGGGTGCTTAGCCTATGTACGTATACCCGACCCTAAAAGGTCTAAATTGGCAAGTAGAGCATATGAGTGCGTTTTTATAGGCTATGCTATTAATAGCAAAGCTTACCGATTTTATGACTTGAAAAATCAAGTAATTATTGAATCAAATGACGCCGATTTTTATGAAGATAAATTTCCTTTTAAATTGAGGAATAGTGGGGGCGAGTCATCCACTAATATTTCTTTAAATAAAAATAAAGAAAATAATGAATCCATTTTAGAAATTCGAAAAAGTAAAAGGGCTCGTGTAGAAAAAGATTTCGGTCCCGACTTTTATGCTTACACCTTAGAGGAGGATCCTAACACTATTCAAGAAGCCTTATCTTCTTTAGATGCCGATTTATGGCAAGAGGATATTAATGATGAAATGGATTCTTTGGAAACAAATAAAACTTGGCATTTAGTGGACCTTCCTCCTGGATGTAAAACAATTGGGTGTAAATGGATTCTTAAAAAGAAATTAAAACCTGATGGCACTGTTGAAAAATATAAGGCACGTCTTGTTGCTAAAGGTTTTAGACAAAGAGAAAATGTAGACTTTTTTGACACATTTTCACCCGTGACTAGAATAACGTCTATACGTGTACTATTCGCTATAGCTGCCTTAAATGATTTAATTGTACACCAAATGGATGTTAAAACTGCATTTTTAAATGGAGAATTAGAAGAAGAGATTTATATGGATCAACCTGAAGGTTTTATTGTACACGGTCAAGAAAATAAAGTATGTAAATTAGATAAATCTCTTTATGGACTCAAACAGGCACCTAAACAATGGCATGATAAATTTGATAGCTTAGTCATCTCTAATGGGTTTAAAATTAATGAAAGTGACAAATGCATTTATTATAAATATGTTGAGAACATTTGCACTATCATATGTCTTTATGTTGATGACTTGCTTATTTTTGGTTCCAATAATCATGCCGTAGAAAATGTTAAATCATTATTATGTGCCAACTTTGATATGAAGGATTTGGGTGAAGCTAGTGTAATATTAGGAATTAATATTACTAGGTCAGAAAAGGGACTTTCTTTGGATCAATCTCATTACATTGAGAAAGTTCTAAAGAAATATAATTACTTTGACTGTAAACCTGCTAGTACTCCATTTGACCCTAGTGTAAAGTTATTTAAGAACACTGGCGACAGTGTAAACTAAAATGCTTATGCAAGCATTATTGGTAGCTTACGTTATGCTACAGATTGCACTAGACCTGACATAGCTTATGCTGTGGGAGTACTATGTAGATTTACTAGTAGACCTAGTATGGAGCATTGGCATGCTATTGAGAGGGTCATGCGGTACCTTAAAAGGACGATGAACCTCGGATTACACTATAATAAGCATCCCGCTGTCCTTGAAGGATTTAGTGATGCAGATTGGAACACCCTATCTGACGATTCTAAGGCTACTAGTGGATATATATTTAGCATCGCTGGTGGTGCAGTTTCTTGGAAATCTAAGAAACAAACTATTTTGGCTCAATCCACTATGGAGTCTGAGATGATAGCGCTAGCTGCTGCTAGTGAAGAGGCAGGTTGGTTAAGAAACCTCCTGTCAGATATCCCATTATGGGAAAGACCGATTCCAGCCGTTTTGATTCATTGTGATAGTACCGCGGCTATTGCAAAAGTTGAGAACCGTTATTATAACGGTAAGAAATGACAAATACGTCGTAAGCACAGTACTGTTAGAGAATTTATCTCTACGGGGGCTGTGAGGGTGGATCATATACGGTCTGAACAGAACTTAGCTGATCCTTTGACGAAATGACTAGCTAGGGAAAAGGTGTGGAACACCACGAAAGGGATGGGACTAAAGCCCTTGGATAAATGAGTCATTTGTGATGGTAACCCAACATATAGACTGGAGATCCCAAGAAATATGTTCAAAGGGTAATAACAAGTCACAAGTGATATGGGTTGAATCATGCGATTATTAATTAATATAGAACGGGGTTTTACTCCGAGTCCATCCCTAAGGAGCATGATATCCTGAAGCGAGTTAAGGATGAGTTATGATAACTCTTAATGAGATCTATAGCTTTATTTTGAGTGGGGTACTTAGCTACAGGAGTATTCTTGATAGACTCACCTATGTGAATGTGGAAGTGTGGCCGCTTCCTATGGATATTTTGGGCAAATTCCTAAAGCGTTCACTATACTGGGATAGAAGCACATGGCCGTAACGTGCTAGCTATTAGAACTACACCCAAGTAGGATTGTGTGTGGGATGTTGTCAGAGATAGAGTTCAAAACTCCGGTTACTCTAGTATATTCTGAATCATCTTTACTACGTAAAGGTTCAAGTCGAAAGACACCTTTGCTTAAGCACAATTCTATAGATTAATGCTCGATAAAATGTTTTCAAGTTTTGCAAGTGGGGGATTGTTGGAAACAGCTGGCCTTTATTGGCAGCTGTAAGTTGCAAAACAAAGTTTAAAATTTGGCTTTCTCTCCGTGTCCCACATCGGTGGGATAGTTCAAAAGTGTTGTGTATATTTACAATTTTTTGGGAACAAAGGTTCAGCCCTTTGGGCATTCAAGGTTTTGTGGGTATGTGGGGCAGACCCAATGGGCCAAGTCACACACGCGCGCGCGCGCCGCCGCCGTCCGTCCGGCCCGGCCCGTGCCCGTGTCCGGGTCCGGGTCCTGGGTCTTGGGCTTGGGCTCATTAAGAATTAATTTTTTGGACAAATAAATTAACGTGTTTTGGGCCTTAAAAATTATTTTTTAACGGTAATTAATTCCGAAAAAAAATTAGAACGTGGTTTACTCCGTGTTGATTTCTTCAACCGAGTTGCCCACTTCTTCCAGTTTTTTCTCCACGTTGTTTCCAACGTCTCTTTTCTTTTTGCCCCATAAAAGAGCTGGTTGCCTCCGGTTTTGGCACACAGTTATCTTCTTCCAACACGAAAATTTTCTCTACAGTTCTGAAAAATTTCTTTCTCCCAGAATACTATTTCCAGAATAATTAATCTCATTACAGATTAATTATAGAATCGAGCAATTAATACAGAATGGGTGTATACAGACCGGATTAATTCTTGTGCTATCAATCCGTAATTTAATTGGAGGCTGTTTTATCCTGGGGGTGACGGGGCTGCACACTGTCGGCACAATTAGAGGCAGAGCCGCGAAACACCTTAAAGAGAGCGACCTAGTCCGCGACTCAGCCGTGTTCTTCGCTGTCCAGTTTCCGGAATTCTTATATTATTTTTCTGCCCCAGAATTATTTGCTCCAATTGGGTAATTTCGTTCCTGAATTTAATTCTGCATTTAATTGTTTATTACTGCAACAACAATGTGGGTTTGATGGGTTCGGGTTACGAGTTTGTGAGTATGTGGGTTTGAAAGAGTCTAGGGTTGGGAGTTGATCGGCATGGAGGTTGTCTGGTCGGAGGTCGTTCGCTGATGGTACGGGACGCAACTGCAGTTTTGGGGAGTTTGGTCATTGGTAGCGGGTTTAAAGGTTTGTGGTGGAGCTATGGAGGAAGGGGGGGGGGGGGGGATAAACAGGTTCGGCGGTTTCGGATTTGTTCCGGTTTTCAGAATGGGGCTGTCCTGGGTTTCAACGGGTTTTGGCAGTTAGGTGGGAGCGAGAGTGGGTGATGGGTTGAAGGTGTTAGTGGTGAAGGTTATTTATGGAGTGTGGAGTTATGGAGGCTTGTGGGTTTTAATGGGGGTAAGAGAGTAAGGGGTGTTAATGGTGGATGAGGGGAGAGAGTGTGGTTTGTTTTGGGAAGATGAAGATAGGAAGGGTTGTGTGTGTGTGGGTGTAGGGTAGGATGGTGAGGGTGAGTGGATTATAGTGTGTGTGTATGTGTATGTGTATGGGAATTATGGTATGTGTATGTTTGTACCTTTAAAAAAAGTAAATAAAAACTAAAATTATATAAACTAAAAGAAATAAAATCTTAACTAGAAATAATAAACTAAAAGGAAAATTAAAAAAAATAAAAATTATAAAACCTATTAAACTAGGAAGGCTCTAAATAAAAAGAAAATGAAAATAAAAATCTAATAAAACTAAAAATTAAAGTCCTAAAAAAACACAAACTAATAAAACTTAAAAAAATGAATTCCTGAAAACTAATCTAATAAAATGAAATAAAGATTAAAAATTCAACTGTAATTAAAATAAAAAATTAAAATAAAGAAATATAAAATAAATAAAAATAAATTCTAGAAAATTCTATATATATCCTAAAAAAATTAAAAACGACACAAAATAAAAAAAATCTAAAAAAATAAAAATACAAACTCAACACACACCGGCTCGGGTGATGGACTCGGCTAGGTTTGGGCTAGGAGACTGGTTCGGGGCAGAGTTCAGGACATCCAAACACATCGGGGCAAGCTCAGAATGGACTTCTCACTTCACAGCGTCTTTGGATTTCTTTGATGCACGCCAATGACCGCTTCTGTGTCATAATTGTACTGATTTAGCATTATTTGTACCGCAACTGCGTATTGACCTAATAAATAAATAAATACAAGCATAATGCCATTTTTACTAAAAAATGTGCGACTAAAATGCATCTATTCGGGGTATAAATTATACACTTTTAGGTGCTTATCACGCTTCCTCAAGGATGCCTAAGGGACCTACCCAGTCTGATAGACTACATGCCCATTTTTCATGCTTATGTTTTATATTTCACCTGCTTGTATTTTACAGTGAAACTCTTCTTATGTTGTTTCAAATTAAACTTTGTATTGTCCTTACAAAGTCGTATATATATATGAATAGATATATCAAATCAAGTTCACTATTATAGTTCCATATTTTGACTGTCATTTCCATGAAATGTTATCTTATAAAAGGACCATTTTTTCTTAAACAGATCTCGATTCGAGACAATATGTTGGTCCCGCAAGGCCCGTCAAAATTCCTGATTGTCCAAAAGCAAATGATAAGTTGAAAGTGGCAAAAGCAAGTATTGAAAGCGACAAGAAAATTGGCCTATAATGCCACATATGGAGACTATATCTCAGCATAACTTGATTACATTCTTAAAAACATCTATAGGGATGTATCTGTAGCTGCGAGGGCTTACAATGCCCGTTCTTAGCTTTCAAGATGCATCGTTAGCCCGGGGAGGTTACTCCCCCGATAAAAACATCATTAACTTGGTGGATAGAGACTAAACATCATTTAGTTTGTGATCTTAGCCCAAAAATATCATTAAATTTGTGGATAGAGACTAAATATCATTAACTTGATGATCTCGCATTAACTTGGGGAAACTTCATAATACTTACCCCGGGGGGGCCTGAAAATAACCCAATCGACTAAAGAAAATCCATGAAAGGCAATTGAAGCGACTAAAGGAAATCCATGAAAGGAAATCGAAGCGATTAAAGGAAAGCCATGAAAGGCAATTGATGCCACTAAAGGATGCTGTGTAGATCCCATCATGAAGTATGCTTAAGCTACAAAAAGGGAAGGGCCTCATCCCAGCATGCTGTTATTAATTTTGAACAGGGTCTGAAAGGCCCTGCAACCCTATCAATATGATCACAGCCATCAAGGAGACCACTCGATCATTTAGAAGATGTAGTAGATATAAAAGTATTTACTCAAGTTTTAAAGTAACGAAATGGTCCAAAGGCTTAATTATCTACGACAAAGGACTTGTTCCCCAATATCTAATACACATATGAATACAAACACAATATACTACTAAAAGGTGAAAGAGTTGTCATTATACAAAATTTAAAAAAGGTGACGCAACCCTGTTCAAAAAGAGACTGCAACCTATCCTCAGTATACAAGAAAATAAGTGGAAAGTCTTAAGGTGAAGAAAATATGTCGCAGCCTACACGAAGAACGTTTATGTTATGGTGCCGTGGCCTTAGTTTATTATATTGATCAAGAAAGAATCAATCATCAAAGCAAACAGTATTGAGGCATAAGAGAAGGCATACAAAAGAAGTGAAAAAATTGTTTAAAGGGCTGCAAAAGCTTAAGAGAGGCAACAATCATGTATATCAAGGATCAAATGCTAAAGCCTCAGCAAAAATTAGTGTCAAAAAAGTTACACAGATTATAGGCCACAGCCTCGATGAAAAAAATTAGTTTACAAAGGGGACGCAACCCCAATGTTCAAAAACCTAGAAGTGAAGTTTAACTAAGAAGATGCATTATCTTCTTCATTTCCATTTTTTTCATCCGTAGCTGTCTCAGTCTCTTGCTCTGCTGGTGCAACCTATGCCTCTAGCCTGACCCTCTCTTCGGCTGCAACCTTTATTTCAGCCATACAGGCATCATGCTCAGTATCCTCCATGCTCCAAGATTTAATTATAGTCGCGACATTGGGGAAGTTCTTTGCCACCCTATATCTCAACTCTTGGTAGCCGCGAATATAAGCTCTGTTGATGATAAGGAAGAAGTCTAGGGAGCCTTTATATGATGCTATAGTGTTATCAATGGCTAATTGAAGGGTTTCTCCATGTTGTTCATATTTTCTTGTAAGGGCCATAGAATGATCTTCCTCCATCTTCTTCATTGCCGCGGTATGGGCCTCAACATCATTGGCAGCTTTGGTCACCAATTCCCCATGCTGCTTCTGAAGAAGTCCTAACTTGCTATTTGCAAACTTCGTGGCCTTGGCAGATTCCACAACTTGATCTTGGGAAACCTTGGGGGACTCTACGGCTTTTCTGAAATTCTCCTCAGCTTCCTCCTTAGCCTTGCAGGCTACTTCAAGGTCCATCTGAGCCACTTGGAGTGTCGCAATAGAAGATTTATTTCAAACTTCAAAAGATTCAGTCCTTACCTTCGCCAAATCAACTGTGTGAACACCCTCCACAGCCTCCTTAAGTCTGTAGAGACCCTCATACTTGAGTTTTTGGGTCGTTACAGCCTCCGCATCCTGTAAATGTATTGAGAGTTAGAAAATAAAGTAGAAACTACAAAGAATATTGGAAAGCTGGAATTACTTACCCTTAGCAGACTCTGAAGGGCATAAGACTCCACGTCCTCATGGTACTCATCCATAAATCGATTTAGGTCGTCTTCATCCATCGCCTTCCATATCTTGAGGACAATACAGGCAGTAGTGTCCCAAGAAGACTGAGGATCTGGCCTACGCAGTTGTGGACGCGAACGTCTAATTTGTGGAGGTAGCAAATTTTCATTGACAAAAATTATTGATGGAGGGGGAGGAGAATTTCTCTCATGAATAGGCAAAGTGTCGCGAACACCTTGGTCAGAAAGTGATAGCATTAGACCCACCGCGGCCATATTAGCCCCAATATTATCATCAAAAGTTCCCTCGGGACTCTCATGGGGGGCCGACTCCTCAACTTGGAGTGAGAGCGTGATAACATTAGTTTGCTCCGCAACCAGATTTTGGGGCGCGACATTATCAACTTGGCCATTGGGGGCGACTGCGGCTGCAGCTTTGGACTTGGTCCTTTTCCTCTTCCTATACCTAACAGTGTTATTGAGGACAACTGCATCCTCATCCATCTCAGCAAGATCAGCTGCTAACCGAGACATATCAATCTCGTCACTTGAGAAGAAATAAAGCAAGGTAAATATCCAAAGATTGAAGACAATTTCCGCGGAGTCAAAAAGTAAAAATAGTAATACCTTCAGCACCCATCCCTTTGGGAACAGATTTTTTTGGGAAATAAGTTGCCCTTGTAGATTAAAGTGGAGGTTACAAGAGTGATGAACTTATTCTTTTCAGTAGGAATGGCTGTGGCCTCAATGACTCTCTTTTCTTGTCGCGCACTCAGCTGCAAATTGTCAAGGGCTGCAAAAAAATGTAAAGGTAAGTACAAAAGAAAAATGAGAAGAATAATAAACTATAAAGAGGGGACACAACTATAATTCAAAAGGTATTTACCAAGTTTGGATGGACACCCCCATTGCCACGGCATCCTAAAGGTTCGTTCTCTCTCAATCTCTTGGGGGTGGATCTCCCACCCTTCTCCAGAAATGTAAAAATATTTTACCTTCCAATTCTTTACATTGGTAGGACTCCTAGAATAAAGGGTCTCATCCCTGCCACGGACAAAAAAATAATAGTACCCCAAAAATTTGACGAAATTTTCCTTTGGGCGGTAGAAATGGAAAAACTCCGCATGAGTAATGTGTCTCTTGAACTTCTTCTTCCACAACACTATGGCTGCAAGAATTTCCTTCCGGCCATTAGTATCTAATTAGACTAGGGTTAAATTCATCGCTTGGAAAATTCTTCTAATTGGAACTGGAACAGGCAGCTGCAGCCCATATGTGAAAGCGTGGAGGGGGAAGCAGACCCCATCGTCGATAAGCGCTGAGCATGGCCTATGTTCCATGGCAGGTGATGATCACATTAAACCTTCAGGAAAATTGAGGGCTTCCGAAACCTGATCTACCCACTCGTGGGTCATAGTGATGTGGACATTAAGTTCAGTAAGAGGCCTCTCAACCCTCCCAGAAGTTCAAGAAGGTGCATCCCTAATCTCTGATGTACCCACTATCGCGGCGTTCTCATCTATGTCTATTGGATAGTTTCTATAATTGGCATCTTCCTCCATGGCCATGGAGTTTGGGTTTGAATATGAATCTAGTGCCACACAATTGGGGTAATCTTGTAGTTGGCAAGGTCCAATTGATTTCAAAGGGCGCACGGAATGAAGTTCGGGAGGAGAGGCTCCAAAATGTTTATTCCAAAAGCCTCACAGAAATTCATCTGGGTCAAAGTTCATATGGCTGAAGCAGTACCTAAAAAGTAGAGAGTTCGCAGTTAGGTGTTGCAGCCAATATGGTCCTAAAAGGCCTCTCAGAAGTCACGGCAGGAATAGTAAGATTTAAAGGCTAAATAGAAATGATTAGTAAAATTTGTTAAGTATACCAAGTGTTGGGTTCTAAAGCCCTAGAAGTTAATTGTCGCCACGACATATTATTTTGGGGGAAGGTATATTATCTTCTTACATGCCGTAACCATTAAACTATGGGCTAAATGCCGCGGAATCTAATCTAAATACCCAATGAAAGGGAGTTGCTACAAGCCGCAGCCAAATATTTACATGCTACATCCTCTCACTTAAACAGGTCAGGACAACCTTAATTTGCTAAAGGAACATTTTATCGTGCCGCAGTCACTCACTTAAACAAGTCAGTTTTTAATATGGGTTAATTCCAAGATCAAAAGCCCTACAATACGAAGGGTCCCTCTCAAGAACATCAAAAACAAATGCAGAAACCTGAAAGTCTACATTTATCCAGCAAATTCCATCTACAAAAGCCTATTTCTATCATATAGAGATCGATTCAAAGGATAAGAGTAATTATTGCAATAGTTATTTTTCAATCGAAGCTATGATGAGTAATCATTTGAGCAAGCATGAATTTCATTCTTGGAGAAATTAGAGTTATTTTGGAAAAGCATGAATTCGACAATTCAGTCCAAAACTTAAGGTTCTAGCAATCAGTTGGGTGTTTTCCTAGAAAATAATGTGTAGAAAACGAATCTCAAGAAAATTTCTATCAATACCCAAATTCCAGATATAAATTTCAATTCCCATAACACAGAGGTGTGAAAGATAATTAGAAGATTACCTGGGAAGCAGGAATCCAAGGATGCTCAGCCTCAAACCACCTTGGAACACCTCAAAACCATCACACACAGCTTTTGAAAGTCATCAAAAAAATTAAGAGGACGAATGAATAGGGTTGGCTCTCGATGTGCTCTTAAGAAATTGAGAAACGTAATGAAGTCCACGACCGAAACAATTTATATAATAGGGCGCGGGAAGACGAAGCACCGCCGTGGAAGTACCACGACACCTTGAGAGGACTTGACTACTCATCCGCAACCCCAATCGTAATCTATTGGCACTACGGCTTGGGGACTTATTGATACGACAAATATAGTACCTTTCCGCGAAATGTATAAAATGGGCTATTGCTGAGGACTTATTACGGCAACCTATAACTTACAGGATGCGGAATTATAAAATGCTTTATTGGAAACTGCCGCAGCATCTCTTACATAGGGTGCAGCACCTCCATGCTAAGGGAATGACCCCTACTTACTACAGGGTGCGACCCAGTCTTGTGATATTAACTGGACGCACCTTCTTTCATCCACCAGCATCTACACCACCTATAAATAATGGACTACACCTCAAGATTTGGGGATTCCTCATTCGAGCCCCGAATCCATATTTTTGGCACTAACACTTAGCACAGAGGGCTACTTATCGACATCGCAGCCATCTCTCCGGCACACCGGAACCCTCATTATATCATGTATTCTCCCGTATTTTCATACTTGTACGCCTCTTTAGGCTCAATCATATTGTACTATGCAACGCGTGTAATGAGAATAAAGAAACACAGTGGGTGTAGACCTATTTTAGGGGTTGAACCACTCTATATCTTGTCTTTTATATCTCTTTACTTGTTCTATTTGCTTATTATGCACATTATACTTGATTTGCTGGTACGAGAGCGACAAGTGGATGATTTCTCGTATCATCAATTAGTTAGTTCTTTATCCCTCGATTTTTAGATTAATATTCTTTGAATATCATCAATAGTTTCCTTACCAATTGCAACCTGAGTTGAAATATTAGAAAACCACTTTTTATTTAATGTATTTAAATCAGCCTTCATTACTTTCCACTTCTGAGAAACACTATAGATAGGCATCCCAACAATCTCACCCGTCTAGTTTTTAATAAGGATGTCATTAAATTCCTTCTTCTTTAACCAGAAATCCAAGAACTCTAACGCTTTAATAAGCTTTTGCTCCTACAAATTCAAATTAACTAGAATTGGATAGTGATCAGAGACTCCTGAAAAAATAATGGACACTTCATTTTTAACAAAATCCTACAACTAACTATCATTATGCAACACCCTATCAATTATGCTTTGAATGTTCCTATCACCATCCCTACTATTATCCCATCTAGACCAAAGGCCCTTAAATGTAAATTCATCTACGCAAATATTGTTAATATAATCATTGAATTCATTTGACTCATCTCAACCAATGCCATTACATCGTCCTCTTTTTGTATCTTTGTGGACACCATTGAAATCACGCAAAATGATTTAAGGATGGTTGTTAATAATGGGATCAATACTCTTCAAATACTTCCATATTCCTCATCTAATGATTATATCATTAGCTCCATAAACCACCATGATAAAAGATTATTGACTCCTACCCCTTATATCCACATTGACCATCATAGTCTGATTACAAATATGCAGCTCAACTACATCAATATTATTATTATTCTAAGCAATCCATATTCTACTCGGACCATCGATAAGAGTATTCTGATGTACGTGCCAATCATTGAAACTATTTCCCTTAATTTTCTCGATATCAATCCTCCAAACATTAACCTTTACTAAGCACATTACATATATTTTATTATTAGTAATAAATTTTCTAAACACTCTTTGTTTATGGGGGCTATTTAATCCCCTTATATTCCATGTAGAAACCCTCATCATCAATGACATATTTTGTTCCCTTTAATTCCACCCCTTCTCGACTTCCTCCTTGAGTGTACCTCTTTAAACTTTGGTTCCATTTTTTGAGGTATCTCTCGATCTTCAGATTGCCTTGTTATTTTTTTTCCTCCAATTCTTTTGTCATATTTATTATTTATTCTTCTGAACTATCTAAATTGTCCTCATTCCTTAAACTTGTAAATCCATTATTACTGAATGGGATAGAGACCCCAAAAGTATTTTGAATTTCATCAACAATCTTTATATTCTCAACTTCATAGATCAAACTTGAACATTCTCCCTCGGGGGTTATCTTTACATCATGGGAATTCTGAATTACATCTTGGACAAAACCTATCTTTGTTATTTTCTTACACTTTCATAATACATTAAAACGAGAGGAACGACTTCCTTAGTTTTTTTTAGTTTTAATTATTTTGATTCCTCCTTCCTTACTCCTATTAACTGATGCTCAAATTTGTTCCTTCTTAGTGGCATTTCGGCACTATTTCTCCCCATTTGTAAACAC
The DNA here is from genome assembly GCA_949130495.1 of Sambucus nigra. Lineage (NCBI taxonomy): Eukaryota > Viridiplantae > Streptophyta > Magnoliopsida > Dipsacales > Adoxaceae > Sambucus > Sambucus nigra. The sequence continues at coordinate 359,426,315 of OX422208.1, forward strand.
ATGAAAATTTCCACACTTTAGAGGTTACAATTAATATTCTACTTTCTACTTCATAATATCTCCTTCTAGACCATAAATGGGGATCTCCGTTGGCATCTCACTCTCGATGTTAATCTCGACACACACACACTGGAAAAGTGAGTCTCTCCCTATTAACTTTCATTCTATCTGTGAATAACAAGTTTTCATTGAAACTGTCAATCTTACTCAGCACGTAATTTGACCATAAGTGAATTTTTATTACCAGGAATCTTTCTCAAATTGGAACTTTACTCATCCCTTCGTTCTCCAGACTAATTTACGTGCTTCAATATTTCACTATGAGTGGTTTGTTATCAAAGGACTATGTTTCTAGATCTATAACCTGATTCAAGTTTTCTAAATTTTCAAAAGATATTATGAAACCACTAGATTTCAACAAATATACATCACTTTTTCCCATATCGCCCATTTTCTCTTAACATATCCTCTCATATCCCCATAAGAAACTTTAGTTCCTAGGACTTATGTAAGTAGGTGATTTTTCCATCATATAATTTCTCCTTGAATCAACTCCGCCATTTCAAATCTAACAAATGCGTGCCCATGTACATTCTTTTGAATAGGAACAAAAATTAGTCAAATATAACTTATATTTTTTTGTATATGTATATGTATGTGAATGTATATATGTATATGTATATGTATGTATATGTATTTTTGTATATGTGTATATGTATTTGTGTGTATGTATATATAGAGCCATTAAGGTTAGGGTTAGGGCATAAAGTAACCCCAAATAATGGTACATTTCTTGGCTTTTCATGGGTTTAACCCTAAACATACACAAAAAATATCCAATTAAGGAAAATGTTAGGGTAGTGTTTATGTATATGGTTCTAAAAATATTATTTCTAAAAATGTTAATAAATTGGTTGTGTATGTTAGGAATGTTGAATTTTTTTATTTATATGGTTGTGTATGATTCTAAAATTGTTAATAATTATTATGGCAATTATTTATGTATATGGATGTGTATGTTAGAAATATGAACAGAACAATTGTAGTGCTTACATCTAAATGTAAAAAGTTATTTCTAAAAATGTTAATACATTAGTTGTGTATGTTGAGAATATTAACTTTTTATGTAAATGGTTGTGTATTGTTCTAAAAATGTTAATAGTTATTATTTCAAATGTTTATGTATATGGTTGTATATGTGGAGAATATGAACAAAACAATTGCAATGTTTACTTCTAATTGCAAAATGTTATTTCTAAAAATATTAATAAATTGGTTTTGTATGTTCGGAATATAAACATTTATATATATATGGTTATGTATATTGAGAATATGAACAAAACAATTGCAGTATTTTTATATGGTTCTAAAAATATCAATAAATATTATTTCATTATTTATGTATATGGCTGTGTATGTTGGGAATCTGAACAAAAAAATTGTAGTGTTTACTTATAATTGAATAATATGTTAACATTTTTTGTTCTCGGTCCATGTGCGCATGCATTTGGAGAACAATTATTGAAGCTCAATTGATTCTAGCTGTTTTATTTATTTAGGTAGTTTTAGTTATCTTTTCTTTTATGTAAAATAGTATTATGTAGAATAGGTTAACTGTCATGATTGTGTACCCATTTATTAAGTGATTGCTATTTGGTTGAACACAAATTGGTGGAAGGGCTTGCACATTGGTGGAAACATAGTAATTTTAGTATTAATCGAATTACAATTGAACTAAAATCGAACTTATTATGTTTGATTGATTAATTGAATTATATTAATTAGTTGATGTTGGTATTGTGTGGATGACGGATATCTTCACTTGAAAGATGATCCTTTATTTCACTACGAGTTCATACATTGTTTTATATCTTGTTACGTTATATACCTTCTTGGTTAACTGTTGTGGCCACGTGCACCCCTTCCTTAAGTGATTGCTATTTTAGTGAATAAAAATTGGTGGAAGGTTGTGCACATTGCTTGACACATATTTTTTTCTAAACATAGAGGATTTTATAAATAAAAAGTGAAAAAGCCCTCACTACAGCTTACAAACAATTTGATAAAATCACAACATAAAGAGCCAAAACAAGAGAAGCTAAACTTGAACTTTCAAATTCCTAATAGAAGGGATTTGAATTTTATCCATCTGAAGAAGCGCTTTAAAAGTTTTAGAAATATCTTCTAAATGATAAGAGAACTTTATAGAAGATTTTGAGCTTCCCAATTTAGCTAAGAAATTTGTAGCCTTATTAGCTTCTCTAAAAATGTGATGAATTGTTCCAGATAGCTGAGATATAATGAGTCTAGTTTTCTCCACTTCCCACTTAATTTTCCAAGGACATGAAATGTTACCCTTTATAGCTTCCACTAGAATCTTGGAATCAGATTCAATCACTACTTCATAGTCTTTTAAATCTTGATACCAATTCAAAGCTTGAAAAAGGGATTTTGCTTCTGCTTCCAGACTAGAAGGAATCCCGTAGCTAGAGTGAAAGAGCCATAAAACTTCACCTAAATGGTTCCTTAAAATACCTCCACCTCCACTATGCCCTGGGTTAGCAAGAGAGCTTCCATCTTCATCATAGTTGGAGTGAAAGATCCATCAAACTTCACCTAAATGGTTCCTTAAAATACCTCCACCTCTACTATGCCCTAGGTTACTAAGAGAGCTTGCATCTTCATTGAGCTTAAGAGTTCCTTTGTTAGGAAGGAACCATTGCACTAGCTTGGGAGTAATCATGATTTTTTTCATCGAAGGTTTTAAAATTAATAGATCTTCTTGAATGATACTAATAATTGACTCAAAAACCATTGGAACATTGTCAAACTTTGCTTTATTTTTATGGATCCATAGCTGCTAACAAATAAGTGGAGGAATTGATTTGATTTCATCATGATTTGATCCCAACCACCATTTTATCATTCATTATCTGATTGAACCATGAGAGCTAATCCCCATCGAGGAATTGAAGAAAGACCAATCTTTGGAAGTTATTTCACTGGAAGAGAATAAATGATCAAGATCTTCTTCTGAATGAGACTTGCAACAAACACAAATTGAAGGGTCTCTAAATCCTATCTTTCTTCTATAAGCATCCATAGGAATAAATCCTCTCAGAATTTTCCAACAAAGAAAAGAAATCTAGGGAGGAATGACATGATCCCATATAAAAGATGAGTTGATGACTTTGATGTCTTCCCTTCTACACAGATGCCAAGCAGAAACCAAAGAGAATTTTCCAGAGACATTAGGAGTCCATAAAATTTCATCTTTTTGAATACTCCATGAATGTTCAAGAATAATCTGATTAACAATCGATCCAGGAAGCACTTGCAGCAGTTTTTCTATATTTCATTGCTTATTGCCGGTCCAATACTCAGCTATAGGACCTACACTTTGAGAATCGTAAATAGAATAAATAGGACCATTTTTCATACCATTGTCCCTGACCACATCAATTTGACTATCTCCCAATCTCCATTTGATATTTTCCTCTGCAAGATCTCTCACTTGACAGATTCTGCCCGAGGCATTAGAATTTTTTTTAGGATTCACCTCTGTAGGATGATTTTTCTTTCAATATCTATCTTTCGTGAATGAAGCCCATGGATAGTCGAAGGACCTGAATTTCCACCACAGTGTGATAGACATGACATTTCTAGTATCTTCTAATCTTCTAATACTCAAACCTCCTTCAGCTAAAGGCTTGCAAACTTGCTCCCATTTGCACCAGTGTTTTCTTCTTAAAACTTCAGATGAACCCCATATGAATCTAGGAGACATACCTTCTAATTTGGATAAAACTGACTTTGTTGGATAAATTGCAGCAATGGTGTGAATAGGAATGAAAGTTAGCACACTTTTGATTAGTCGAATTTTACCAGATGCATTTAAAATTTTTGACTTCCAACCACTTAGCACTCAATTAATTTCAATAACAAATGGTCAAATACATAGTTCTTCTTTCTACCTGCAAATAGAGGACAACCCAAATATAAAATTGGATTTTTTTTATTAGAAATGCCAGTGAAATTCTGGATATCTAAAGCTTTGGCGGTAGGAATGTGTTTAGAGAGAAATGTTTGGATCTTAGATTTGTTGACTATCTGACCTGCTGCCCTTTCATACTCCTTTATAATCCCCATAATTATTTTTAAATATTTTTTGGTTCCTGAAGAAAAGATGATAATGTCATCAACATAAGTAAGGTGGTTAAGTCTTGTAGATCCTAAGGGCATTTTATAACCCTGTAAATCAGGAATGGCCTCATTTAAATTTATGGAAAAAGCTTCTACCATAATGATAAAGAGACTTAGAGATAGGGGATCTCCTTGTCTAAGACCTTTGAAGGATTTGAAGTAACCACTAGGTGTACCATTTACTATGATTGAGAACCAACAATTTAAAATTAACCTACATATCATATCTATCCATTGCACTGAGAAACCAAATTTTCTAAGGAAATGAATGAGAAAGAGCCACGAAACTCTATCATAAGCTTTAGTGAGGTCCAACGTAAGCACCACATTACCTCCAAAATTCTTTTGGTTGATCATAGAGACCATTTCTTGGTCAAGAATATCATTTTCAAAGATGTCTCTACCTTGAATGAATCATGTTTGGTTGGGGGAAATAATTTGGGGAATATAGAGATTAAGTCTATTATCTAGGATTTTGGAGAGAATTTTATTGAGGAAATTGATAAGGCTAATAAGTCTGAAGTCAGAAAAGGTAGTGGGAGAAGTGACTTTGGGAATGAGAGTAATCAAGTTAGATGTTAAACTTTTAGGAATGTGAGCTCCTAAGAAAAAGCTTTGAACAACATCAACTATTTTATTTTTTTATAATATTCCAATAATTTACATATAACAAGCCATGAAATCCATCTGGGCTAGCACAACTTTGACTACTTAATTAAAGGATTACCTGTTTGACTTCTTCAGAATCAGGAACATCACAAAGTTTAGCATTGGTTTCTTGAGAAATCAGGTTGGGAGTGATTTTTAAGAAATTATCTTCAGAAGAAATGAGCCCCTCATCTTCCAACGAAAATTGGTTTTTGAAGAATTCTACTGCAGCTTCTTGAATTTTAGTGTATTCATTCATGATGATACCCTTTATGTCCTTTAATTCTTGAATGGAAAGCTGTCTTCTCTTAATCTTAACAGAATTGAAGAAAAAATAAGAGTTTCTATCCCCCTCCTTAAGCCATTTCTCATGAGATTTTTGCCTCCAAAAATTATCTTCGATATCCAATTTTTTATAATGCTTCAACCCTGAGCCAATGAAAGATTCTCTTTATTATCTTCAAATGGATCTCTTTCAAATTCTAGCTCCATGTATAATATATCATCTTTAGCATTTTTGGCTTCTTGGAAAATGTCATCAAAAGTACATCTGCTCTAAGGTAATAGATATTTTCTCAGAGATTTGAATTTAAGGGCAATGGCAATAAAAGGATTCTGATGTGAGATGGATTTCCAAGAATTAGATATGAGATTATATAGGGAAGGGTGAGAACACCAAAAATAAAGGAATTTAAATGGTTTTGTTTTAGGGACATTAGGATTGGACAAAGAAATGAGAATGGGATTATGATATAAATGAAGTCTGTTAAGGTGTTGAATTTTAAATAAACCAGAATCAAGAGCTTGAATGTTAGCATAGACTTTATCTAATCTGTTCCAGATCCTCTGATCCCCTTCTCTCTTATTGAACCAAGTAAACTTTGAGCCCTTATAACCCAGGTCAATGAGAGCATTACTCTCCATAGATTTTAGAAATTCATAAGCATTTTCCATATGAACTTCATTCCTTCTAGTTTTTTCTTCATTATTTGAAACAACATTGAAGTCTCCTTCAACTAACCAACTATTAGAAGTAAAACTTTGATAAAGATGTTGCAAGAGGTCTCTTCTCTCTACTTTGTAATTTTTAGCATAAACAAAACTGGTGAGCACATGTTTGTTATTAAAACTAAAAGATAGATTAAGACATTGATCCATGGAAGAAGCCAAAGAACATTGAATATCCTCTTTAAAGAAACACCAAATCTTACTATTAGAATTTGAAAATGCCTAATTGAAGCCCAATTTAATTCTAAAAGAATCTGGATTCTCCACTATTTTTTTAGGCTCTATTATGACCGAGACTGAAATTCGATAAATTCTACACAATCTTTTGATTCTATTTAAAGCACCTTTTTTGGAAATCGATCTAATATTCCAAATGATTGACTTAATAATTGAGATAACTGAGTCAGATAACGTTTATTTCCCGATCTCAGAATTCTGACATTATGAGATTTGATCTTGATTCCTGTAACATTTTTGGATGTTTTAATTTTCTTGGCTCCTCCTTTAAAAACTGGGTAATCATACTTATTTGGTTCAACATGTATATCTTTTTCTTGCATTCTAATCTCCCATCAACACTATTTTTTGAAAAGTGAGGAATGTATTCCCCACTAGTACTGATATTAATTTCTCCATCTTCCACCGCACAATTCTAAGATATAGGAGTATTTGGTTCTACTTCTTGAATATCTTCAGCTTCAAAAGACTCCCTATGATAAGGGGTATCACTCGATAAAGGATTCATTTCATTGTTCTTATCCATTTGGTTAACTGAGTCAGATAACATTTATCTCCCGATCTCATAATTCTGACATTATGAGATTTGATCTTGATTCCTGTAACATTTTTGGATGTGTTAATTTTCTTGGCTCCTCCTTGAAAAACTGGGTAATCAGACTTATTTGGTTCAACGTGTATATCTTTTTCTTGCCTTCTAATCTCCCATCAACACTATTTTTTGAAAAGTGAGGACTGTATTCCCCACTAGTACTGATATTAATTTCTCCGTCTTCCACCGCACATTTCTAAGATATAGGAGTATTTAGTTCTACTTCTTGAATATCTTCAGCTTCAAAAGACTCCATATGATAAGGGGTATCACTTGATAAAGGATTCATTTCATTGTTCTTCTCCATTTGGTTCTTTTTTTTCCAAAGGAGGAGGTAATTTTTGGTTGGTCTTTAAGAGGATTAAGAGGAATGGTGTTTTCTTGGGTACCAATTTGAGGCAAATGCTGCTTAGTAGAGCTGGTGATTGGCACTTTGTTGGTTTCTTGAACTTTCTTGAATGTCTTCTGCACCCATTCTTTAGTGGTTAATGGTTCGACTACAATTTCTTTCTTCTTGTGGTCATTCTCTTTGATTTCCTTTAATTCCTCCTTCGAATATTTCTCCTTTTTGAATAAACAAGTATCTTCCTTATGCTATTTTTTCTCACAATGAAAGCAATAATTAGGAAGATCTTTATATTCAAAAATATGCCAGAAACCTTTACCAGAGTCTTTATTAGCAATCCATATCCGCTTAGGCAATGGTTTCCTAAGATCAATTTCTAAACAAACTCGTGTAAGACTTGGCCAATGAGGTAGTTGCATTATCCATCTTGAGTGGTTTCCCCATTGCTCCACAAATAGAAAATAAAGTATCCCTATTGTATAGATGAACAGGGAGAAGAGGAAGACTTACTTAGACTGTCACAATTGGAGTCTCACTATCTGGATAAAATTCATTAGTCCATTTGAATACTCTCATTAGGAAACGATTGATGTACCATGTTTTTGAAAAAAAATGCCACTTAAGACGTTTAATACAAAGTTAAGATATTAAAATGGCTCTGAACTGTTTGTTGAATAAACTCTTTTACTCAAAACAAAACTTAACACAAGATGTGTTTCAAAACTTATCAAAATAATTTGAATGAGTGTGAACGAGTTATTTCAGATCTAGTAAACCACTTTTGAAAAACAAAACTTAAACTATTAAATCAGCACAGCTAAGAAGAAGGCGATGAGAAAATGAAGAAGAACACAAGTAGTTTTTAACGTGGTAAAACCCCACCCAATTGGTGGAACATCCACGGTGACCTCTACGTCACTAAATAAAAAAATCCACTAAAATGACATTAACAAATTACAAGTTATTTAACAATCAAACCAAATAAACATACCTAAACTAAGTTCAGAATTGTTACCAACTACTCTGGATTAGATCTGACTTCTCTGAAGATTGTTGTTGTTGATGTTCTCTCGAGCTTTCATAACTTTACTTGATTCCAGTCTTTACGTCGACTCAAACAAGTTAAAGATCATATAACCAACACTTTCAGTGTGGTAGCATGAAAGTGTAGTGGCGATGTGCTTTCTACATATGCATGCAACACCCTTACACTTAATACTGACATAATGATTTAATAAAATACACGATCTCTAGATATGCAGGAAATTCCAAAATCAATTTAGTCAAAACTAAAATAGACTTTTAGACCTTTCAAAATATCCGTATATCAAGAGGGAATCTTGTTGTGAAATATTCAAGATTCTAACACTTTCTAGTTTTGAAAATGTTATATAGAAAGTGTTCCCCCAATCAAGATTTCAAAACTATATCTTAGTCTGATAGCGTTGAGTAAAATGAAACCAGAATGAAAATTGTTGGTTTAGGGTTTAAAAACATGAAATCAGTTTTAAAAATAACCAACAAATAAGATTTCTCGAAAAAAGAAATCAAAACAGTAATCTATCTATGTGAGATTTATCACAGAGACGAGATCTCAAGTTTCTATAAAAAAAAGTAAAAAACTCAACGTGATTAAGTTGGAAAGATGATCAAGAGAAAGAGAGGATAACTTCTCAACACATGATCTAAACACTCAGGTTTATAACCACGTAAAAGTGTTTTTGGATTTAGGGTTTGACGAAGTTAGGTTAGGGTTTTTTTTCTCCCTCTTTTTTTTCACTCTTCTCTCTCAAACGAGGAACTTTTAGAAGTCTCTAATTGCCTTATAGAAGGATCTTATTTATACTGACATTCGAAGGATCTAGACCAAAGCCACAAACCAAGGGCTGAGATTTGAAGGTATTAAATCGATGCAAATCCAAGGGTTTATAGATAGCAGTGCAAAGCTCTCAATTGATTAGTTAAAACCATCGCACTTGGATTAGTTACAAACGCATGCAGAATGTTGGTTAAGGCAATCCAATAGTCTAGATCAAGTCACGGGTTTATGAGTGAGAAGAAACACAAATCGCATTGTTGCCAGAGCAATACGTGTAGGCCTAAGATCAAGTCTAAAACACTTGTTTTTTATTTCAAAAAAATCCAAGTTTCACCCATAAATGTTTTTGCCTCTTTTGGATTCTACCCAAGACAGTTTTAAGGTAAAAGAATTATTTGAAAATCAACCCCAAGGCTTTATAAAGTTCCAAATTTTAATTTCCAAAAATTATTTAAAATGTTTAGAAAATATTTATTAAATCCAAAAAATATTTAAAAATCATGTCAGGGGATTTAACTCACACAAGGTCATAATGTGAATGAAATACAACATGTATGCAGTCCTACTATGTGGTGTATGTGAAATACCATTAAGAAGTTGTAGAGGAATATCAAAGTTGATAAGATCAAGTCTGAGGATTTTTGGTTCAACTAGGGATAAACACTATTTTATCACTATTTCCAAACTAGATAAGCTCCTATATAATGCAAACTCAAATGAGTCAAAGATATAGGGTTCTTCAATATCCCCATTTGGAAACATGAGACAAAATCTCCTTTGAGTCAACAAGGACTCGTAGGAATACCAAAAATAAATAAGAGAACCTATTCCTATAAAATCTATATACCCAATCTCCTAGAAATAAAATTTACATAAGTCAACTATGTACAAACCATTACCCTATCAAAATCTGACCCAATAATGAGGTATTGAAATGTGTAAAAAGATACCTAAGATCAAGTTCAGTAGATAAGAATGTACAATAGTGTCCAAGTGGACTCAAAACTTCTCCCCCATTTTGTCTCAATGGACAAAGGGCAGCAAGAACAACGTAAGAGAGTAATAATCAGGTAGATATACAAATTATTCAACTAAAACCATGCCAATTGATTTGCATAAAGATTCAAAACGCTTAAAGTCCAAAGGTTTTGTAAACAAATCAGTTAATTATAGATCATTAGGTAGGTAATTAATCTCTAGTTCTTTTGATTCAACTAATTCTCGTATGATCTGATATTGAATTTTAACGTGTTTAGTGCGAGAATGTGGAACTGGGTTCTTAGACATGTTGATCGCACTTTGATTATCGCAATAGTGATGGATTTTTTCTTCAATTATACCATAATCACTCAGCATTAGTTGCAGCTATAATAATTGGGCCCAGTAACTTTCAGCTGTAATATATTCAGATTCTGTAGTGGATAAAGACGTACAGTTCTGTTTTTTGCTGTTATAACTAACCCGGTTATTACCGATGTAGTAACATGCGTCTGATATACTTTTACTATGGTCAGAATAACCAGCCCAATCAGCGTTAGTGTAACCAACTATAGTTCTCGATGTGTCATTAGTGTACCACAACCCTAAATTATGAGTGCCTTTTATGTATTTAATTATTCTTTTTAAACATAACAAATGGCTCTCTTTGGGATTATTCTGATATTGGGCACGTACAAACATAGCGAACATGATATCTGGGCACGAGGCAGTTAGGTAGAGCAAACTTCCTATCATGATACGGTATAAGGTAGATTCAATGGATTTACCATTTTCATCTTTGAAAAGTTTGACCGAGGTACTCATAGGCGTTCTAGCTTCCTTAGTCATATCTAATCCAAAATTTTTGCAATTTCTAGAGCATATTTTGATTGTGAAACAAGTAAACCTTCGAGTTTTATTTTACTTGAAGACCTAAGAAAAATTTTCTGTGCATAATGTTTGAGAAAGACTTGGCTTATGAATGGGATGTGGATCCAAAAATGATATCGTCAACATATACTTGAGAAATAGTAATGTTGTTGTCAAAATGTTTGACAAACAAGGTTTGGTCATTTCCTCCTCTCCTAAATCCATTATCTAAAAGAATGGTGGATAAACACCCATACCAAGCTATATGAGCTTATTTTAACCCATAAAGATATTTCTTAAGACGATAAACATAATTACGTTGATTTGGGTCAATAAAGCCTTTAGGTTGTTCTACATAGGTCTCCTCAGTTATGATACCATTTAGAAAGGCTGACTTTACATCCATTTGGTAAAGTGTGAAATGTAAATGACAAGCTAAAGAAAAAAAGTAAATGAACAGATTCGAGTAGAGTAATAGGAGCGAACATTTCCTCGAAATATATTCCTTCAAGGAAACTAATCTAGCTGTATTTATCATGATCATACCAGACTCATCAGTCATGTTTTTAAAAATCCAACGTGTGCCAATAACCCTTTTATTTTTAGGTTTGGGTAAAAGATACAAACATCATGAATGATAAATTGAAGAAGATCTTTCTGAATTGCAGTAATCCACAATGGGTCATTCAAGGCTTCATTTACAGTTTTGGGATAAATAAGAGGCGCAAAACATGCAAAATGAGCAATGTTACGAAGTTGGGATCTTGTACGAACGGGTTCTATGGGATTACCAACAACGTTATCTATGGGATGGTCTTTAGAAACCCAGTTAGGTACTTCAGGTGTCTCTGTTGGTAAAGACTCAATTGTTTCAGGAGAGTCATAATTTAAAAAGCTTTCAAACTCTTATATAATAGATGGTCTAGTAGTTTTACTTTCTACAGAAGTGTCATTCACAATCACATTAATGGATTCCATTATGGTCTTAGTACGCAAGTTATAAATATGCTAATCTCTACTGTCAGGTGAATATCCTAGAAATATAGCTTTATCTCCTCTTGTTTCAAACTTAGATAAGTGTTCTCTATCTTTACAGACATAACACATACTGGGAAATGTCCTAAGATATTTAAGATTTGCTTTTTTGCCATACCAAAGTTGATAGGGGGTCTGTGTAGAATTCTTCCTAAGGTAGATTCTATTGATAATGTGACATGAAGTACTCACTGACTCAACCAAAAAGTATTTAGGTAAGTCTTTGGCATGTATTAGAACTCCTGCCATTTCCTGAATAGTCCTATTTTTACGCTTGGCTATCCCATTTTGTTAGGGTGTCTTGGGAGCACTAAACTCGTGTTTGTAACCCTTATAGTCACAATATTTGATGACACCTGAATATATGGATTCTTCTCCTTTATGACTCCAGATTCTATCTACTTGGGAGTCCTTTTCATTTTCTATACGAAGTAAGATTTTTTAAAACGCTCTAAAGGTTTCAGACTTCTATTTTAGGAAAGCAACCCAAGTGAATCTCGTGTAGTCGTCAACCATAACTAGAATATAACTATTGCCACAAAGACTAATAGTACGAGAGGGACCCATTAGGTCCATATGGATAAGTTCGAATGGTTTAGAGGACATAATATCTTTAACCCTTTTATGAGATTCCTTAACTATTTTGCCTTCTTGACAGGGACCACATACTATATTGAAATGGGTTTTATTTTAGGAATACCTCTAACAATTTCCTGAGAGGACAATTTACTAAGGCTATTATAATTTATGTGACCCAATCTGTTATGCCATAATTAATTGTCATCCATTCTGGCAATGTTATAGACCTCTCTACTAGGATTAACTTTATAACAGTTATCTGGAGTACCGAGTCCTATAATTATGCATTCACCACTTTCATTTAAAATTTTGAAATTGTTCTTCGAAATGGTGATAGTATAATTGGAGTAAAAAAATTGTGAAATACATAGTAGGTTAGCCTAAAGACCTTTTACTAATAAAACATCTTCAAGAACAAGTAATCTTAATTCTTGGAGTGTTCCTTGGCCAATGATATGGGCTGAAACACCATCTCCAAACAAGACTTTGCCTCCTGGGAAGTTAGTTTTGTTTGAGAGTTTGGATTAATCTCCGCTAATATTCTTAGAACATCTAGAGTCTAAGTACCATCCATACATGGTGTGTTCAGCTTTAAAAGCGCTGATAACTATGTTAGATTTCATCTGGGGTACTAGATCACCCTTTCTTACACAAATAGCTCTGGTTTTCAGTTTGGCTTATTAGCTCGTATTTGATAAAACTTGTGAGCTTCATTTTTTGTTTATACAAATTTTGTGCAATTTTATTGTTGTTATAAAAATTTTGAGCATTTGGTTGAGAAAAGACTCTAAGATTATTTCTTGAGGATTGTCTTTCAGTATTAGATCTTGTCTTTCTCTTTCAATAGTTAGAGTTTCTATCTGGTGGTTTAGGAAGAACATAATTGTTACGGCTTCTCCTAGAATAGTGAAAGTTATGATAAGTAAAGGAGGGATAAGTATTTTGGTATAGGTGTTTAGAATATCAACCATCTAAGGAACGTTCGTACACATCACAGTATGAGCAATAAAGATTGCTCATAGCAGTTAAGTCTTTAGGAAAGTTATTGAACATAGGTTTCCCTAAGTTATGACTTTTGGCAGTAGTTCTAGAGGGAACAGTTTGAAAAGAAGTCTCACTCTTTCTAATAGGCGAACAAACGTACTTCGCTTTAAGTTGAACATTATGTCTAGAGGTACTTGTCTAATCAAAGTTTAACTGCTGCTGATTTTTATCAAAATCATTTTTCAAAGATTGAAAGTCAGGACAAATTTCCATAGGTTTTTTCCCACCAGTAACAAACTTTATGGTTTCAAAGGGTTTAGTTTGTTTAATATTTTTGGTTCAAAAGCCTATTCCAGATCTATCATCAGAATTGATCTTGCTATCAGCAACATGGTCCTTAAAACAATTAGAATTGCTTTTAAATTATGAGAATTTTTTGAAGACTGTTGATGCCTTTTCTTTTGTTTGTTCCAATTCTAATAATGATCCCTTATACTTCTTTTCCAAAACATTATTGGATCCAGTCAAGTCTTTCACTATTTGTTAAAAATATTTTATTTCCTCATTATGAGTTAAACTTTGAGACGTATACTCTTCAGCATTTTGTTTAACTATATGGTTTAAGGACTCTAATTTCGTGGAAAGACCTTTGACAAGCTTCTCTAATCTAGCGCTTTTCTTGAGAGTTTTAGTGTAAAGTGTGTGAATGTCAGGAAGATCCTCATTATCGGAGTCACTAAGTGAAATGTGTGATGTTTCCCTTATCGATTCAATTTTAGGACTCACACATACATTGTCATCAACAATAAGACGACCACTTTGACTCACACACACACTATTTTCAGTACTACAATCATTTTCAAGCAGTAAGGCAGGCATATCAATAGAAGCAACTTCAGTCATGGTTTGATCAATTTCCTCATCATCATTATAGATTATCTTAGCAAAGAATGAAATGCAAGGTTCATAAGAGTTGGATGACTCAGGTTCTTCATTTTCAGAGTCATTTGAGTCATTCCAAAATCTTGCATAGTTGAGCCATATTCTGTTTGGGATATTTGTCTAAGTTAACCCTACAGTCACTATCCATGTGTCCTAATTTTCCATATCTATAACATTCAACATTTTGAAGGTCTCTCTCAGGTCTCTTATGGTCACCAGTCTTTTGTTTGTGAGGTCTTCTCTCATGAGGCATATTGTTAGAAATGTTAGAGTAATTAAGTTTCCCTTGTCTAGAAGCAACTTTGTTTCAAAAGTTTATAATTTTTTTAAATTCCTTAGACATGAGAGAAATCTGATTTTCCAAGTTATCCAAGTCATAGTCCTCATCAGAGTCAAGGTCAAGGTCTGGTCTGATCAACCTAGATGAAAAAACAAGATTAGAGTTACCCTATTTTTTTACTGGTCTGGATCAATTGTTTCTTGAATTCTAGTTCCATTTCCACAGTTCTTAATTTACTATTAAGGAGTTCTGGAGTTAGGTTTTGATCATCCATTTCCTCAATAACATATCTTTTGTTATGAAACTTCTGTGGAAGTGATCTTAGAATTTTTAAAACAATTTCTTTTCTATCATAGGTTATACCATTTGCATGGAATTTAGTCATAATGGAAGTTAACCTAATGTAGAAATTATCAAAGGTTTTAGTCTCAGACATGATAAGAGAGTTATACTGTTTGATAAGCATTTGTTTTTTAGCATCTTTAACTCTTGTATCACCCTCATGAGTGGTTACAAGAGTATCCCATGCTTCCTTAGAAGTTGTGTAGGATGAGATCTCTTGAACTCATGTTCATTTATAGACATAAATATGGCATTCTTTCCTTTATTGTTACAAAGTGAAATTTGTTTTTCATCTTTAGTGAAATCACTTAGTAACTTCCTGATTCTCACATTACTTCCTTCTGTTGCTGGTTTAGTAGGAAAAGTGTGGCCATTTTCAATAACTTCCTAGAATTCATCTCCTAGAGTTCCTTGAATGAAAGCAATCATCCTTACCTTCCACTAAGGAAAATTGGTTCCATTAAGGAGGGGGGGTATGGACAGGTTACCTAGTCTCTCAAATTTCTTGTTCATACTTTTGTTTTGAAAAAAATAATTTCAGAAACACAGGATCTAAAAGATTTTAAAAGAGCCAAGCTCTGATACCAATTGAAAAAATGCCACTTAAGATGTTTATTACAAAATTAAACTATTAAAATGGCTCCAAACTGTTCGTTGAAGAAACTTTTTTACTCAAAACAAAACTTAACACAAGACGTGTTTAAAAACTTATTAAAATAATTTGAATGAATGTGAACGAGTTATTTCAGATCTAGTAAACCAATTTTGAAAAACGAAACTGAAATTATTAAATCAACACAGCTAAGAAGAAGGTGCTGAGAAAATGAAGAAGAACACAAGTAGTTTTTAACGTGGTAAAACCCCACCCAATTGGGGAAACATCCACGGTGACCTCTACGTCACAAAACAAAAAAAATCCACTAAATCCAAAGTAACAAATTACAAGCTATTTAACAATCAAACCAAACAAACACACCTAAACTAAGTTCACAATTGTTACCAGCTCCTTTGGATTAGATCTGACTTCTCAGAAGGTTATTGTTGTTGATGTTCTCTCGATCTTTCATAACTTTACTTGATTCCAGTCTTTACGTCGACTCAAACAAGTTAAAGATCATATAACCAACACTTTAATTGTGGTAGAGTGAAAGTGTAGTGGTGCTGTTCTTTCTACATATTCACGCAACACACTCATACTTGATATAGACATAATGATTTAACAAATTACACGATCTCTAGATATGCAGGAAATTCCAAAATCAATCTATCAAAACTAAAAGAGACTTTTAGACCTTTAAAAATATTCGCAGATCAAGATGGTATCTTGTTGTGAAATATTCAAGATCCTAACACTTTCTGGTTTTGAAAATGTTATATAGAAAATGTTCCCCCAATCAAGATCTCAAAACTAGATCTTAGTCTGATAGCGTTGAGTAAAATGAAATCGAAATGAAAATTGTTGGTTTAGGTTTTAAAAACATGAAATCAGTTTTAAAAATAACCAACAAACTAGATTTCTCAAAAAGAGAAATCCAAACAGTGATCAATCTAAGTGAGATGTATCAAAGAGACGAGATCTAAAGTTTCTATAAAAAAAACTGAAAAACTCAACGTCATTAAATTGGAAAGATGACCAAGAACAAGATAGGATAACTTCTCAACACACGATCCAAACACTCAGGTTTAAAATCACATAAAAGTGTTTCTAGATTTGGGGTTTGACTAAGTTAGGTTAGGGTTTCTTTTCTCTCTCTATTTTTCTCTCTTTTCTCTCAAACGAGGAACTTTCAAAATTCTCTAAATGCCTTAGAGAAGGCTCTTTTTTATACTGACGTTCGAAGGATCTGGAACTAAGCCACAAACCAAGGGCTGAGATTAAAAGGTTTTAAATCGATTCAAATCAAAGGCTTCACAGATAGCGGTGCAAAGCTCTCATCTGATTAGTTCAAACCATCGCACTATGATTAGTTCCAAACGCATACAAAACGTTGATTAAGGCAATCCAATGGTCTAGATCAAGTCACGTGTTGGTGAGTGAGAAGAAACACAAATTGCATCGTTGCCAGAGCAACACGTGTAGGCTTAAGATCAAGTATAAAACACGTGTTTTTTATTTAAAAAAAACCAAGCTTCCCCCAAAAATGTTTCTGCCTCTTTTGGATTCTACCCAAGATAGTTTTAAGGTAAAATTATTATTTGCAAATCGGCCCCAAGGCTTTATAAAGTTCCAAATTTTAATTTCCACAAATTATTTAAAATGTTTAGAAAATATTTATTAAATCCCAAAAAATATTTAAAATTCATATTAGGGGATTTAACTCACATAAGGTCAAAATGGAAATGAAATGCAACATGTATGCAATCCTAGTGTGTGGTGTATGTGAAATACCATCAAGAACTTGTAGAGGAATATCAAAGTTGATAAGATCGAGTCTTAGGCTTTTTGGTTCAACTAGGGATTGACACAATTTTGTCACTATTTCCAAACTAGATAATCTCCTATATAATGCACACTCAAATGAGTCAAAGATATAGGGTGATTCAGTTTGTCTTAGCCAAAGTTTATGACAATCCTGTTCATGGTACAGTCTGATCAAAATATGCTTAAAGTCAATGAGTCCCACGTCAAACGTAGCTTTCTGCCCCATTGAGGATAGGATCTTTTTGATATCATCAATGGGAGGTCTTCCATGACTGAACTTTCCAACTAAGGAGTATTTGAAAAGTTTTGAGATTTGCTCAATATAATCATTGTCAAAAAATAAGGCTGGTTGCCCTTTATAGGATTATATTTCATGCAATTGTGGAGTTATAATATTGGATTTACCAACAACTTCTACAAAGGATTTAGAGATTTGAGGTTTAGAGGTGTTGAGGGGGTGATCAATAGGATGCGAATCAATAAAAAGGGGACGAATAGGACCTAGATTGGACCTATCCAAGGAGGTAGGGTTTACAGTTGCCATGAAATCATGCATGGAGACCTAGAGAGGGAGAGAGAGATGGGTTATGTATGTATATAATTTTTTGACACATACTAATTCTAGGATTAATTGAATTAAAATTGAACTGAAATGGGACTTTTTGTGTTTGATCGATTAATTGGAAAACATTAATTACTTGGTGCACTTGTAGTAATTTTAGAATTAATTAGAGGATTTACTTCTAGTGTTTGTAAGTTGTCCTATACGTGGTGACATTTTTTTTATACTTTTTTCATTTCTTATTCATATTAGAAAACACTGGTCATATTTACAACCGTCCTTTTATATATTTTCTTAGGTAAAAATAATTCATGGTAATAATTTTTTCCAATGGGAATCGAGATGTTACAATTAGCCCACTAAAAAATCTTTTTTATTACTATGCGCCATATAGAGGGGACTCTTGTTTACTAGTATTGGAATAGAAAAATTGAATAACATAATTATCTTACAAATCTTAGAGTGGATATTTCACAACTATACCCATTTGATTGTATACTATCTTTCTTGACCACATGTTGGGACAAAGCAATAGAGAATATATTTCGCATTCATAACTCCAACTATGCACTGGCATTAGTGACACTATCAAAAAGTCAGAAAAAAATATTCATCCATTGTGGATATAATTTCGTAAAAAGAGCATTCATCTAGATTGCGATGTCTCATAAAATTTTCACATTAATGTGATCTTTCGAAAAAATTGAAAAAAAATAATTTTGTGTTCCAGTCACGAACATTTATACAATAATCATGAAAACTATTCTGCCCAGTTGTCCACGTGCATGTTTTAACAAGTACTTGAAAACTAATACCATGTGGATTGAAATTAGACACATCGATCATGTTTTAAATGATATTGATGAGGTATATATATATATATATATATATAGAGTGAGAGAGAGAGAGCAAGGCTCTTATGCATCATACTTCCTACATCACCCATATATCACACCTAGTTTTAGAACCTAAAAAACTTTTTTTTTAATTTTTTTATTTTATCCATGGAGTTAACCTTCCAATCAACATATGTTCGAAAATTAGGTCAAAATGTAATTTCTAGTTAGTTTTTAAAAATCCAACAAAAAAGTGCTGAAAATACCTTATTTATAAGGGTCAGCGGTAGTAAATTTTTGTGAATTTTAGAAAATAGGTAGAAAATATATTTTGACCTAATTTTTGAACATGTGTTAATTGAAAGGTTAATTTGAAAAGAAAAATAAGAAATTTGGAAAAAAGGTTTCTTAGGGCCTAGGACTAGATGTGATGTATGTTGTGATGTATACAGTGTGATAAAGGTGAACCTTCCTCTCTCTATCTCTAGAAAGAGAGAGAGCGAGATAGAGTTTGACATGATGGTCATACATACTTCGATACATTTATTTATTTGTAGGAAGTGTCGAACATGAACATAAATAACCAACAAATAACAACACTCCTCCTCCATTTTAATTATCTCCTAATCCACCACTTGAATTCTCGACACCAACGAGTTTTCTATACTCTACTCTGTCGCGGGTTCATTCTAAAACTCGATATACATTGTCTTTGAGTCATCAAACTCCATAAAGCTTTATTAATCCAATTCCCTTAACTTCTGTTACCAATGAACCGCAATCACCATATAAAAAGCACATTGGGTTCTCCCCTACCTAAGGGTAAGAAAAATGTCGTCCAGATTTTTAAAGCCCGGTGTTTGAGACTCGGATAGATGACTGTCGGCATCGGGGGGTAGACAACTAGAAGAATATTGATCGTGCCATAAAGTATTACATATGGGATTAACTTTGTAAAAATTTATGTTTCCATTTGTTTTGAAGACACTTGTTCTTTTCCGAGTAGATGAGTAATTGAAGGCATATCGGAATTACTTCAAAAGCATTACTTCCTTATAGAAGATCAAGTTATGATATTTTGGCATTGAAACATAAAGTTTTGAAAAATATTAAAATACCCATCAGCTAATGGCAACAGTTCTTGGATAGAGAATTCGAGGAGGAAAAACATGTCTAGCAGGAGAAAAATAAAGAGATCAGTGCAAATAAAGTTGATATCCACAAACTTGGGTCCAAATTATATGATTATTTGAAGTATGAATGTGTGGATACGACCAAGGGGACTCCAGAAAAATGGACTAATCCTAATCGAATCAACTTGTACTTACATTCCTGATGGGATAAGAAGACCAACAAATTAGTAAACACGATCTCTCTAACTATGGTGATTTTGAATTTAATGATCATATACATGTTATAGTAAAATAATGTTAAAATTATAGTCCTAAATATATTATTATACTATAGGAAATGATAAAAGGAATGAGAAAAAGTTAGACGGAGTGTAGCTCTTATGACATTGACTCAAATGCCATATCCAAGGTAAGTGGGAAGGATAAAAGGGGTAGGAAAAAAGGTATGGAATCTAAGGTGATGAGGATTAAATTATTGCACACAACACCTATATTGGACGAGCTTTCTTTGGTGATAAGTCGCATGGGGAGCTTGGAGGAAGAAATGAGTATTGCGAAAGAGGAAGTGTCAGGTCTTAAGGAGGACATGAGATCTGTTAACAATACCTTGCTGATGAATGAAATCAAGGGATTGTGACAAATTCTTAGTAAACAATAAAGCAAATATTAAATTATGCCTTAAGGTTTCCCCTATCCTATGCCTCAAGGTTCCCCTCCTAAATGCCTCCTCCAACATTCCCCTCTTATCCACCTAATTCACCCTATTTCTGAGAATTTACATACACGGTGACTATACCGAGGAGTTTTATGTGAGGAACTTAGCCAATACCAGGTTCATTGGGAAGTGAATGACTGTTTCTCGAGTTTGGGGAAAACCTATGCACAGTCAGTCTTTGTTAAAAGGTGAGGCTAAGATATTAATGGATAAAATCTATCCATGTCATGAACAGAAGGGTGTGAATGTTAAACACTTGGGTGAACAAGCTCCATTTGTTGAGTATAAGACGGCATATATGGCTTGGCCAATTTGTTTGTTAGTGAAGATTGTGTAATGAACAATGTTTTATTTTTGGACAAGTTTGTAATATTTTTTTTATATTTTGGGATAAGTTTGTAATTCTTTTAATTTTGAGGGACATGTACTGACATATTAATTTGTTTTAATTTGAATTTGTTGGGGTTTACTGATATTAATTTATTCGCTTTTTCTTTCATATTAATTGAAGCTACGAGTATGATCTTAGTAGTTTATCTTGACTACAGGAACCAATCTGATGGTCTGAGAACTTGTCTAATGATTCAAAGAGGACCATATTGACACATTAGGATGGTATTAAACAATACCACGAGAGATATTTAAGTCTAAGGGATTACTAGATTAAACTTTCACAACCTCACATCGTTTTCAGAAGGTGCATAAACTCTTAATCTCGAGAACTATGAGGATTATAATGTGCATATCTTTATTACTTTGATTGTTATGGGTGCAATCCAATTTATTCGGTCTAAATATTTGAAATGTGGATAATCATTGTATGTACATACCTAATATCATATTCTGGAGGAATTTTCATTTGGAAAATATAATGGATTATAATACCCCTTGCTAAATTTATAAGTTTTTATTCCACCGGTAAACCCAACCGATGGATTTTATAATCTGATGGGGTATTAGATAAGATAAGTTAAGTTTGAGATAAAGGAATACATAAGATATTGTTAAACATTGATTAGACGTAAATTGAATTTCCACAAGAAGATATTGTATGCTTTACGCGGGGAATCATAATATGCACTATCTAACATTGCAAACAAGACCTCATTATTTGAGTAATTATGAGATAATTAAATTGGAGTGTAATTATATTCATTCAGTGGAATTAATTATAATTAAATGGGGAAGAAAATATCTTACATGGTGTGGTATGAGATTTTTATATTTTCGATTGGAAGCCGATTTATTTATTAATCTTGGGTACCTAATATAATCAATTATCCAAAAAGTAGACCCGAAATCTCTGGAAACCCTAATTAGTCCATGCCCACTTCATGTGCCTATTTATATAGGTAATTGGGTTAGGGAAGGAGAAAACAACACAATTCACATTTTTGTAAAGTGGTGAGGAGAGAGAAAGTGATCTCTCTCACATTTCACCAAGTTTAATCTCTGGGATTGCCAACACACATGGATTACTATGGGGTGGGGGGTTCATAGACTAGGAGATTTAAGACATTAAAAGCATTATAAAATGTATTTTGAGGACAACTAAAATCAACCTCATCATCCTTTTATCAAATATTTTTCGTCATCCGGATCACTACGATATCCGCAAAGGTATCATGATTTGAACCCTTAATTCATTATTTGAATCTACTTAGTTTTCTTTCCTTTATGAATCATGATCAATTCAAGTTCTTAGGTATGATTTTTTATTATTATGTAAATCCCTAAAAATTAGTATCAAAGCTCCTTTTATAGATTGATTATGATTAAGAAAGGTCCGTGTTGTCTACAATTGAAACCACAGGTTGCATATTCAAAAATATGTGCATGGAGATGTTTGTTTTGCACTAACATAGGTTTGTAGAATTTTATTACTCGCTCCATCGTGGTCATATATTTGTTATGATAATGAATCCTGTGGTGGTTTATCCACAGTTAAATTTCTTGAGAGATTCAATTTGGTTGTAATAATCAGGTTATTTAAATTTTTGCATTGATCGAATTATTTGGAGGAGTTTGTGAGGGGATGCAATATTTAATCCAACATTTGTATTGGGTTTGATCATTATGGAAGTCCTATAGAATTTGGAAGTATTTTTATCAAAATTCAAGGTCCTTTAATGGAGTTTTCAAGGTGACTGGAAGATCAAAATGACGTAGTTTTGACAAAAGAGGTAAAACCCTAAATTTGGAGAAGGACTAGAGCTTCTATACTGCGACCGCGAGCCGTAGTTTTATTAAATTTTGACTTTCTCTCTCCAAGAATAATACTTCATGATATACTCTTCTTAAAGAAGTTTTTTTACCCAAAATGACTCTACTTAGGGAAGAATTCTTCGCCATGACGGACGGGGACTTTGTTTCCTATATTATATATAATTGCTTGTGTTTGTGTTTGATTATGTATCTGTTATCTCATATTTAATGTTGCTTAATTTTGTGTTCTAATCAATTACTAAATTATGGATTCACAATTTATGGACAAGATGGATTAAGTTATGAGACCAGCCTAAATCATGATTATTTTTAAAAATCAAGTTTATTTATTCTATTCTAAAAATTGAATTTAGTTCGGTAATTAATCAAAGGTATAAATTAAATTATGGTCTTCGATATTAATTTTAATGAAAAATGGTTCTATTTTTATAAATTTAAAATTGAGAGACCGGATAATTTAATTTTTACATGTAATTGGAAAATTAACAATGATATAATTCGAGTGTTTAGAATCGATAAATTTTTTTCTTCTAAAATTACACTTAAGTTTAAAATATTAAGTGGGAGAGGGGTTTCAACATAAATCCCATGATTTCCATCCATATTTAAAATAAGTGATGTGATTAATTTCTAGTGTTAGTATTTTGCTTTCCTCCGCATGAGAGTGAGTTAATCACACATTATGGTAGTTTTAAAATTGTTAAGTGATAGTGCTTTAAAATTGAATGTGAGTGGGTTCGATCCCCCCATTGGGGATACTCTACACAAGCAAATTTAATTTCAAAGAATGAACTGATGATATAAACTTACACATTACCAATGATATTCTCCCCCATCGGAGTCACTGTCATTAGTAGTGGGACCAAAAGATGTCGACTATTTGATTATTTTGGGCAAACATTTTCTTGACTATCCGGATGACAAAATAGAAAGATGAAAAGTGTGTCTAGTTAAAATTGAGGTGATTCAAGCTCCCATCGAGAAATATCAATTCACAAAGGAGCTAGATTTCTCAACTAGATTAGTTCTAATTGGGCTTAAAGGGAAGCCAAGTTAAAATTTGATCGAAGAAAATTATCACATATTTAATTAGAAATTAATTTTCTAATGACGATTCTATGTTTTCAATAATGAGCTCAAGTTTTCTCATTGGTTTTAGTCTAAAAATTAAGAGTTTTATTTGGAATAAATTTTAAGGAATGAAATGCAATTGGACATTGTTGTAATTAATAGGATAATAAACTCATTAATCATAGATTGCCATCATTATTTTAAAAATGTGATATGATTAATTTCACATGTTGGTGTTGGCTTTCCTCCCCGCCAAGGGGAATTAATCATAGGATCGCATTATTTTAAAATTAATGATACCCGAAAGTTTTAATTGAACATTTTAACTTTAAAGAATTGAGCAATGGAGGTTTATAAGAACCAACGTTGGTTGATGATGCTCAAGTAAGAGTCACGTTCTTAATTTTTTTTTCATCATTAGTTGAACAATGGATTCCTTGGATTAAAAATTGGAAAATTTGGATTCATTTCGTAATCCAACACTGAGCATCATCGAAAGCTAATACATGGTGTTAATTATTTAAAAGAGCTTGACTTCTTTTCCAAAAGGGATATAAAAGGATAAGGATAAGTATTAGTTGCAACATTTTTATCTTAGGAAAGTTCACATTCCACAGTAAGCAGTGAAAAAGTCATAAGGTGGGTGTTTTCACTACAAGTTGTTAGAACATTGATAGAAATGTATTAGTTACCTAGAACAATAAGGAAAAATTACTAGGTAATGGTTATTTATTTCCGAAAGTAGAAGCATGATTTTAGGTTCAGTCTACAAGAACCTAGCGTGTAGATTCAAGAGCCACAAATCAAGTCTGTAAGTGTTTTCAGAGGTTCGAGGTAACCGAAAATATACTTAAAACAAATATGTTCCTAAAATTGGCAATAAGAATAAGGTCGCAAAACTAGCCGTATGTTATCTATTTTTAATTTTGGTAGAGACATAAATACAATGTTCGTAAATTATTTTATGAACCTGGTTTTAGAAGAAAAGTTATTTTCGATTTCTAATTTAGTTTTAAATAGATATTAGATTATTTTGATAATTTTTTTTATCAAAATCAGGATATCTTTTATTTGTTCGGGTATATTGGAAAATAATTTATACATAATAAATTTTGTTTCACTAATACTTTGAAACACTTAAAGGACTAATATTAATGGACAATTGCTAAAGAAAAAGTTTGCTTCTTAATTGAACCAAACACTATTTTGACACTCACTCTTAGGTTATTTTATTCTAGAAGAAATTCAAAGATTAGTTTAAAATGGAAAATTGAGTTAATTGGAAGTGGATGCACTTTCATTCTATCAATCTTATTTAGATGTAAATGACCAAAGGGACTTCACGGGAGAAAGCTAAATAACCGAAGATATGTTTAAAATGGTTCATTTCCATTTGTACGATCCTATGACTATCTGGTCAAGAGAGGCTATGAGTAGTTCACCGATTTTACTAATAATTACTCAAGGTAAGTATATTTTTATCTTATGTGCCAAAAGTATGAAGCCTTTGATTAGTTCAAAGTATATAAGACTAATCTGGAACATATGTGAGGTAAACTAATCTAAACCCAATGATTTGATCGTAGGTGTGCATACCTCTTGGTAAAGTTTACGAATGATTTATCAAAGGTATGGATTATACCCCAGTAGTCTACACTTAGAATTTCACAATAGAATGGTGGAGTGAAAATAATGAATAAGACTCTTTCTGAAATCATAAGGTCCATGATTAGTTATTATGTATTGAAACGTTCTTATTGGGATTTTTCATTAAGAAACCAATATATATAAATACATTTAAATCGGTCTTTTCAACTCCCACAGAATTATGGAGTGGGCGCAAGTTCACCATAGAACATGTTCGGATCAGGGGGTGCCCGACACTGGTGCTGTAGAAGGTGACAAGGAAGTTAAAATTAAGGACACAAGTATGTCTCTTTGATGGTTATCCTAATGGTTCTAAAAGAAGTTTATGTCACATTCCTAAGCCCAAAAAGGTCATTGATTATACCATTGATCGATTCTTGAAAGAGGATTATATAATAAACTACGGGTTTAGGAGTAAGCTATACTTGTAAGAAATTAAAAAGGAACATAATATTACTACTGTAGATAGACCACCCGTATAGGATGAAATTCAAACTTAATACTGATAATTCATTACTTAGTGGTAATGATATCATTACCAATCTTAAGTAATATGTGTTATTTATGCTTGATCACAAGTGGTGCTATGCCATAGTGGGAACATCAAAAGTCATCCCGACATGCTAGTGTTTAGGTGAACATTTCGATGAGATACCAAGGAAAAATTAACGAGGTCCCAAGAAACTACAATGAGACCTTTCAAGACAAAGGCTTTTAGATTTAACTTAATACAATGAATACCAAGATGGATTCGAATCAAGTTTTGGTAGGTTGTAGACTTGATAATGGAATAAAATCCATGGGGTGAAAATAGATCAATAAAAAGTAACAGATGGATAGACGGGAAGGTGAAAACCTTCAAGGAAAGACTTGTCGTGAAAGGATTTACTCAGGAAGAAATGGATTTACTATGAGTAAGACTTTTCGCCGGTAACCATTCTAAAGTTTAATTATATTCTTTTAATGTCAAGACCGTATTCTTGAATGATTGTATTGACAAGTACATATATTTGTGATGTAATTCAAAGGATTCATAGTAGAATTTGGGAAAGAAAAGTTTTTAATCTTAAGAAGTTCATTTATAGACTTTAGCTAGGATCAAGGTCTTGGAACATTCGGTTTGATTAGTCAATAAAATTATTGATTAAGATCAAAGACCAAATAATACTTATATGTATAAGAAGAAAGACAAAAATGTGATTGTATTGATGGTACAATATGTGGATGATGTTCTCCTAATTGGAAATGAGGTTGATGTATTGTCTTACATAAAAGTGTGGTTGTTCGATTAATTTTTATAAAGAACATATGATAACCTAGGTACATTTTTGGGATCAAGATATCCCTAGATCGAATAAATAGGATGTTGGGTTTATACCAAGTCACTTATATCAATGGTGTGCTCACAAGTTTAGCATGTAGGATTCCAAGAAAGGATTTTTCCATTTAGGTATGGAATTAGTCTATCTAAGGATCAGTGTCCTTGAACTCTTGATCAGAAAGAGAGAATGGAGAATATACCTTATGCTTAGGTTGGGGGCATCCTCATGCATTCGAGGCTATATACAAGATTGAATATTTTCTTTATTAGTAGCATGGGAAGCATATTTAAATCTAACCCAGGTGAGGAGCACTGGACTATAGTAAAGAGCATTCTCAAGTACCTAAAATTGACTAGAGATTATATGTAGGTTTACTCAGTAGATAATATTGTACCTTAAATGTACAAAGACTCATATTTAAGTTAGATAAGGATTACAGGTTTCCTACCTTATGATATATGTGTACCCTAGGAGGTGGAGCTATGAGTTGGAGGAGTGTGAAGAGATCATGTAATTATAAGTCCACCATAAAGGCCAAAGTTATTGCCATTTTGGAGAAAACTAAAAAGGGTGTATGGATGGGGAACTTCCTAAGTCACTTGGCTGAGGTTACATTAGTGCAATTGGCGATTACACTGTATTGTGTTTGTAGTGGAACAATATCAAGTTTGAGAGAACCAATAAAAGGGTTAAGAACATTTAGTGTACGTTTAACCTAATTTGATAGATCGAACAAGTCATATGAAAAGATTGTGAATCCAAGGTTGCATTGGATAAAAACTGGTTAATCCTTCTACAACTAGGGAAATAGATTACCAAGTAGAGGGTTGGAAGTTACATCCGTAGGCATATGGATTTAAGATTAAGTGGAAAATTGTTGTCGTTTTATTCTTAAAAGCACATATGACATTTTTCAATAAAGGTGTGGCATGCTCTTTTTTAAAAAAGAATTAGTTTTCTGATAATTCCTTATATTTGTCTTACAATATATATATATATATATATGTCGAGAAGTTGAACTTAGTAGGATTTCTTATGAGTTAGGTTTGATATGATTCGGGAAGATCAGAATTCCAATTCTAGTTCAATTGAAAAGTTCAAAGCTTGTACGAGGAGATGACATCCCCCTGTTAAAGGTTAAAGTATGATCTTAATAGTTTATCTTGAATACGGGAACCTATTTGATGGTTCAAAAACTTGTCTGATAGTTTAAAGTGGATCGTACATGTACATTAGGATTGTATTAAATAGGACCATGGGGGATATTCAAGTCTAATTGCTGACTATATTAGATTTACATAATCTCACAATAATTGCAGTAGGTGATAGATAATTTATACCAAGGACTACGAGTATTAAAATGTCCATACAATTATTACAATGATTATAATGGTTGCAATCCAATTTATTCGGTGTATATCTCCGCAAGTTGGGCAATCGTTGTGTGTGCATGTCTGAGATCAGATTTTGGATGAATCCGCATTTGGAAAATATCTTAGATTATGATATCCCCCTCATAAAATTTTAAGTTTTTATTCTACCTGTGGCCATCGGGTCGGATTCCTCTTGCGCGGGCTGGCCCTGAAATTCAGACAGGAGAGGAAGTGTATCCCTCTCTTCCCCTACCATGCATGTATGAATGATTCGAGTATATGGAGGTCCTCCTACCACCGCTCATGCTAGCATGTTTAAGGGATGACTAAGATATAAAATTATCCCTCGTCAAAAGGGGATAACATGAAGGAATGGAGTTATTAGCCTATTTTGCTAAAGACAGGAAAAATAATGTCGGTGCCTCGAGAGAACAACATCAAGGCCATACTGATTCCTACAAAACCAAGTCATTCGAAGGTTTAGGGACAAAGCTACGGAAAGGGAAGGTTCTAGGCACCCAATCCTCCCTTTAGGTCTCTCATGGGCTATATTGATCTTCTCATTTTCTCTAAGGCGTGATGTGTGTGTACATGCATGTAATATAAAATAATGGGATAATGGAATCCTTCGACTCACATCATGGAATGGATGGAGTGGACTCTTCCATCAGAGTGTACCCAAAAATAATAATAAACATGTTATATGAGTGTTCGTCGAATCACAAGTTACTTTGGAAAGGAGAATATACATATTGAACGAGACACAAACATGTAGGCGTTCAAGACTCAAAAAAATAGATATAATATAATATAATATAATATAAAAGACATAAAAATAGAAAGGGATGACTCGAATACCAGGATTGGTCTAGCATGCCTATGTAGCCCAAAGGGCATCAAAGGGCATGTAGTTCGAATATATCGTAGGGGTGTTCAAATTAGAAACCCAAATTGAAGAATCCTCTTTGAATGATTTTTAGAAAAACGTGTTCAAGTGTGACAGTGTGAGAAAATGAGAAAGTCTTACTTTTGGAATTTACAAGTAGATCATCCTTTTGATAGTTTTTGAGTTTTTATGAAAATAAGTTGTGTGAAATACTAATAATAAAAGTGGATGTTATTTGATGTGAGATAATGAAACAAGACTAAAAGATATCACAAAACGAGAATAAAGTGAATAATAACACTAAATGAATAAACTAGAAAAGAGATAAGGATGAACCTCCTAAAAGATTTTGTTGCTGAATTTGGGATATCGTTAGGTTGATTTTGTAGTGGTATAGTAGGATGAGGTAAGTGACCAAAATGGTAGGAAGTGTGGCGGGAGAATGTAGGAAAATAGGATTTTTTTGATAATGACGGCGCTCTGATTTCCAAAGAATATGGGTTGACTATTGAAAAGGACCTACTCCAGGAGTGAGGTCATGGGATCCTTAAATAGTGAACTTTAAGGTTAGGGGTGCCGATCTACATGGAGCTTATCCTGCCTATTGGTACAGTGCCTGCCTTGCTAGGTAAGGAAAGTACACCTCACTGGGTGCCTATAGGTAGTCTAGAATAGACGTTTTTTTAATAATGGGCATAAAATGAGAATCATAAGTCCAAATCATAAATGGCTGGGACCATTGGAAAGGGAATTCATAGTCCTTTAAGAATCCATTGAGCCGCTCTCGGGTTGAGGAGTTGACTGAAGTCAACCAGGGCTTGGTAGCGCCTGATGGTCACCAAACAAGGTTTTTTTAGAGGTAAATGGATCATTCGTGAGAACCATAAGGATGATTCATGCACGTAATGTACCATTGGAAAGGGAATTTAGATCCATTAGAGATTTCATTCAGATTCACTCAGTTTGGATAGTTGATCAAGGTCGAACTGGGCTCAGAAGCCCCTAGTGGCATTTCGATGTAAAAAAGGTCCTTTGTGCGAACCGTGACATCAATCCTCCCACGACATGGACCGTTGGAAAGGGTTGTAGGGGACATTTAAGGTTTCATTGAGATTACCTCAGGTTGGAGGGTTTACTGGAGTCAAAGGGGCTTGAGAGCGATTGGTGGCCTTCAAATCAATACTCATAGTAGAAAGGGTCGTTCGTGCGAACTGTGAGTGCGATTCATGAACAACACATATATTTGGAAAATAGATTTAGAACCCTTCAAGGTTTCATGAGATTCACTTAGGTTAAGAGATGATGAGAATGAAATAGGTCCCAAAATATCCCGGTGGCAATGAAGGGAGAAGGAGTGTTAAGGACATGAGAAGATAGTTAGGGGGTACTAGGATGGGGTGTTTAGAGAGCCCCTTAAATGGAAAGTTTAGAATAATCCAAGGTCATCGAAAGATAGACACTTTGTCAATGTTTGAGAAAAGGATTAAGGTCAATTTCGTGGACCTAGGGGCAAAAGTGACTGATTCAGAGGGTCGAGTTCGATTCTGTGGACCTAAAGAGTGAAATGAACAATTCAGAGGGTCGAGGTTGAGTCTGAGGGACAAAGTATTAAGATGACCGATTCTTCCTGTTAAGGTCAATTATGAGGACCTAAAGAGGTACATGACCAATTATGTAGGTCAAAATTGATTATACTAACCAAGGGATTGAGATGACCAATTCTGCAGATCAAGGTAAATTTCGTGGACCTAATGATTGAGATGACCAATTCAGCAGGTCGATGTCGATTCTACGAACCTAGGGAGTGAGATGACCAATTCAACAGGTCAAGGTCGAATCTATGGACCTAAAGAGTGGGATTACTAATTTTATAGGTCGAGGTCAATTTTATGAACCTATGGAGTGAGATGACTAATTCAGTGGGTCAAGGTCGATTCTACAGACCTAAGGAGTGAGGTGACCAATTCAGTGGGGCGAGGTCAATTCTCTGGACCTAAAGAGTGTGAGACTAATTTTGCGGGTCGAAGTTAAATCTACAGACCTAAATATTAAGATGAACAATTCAACAAGTAGAGGTCAATTATAAGGATATAAAGAGCGAGATGGAAAATTATGTGGGTCGATGTCGATTCTAAGGACCTAAAGAGTGATATGCCTAATCTAGCGAGTCGATGTCGATTCTGAGGACCTAAAGATGTTTTTTATGGGGCGTTTATTGACCTGTGGCTCGATTGGTGAAAGAATAGAGTACTTTTGTGAAAGTGCACCTTAGATTCTTAATTCAGTTGGGGAATATGTTAATGATGATACTGGGTGCTGATGATCCTGTGGAGGATTAACGAGGATTTCTAACCGGTTTGGTGATCCAATAGGGGTTTTCCTCGGAGAACTGATATTCTTGACTTATCGGGTATTTTCTAGGAATTTTTGTGAATTTTTTGAGGAATTTTTTAATTTTCATGCATTTTCGAGACAAAATTTTGAGGGTACTACCGATAGAAAGGTCTAAGAAAGTGCCTATCATCATAGGGCATGGACTCTTGGGCTTCTCAGAGAAGGAAAAAGGTTCCTGCCGATCGACATGCCCCTTATCCTCCTATAAAAATGGGCAAACGTCCTCATTTTTCAACACCTTCGAGTGATTGAATCTGTTGCTTTATCTATTTAAATTTCATTTTTGAGTCCATCTCTTCACAAGATCTCAAATGGTGGGTACTTATGGTAACAATGACAACGAATGGGTGTCTATTGAGGATTGTGGAGGTTTGTAATAGTGTGCTGCGCCGCCGCTTGCTTTGGGTAATGAGAATGCTTATGACTCCTTTGAGTCAGTGATTGATGAGAGGATTTTTCTATGGGAGCCTGCACATCATCGTTCCGAGAGGGTGAAGAACCCTAATGTCTATGTAAGTTCTTCTCTTTTGGTTTTCCACTTTTATTTTCCATCTTATTATTTGGATGATTTAGGGGTTTCTTCTCTTTTTACAGGTTGATATGTCCTCTGCGAGTATCTCACCCTGGGGGATGACTGGGATGAATGAAAGTTGGGATAGCCTTCTTGGAGCGATACAGTGGACGGTGGCATCTATCGAGTATTGTATGTTAGCGGGTGGATTAGAGGAGATGTTGTGCTCTACATCGATGTTATGCTCGCTAGGCGAGAGGTGGTCGGGCATGACCTAAACATTTCACTTGGGGATTGGGGAGATGATAGTTACTCCCTTGGATGCCCAACATTTGACGAGTTTGGATTGTGTTGATTAATAGATCATAATGGACCGTAATTTACGGGTCACAGAGGCAACGGTGTGGGCTGCCTTAGGGGACGTCAAAAGAATCTTGTCGGGGGATTATATCCGTATATCTATGCTGAAGGAGACTCAGATGTTTAGATAAATTTATGAGATTATTGTGTAACAAGTGAGATAGGCAACCCACTTATTTATTCTTCTTTTGATGGGGGGATTTGTAGTGGCTACAAGTGACGATGCAGTTCATTTTTGGTTTTTTCTGTATTTGAGGATCATCTCGGACATCCATCTACATGAATGGGGGAGCTTTTCCTTATCATCCCTTTATTCTTATTTGGATACCTATAATCAGTGCTATCGATAAATGTTTATAGGACCCATGTATCTCTTGGAGGTAATCTTTAAGTTCAATTTCCTCTTTATTTCCTTGAAGTCTTTTTGGTTTCTCTTATGATTAGTGTTGAATTTTTCATACTTGGTTTTACGAGGTGATAGGTCACAAAATGGGGTTAGTGTCCTTAACGGAAGGTGAGCATGGGTATAACAGGCATTCGAACCAATCCTTCTCTCTGAAGGATGTGTGAGCTGTGCTTAACGCCTTGACGAGCAATCAGATTAGGCTTTTGATACTTGTCTCGTTTTGAGTTTTTAGAATATTTTGCTTTTGGGTAGATTATAGACTCTTTATTTGGGAAACAGATCTAACGCCCGACCCGGATTTACAGGTTACCCATGAATCAACCCGATTCGACCTGAGCGTTAGGTGTGAAGTGCAATGAAACAACCAAAATAATATTTCTACTCTAGTTTTATTTAGATTAACCTTTTAGTCGTTAATATGCGATTCAAAATTTCAAGATAGAATATGTGAGGGACCCATGGGGAACACCCCAAAGTCCAAGTAAGCAGAGCTACTAACACAAACATAAATAAAGTATATTTACCTCCAAAACACCATCAAAATACGAAATCGCTCCCAACCTGCCATAACAAAATAGGGACATGAGATTATGCCCAATGGGATTCATACAACATTATAGAAAAAAATGGCAGAAAGGAATACTCTCACGCTACAACCACATGCATGCGAAAATATGTATATATCTAGAAATGTATACCTTTGAAATACACATGCCAATGCCTTAGCCATTTTATTTCTGAAAACCTTACTTGCCTAGATTAATAGACCTTAATCTTAAAAGTTTCTCATTATTCATATTTAGAAATTTCCACTTCATTTAACACACTCCTTTCAACACTCGAAACCATTACACTTTATTTGATTCGATTCGATTCCATTCCTTTACTCGAATTTAACACTTTTATTCATTGATTGTACTTTAGTATTTTCATTGAAAATCACCATTTCAACACACACTTTCATTGTGTTAGAAAATACCTATTTACCTTTCGATAATCCCTTTACAATACATTATTCTGTTAAATATGGGTTTAACCATTTTGGTTGTTTAACCACCATTTATCCACTTGCCTAACCCTTTTCATTCCTTTATGGACATTAATAGATTTACGCATTTACTTGTCCAATTCACCTTTACCAAAACATTTATTACATTCATTCAAGTTAGTTGTTTTAAAACATTTACCACACAACTCATTTCTTAATATGTTTCATGTTTCATTTAACATTCTCGGAATATTCTTATACCGCATACTTACACGGGCTCTACACCGACGGCTATGCTCACCATATGCTCTAGCTAGTGGTTTAGGGATTTTCACCCAAGGACTCCGGGCCCTTCTTGATTTATCCTAATTTCATTCGACTACCTTTCAATATGTTTTAAGATTTTACAAATGTCCACATTATTTCCTTTTTCCCATTTTACCCGGCCGTAGCCAAAACTCGGGACTTTATTGCCCCAATTTGTGTTACACAACAAAAACCACTATTTTGTGTCCTTTATACTTTAACCAAGATTTTTATTTAAAAAATCATATTAATTTAGGACCACTTTGTGTAACACCCTTTCCAACATTTTTATTTCGTAAAAATGTTCCACTTTAAGTAAAATTACAATTTTACCCATTTATTTCCAAAATCACTTTTTACTCCATTTCACAAGTGTTAGATTCATCCAAAAACACTGTTAAGTTATGCACACCAATTTCTTAAGTATTTTAACCCTTTAACACCTTTTTACACTTGGATTAATCTCTTTACTTGACTGAAAACACTTTTACACGTTTAATTTCATTAGTGTTAATATTTCACAACATTAGTAGGTTGCACTCACTAACCATTCCATGTTCACCCATTAATAATTAATTAGTACTTCTTACCAACATTCATATTTCTTTACACCTTTTAGTCTCAATTTCACTCACTTTGAAGACTAAATTTCAAAATTTTCTCATTTCTCGTTTAAACCCAACAAAACCTTCTTTAAACTTGTTTATACATTCTATAACAAAATACTAAAAGAGTATATGCATAAGAAGATGGATTTTTAACTCAAAAATCCTACTACATGGTTTAAACATATTCTTCAACGATTATTACCAAATAATGGTTCATGTTCGAATATTTTATTCCATAAAATATGTGACACCAATATTTTTAGAAATGCCCATTATTACCAAAATATATTATCTTTCACTATTCCAAAACCTTGAAATATTTACGTATTCTTCATTTTCCACAAAGGATCATTTTTCAACAAAATGACATTTAATAGCCAACATTTCATTCCATAAAATGTTTTTTGCATCAACATTACTAGAAAGTTCACCATTTTCATAATTATCCATTCATTTTTTAACAAAATAACATTTTTCTCAACATTTTTATTCCATAAAAATGTTTATTTTCAAATTTAATAGAAAACACACAATAGCATTTTTTTTCTTTAAAAATATTTATCCTCGGATTTATGAGAAAATACATAAAATTAATATTTTCTAATATTTTTATCCCACAAAAATGTCTATTTCAGATTTATTAGAAAATACACAAAATAATATTTTCAATCATTTTTATTCCATAAAACGTCTATCTTCAGATTCACTAGAAAATAAACAAAACTAATATTTTCTAACATTTTTATCCCCCAAAAATGTCTATTTCAAATTTATTAAAAAAATACACAAAATAATAATTTCTAGCATTTTTATTCCATAAAATGCCTAATTTCAGATTTAGTAGAAAATACACAAAACTAATATTTTCTAACATTTTTATCCCACAAAAATGTCTATTTCAAATTTATTAGAAAATATACAAAATAATATTTTCTAGCATTTTTATTCCACAAAAAGCCTATTTTCAGATTATTAAGAACACATTATTTTTCTTATATTCCTACTCTTAATCTTACACTACAATAATACAACAACATTTATCAAATGGAATCCCAAATGCAATAAGAGTATGTTACCCACCTCAAATGACTTTAAAATGGTGGTGGTGAAGATGGGTGACTCCCCCACCTCCAAAGGTGGCCCTAAAGGGAGTCATAAAAGATCCACAAATTAGACCTCCATAGAAGTTTTAATAGGATAAAAAATACCCTCACAAAATCCCAACAACACTTCTATATTTATTTTAGTGTCTCATGTCTTAACAGTGGTGAAATGTGTATTTAATTGTGCAAGTGCAGTGTCTACACTTAAAGAGGATCGATTGGCTTATGGTAATAGAGTGAGGGAAATGTTTGAGAGGGTTGATAGAAAATGAAGGAGATGGTTTCTCTGTGTATGGGTTACTTATCAAACCCTCTTTCTTTATACCCAAAGAAATAATCCCAACACATCTGACCTCTCCGTGACTTGAATGAATCACGGACATCCAAACCAAATCCATGGTCCTGAGAGAGACAACATAAATGACAATCTGATTTGTGTCAGACGTCGTTCCACAGACTTCACTCGTCATTCGAGCAATATAAGCCCCTCGTTCACACGACATTCCCTGTCGTTAAAGCAACCCCTCTCTCACTTCCTAGATTTGTACAGTAACCCCAACCATTTCCCATTTATTAACAAAGACACACCTATTATTTAATTCATCAAAATCAATTGATCCTATAACCCATACAAAAACCCATAAACCACTAATTCTCTTTAATTATAATTTATTCCTCATCATATATAGCCCTTATATATAATTTAATTAATTTATCGGGGTGCGGTATTACAAACTTCCCTCCTTAGGGAATTTATTCCTCTAAATTCTTGTTCCATTAATCCCCAAACTCATGGGTTCCACCAACTTCCATCCTAAGTCCTTGGAATCCTCCAACACAAAATTGTTGATGTCATCAATGCTAATATCACCAAACATCTAGCATGCCCCATGCTCTAATTATCATCATTTTCTCAACTATGATTCTACTTACTCGACCTCGGGTTTCCATTCGCCTTATGCTCAAGTTCTAGCCCATTCCTAACCCTACCTACGCTAGTAACTAAGGCATACCGGAGCCTTTATGAGAAAATCTTTCCTAGCGATCAATGCTCACCCAGAACAAATAATGACACAAATAATCGTCATATCTATCATGTCATCTTCTCATTCTAAGGAGGAATAATTTTACCAAACCACTATTGCACACTCGGTTTACACTTTTTGCTACGTACTCTAATGAACCTAACTCTACCATAGGTATCTCACCCTTGAGTACTCGCTCGTGTCTGACTTTAATCCACTCATTATGGCAAAACAATATCGTATGTTAAGTCTTTCCTCGATATACAAGACTATACTGTATCCACAAGCCATTATTATGCTCATCACAACTTGAGCCACTGACTACCAAGACGACTAGTTGGGATCCCTCTAATTTATGGAAGATTGACACTACAAACACTGAATATCCGAAAGCGTAGCCATCCGTAAGCGAAGCTTTATGCAAAAATAATATTACCTCAGATGAGCACACCCAATTATCGATTTGCATTGGACAAACCTGGCCCACCACACTCTCCCGAGCTTAACCGTGACATGTGAAGACATGATACCAATCTGAGTCACCCCATAGGTGAGAATACCAATTATCGATTACCGAAGCCAAAGAGAACCTACTAAAACCAGAGGGACATGCAACCGACCCTAGGGATTTTTCCCATAGGCAACCGATCGTGACTCATGGAAGCGAACATATACCGTATACTGGAAGTTATACTACTCATTCGCAATGCTCTCACCGAGTAATACTTTTGGCCATATGCCCTGACCTAGGTCACTAGCCATGAAAAATCGAATATCTACTATTCATTCTCATAATGTGATCGTAATTCATGAATCAGTAGTCCTTGAGGAAGTCAATGTTAGACTTTCCTTCCTAGGGACAAGGTCCTACCTTTCACCTTTAGCGTAAACGAATCATTATGACTTGCGGACACTTCATGCCTTGTCTTTACCAACCATATCCAAAAACTAGTGATGACATCACCAACCTTTTACACCTAGGTTACTGTCTTCTTTCACATATCGTGATCAAATCCCAAATCTCGTAGACATTACTTGGTTCAAGCGAAGCACTCACCCAACCATGTCCTTTTGACCACGAGAGATTTCCATGGATTCACCTTCAAGTTTTACCCATACTGTATCTACGTGACTACCACACCCGCTGTCATTGTCACCCTAAGGGTAATTAACATCACATCGGGCTATATTTCTACCCTGTACCAACTTGGAAAGACACGCCAATAACTAATCCTTGCATTTCCAATGCTACCCTGGACCCCACATAAAAATCATTCTTCGATACTACCCTAGCTTAGTCTCCATTCGCAATCCTCCACATTGATCCATTACTCCAAGCCTCGAATACATTTACTGGTCACCACACCCGTACTGGTCATTCCATTACATTTCATTATCAATCATAATAGAATACCACTATTGCCATGCCTTAGGCTTACGCTACCCATCGATGCTGATTAGAAGGCCATACCCGACACGTACACTATGCTACTATTAATCCGGATCATCACCTGACATCAATACTATCATTACTAAAATTCTATTGCCTCTTCCTAGCAAACATAGTTGGTTTCCCAAGAACACCAAACACATTTCATGTGAAAGCCCCAAATTTGAAGATATTTCAGGGTCTAGGTCTTTATCATCTTAGGTGCACTTTTCAAACCTTTCTACACCCACATCAATATTACTTGGTGCTAGCAAGGACACTAGTACATGAGATTCTAACCATATTTCACCTTAATCCTCGAACAACTCAAGACATCACAGAATTTGACATTTATCCTCGATGATGCCACACATAAATTCTTCTTATGGGCACCTCCATGTGCCTATGAACTAGCCACACACTAAGATTTCCTCGATCCTAGTCCTTACTTCAATGGCCAAAATGAGTTTCAATGATGAGATACGAATTTTACATTCCCCCAAATGGGTGTGACTATAAGTCACGTATAAACTATAATCATTGCTACTACCAGTTATGGCAGGACACAGTACATTGCCTACAGCCTATGAAGCATGCTTTACCTGAATCCTCGATGACTATTCAACTATGGCAGTCTAATTTCCTTGCTATGTGAATATTACACTATGTGACTGTCCATAATTCAATACAAATCTACTTCTCTTAATAGGATATGGATGTCAAATATTGCCTATGAACATCAAAAACCTCATCACGGATGCCGCACGAGTTCTTATTCCTCAATAGCACACTATAATCATCAAACTATAAATTTATACCATCTAGGTTTTTATTAGGACAAGAGCCGTCAGGTATCTACCAAGAGGAGGCCCACCCTAACAACGTCGTAAGAAGTCCTATTCTAAAACATTACGACTTAATTACTTAACACCAAGTCACCGCGGTTATCTAGGTTCACTCCTATGTTACTTCAATTATCAGGATTATCTAAACCCACATTATATTCGAGGTACATAAATTGATATACACTAAGGTGTTTACCCGTAAGGATAGCATTCTATCAACTAAGAGTGACTTATCCTCTAGCATTGGCCTATATCAATTTATAAACTCATTGACCTTATCATCAATCCCGGTATTACACCAAGGATCGATATTTCATAATTATCACATCTATATTGACCTCTCATATGTGTCACACCCAAGGCTACATATAATTCAAATCATTATTTCCCATTACATAATTATGACACTCTAACTATTAATCTCTACAATTGATTGTACACAATTAGGTGCCACCTGCCCCATGGGCATCATTTCATTCTATCAACATCTCTCGGGCTTCTAATTCATTAAATTATTATTGAAAACACCTCACACTAAGAACTATGACGCCACCACTACAGTCTTGCATGATACCCATAAATTTCTACCATTCTAATCAGAAATGTGAAAGCGATTAATAACTACCAATATAATTATGTTCCACTAGGCATTAGTCTAATTTGTCATGATAAGATCTTAGACTTTACCGTCGATCTTACGAACTAAACCACCATCAAACTAGCATGATCGACCCAAACCACACTGATGTCTAAATATCCAATACCGACCTCACCACGTCACACTCGAAAGGAACCTTGACCCTAGAGATCTGATACCATTTGTAATGTCCCGACCTGGATTTATGAGTTTCCCATGACTAAACCCGATCTGACCCAAGTGTTATGTGTGAAATGAAATGAAACAACCTAAATAATGTTGCTTGTCCAGTTTTATTTCAATTAACATTTTACTTATTAGGATAGGATTCCAAATTTGAAGATTGACTACGTGAGGGACCCATGGGTAACACCCCGAATTCTAATTAAGCAGAGCTACTAATACAAACATAAATAAAGTATACATACTTATAAAACGCCCTTAAAATATGGAACCATTCCCAACCTGTCGTAACAAAGTGGGGACGTGAGATTATGCCCAGTGGGATTTATACAACAAGTATAGAAACAAATGGAAGAAAGGAATAATCACACGCTACAACCACATGCATGTGAAAATATGTATATATCTACATACGTATACCTTTGAAATACACATGACAATGCCTTAATCATTTTATTTTCAAAAACTTTACTTGCCCAGATTAATAGACCTTAATCTTACTAAAGGTTCTCATTAGTTATATTTAGAAATTCCCACTTCATTTAACACACCCGGTTCAGCGCTTGAAACCATTACACTTTATCTAATTCTCTTACATTCCTTTACCACGGTTGATATAAAAAATTACCCACTTACGTGGACCAATAAAAAATAGACATGTATTATCTACTATGGCAATAATTCTACTCAGCAAGGCATAACCACTGACCAAGTCTTGGAATGCCTACCATCATATTGGGATGCTGACCAATGCCAGGAAGCCCGACCAGTAGTAGAGAAGCCGACCAAGACTATCAACAAAATTCCAACAGCCAGAAACATTATGGACCTTCTGTACTGATGTAAATGCCTAATTTATAAAGGCATTCCGTCCTTTAACATTCCATCTCTTTATCTCCCTACTGAGATATAATTACGTTGTAATCTCTTTATCAAGGGAAAGTAATTGAAAGAGAAATACAAGGCAATAAAAAGCACAATGGACACGTCTTTGATTAATTAATTAGACCTAGCCTATTTTTTTACATCATCAGATTGGCGTTGCCTATGGAGAACTTATTGTTAAACGTTTTTCACTCATTCATTCACCCAACATGACTGATGTTCTAGAATCAAGCACCAACAATGATGAAATTTCTCCTTTTCCATCTACTCAACCAATAAACAATGATCTGACGGGAATCCTAACTAGCCTTGCTAGAGGGAAAATGGGTATGCAAGATACCATTAGGCAATTAGCCCAAACACTGCAGGCTAGATCTCCTTCCTTGTCTGCTCATGGAAATATGCGACCACCACCTCCAAGAAATGGTAGGCAGAGCCAATCTAGGACTACTAGTGATACATCTATGAGCAAGTTTTTCACTTAGAACTTCAAAACCATGTAAGGAACAATCTGTAACTCCTGAAAGACTAAGTGCCTTGGAAGGTTGAGTAGAGACTATCCCTTTAATCGTGTGAGACCCAGGGGAAATAGAAATATTCCTAGGGCATTGTCGAGAAGTTCTTAATGAATAGCCAGCAATGTGTAGGCTCATCCCAATCCAGATCAAACGCCCGATGATCTATTCGTCCCAAACAGACCTTACAGGAGGAGAGTTCAGCACAAATAGTTAATCGTAACAACCGTGCTGCAACACATAAATCTGATGCTAGTAATGATGCATGGAAGGTCCCTATTCAACGATTGGAAGATAGGTTGGGATAAATGTCAAAGGAAAAAAACCCTTTGCAACAAAGTTTTGTGAAATGATATCCTTTTATGCAAGCAATTGTAGAATTTCCTACTCCTTCAAAGTTTAAAGCTCCCTTGTTTACTCCCAAGTATGATGGGAAGATATATATTGTTGTTCGTATAGAGTAGTACCAAACAACAACTGATATTTATATTATTCTTGATGAAATGAGATGCAGGTCATTCTCAAGAACAATTACTGATCCTACTCAGATTTCGTATAATATCCTTCCTCAGGGACAAATTTCTAGTTTCAACCAGCTCACCGAGATATTTATTGGTAACTTCTACTTTAGAGCCAAACTGGTGAAAAGAGTAGCTTATTTGCTAAGTGCAAGGAAAATTGTAGAAGAGAGTACCGGAGATTATATCACTCATTTCAACTACGAGAAATTAAAAGTCATTGATTATGAAGATAAAATAGCTATCATAACCCTCATGTGTGGATTTCTCCCCGATAATCTCTAATACACACTTGCCAAGGATCATCCTAAGATGATGTCATAATTGATGGCTAAAGCAACCAAGATAATGAACGCCGAGGAAGCAATGGCAGCCAAACAAAATTCAGGAGTAAAGACTGAAGGCAAAACCTAGAAAAAGGAGCAGAAAGAGCATAAGGAATAAAAAAAGGAGAATAATAATAGACTCAATAAATACAACAATTACACTCCATTAACAATGGGCATCCACCATCTCTTAGAAGAAAAAAAGAATAGCAAGGAGGTGCGTTGACCTGAAAAGATGAGAGCACCTATTGGAAAGAGGGATATGTCCAAATATTGTGAATTTCACATGGATCATGGACATACGAAAGATCAATGAATTGCTCTTTAGAATGAAATTGAAGCACTTATTTAAAGAGGAAAACTAGATAGATTTTTTTATCGACATGACAATAGTGGAGTTTGGTGAAGGCCAAAGTATCCATGCAAGTTTAGGGATGAGAAAAAGAGAACTCATGAAGATGATAAAGAAGATAATACTAACCTTCCCAAAAGACTCAGGCAATTGGAATGTGAGGTATTCATGCTTAGTTTTGGATCTTTTGATTACCAGATGATTACAGGTGGAGATGCAAG
Source organism: Sambucus nigra (assembly GCA_949130495.1). NCBI lineage: Eukaryota > Viridiplantae > Streptophyta > Magnoliopsida > Dipsacales > Adoxaceae > Sambucus > Sambucus nigra. The sequence continues at coordinate 359,468,983 of OX422208.1, forward strand.
AGGAGGAGATCATACTGCTGAAAGAAAATCTTACCTCATTGAGGCTCAAGCTTACTCCTATATCTCGAGAACTAATTTGTCCAAGGATGATCAATCAATTAAGGTTAACAAAGATAAGCTGGTGATTGGATTTTGTAAAAATGACCTTTCAGAGGTACTATATCCCCATGATGACCCCTTAGTAATCAAAGTTAGAAGGTAAGATATAATTATTTCCAGGATATTGATTGATAACGTCACCTCGGCGAACATCATGTTCTACCCTTGATTTGACAGTTTGGACTTGAAGCTCAGCTAATTGGAACCTTATCACAGGCCTTTAATAGGATTTTATGGAGAAAAAGTATTTCCATTGGGCACAATCAAGCTGGAAGTGATGATCGGCACCTTTCTAGCAAGAAGGACAAAGAAAATACATTTTTTTATAATGGACAAAAATGTTAATTCTGCTTATAATATGATTATGGGAAGAGTGGGATTGAAGAAATTTAAATTTGTGCCGTCTCCAGTCCATTAATGTTTTAATTTCTCGACCAACTTCCATATAGGCATGGTAAAAAGTGACCAAAAAGTAGCTCAGGAATGATATTACTCTTCTACCGAGTAAGAGGATCGAGCAGAAATGAAGAAAAAGGCCACCACTTACCAAGTGGGCATCACTGAGCCCAATAGTGAATTCGAGGTTGAAACCTTTTATCCAAGGGAAAAAATATAATTGATGAAAGGTCAGGTAGTAGAAGCAACAAAGAGCATTGTTCTAGATGATAATAAGCCGAAACGAACTACCCAAATAGGAACAACACTAGATCAAGTTCTTAAATAGGACATAGTGACGTTCGTGAGATAAAGAAAGTAGGTCATTGCTTGGAGTATGAAGCTCTCATTGTGGGTTTAAGCTTGTCTCATGACTCCAAGCAATGACCTACTTTCTTTATCTCACGAACGTCACTATGTCCTATTTAAGAACTTGATCTAGTATAATACTCAACACTCCTAATGGTATAGATATTGAATATGCTCTGTGATTCCAATTTCAGTCCTCAAATAATGAAGCAAAGTATGAAGCTCTCATTGTGGGTTTAAGCTTGTCTCAATCACTGAATGCCGATCAGGTTATGGCACACAGTGATTCTCAATGGGTGGTAAATCAAATTCGGAATTTGTATGTAGCCAAAGGAGAGATAATGATAAGATAATTGGCCAAGGAGTTGGAAGTAATAACAAAGTTTCCTACTGTTCGGTTTAGTAGGGTTCTATGATTGAAGAAAGCCCAAGATGATACACTTGCTCGGCTAGCATCAGCCACCACAATTGATCTCCGAAGAACTGTTCCCATTGAAACTTTAGCCAAGAGGAGTATTGATTAAGACTTGATGATTAATTTCATCACAGTAGATATGGGGCCATCTTTGACGGATCCCATCAAATCTTATATTGAAGAAGGAATCTTGCCAATAAATCCAATCGAGGACAAAAAAATTAAGTGTAAATCAACAAGATATGTGTTAGAAAAAGGAGTACTATATATGAGAGGATTAAAAGCTATTTTACAGTGCTGTGTCCATCCAACAGAGGTTTAAGACTTGATAGAAGAAGTTCATAAAGGGTCATATGGAGCTCATATGTGAGGTAGATCATTATTGCAGTGAATTAATACCCAGGGACACTATTGGCCAACTATGAGAGAAGACTGTATAGCTTTCGCCAGGATATGTGATAAGTGACAAAGGTATTCCAGTAATCCTAAAAGTCCACAAGCTTCTCTTCTCCAATCACATTACCTTGGGCATTTTCTATGGGAGGAATAGACTTAGTCGGGCCACTATCGACCACCTGAGGAAGATTCAAGTACTTGGTTGTGGCTGTGGATAATCTCATAAAATGGGTTGAGGTAGAACCATTGATAGACATGCCCTATGAGAAGGTCTATCAGTTTATCAGGAAAAACATCATTTGCAGATATGGTATGCCTTACTCCTTCATCAAAGACCATGTCACATTATTTGATAATAAAGAATTTTTCTCCTACTGTGCCCAATCAAACATTCAAAAGTTGCATTCTTCTCCAGGTCATCCTCAAAGCGATGGGAAAACTGAAATGACGAATAGAACTCTGCTCAATGGGTTAAAGAAAAGACTTCATGAGGCTAAAGGAAATTGGATTAATGAACTACACTCCGTTTTATGAACACACCAAATAACTCCAAGGACTACTACTAGGGAAACACCATACATACTGGTGTTTGGAACTGAAGAAGTGATACCAACTAAACTGGGTTTACCAACTCACCAAGTGTTAAATTTTAATTCTCATGTTAGTGATTTGATGCGCAGATTAAACCTGGATATGTTGGAGGAAGTACACGAGGATGCATCCTTGAGAAATGCTTATTACCAACGAACAACAACATGATTTTATAACAAAAGGATGAAGCCGACCAACTTGAAAGAAGGGGATTATGTTCTCAAGAAGGTGATTCTTCTAATAAACTTGAAGCCAATTGGCATGGGCCATATCATATCTCAGTAGTTTCCTAACCATGTACTTATAGAATTGAGACTCTCGAAGGAGTATAATTCAAATCCTTGGCATGTCGAGCATCTTAGGAAATATTACCTGTGATGTAAGGAGATAAATCTTTGTAATCATGTTACTGTAATATCAATAAAAGGATGATTTCCTCCATTTTTTGATTTTTTTTTGGGAGTACTGATGATATACATCACCACATATACTTGGCCGGTAAACATGCAAAAGTTGATCGGAACAACAACCACATAGTTGGACAGAGCCCATAACAACAACAACATAGTTGATTGGTACAAGTCAAAAGTTGGTCGGCATAAGAAAACGTTGATCGGCAACATTCAAAACAACATACAAAAACCCAAGTTAAGATGGGACTTTAAGTCCTCAATAATACTTAGTGAACATAATCAGGGATAAAACTCTGTATAAAAATCAACAAGTTTTATCCAAACTGGGCAAAATGGCGGAAGAACGTTGTGAACCTTCCTAAATAGGAATGTAGACACATATTCCACATACGCCTGATCACCATTGGTAACTAATGCTAAACCTAAAAATTAGGTGCACTAGTATAGCCTATGTAAATTCCATGGGTAACTAGTACTAAACTTGGATTTAAATCTAAGTGTGCTAGTAGAACCTACGATCACATCAACGGTAACTGTTATTAAACTTAGAAATATAAGTATATCAGTAGAACCTATGATTATCTCACTATTAACTGATACTAAATTTAGGCAAATGTCTAAGTATGTTAGTAGAACTAGTGAAATAATAAAGACATTAAGGCATCCAAAAATTAACAAGATAAGTTAATAAATACTTTTCATTCATATAAATGATCATTACCTGCAAATGTTGTTCATAATTGGATTACAAGAACAAATTATGCTCAAGATTATTCTACAGGACGCTTTCCTTCACCTTTAAAGGAGCTCGGTGCAGGTTCCATGCCCGCTGGAGGATCATCCAGTGTGTTGTGGCACCCCGCCTAATTAAATACCGGGTGATCAGTCCTTTATTAAATTAAAATCAAGGTGAACGGTTGGTTCATTCTTAGCATCACTGTCGCAAAATAATTATTTCCAATTTAAACACCCTAAATAATTAAGCTAAGTCTCAAAACAATTTAAAGTCTTTTATCTATTTAATTCCGTAGTAAAAATCTTTTTAAACACAAATAAATTTGAATAGTACAAATGATAAAGATACCAATCATCCAATGAACCATGACAACTAGATTATCAAATCAAAATAATTAACCACAAACCAAAGATAATGTGAGAGATAAAATAATCCCAAATGGAAAACAGAGTACTGAAATGATAGAATTATGAAATCTATATCAAGTCTAAACAAGTCTGGAAATGGGCGACACATGACCTAACTAAAATAGCTAAACAGAAGTCTGAGGAATCAGTGGAGTAATTGTCTACTGCAAGGACCTGCAACTCCCACACAAGCTGCAACATGTCCAGTCAAATGATTCTACACCTGATGCCCCTGGGACTGAGCACCTGTAATATATACATATATATACACAAGAGAGAGTGAACGACAGGAAACGGTTCAGAGCCGGAGTTTAAAACAATTTTGAAAATAGTTTAGCAAGTATTTAAAATGCTTACCGGGTAATATAATCACCATGTTAGTACGCGACACTCTCTTGATAATCCTCACCTCTCTTCTAGTGTGCATGCCTACCGTACTACTAAATGCCTCATAAGTCTATCCAACTTATTTCCCAGTGATTTTATTTCGAGAAGTCACAAGGCTATGATATTTAGTTTAGAGATCAATCTCTTCATGATTACTTACGTTACTTAATATATCTCAGTACCGTTATAAAGTTTCTGAATACATTACTATAAAATTTGGAGCATTTATTCAATCCTTAACTACTTATATGCACATTTCAAGATTTTCATATATAAGTATACATATAAATCACCCATATAATATATATATATATATACTATCGGCACCCCACATAAAATCTATGGTGCTAGTATAATCTGCTATCAAGTCCCCGTATCACTCGTACTAAGGGAAATACTAGTTCGGAATCACTCTCGAACTGCATTAACACAATACACACCAAATGGAGGCGAAGCATTGTTCCAAGTCACTAAGAGGTCCGCACATACCCCTCACGCCTCTTAGGACTGTCCGACTATAATTCTAAGATAGCCTGTACCAAGGAATCATATGTTCTAGGGTATAAGTCAATATCCCCCATAAAGGTACCATCGAGATAAGACTGTCCCAACGCGACAACCTCCGTGATAGCAAGTAGCGCGGATATGATTATATAAAAACATAATATAAATATATACTCATGAACTCGGTCATATATATAAATATTCTCATTTTCCAATTTGTTTCGCCCACGACCCATATTAATATTCAAACCGTACTTAATACAATTTTTAACCCAATCTTTATGTATAAAGAGCTTATCTAATTTACTCTTAATTATAATTATTTCGTAACTACTTCTCGTCCCTCGAAGTATTCTATCTTCCTAAAGATCAATTCAGTAGGTACACCCTCTATAACATACTGGTCTAAGCCATTCACGAATCTCTCAATATTATAGTTGACATATGCACCATTTCCAATATGTATCCACCTCGTTAACCCACTATTACATCCCCTATAACATCTCCTTCAATGGAATCTACCTAGACCCTGCTGGTCCCCTTCATGGATCATTATTCTCTTTAAATGATATTTAAGGGTTCCCACGTATCTTATCCGAATTAAACAAAAAGAGGAAAAACATGTATTTTCCAGGAGGGGTCAATCGATCGACATTCTTGGTCGATCGATCAATCAAGCAGTTCTTGCCTAGAAATTATGAATCCAACCTACGGGTTTCATCCACGAAAATTCTCTAAAACAGCATTAATGATTCCCAAACTCCCAAACAAGTTTAATACTGATTAAATAAACCTATATACATGTTTTCCTATGTGAAGCATGTGCAAATTCATCAACGATATCGAATTAAAGGGCAAATTCATCATAATTATCAAGAACCCTAGTTTCATTATAATTTCCAATCTTCTAATTATTTTTCTAGATTTCTCACTTCTAAACCAATACAATTTTGTGGGTAATCCTCTACATATGTTGAAGTTTCCAGAATATACTTATTTACTCTAAAGCATGTGATTTAAATTCCCTAAATCATCAAATTCTTCCATAAAACATGTATTTATCAATCCTATTCTAACATGGGAGAAATATTAACTAGAAAAGTAGCAAGATATATACTTGCCTGAGATATAAAGGTTTGATTCACAAGTGTTGATGGGTATGGTTGTGACCCTCGTGTCTCGATCTATGCATTGGTGGTGAAAGATGGCAAGGGTGGTGTAGGTAGGGTGGGTTTCCCCTTTAGAGTCTTCTCCCTTCTCCCTTCCTTAGCCTATCTGCAACTCTACCAATTCTAGTCCTCGAAGACTCTAACCCCCATCAGATATATCCTTTTAATTTTTGTCCATAATTAAGCCTTAAAAAGGAAAATTACAAAAATGCCCTCTCGGGTTACCGATTAGGCCTAAAAACGTCTTGAGACCCAAACTAAACCCCCGTGTATATTTTCTGACTATCTCGACCCTTTTGGACACGTTGGCGTACTCAAAATGACCATACGGATGGCTTATAATTTATTTACTTTGTAACACGTTGGCGTACCGGACACGACACAGGCGCATCCCGACTTAATTTCCATAATTGTCATGTTATTCACTCGTGACATTTTAATAAATTCAATCTCATATATTACTTTACTCATCTAGTAATATTCAACAAATTCCCAATAATTACTAACTCTCGTCACGCTAGTAAATATTTTTAAATAAAATTTCGGATTAATATTAAATTAATAACTCAATTAAATTTAATAAATCTCTAATTTTTAAAGCCATAAAAATATGAGGTATTACATGTGTATGGGGAGTTAATGAAGTTGAAATCTTGAAGCATTATCCTATTACTGATGCTTAGGGAATCTAACAGATGAGGAGGCTGAACTATTTCTAGTTCGTCATGCAGACCATAATCCCTTAAGTATTTGAAGATCAAGCATTGAGGAATGATTTTTATAGGGATCTAGCTGATGTCCAGTTTAAAAGAAGGATCATGATACTCCAAAAGCCCCGGATCATCCTAATACCACAGTCTACTATCCTGATCAACCTTCATAACTGTTAGGCAATTGGTCTATCCCCATTTATAGCCTTCGCGTTGAGCTTGACTAAAGAGTTCATTAAAATAACTAAGAGCCTCAGTGTACCCCTCTATCCAAACTTCTCTGGGTTGCTTGTAAAACTAGAAAGTCAGCCTCTCAACCTAGTGTTGCAGTTTCTTCAACACTCCTTCCTTGATTTGCAGTTGAGAAGACTGAGTGGCAAGTTGCTTTCCCTAGGTTTGGATCTTATGGGACATCTCAGTAATGGCTAAATTCCTGGCCTTTATTCGTGCAGCCTAATTTGCAAGTGTCTATTGAGTCATGCTTTCATTAGTTATATCTCGGCCAAGCCTTTCCCTTGATCAGGAGGAGGTAGAAGGTTTGGATTTTTTCAAAGCCTCGAGTTCTTACCTCAAATTAGCATCTTTGCTCTCCAAAAATGAGACTCCCTTATCAACAACAACAGTAGTTGAAGGAACCTTCAAAGAGTTCATGTCCTCTCTCAAACTGTTATTTTCTTCTTCCAATAGCTTAGCAATGGCCCTGGCCTCATCCACTTCTCACTTGAGCAAAAAATATTTCTTCCAAAAGAAGAGGCATATATCTCTTATTTTTCCTCAAAACCCCAATATTCACTTAGATCTTTGTACCTCTTCTCATATCAGCATGCATGAGAGCCATGGTTTCTTTTTGATATTCTTAAAGCTCTTCAAGCATTTAAAAGTAAGCTATATTATTATCTACCACCTGACCAAAAATACAGTTCAGTTACAATTAAGCTTCATTAGCTTGATCTGAAACGTCAGCCCCGAGTGATTTTGACAGATCTTCCTCGGAGAAAGTCATGTGACCGGTTTTAAAATTATCATTGCATCTTTTGAGTAGCTCGGAGTCAGTAGAGAAATGTTGATCCATTTTGTCCATGAACTATAAAGAGTAAAGAAATCTCTAATCCATAACATAATAAATAGTTTGAAGCAGTAATCGAAAGAAGACAAACGCATAGACAATAAATAGTAATTTTCATTGATAAAAGTCAGATTACAAATACACTGAAAGGAAGTGAAAAAGAAATGAAGGCAAAAATTAAAAGATGATCACCGAAAAAGTCTACACCTTCTCTATATCATAAGTTATTCCAGCTTGATTGGGGCTAGAAATGGGTGGAGTGAATTTCTTGGAAGAAGAAGGGATAAAAGTCTCAACAAATGCATGTTGTTAGTCGATAGACTCCAAAACTAGGGTGTAATCCCCTGATCCCACATCATATTCCACTTTCTCGTCCAAGGTTGGTGGGGTACTAGGGTCGTGTCTGAGGAAGATCTCAGAATCTTGAGGAGTACCAACTTTAGTAAGTGCTTCCGACCAACCGTCCTTGTAACACTTTTTATTCACATACTCAATTTGGATAGAAGCAGCTACTATGGCCTTCTCCCATCCCTTATTAAAAGAGGCCTCTCTAGCTTTCACCCTCTTGGCCTTCTCAGCAACCAAGTTCTTCTTCAACTCAGAGACTTATCCCTGAGCTACAACAACCTAATCTTCAGCTTTTTTCTGATTATCCTTAGCAGCCTTTATTTTATTTTCCCAAGACTAATTCTCATTTTACAATGCTTGTGGGGAGTCGAGAAAGGACTTCTTCAGGTACTCAAAAGCCTCTTCTACTTTATTTGAAGAAGAACGAAGTGCATCGTGATTCTCCAATATCTGGTTGAAATCAACCAGGAACTACAAAAAAGAGAGGTGAAATTAGTATAAGAAAATAGTAAAAAAGTATAAGTATGAAGAAGAAAGAATTCTTACCAAGGCAAGGCTTTGAGCATCCCTTTCAAAAAATTTCAAATGGGGCATGGAAGAGGCAACACCCTTATGATCTGTCAAAGTACCAGACCTTATCAATTGACTAGATAAGCTAGGATCCATTGATGATTCTGAGATTCAGCACCACCAGATAATTGATGATGAGCTCAAACAACAGTTTCCATGGTAGCTATAGAGATGTATGTGTGTAAGTGTGTAGAAGGAGATGAGTATAATAGGAATAAGACAATGATGTATAGTGGTTCAGCCAATTAGTCCTACATCCATTGTGAGTGTGTGATCCACTAAATATGGGCACTAATGGCCTTGGATACAATGCACATAAACTCACTCTCTCTCTCTCTCTCTCTCTCTCTCCTGTGTGTACAAGCAGAGTTTCAGATAGGGTTACAATTATCCATCCCCCCTTGTAGGGTTGTAGGTGACAAGTATATATAGGTCATGGAAGATGATAGCCATTTAGGGGCGCGTCCAGTGGGGAAATCCGGAGGGACGGTTTTCGATTTATTAAAGAAATTCATGATAATGAATTGACTTTAATTACATTTCCTGGATGGTAGAAGGGAAATGGGATATATGGTATACAAAAGTATTTTTATGCTAATAAAAATGACTTCTGGTTACACTTCCCGGATGGAAGAAGGGAAGTGGGGTTTCATGAAAAAGGATAAAGCATTTTTATGTTAATAAAACTTGCTTTAAAAATGTATTTTTCCTGTATGGAAGAAAGGAAATAAAATTGGTAAAGAATGTTTTGAAATGTGATTGAATTGGTAAACATTTGATAAGATGGCTTACCATATATATAAATTCCTATTAAAAGAAATAGGAATGGTGCAAGTAGAGTTATGAAATTGATATGGTAAACATTTGATAAAATGTTGTACCATTTATATATATTCCTAAAGAAAGGAATGGGAATGATGATTTAGATGGTGAATGGATTTACTTATAATTCCGTGAGTAGTTGTAGATAATATGCACATACTTACATATATATTAATTACGTGCTTAGGGTTTAATGGATCTCAACGATCAATCTTGCCTAAGTAGTAGTGTATCGGGGGGGGGGGGGGGTTCCTTGTTTGGATTTCTCTCTGCGAGACACCCCACGTACGAATAGGGCGTAGTGTTGAGACTGGGGAGAAGTTAGCCCTTAGTACTTTGGGTTAACTAGATCATCTCATGGATATTGCGGTAAGATGGTTTTAGACTGAGAGGTGAGAAATATTATTGTTATTTGCGAGAGAATTACGCACTTAACTGTCATGCATTTTAGTCACATGGGAATCATATCAAACCGGGCCCTGACCCATCTATATTTCTTTGTTTTTGCATATACTACTTGCCATACAGGTGCTCTACCGCATGGACACCCGTATTTACATTTCCATTCCGGTTGTCAAGGAGCTACAGCATATTGCGGATGTTGTAGGTTATTTGTATTAGACGCTTCTTTTCATTGTACTCTAGTTATGTTCAGTTTATTTATTCAGGCGTATTTCCCCACTGTTGCACTCACTTATTATATTGTAAATATTAAAATGAAATACTCGGTGTAATTATTTGTATTGGTCTGTTCACCGACAGCTTATTCGGTGATTATTTATTATATTGTCATTCTTTAGTCATTGATTTTGATATCCACCGTTTTTACAAATGGGATTGTCTAAGTGTTTTTCTTTTTTTCACTAAATTTTGAAATTGACAGCCCGTTTTATAAAATGATTGGTGGTTATCTCGTGGTATCATTTTAAATCGATAGTGATGCTAAGAATGGACCATCTATGATTCCTGTGATTATTAAAGTATTGGGCTGGCCACCTATTATCTTAGTAGGCGGGTTATCATAGATGGTATCAAAGCATTAGGTTCTAGAGTCCTTAGGAATTCGTACAGATGTACTGCGTCTTCTGCGTTTCTTTTGATTTGATATAGAGCCTTAGGATTAAGGTCGTTGATTTCTCTTGTGAGATTTCGTTCTTCTGCAAGGTTATAAGAACGTCGAAACTCTTTTGCGCGTTTGTGTGAGACTCGTGGGTCGTCAGATGAAAGGCATCATGGAAGGCCGTGGTAAAGGCGTTATGAGACGGGATTATTAAGAGCTGCGAACAGTAGTCGGGAATGAGGACCGCTTTAGAGGTCGCTTCCTTTATAGCATTATCTTATGTTGCTACCGTGACCACTAAGTACAGTGGATATAGTTTTCCAAGTGCCACTGCCGGTCGAGAGTGGTACTAAGCTTGGGATTCCAAGTGATATTAAGTTGATGCTGAGAGGTACTTAATGAGGACCACATGTTGAAGTTAAGTTAGATAGAGGAAGTGTAATCTCGTATAGAAAGAATATAAGGCCTGAGAGCTTGGCCTAGAGTGGGGTACAGAAGTGCCCAGGTGCGAAGATTGGAGGAAAATCTTCCACCCATTTGGAGTAAGGTTAAATGGCGAAAAAAGGTAGTTGCCTTATATTGGTGGATCAAGAAGTTTTGACCATAGAGGAACCCGGTAGATATTTTAACGACGAGTTTATCTGGGATGACAGGAATGATGAGAAGGTGGGATTCTCATGTATTCATGCAAGGTTCGGTTAGAGGTCGGCAGTGAATAAAGAGTATTACGATTAAGGAAACCGTACACCGAAATAAAGATGTTGTAAGGAAGAGAGAGCCCTTCAATGAAAATGACAGGCTCACAAGTAAGTGTTGTTAAAACGTTAGGAGAAGTGGTGTTCGTGAGACCCCATCGATGGACCTCCACCCGGGGAAGACTCACTGAACTAGACAGGGGAGGCCTGTTGAGTGTTCTCTTTACTAAAGGAGTTAAGGGAACTACTCGAGAAATCGTTAGGGTAGCTAGACATGGAAGTAGTTTAGTTCGAATGGGACTAGAACATGTGCCTAGGAACCATTGGTAGTGGCCAAGTAGATTGACATGATTGTTGACGAGAATTTCCACCGGAGTTGAGGGTGGGGTGTTCCTTATCATAAGATGGAATAGTATTGTATTTACCCTAGATCCGAGTGCGTACCTTGAGCTGGTGGTAGTATATTTGTATGGCTTCCATGACATGGAAGTTCTATCTTCTTTTTTCACTCGTTATGGGGCAAGTGATGATATGTGTGTTGTGTGCTACTTGTATTATGTGTAATGTACGAGTAGAGAGATTCTTGGATTGGTTCGTGCGATAGCAAGCGAATAAATCGCGAGGCTATCCTATTTCTAGTTCTAGATAATGACTAGTTGTTCTACAATATCTCTCCTGAATATAGGCTGAGACTTTATAGAGGTGGTTTATGGTATGTAGATAGTTTTCATTTTTATTTTATTTTGCTTTGTTTGTTTTATTTTATTATTTATTTGCTTGCTTGGGTGTGCTGTTACCTTATCTCCACAACCAACATGTTAAGGGGATTGTGTTGGAAGGGTTACTTGTTTGGATTTCACTTCGGCGAGACACTCCGCGCATGAACCTTAACGACGTTGGAAGTGGAGAGATGTGCATTTTCTTTCTTTTCTTTCTTTCTTTTCTCTTTCGTTGGTTAAGTGCTGGGTTGGAAAGTTTAGCCAAGAATCACGTAAATGAGTGATTAGAGGGCTAAGTTAAAGTGCGTAATATAAACACTGTGATAGTTTTCCTCTGATCGATGTGGGGAAGTCTAAGATATGAATTCGAATTGAGACTTGGGGTAATGAGAAGGACATCTATAAAATACGTATGTATGTATGTATATTGGGATAAAGTGTTAGTGGCATTTTATAGAAAGTAAATGCCAGGTTAGCAAAAAAATTTAAGTTGTTTGAGATGGTAGGACTTGGAAGTAGAAATGCATTAGTAGGATTACGAGTTAGGAATTCTAGTGATCCCGATCATGTGTCTTAGACCGTTACTTCTCATGACCGACGATGCAAGGTAGTAGTGTAACGGGAGGGTTACTTGTTTGGATTTCGCCTCGGCGAGACGTCCCACGCACGAAACCGAGCGAATATCGGGAGTTAGGAAAGGTCTTGGACACTAGGGATATAATTAGGGTGATACACATACGATTAGATTAGGATAGATAGATTGACCTTAGGAATAATAGGACGTAAGGCCTTCAGGGCATATAACATTATTTTTGGAAGGCAGCGAGGAGTTGACCACAATAGGTTTGTTGGTTAACTCTAGATGGGGTTTGTTCCCTAGAACGACGAAGAAGTTTAGGATCTTGAGTGATTCGAAACGATAGGCCATAGATGGTGGGGCCTTTTCTAGATAAAGCGTTATGTCGATAACCTATCTTTCGAGGAGTTTAAGTATGAGTTGACTTTTACTCTTGCACTCGTGTTGTTATGATCGAAAGTGGATTTGACGAACGAGTCTTTGCCAAGAATGAGAAGCATTAATACCGAAGCATGAACCCCTTTATTTATGAGTCTCACAGACTTAAGCTCCGTGAGAAGTATTATCCCCCGCTTTAGATTTCGTAGCGGTAGTTTTTGCCTAAGTAGAGGCATTACTTCCCGGGCAGGAATTAGGTCTTTTCACGAACAAGAAGTTGGAGTTCGTAAAGGACTATCAATTGGATATTCCCTTTTACTAAAGAAATTCTAATGGGGTAGTTGATGCGCCGAGTAGAAAATTTGTCGGAGAGATTAATTATGGCATGGAATACCAAGTAGAACGAGCTTCACAGAGGGGGATGCTAAAGTAAGGGCGTTCATGTCCGTGATTAACCAACTCACCTACTAGTGGGAAGAGACTAGTGGTGGGACAAGGAAGGAGTGGAGTAGTAGCTATTCAGAATCAAATTTTCGTACGATGGTTCAGATCGATTCTTACGAGGAGGGTACCATGAGTGTGGCCTAGTGTAGTTATTCCCTAGCAAGGGTATAACATGATTTGAGAAGAAAGGCAAGGTATGACGAGATGCGTAGGTATATCCTTCCGTACTAGAAAGGTAGGATCGATAGTTCATGAGGAACATTTTGGTGCTATGTTAGAACACGGAGAATGTAGACTGAGATCAAATGGTGACGACCTTCGTCCAAGTCCAAATGGGGGCGCCGCGCTACCAAGGGGTTTGCTAAGAATGATAGAACGATAGTTTAGTATGGTATACCCATTATATGATTAAGTTTATACTATATGCCTGAATTTTGAGGGAAAAATTCCCTTCTAAGGAGGGGAGTATGTAACAACATGGGTTTTTTGAGCGGCTATTTTATATTATTTTGCCCGATGGGCTAATTTTATAAAATAGGGGATGTTGGAGTAAAGGTTGTTTCCCGTGAGATTTAGGGATGATATTTACTATGTTCTGTCTATTTACCGTATGAGAAGGTAAATATCATAATATTGTGATATATTGCGTCGTTATATGTATAACGACGGTTATGGTTTATAAATAAATTTGAGTATAATTAAGGAAATAAAATGAATTTAGAACATAAAATTTGTTCACGTTATTCCGAATGCCAAAATAAGGGGTGCGGTTGTTTTTAGAATAGTCGAGATAGTCGAAATAAGTGCCACATTGTATTTTTGGGTTCCGGGCACTTTTTACGCGTTATGGCTCTATTATGTGGTTATGAGTCATTTTAATGGTGTATTAGCAATTAAGAGGGGAATTGTGTTTCATAACCCGTTTAAGTCCCCCACCCCTTTTTCTTTCTTCATTTGTTAGATAAGCCAAAGGAGAGAGAGAGTATAGAGAGTTGGGAGAAATGGAGAAAAAGAGAGAAAAATGGAAAATTAAGGCTGAAATCCGTTGCTACCAGAGGTGGACCCGAGACTACGAACTCGAGGCAAGTTTCTTACTTGCTAGATATGGATTTAATGTGATAAATTGCATGTTTAGTTAAGTTTTGGGAGATTTAAACCATAAATTTGGTTTTGTTGATTTTGATGATTAAACCCTTACTTCTTGGTTTTAATTTGATTTGAGGATAAATTCGTAGTTAGTAATGGTGTAGAAATAATTAGGGTTGAATTGTTGTTGTTGATGTTGGGAAGAATCAAGGGTTTGAGGGATTTGGGGTTCTAGGGTTCAAACAACCCGTAGCCCAACTTAGAAATTTTGCAGGGCTGAATCGATTCGCCCCTAGCGAATCGATTCGGTAAGGGAGAAAATGTCAGGTCTGTGGGGACCGAATCAATTCGGACCATCCGAATCGATTCGGACCATCCGAATCGATTCGGACCATCCGAGTCGATTCGGGGTTATGCATAATGCCAGGTTCTTCTTGACCGAATCGATTCGGACCTACCGAATTGATTCGTTTTTGGGACCGAATCGATTCTTCCACGGCGAATCGATTTGGAATTCCTGCATTTTTGGGATGTTTTTCTAGCTTAGTTTTTAGCCCTTTTCTTTTAGGTTCAAGGTTTAAGAACCTTCCTTTGGTAAGTAATTAATATTCCTAGAGGGTTACTTTGGATAGACTAATGTCCTAGGATAAAATAGGATGACTGGGCTTATCCCGAGGGCTAGTTGTTTAGGTTAATGTCCGTATAAAATAGGGGATTAATCGAAAGGTAAAATTTGAGATAAAAGGCAAAAGTTGAGGCTTTTGGGAGATACTCTTTGAAGGAGGCTTACTTTGAGGGTTTATGAAAGGGTATGAACTCTTGGAGACTAGTTTGAGATTTATGGTACTTCGGGTCTTAGGGCATAAATAAAATATGACTCTAAGAATATGAAATGCATATTATAAAATGTGGTACTAAATGAATAAGTACTAATGATTTTGAGAACGTAAAATTGGATGTTTTCAAAAAGGAAAAGTAATGTTTTTCATAAATGTTAATTGATGATTACACACACCTCCCTAAATCTCTATCATAAGGGAAGTTTCATGCGTGTGGTGAAGCCCCCTGGCTAATGAATGCAGGGCGAATATAGTCCCTAGGCCATATGGGCATTTATATTACTGCGCTAGTTAGGGGATTCTTGGTGTGGTCTTGACTTTCCCGCAGGCAATATGGATGCTTCCAGACGTTTGGTAGGTTCCCAGGTTGTCTTGTATAGATAGGCCCAGAAAGATGATAGCCATTTAGGGGCGCGTCCAGTGGGGAAACCCGGAGGGACGGTCTTAGATTGATTAAAGCAATTTGTGAAAATGAATTGTCTTTAATTACATTTCCTGGATGGTAGAAGGGAAATGGGATATATGGTATACAAAAGTATTTTTATGCTAATAAAAATGACTTCTGGTTACACTTCCCGGATGGAAGAAGGGAAGTGGGGTTTCATGAAAAAGGATAAAGCATTTTTATGTTAATAAAACTTGCTTTAAAAATGTATTTTTCCTGTATGGAAGAAAGGAAATAAAATTGGTAAAGAATGTTTTGAAATGTGATTGAATTGGTAAACATTTGATAAGATGGCTTACCATATATATAAATTCCTATTAAAAGAAATAGGAATGGTGCAAGTAGAGTTATGAAATTGATATGGTAAACATTTGATAAAATGTTGTACCATTTATATATATTCCTAAAAAAAGGAATGGGAATGATGATTTAGATGGTGAATGGATTTACTTATAATTCCGTGAGTAGTTGTGGATAATATGCACATACTTACATATATATTAATTACGTTCTTAGGGTCTAATGGATCTCAATGATCAACCTTGCCTAAGTAGTAATGTGTCGGGGGGGGGGGTTCCTTGTTTGGATTTCGCTTTGCGAGACACCCCACATACGAATAGGGCGTAGTGTTGAGACTGGGGAGAAGTTAGCCCTTAGTACTTTGGGTTAACTAGATCATCTCATGGATATTGCGCTAGGTTGCTTTTTGACTGAGAGGTGAGAAATATTATTGTTATTTGCGAGAGAATTACACACTTAACTGTCATGCATTTTTGTCACATTGGAATCATATCAAACCGGGCCCTGACCCCTCTATATTTCTTTGTTTCTGCATATACTACTTGCCGTACAGGTGCTCTACCACATGGACACCCATATTTACATTTCCATTCTAGTTGTCAAGGAGCTACAACATATTGCGGGTGTTGTAGGTTATTTGTATTAGACGCTTCTTTTTATTGTACTATAGTTATGTTCAATTTATTTATTCGGGCGTGTTGCCCCAGTGTTGCACTCACTTATTATATTGTAAATATTAAAATGAAATACTCGGTGTAATTATTTGTATTGGTCTGTTCACCGACAGCTTATTCGGTGATTATTTATTATATTGTCATTCTTTAGTCATTGATTTTGATATCCACCGTTTTTACAAATGGGATTGTCTAAGTGTTTTTCTTTTACTTACTAAAATTTGAAATTGACAGTCCGTTTTCTGAAATGATTGGTGGTTATCTCGTGGTATCATTTTAAATCGACAGTGATGCTAAGAATGGACCATCTATGATTCCTGTGATTATTAAAGTATTGGGCTGACCACCTATTATTTTAGTAGGCGGGTTGTCACAGTAGTGTACCCCCCAAGTATGCATAGTGCATGTGAATGATGATCTAGCCAATCTCCTATTGACACCTGTAGATGCCAAATGATGACATAATATTCCCTCACGTGAGAGGGTGATATTGTTATAACGGTCTTCCACGTGCCATGTGAGCCTCATACGCACTATTCCACGCATCTCCCAAACCACACACTGTGATGATGTTACCCTTGGCCTATGATATGAGGCCGAGGGCGAAGTTCCTTCTGGCAGTGAGTCTGGCCTAATTTAAGCCTCGTACTGTCATACCCTCGTAAGGTCGTCTGAGCCTGATGAAGGGTTAGCTCCTTGAAAGGTCGTTCGGGCCTAATGAAGGGTTGACCCCCTGAAGGGTCGTCCGAGCCTGATGAGGGGTCAGCCCCTTGAAGGTTCGTCTGGGCCTGATGAGGGGTTGACCCCTTAAAGGGTCGTCTGGACCATGATGAGGGGTCAGCCCCTTGAAGGGTCATCCGGGCCTGATGAAGGGTCACCCCCCTGAAGGGTCGTCTGGACCCTAATGAGGGGTCGGCCCTTTAAAGGGTAGTTTGGACCATGATAAGGGGTCAGCCCCTTGAAGGGTCATTTGGACCATGATGAGGGGTCGGCCCCTCGAAGGGTCATCTGGACCATGATGAAGGGTCGGCCCATTGAAGGGTCGTCTGGGCCATGATGAGGGGTCGGCCTCTTAAGGGTCGTTTGGACGACGATGAGGGGTCGGCCCCTTGAAGGGTCATCTGCACTTGATGAAGGGTCAGCCCCTTGAAGTGTCATTCGAAACTTGATGCTGGGTCGGCCCCTCGAAGGGTCGTCCAGACCTGATGAAAGGTGAACCCCTTGAAGGGTCACAAGACCATCTTGGGATCGTCTTGGTGGAGGGCGCCCTCGGCCTGGCCGAGGGTATATATGGGTATATCACCTATGACTACAGAAGAGATATAATAGCAACATGCAAATTAGCCAAGTTTCGACAGTGGCAGCTTTTCCTTCAGGAAGTTTGGAAAGAATGCCCTTTTTAATGCATTTAAGAAGGGAATCTTCCCCATTATTAGTTGGGGCTTCTTCCCAGCATCCTCTTTATCAGTGTCCCCACTAATAAAAAATTTGGTGGATCCAGGATTAGACACATCTCCCATTATATTGGGGAATTTCCCATTTCCCATAGTAGCAGCAAGAGGAAGGTGGGAGTCCAAGGAAGAAGAAAGACCAGCGTCAAGTTCACCACTTCTTGATCAAGTGGACACTGGGTCCTGGTCCAAGTCAAGCATAATGGTAGGATCAACATCAGATGGTCGGGCAATAAAGGAGGTGACAGAGCTCCTGTATTTCAGCAACTACGATGCTGACCTAGTATGTTCCTCGCCAATTTTCTGATGAAGGCCCAAGAGAAACTTGAGCTAGTTAAGCTTAATGTCACCTTATTTGGGACACTTTCTCTTCCTATCAACTGCAAGAAAATAAAAAAACCACTAATTAATTAACATTTCAGCAGAAAAGTTATTAACGAAGTCAAATAAGAATTGAAAACAACTTATCCCCTGAGGGAATTTTGGCCCATTGTACCCTTCACCCCCTGTTAGGGTTACATACTGCCAATTTTTAGCAATTACTCCATGGTAGAAGTAATCCCTATTGGGGTCAAGAAGGTTAACAACAAAAGCTCTATTTACAACCCTGGTTTTTAAATGGTAAGTACTATCACTAGTGACCCATTTATGACAAAACATGATTTCGAGAATGCCTATGTGGGTCCCATGAAGTTTATTGAGCATATGAACACCATTGACAACCCTCCAAGTATTGGAGGCTACTTTAACAAGTACAATGTCAAAATATTGACAAAATTCTAGATAAAAATTATTTAGGGAAAAAGTAAAGCCGCATTCAGCAACAAATAAGGAAGGGATCCAATGACCCTCAGATGAAGAAAAAACATCTATAGGGGGATTGAGAAACTCTAAGTCTACCCAGTCTGGTATGTTCCATTATTTTCTAAACTTATCTAGAGAGATAACAACATAAACCATGATTCGAAATGAAGAAAAGAACAAAGAGAAAGAATTCTTACAAATACTTAAGGATTCAACAAGAACTATAAGACAATATGAACAATCGCACAAACACTCAAGAAATTGCAGCAAAAACTTATAAGGTTTGAGGTAATAGATGATCGAGATTATAGTGCTTCTTATAGATTGCCTCGAAAACAGGCGAACACAGTGATTAAAGTGAAACAACGATTAAAATTTTGGCGGCTAAACAGAAAAAGATGCATTTTCCCCAAAGCTATTCATTACAAGTTTGAATATTTATAAAAATTCCATTAGTAGTACAAGCCATTAACAAAGCTAATAATTTTACAAGTGTGGGAAGCCGATACCCGACCAAGCATTAGAAATATAGCCCGAGCTACTACCTGAACTAAATGCTCCATACTTTCAAAAAAGCATCAAGCATAGAACATTGGGGGCTTCTATTTATACAAAAACTTACCCACTTACATGGACCAATCAAAATTAGACATGTGTCATCCACTATGGAAATAATCCTAGTCAGTAAGGAATAACCACCGACTAAGGCCTGGAATGTCGACTAACGTCAGGAAGCCCAACCAATAGTAGGGAGGCCGACCAACACTATCATCAAAACTCCAACAACCAGAATAATTATGGACCTTCTGTACTTATGTAAATGCCTAATTTATAAAGTCATTCCATCTTTTAACATTCCATCTCTTTGTCTCCCTACTGGGCTATAAATACAGTGTAATCCCTTCATCAAAGGCAAGTAATTGAAACATAAATACCAGGCATTAAGAAGCATAATGGACGTAGGCTTTTCTTGATAGGTCGAACCACTTTAAAAATCTCTTTGTCTCATTCTTTTACTTACAAATATTATCTATGATTAATTAATTAAACCTAGTACAACTAGAATTTAACCCTTTTATTCATTGATCATACTTTAGTACTTTTATTGAAAATCACCATCTCAGCCACACTTTCATCATGTTAGAAAAATAATTATTTACCTTTTGAAAATGCCTCTACAAAACATTCTTGTGTTAAATTTGGGTTTCACCATTTAGGTTGCTTAACCACCCATTTATCCACTTGCCTAACCCTTTTCATTCCTTTACGGTCATTAATAGATTTACGCATTTACTTGTCCATTTCACCTTTACCGGAACATTTATTACATTCATTCAAGTTAGGTTATTTTAACACACTTACCACACAACCCATTTCTGAATATGCTCCATGTTTCATTTAACATTCTCGGAATCTTCCTATACCACATACTTACAAAGGCTCTACACCGACGGCTATGCGCACCATATGCTCTGGCCAGTGGTTTAGGGTTTTTCACCCCAAGGGCTCTGGACCCTTATTTCTTTATCCCGGTGTCATCAGAGTACCTTTCAATGTGATCATTATACAAATGTCCACATTATTTTTCCCCTTTTTATGTGGTCGAAGACAAAACCTGGGACTTTACTGCCCCAATTTGTGTTACACTAGAAAATTCACCATTTTGTGTCCTTTATACTTTAACTTGGATTTTTGTTCAAAAAGTCATATTCATTTAGGATCACTTTGTGTAACACCTTTTCCAATATTTTTTATTTCATAAAAATGTTCCACTTTAAGTAAAATTACAATTTTACCCATTTGTTTCAAAAATCACTTTTTACTCAATTTCACAAGTGCTTATTTCACCTCAAAACAGTACAAAGTTATGCACACAGACTTCTTAAGTGTTTTAACCCTTTAACACATTTTTACACCTGGAGAAATCTCTTTACTAGATTGGAAGCACTTTTACACCTTTAATTTAATAAATGTTAATATTTCATAACATTAGTAGGGTGCACTCACTAACTATTCAATGTTCACCCATTAACACTTAATTAGTAATTTTAACCAACTTTCATATTTCTTTACACCTTTTAGTCTCAATTTCACACACTTTGAAGATTAAATTTATATCTTTTCTCATTTTTTGTTTAAACCCAACAAAACCTTCTTGAAACTTGGTTATATATTCTATACCAAAATACTACAAGTTTATATGCACGAGAAGATGGATTTTCAACTCAAAACCCCTACTACATGGTTTAAACATATTCTTCACCAATTATTACCAAATAATGGTTTATTGTCCAAATATTTTATTCCATAAAATATGTGACACCCATATTTCTAGAAATGCCTATTTCTACCAAAATATGTTATCTTTCAATATTCGAAGACCTTGAAATATTTACTTATTCTTCATTTTCCACAAAAGATCATTTTCAACAAAATTACATTTATATGCCAACATTTCATTTCATAAAACGTTTTTCATCAAAATTACTAGAAAAAACACCATTTTCATAAAACATTAACTTTCATTATCTCATAACCTTAAAATAATTATCCATTCATTTTTTTAAATATCCTTTTTCTTAACATTTTTATTCAATAAAAATATTTATTTTCAAATTTAATAGAAAACATACAATAACTATTTTGTCTAGTGTTTTTATTCCATAAAAAGGCCTATCCTCAGATTTACTAGAAAATACACAAAACCAATATTTTCTAACATTTTTATCGCACAAAAATGTCTATTACAGATTTATTAGAAAATACACAAAATAATATTTTCTAGCATTTTTATTCCATAAAAATTTCTATCCTCGGATATACTAGAAAATACACAAAAAAAAATATTTTCTAACATTTCTATCCCACAAAAATGTTTATTTCAAATTTATTAGAAAATACACAAAATAATATTTTCCAGCATTTTTATTCCATAAAAATGCTTAATTTCATATTTACTAGAAAATGCACAAAACTAATATTTTCTAACATTTTTATCCCACAAAAATATCTATTTGAGATTTACTAGAAAATACAAAAAAAATAATATTTTCTAGCATTTTTATTCAATGAAAATGCCGAATTTTATATTACTAAGAACTTTCTTATATTCCTACTCTTAATCTTACACAACATTTATCAAATGAAATCTCAAATTCAATAAGAGTATGTTACCCACCTCAAATGACTTTAAAGTGGCGGAGGTGGTGGTGAAGATGGGTGAATTCCCCACTTCCAATGGTGGCCCTAAAAGGAGTCAAAAAAGATCCACAAATCATACCGTCATGGAAGTTCCAACATGCTCCAAAAATACCCTCACAAAGCCCCAATAATACTTCTATATTTATTTCCGTTGTTCATATCTTAGAAGCGGGGAAATGGGTGTCTAATGGTGCGAGTGTAGTGGCTACACTTAAAGAGGATCGGTTGGCATATGGTAACAGAGTGAGGGAAACATTTGAGAGGGTAATGAAGGAGGCGGTTTGTCTGTGTAAGGGTTACTTGTCAAACCCTCTTTCTTTATACCCAAAGCAATAATCCCATCAGATCTGATCCCCCTCACTCGACTAAATCTCCACCATCCAAAACAAGACCACAATTCTGAGAGAGACAACAAAAGGACAGTCAGATTTGCCTCAAAAGTCATTCGAGCGACTTCACTCGTCATTCGCATGTCATTCTAGTGACCTCTCTCTCACTTCATAGATTTTTACATTAACCCCTACCGTTTCCCATTTCTTAAGAGAGACACACCTATTAATTAATTCATCAAAGTCAATTGATCCTATAACCCATACAAAAATCCAGAACCCACTAATTCTCTTGAATTATAATTTATTCCTCATCATATATAGTCCTTATATACAATTTAATTAATTTATCAGGGTGGGTTATTACAATATGTAACCTTCTACCCTTGGAGTCTACCTTCAGAGGCCTCAGGGTCTACGAGCATGCATGTGCAGATGAGGAAGTTATTAGCACACGAATTCGTGTATATTTGGTACCTTAGGGAGAGGGTGGTGATGTAGATCATAGAGGGACAAGTACATGAGGTGGGTGAGGGATATGATGGATAAGGAACGGGAGATAGTGATAGAGGGTGAGACCTATACATACTACACAGATACGATGATGAACTATGAATATATGGACTTTGCTACCAACTAGTTGACATCGGGTAGAGGTGCCAACTTATCGATGATATCGGCCCACTATTTCGTAGGAGACACAACTGCGGCAGTATGGGAGGCTCCACTTCTTCAAATCTCCACTCCCTCTTACCATTTTCGACTGAGTGGAGGGGACGTGGTGTCAGTGCCTTGCCTCCCTCATGCGATGATGGAAGGGTTGGCGGGTCTTCTCAGGGATGCTCTCTAAAGTGAGGTATAATCCTTTATTTCTATTTTTCATTTCCCTTCCTTGCCTAATTTTTCTCTTGACTGGATTTATTAATTTGGTGATTTTGTTCCTTTTGTAGGTTGTCTGTGTGTCGACCACCTGGCTGAGGGATGTCAAGGATGGGATGGCTTCGATGTCAACCTATGTAAGGAAGTCAGTCAGTGCCTACCTGGTGCTGTCGATCACATCTAATGAGACTTTTGGATCTGGAAGTGGAGAATTTACTGATCGTCATAAAGGAAAGCATGTCCATTGTGGGGGTTAAAGGTTGAGTTTGGGAGGTTATAATGGTCAATTCCAAATCACCCCCTTAGCTTTGATTACACTTTTTGCATACTTTAGGTACTTTGGGAGCAATGAAACTAGTGGTGCTTTGAATGCCTTATTTTCACGAGGAATGTTTTAGTATAAAAAAAAGGGCTTTTGGAAGTGTTTTCATCACCAAATTACACTTTCTCTTCTTTTTATCTTTCTTCTTCTCTTTGGGTTGGCTTTCCGCGGGGGAGCCCTATCATGCTATTCATGTGGCTTTTTGAGAGACTCCACCAAGTGTCCCCTCCTGATTACCCTATATCGGTGTTCCTAATTTATTTACTAGGACCTTTTTTAGTTTCATCCCTTCGATAAAAAAATGGGTTAACTGGCTTGTGGAGACTAGGCCTCGATGCCTTCGCTGGTCTATATCATGGTGGGGGGACTTGCAATCGGTTTTGTAATTGGGCGAATATCGGTATGTGTGATTGGCCAAACTTCATCGAACTTTTTTCTATTTTCCTTAGCGGCTTCTTTGCCGATGGTAGAAAATTATGCCTCCTCGTATAACTAATTTCTTTCTAGTAGAGGACATGGTCGAGTCCTCAAGTATGATTTGGGTCCCTTATGGTAGCACCGTCATCCATCTACCCGTCTATCACAATCCATGGGAGAGGTTAGGTTTGTATCCAAAGATTATTTTAAGTGGTTATAGAAACGGGTGGTTAAAAAGATTTTGGTGGAGGAGACTGGACAAGGATGGTTTGTCATAGTTGATACCATGGAAGAAGATGTAGTGGTTTCATCAGAGCTTATTAAGTCCTAGCATCACATGGAGTGCATCTGGAGGAATAATCAATAATAAGACACCTCGGGACCTCCAAGGGTAGGTAATGATGATGAGGCGAAACAATTCAGTAACCGAGGATAAGGTTTTGAGAAGTCAATTTTGTGTTTGGGTAGGTGTTTTAATTAATATAGGTGTTTGGTATGTTTTTGGATTTCTTGTGAAGCTAGTTTAATTGTGGGGAATTTGTAGGTTGTATGAAGGTAAGGAAAAGAGTGGTTTATTTAAACTCCCGTTGATGATACTTCATGTAATAACAATATTCCTAATAATAAAAGAAAAGTGATTTGGAGATATTTTGTTGTGTCTTTTAATGAATTTCGTATTTAAACTCTCTTTACCAATCATTAAGGCATACATAATCCTTTAGTTCGTTTAACTAATGACATGGATCACCATCCTCGGGAGAAGAAAAGAATAGCATTTAATGAGAGAGTAAGGATCGTGTCCATGTGCATTTTACAGGATACCTACATACCTCTGTGAGTTTTAGAAATTTGTGAGCTTCATTAAAAAGGGGGTGTTTTGACAGGATCATGTCCCATGTAGTTATAAGTATGGGGATATGAAGATTTTGTTTTTAAAATAGAAGGGGGTTAAGAAGAGTCATAGGGAAACAAGAGCTAGGATTAAGGGTAGAACTTTTTCAGATGGTCCAGGTTAACTGGGTGCGCTATTTCTTCACTACCGAGGTCTGTGAGCATAGAGGCACCACCTGACAGGATTTTCTTCATAATGTAGGGACCAATCCAATTAGGCTTAAACTTTACTCTCGAATCTCAAATAGATTCTAAAATTTCTTTGAGGGCAAGATCTCTTTTTTGGACGTCGTGGTGCTTGACTTTCTTGTTTAATGATTGCATAATATGGCGATGTGGCCCTTATATGTGGTATAGAGTTTTAGTCTCTTTTCATATAGGAGTGAGAGTTTTTTATAGCGGCTCTAATGGAAATATTCCTCACTGACTTTTCTTTCAAGCATGACATGCAAAGAAGGAACTTCTTGTTCGATGGGGATAATCGCCTCGATGTTATATACCAGAGAATAGGGGTATCCCTAGTGGGTGTCTTGATAGAGGTGCGGTAGCCCTAGAGGTCATATGGGATCTGGTCAACGCAGTCTCTATAGCTTTTAGTCATCTTGTTGATGATGGTTTTGAGACTCTTGTTCACAACATCGATAGTGTCGTTGGTTTGGGGTTGGTAGGGAGACTACTTGTGCCTTTAAATTCCATACTCGTTCACTAATTCTATGACATCAGCCTCAAAGTGGAGTTTTTTATCTGATACTAACTCATAGGGAGCTTTATAGCTACAGATGATATTCTTTTTGATAAACTTGGTCACTTTGTTTGCATTCAATACCACATATGACTAAGATTCAACCCGTTTCATGAAAAATTCCATGATGGACACTTTGTATTCTGTCATATTGTTGGTGCAAGAAAAAATCTATCTTGATGGAAATGGGGGTGTGAGTGTCCTCGGGAGCGATCAGGAGTATCCCAATACAATAGCCTTTCTTCTTGGTTGCTCTATCGAAGAACATCTATCCCTTAAGATCCTCCTGAGAGGGGTAAAGGATGTCTTCATCTAGAAATTCGAATACCCAAACTTTAGTTCCTTCCGTGGTATGGTGAACAAGATAATCAAAGATAACCCTACCCTTCATGGCTTTCTGTATGACATATATATTATCGAACTTGGCTAGCAACATTATCCAATGGTCCATTTATCTAGATATGACGGGTTTCCCTATACTTGTCTGATAGGGAATGCAAGTAAATAATGCCATAGTTTGTGCATGATCCAGACCAGAGTGACATATTCCTTTTCCAAGGAAATGTAGTTGACTTCGTACCTACCCATGTTTCGACTAACGCAGTAGATCACTATTTTTTTAGATTCCTTAATGTATTGGGCTAGTAAATCCCCTGATTCATTATTAGTGATAGTCAAATATAGGAGGAGGGGAAGACCTGGTTGAGGAGGCATGAGCACCGAAGGTCGGGTGAGTTATCTTTTGATCTGGTCACAGGCTTCTTGTCATGACTCGTTTAAAACTTTGGTTGACTCCTTCCTGATAAGTTTGAAAATGAGCTCGCAGATAAAAGTTAGTTGGCTAATGAATTGCCTGATGTATTGGATCTTACTCAGGAATCATCGTACTTTTTTCTCCATCTGGGGAGATTTCATCTCGAGTATGATGATTAGTTTGGAGGGGTCTTCTTTAATCCCTTTCTCATTGGTTGTGAATCCAAATATTTTTCCTTTTGTGATGCAGAAGATACACTTCTGTGGGTTAAGTCGCAGCTAGTACTATCGTAGTTGCTCAAAGAATTTCCCCGGGGCAAGGATGTAATCTTCTTGAGTCTTGGACTTGATGATCATGTCGTCAATATAAACCTCGACTTCTTTGTGGATGAGGTCATGAAGGATGATTTTGGTGCCGCTTTGATAAGTAGCCCAGACATTCTTGATCCCAAATAGCATGGCTGTGTAGTTGGAATTTCCCCATGGGGTGATAAAGGTAGTTTTCTCCTAGTGGTCAAGGTGAATTTCAATCTAGTTATAGATGGTTATCGAAAAATGACTTGAGGGCATGGCTGGCCGTGTTTTCTACGATCATATCGATGTTAGGAAGAGGGTAATGTCCTTCGGGTATGCCTTGTTTAGATCCTAATAGTTGACGCACATGCGAACTTTTCCTCCCAATTTTGGAATGGGGATGATATTTGCAAGCCATGTAAGGTATTCGACTACGCGAGTGAATCCCACATTCAACTGTTTGACTATTTCTTTGACCTGGAGGGACCATTCTATTCGAAGCTTCCTCAATTTTTGCTTTACAAGCTTCTCTCTAGGAAGGTAAGAATCTAACGCTGAGCTGTTTGTAGATCAATACCGAGCATGTCATCACAGGACCATACAAAAACCTTCACGAATTCTCTTAAAAGATTTTTGAATTTTTGTCACTCATGCTCATTGAGGGTGGATCCAATCCTAATATCGTATAGATGGGTACTAGAACCGAGATTAATAACAATAGTCTCATCATCATTAGTTTCAATGTGTTTATGTTGTTTATTGTTTCCTTATTGAGATCGGGTAAGAATTGTTCATTTACTAAATCATGATCATCAAAAGTTCGATTATAATCAATGCAATTAATGTAAGGAATAAAAAGATACTCAAAATCCTCGTTTATTTTATTATCAAGTAATATAATAGTTAGAACCTCATCAAAAGTGTCCTCGTTCATAATGATATCAAAAATAGGAGAAACTGTAACAAGTTCGGGGATTTCTTACATAGGGTGGATAGTAGGGCTTAGATGGGCCTGAGCAAGCTGGATTGAAATGGAATGCCAATTAAAGAGAGTTATTTCAGTAATGATGATCTTCGTAGATGGATTAGATAATGCGACCTCTTGGTGAATCATGCAAAGAATTGTCCCCAGTGTCTGTAGGTTGAATAACTCCTTGGTGTCATTGTTATCAGAATTTCTTGTGCTTTCCATGGTCTTGTCAGTCTGAGGTTCCACTTCATGCTTCAATTCCTGATCCCAGACAATATCATCTTGGAAAATGATCTATGTCCCCTAATTTATCTTTTTATCGGCAGGGTCATACCATTGTTCAGAGAATCCACAAAAGGGAAGTCCTTGTCCTCTTTGATAAACCTTCCATTCATTGAGTCTCCTAAGATGGTCTTCCTGTCTTTTAAATTTTTTTTCTAGCGTGGTTAACGGATTGCTTTGAGTTCTACTGGTGAGGGTCGGTAGGCTAGGCCATATGGGGGAAATGTTTCTGTTAGGACTATTAGCTCATGGATCTCGTACTGGAGTCATCTTAGCTCCATCCTAGGCTTGCAATTTCATATTCTTGAACATCTGGATTACGTTGATGTTCCATGAGGACCATGTTTTGGACAAATCCGATCTTTAAAATTATTTCCTACTGGGACAAAAACTGGATCGATTTTGAAATCGAAGAGGAAAATGTCATTCGTCCCATGTTGAATTTCCAATCTTTAGTTGCTAGTTCTGGCACCGTCTGAACTGTCGTTGTGCCCAAGGTTGGTGATAACCTGACCATTATCAATGAATTTTAGTTTTCGATAGAGAGAGGAAGATACTCATCGGATGCTGTGGAGCTATGGGTGGCCAGGGAGTAGATTGGAACAAGCAGGTATATCGATGACTCAGAACATTGACAGAGGGTGGATAAGTCCATCCCCTAGTGTAAGTTTTATGGAACCCATTACTTCTCGATGGGTGTTGTTATAGGCATGCACAACGATGGATGTGGGAGTCAGATTGCTGGCTTTTAATACCAGGAAATTGAAAGTTCTGAGTCGACAGACATTAAAAGTGGATTCATTATCTACAAGTGCTAAAGGCACTATCGTCCCCAAAACATAGACAATGATTTTGAGGGCATAATTATGACCATGGCCAAATTTTAGGATTTCTTCTTCTAAGAAGGAGAGTAGTCTAGTAGAGGTTAGGGATCTAACTATATTTACTGCTTCTCCGAGAGTGGTAGAGGTAGGAATTATGGGTCCTATGAGGAGTTTAATCTGAGCATTTTGGTGTAGCTAAAAGGACATGAAGAGTCCGCCCAAGTTGATTTTAGCCTAGGTTTTTTTGAGTTGTTTGAGAATCTTGCTTTCCTCAACTACCATTTTTGGCATTAGGGGCTCCTCAGCAACCCCCTTTCCTTTATCTGCTCCAGGTGAATGGGGAATCTAATCCTTATAATATCACCAGATCGGGTAATGTGGTTAACAGAGGTGGAAAAGAACAGGAACCTTGTGACTTCATATACTTCGGGCTGAATGGACACTTTGTTGACTTCCCCCAATAATTCTTAGAAAGAGACCATTCCACACAAAGTGGTAATTGAACTAACTTCTCCGTAGTTTGATTCATCATTTGATTTATCAAAGTCATCCTTCCATATGGTAGCGGTGATATCCTATTGCTAAAAGTAGTCGATGCATTTCATAGAATCTTCATCATATAACTCTTACCACTCAATGGGTAAGAAATATTAGGGACCACACATCCCTAGAGTTTCAAAGTTGTGAACCACTCGAGGATGATGCCCTTTTTTGGTGTAACATATCTCATATGGTCGGTATGACATCATCCAAGTTAATTTCTTCTATGGGTACCCATTCATCAGATTCCTGAGCTCACTTCGAGGATTCCATAAATAGGCCATTGGACCTTTCATAGTTGATGGTCATTTTTATGGGTGGTTTCAACCCAAACCTTCGGA
The DNA here is from genome assembly GCA_949130495.1 of Sambucus nigra. Lineage (NCBI taxonomy): Eukaryota > Viridiplantae > Streptophyta > Magnoliopsida > Dipsacales > Adoxaceae > Sambucus > Sambucus nigra. Next base: position 359,498,617 of record OX422208.1, read on the forward strand.
GTTGATACATAACTGCAGATAATTCAATGCTTCCCTCCTTTGATCAGGTGCAGATGATAATACAAACTCGTGTGAGGAGCGATAGAGATGGATGAGTGAAGTTCATGGGATATAGGAGAAATGATGGGCAAACCTTGAGAGGTTTGGATGAGATTATAGAGGGGTCAAACTCTGGGTTGTTAGTCTTGATAGAGCACTAAGCCAGTATGACCATCAAATATGGTTGAACATTTTAAACCTGGTTTGCATTCTCCATGAATAACTTATGGAGGTAAATCTCAAACTAAATGGAAGTGGTAGAGGAAGCAGTAGAGCTTTAGGGGTTTTGACAAAAGATCAAAGACAATAGGGAGCCAGGCCAAAATACGTGTATGCAATCAACCTGACAGGGAAAAAATGATTTTGGTTTATTTTTGGAGTTAAACGGAGTATTTGTGTTAAAAGAAGGGGGAAATATATTTTTGGTACTTTTATTTTTTAAAAGAAGGAAAAAAGTAAATCCTCAACATGATTATTATTATTATTGGGTTACACTTGTATTATGTTTGCCTAAATGAAAAAAATGATGGACAGGACCCGATCTAGGGGATAAGATAGGGTATAAGATGTAAGATGGAGTTTGGCTTGTTTCCAGGCTATCGAAAAGGGTCCTATTTTTTAAAACTGGGTGAACTTGTACAAAATTTTGGGCGGTATTATGACCCAAAAATTTGACATAGTTTTGTATTATAATTGACAATCTAGATATGAGTGTCATATGATAGATTCCTATATAAGTTTTATGTATTTGGTGGGTTATTGGAAGGGTTCCCCACTTTATCACGACTTCCACGATATAACTCATTCCTATAAGGGCATTCATTCATTGGTACGTGTGGACAAGCCATTTGATATACGTGAGTGTACATGAATTGACTCACGATATACGTCATGGAGATAGCATGTGTGAGAGCGAATTCGATATACTCGACATACGTGAATGATTTCCCTGCTATATACCTCCCATCGTGAGTTCGGCCAAGTGATACAATGCGAAGGGAACCATTCGATAGACATCAAAGTTACGAGGCCGATAGAAGGTGAGAGTAATATTGCTTAGGTTAACTGCGCTTCGCAAAATCGACACCGAACATGAAGTGACCCCTAGTATGGGAAAAACATTAGTCAATATTTTCGTGATTACGTGATGTGGTGTGCAAAAATGCTTGAATCTTGATTAGTATCTTATGGATATTTTTTTTTGTTTTTATATGTTAAGTAAAGGGAGTACTACCACTATGAGGGAGAATATACAAATAGCATGAGATAAGACGGATAATCATGGAAAGGAAAGTTAGCATGGAGCGTGAAAATTATACAAATCATGGTGAGCGAGTGTAAAATATGTGAAGATACAAGTGAGTGAGATATTTATAAGGAGAGAGAGTGACATGAGAGTAAGTTGTGTGAAAAAGTATGTGAATATATACAAGTGAAAGTGTATGTTAGTGAGACTAAGCATTTATAATCTACAAGTAGTGTATGAGACGTGTAAGGGAGCATGGAGATATATATAAATGAAAAAACTAAAGGCGTGTGCAAGTGAAGCTAAGCATGGATAATCTACGAGTTGTGTGTGAATATAGTAAAAGTGAGACTATATAAGAGTGTGAGTGTGTGGTGTGAGCATTGACAATATATACATGTGAGCATAGGGTGAAATATGGTAAGCATCTACAACTGAGTAACAATTAATACATACATGAGGAGAGAGCATGGTAGAGATAAAAATGACACAAATATGCAAGATATAAGCATAGTAGTAAGGAGAAGATACAAGTGGAGGCATATGTGTAAGGAAAAAATTTCTAATTGAGTCCATTATATGTTTATTTGACTTATTCCTGGAATAAAACATGATTGAGTCACAAGTAGATTTTTGATTTGTCAAGATCCCACACATACTATGATGTATTAAAGTTAATTGAAGGCAAGGAGGCGAAGCTTCAAGGAAATTATCATGCTGTTGTTTATTGGTGCACGTTTCAAGTCTTCATTGCATTCTGAGATCACTCAGGTATGAATGTGTAATGTTAATGAAACTAAGAAAATGTTTTAAAATGATTGAGGATGTTATTTTATTATAGAAATAATTTTAAAATGTTTTTAAAATGTTTTTAAAGTGTTTTAAATTGTTTAAGCTTCGTTTATCCTAATACAAATATGGTTTAGAGTTGTGTAAAAAACAAACTCTTCATTTTTAGACGTTTAAGAGAGATTAACAGTCGTTCAATATAGATTGCTATGTCGTTCAAATGACATATGCATTTCATTCGAGCAACATTCTTAAGTCGTTCGAATGAGCCACTGCCTCAACTTTTCTATATAAGGCCTGTTTCACTCATAATTTCATAGGTGTGTAGTGCAGAAAGTTAGTTTACATTCAGTATGTTTTATGCACAAGTTTTCTATGGTTTTTTAAAGTCTAAAACATCCTTAGAGTTATAAATATCCGAGATTTCATTATCATATGCAATAACGATCTTTGTTTTTCATCATAGTGGTCCTGGTTTACACTTGAACATCACTGGGTCTTATGAAAAGAAGCGAAGGAGTTTGTGTTCCGATTCCATAGACTTTCCAAGATACATTGGTGGACATCGAGGTATTCATGAAGGCGAATGTTGTGGACAAGTATCTCGAAAGGATTCAAATGGGCACTATGGAAGATTGGTTAAATATCATAGGAACATTAAGTCTCGTATGGGATCGAGTCGTTGCGTAAGACTAATGTTTATCCTTTGTAAATACATATCATAGTGATTGTTCGGCTAAGGCCATCTGAGGATTTTTACCTTTGTGGTTTCATTGTACATTCGGCATTGTGAGGATTCTTTCCTTACTTTACTTGCTTTAATCACTGGAAGTGTGTTTAGGATTAATCGAGATAAAATTTGGTTAAGTTGAAATTGGTTCACAACTTAGTGCATATAAAAGTTTGAAAATGTGTTTTTCAAAAAGAAAAAGTGTTTCATTATCCTTAAAGCAAAGTTGATTTGAAAAATAAGGGGCCTAAAAATTGGTATCAGAGGTAGAAACCTTTTTTTTTTTATTTTGTTGATCCCTTTTGCTTTTATGTATGAATTTTAAAAATTATGACAGTTTTCGTACTCTTGTTTTTAATGGCACTAACTATGCTCATTGGAAAATGTGAATGCGAAGTGCTTTGAAATTTGCAGTTACTCACAAGGGCACTCGCACGGTTAGAGCGTCTAAGTTAAAAAACCTCACTACACAATTTGAGAAGACTAAGATGTGAGAGAGTGAGTAATTTTATGAGTTTAATGCTAGGTTGTCCAACATTTTCAACTCACCGTTTAACTTAGAAAAGCAGATACCCGATAACCGTGTCATAACGAAAATATTAAGATCATTGCCAAAAAGGTTTGATGCAAAAGTGGTAGTGTTAAACTCCTTAGGTATGCTTGAGTTGATGAAACTTAAAGATATTGTAGGTGAATTGCAAACCTAAGAACTTGATATGTTTACCGCCAAGTAAGAGACAAAGAAAGAAAAGGTCATTGCTTTGAATGCTGGAAGGAGGAGACTAAAGTTTAGGATGATTATTTCTGATTCCGATTTTGGTGATGTCGCATTGTTGGAAAACAAGTTCCAGAAGTTTCCTAAATTCTAAAAGAAATCGAAAGATGACAAAAGATTTGAGAAATTCAAGAACAACAAGGTAGATTACACCCCTAAGGATAAGAGTGATAAAGTTAAGAGGGATGAGGCGGATAAGTGTTTTGGGTGTGAGGGGTTTGGTCACAAGGTTGCCGAGTGTCCCACTAGGCTTAATAAGGATGGCAAGAAATCAAAATCGATAACATATAATGCCACCTTAAGTGATAGTGAACCGAAAGAGGGAGAGAGTTCCCCCATTGAGCGTAACATTGTTGCGTTCATGGCATGTCATGTGAGGGACAATGATAAATCTTCCCATGAAGATTCTCATATGCATGACACTTTTAAGGCCGTTGAATCCCATGTGAGTAAGGGTGAATTTAGTGATGATGAGGAGATCGATGTAAGAGAGCTGCAAGTTGCCTTTAAAGAGTTGTATGATGAAGCGATAAAGGTGAAAAAGGCAAACTCTAAATTTCAAAATAGGTTGAATGAGCGTGTCGTTGAGAATATTGATGTTTGATTAAATATCTTATGGCACGGCAGAAGAAGCTTCGGGAGAAGCTAGAATATGTTGAGAAAGAAAGAGATAGCCTTCATGGTTAGATGGAGGCTGCAAAAAAGGAGGTGCTAGAGTTTGAGGAGTCTAGGCGTGTGCTTAAGTCTAGAATTAGTGAGTTAAAGGAGAAATTAAAAGACTCGAGTAAGGTGAAGTTGATTTGGAATCTATATCGGAGAAGTTGGATAGGATGTTAGGTACCGTCAAAGTTAAGAGAGATAGGTTTGGTATAGGCTACAGTGATAGAGTTGTTACCATTCCCGAATACCATTCGTTTGAGAGAGCCGACTAGGAATGTGAGGAGAGGTTAACATTTTGGTAATCATTACCGCCGAGTTTACACTTGTTCCCATTACGGTAGGAAAGGTCCCCTAAGACTTTTTTTCTATGACCTTAGGAATGCTCCTAGGAAGTTTAGGAGTAAAGTCGTTTCGGTTCCCAAAAACCCCCATGTGTAATTTCGTACCTACTTAGGTTAGTAAATCGGACTTAGAGGCTTTAGGACTAAAACTTTATGGTTCTCATTTGATTTCACTTGATTCTTCCCATATTAAATTTAAAGGATGACTGCGTTTCCATGTTTGTCATATGCTAGTCTTTGTATCATGATTTATGTATTTCTAGTTCTATGATATGTATGTCATTTTGTATTATATTTTTCATTTATTTACTCTTATTTGAAAAATACAAAAAGATTTGGCTTTTGATAAAAAATTTCAAAAAATACAGAAATATATTTGGTTTTAAATATTTTTGTGAACAATACAAAAAGATTCTATTTTTCGAGTCAAAAATATTTTTGAAAAACACAAATATTTTCGATTTATTTTTTTTGTCATGATCTATTCATGTTTAATATAACATATTAGTGTGCTTGGACCCCCGTTACTTCATTATCCATGTGTCCAGGACATTTGGTCAGAAGTTTTGCTACGTTGAATGATCTTAACCATTGTTTATATGGGGTTGTTTTGAAGTTGATATGCATTTAGATTCGACTTTGTTTATATGCCATAATTGCACACATGCATGAGTTTATATGAATGTTTGACATATCATGCATATTTTAGTTTGGTGTATCTAAATTTTGTCATCTATGCGTAATAAGACTTAGGAGGACGTGTGCATGTAAGAGCCGTTTGAATCAAACCTAAAAAAGTGTGACATTAATAAAAGTAGACAAGGTCCATAGAGTTTGAAAAGAGCTAAAAAAAATTCAGATTTGGATTCTACACGAAAAAATTGAGTCAGGTAAGTGTTTTGAGTTTTTTGTCAACTCTCATTCAAATGCACTTAAAAATAAGATCTAAACATTCCAAATTGGCTCTTCTCATTCCACTTGTTTTTGCCTCTTTGGATTTCATTTTTTGCCTCTCTTTTTCATCTCCCTTTTCAAGGGGGAAGTATGTAATACCCCGTAATTTTAAGGGCTTTATTTATGAATATGGTATATAATTTTAATAATTAGGATATTATTATTATATTTATTTTTATTTGAAATGAATCGAATATTTAAATTCTAATTTAATTTGCTTTTGGACATTTTGTAATGGTTTAAATATGGAAAGTTAATAATTTTGAATTAAAGGGAAATATAGTAATATGCGTTAGCTTAGGCACCAAGCTAGGGTTTGAGAGAGGGGTTATATAAGGAATATTATCGGTGATTATAAGTAAAGGGAGATGAAAAAGAGAGGCCAAAAAAGAAATCCAAAGAAGCAAAAATGAGTGGAATGAGAAGAGCCAATTTGGAATGTTTACATCTTTTTGTTGAGTGCCTTTGATTGAGATTTAAGAAAAACTCAAAACATATACATGATTAAATTTTTTGTCTAGAATCCAAATTTGAAGTCATATTGGTGATTTGAATAACTTTTTGGATCTAAATTTTCTTGGATTTTAAAACAGGACTATTTGGGGTTATCTCGTGTTGGAGCTCGAACGTGATTGGATTATTTTCGCGAGAGGAACGTGATGGTGCGATCAGATTTTGATGCTAATTTTTATATGATGATTCATGCGATGATTTTGAGGTATGGGGTATTACACAATATGCTCCTTTAAATCTCGTGAGTTTATTTCGTTGATTTCATGTTTAATTGAACTCATATTTGAATTGATAAATTCTTTGAAATCTGAAACAGTAATTGTTGGAATTATTTTGATTCATGCGGTATTATTCATCTTGTTGTTGAGAAAGTTTTCATGAGATTTTAATATGGCATGGAGGTTGGACGCCCGCCAAAATTCCTACTTCTTGGGCTATGTCTTGATTAAGCATATGCAGATGAGGTGAGGCCTGGTGACCCATTGATGTGTCGTTGAGAAATTTATTGATAAATGCTTTGAGATTCGCATCTTTTATTTGAATATTCGTACTAATGTTGTTATGCTTTATTCGTCGCTAATATATATTTGTTGAGCATCTTTCCTTTCATATTGTGTACTTCCCCATATTTTCTTTTAGTTGGCAAGTTAGCGTGGATTTGAGCGCTATGGACTAATTGGGATGATTTTAGCTTGGATATTTTGGGAAGAATTTTTAATACAAGATGATAAGAGTTATATTTATTTATTTTGATGTATAGAGCATTGGATATTTACTTTTTCTATATTTATTCGAGAGATTTTTGTTGTATTAATTTGGAGATTGAGATTAGTGATTTCTCTTGTTTTATTGTGGGAATTATTTAGAGGCTCTATACCTTGTTACTTGTGGATTTGATTAGTTTTATCGTAGTATCACGCAACGTGTCTCTTTTCGGGCGTGCGGGGTGTTACAAATGGTGAGAGTTTGGATTGATATGTAAATAGGTTTACACCACGAATCCTAGTGTTGAAACATTGCATCATGATGCTATTGTTTGTACAATCGTCAAAATTATGGATTGGTGTGAATGTAGATTGATTAGATCATTAAGCTCATTATATTAATTACCACGTTTGGCTAAAACAGTTGTTTGATGACATTTTGCTATTAGTTAGAGATTCTCAAACGTTTGAGTGTGTTGGAGTTATGATTCATTTGTTGTAGTTCACACACATTCACTCCATATCCATATTTGAGCACATTGATTCTATCTAAGCATGATACTCACATTGTTTTACTTGTTTTAGTTTTTTTTATTTAAGTCTGTTTTGCTATTTTCTGCTCTTTACACTTAATTGTTTTCAGGAAATTTTTTTAGTGGGTAAAACTGCACGTTTTTTAACAGTGGAAATGGCATTATTTGAATGTCATTAAAATGACATAGTGGGTTCGTTCGAGTGACATATAGATGTCACGCGAAGTATGATTTAAGAGAGATTCAAGCGACATATATTATGAGGGGCCGATTTGTCAGTTATGGTCACGAGAAGGTCGCGTAAAGATCACGAGATAGGTTGCTGCGAGATGCTACTGGAATACTTTTTTTTGCTCGTTTGATGTCTGGTTTGAGCGAATTGCTCATGTTGTTCTAAAAACATTGTAGTATCGTTTGAGTGACCTACTAAAGATTTTTGTTTCTTCTATTTTAGTACCTACTGGTTTCATATGATGAATTTCTTCTATTTGTGGTACTTCTGGGTAGTTTACGTAGTTCACTTTGATAAATTTAATTTTTACTCCATTGTGTTTGTTTAACCAAATCTGTTTAGTTTCAGGATTCTCACATGTGACTGTTTTGTTTGCTAGCTATGGATTTGATATGTTTATTTTTATCATTATTATCTTGTTGTTTCACTTTTATCTAGATATAATTCATTGAGTGTCTGATTCTAGATTTGTTTATCTTTTCATCGGTTGTCTATTCGCGACATACAGGGGGATAGATGTATGTGATGTAGGGGATATTTTGTTTGTTGAGCATATCGTTTATTATTGCATTAAAAATTAATATCATATGATTTCATGCTTATATTTTGGAATTAATTACTTTGCACAAATTGGTATCCTGATTTCAATATTTGTTTTCAAAGTTGATATCAAATTTCCTCACATGTTTAACTAATGGTTTTATTTTGATTTTAGAAATTGGTATTAATAGTACATATTGGTATCATAATGTTTTGTATCATTTTTTCCTCCATACTTTGTCTGTTTCATGTGTGTAAGTATGCTTAAAAAGATTCGAGATTTCAATTCTATAGCAAATTCGGACAGTTCATGCTTGCCGGACCATCATTTACTAGCCTTGCCCTATAATTTTTTATTTTAGGTTTTATGGGATGGAATTTAGGTGTCATTTACGACTTGACAAACTGGCTTAGGCATTTCACTGTTGGTTTTGTCCCGGAATAGTCAAATGGGAGATTTGTAAGGATAAAATTTCTAATTAAGTCCATTGTATGTTTATTTGACTTATTCCCGAAAAAAACATGTTTGAGTCATAGGTTGATTTTTGATTTATCACGATCCCACACAGACTATGACATATTAAAGTTTATTGAAGACATAGCGATGAAGCTTCAAGGAAATTATCATGCCATTGTTTATTGGTGCACGTTTCAAGTCTTCATTGCATTCCAAGATCACTTAAGTATGAATAAGTAATGTTAATGAAACTCAAAAAATGTTTTTTAAATGATTAAGGATGTTATTTTGTTATAGAAATAATTTTCAATGGTTTAAACTTCGTTTATTCATGCGAGATTGCTATGTCGTTCAAACGATATATTCATTTCATTCGAGTGACGAGCTTAAGTCGTTCGAATGAGCCACCGCTTCAACTTTTGTCTATAAGGCATGTTTCACTCAGCATTTTGTAGGTGTGTAGTCCAAAAAATTAGTTCATATCCAGTACGTTTTGTGCACAAGTTTTCTAAGCTTTTCTAATGTCTAAAAAATTCGTACAGTTTCAAATATCCGAGCTTTCATTATCATATGAAATAGTGATCTTTGTTTTTCACCATAGTGGTTTGTTTTAGACTTGAACATCATTGGGTTTTACTGAGAAGAAGCAAAGAATGTCGTGTTCTGATTCTGTTAACTTTCCAAGATTCATCGGTGGACATTGAGGCATTCGTAGAGGCGAATGTTGGGGATAGGTATCGCGGAAGGATTCACATAGGAACTATGGAGGAGTGGCTGAAGATCGAAAGAGCGCCAAGTCTCATGGGGGATCGAGTCGTTGAGTAAGACTACCATATATCCTTTGTAAATCCATATCATAGTGATTGTCTAGCTTGGGCCGTTAGAGGTTTTATCCTTTTTTGGTTTCCTCATACATTCGGCGTTGTGAGAATTATTTCCTTACTTTACTTGCTTTAATCACTAGATGTATGTTTTGGATTAATCAAGATAAAATTTGGTTAAGTAAAAATTGGTTCACAATTTGGTGCATATAAAAGTTTGAAAAGGAGTTTTTCCAAAAGAGAGAGTGTTTCATCATTATTAAAGCAAGGATGACTTGAAAAATAAGGGGACTACAATATGTACGCATGTATAAAAGTAGGCGAGTAAGGAAGCCACACCAATGCGAAAATAGAGTATCGTCCTCTAAATAATATACCCAGCGAAGTCGCCACTGTGGCCATCCTAGTCGAATTCCTCCAGCTTGGGCTGACCCCAAAATCGAGACAGTAGAGGAAATGACCCCCTCTCTTCCCCTTCCATACATGTATGGGTGATTTAAGGATTTGGAGGTCTTCCTTTCGCCACTCGTATTGGCGTCTTCGCATTCTGCCTGCCGCCTCAGATATAAAATTACCCATCGTGAGAAGGGGATAACATGATGGAATGGAGTCACCAACCTATTTAGCTCAAAACAGGAAAACAGAATGTGACCGTCTAGGGAGAACGACATCAAAGACATACTTATGCATATGAAACCAAGTGATTCGAAGGTTTGGGGAATAAGTTACAGAATGGGAAGGTGTTAGGCACCCAATCCTCCCTTTCGGTCTCTCATGGGGTATGTTGATCTTCTCATTTTTCTCCAAAGAGTGATGTGTGAGTACATGCATGTAATATAAAATAACGGGAGAAGGGAATCCTCCGGCTCATATAATGGAAGGGACAAAGAGAACTCATCCCTAGGAGTGTACCCAGATATAATCATAAACATGTGATGTGAGTGTTTCTCATATCACGAGTTGCTATGGAAAGGAAAATATACATGTCAGAAGAGACACAAATATGCATGAGTTCAAGGCTCACAAAATAGATATACTAGAATATAAAAGGCATATAAATGGAAAAGGGAGGACTCAAATCCCGTGATTGGCCAAGGATGTCTACGTAGACCAAGGGGAATCAAAGTCCACATAGTTTGAATATATTGTAAGGGTGAGGTTCAACTAATAAACCCAAATTTAATAATAATCTTTAAATGCATTGAGAAAAATGTGTTCAAGTGTGAAAGTGTGAGAAAATTAGGAAATCTTACTTTTGAAATTTATAGGTACACCTTCTTTTTGGTCTTTTTTGAGTTTTTATGAAAATAAGTTGTGTGAAATACTGATAATAAAAGTGGATGTTAATTGATGTGAGATAACGAAACAATACTAAAATACATCACAAAAAGAGAATAAAGTGAATAATAACACCAAATGAATAAACTATAAAAGAGATAAGTGTGGACCTCCTAGAAGACTTTTGTTGCTGAATTTGGGAGATATGTAGGTTGATTTCATAATGGTATAAGAGTTGTATAGTAGGATGAGGTAAGTGAACAAAAGTGGTATCAAAATGAAGGGAGTTAATATAGGAAAAGAGGGTCTTTATGATAATGACGACACTTAGATTTCGAGAGAATGTTGGCTGACTGCTGCAAAGGACCTCCTCCAGGAGTGAGGTTATGGACTCCTTAAATAGTGCACTTTAGAGTTGGGGGTGATGATTAGCAGGCCCCCTAGCCTGCCTATAAGCATAGTGCCTTCTTTGTTGACCAAGGAAACTACACCCAACTGATCGGGATGGGGTGTTAGGTGCCTATAGGTAGTACGTAACAAATTTTTTTGAGAAAAATAAGCATAAAATGCAAACCGTAAGTCCGAATCATGGATAGTCAGGACCATTGGAAAGTGAATTCAGATCCCTTCAATAATCCAATGAGACAATCTCAGGTTCGGGATTGACCAAAGTAAAATGAGGCTTGGAAGCACCCGATGGTCTCTCGATAGGAGTTTTCCAAGTAAAATGGGTCGTTCGTGAAAATCGTGAGGCCAATTCGCACACATCATGGACTGTTGGAAAGGAAATTCAAACCCCTTAGATATTTCATTGAGATTTGCTCAGTTTAAAGAGATAATCAAGGTCTAACAGGGTTCGAAAGTGCTCGGTGTCCTTTTAGAGTAGAAAGGGTCGTTCATGTGAACCCTGACGCCGACCTTCACACAACATGAAGCTTTGGAAAGGGGGTTCCCAGCTCTTTAGAAAGGGTCGTTCGTGCAAACTGTGAGACTATTTCGTGAACGACATAGACAATTGGAAAGGGTATTTAGATCCCCCCAAGGTTTCATTGAGCTTCAATCAGGTTAGAGAGCTAACTGGAGTCAAGCGGAGCTCAAAAACATTTAGTAGCCTCCATATCAGTACTTAGAGTACGACCTAGGGTTTATAGAGGTAGGAGGAGTGTTAGGGACATGAAAAGGTAGGTAGGGGTTACTAAGATGGGGTGTCTACACTATCAGTAAACATATTAAGTGCGTTTTATAATCCGGTATAGTATCAAATAAGTTAAGTTTGAGATTAAGAAATACATAAGACGTTACTAAAAATCGATTACCAATGACTTTTATTTCACCAAGTAGGTATTGTAGGCCTTATGTGGCGAATCATGTTATACACTATATAACTTCGCAAAAAGGACCTCATTATTTGAGTAATTATGAGACGATTAAATTGGAGTGCAATTGTATTTGTTTAGTGGAATTAATTATATTTAAAATGTAAAGAAAGTATATTATAGGGTGTAATATGGGATTTTCATATTTTCGTTTGAAAGCCAATTTATTAGTTTTGGGTCCCTAGTATAGTCCATTACCCAAGTAGTAGGTTCAAGTTATTTAGAACCCTAATTTTCCCGATCCCACTTCATGTACCTATTTGTATAAATTAATGGAAGGGATTTACGGTGGATGGAAAATTCTATAGGGTAAGCTAGGGAGAGAAAAAACACTATTTACATTTTTGTCAAGGGATGAGTAAAGAGAAAGTGGTTCTCTCATATTTCACCAAGTTTTCATCACTAGGTGTTCTCACACACAAGGCTTAGTTTGGAGGGATAATATAATAAGGGATTCAAGTCATTCAGAGCATTCTAGAATGTATTTGGATAAGGAAGAAAAGCATCCCCATCATCTTTTTATTAAATATTACTCCTCATTCGGATCACCTATAAGCTTCGTAAAGGTATCATGATCCGAAGCCTATATCCATTATCTGAATCTAGTTATTTTTGTTTACTTTTTGAATCCTGATGAAGCGCATTTATTAAGTTATCACCCAACTAATAAAGATGCATTATTAGGAAAGCGTCTCATATATGCCTCCGAAAAATTGGCTACAAGGATTCAACACTCTTAATACCTTTAAAAATAGTGCTACATTCTCAAATATGTAATGTACTTATTATACATAAAAAAAATACGACATGTTTAAGATCCCTATATGATTCAGATAATATGGTGTAATATCAAATGGTGTTCCCCAAGTCCTCACGTCAATTTAATTAAACTTAACCACTTTACTAGACATTCCCCTCAAATGGTATATTCCATCATCCCAGGCAAACATACTAATGTAGAGACATAGAGAACCCTCTTTATGACATAGGATGAGGTCAACAAAGGCATGCATATTACTAAAAGATCTTGGTGTCTCACACAACAATGAATCATGGAACCATATATCAATTACACTTTTGATTAGCACAACTCACATGATATGACATGTAGTCTATGGAGTTACCCATAAATATGGATATTTTCGCTATGATAAAATAAAAATTAAACTTCTTACTAATCTAAGTCTAGTTTTTATCAAAAGACTAATTTGAGTTTCAACTTAGTCACCCTCTATGTGCCTGCCTAAAATGTCATTACAAGCTACACAGAGTTGTAGAAATACTATATGATTAACTTATGCATAAGATCCCATCTTAGTTTTAACTAAGTAAACATATAACATAAATTGTTTAAGTATATATATTACTACCCATTTAGGGACAAAAAATATAATTCCCTAAACTCTTTTATCTAAGCACCAAAGACACAAATGTCTTATTTTACTTGTCATTTCATCAATAAAGTGAATCACCTATATAAGTGAATCGACTCAAGTGTATATATTTATATACTATGTGTAAACAACAATGATTATTCCTAATAACATATTTAAAGAACGTATAAACCAATAGTGTTAATCATAAAAAGTGTCACAACATATCAAATCCCATATATTCTCATACTTCATATAAGAAAAGGGATTCCTATTAAGAAGTATGCTATATCTCAATACCGGGAAACTAATTAGCATTGTAAATATATGTTAGAATAATTTATTAGTGTGCAAGTCTATTCTAAATGCAAGCACACGGAATATTTATGACACTTGAGATCCTTTGCACACTCTTGGGTGGATGTGTTATCGCAACGATGAAGTATAACATTCTCTATATGGCTAAGATAGTTGAAATCCTCATCATACTGTCTACCACATGAACATCTAGACGATGTCTTACAAAACTTACTCCTAAAGCTGTTATGAATGGTGAGTGAAAGCGTTTCCCCTCGAACCATACACTAAGCACATACTAAAGGTATCATGACAAAAATCCCTAACTCCCTACCAAAGTAAACCTCATGCCTTAGATGTATCACGAAGGAAATCCAAACAAATAATCCTCCCTATACACTTTGGTTGATTCGAGTCGGTTGTCTAGAACTATGGCGCCAAACACCCATAGCAGTCCTCGTTGTGGAGAGCGCAAAACCTATATGGTAAATCTCTTAAGTAGTCAAAGAACGCAAAGTGAAAAAGCGACGAACGCACCTAAAACCCTAGAAAATTAGAACCTGGAATGCTCTGATACCAACTGTGACACCCCGTAAATTTCATAAATAGATTCATCAGTTCTAATATAAAAATTACGAAAATAAAAAAACTTTTGGTAACATTCTTAGCGTAACAAAACTGAAAAAATAGGTAACTAAATACAGAACAAGATAACAACTACTGAAACAAATATAATATCTCTTATATCAATCTCTTCCATAAGAAAATAAAACCAACTCTAGAATATAAAATCATAACTATAAAATCCACCTTTGAATATAAGTACCATATGTATGCCCTCTAACTCGAGATAAATTAATCTATCTTGAGATAAGATAAAACTACAATGGCCTACTGAATCATAAGTGAAATACAAGAAGTGGATGAAATACACGGCTCGACTGCTACATCCTAGGAACGATATGTAAAATGTCGTTAGAGATACTCCTCTAATGTTTCAGCCTGATTCTACGACAGTAACAATAACCCAAGGCCTGTAAAAACAAACTCAACAACAACATAAACATCAAGTTTATAAAGAAAAGGAATTTAACTCAAGTTGGGCCACATTAATAATAATAATACACCTTCATCCCATTTTAACTGGATTTTAAGTCATTTAAGTTACCCAAACCAAACAAGATAAAATAGCACATGCGGTTCTACTTTGAGATATATATGTGAACCATGTGGATAAAGTTCATCTCTTAATTCATTATTCTTTACATTCTCATTTTTAAATTAATCCCTTATATTCAAAATCATTTATCTTATGATATTTTCTTACATTAAGAGCATCGTTCTAATTACTAAAAGTATCACTAATAGTCTCCAAGTACGATACAAAACACGCATCTCAAGTCTATACTTACTAAATAATATCATGCCACTAATACAGTATATACGGCTCTAGTATATTTCCTACGTAAATCCTGAGTCACATTTTCGCAGTTATACATCTCTAGTATAAAATATAGATCGGTAAGGCCCCTAGAATATCGCAAAACGTAATCCCATTAAGTAGAGAAAATACAATCTCTACGTTTAACATGAACATAGGTACGATCCCTAACAAGTGCAAGTAAATGCGCCAGGCTTGATCCTGCGAATAAAAGATGGAAGGCCTAACCCTATTACCTTCGAGAATCACTTGTGCATACTAGATATAGTTATAGACCATCCCAAATCTTTAACCTCAAAGCCATCAAAAAGGGCTATTAATACGCATTCCTGTCGTAACGTACGAAATCCGTACCCAAGGCTATACACTAGAGCTCTCCCATATATTCCCACCTAGGGATAGGAGTACATTGGTCGTAGGATTGGAGTAGATGACTAGAGTAAATCTTGTCTCTATCACTAAGTTACTAGTTAATTTCTTACATGCCTCATTAAAATCCTTCCTAGTACATCTTACCACTAGAAAACACACCACCTTGGTATGATTGCACATAAAGCAAGTAAACAAATATGACCCTACTCAAATTGGATTACACAGGAAGTCTCTTACCCTTATTAATTAATATTCACAGTAACTAAAATTGTATATAAATAAACCTCGCCCGAATACCCAAGGCTCTAAATTATAGATATCAACACCTAACTCATACAGTATCTCGTTTGCTATAGTAACCACCGTATATTAGGGTTTATATGAAAATTATAATAAACGGTTGATAATACCCAATTAAAAAAAGAGAAATTCTAGATGAACTGCCCAATATATCGCATTAGAACAAAATTTGTGTAGCTAGCACAAAATGAAAAGTGAACACACTTCTTTCTCCTTTTCGTTTGGACCACCATCTCCAATAAAAACAAAGAAAGAAAGACAAACTAATTTTCCCACATTAACTCTCTCTCTCTCTCTATGCTTTACACTTATACTTAAACCTAATTAACAATTTCCCTCTCTTAAGTTATGACTTATCTCTAACTTTATGTGTATACACACACATATAAAGAGAGAGAGAGAGAGAGAGAGTCACATGAATGGACTTCTTATCTATATGCTCTGGTACACATATAATTTTTTTAAATAGTAAAAAAATGAATTTGTTGTTGAAACTTCATGGATATGATCTCCATAGTGAGAAGATCATTTCCAAAAAAAAATTGTCAAAAATTTCAATCAGAAACTTGGTGAGATGATGTGATACACAAAATTGGTGTAAATATGCATTTTCAACCATTGAAACATTTGATGATCTTCTCACCAACTTTTTGATTGAATTTTTTGAGGAAAAAATGGAGATGATCTCCTCACTATGAAAATCATATCCAAGAAGTTTCATCAATTTTTTTGTACTATTTAAAAAAATGGTCCGCGTGGAGTCCACACCATAAGAGATCCGCACCTAAGACGACCTCTCTCTCTCTCTCTCTTAATATATATATATATATATAACAAAAAAACTATTTTTTTTAGTTTTTTAGGTTTAATCCTACTGTTAAAGTTTTGTTGGGCATTCATCTCATATATTTTTTAAAATGTATTGTTTCTAATAACCACACGAAACCACCCATAATGAATCTCTAACCGCCGTTTTGTATTTTTGCACAGAATGACACTTGTCCCATAATTGTTGCAATGACACGAACAACTAAAAATGTTAATGCATGAGAATGACGACAACTAAATTTTAAAAAATACGATTAAATGCTTAAGATCCATTTTTTATGAAAAACAATTTGTGTAAATAATCAAAACAGTTTTTTCTTTTGTATTGAAAATAATATATTAGATTATTTTTTATAAGATACGTGTAGGAGTTTTTTTTAATACAAAAACCAATTTCTAAATTAAATAGTTAAAACATTTTTTAACTTTAAAAGATTTTCTTAATTTCATAAAATAATAAAAAAAAGGTAAAAATGGTTTTTGAAAAAAAATATTTTCAGTTTTCAAAAGCTAAAAACCCATTAAAAATATTTCCCTTTGTATTAAAATAATAGTTTTTAAACCGTTGAAACATTTTTTTAACAGTGAAAAACATTTTATTTTCATGAAAAATAGTTTTTATATTTATTTAAAAGTAAATATTTTTTTATAAAACAGTTAAAATGCTTTTTTTTAAATTAAATAAATGTTTTGAAAGAATAAAAATATTTTTTATTTTAAAAAATACTGTACATAATTTATTACAGAAGAATAAAATAGTTTTTGTATTTATTGAATTTTTGTATATTAAATAGTTATAATGGTTTTTAACTTTAAAAGAGTTTCTTATTTTCATAAAAAACGTAAAAAAAACAATTTTTTTGAACTGTTTATATAATTAATGTAACAACCCAAGACTTTTGGAACAGTAATTATTTTATTTTGGGAGAAATAAATAATATTTTATTGGAGAATAATTCAATTGGCAATTGAGGTCCAATTTGGAGTCGTTAGAAAGTGCCTCGAATAGAAATTCTGAGGGTACCATCGTTTTCGGAAGGGTCAAGAAAGTCGAAATGACTGTACTTGGGGTCTATTTAGGTTCCGAAATAAATTAGGACCGTTTGACTCGAATTAAAGTCACCGAGTCATTTTAAGTGTGTATTATCATTTAAAGATGTGTATTTTGGGATTTAGGCTTATTAAGCCTACGGGATAATTAATTCTCTAAAGAGAGAAAGAGAAATAGAAGAAAGAAAGAAAGAAAGAAAGAAAGAAAGAAAGAAAGAGAGAAAGAAAGAAGAAAAGGAAGGAGATAGGAAAGAAAAAGAGGATTTTCGGGCCAATACGCGATTGCAAGGCGGATTCAGACCCTACGAACCCGAGGCCAGTGATTAAACTTGCTAAATAATTGTTGTGTATCAATTATTGCATGATTTGTGGATTGAATTTGAGGTTTTAGGTTTAAATTGACAAAACCTAAATTTTGGGAAAAACGAAATTAGTTTATATGTATTCTAGGATGAATATTAATGTTATATATGTGATTGGGTTGGATGAAAATGGTTGGAAGATGATAAAAATGATTTTTGGGTATTTTGGGTTAAGAATAAAACAACCCATTTCGTAGCTTGCTTCCCTTGCCGAATCGATTCTCCCCTACCGAATCGATTCGGTCTGTTGCAGATTGCCCAGGTCTTTAGGGACGAATCGATTCGCCCCTTGCGAATCGATTCGGTATGTAGCAGACTCCCAGGTCCTTTGGACCGAATCGATTCGGATGGGCCGAATCGATTCGCTTTTGGGAGCCGAATCGATTCGGATGGGCCGAATCGATTCGCAAACAGGGGATTTTGGAAATGTTTCTCTAGGAAGAATTTGATCCCGTTTCATCTAAATTCATCGATTGGGAACTTCTATGGGAGTTATTTGGAGTATGTTTTGGAGACTTTTAGATAGTTTCCCTTATAGGAAATGATAGGAGTCATATTGACTAAGTTTGAGGAATACCAATTAGATATTACGGTTTATTCTAAGTGGGGAAGCCCACCTTGATCGGGAGGTTATACTTGGAGATGATAAATTCAATTCATAGGAAAGAACGTGAATAATTTAGAGATACCGGATCTTAGGATCCAAATCCCAAATGGGATAACTTCAAAAAGGTTCATAAAATGAATTGAACCCTATTATGAATGGAAAATAATAAATGCTCTTTGATGTGCATATGGATATAGAAATATCCTTATTGATGATTGATTTGGGAGATATCTCACACAATGAGAAATGTTAATTGAGGTGCAATAGGATATAGAATATCCTTAACTTAAATAGAATTTAAAGACAATTCATACTAGAAGCGACATGAGAGCTTCCAGCGAGAATTAGTATAGCATATACTAAGTGGGGTCAATGTGTGAGTATTGACGATTGGTGTATCATGAGAGAGATATACTAAACAATGATGTTAATCAAATTTCGCTAAATAGCGTATAATGAATATGAAAATGATTGTTACAGGTATACCTTATATAATGGTATATCTTTATTATGTGGGATGTATGTATACCTTATATGATGGTTTATATACATGTTAAGCATACCCCCTCCTTGCTATCATTGGGAAGTTTCGTGCGCAGAGGGTGAGCATTCTGACTAGTAAAGCAGGATGTGGATATTCCCCAGGTCATAGTCGTCCTTTGTGGCCAGCAAATGACATTTATGATATATACATTTATTTATTTTGGGGGTGAGAGGTCGGGAGTATGTGACGCTCTCACTTGCCGATTAGGAACTATGACCGCTTCCCGAACGCCGTGTGCGTGAGTAGATCACGAGGTGGGTGTCGTTGAACCCCACCAGGTGGCCCCAGTTTGCTACGTATATGGGCTGCTGGAAGATGATAGCATGTGATCCTGCATCCTTCAAGTTATAGCTCGGTTGGATTGTTATTATTGCTTGTGTTTGTATTTGGGTGCCAAGGGCATAATGGACCTCAACGACCTACATTGCCAGGATTAGTGTATCGGGGGGGTTCCTTGTTTGGATTTCGCCTCGACGAGACGTCCCACGCACGAACCGCAGTGTAATGTTGGAACTTGGGGATAAGTTTAGTCCTTAATGCTCATAATTATTTATATATATATCACCTATCCCGACAATCGACAGTGCCATGAGTAGTGTAAAGGGGGGGTTCCTTGTTTGCATTTCGCTTCGGTGAGACGTCCCACGCATGAAACGCCGTGTACTGTTGAGAATCGGAAATATTAATTAATTAAAATTGGATAATAATCATTTGGGTTACATGTATCTTGCATTGAGGGCATAATGAGCCCCGAGGAACGATACGGTCAGGAGTAGTGTAACGGGGGGGTTCCTTGTTTGGATTTCGCTTCGGCGAGACGTCCCATGCACGAAACGCAGTGCCGTGTTGAGAATCGAGAGGAGTTTAGTCCTTAACTCTTGATGCTAATAACTCATCTATAATAATTATATATATGGTTTCATGCCTTATATGGGCATCACTAGAATATAAATTCTAGTAAATGAGATTGTTGATATATTGTGATGATGTGGACATGATTGGATCATGTAACTTTATATGTTCAACAAATGAACATTATAAAGATAATTATAACTATTACATTAAAGTTAATATTTATAAATTTTAATCACGGAAATAAATGTAGAATTGGGAGATAGGTTAGATGGTTTCACTTAAATACTTTATTTGGGTTTAAGTTAGAATCCTCTTACCTAGTAAGAATCGGACATCCTTTTGGAGACACGTGCATACGCTTAGTGCGCGCTTTAGAGGAGAGGTGAGTTGGATTTTTATGGAGTGTTCGATTCCAACTAAATCATGTAATAATGCATTTATAATTATTATGCATTTTAATGCACTTGCTATAAACTGTTTTTCAAAACTCGGGCTCTGACCCGTTTATATTTTCCTCCTCCATGTATATATTGTATTACTTCAGTTGTTCCTCCACAAGGACGCCTTTGATATTCCTCCATTCAGGATTTGTGGAGCTGTGGCAGTAGGGGACTGTTGCGGCACTTTGCTTTAGTCGATTCCTATCTATTGTACATCTAGATTAGGATTCAGTTGTATTGAGTTAGTATTCAAGTGTTGTAGATTAACACTTTCATATTTTATTTATCAGTTTATTGTATTGTCTGTTGCCCGACAGCATATTCGATTATTTCATTGTTGAGATTTTTGTTGTACAATGTATTGTACTCTTTCATATTATTGGAGCATGCACATTTCGCATCATAGTTAGATGTATGTTGTTGGTTGTGTGCATTATTGGTTTAGTTGTTGTTGTTAAAAATAAAAGTTTTAAATTTTTGGCGATTCGCACTTTATGATTTCGGGTAGTTAGCCTTATATTATAGTGTTTAGTTGTTGATGTTGAGACTGTACCATCTGAGATACCTGATTTATGTAGTATAGGGCTGGCCACCCGTTATTATTTGGAGCGGGTTGTCACAGGTGGTATCAGAGCATCAGGTTCTAGTGTCTTTAGGATCTGTGTGCGTTACTACGATCTTCCATAAGCGTTATTGATGTAGATCTTATTATTAGGACGATTACATTCATACGTCCATATCTTTCTGTGACTCGAAAATATTTGAAAGGTGTTCTGATACAATTA
Organism: Sambucus nigra; assembly: GCA_949130495.1. Classification (NCBI taxonomy): domain Eukaryota; kingdom Viridiplantae; phylum Streptophyta; class Magnoliopsida; order Dipsacales; family Adoxaceae; genus Sambucus; species Sambucus nigra. The sequence goes on from OX422208.1 coordinate 359,519,859, forward strand.
TTCTTATTTCAGATGCCACCGAAGGGAGGGCGTTCAGTCTGGGAAAATAAAGGGAATGTGCAACCCCAAATGCCTCAAAGGAACATGACTACGGATGATGTTGCCAAAATAGTGGCACAAGCAGTAACTGCTGTCGTTTCTAAGATGGCTCAGCATTCTGCCGCTCGAGCAGCCCCACCCCATTTAGGATTGTCCTTATGGGAGAGAGTGAAGGAAGATTTTAGTAAAGGGCATCCTCCCGAGTTTGCGGGGGAGTTGATGCGATGGTTGCAAGTCAATGGAAAAATATTATGCAGAGGCACCTTCGTATGGTTGAGTGTAGTGAGGTGTAGAAACAATTTTTAGCCACTTTTAGGTTATCGGGTGCAGCTCTTCAATGGTGGGAGTCTTTCACCACATCTGAATAGAGAGATACTTTACCTATAAAAGAATTTTGGGAACTTTTTGATCGAAGGTATTTGCTTTCCCCGACTCAAAATATGGGAGTTTTTCAAGGAAATAGGATGGTGGCAGAATATGAAGAAGATTTTTCTCTATGGGAGAGATTAGTACCTAATGAGGTAAATACTGAAGAGAAACGTATATCAAAGTTTGTTCGAGGTTTAGATTGGAAAATCCAACAACATTTGTTAGAAAGTCCTAAGTTAATGACCTTCATCGAGGTAGTGAATGCGGCACTATTAAAGTGTCATGAATATCGTTTTCATTCTCAAAAGAGTAAGAACTTTGGAGATTCGAGTTCATCAAATAAGTTTGGCAAAGAGAGTGCCAGTAATGTGAGTGGGCAGAAAGGGTTTAGGGGTAAGTGTTTCTTTTGTAAAGAAATAGGTCATAAAAAGAGAGATTGTCCTAATAGAGGTAAAGGACCATGTTTTGATGAAATTTTGGAAGTACAACCCCTACAGCAGATTCGAGGTCGCTTTAGACCGGGGGACTATGTTTGGGAGCCCATTAATGAGGATGGGCAATCGGACTAGAGATGGATGTTGTAAGTAATTTTTCCTTTATTAATAGGATTATTACTATATGAAGTTTTGGAATATCGTATGGGAGATATATATGAATCGGGTAGTTCTTTAACCCTTTTTGTTTATGTATGGTATGTAATGACCCTAAGGAGAAATGTGGAGCAAAATAGGCTCTTATTCTATGATTTTGTAAAGGACTGAGGATTTTGCAAGGTGCTCATAAAGAGCTTTAAACCTTGTAGTTAATGTAAAAATGATTATGGTGATAAGTAGTAATGATAAAAGCTACTTCTTTTATATAGTCATGATAGAGTATTATGAATATTGTATTCCAGATATGGATATGCCTTATAAAAAGGCTATATATTGAAATAATGATGATGTTTATGTTTGAAAGTTGAGATTGTGGTTTGATGGGACGCAGGTAAAATATTAGCTTCTTATTATGATAATATTTCTGAGCTACATGTTATATAGATGATGATCTATAAAGACCTTGTGTTGGACGTAAGGCATTTTATATTATATTATAATATATAAACTATTTTCAAAATAAAACTTTTATCGGCCTTCGGGCCCTTTCAAACTAAATTTTTCACTAAAATATTTTCAAATTCTAGTCCGGATTTAACAAACTCTCAATCCCCGACATCGCCACACTGTAGTGTATTGGGAGGGTTCCTTGTTTGGATTTCGGTTTTGCGAGACGTCCCCCGCACGAAAGTGGCGATTGTCAGGAATTGAGAGGAGTTATTTCTTTGGACCATTCAAATTCTTCTCTATTAAAATTTTAGTATTATATATATTTATGGAAATGTGGAACTTTCGAGGAAAATAAAGCCTCATTATGATTGCTGTGAGCATAAAGCTCAATTATAAAGGGTGTATGGGCACCCTTGTTGTGGAAATTGGTTTTATTTAATTTATAATCAACTTAAAATAAAATAAAAAAAATTAATTCGTCGTGGGAAGTTAGAAGTTTGGAGATAGGATTAGTGATAATGGGTAGATTAGGAATAATTGAGCTTTGGGAGAATTAGGCTTAGCTAAATTTCGAGGACGAAATTTTTGTAAGTGGGGAAGTTTGTAACAACCCAAGACTTTCGGAACAGTAATTATTTTATTTTGGGAGAAATAAATAATATTTTATTGGAGAATAATTCAATTGGCAATTGAGGTCCAATTTGGAGTCGTTAGAAAGTGCCTCGAATAGAAATGCTGAGGGTACCATCGTTTCCGGAAGGGTCAAGAAAGTCGAAATGACTGTACTTGGGGTCTATTTAGGTTCCAAAATAAATTAGGACCGTTTGACTCGAATTAAAGTCACCGAGTCATTTAAAGTGTGTATTATCATTTAAAGATGTGTATTTTGGGATTTAGGCTTATTAAGCCTACGGGATAATTAATTCTCCAAAGAGACAAAGAGAAATAGAAGAAAGAAAGAAAGAAAGAAAGAAAGAAAGAAATAAAGAGAGAAAGAAAGAAGAAAAGGAAGGAGAAAGGAAAGAAAAAGAGGATATTCGGGCCAATACGCGATTGCAAGGCGGATTCAGACCCTACGAACCCGAGGCCAGTGATTAAACTTGCTAAATAATTGTTGTGTATCAATTATTTCATGATTTGTGGATTGAATTTGGGGTTTTAGGTTTAAATTGACAAAACCTAACTTTTGAGAAAAACCTTAGATTTGTAGTGTTTATAATGGATTTAAGGGTAGAAATTAGTTTATATGTATTCTAGGATCAATATTAATGTTATATATGTGATTGGGTTGGATGAAAATGGTTGGAAGATGATAAAAATGATTTTTGGGTATTTTGGGTTAAGAATAAAATAACCCATTTCGTAGCTTGCTTCCCTTGCCGAATCGATTCGCCCCTACTGAATCTATTCGGTCTGTTGCAGATTGCCCAGGTCTTTAGGGCCGAATCGATTCGCCCCTTGCGAATCGATTCGGTATGTAGCAGACTCCCAGGTCCTTTGGACCGAATCGATTCGGATGGGCCGAATCGATTCGCTTTTGGGAGCCGAATCGATTCGGATGGGCCGAATCGATTCGCAAACAGGGGATTTTGGAAATGTTTTTCTAGGAAGAATTTGATCCCGTTTCGTCTAAATTCATCGATTGGGAACTTCTATGGGAGTTATTTGGAGTATGTTTTGGAGACTTTTAGATAGGTTCCCTTATAGGAAATGATAGGAGTCATATTGACTAAGTTTGAGGAATACCAATTAGATATTATGGTTTATTCTAAGTGGGGAAGCCCACCTTGATCGGGAGGTTATACTTGGAGATGATAAATTCAATTCATAGGAAAGAACGTGAATAATTTAGAGATACCGGATCTTAGGATCCAAATCCCAAATGGGATAACTTCAAAAAGGTTCATAAAATGAATTGAACCCTATTATGAATGGAAAATAATAAATGCTCTTTGATGTGCATATGGATATAGAAATATCCTTATTGATGATTGATTTGGGAGATATCTCACACAATGAGAAATGTTAATTGAGGTGCAATAGGATATAGAATATCCTTAACTTAAATAGAATTGAAAGACAATTCATACTAGAAGCGACATGAGAGCTTCAAGCAAGAATTAGTATAGCATATACTAAGTGGGGTCAATGTGTTAGTATTGACGATTGGTGTATCATGAGAGAGATATACTAAACAATGATGTTAATCAAATTTTGCTAAATAGCGTATAATGAATATGAAAATGATTGTTACAGGTATACCTTATATAATGGTATATCTGTAATACCCCGTACTTTTAGCTATATTTATTTTTGGGATTAATTAATTAAATGCGTATTAATTGGAAATTAATCCGGGTTATAAATACTAATATGATGCGAATTGGTATTTGATTATGTGCATATATGATTATATATGTACTTGGTATTATAAAATTTGTCGTGGGATTTATATACGGCAATTTGGAAATTTTGTTGAGACGCGTGGGACCGCCGCGTCACGGTATATTATTTTGTTAATAAAAGTGAATTTACTCTCTTATTTTAAAAATCTCCAACATTCCTCCACCATTTTCAAAATAAGTTTTGTAAATCTTTGATTGTCTGTAAGACTGTGTATAAGCATTGGTGTCTCACGACTTGAACCAATACCCTGTGAAGGTTCGTCAAGGTTAACCATGAAAGTATAGTAGACTTGTCTTTGAACTATCAATCTATATTGATTATCCGGATTTGTCTTCACACACAAATCTTTTAGTCACTGATTATCCATATAAGCCGACACATGAATTAGGCCTTGTGTCTGTACCTTGATTTCATGAGTGCTTTAGAGTCAAGCCCAGTTCTCATAGGAAGCGGCACCACTTCCACACTCATATAGGTAGATTATCATAGGTGTCCATGTAACTTAAAACACCATAAATCTATTAAGGTTAAACCCATCCTCTTTCATTATTCATTACATGTTCTAAGCACTTATCCTTGGGATGTTAAATTTCATAGTGCTTACAATCACGTCGTATGATGTACTTTAATCATTGAACTTGAGACTTGAATATATCAAGTTTCAAGTTGAGTTTCGATCAAGAGTGATTATCATTAATGGGCTTTAGTCCCATCCCTATTGATGTCTTAGACACCAGTCCTCTTGCAAGACCTTTTGTAAAAGGATCAGCTAAATTTTGACTTGATTTTACATAATCCACTGTGATTACACTATCTGTAATCATTTGTCTGACATAACTATGTCTCAGGCCAATATGTCTAGACTTTCCATTATACACTTTACTATAAGCTCTGGAAAGTGTAGACTCACTATCACAATGTATAGATATTGGAGGCATTGGTTTTGGCCAAACTGGAATTTCAATTAATGAATTCCTTATCCATTCTGCCTCTTTACTAGTTGCAGCTAATGCTACAAACTCAGCTGCCATATTAGAGTCAGCTATACAAGTTTGTTTCTTTGATCCCCAAGAAACAGCTCCTCCACCAAGAGTGAAAATCCATCCACTTGTTGAGGAATGATCCTCCCGCTCAGTTATCCAACTGGCATCAGAAAATCCTTCTAATACTGAAGGATATCCACTATAGTATATACCATAGTCCATAGTTCCTTTCAAATATTTTAATATTCTATTGACAGCATGCCAATGCAATAAACTTGGATTACTAGTATATCTACTTAATTTACCAACAGCATAAGCAATATCAGGTCGAGTACATGTCATGGCATACATTAAACTACCAATTACTCGTGCATATTCCAATTGTGAAATAGCTCTACCATTATTAGGGATCATCTTTAGCTGTGGTTCAAAAGGTGTACTAACAGGTGTGCAATCAAACTGATTAAATTTCTTTAAAATTTTCTCAACATAATGAGATTGAGTGAGAATTATATTTTTATCTTTCCTTATTATTCTCATTCCTAATATGACATCAGCTACACCCATATCTTTCATATCAAATTTAGAAGACAAAAAACTCTTAGTATTATTAATGCTTTCTAAATCAGTACCAAGAATTAACATGTCATCTACATATAAACAAATGATCACACCTTTACCATTAGCAAATTTACTATAAACACACTTATCAGATTCATGAATTTTAAAACCATAAGAAATAATGACTTTATCAAATTTTTCATGCCATTGTTTAGGTGCTTGTTTTAGGCCATATAAGGACTTAATAAGTTTACATACTTTGTTTTCTTGTCCAGGCATAACAAACCCTTCAGGTTGTTCCATGTAAATTTCTTCTTCTAAGTCACCATTTAAAAAGGCAGTTTTCACATCCATTTGATGAATCTCAAAATTATATATAGATGCTAATGCAATTAAAATTCTAATAGTGGCGGTTCTAGCAACAGGTGCATAGGTATCAAAATAATCAATTCCTTCTTTTTGTGTAAAACCTTTAGCAACCAATCTAGCCTTGAATTTATCAATTGTTCCATCTATTTTCATTTTCTTTTTAAAAATCCATCTACACTTAATGGGTTTAGATCCTGGAGGTAAGTCTACTAATTTCCAAGTTTTATTTCCCAAAATTGAATCCATTTCATCATTTATAGCTTCTTTCCAAAATGCTGAATCTACAGACTTAATTGCCTCACTATAAGTTTGTGGGTCTGTTTCAACGCTAAGAGTCAAAGCATATTGATTACAAGATGTATCTCTAGTTCCTTCAACAAGATAGACTACAAAGTCGGGACCAAAGCTTTTTTCTTTCCTAGGTCTTTTACTTTTTCTAATCTCTTCTTGTTCTACTAGTGGAGTTACAGGTAATTGTGAAGGAGTGCTTACTTCTTTTTCATTATTAATTCTAGGAATAGAAGAAAACCTTTGTTCATAAAAAATTGCATCTCTCGATTCAATTATTGTATTTATCTCAACAGAATCATTAGGTTCACTAACCAAAAATCTATAGGCTTTACTATGTTGTGCATAACCTATGAAAATACATTCAACACCTTTGCTTCCTAATTTCTTTCTCTTAGTTTCAGGTAGTCTTACAATAGCTCTACAACCCCAAACTTTAAGATAACCTAAATTAGGTTTTCTATTCTTCCATAATTCGTAAGGAGTTTTCTTATTATCTTTAACAGGTATTCTATTCAGAATATGACATGCAGTTAAAAGTTCTTCTCCCCAAAACCCTTTACTTAAACCAGAATAAGAAAGCATAGCATTAACCATTTCAGTTAGTGTCCTATTTTTTCTTTCTGCTACTCCATTTTGTTGTGGTGTATAAGGTGCAGTAACTTCATGTATAATTCCCATATCTTCACAAAATTGAGGAAAGTGATATTCACCACCTCTATCAGATCTAAGACATTTTATTTTAGAATCACATTGATTTTCAACTTCATTTTTATATGTCTTAAATCTATTAAGCACATCATCCTTAGAGTTTAAAAGATATACGTAACAATATTTTGAAAAGTCATCAATAAATGTAGCAAAATATTTACTACCACCTCTAGTAGGCGTTCCATGCAAATCACAAACATCACTATGTACTAATTGCAACAAAGATGTAGTTTTTTCTATTTTAGGAAAAGGCAATCTTGTTATTTTTGTTTGCATGCATATTTTACACTTTTCATTCATATCATTCTCATATTTAGGAATTAAATTTAAATTAACCATGAAATGCATTTTCTTTGTATTAACATGTCCTAAATGACTATGCCATAATGAAAGACAATCAACGATATAAGCAGAAGAATCCTTTTCATTGATATTGAGCTTAAACATGACCTCATACAAATATCCTTTACCTACAAAGGTACCATTCTTAGTCAGAATAAATTTGTCTGACTCAAATACAAGCTTAAAGCCAAATTTGTTAAGAAGACTTCCATAAACTAAATTTTTCCTAACATCAGGAACATGAAAAACATTGGTATTTGATTATGTGCATATATGATTATATATGTACTTGGTATTATAAAATTTGTCGTGGGATTTATATACGGCAATTTGGAAATTTTGTTGAGACGCGTGGGACCGCCGCATCACGGTATATTATTTTGTTAATAAAAGTGAATTTAAAATCTATAATCCGTATGGTCGTTTTGAGTGCGCCAACGCGTCCGGAAGGGTCGAGATAGTCAGAAAACACTAGCCGGGGGTATAGTTTGGGTCCCGGGGTATTTTTAGGCCATACCGGTAACTTAAAGGGTATTTTAGTAATTTGGTATTTTTGGGTAATTAAAAGTGACGAAAATTGAGAGTTGTAATCTGATAAGGATTGACCCTAACCAACCCTTAATAACCCAACAAGCTACGGAGGTTTATTAAATTAGGTTTTCATAGGTTTCCCCAAAGCAAACCCTAGCCACCACAGCCTTTTGGAGAAGAAAGCTTGGAGAAGGAGAGAGAGAGAGAGGAAACTCTGCAGAAACTTCATCAAACCAACACCAAATTCAGAAATCAAACCAAGGCAAGTGACTTTATTTCCATTTAATCACTGAGAATGTCTTTTCCATGTTAGAAAATTCAGATTTATGGTTGTTCTTGATGAAATATGAAAACCCATGTAGTCTAGATAATAAAACTTGAGGAATTTGAGAAGGATTGCATGTAGAAGGATAGGTAAATGATTAATCTGATGTTAATACATGTTTTGGGTGAAAGAAAAACGGATTTTAATTGATGAATTGAAGGTTCCAAATTTTAGGGTTCATGTTCATAAATGAATTGGAGAAAAGTTTAAGTAATTGTAAATTGATTGATGATTTGGGTGAGTAAATCCATACAAACGTGATAGGATGTAGTATACTATGTTTAGAATTGTTTAGAGAATTTAAAACAATTGTTGGGATAAATTTTAGAGGTGATTTGAGGAGTAAAAATAGTGAAAAACGATTTTTGGGAAAATCTGGGCCGAAACTGGCCACTCGTTAGAAGCAGCCCCCAGGTCGTTCGAACGAGCTCGTTCGAACGAGCTTCTAACGAGTTGACTAGTCGTTATTAACGAGTAGGGATTTTCGTTCGATATCTCGTTCGAACGAGATATCGTTAGAAGGGTCAGTTCGTTCGAACGAACTAGGACCTCGTTCGAACAGCCTCGTTCGAACGAGACTTCTAACGACCTGACAGTCCAAACTCGTTCGAAGCCTCGTTCGAACGAGACTTCTAACGAGTTGACAGTTTGACCCTCTTTGGACTGTTTTGACTTTTGGAGTTCCGGGAACTGGTTCAAGGGTAGAGTTAGCATCCCTTTGAGAATATAGTGATTGATTTGGGACTTTTGGGTGATTGAGATGAGTAAATCATATACTAGAGTTATATTCATTGAACCAATTGGGTTGAGACGTGAGTGTCTACTACGATGTGAGGATGAATCATGGCGCGTATAATTACAAACCGGAATAGTATGAATTATGATAAGTATAAGCTAGTACGAGTATGCAATATGTACTACGATTAAAATACGGTATTACTAAGATGTGTGTGTACTTAGTATTAGTATATGGATTGTGTGTATGACATACCTACCATACTTGCTATCACGGGAGGTTGCGTTCGCTTAGGACCCTCTATTCCTTGTGTGCCTACGGGGGGGATATAGACTGGTACCTTGATGAACATAGGTCATAGAAAGACTTATTGTAATATTAATAAGTCCGCTGACCATGGGAGCGTAGGTATGTGCGTGACCCATGTGATGGTGACTGTGTTCGCCTCCATTATTTGTGATGTTGTTATCGGTAAACTATTCCTGAGAGATTCGGAATATGAAATCCTTATGTACGTGATGTACCGGGATGGATAGCAGAGTATGTGTGCACTATAGCTTAAATTGCGGGGTGCTTGTATTGTATATTTATGAGATGAATAATATACATTAATGAAAATCCTCATGTTAATGTTGTAAAAATATTACGGTATTGTTTCGAGATATATGATGAGTTAACTGATAGTTATATCAATGGCATATTTAGTAACAGAGTTTACATTAAACCTCCATTAAATTATGAGCATTATTATGTTAAATTAACCGAGTAAAATGGGTAGAACCTTTAGTAGTCTAGCTAGTTACGTTGTCACTTAGCTAGTGGAAAGGGTAGTTATAGATGGGTACTTGCGTTAGGAGTGCACAGTTAGACGAGAGGTGAGAATATAATGTGAGTGCACGTCCTAACATGTACTTTGCATTTAATGTTTTAAATGTTTTTAAAGCACTTGCGGGTTTTTAAAATATAACACATTCGGGCTCTGACCCGTTTGCTTTTCAAATCTTTTTCTTTGTAAAACCATTTTAGGTGCCCAGCCACAAGGACACCAAGCATAGGTACTCATTCAGGTGACGAGCTGTAGCTATTGTGGAAGCTACAGGGATTTGTTCATAGACGCTTCTATTCTTTGGATTCCAGAGTCACTATCTATCAGTTGTAGGGCATGTTGCCCATTTCCACTTAGAGCATCTTTTACATTTCAGTTTTCAGACTTTAGCATGTATTTGTTTCAGTTATTCATTTCAGTTATGGGATTGTAGTGAGGGGTTTCCTCCAGACTTTATTTACTCTATTGTGATGGTTATTCATTTTACTTCAGTATGGTGAATGGTGTTATTTATTTCTCTACACTTGTTGCATGTTAATCAGACTTTAATTAAAATTTGGCAACATGCTTTTTAAATACTAGGTGGTTAGTAATAATAAAATGTTTTCGACAGTGATGCTATTAACTGAGCCAACTTGGCATTTTGAATTAATTTTATAAAGGAGTAGCTACCCGGTATTTTAATTAATCGGGGTGTCACAATATCTTTATTATGTGGGATGTATGTGTACCTTATATGATGGTTTATATACATGTTAAGCATACCCCCTCCTTGCTATCATTGGGAAGTTTCGTGCGCAGAGGGTGAGCATTCTGACTAGTAAAGCAGGATGTGGATATTCCCCAGGTCATAGTCGTCCTTTGTGGCCAGCAAATGACATTTATGATATATACATTTATTTATTTTGGGGGTGAGAGGTCGGGAGTATGTGACGCTCTCACTTGCCGATTAGGAACTATGACCGCTTCCCGAACGCCGTGTGCGTGAGTAGATCACGAGGTGGGTGTCGTTGAACCCCAACAGGTGGCCCAAGTTTTCTACGTATATGGGCTGCTGGAAGATGATAGCATGTGATCCTGTATCCTTCAAGTTATAGCTCGGTTGGATTGTTATTATTGCTTGTGTTTGTATTTGGGTGCCAAGGGCATAATGGACCTCAACGACCTACATTGCCAGGATTAGTGTATCGGGGGGGTTCCTTGTTTGGATTTCGCCTCGACGAGACGTCCCACGCACGAACCGCAGTGTAATGTTGGAACTTGGTGATAAGTTTAGTCCTTAATGCTCATAATTATTTATATATATATCACCTATCCCGACAATCGACAGTGCCATGAGTAGTGTAAAGGGGGGGTTCCTTGTTTGCATTTCGCTTCGGTGAGACGTCCCACGCATGAAACGCCGTGTACTGTTGAGAATCGGAAATATTAATTAATTAAAATTGGATAATAATCATTTGGGTTACATGTATCTTGCATTGAGGGCATAATGAGCCCCGAGGAACGATACGGTCAGGAGTAGTGTAACGGGGGGGTTCCTTGTTTGGATTTCGCTTCGGCGAGACGTCCCATGCACGAAACGCAGTGCCGTGTTGAGAATCGGGAGGAGTTTAGTCCTTAACTCTTGATGCTAATAACTCATCTATAATAATTATATATATGGTTTCATGCCTTATATGGGCATCACTAGAATATAAATTCTAGTAAATGAGATTGTTGATATATTGTGATGATGTGGACATGATTGGATCATGTAACTTTATATGTTCAACAAATGAACATTATAAAGATAATTATAACTATTACATTAAAGTTAATATTTATAACTTTTAATCACGGAAATAAATGTAGAATTGGGAGATAGGTTAGATGGTTTCACTTAAATACTTTATTTGGGTTTAAGTTAGAATCCTCTTACCTAGTAAGAATCGGACATCCTTTTGGAGACACGTGCATACGCTTAGTGCGCGCTTTAGAGGAGAGGTGAGTTGGATTTTTATGGAGTGTTCGATTCCAACTAAATCATGTAATAATGCATTTATAATTATTATGCATTTTAATACACTTTCTATAAACTGTTTTTCAAAACTCGGGCTCTGACCCGTTTATATTTTCCTCCTCCATGTATATATTGTATTACTTCAGTTGTTCCTCCGCAAGGACGCCTTTGATATTCCTCCATTCAGGATTTGTGGAGATGTGGCAGTAGCGGACTGTTGCGGCACTTTGCTTTAGTCGATTCCTATCTATTGTACATCTAGATTAGGATTCAGTTGTATTGAGTTAGTATTCAAGTGTTGTAGATTAACACTTTCATATTTTATTTATCAGTTTATTGTATTGTCTGTTGCCCGACAGCATATTCGGGTATTTCATTGTTGAGATTTTTGTTGTACAATGTATTGTACTCTTTCATATTGTTGGAGCATGCACATTTCACATCATAGTTAGATATATGTTGTTGGTTGTGTGCATTATTGGTTTAGTTGTTGTTGTTAAAAATAAAAGTTTTAAATTTTTGGCAATTCGCACTTTATGATTTCGGGTAGTTACCCTTATATTATAGTGTTTAGTTGTTGATGTTGAGACTGTACCATCTAAGATACCTGATTTATGTAGTATAGGGCTGGCCACCCGTTATTATTTACAGCGGGTTGTCACAATTAACAATTTGTTTTTGTACCAAAACATCACTTATGTCACACAAAAAGTTTAAAATACTTTTTTCGATATAAAATAAAATTGTTTTGATTCTTCAAAAAATATTTTTCATGAAGAAAAAATAGTTATATATATATATCAGGTGAAAGCGAAGTCATAACTTAAGAGAGGAAAATGGTTAATTAGGTTTAATTAATTATTTAAAGGGCATGTAATTAATAATCCTTAAAATAATCATGTATAATTGGGAAGTGAGGTTTTAAATAGATTTTTTATTAGTATTGATTTCAACATAAATTGAATATTAAACATGAATTTTTAACTTTTAGTTTTTTTTTTTAATTTTTTTAACAAATGTAATATCTTTTTAAATAATCCATTAATGCTTAAAGGCCCCTTTAACTATCATATTAATGGTTTTACCATTCAACCTTTATCTCTTGACCTTTCACTTCATTTAAATATTAAATTATCTTCTTAGTCGTATTTAATTTTAACTCCTATTCACATTCTAATCATTTACTCTACATTGGGATCTTAGGAATATGTTGAGCGTGTGATATAAAGTACTTGTTATTTTAAAAAACAAGTTGGATTATTATATATATATATATATATATATGTGTGTGTGTGTGTGTGTGTAAAATTCTCTAATATTTTTAGGCCGGATAAAACTTGAAGTTTTGATATGAATGGGCAGAGAATTTAAGTCCTTTCATATTAACAATATTGAACTTGAAATTCAACTATTTGTGTAGAACAAAAGTTATCAGTCACAAATGATAAAACTTGAAGGTTTATATTTCACATAATTTTCACCATACACTTTTTGAATTATTTTAATTTAGTACCAACAGTTCTCAGTTTTAAATTTTATAATTTATATGAACTCGAAAATTCATATATATGTGACATAAAATAAAACCTAAAATCATACAATACTAGATCAATTTATGGACATGATGCAATCAAAAGAACCTGAAGTTACAAATTGTTATTCTTGAAACCTGAAGCCACAACATACTAGATTGAAAACATGAAGTTCAAACCATTAACTCGAGGAACCTGGATTTAAAGTGAGAACTTGAAGTTCTCTATACTTTTCAAACAAAATATTGATCATAATAATTTTTTGGCAGTACTTATATATTTGAAATCGTAAGTTTATTATTTCTGAGTCTGTAGTCTCCAACATATATTCAAGAACATAAACTTTTATTCATTAGGTACGAACCTAACGTTCCATTTTAATTGATCAAATTTTAGTTCTCTAGTTTTACATATCGATTTCATTTTTTTTATAGATTAAGTTTTTATTCTTAAATCATAATTAAATTATAATTTTTGATACATGATTTTGATACATGTATTTATTTGCAAGATGTTTCATAAACCTAATGATCTGTATCGTTAAATATGCCATACTTATGATATTCTTAAGCATTCTAACAATGTTTTTACACAAAAATTTAATTTTTTTTTATCCAATCCATAATTTGAATATCTCGTCATTACTTGATATGAGTTTGTTTTAAAAACGAAAATACTTCCATTTTTTTAGGTTTGGTCACCAAACACTTGATTGTGACACAAAGTATTGTATTATTATACATTTACATATCTGGACTCACACTCACTTCACTATCTATATTGAATCTTGTCATTAAGAATTGTGAATTATGACAATAGAATGATATTTTTCTAACAGACAATGAATAACCCACATTATTATGAAAAACTAGAAGATTTTTTCGACTTGCTATATCTTATAGTTAAGGTTTCAACCCTAGTTGAATCTACTAACACTATTGAAGGCTCTAAAATAGCTCATATTGTGTTGTTATGTGGTACTCACCCATTCATATGTAATAATATTTATATGAAATCATATAGTGAAGAAAATTATTTCATTTTATGGGGATAAAAATACATGTGTACCATATATAAATAAATAATGAAAAGTAATTTTTCATTACTTATAGTGTTAGAAGCCAGAAGCTTACACTAGTAAACCATAATTTCATTAGTCAAAGGATTATTCTATACAACATTTATTGTCTTAGAAATTCCCTTTTTCATGAGCCTTAAGCTCTATGTTTCAATTATGTTATATTATATAATGGCATTTTTAATGATTTTTTACAAGATATTTATTATTTTAATCGATGCATATCTTTACTATTATTATTATTATCATAAGGGTATATATTTATGGTTTTTACGATTCACCCTATATTGAACCATTAACAACTGCAGTGTTTATCATATAGTTTGTAAAATTTTATTTTGATGAGACACTCTTACCTCCACTAGGGGGAAGAACGTACATGAAGTACAAGTATTTCCCAAAGAACGATCCGTTCCTGAAGAATGATGATAATTATTGTGGAATACTTCCACGTTGTCTCATCTAATCTCCCATATTGCAAAATGAAATGAAAAATAATATTGCAACATCAAATTATTGCAAAGATTAAAATGTTATATGTATTTATATGGAGTAGTTGCAAATGAGCTTTCCATAACTATTGTCCTGGTATTATAAAATAATATTGACAGTAAATAAATTTATTGAATGCCAGAAGCATGACAAGTTATAGGTTCTGAATACTTGACTCCCTGGTAATGGAGGTCAAATAAAACCGTGGCCAAATAATTCTCCAAAAGAGGTTATATATAACACTATATAATAGTCTATGTTGTACACTCCCTATGTCCAAAATTAAGAGTTCATATTCATTTTTAGCATAAACTATGGATACACTCATTCAATATCCAAGACAACCCTTGGTCCAATGATGTCCAGTCTTCGGATATTAAAATATCCATATCATTCTAAAGATGATGAAAAATATATTTTTTGTTCAGAAATACCTTATTTACAAGTTATTATTGCATATTTAGGTTTGGTATAGAAGTACCATACTTGTATGTTATTAGTATATTGTTATATATAACTGAAGGCATGATACAAAACATAATAGTTTCAGTCAATCTATTGGAAAGAAACAATTACCATTGACTTGCAAAGTATGTGATTAATATCAATTATATTACATGATAATTTTATATCTTACCATCCACATCTAGTTACACTATGCCATATATCGAGAATTATCACCTGTAGGTGGTCACGATTTTATATTGTGACCTTGCGGTCGCTATCTAAAATCGTGACCCATTCAAACTTATTATGACTAATGATGTAAATAGGTTATAGTTTGACCACAATTAGGATGTGGTCACAATCTAGATCCTGACCAGAGTGGTCACGGTCCAAAGTCGTGATCCATTCGTAACCCCTTTAGGCTCCAAAGTTCCAGCCATAATGGTCACCATGATTGTCAGGATGATGAATTATGATCCACCCATGACTAATACCAGTGAATTATTGTCACGATTTCAAACCATAACCATGAACCCATGTTCAAAATGGCCACGTTAAGTTTGTCAAGGTCTATAACCATGACCATTTCTTCAAATTTAATGCGTCAGGGTATGGGTCATGATCTAGAGCTGTGACTAAGTTTTAATGTTCCATGGGTCACATTATGGGCTACTGTTATGAACCGTGACCATTTTAAAGATATACATCAGAGAACTTTGGATTCAAATTTCACCCCCACTGATTGTATTTCTCTCTCTATCGAAACTCTCCCTCTCTCTACCGAAGATGTCACCCTTTCTCCCTTTCTCCACCAGTGACCACCACCAAGCCCTCTCTTTACACCGGAGACCACCACCAGTTACATCTCTCTCTGTATACATTTTAGTGTGTGTGAATCATATTTCATTATATGTGTATGTTCGTGTGTGTGATGGTTTCATTGCATGTGTTTGTATTTCAATGTGAGTGTATGTTTCAAGGTGTGGGTTTTCAATGTGTGCGTATGTGTGTGTTTATTTCAAAGTATGTGTGTGTGAGGGAGGGATGTGAGTTTCAATGTGAATGTGAATTTTTCATTGTGTTTGTGTGTTTCAGTGTGTATTTGTATGCAGAGGCAAAAAATATCTTTGGATGGGGCACTCGAATTGAGTCAAAGTTTGAAATGCAAGAAAAATAGTTTAGGCATTTTTTTTTTGTGTGTGTGTAATTTAAGGATTTATATATATGCGTGTGTTTAATTTAGGCATTTATATTTACCGCGCGCGTGTGGTTTTAATTATTCTCACATATTTTATATTGAAATACTTTATTTATTAAACTCTAAGTATGAAAATGTAAAATTGTTGTCATGAGAAGATTTTATATTTGAATACTGCATGATATACTCTTGAAATGTTATTTGAAACTTTTTATTAAATTATGTTCTCGGAATAGAGAAATGGACTAATTATGCAAGACACATTATTCCTTAAGGGAATTAATCAAGTAGAAGATTTAGAAGGAGTACGGGATAAACTTATTTTAGATTGTTGAGTTGATGGTTATTGTTGCTTGGGTTGAATGATCATGGTTGGATACATATGATGGATACTTAAAACACTCACTCTATTAATTATTCGTAATGAATATTTAACTAATTATATGTCTTAATTACTACTCTATCTTAATGACTACATACATAAACACACAACACATATTGTCACAATTTCACACATGCCCATACACACACACACACACAGAGATTCACCCACGCACATATATACATACAATGTTTGGAATAAAGTCATTTGGTTAAATTTATGTGCTCTTGTTCATCCATTCCTTAAATGGTTGTTGTTTGGGTGAACACAAATTGGTGGAAGGTCTTGCACAATTGGTGGACATATAATAATTTTAAGTTTAATTTAATTAAAATGAAGTTAATTTAAACTTGATGTGTATGATTGATTGGAAGGAAAACCATAATTAGTTTATGATTAGTTAGATTTATTACCTCTATGAATCATATTCACACCCTTGTATATATTTTCTTAAGAAAAATGAGTCACGATTGTAATTACAATCAATAAGAGTACGACAGGGTACAATTTGACCGCACTAAAACATCTTTCATTCGTGTGCTCCATATAGAGGGAACTCCTACTTACAAATATGGTAATAGGAAAGATGAACAATTTAATTACCTTAAAAATCGTGGAGTTGATCTCTCGCAAGAGTACTTGTTCGATCGTATTTTGTTTTTCTTTCCAAAATGATGGGATGAGGTAGTAGAGAATATATTTTGCCTTTGTAATATCGACACGGGATTGACGTTGGTGACAAACTTAGAATAGGATGAAAAAATATTCATCCATTATGGAAACAACTCCGTAAAGAGAGCATTCAACCAGATTTTGACATCCCTCTATATATGCATATTAAAAATGATATTGTTAATAAGTTCAAGAAGAAAGGATTATAAGTTAATGTCATGGACCTTTATACATCAATCATATATATGCTTCCTCCTAATTGGCCACGTGTAAACTTTCATAGAGTTTTTAAAAGTAATACTGATTGGATGGAAATCAGACACGTCGAGCTTGCGTTTAAAAGCTTTTGAAAATATGTATATATAGAGAGAGTCATAAACATGACTTTTTTACGTAAGTAGCTAAATATTTTTTATAATCGTTGGAAATATTGAACAGGATTGACAAAAATCAACCAAATAGTGGAATGTAATACCCCGTATATTTTAATGACTTTTAAAATGGGTTATATTTAAAATTAATGGATTAATTGGATTTTATAATAAATTAATTCATTTGGGATTTTATTCGAATTGTGGATATTAAAATGAATGATTCTGAATATTACTTAAAGATATTTAGGTAATATATGAATGTGATGCTATTGATATTGCTGTGAGATATTAATTCAGTAATTTGAATTTTAGTCAGACGCGGTATGGGACGTATCGGGACTAATTTGTTAAATTAATAAGAAACTTATTTTTCTATCGACCTTATAGTCATTTTGACTACGTCGTTGCGTTCGGAAGGTTTGAAATAGTTAGAAAAGTCTATTTGGATGTTGGATTTGGGTCTCAGGTCATTTGGAATGAATAGACAACCCAAAAGGGTATTTTGGTCATTTTTACTAGGGGATGAATAGTGATTTCGGATTTTGTCTTATTATAAGTATTTGGAGATTAAGTGTACTTGGG
The DNA here is from genome assembly GCA_949130495.1 of Sambucus nigra. Classification (NCBI taxonomy): domain Eukaryota; kingdom Viridiplantae; phylum Streptophyta; class Magnoliopsida; order Dipsacales; family Adoxaceae; genus Sambucus; species Sambucus nigra. The sequence continues at coordinate 359,538,144 of OX422208.1, forward strand.
TTATTCATCTCTTATACACAATATTGATAAGTCATCTTCTTAGAGAGAGTGAAAGGTTGTTTGGGAAGAGAAAAAGCTTACTTGGGAAGGAGAAGAACAAAAACCAAAGGTCACCATCACCAGCCACCACCGAAAATTGTCCCGAGAAAGGGAGAACCACCTGTGCTACACCACCCCAAAGGATCAGACCTTCATTAGAGGCTTGTGTTTGATATTTTCAATTTAAGTTTGTATATTGTCCATGTTAGAATGGATATAAAAAAAAAGATGATTTTTCATGTTTGGAAGATAAAGATGGAGTTGTAATGGATTTCTGAAAATATGAACATATATAGGAATCAAACTCATGTTGTAGGTAGTTAGTAATCCACGAAATAATCATATATCTGTTGAAGAAATTCTGAAAACCATTGATGTGTTCTTGAAGATATTATGTTGATAATTTTCTAGAAAAGGAGGATAAAGACATGCTTTTAATTCAATCTCTTGATGATTCTTGGATGTTTAGATCATTAGAAATCATTTATTTATGTTGATATATCCTATAGTAAGTATTATAAGTCATTTGGGTTGTTAATATGAAGGTTTTATTGATCATAAATTGCTCAACCCGTAGTAGAAGAAATGCAGAAAAACTGGGATGTTACCTGGGCGATCGATCGATCGACCCCTGCCTTCGATTGATCGACCTCCCCAGAATTGTTAAAGTTGTTTCTTTTTTATATTGGTTCTTATCCCAAACCTTTTGTAGATCTTTGGTGATTATTAATTGGATATTATGGGACTTAGGAAGGTTCAGTAAGCCCTAGTTAAGAGTCGAATTGATTTGATTGGGATTTAATTGATTAGAATGATGATAATTAAATTGAAAGAAATTTCGGTTACTAGATGCATTTGTTGGATTCTAATTGGTATTCATGAGGATTAAGGATAGGTCCAGTAGGGGAGATTTAATATAACACTTGGGTAGCCTTAGGGTTACAATTTGAATATCAAGGACTGAGTTTAAGCTCATTATTGATTTCGCAAGGCTCAAGTGTAGTACAAGCACTTAGAGGTATGGCTCCTGGATAGAGATGGGAGTTTAGACCGAATTTGGTTGAAAGAGGGGATGAGGTTATTCCGGTTGCGTATTTGAAGTTAACGGACCTTCACGGCCGACAAAGTTAAGTAGTAGTGTATTGGAGGGGTTCCTTGTTTGGATTTCGCTTTGCGAGACGCTTCACGCATGAACCTTAACGACGTCGGGAGTGGAGAGATGTTATAGGATGCGAGGATGCTGGTTTTGTTGATAAGTAATATAGTGTGAATGAAACACTATAGACTATGAGCCATGTGATGATGGTTTTCAATCCTAGTTGAGGGAGGATGTGTTAGAATCTATCTGTTATAACCCTAATTAAGGGAGAGTTTAATTTGTAGTAATTTGGGAGATAAGATGTTATGGACCTGTAGGATATTAGTGATTTCTTACTGAATAAAAATTTTGAGGAAAAACCTATTTGAACCTTGGGTAATGAGTGAGACTCTGGAATAATTAAATTAAGATGTAAAGTCGTAATATTTTAATATGTAGGATTTAATGAGATATAATGCTACATATGGGAAATATCTTAGGGTAATGTGAGTTGATATTATATTATAGGTATGATAATGCCTATTTGATTGATTGATAATTTATGTGTATGACATACGTAGCTTACTTGCTATCGATGGGGAGGTTTGCGCGTGAGGGCAGTCATAGCCTGATGAATCCATGAGATCTTTGATTTGTCGCTCGAGAACATAGGTATATGAAAGACTTATCGGGGAGTTGATAAGTCCGCTAACTATGGGAACGTAGGTATGTGCGTGGCCCGTGGGTATGAGAACTATGTTCACTTCTAATTTTTGTGTTTTTGTTTGTGGTTCGAGGAATCCTTACCGAACCTTTAGTCCCCTATTCGGCAACCAGCGATGATGGGACATGATAGCAGAGTAATGCATTGCACCGTAGTTGTGATTCGGGGTGCCGTATTATATATATATATATATATATATATATATATATATATATATATAATGAATTAAATGAATGTGTATTGCGGTTAAATTATCTACTGTGTGATAATTGTAGATAACGGTGAATTGAGAAAAAAATTAAAATAAGTTAATGAATATTTATAGAAAAGATTAATTTATATTAATGAGAAACGATTCATGTTAATGGGAATAGTAAATGAATGATTATATGACGTATGGTATGGGACATATGCGATTTTGATATGGGATGGAATCATATTATGGAAACTTGTGAAGAGGAACCATTAACTAAGAGGTTAATAGGAAACGTTAAGTGTGCACTATAGGTGAGAATATCAAGTGAGAGTTGGATACTAACGTGTATATAATAAATTCTTTATTGCACTTGTTAAATACTTGTTGTTTTCAAAATCATTTTCACAATCGGGCTCTGACCCGTTTCCTTGCATATTTTCTTTTCTATTGTACCTTATATATCAGCTGTCCAGTAGCAGGGACGCCAACCTTAGTTGATTTTGACGAGCTATGGAGCTATGGAGTATTTCTTAGATGCCTATCTTCATTTGATTCACAGTATTCTTTTGGTTTGGGCATGTCGCTCGAAGGAACTCAATTATCTCTTTTCTATCTAAGTCAAATTCTCTTGTACTCGTGTCATTTTAATACATTTGATATTGTTGGGATTATTGTATTGGATTATTATATGGGAATGTTTATTCCAATTGCATTTAAATTCTTTTGTGTTATCTGTTCGGATCAGTGTTGTAGAATAAAATGTGTTGTGTTATTCTTAAACTAAAAATGGATTTTGTTGAATTAAAAATTGGAAAGTTTTTAACACCAGCTTAATTGGGTATTGGGTGAGTTGTAAATGTTTTCGACAGTGATGCTAAGAATGAGCCAACTTTATATTCGGTTTTAATTTGGTATGGGACTAGCCACCCGATATTTAATTAGGCGGGGTGTTACATGGAACACCGCCAAATGGGCACTCTCATACATGTCAACCTCAATTCTCATATCCGAGTAATCTACTCCATCAGAGATTCAATCTAGCACTCCATCTCTGAGTCATCAAACTCAAAAACCCCTATTAATTTAACACGCCCACCTCCTCCTATCAAGGAATCCTAAGCAAACCCTAAGAAGCATATTAGGATCTCCTTAGTAAGGAATAATCCTATCGGTAATCAATCTAACCTTTAAATTTTTAAAAGTCATTGTCTATTTCTCAAAAAGATGACTGTGGGCATTAGTGGTGCAGATAACTGGAAGAAGTTTGATCCTTCCATAATGGATGATGTACATGAACAACTTGATATGAATTTTTCATTCTCGTCAATTCGAAGGCAAAGGTTCTTTACTTATTAGCTGATCAATTGAAAACCTATCAGAAGAACCTTGAAAAGAATTTTTTCCCTAAGGGATAAATGAGTTCTAAGATTTTGGGGTTGAAATACATAGTTCCCCCAAATATTCAAATGCCCATTGACCAGTGGAGCAGTTACTTGGAGAATGAGGTTAGGGAGGAAAAAACTGACCGAGAGGTAGAGAAATAAACTGAATAGGTCAAAGAAAATTGATGTCCACAAACTTGGGGAAAATCTTATGATGATATTAAGGGTGAATGGGTGGAACGGACAAAGATGACTTTGAAAAAAAGTAAAAAATCCTAATTGCGTAAACTTCTACTTGCATGCCCGACGGGAAAAATGGACCATTAAATTCCTGTACAAATTGAAAGTGACTCTGGTGAGTTTGAATTTAGTTATTAGATATATACATGTTATAATAAAATATTTTTAAAATTACAGTCCTAAATATAATATTATGTTACAAGAAATGATAGAAGGGATGTCGAGCAGGCAGGCCAAGTGCATCTTCTACGACATTGAAGCATATGCCCTGATCAAGATACTCACGAGGGACACTAAGGGGAGTAAAAGAGATGTGGTATCACATATGATAAGTATCAAAAGATAGAAAAATACACCTCTATTGGATGATATCGCTTCAGTGAGGAGTTATTTGTCAAGAGAGGCAAAAAACCATGCCAAGACTAAAGGAGAGGCATCAGAACTTCAAAGGGAGGTGGGAAATGTTAGCAACAACATGATAATCCTAATAAATGAAATTCATGGGTTGGTCCATTTTTCTAATCAATAACAGGTGTCCCCACTCAGATGCCTCCTCAAACATTTCCCTATCCTACGCCTCAAGGTACTCCTGGAACATTCCACTCCCTAATTCCTCCTCTTAGAACATTCCCCTCCTAAATACCTCATCCCATAACATTCCCCTACCAAGTGCCTCCACCAAAATCACATGGATCATCGTCATCCAAGGACAGTTACTATGATGACTTGTATTATAAAGGACTTGTCCTATGTGACAACCCGTCTAATAAAATGTCGGGTGATCAGTCCTATACCAAATTAAAATAGGAATCCCAGTTGGTTCATCCTTAGCATCACTTTCGAAAACTTTTTAAAATCTTACTAACCACCTAGTATTCCAAATAGTTGGGGCCAAATTTTAACTTTTTAATTAAACAAAATAGTACATGCGGAAATACATATAAACCATTCACACAACTGAATAAAACTCAACTAAATAATTAATTACACAACTTGACGAATAAACCATCAGCCACCAAAGTGAAAAAATCCAAAACAAATATTCAACACCGGAATAAAACAAATATAAAAACTGAACTGAAAGTCTGGGCGACATGCCCTAAATAAAACTGGACCTGATGAATGATTCCTACTCTAGGAATGAATAAGCGATGCGTCTAATCCAAATTCCTTCTAGCATCCACATATGTTGTAGCTCCATTGTCCCTGGAATAGAATATCAATCCTAGCTTCCCTGTGGCTGGACACCTCAAAGGTTTTGAAAACAGTTTTATAGCAAGGGTTAGAACCCAAAACATTTTGAAAATATTTAGCAAGTGAATTAACTACAGTAATTTAAAATGCATGAATGCGCTTCATATTTAAGTTAGTGTCGCACTCCCTTGTGGACATTCTAACCCCTCCACTATTGTGCACACCTAACGGTTACCTTGACCCCCACCTAGTTGTACTACCCCGTCCAACTAGTCCTGGTATAACCTCCCCTTGCCATACTACTCTAACCCAAGTAACATGATTCTTGAATTATGAGTTATCTCACAATTAACTTAATTAATTCCTTCTTAAATAGTAGCATATAATCGTGTCACAAGTTATATAAAGTAAATACATCACACAATGTATTATTACCCGCATATAATATTGAATACCATTATATATGGGCATTTACTAAAACATCCACACATATAACATACGTATATCCATCCCTTCGAGTATACCATCGCCGAAAGATTTCCTCTAAAGTGGCATCTCACTAGGTGTGCTCACATAACCTAGTTACCCAAGTTGGAATCTCTCACCAACCTGGTTCAAAACATAAATGAAGTGGAGGCGGTCATATTCCTTCCCTGAAAGTGAGATAAATCCCTCACCCATATACCAGACGCTATGACCTGGGGATATACTCGCCCTACTCCTCAAGCTAGGGGATTCACCCACATCGCGCAACCTCCCTTGATAGCACTAGAGTATATAAATTAAGTAAATATCTAATCACTGATATTTAATAGCACACACAATACACACACACACACACACACACACACATATATATATATATATATATATATATATATATATATATAAGATAACCCCCGGCTTTACCGTGTACTCAAAATCCCGTAGACTAGCCTGTAATTTCCTGAGTCTGTGGCCCGACTCAACATAATTAATTTTCTCACTTAATAAATTTATCATCTTCCCGAGTCTATGGTCCGACTCTAATATAATTAATTCACACCTCAATTAATGCAACACTTTTTCCGAGTCTATGGTCCGACTCTAATTAAATTAATTAACACACCCATTAATTTAATACCTCCCCGAGTCTATCGTCCGACTCTAATTGAATTAAATAACACACCTATTAATTTAATACCTCCCCGAGTCTATCGTCCGACTCTAATGATATTAATTAACACACTTATTAATTTAATACCTTCCTAAGTCTATCGTCCGAATCTAATTAAATTAATTATTACACCCATTAATTTAATACCTACCCGAGTCTATAATCCGACTCTAATTAAATTAACTATCACACCTATTAATTTAATACCTACCCGAGTCTACAATCCGACTATAATTAAATTAATTAACACACTTATTAATTTAATACCTTCCCGAGTCTATCGTCCGAATTTAATTAAATTAATTGACACACCTACTAATTTAATACCTTCCCAAGTCTATGGTCCGACCCTCTTATAATTAATTTACACAAATCCGAGTCTGTAATCCGACTCTAATATAATTAATTTACACATTAATTAGTCAACACAAATCCGAGTCTGTGGTCTCACTCTAATATAATTAATTTACACATTAATTAGTCAACACAAATACGAGTCTGTGGTCCGACTCTAATATAATTAATTTACACATTAATTAATCAACACAAATCCGAGTATGTGTTCGGACTCTAATTTAAATCAACTAACACATCCATTAATTTAATAACTAGGTGTCACCCAACCATTATTCCCGGACTCGCTCACTTGGCCTATGCCTTAATACTTCCCTAGACTATGTTCCGACTCCAAATTAATTTACTCTCTCAATAATTAATTTAATACTTTGGTGTCACTTAAACAACATACCCGGACTTACTCACTCGGTCTAGTTTTACATCTCATAATTTCATTCCCACATTTTCGCCCACAATGTGTCACACATTCATCTCCATAATTTCCCCAATTATATTTACCTATAATTAGCAACACACCCGGATTTTCCCACTTGATCCGTATCTCACTATTTTGGAATACAATTTCTCAAATCCATCCATAAAGTGCCCCACATAAATTCATCCTAGTCCAATTTACTTTCTCCCATAATTACTAGGAATATTTGTTTCATAATTATTTATCACTTATTAATGTATGAAACTTAATGTTTCATAATTATTTATCACTTATTAATGTATGGAACTTAACATTCAAATAAATTTCCCTTTATATAACTAACTGGCCGAACTGGCCAGATTTCTGCAACATCGATCAATCGAACCCCCTCGGTCGATCGATTGATCGTTCAAGTATTCGTCCTCTCCAGCCCACTGTCAGCCATGGACGAAACCTAAAGATTTGATTCTCAGTCTAAACCCTTACCCAAATACAAATAACATATTCTCCACATAAGAAAAGGGTCTAAACAACCCACATACCTTAATTAATCATCAATAACCATTTATTCCAACGTTTTCCCGATTTGGGTATTATCCAGGTTTCAAATATCCAATAAAAATTTCATTCATGTTAACAACAATTAACCATTTAGTCTTACTGGTTTTAACATACGATTCATTCAACTACATTCTAGAATCATAAACACGATCAATCTCCCCCTTAGTCCCGTCAAGGTATATCAATTTCCAAAAACCCAATTTAAATTTTTGTTACACACCCAAAACGAATTTTGATTTACACATCACTATGATATGAATTGATTACAATCAATTTAGGAATCACAACAGTTAACCATTTTCCTGGAATTGTTCGTTGGGTCTGATTCCGTTGGTGTAGAGATTGGCTGAAATTAACCCTTTAATTTGGCTCGAAAAGACTCCCAATTGCTCTTGATTTGATTTTCTTTGTGCCTCTCTCAAACCCTAGGACTGGAATTATGTTTACTACTGTTTAACACTTCCCCAAATTAGGTTACAACCCTTAATCCCGTTTTTTGGCCACCTGGGCCTAATTAAAATGGCCCAACTCACCCCGTGTGGGCTCGTCTATACCCAAATATACCCCGAGACCCAATTACTACCCCCGGGTACTCTTTTCTGACTATCTCGACCCATCTGGGCGCAACTGCGAACTCGGAATTGCCATTCGAAATACTTTTTAACATTCCAAATTTTAACCTCAAAATGCGACACACATTAATTCGAATAATTAAACTTAAAGTCTCCAATTATAATTAGTTTGACTCACTCAAATAAATTCTCCAACTCATGAATTTAAGTTTCTCCAATTTAAATATTTTTTTCACTCCCAAAAATAATTAAATATTAAATCCTCAAAATTACGGAGTGTTACATACTCCCCCTCTTACAAAGGAATTTCATCCGATAAATGAAGATGAGCGTAATGTTCCAAGCTTCGCATATTACTCTCTAGTCATGTGCCTGTAAGCTCGCTATATCTATCCCATCCTCTTCTAACCATATGTTACACAAGTATGCATTTAAATTAACCAGGGTGCCCATAAACACTATACCGGCGCTTAACCCCCCGAAATTTGCCATAATTAACCTGGGGGCCCATACACCCTATCCCCGCGCTTTACCACACGAAAGTTACCCGAATATGCTAGGCGTAACCCGTAATATAACGTCGAACCCGTAGTCACATCACACATGTATATCTACATATATATCTACTACCTGGGGTACCCAACCCATTTACTAACGACCAAACATCTCCCCACTTTCCAACGTTGCGCTAAGTTTCATGCATGGGATGTCTCGCAAAGTGAAATCCAAACAAGGAACTCCCCCGATACACTACTACCTAGCATTGTCGGTCGTTGAGATCTGTTAGACCCTCAGTCCATAGCACGTACACCTAAATATTTGTCTCTTAACACAAAAGAATATACGCTTACCTTTATGCTACCAAGGACAACATAAAATGTCATGCTCTTACCATCACTAGTCCTTGCACAGAATAAACCCGGAGCTATCTCTTTTTGCTAGAACATAATTCTAACCACCCTGATTCACTTTAGTAAACATCCCAACTTACCGGGATAAAATGTGAGAACACAAAACCTCACTATGTGCCTATCGCACCACACAATACAACATATATACACACATATATATAGGCCATACACCCTCTCAGGTGATACCTATTACCAATCATCTCCCGGTGTCGCGAACACAAAAACTTAACACCACTATCCACAATAGTTAAATTCCATCCCTATCCAGCCGATATTTAGGAAAATATTATTAACCCTACTCCCATAATTCTCGAAAGTCGTAACTCTTCGCATAATTCAAACCTTCTCTCAGTGTACGCCTCCACTCTCCCGTGAAGAACACGAAGGAACTCCGCTACCCTACAAAAAGTTTATCCACATACTATGGCTGTTACAGCCAATTCACCCAGTAAATTCGACTCAACCGCGAACTCTAGTGAAAAATAAGTCTTATATTATGACATCCTCCTTGTCACTCAAAAATATATCCCATGCCCATAGGGTAAAAATAATTACCTCCATACTCTAGCTGCAACGACTGATCCTCGGGTTCCGGAGCATCTTCTCCCTGCCTGAATGCACCCATAACTTGGTGTAGTGGCTGTACATCCAGGACCTCATCCTGTAGTTAACCACTGCCTCTCTTAAGACAATCTCTCTTTATGTGTCTCATTTTCCCCACAAAAGAAAAACCTTCTAATACCTTCACCCTGCCACTAGTCCCTTCCATGTCGACCTTGTTGGAATTCGTGGCCATCCTGCCGATAGCCTCTAGTTCTAAATCATTTGGCCCCTACCGAAAATCCTTCCCCTGATCTCCCCCAGTCTGCTGCTGGGATACCCCACTGGTATTGTTCCCTCATGCCTTATCCGACTGGCTAGTTCCCACTCCCCTCCCGCTTTCTTTCACGTGGAAGCGATATTCCTGACAGTGTCGGAGTGCTGCGTTATCGACATCAGTATAACCTACTAATTCGGAATTACCCATTAAATGTTGTCTGATTCTCCAGTCTAACCCATCCATAAACTTGGCTTTCTTTATCTCTTCATTTCTTACCTCATCCGGTACAAAATTTTCTAACCGAGTGAATTCTTCCTCGTAATCGACCACTGAACGATCTCCCCGAGTCACCTCTCTAAATTTTCTCCTCAATCCGGTCTCAACCGCTGGAGGAAAATACTTGTGGTCGAACCTCACCCAAAACTTTGCAATAACTAGCGTATCCCTTTCCTCAACTGTAGTGATCGACTCCCACCACTGTAGCGCTGCTCCTACAAAACTAAAAGTGGCTATCATTTGCTTTTGCACCTCATCGCAATCTCTCATGCGTAGATGACGCTGGTTATCTCTCTTCTTTGACATGCTAGTGCTACACCTGAACCCCTCACAACTCTGGTGGATGCCCACTCTTGAAAAATCTCTCGTACTTGCTGCCATCCTGATGACCCCGGGCGAGCCTAAATATCTGGCTCCCCTAACACTTGTGGATGATTCTGTGAAAAGTACCCTTCCATCGCGACCACCATCGCTTCAACTTCCTGTGCCACTAGTTCAGTTACCTATGCTACCAAAATTATCTCTGGCCGTTGCTGCGATAACCCATCCTCCTGATGAGCCTCCCTAGTCTCATCTCCCCCCTGCTGCCCTAGCTGCTCCCTCTCCTGGGTGTCATCTGGAATGAGAATCGAATCGTATGAGTTGAGTCTCAAATATAAATTTGGCAGAAGAACATATATGCGCATACGTATGAGGATACAATAATCCTGCAATAGGGCTTTATATCAAAGATTGCTAAGACGAAATGTGAAAATCCGCACAGATCCTAAGGACACTAGAACTTGATGCTCTGATACCATCTGTGACACCCCGCCTAATAAAATATCGGGTGATCAGTCCTATACTAAATTAAAACATGAATCCCAGTTGGTTCATCCTTAGCATCACTGTCAAATTTTTTTTTAAATCTTACTAACCACCTAATATTCCAAAAAGCTGGTGCCAAATTTTAACTTTTTAATTAAACAAAACAGTCAATGCGGAAATACATATAAGCCATTCACACAACTGAATAAAACTCAACTGAATAATTAATTACACAACTTGCCGAATAAACCATCGGCCACCAAAGTGAAATAATCGAATACAAATATTCAACACCAGAATAAAACAAATATGAAAATTGAACTGAAAGTCTGGGCAACATGCACTAAATAAAACTGGAACTGATGAATGATTCCTCTAGGAATGAATAAGCGATGCGTCCAATCGAAATTCTTGCTAGCATCCACATATGCCGTAGCTCCATTGTCCCTGGAATAGAATATCAATCCTGGCGTCCCTGTGGCTGGACACCTAAAAGGTTTTGAAAATAGTTTTATAGCAAGGGTTAAAACCCAAAACATATTGAAAATATTTAGCAAGTGAATTAACTGTAGTAATTTAAAATGCATGAATGCGCTTCATACTTAAGTTAGTGTCGCACTCCCTTGTGGACATTCTCACCCCTTCACTACTGTGCACACCTAACGGTTACCTTGACCCCCACCTAGTTGTACTACCCCATCCAACTTGTCTTGGTATAACCTCCCCTTTCCATACTACTTTAACCCGAGTATAATGATCCTTGAATTATAAGTTATCACAAAATTAACTTAATTAATTCCTTCTTAAATAGTAGCATATAACCGTGTCACATGTTATATAAAGTAAATACATCACACACTGTATTATTACCCGCATATAATATTGCATACCATTATATATGTGCCTTTACTAAAACATCCACACATATAACATACGTATATCCATCCCTTCGAGTATAGCCTCGCCGGATGATTTCCTCTAAAGTTCCATCTCAGTAGGTGTGCTCACATAACCTAGTTACCCAAGTTGGAATCGCTCATCAACCTGGCCCAAAACATAAACGAAGTGTAGGCGGTCATATTCCTTCCCTAAAAGTGAGAGAAATTCCTCACCCATATACCGGACGCTATGACCTGGGGATATACTCGCCCTACTCCTCAAGCTAGTGGATTCACCCACATAGCGCAACCTCCCTTTATAGCACTAGAGTATATAAATTAAGTAAATATCTAATCACTGATATTTAATAGCACACACAATATATACACATACATATATATATATATATATATATATATATATATATATATATATATATATATATATATATATATACACTATCACACACCGTATATATATATAAGATAAACCCCGGTTTTACCGTGTACTCAAAATCCCGTACACTAGCTTGTAATTTCCTGAGTCTGTGGCCCGACTCAACATAATTAATTTTCTCACTTAATAAATTTATCATCTTCCCGAGTCTATGGTCCGACTCTAATATAATTAATTCACGCCTCAATTAATACAAAACTTTCCCCGAGTCTATGGTCCGACTCTAATTAAATTAATTAACACACCCATTAATTTAATACCTCCCCGAGCCTATCGTCCGACTCTAATTAAATTAATTAACAAACCTATTAATTTAATACCTCCCTGAGTCTATCGTTCGACTCTAATTAAATTAATTAACACACTTATTAATTTAATACCTTCCCGAGTCTATTTTGTGACTCTAATTAAATTAATTATTATACTCATTAATTTAATACCTACCCGAGTCTACAATCCGACTCTAATTAAATTAACTATCACACCTATTTATTTAATACCTACCCGAGTCTACAATCCGACTATAATTAAATTAATTGACACACCTATTAATTTAATACCTTCCCGAGTCTGTGGTCCGACCCTCCTTTAATTAATTTACACATTAATTAATTAACACAAATCCGAGTCTGTAATCCGACTCTAATATTAGTAATTTACACATTGATTAATTAACACAAATCCGAGTCTGTAATCCGACTCTAATATAATTAATTTACATATTAATTAGTCAACACAAATCCGAGTCTGTGGTCTCATTCTAATATAAGTAATTTACACATTAATTAGTCAACACAAATCCGAGTCTGTGGTCCGACTCTAATATAATTAATTTACACATTAATTAATCAACACAAATCCGAGTCTGTGGTCCGACTCTAATTTAAAAAAATTAACACATCCATTAATTTAATAACTTAGTGTCACCCAACCATTATTCCCGGACTCGCTCACTTGGCCTATGCCTTAATACTTCCCGAGTCTATGTTCCGAGTCCAAATTAATTTACTCTCTCAATAATTAATTTAATACTTTGGTGTCACTTAACCAACATACCCGGACTTACTCACTCGGTCCATTTTTACATCTCATAATTTCATTCCCACATTTTCGCCCACAATGTGTCACACATTCATCTCCATAATTTCTCCAATAATATTTACCTATAATTAGCAACATACCCGGACTTGCCCACTTGATCCGTATCTCACTATTTTGGAATATAATTTCTCAAATCCATCCATAAAGTGCCCCACATAAATGTAATACCCCGTATTTTTTGTGATATTTATTTATGGGATTAATTGGATTAAATGCGTAATTAATTGGAAATTAATCCGGATTAAAATACTAGCGAGATGCGAGTTGGTATTTGATTATAATGTGCATATATGATTATATATGAATATTGAATTATGAAATTTTTTGTGAGATTGAAATACGGCAATTTGGGAATTTTGTTGAGACGCGTGTGACAGTCGCGTCAGGAATATAATTATGATAATTAAAAAGATAATTTTATTTCTATTAACCGTAAGGTCATTTTGAGTGTGCCAACGCGTTCGGAAGGGTCAAAATAGTCAGGAAACACTAGTCGGGGGTTTAGTTTGGGTCCCGGGGCATTTTTAGGCCATATCGGCAATGTATAAGGGTAGTTTGGTAATTTTATAATTTTGGGATTTTTGATTAACGAATATTAGGAGTTTTAATTGAAAAATTAAAAGACCCACTAACCCATTACCAGCCATTTACTGATTAGAGGGCTACGGGGGTTATTAGAAATTGTTCCAAAAGTTCCTTAGGCAAAAACCCTAGCCACCATTGTTACTTGGAGAAGAAAGCTTGTAGAGATAGAAGAGAGGAGGATTCTGCAGAGAGAGAGAGAGAAATTCATCAGATTCGTCATCAAATCCAGAGATACACTTAAGGCAAGTGGTTTAATTCCAATTAATTTCAGAGAATGCTTCTTCCATGTGTAGGAATTTATAAAACCTTATTGTTCTTGGGAATTAATGAAAAACCCATTTTAATTGGAAGTGAAAATTACATTTTTTATGAGGAATCGCATGTAGATTTGTATTTAGATGATTATTCTGATGATATTATAATTTGGATGAAACAAAAAACAGATTTATTAGGCTCATTGATGATTTATAAAATTTTAGGGTTCATGTTCATGTAATTGGGGGGATAAATTTGATGATTTGATGATGATTAAGTTGTATTGGCCCTATATAAACGTTTAGTTATGATCCATGAATGTTTAGTACGAATTAGGAACCGTAAATTGACGTTGGAACAATTTTTATGAGGAATTAGGAGTGAAGAAAGTTGGAAAAAATGAGATTAGAATTTCTGGGCTCGAATCTGGCCACTCTTTAGAAGACCTGCCCAGGTCGTTCGAACGAGCTCGTTCGAACGAGCTTCTAACGAGTTGACAGTTTGGGTTCTAACGAGAGAGATGTTCGTTCGAAGACTTTCGTTCGAACGAGATCTCGTTAGAAGGCCCAGTTCGTTCGAACGAACTCTCGTTCGGACAGCCTCGTTCGAACGAGACTTCGAACGGGTTGACAGGTTAGGCTTTTTATCCTGTTTTGATCCCGAGTGTCCCATAACCTTGGGTATATGTATAGATAACCTTCCCTTGATGATTAATTGTTACATTTGGGATGTTTGGGATATAATGAGGAGTCAAACCTAGAAGTGTAGTTTGAACCTAAGGGAAAAATATGAAGTAGGACGTGAGTGTCTATTACGTTGCGAGAACTATTGACGGCCTAATTTATTATATTAATCGGGAACATATAAATTGTGTAGTATTATATGTCGGTACGAGAATAAGAGGTGTACCTCCAATATATTATGGTAATTACTAAGAGGTGTGCATACTTAGTATATATATTGATTTTATGTGTATGACATACCTACCATACTTGCTATCACGGGAGGTTTACGTTCGCTTAGGGCTTTCTAATCCTTGTGTTGCCCGGATTTAGATTGGTTACCTCGATGAACATAGGTCAGAGAAGGACTTATTGGGATGTTAATAAGTCTGCTGATCGTGGGAGCGCAGGTATGTGCGTGACCCATGTGATGTGACTGTGTTCGCCTCCATTATTTGTGATGTTGTTATCTGAGAACGATTCCTGAGAGATTCGGAATACGTGATCCTCATGTACGTGATGTATCGGGATGTATAGCAGAGTATGTGTGCACCACAGCTTAGTCTCGAGGTTCTTGTATTGTATATTTATGATGTGAATAATATACACTTAATTAATGGGAACTTTCATGATTGGTATTGTGAATAATATTATGGTAATGATTTGAGAAAACAAAACGGGTTAACTGATAGTGAATTATATTACTAATTGAGAGTCGAGTGCATGTAAAGCCCTCTATTTAATTGATAACGTTAGAATGTAATATGGGAATCGAGTAGTAAGGGGTAGAACTTATTACGTTTTGGTTAAATATATGTGTCATTTAGATGGGTAATGTACGTTAGGAGTGCACATGTAGTCGAGAGGTGAGAATTTCATGTGAGTGCACGTCCTAACATGTATTTTGCATTTAATGTTTTAATGTTATTAAAACAGTTGCTGTTTTTAAAATGATTTCCACTTTCGGGCTTTGACCCATTTGCTTTCAAATCTATTTTTGTAAAAACCATTTTAGGTGCCCAGCCACAAGGACACCATGCTTAGGATTCTCATACAGGTGACGAGCTGTAGCTGTTTGTGGAAGTTACAGGACTTTTCTTGTAGACGCTTCATCTATCTTGACTCGATATTCTTCAGTTATCAGTTGTAGGGCATGTCACCCATTTCTTTTAGAGACATTTCTTTTATTTCAGTTATTCATACTTCTGGCATGTAATTATTCAGGATTCAGACTTGTCGTATTATTTTTCAGTTGTGGGATTGCTGTGAGGAATTTTCCTCCGGATTTATATTTATGTTGTTGGTTATTCATTACTTCATTATAGTGAATGGTTGTTATTCTTTCATTATTCTTTTACTGCATGTTAATCAGACTTAACTTAAAATTTGGCACTTACTTTTAAGTACTAGGTGGTTAGTAATTATTAAAATGTTTTCGACAGTGATGCTATTAACTGAACCAACTTGGCATTTTGAATTAATTTAATAAAGGAGTAGCTACCCGG
Source organism: Sambucus nigra (assembly GCA_949130495.1). Taxonomy (NCBI): domain Eukaryota; kingdom Viridiplantae; phylum Streptophyta; class Magnoliopsida; order Dipsacales; family Adoxaceae; genus Sambucus; species Sambucus nigra. The sequence continues at coordinate 359,554,375 of OX422208.1, forward strand.
TATTTAATTAGTCGGGGTGTCACAATAAATTCATCCAAGTGCCAATTACGTTCTCCCATAATTGCTAGGAATATTTTTTTCATAATTATTTATCACTTATTAATGTATGAAACTTAACTTCCAAATAAATTTCCCTTTATATAAACAATTGGCCGAACTGCCCATATTTCTGCATCATCGATCGATTGAACCCCCTAGGCCGATCGATCGATCGTTCCAGTATTCATCCTCTCCAGCCCACTGTCATCCATGGACGAAACCTAAAGCTTTGATTCTCAATCTAAACCCTTACCCAAATACAAATAACATATTCTCCACATAAGAAAAGGGTCTAAACATCCCAGAGACCTTAAATAATCATCAATAACCATTTATTCCAATGTTTTCCCGATTTGGGTATTATCCGGATTTCAAATCTCCAATATGAATTCCATTCATGTTAACATCAATTAACCATTTACTCTTACTGGTTTTAGCATACGATTCATTCCTCTACATTCTAGAATCATAAACACGATTAATCTCCCCCTTAATCCCATTAAGGTATATCAATTTCCAAAAACCCAATTTAAATTTTGGTTACACACCCAAAACGAATTTTGATTTACACATCACTATGATATGATTTGATTACCATCAAATTAGGAATCACAATAGTTAACCACTTGCCTGGAATTGTTTGTCGGGTCTGATTCCATTAGTGTAGAGATTGGCTGATGAAGAACACCCCAAATTAACCCTTCAATTTGGCTCCAAAAGACTCCCAATTGCTCTTGATTTGTTTTCCTTTGTGCCTCTCTCAAACCCTAGGTCTGGAATTGTGTTTACTGACGTTTAACACTTCCCCAAATTAGGTTACAACCCTTAATCCCGTTTTCGGCCATGTGGGCCTAATTAAAATAGCCCAACTCACCCCGTGTGGGCCCGGCTATACCCAAAAATACCCTGAGACCCAATTACTGCCCCCGGGTACACTTTTATGACTATCTCGACCCATCCGGACGCAATCGTGCACTCGAAATTGCCATTCGAAATACTTTTTGACATTCAAAATTTCGACCTCAAAATGCGACACACATTAATTCGAACAATTAAACTTAAAGTCGCCAATTATAATTAATTTGGCTCACTCAATTAAATTCTCCAACTCATGAGTTTAAGTTTCTCCAATTTAAATATTTTTATCACTCAAAAAATAATTAAATATTAAATCCTCAAAATTACGGGATGTTACATCCTATAGCAGGGTCATTGGCGTGTGCAGTATTGTTTCCATGAATGTCATAATTCATGTCCACAATCGCCCTTTGGTGATGGGTAAGGATCATATATTAGTATATACAATATATGATGATTGCGAAGATGAGTTTGTGTACTTTGAACACGAGGAAGGGACTCCATTAGAAAACTATCGAAATTGTTATATTACCTACTAATAATTATGTAGAATCGATTAAGTAAGTACGATCATCCCTGTGGCTTTTCTAAGGGATTCAAACCTAATATTGTCCAAAAGTTTTTTGAATAGGTTAACTAATTGCATTTCAATGTGTAAATACTCTATATTAAGTTGTTTAGATTCTATAAGATCATGAATAAAGTGATGCCTAATCTTAACGTCCTTAGTTTGTGAGTGCTATACCGAATTTTTAGATATATTTATTGCACTCTATTTATCACAATAGATAGTCAATTTTTCTCTAATTATACCATAATCACTAAGAATTCATTTGATCCATAAAAGCTGGGCACAACAACTACCCACAGCTATGTATTTAGCTTTAGCTGTTGAAAGGGATGTGCAGTTCTATTTTTACTATTGCATCCTACTAGGTTTTTTCCTACATAATAACAGGCAGCAGACGTGCTTTTATTATCGTCTAAATATCCTTCTTAGTCGGAATTAGTGTAGCCAACTATGGATTTAATGGTGTCCTTTTCGTTGAAAATAGTAAAATTTAAAGTGCCTTTAATGTATTTAATTATTCATTTAACACATAACATATGAGCTTCTTTAGTTGGACATTGGCACCGAGCACATACACACACAAGAGAGTATATGTCTTATCTAGAGGCATTAAGGTATAACAAACTCCCTATCATACTTTTATATAATGTCGGGTGAACATCTTTCCCATTTTCTTCCTTAGATATTTTTATGGATGTGCTCATGGGTGAACGTGTTGTTTTTGAATTTTCAAGCCCAAACTTTTTAATTAGATAATTTTCATATTTTCATTGTGTGCTTAATAGGGCATCACTAAACTATTTTACTTGTAATCCTAATAAATACTATAATTCCCCCATTGAGGACATTTGGAATTCAGCCTGCATAATATCTGAGAAGTCCTTGACTTGATTAATGGAAGTCGAACCGAATATAATATCATCAACATAAACTTAGGTGATTAATACATCGTATTCTATCTTTTTAACAAACAATGCTTGGTCGTTGCAACCTCTCTCAAACTCTTTATTGACTAAAAAGGTCGATAGGTGCTAATACCAGGCTCTAGGAACTTTCTTTAATCCATATAAATCCTTCTTAAGTCTAAATACATGGTTAGGGAATGAGGGATCTACAAAGACCTTCTGTTGTTCTATGTATACTTTCTCTGTCAAAATACCATTAAAAAAGGCAAGCTCAACACCCATTTGAAAAAGTTTGAATTGTAAGTGACAAGATATGTCTAGGAGGAGATAAACAGACTCGAATATTGTGTTATGGGCAAAATTCTCGTCAAAGTCTATTCCCCCTATCTGAGAATATCCTTGCGCTCTAACCTAGTTTTATTTCTAATTACCTCCTTAGTCACATCAGTTTTGTTTTTAAAAATCCAACGAGTGACTATAACCTTCTTGTCTTGATGTCATGGGATGTGATACCAAACGTCATGACTTTGAAATGGGACAATCTCTTCTTTCATAACATTGGTCCAAAATTAGTCAGATAGGGCAACATTTACACTTTTGGGTTCTACTGGAGAAACAAAACATGTAAAATTAGCAACATGTTGACGTTGGGATCTCGTTCTCACTGGAACATACGGGTTACCAACAATCTTTTTGAGAATGTGGTCTTTAGAAACATAGGTCGGTGCCGTAGGGACCTTGGTGGTAGTGAATTAGCTATCTCAAGAGAGTCAATGGTAAAAATATTTTCAGACTCATCCAGGACCACTGTTCGACTGTCACAACTCTCTGCGCTAGTGTAATTCACAATTACATTAAAAGACTCCATAATGACCTTTGAATGAAGTTTATAAACACAATAAGACTGACTTGTTTGGGAATAACCTAGAATAATGACTTTATCACTCTGGGTATCGAATTTTGAAAGATGTTCTCTGTCTTTGCAGACATAGCAAACACTCCCGAAGGTTCAAAAATATTTTATGTTAGGCTTTTAATGGTACCATAGTTCATATGACATCTCTTTGATATTTTTCTGAGGTATACACGGCTAATAATGTGACACGCAGTCTTTACAGCCTCAACCCAAAAGTATTTTGGCATAATTTTTGCATGCAACATCGCCCTAGCCATCTCTAGTATGGACCTATTTTTCTGTTCAACAATGTCATTCTGCTGAAGTGTCTTAGGTGCACTAAACTCGTGTTTATACCCATTACCGACACAACATTCTGTAACACCTGAGTCTTTAAACTCTCCACCTCTGTCACTTCTAATACGACATACCTGGGTATCCTTCTAATTCTCAATTTGTAAAAGAATTTTTAAGAACTCACGGAAGCTGTTAGATTTATTTTTCATAACAACAACCCAGGAAAATCGTGCGCAGCCATCTACCATAACTAAAATATAATTGTTACCACATAGACTGATAGTTCTATAGGGACCAATAAGGCCCATGTGGATAATTTCTAGAGGCTTCGAGGTTAAAATTTCTTTAATTTTCTTATGAGCATATTTATTCATCTTCCTCACCTGGCGGGGTCCACAAACAGAGTTAAAATTATTTTTGATTTTAGGTAAACCTCTAACTATTTCTTTGGAGCTTAACCTACGAAGGTTATCAAAATTTCTGTGTCCCAATCTATTATTCCTAAATCATATTCCTCTAATCTGGCAATCTTATAAGTTTCCGTCTTGGAAATCACTGTGTAACAATTATCTACAATCATGTTTCCTAATAGGATACAGTTACCTTTTTCATTCAAAATTTGATAGTTAGTTTTAGAGAAGGTAATAGTATTATTGGAATCATAAAATTGAGATATACTTAATAGGTTAGCCTTAAGACATTTACCTAATAAGACTTTATCTAAAGCAGGGTGTTGTTCTGCACATGATATTCCCTTGCCTATAATCTGAGGTGAAATGCCATATCTAAATAGGACACTATCTCCATGGAATTTTGTCTCGTTCTTTAATTTTTTTCCATCTCCGCCCATATGTTTAGAATACCGCGAATTCAAGTACTAACCAACTGAAGTGCGTTGGGTCTTAAAAGTTGTTATCACCACATTGAACTAGAGTTGGGGTAACAAGTTATATTTTCTCATCCAAATGGGTCTGGTTTTAAAATTTCTATTACCCTTGGATTTAGAAAAGGACTGAGGTGTCTTTATAAATGCTTTCTTCTTAGTCTTATGTCATCCTTTATTCTCTTTATTGTTAGAGTTATGTATGGTCTACATTGGGAGAACATACGTATTCCTACTAAGAACATACATATTCATAGTCTTTCTCAAATAGTTAAAGTTTTAATATGTAGGTGTATATAGTCTCTTTTGAAAACATTCGGTAATGATGAACCCATAGACATCGAAATAAGAGCAATGTTGCTATTATGTAGGCTTAACTCTATCATCGAAGTCCTTAAAAGTAGGTTTGTTCTTATAAGACACGGTAGTCCAGTTACCACAAGTCTTAGTGTTTTTCCCGAGGTCTCTTAAAGGCAGGCATACACACTTATTTTTTACATTAGGTTTTGGGTGTTGATTACACTGATTTTTCATTTCCTTAAGGACATTGACATTGCAAATTCCTTTTAGAGATTTTTAAAAATTCTGGCCTTCTTTTACTAAAAATGACATTTTCAGGAGATACAGTTATTTTGTTAGTCATAACTTTTTCTCCAAAACTTAAGCCATATTTATCTTCAGAATCCATTTTACTTCCTACAACAATTTCTTCATAGGTTTTAGCTTGAGTTTCAAAATATAGGCATTTTTTAAAAACATTTGAACCCTTATATTTTGATTCTTCCAATTCTCATATAGGTCTTTCAATTTTAATGAAAACTCTTTCGTTTCTATCTCATGAGAAATGCACTGTGCAATGTAATCTTCTTCATTCTTCCTAATAGTTTTACTAAGTTATTCAACACATTCAGTCAATAGATTAACCAATTTATCATGTTTGACTCTCTTTTTAAGCATTTTGGTGTACGTCTCCTGAATATCAGGGAGGTCATCATCGGACTCGCTAAGTGCATTGTGTGTAGTGTCCCTTAGCGATTCATTTTTTGTAGCGGGACTCACACACATGTTTAGTTTGTCAACAATATTTGCACTTTGACTCACCTGTAAACTAGGATTATCTACTTTATTATCGAGAACAATTGGTACAATAATATCACTAGCAGGTGTGACATCAATATCAATAGGCATAATATATTCATCAATATGTAAGCATGCATTATCATCAGAATATATAATCTTTGCATAAAAAGACATGCATGACTCAACAAACTTGTTTGACTTAGTTTCATCTTCATCAGAATCACTTGAGTCGCCCTAAGTCTTACACATATTAGCCCTAGCATTGTTATTGTTATGTTTGACTCTGCACTTATTGGCAAAGTGACCCATTTTACCACAACGGTGACATTTGACATTTTGAATATCAGTCTTAGGTCTATTATTGTCATTGGTATATTTGTCATCTTTTTTTTCATGAGGTCTGTGATTTTGATGAGTTTGATAGCCAAGTGTTGCCTTGTTTATAAGTCATAGACTTTCTTAACTTGATGATTTTATTAAAATGTTTACTCATAAGAGCTATCTAGTTATCCAAGTTATCCAAATCAAAGTCCTCACTAAGGTCAAGTTTAAAATCCAGATGTTGATTTTAGGGACAGTCACTTGGGATGAAAAGACAACATTAGATCCAGAATATCTTATGTTTTGAGTAGTCAATTGCTTTTTATACTCCAACTCCATCTCTACAGTTCTTATATTATTACTTAGTAATTCAAGAGACAAGTTTTGCTCATCCATCTCTTCTATGGAATAATGTTTATTGTCAAATTTAGTAGGTAAAGATCTAAATTTTTTAAAGAACAAGTTCCTTTTTGTCATAGGTTATTCCATTTGCATGAAATTTTGTGACAATGTCTGTTAACTTTATATAAAAGTCATCAAATGACTCATTATCATCCATAATGAGGGTATTTTATTGTTGGACTAACATTTGGGTTTTTCCAGCCTTAACACGTTCACCACCCTTATGGGCGGTGACTAGAGTGTCCCACGCTTCCTTGGAAGTAGAGAAGATATAGATGCATTTAAATTCGTACTCATTAATGGACATAAAAATGTAATTATTTCTCTTATTATTATCATATAGTGACATCTTTTTTCTTCTTTGGTAAACTCACTAAGGTTTCTCTTAATTCTTGTATGGATGGTTTCAGACAAAGGCTTAGTTAGGTGTACAAAACCATTTTCAATCATATCCCATATGTCATCACCTAGTGTCCCTTAGATGAATACAACCATCCTTACTATTCAGTAAGGGAAGTTGTTTCCATGAAAGAGGGGTGGACGAGACAAGTTACCTAACTTCTCAAATATCTCATCCATTTTCAGAAATTGATTTCAAAAGCAGCTTCTGGAATTTCAGGATAAAAAATATTTCGATAAACCCTCTCTAATATCTCTTAAAAAATGTTCACTAAGTCTTTAACTAAAAGTTAATATTAAGTACACTCCAAAATATACTCGTTTGACGAAACTCCTTTTTAAATCACTACACAAGATGTGTAAAAAGCGATTTCAGTTGGATATTATATTTGGTAGATAGATTACTTTAAGTTTTGAAAATAAAAACCTGTACTAATTCTTTGATTAGAAACCACACCATATAAGTAGTAAGAATAAGAATAATAAGTTTGCCACGATATTATTTTAACATGGTAAGATCCCAAATTAGGGAAAACATCCATGACTCCCTCTACGGAGTAAAACGAAAAATCCACTATAAACAAGTATACAAGATTTACAATAACATAAACAGGCACATCCTAAGCTAAAGAATAGAAATATGCCTACACAAGAATAAAATATTCTCCAGGGTAATTATGTTCTAGATTTTATCTCCCTAGTAGTTCCTTTGCATTAATCCTTGCTCCATGCTTTGATTGACTCTGTCAACACAAAATCTCTCTAATGAACCACACTTTAACTAGGTGTTCATGTGAGAGTGTTGTGACTATGAAGTGAAATACCATATGAAAGATGCTACTCACATTCTCTCAATAGATTTATAAAAACAGTTCCTAATGAATTACGAAAGTCTATATGAAATGCAGAGTAACAGTTTTCTTGAAAATCAGACTTCTGTTGCAGAAGGAGTATTTCCGATCTGATGAGAATTGTTCAAAAATAGATCAAATGTTTGAAACACTTTATTTATACAAAAATTAATTTCATAAACTATGAAACTGAGTTTTTCAAAACAAATTTCACATAAAAAATGTAGACCGTTTTGGAAGTATCTTTTTCAAGAAAGTTGAAAACGAGAATGGATCGAAAAGAATATACAACTAGAGAACAAGGTCCAATAAGAAAAGGTAAAAGAAACCCTAAAATTCTACACGAAATTTATCTCTGAGTATCTCTCACTATTTCTAAGAAGAAACATGGAATCTAAAGTGAGGTTGGGTTCTTAAGAGAGATTAAGTATGAAAATTTTCTTCAGACTTTGCAAACACCCAAACTCTCAAGAAAAACCTAAAGATCTAACACTTAATAAAAGTATTTGGTTTTATATAACTGAGAATATTTTTGGAAGAAAAATAATTGATTGAAATCTGGTTTTCTCTCCTTCTCTCTGACCTCTCTCTTTTCTCTCTCCACTCTCTATTTTTTTCCTCAAAATGATGAACTCTCAAAAGTCTCTAAATGCCTCAACATGTGGTCCTTTTTATACAAAGTGAAGAAGATTCTAGACAGTTGAAGTCAAATGTATGTGTAGGATTAATTTGACTATTCGAATTTAATATGATGGCCACTAAAGCACAGCCCAACCACTCAATTCCATTAGTCCATTCCTATCCCACTTGGATTCACTCAGACTACATGCAAATCGTTGATAAGATCTAATCCAAGGGCTTAGATAACATTTAGAATATAAGAGACAAAGAAAACACATATGGGCCTAGTCAAGGACAAACACGTGTGTGGCTAATATTGGATATGAAACGCAAGTTTTTAATTTTCTAAAAATCCCATATTCTCCCCCATAATTCTCTACCGATTTTATATTCTACCTTGGATATTTTTTAAGGAATAAAATTATTTCAATTCTAGCCCACAAAATTTTAAAAACATTATTTTGAATGTTTAAAATATCATTTTATATGCTTTAAAAATGGTAAAAAAAATGTTTAAAAAATTCCTAAAAATATATCAACACATTTACACACACACACACACACACACGATAAAATATTTATGATTTGTGTCCTATAGTGTGTTGAGTGCAATATTTTACTTCCCTTTTTGCTAGAGAGGATTTCTTGGACGTGATAAATGTTGTTGAAGCTTTGCAAACCATGGAGAAGATTGCTCAAAAGAAATATAACCTATTGTTTCACCATATCCAAACTAGTTGGAACTCCTATATAGTACAGACTCAAGTAAGTCAACCATATAGTGTGTTCTCAAGAACTAATTGGGAGACCTTATTGATTATTTTAAACTATAGGGGATGACTTAATAAATTCCAATAGACCCAGGGGAGTGACTAGGGGTCAGCCAAAATGAGGTAAGTAAGGCTATGCCCTATGGGCATAATATGAACTTAATAATTAATGAGAATTAAAAGTGGTTAGGAAGAGTATGAGTGAACCCAAGACTTATACTAGTAGTATAGGAAGGTATTGACTACTGAATTTACTTAAGGGATAACTAAGACCCTTAGAGTAGTGAGTGATACTTGGGAAATGAGAAAACAATATTAAGTGTGAATCATTAGTACGTTAGGTGCTCGAGAGTTTATATACTACATACTGGATATACTTATAGGTTGTGTGTATACCTATGTTGGATATATTTATAGGTTGTGTGTATACCTATTATATGTCTGTGAAGCATACCTACATTGCCTGCTATCACGATCGCGTAGTGGGCGATCCTACCATGGCAATGCTAGCTAGGTTTATTGTGTTCCTCAGAACAAAGAACTTAGGGTGGCTCACTATTTGAGTGTACAATAGTGGGAATGGTAGGTCATTTGGGTGTGTTAGGTATGTGCGTATCCCAAATGTTTAGAACCATGTTCGCATCAATTGTGTTTTATTTGATTTATGGTTCAAGGTACCATTCTAAATCGATAGTCCTTGATTGAATATAATAGGTAAATTGATTTAATAGCAGAGTATGCATGCATTCGTTGTTCTTAGTCCATGAATGCTGTGATTTGTAGATATAGATAGTGAGATATATGTATACAAATATGTGTGATTTGTTGTACTCTAGTATGGTAGTATAAGATATAGATAGTGTGTATCTAAAGTAACTTAAGTAAGAGAAACTTAATTAATGGTTTAAACAAAATATTCGCCATATATTGAGTAAAATTTTACGGTAGCATATCGCATGAAGAGTTCAGGTGATCTAAGCATATTAGTGAGTAATAGATACTTATAGTGGCTAGTTATTTTAGGTAGCATAACTAGTTGGGGAAATAGGAGACGTTAGGTGTGTACTATAGTTAAGGGGTGAGGAACTTAAGGGAGTGTACGTGAACCCAACATATATGTAATAATTACTCTTACTGCAATTTAAATAGTTGCAAAATATTTTTCAAATATTTTGGGCTCTGACCCGTGTCAAAAATATTTTTTAAAACCTTTTAGGTGTCCAACCACAGGATCGCCAGGCAGGATGATTCATTTCAGGAATGCGTAGGTGCAACACTTAGGCAGGCATGCAGGACTTATGTAGATGCTTCAGTCATTTCATTCCTAGTTCAAGATTCATATCCAGTTATTTTTGGTTAGGGCATGTTTCCCGTTCAATTCAGATTTTAGTGGGATCTATCTATTTCTATTTCAAGTTTTATATTTAAATTCATTTTTATTTAAGTTGGATTTATATTTGGATGTTGGACTAGAGGCTATGATTTATTCGTTGTTTATTTATTAAATCATATTATGTACTAGACTTCATTATTTGTTTGTATGGTTTATATTATTTTAGTTCCACATTTTTTTGGGTATTGACGTTTAATAAAAGATAAAATTCGGCACTAACTTATTTTAACGTAGGTGGTTAGTAATTTAAAAAAATTGGCAGTGATGCTAAGAATGAAACAAATTAGATTCTTGTTTATTTTGGTAAAGGTATGATCATCAGTGATTAACATAGGTGGGGTGTCACAGATGGTCTCAAAACATCAGGTTCTAGTATCCTTTAGATCTTTACTGACTAACTACATTTTCAGCGTTGCTTTTCTTTGATATAAAGCCCTATCTTGAGGACTGCTGATTCATAATGTGACTTACATTCTCTTTCTATTGGGTATATGTGATGCGAATCATATACGAGTTTGGTTGGGCTTAGTACACCGAACAATATAAGATGACCAGTGAGGGCCATTAGGAGGACTACAGGAGGAGAGGCTCAGCTAGAGATACAAAGTACTCTGGGAATAGTGAGAACGATAGGAGTCACCACTAATATTGTCCAGGTAGTTGATGCTGTAATAACCACCGGGCACAGAAGTCCCCAAGTACCGCCATAGCAGTTGGTGGTGCAAATTTAGACTCACCCAGTACAGTGGGTAAGGGAGAGAGTTGAAGGGGCTTTTTAGAAGGGCCATTCACAAGAATTCGGGGAAGTGTGAAAGTGTGATTGGCTAATGGAAGGATACCATCAAAGACAATTGTGTAGGGTGGAGTGCAATGACACTAATGATTAAATATTGGGCGAAATTTTTATCTCACAAGAGCAGTGTTGTAATAATGGGAGTCAGTCACAACATCTATGGAGAGATATAATGAATATCGAGGAATTTGGGGTGTGATTGACTGCAAATCCTCTCGTCAACTGTTTAAACAAAAAAATTTAGTGCTTAATTCAAAAACGTCGGACAGTGGACAGAATTGAGCGAGAATTAACCCGTTTAGTGAACTTTATACATGAAGAGGTGAATATGGAGAACAAAATGGGCCCTTAAGTTCATAATGGACACGTGGGTAGAATATACAAGCATGGATAGGGAAATTTGGCAAGGGTGACTAGTGTCGTGATCGTTCATGTCGTGCTATAACAAAGTTAATATCAACCCTTCCATGTAAAGGGAGTCTAGAGAGTTGGGGAATCTAGCCAGAAGGGAAAGACTAGAATTAACGGTGCTTGAGAGGCACCACAAGGGGAGGGGCGCCCAACAAGGGACCCAATTAAATGATTCAGATTACCAAGGATGGTAGATTGAGTCAGGGCCATTAGTGCCAGGAGTGTGTTCCACAAGGCGAGAAGAACCAAAGGAATAACAGGGGTAATGATCGGAAGTCAAGGCTTCCAGTTCCGAGAGAAGGAAAACCTCGACATGGCCAGTGGGGTCCGAGACAAGGGAATGACACAGATAGATATCTTATATGTGTTGATATTTTCCAGAGAAAGTTAGGGGGTAGGAGAGGATGCCCAGTAGGGGAAATAAATATAGGAGGTTCAGTTTGGTTTAAAATGAGAGTATTATGTCTAGGAGACATTTGAACTACTAGTGATTTTGGCGAGTGAAAGTATGAGTTTATCCTCGGGTAAAGGGGGTAAGTTCTATGTGACACGAGTGAGTCACAGTTTTTTATTAACACTAAATTCACACGAGAGACGGGTTTGGTGAGTGAATCGTCGATATTACTATTGTGTGTGTATATACCATTGGGTAGTGGGGATCACTTTGGTTCCATCTGTAGGGGATCGGGTGAATTCACTTAGAGGATATGTTTCAGTGGATCTATTCATTTTAGAGAGATATGGTATATGTGTATGATTTTATCCTAGGCATGGATTAGCTAATGATGGTTTGAACGATGGTAGGCTGTTATAGTAAGGTTATCATGTTTGTTGTTCTCGAGGAATAATGTATTATTTTTATGACGTGTCACCAAAAAGAGGGTCACGCCGGCATTTATATTCTACTGTATAGGAGATTTTGGAGTGTATAGTTGTCTCATTATATTCATTGTCGGTGCGTACGGACTTTACTGATGTGATTCAGGGGATATCGGGTTTACCTTAGAGAAGATAGAGATAAAACTCGTTATTGATTTAGCGTTGGCGACTTCGTGGTAGGGTGAGCTTAGTTTTATATGACTCCTCTAGATATGTGGGATCGATGATTAGACTTATATGATGGGAGCATGGTTTTAAGTGTCTTGGTTATATGCTTTGGGCCTCCACATCGAACTAATTGGGAGACCTTGTTGATTGATTTAAACTAAAGGGGAGGAATTAATATATTCCAATAAACCTAGCATAGGGACTAAGTTATGATGCTAAGATTTAGCACAACCGGATAAGTGATAGTAAGCTCAAACAGTAGCAGCTATGGCAGACATAGAGATGTATAAGTGTATGAGTATGTAGAAGGAGATGAGTATAAGAGGAACTAAGACAATGATGTATAGTGGTTCAGCCAATTTGGCCTACATCCACTGTGAGTGTGTGATCCACTAAGTATGGGCACTAATGGCCTTGGATACAATGCTCATAACCCTCTCTCTCTCTCTCTACTGTGTGTACAAGCAGAGTTATAGCTAGGGCTACAGTTAATTGATCGATCACCTGTAGGGTTGTAGTTGACAAGTATATATAGGTCTTGGGGGGTGTAGTGTACCCCCTAAGTATGCATGGTGCATGTGAATGATGATCTAGCCAATACCCTGTTGACACCAGTAGATGCAAATGATGACATAATATTCCCTCACGTGAGGGTGTGATTTGGTTATAACGGTCTTCCACTTGCTATGTGAGCCTTACGCGCACTGTTCCACGCGTCGCCCAAACCACGCGCTGTCATGATGTCACCCTCGGCCTATGAGCCGAGGCCGAGGGCAAAGTTTCTTCCAGTAGTGAGCCTGGCCCAATTCTGGCCTCGTACTGTCGTACCCTCGTAGGGTCGTCTGGAGCCTGGTGAAAGGTCGGCCCCTCGTAGGGTCGTCTGGAACCTGGTAAAGGGTCGTCCCCTCGTAGGGTCGTCTGGAGCCTGGTGATGGGTCTGCCCCTCTGAGGGGTCGTATGGAGCCTGTAGGAGGGGTCGGCCCCTCGTAGGGTCGTTCGTTTGGAGGTTATCATCAGCCAGGCCGAGGATATAAACGGGTATATCAATCACCCTCCAGCCCTTAGCCATAGGTGCTGTTGAGATGGCTGAGGGATAGTGTTTTAAATGAGATGCATGTATGATCAGTTAGGTGAGTGACACCTGGGCAGATACTCATTGTTGTTCCAGTTTCCAAGGCATGACGGCTGCACACTGCGCTTGGGGCCTTACACCCTAATGATGCCTTCCTCGTGGGCTGTGTCCTGCCTTGGTCAATGGGCCCACTCATTGCTAAGGTATTTAAGAAATTTTCAAACCCTCTCTCCTTCTTCTTCTTCTTCTTCTTCGCGCCCAAGCCTTCTCTCTCTAAAATTTTATCACTTTATCGCCATTTTCTGCAGCCTTCAACCCTTCAAGCCTAGCAACGTTCTTGCTCTCTTTATCAGGTAATCTCTTTCATCCAGCGCTCTCTTTTGCCTTCATTTCTATTTGCTTTTTAGGGTTGTGGGGTTGTGTTTTCTTTGGGTTATCCCATAGCTTTTTTCGGTGTCTTCTCCGGTAACTGTTTCTTGGATGTTCTTGAGTGTTCTTGACTGTTCTTGAGTGAAAATCATCAATTCCCTTTTTAATCCAAAAGTCTAATTCGGTCAACTAACAACTTGTTTGTAGTTAAGTTCCTCAAATTCCTCAAGTGTAGGGTCTTCCCTTTTAATGCTTAGGAAGCTTTACAGTTTAGCGTCTGAATTCCCATCCTTGAGAGAAAAGCTTTTTGCAGAGATCAGACGAGTAGAGGAAGAGGAAGAGAGGAGACGAGGGGCCGACCCTAATTGGGTACGACCCATCTTTCCCATTCCTCTTGCCACCATAAAACCGTTTGAACCGTCTGAGTCCTGTGGGTCGTCCCATCGTCCAGCCGAGTGTCATTCAAGCGAGATGGACGAGAGAGCGTCCTCGCCAACTGGCGCTGGACCTTCTGGTAGACGTGAGACATCTGACCTAAGCCCAGGCCGAGGGCATGTTCCCCTCTGAGGCAGTCCCTGTAACAACCCTTTCTCCCCATGCCTTCCAAGTGGCTTTCCCCTAAGGCCCTCCGGCCGATGACGGGGATGAGGACGAGGATGATGATATAGATGACGAAGTTGATACCTCCCATGCCTTGTCCTTTATCTCCTCTGTTAGGGATCGTGACCTCCTAATATGGAGGCATGCCTATGGAGTGCCCCCCAGCATGACTATGAGGGTTCCCTCTGAGGATGAGAGGGTTTTTGATTATGGCGAGGGAGAGGTTGCAGTTTATGAACAGATGTTCAAAGTTGGAGTCAGATTCCCTTTGCATACTGCAATCGTAGATATCCTATCTGCCCTGGGTGTTGCTCCCTCTCAACTTCCTCCCAACTCTTGGAGGACGATCCTAGGCTATATTTCCTTGTGGAAGAATGCCTTCACCGACAAGCCCTCGGCTGACCTATTTTTGGGCTGTTATAACATCACCTCCTCGTCCAAATAGCCTGGTTATTACCACCTGGGGGCAAGGAGGTCTGAGAAGAAACTCCTCCATATGGCACAAACTTCCAACCATGATTGGAAAAAGAGGTTTTTCTTTATATCTGGGAAGTGGGAGCCTGTCGCCGATGGTCCGAGGGTCCCCAGGAAATGGTCTAACCCCTCCATGAAGGCCAGATCAGACCCTCGACTTAGCCTGGAGGAGAAGGACATTGTTGATTACCTGAGAGGACGAGGGAGAGAGGGTGAACTTGAAAAATTCAAAGACCTGATGACCCCTCGGTTCTTCAAAGAAGCTGGTCTGAGGGTCGTCCCTCTGACAGAACTATGTGAGTTATACTGAACATTTTCCATTCTTCACCTGTTTTTGAAGTGTTTTCTCTTTAGATCTGCATTTTTCTAATGTGTCGTCCTTTTATCAGATCGTCCTGCAGGTACGTCAGACTATCTTTGGGAAATGACTGCTCCCAGCTTATTATCTGGAATGGCCAAGAATAAAGGGAAGGAGCCTCAGCAGGCTCCAAGGAAGACAAGGGCTGCCGGGCCGACGGTGGTGGAGCCGATCACCGATAACAATAAAAGAAAGGAGCCTGAGGCCCTAGTTGACCCTCGGCCTGATTCTCGAATGAGGGCCAGGGTCGAAGCCTTTGAGGGGACGGCCTCTTCATCCAGCATGGGGGGCCTTCTGGTCTCAAAACCTGGCACATCTGAGGGCCGAGCCCTCGTCACTCATTGCAAACTTGAGGGTAGCCAAGGCCTCAATGTTCTCTGCACCCTCGGCTGCTGACTATGACTTCTTGTCAAAGATGCCCCCTACCAAAGTGTATGACTACGGTCTGCATGCCCTTACACAGGTATTGGTCCTGACCCACATCTTTAATTTCATTCTTTCACTAACTATTCCCTCGACCCCTCTTGACATCTGTTTATTTTTCATGCAGTCTGTTTGTGCCTTCACCTCAGCCACCAAGTGGATGGCTGAGAACCAACAGAAGTTTCATGAAGCTGAGAGGTCCATTCAGCATGAGGCTGACTTGCAGACAGAGCTCGAGACTGTGAGGGATGAACTGGAGAGTGCTAGGACTGAGTATGCCAGGGTCCTAGATGAGCTGACGAGGCAGCATGATGCAGACCAGCAGGCCAAGGACTTACTGATAAAGGAAAAGGATGAGGCTTTACTCAACATGGAAGTCAAGCACAAGACTGATCTCACAGAAGCTGTCAGAAAAGCCGAGGCCAATGATGTTGAGGCTTACAAGGTTTCTGACGAGTTTCAGGGCTTTGGACTTGAATATCTGGAGAGGGGGGTCAGGACGGCCTGTCGATGGATCGTCCTCAGATTTGGCGACGTTGTCTCCTCGGTCCGCCCTTCAATTGAGGGAGTCGGATTGGACGACCCTCTGATCGCTGAGGCTCTGTCCCAAGTAGAATCCCAAGTGCAGGTTGAGGGGGTCGGTAGGTCTGAGGATCGGCCAGTCATGGTTGTTGAAGAGACCCCCTTGGTGGATGTTGAGGCTCTGCCCTCTGACATTCTCCCATAGGGTGGCTGCCTGTAGCCCATACCCTCACAATGTATCTATTATTTTTGTACTCTTTTTTGAAAACACTTGGATATCTTATATCTCACTTTCATTAATATCATATCGTCTCCTTTATTGTCTTCTATATCAACTTATTGCATGATTTGCTATTTTTTGTTAGCCACTAACCTTTCCCTCATCTTTTTTGAGGACAGTGGTGGGGTCGTCCCCTCCACTGGCCCTCATTAAAGCCGAGGGATTAAATTACCCAACATGATTTTAACAAAGTCTACCCTCGTCTTTCTTGAGGATAGTGGTGGGGTCGTCCCCTCCACTGGCCCTCATTATAGCCGAGGGGTTAACTTACCAAATTAATGGTTTTTAACAAAGTCTACCCTCGTCTTTCTTGAGGACAGTGGTGGGGTCGTCCCCTCCACTGGCCCTCATTATAGCCGAGGGATTAACTTACCAAATTAATGGTTTTTAACAATGTCTACCCTCATCTTTCTTGAGGACAGTGGTGGGGTCGTCCCCTCCGCTGGCCCTCATTATAGCCGAGGGTTCAACTTACCAAATTAATGGTTTTTAACATAGTCTACCCTCGGCTATCTTGAGGACAGTGGTGGGGTCGTCCCCTCTACTGGCCCTCATTATAGCCGAGGGTTCAACTTACCAAATTAATGGTTTTTAACAAAGTCTACCCTCGTCTTTCTTGAGGACAGTGGTGGGGTCGTCCCCTCCACTGGCCCTCATTATAGCCGAGGGATTAACTTACCAAACATGATTTTAACAAAGTCTACCCTCGTCTTTCTTGAGGACAGTGGTGGGGCGTCCCCTCCGCTGGCCCTCATTATAGACGAGGGTTCAACTTACCAAATTAATGATTTTTAGAATAGTTTACCCTCGTCTTTCTTGAGGACAATGGTGTGTTCGTCCCCTCCACTGGCCCTCATTATAGCCGAGGGTTCAACTTACTAAATTAATGGTTTTTAACAATGTCGACCCTCGTCTTTCTTGAGGACAGTGGTGGGGTCGTCCCCTCCACTGGCCCTCATTATAGCCGAGGGTTCAAATTACTAAATAAATGGTTTTTAACAATGTCTACCCTCGTCTTTCTTGAGGATAGTGGTGGGGTCGTCCCCTCCACTGGTCCTCATTATAGCCTGAGGGTGGTTCTCTGTAGATGTTTCCATGCGTGCTAGAACTGACAACCACAGGATGAGGGAAACACTGATATTTCCCATTAATTTTCCAAAGTGTTCTATTGGAGCAACTCTCATTACAATTATGGTCTATTAAGACCTTACAACACTACTGATAGTATTTCTTCAAATGATCTTCATTCCAGGGGTTGGTAAAAGGTTCCCCTTCTAGGTTTTCTAGTCTATAGGTCCCAGGGACAACTTCATCGATGACCCTATATGGGCCATGCCAATTAGGATGGAGCTTGTTGAGCTTTTGCCAAGTCTTCTTGAGGATCAAGTCCCCCACTGCGATAGGCCTCTGTTTCACCCTCTGATTGTAAAACCTTGTGGTCCTCTGCTGGTAGGAAGCCTGCCTTATCTCAGCGTCCTCCCTCCTTTCCTCAATCAGGTCTAAGTCGAGTCTCCTCTCTTCCGCATTTCCCTGGGGGTCGTACATTTGGACTCTATGAGTAGCAAACTCAATTTCGGTGGGGATGACGGCTTCTGAGCCATAAGCTAGCATGAATGGGGTTTCTCCAGTAGAGGTCCTCACTGTCGTCCTGTATGCCCATAGTACGGCATATAACTCCTCGACCCATCTTCCTTTTGCCTCCTCAAGCCTCTTCTTGATTCCATCTAGGATTGTCCTGTTCGTAACTTCGGTTTGCCCATTGGCCTGAGGTCGGCCTGGGGTGGAGAAGAATTGTTTGATACTTACCCTCTCACAATACTTCTGTAGAGAGGCATTCTTGAACTGAGTCCCGTTATCCGAGATGAGGTGTTAGGTAGGCCATATCTGCATATCACATTTTTCCAGATGAACTGGAAGGTCTTCTGCTCTATAATCGTGACCATCGGTCCGGCCTCCACCCACTTTGAGAAGTAGTCACTCGCTACAATGAGGAACCGATAGTTGTTGACATCTCTCGGTAAGGGTCCTACCAGGTCAATCCCCCACAATGCAAACGGCCACGGAGATGTAATGGAGGTAATATGCTGATGGGGTTGATGAGGGATGGTATCAAATCTTTGGCATTTATCACACTTTTTTACATATGCGGCGGCGTCTTTCCCCAAGGTCGGCCACCAGTAGCCTTGGGTGATCACCCTCTTCTCTAGGGATCTACCCCCAATGTGGCTTCAGCACGACCCTTCATGCACATCTTGAAAAATGTAAGGGACTTCTGAGGGATGCACACACCTAAGTAGGGGGAGCAAAAACCCCTTTTTGTACAAGGTGTCGCCGATGACAGTGAATTTTGCATCCCTGTACCTCAGCTTTTTCCTTTCTTGCCTTGCTTCTGGCATCTCACCCTCTTTAATGTATCTAATCAGGGGGTCCATCCATGAAGCTTCTTGAGAAACATTTAGGAAATTGCTAAGTGTTCCCTCAGAGTCCTCAATAGTTAGCCGAAGCAAAATTTCTACTGGGACCGTCCTCCTGATGTCTGTTCTTGTTGCCGAGGCCAATCTATCAAGGGCATCAACACGGCCATTATCGAGCCTAGGTATCCTCCTTAATTTCACTTCTCTGGAGCCCTTCAGTAATGACCTCACCTTCTCAAGGTAGCTAGCCATCCTCTCATCCTTAGCATCGTAGGCTCCTAGTATCTGATTCACTACTAGCCTTGAATCACTATGGACCAAAATCTGGACGACACTAAGAGACTTGGCCAAGCAGAGGCCTGCTACTAAGGCCTCATATTCAGCCTCGTTGTTGGAAGCTTTGAAGTTGAACCTCAGGGCGTACTCGACGTCTGTGCCATCGGGTGCTGATAGTATCAGTCCAGCTCCACTTCCGCTGTTATAGGAGGACCCGTCAATGAAGAGGCTCCTCAGAGTCTTTCCCTCTGAAAAATTCCCCTTAGAGAGGGACCCCTATCTAAAGATGTATCTTCCCTCTTCATTTTCAGTCTCTTTCCTTCTAGCAGTGCTTGTCCCAGCCCTATCTGCGGGTGTGCCAGCGGGTCTGTCTTCTATATCCGTCTTCCCGAGGGTCTCACCCTCGGCCTCATCATCTTCCCAAGTGAACTCAGCCACGAAGTCTGCCAATGCCTGCCCCTTAATGGCCGTCCTAGGGTGATACACAATGTCAAACTCCCCCAGCTCTATAGCCCAGGCCATCAACCTACCTGATTTTTTTGGCTTGTGTAGGACCTGCCTAAGAGGAGAGTCGGTGAGGATGACAATTGTATGGGACTGGAAGTACGGCTTCATCTTCCTCGAGGCATGGATCAAGGCGTAGTCCAACTTCTCCATCCTCGGGTATCTTTGCTCTGCCCCCTGGAGTGCCTTTCTGTTAAAATACACAGGCTTCTGTATCCCGTCTTCGTCTCTCACAATGGTTGCACTGATGGCTGACTCTGAGACGGCGAGGTACACATAAAGTCGTTCACCCTGCACGGGTCGTGATAGCAGCAAGGGAGACCCTAAGTACGTCTTCAGGTCCATGAAAGACTCATCACACTCTTCACTCCATTCGAAGGCCTTCCTAAGGGTCTTGAAGAATGGCAAGCACTTTTCTGTGGCCCTAGACACGAACCTGTTCAAGGCAGTAACTCTCCCTGTGAGCCTCTGAACGTCTTTAATGGACTTGGGGGTCTTCATTTCAACAAGGGCCTTTATCTTTTCAGGATTGGCCTCGATGCCTCTTTGATGGACAATGAACCCCAAGAACTTCCCTGCTCCGATCCCGAAGACACACTTGGCCAGATTAAGCTTCATCTTGTATTTGTCCATCGTATTAAAGGTCCTCACTAGGTCTACCACATGATCCTCTGCCTTCAGACTCTTAGTCAGCATGTCGTCCACGTAGACCTCCATAGACTTCCCAATTTGGTCTTCAAACATTTTGTTTACGAGGCGCTGGTACGTTGCCCCCGCATTTTTTAGGCCAAAGGGCATGACCCTGTAACAGTATGTCCCCTTGTCAGTGATGAAGGCAGTCCTCTCCGAGTCTTCAAGGTTCATGAAGATCTGGTTGTACCCTGAATAGGCATCCAAAAAACTCATGAGCTCATGGCTTGCGGTAGCGTCTACCATCTGGTCAATGCGGGGGAGAGGGAAGTTGTCTTTGGGACAGTGCTTGTTGAGGTCTGTGAAGTCCATGCACATTCTCCACTTGTCGTTGGCTTTTGGGACAATGACTGCATTGGACAGCCATTCAGGGTAGATGACCTCTCTGATAAATTCAGCGTCTTCTAATTTTTTGACCTCGTCCCTGATGACCTCATATTTTTCTCTGGAGTAAATTCTCCTCTTCTGCTTAACTGGCTTCACTCCCTCTACCACATTGAGCTTGTGGCACATGATTTCAGGGTCAATCCCTGGCATATCTACATGGCTCCAGGCGAAAACGCTTCGCCTTCTCCTCAACAGTTTAATGAGGTCTTCCTTGATGTTGGGCTTCAGAGACTTGCCAACTTGGACGGTTTTTTCCATGTCATCCTCATCGAGGATGATGGATTCTACCTCTTCCGCAGCCTCTCCTTTCTTCAGCTTCGTTTCATCTCTGGGGTCTAGGGTATTAATATTATAGGTGATTGTAACCCTCTTGTGTGCCTCCATTTCTTCAGCGGAGTTGTAGTAACATTCTCTCGTTGTCGTCTGGTCTCCCTGAACTTCCCCCACCCCGTAAGGGGTTGGAAATTTGATCATCTGATGGACCGTAGACGGCACGGCTTCAAACCCCTTGAGGGCCACACGCCCCAGTATGATGTTGTAGGCCGAAAACACCTGCTCATCCATTACAAAGAAACTGACCTTCTTGGTGAGCCATCTCGGCCACTCGTCCCCCATCCTCACATCGGCCTCATATACCCCAAGGGGGTGAAACTTTTCCCCATTGAACCCAATCAATGGATGATGGTAGGGGATGAGTCTAGCACGACTGAGACCCAAGGCTTTGAAGCATGGCCAAAACATCACATCTGCAGAACTACCCCCATCCACCAAGATCCTCGGTACCTCCCATCCGTGCACCCTGGTAGTGATGACGAGAGGGTCATCATGTGGGGCTAAGAGGCCTTTGAAGTCCATTCTTGAAAATCCCACTATCAGTGTGTCCATATCAACTTTCTTCCTCTTTTCTGACTTGACCTCCAGGGAGGTTACGTGTACCGTCTTCGCCACTGCCTTAGCCTCAGCCACATGGGCCTTCCTATCGGCGACCTCAGACCCTCCTCCTGCAAGACCCCCAGAGATCATTCCCACTCCGAGCGAGATCATATTAAGCCTCTTGACAGGGTCGTGGTCGTCTCTCGGTGGGAGGTCAGGGTCGTCCTCATCATCAGAGGGGTCGTCCCCTCTTTTTTGAAGACCTTCTCTGCATGCATCGCCTCGCTTCTTTCTGGGGTCGTCCCCTCGGCCCCTCTTGAAGGCACCTTTGTCGACGTACTTTCTGAGCTTCCCTTCCTTCAGAATCTTCTCAATCTTGTCTTTCAGAGCAAAGCATTTGTCTGTTACGTGGTCGTGGTCTTGGTGAAATTCACACCACAGGTTCTTATTCCTCTTGCCGGGGGCTGCCCTCAGCTTCTCAGGCCACTTCAGGGACCGGTCACTCTTAATCTCATTGAGAATCTGTTCACAGCTAATCGTCAGAAGGGTGTACCCAACGAACTTGTCATCCGTGGACCTCTTCTTCCCCTCTTTGTTCTTCTTAGGGTATTTACTCCCACTAGCACCTCCTTTTTCGTCTTCATATTTTGCAGCCATCGCCTCTTCAACGTTCATCACCTTTCCTTCTGTTGACAACAGTTCAGCCATCGTCCTCGGAGGGTCTTCAGCAAGCTTCCATAACAGCTTCCCCTTTTGGAGTCCTCCAATCAGGGTTGTCATAGCTATGCTCTCCTCATAGTCTTCCACCTCCAGCTTCTCCTTATGGAATCTGGCTATATAGTCCCTCAGACTCTCACTCTTCCCCTGCTTAACATAGAGCAGGTGGGTGGTCTTCTTCTGTGGCCTAACCCCAAAGCAGAAGTTATGGATGAACAGGTCTGCCAACTGCTTGAAGTTTTCAATGGAATTTTTTGGAAGCGACGTGTACCAGACATGCACAGCCCCTGTCAAGGTACCAGAGAAGGCACGACACCTCATCTCATCTGAGATAGAGTATATGTCTGCTGCTGACTGATACATCTCCACATGGTGGACGGGGTTGGTGCTCCCGTCATACCTTGGGGTGACCACGGGTGGCTTGAATTTTGACGACGTGGGGAAGTTGACTATCTTTGCCACAAAGGGTGAGCCTATGGTGTACCCCCTCTGAAGAGGGTCTCGGCTCTTCAATATATCACCGATCTTATCCTCTAACCGCTGGATTGAGTCATTCCAGGGCCTCACAGGGTCGGCCTGGCCGATGTTATCCCCTGCTGCCTCTTCAAGGTGGACGGAGGGTTCTGTTGTAGCAGGCATGTGTCGGCTGTTCACTTCCCTTTGGCCTTCATCTCGTCCTCGGGGTCGGCCATCTGCTGCCTCCCTCCTGGATCTCGCGGCGCTTCTTGGCCTGGACAACTGTTCCCACAGGTCATTTATTGGGCCTAGCCTCTCAAAGGCCGACCCCCTGCTCAAGCCATCAAAAGCAGAGCGTCTTGGGCGATCATCAGGGTTTGGTCTCCCGCACTGTCCCCTACTGTCCTGGAAGGGTCGTACAGTATTGTTGGAGACCTCGTAAGGTTCCCAGCATTCTATAGGAGCCTCCTCTCCCTCCAGATCTCCATACCTATCCTCAGGGCAAGGGTTTTCTTGCCTCCCCAGGCGTAGACGCCGGGGGTCAGCAACATCCCTATGCCGCTGAGGGGGTGGCAGGTCTTTGCGTGGTGCCTGGGGTGGTCCCCTGGCCTCATGCTGCCCTGGAGCTGCTGCCGGAGTAATCATCTTAGGTGAAACCCCTGGTGCTCTTAGTATGTTCTGTCTTAGAGCTGTGAACTGCTCTTGCATCATCCGCTGGCTTGCTGCCAGAGACTTTAGGGCTGCCACCACATCAGCCATCTCAGACTGAGGTGGCAGCTGACTGGAACTGGGTCTTCAGCCCTCATCCGGCGGGGGAAGTGGTGGTGGTGGCATCTCAGGTGCCATGTGCTTGAGCTATGAAAAGTTGAACTGAAGAAAATACTGGTGAGCTTGGGAACCTTAGTGGGTCTCTTTCAATGGTGAAACACCTCCTCTCAGGGGGAGTGTTGGTTCACCACCAGAGTGCCCAGTGAGGTCAAGTTGTATAAAGGAAGAGAGGTCTTCTCGTTCCCACAGACGGCGCCAAACTGATGATGCTAAGATTTAGCACCATCGGATAAGTGATAGAAAGCTCAAATAGTAGCAGCCATGGCAGCCATAGAGATGTATAAGTGTATGAGTATGTAGAAGGAGATGAGTATAAGAGGAACTAAGACAATGATGTATAGTGGTTCAGCCAATTTGGCCTACATCCACTGTGAGTGCGTGATCCACTAAGTATGGGCACTAATGGCATTGGATACAATGCACATAACCCTCTCTCTCTCTACTGTCTGTACAAGCAGAGTTTTAGCTAGGGCTACAGTTAATTTATCGATCACCTGTAGGGTTGTAGATGACAAGTATATATAGGTCTTGGGGGGGTGTAGTGTACCCCCCAAGTATGCATGGTGCATGTGAATGATGATCTAGCCAATCCCCTGTTAACACCTGTAGATGCCAAATGATGACATAATATTCCCTCACGTGAGGGTGTGATTTGGTTATAACGATCTTCCACGTGCCATGTGAGCCTTACGCGCACTATTCCATGCATCTCCCAAACCACGCGTTGTCATGATGTCACCCTCGGCCTATGAGCCGAGGCCGAGGGAAAAGTTTATTCCAGTAGTGAGCCTGGCCCAATTCTGGCCTCGTACTGTCGTACCCTCGTAGGGTCGTCTGTATCCTAGTGAAGGGTCGGCCCCTCGTAGGGTCGTCTAGAACCTGGTGAAGGGTCGGCCCCTCGTAGGGTCTTCTGGAGCCTGGTGATGGGTCGGCCCCTCTGAGGGGTCATATGGAGCCTGTAGGAGGGGTCGATCCCTCGTAGGGTCGTCTGTTTGGAGGTTATCATCAGCCAGGCCGAGGATATAAACGGGTATATCACTAAGGATTAGCAAAACTGAGAGAACTAAGGCTAGGGCCTATGGGCATAATATAAACTTAACAATTCGCGTGAATTAGAACAGATTATGAAGAGTATGAGAGAACCCAAGACTTATCCCGTAAGTGTAGGGAGGTATTGACTACTGAATTTACTTAAGGTATAACTAAGACCCTTCAGGTAGTGAGTGATACTCGAAAAATAAGAAAAGAATATTAAGTTTGAATCATTAGTACATTGGGTATTGGAGAGATTATATACTACGTACTAGATATACTTATAGGTTGTGTGTATACCTATTATGGATATATTTATATGTTGTGTGTATACATATTATATGTGTGCGAAGAATACTTACGCTTCCTTCTATCACAGGAGGTTCCACGCAGTGGGCGATCCCACCTTGGCGATTCCAACGAGGTTTGGATGTGTGCCCCAAAATGTAGAACCTAGGGAGGCTCACTATTTGAGTGTACAATGGTGGGAGTGGCAGGTCATTTGGGTACGTTAGGTATGTACACATCCCAATGTGTTAGAACTATGTTAGCCTCCATTGTGTGTTATTTGATTTATGGTTCGAGGTTCCATTCCGAACCAATAGTCCTTGATTTAGTATGAGAGGTACATGGATTGGTAAAAGAGTATACATGCATTCGCGGTTCTCACTTCGGAATATATATATATATATATATATATATATATATATATATATATATATATATATATATATATATATATATATATATATATATATATATGTGTGTGTATGTGTGTGTATATACACACACACGCACACACACACATACTGATATGTGTGATTTGTTCTACTCAGGTGTGGTAGTAAAAGATATAGATAGTGTGTATCTAAAGTAACTTTAGTAAGAGAAACTTACTTAATGGTTCAAACATAATATTCGATACATATTGATCAATGTTTTATAGTAGCATATCATATGGGCAGTATGTGTGATCTAAGCATATTAGTGAGTAATATATATTTATGGTGAGTAGTTAGGTTGGGTAAATAGGAGGCATTATGTGTGCACTATAGTTGAGGGTAAGGAACTCAAGGTAGTGTACGTGAAGTTAAAATGTATATAATAACTGCTCTTACTGCAATTTAAATACTTATTAAATATTTTTCAAATGTTTTGGGAGTTGACCTAAGTCATTAAATATTTTTTCCAAAACCTTTTAGGTGTCTAGCCACAAGGACACCAGGCAAGAAGATTAATTTCAGGAATGCGTAGATGCAGCACTTATGGAGGCATGCAAGACTTGTGTAGATGCTTCTTTCATTTCATTCCTAGTTCAAGATTCATATCTAGTTATTTTCACTTATGGCATGTTGCCCATTCAGTTAAGATTTTAGTGGGATTTATCTCTTTTTATTTCAAGTTTTGTATTTAGATTCATTTTATTTTAGTTGGATTTATATTTGGATGTTCGATTAGAGACGATGGTTTATTCGATATTTATTTATTATATCTTATGATATACTGGACTTTATTATTTGTGTGTAC
The DNA here is from genome assembly GCA_949130495.1 of Sambucus nigra. NCBI lineage: Eukaryota > Viridiplantae > Streptophyta > Magnoliopsida > Dipsacales > Adoxaceae > Sambucus > Sambucus nigra. Next base: position 359,580,713 of record OX422208.1, read on the forward strand.
GGTTTATATTTTATTAGTTCTTCATTTTTGTGGGTATTGTTGTTTAATAAAAGATAAATTTTGGCACTATCTTATTTTTATGTAGGTGGTAGTAATTTAAAAAAAATTAGATAGTGATATTAACAATGAACCAAATGAGATTCATGTTTATCTTGGTGAAGGACTGATCAACTGTGATTAAGATAGGTAGGGTGTCATAAGCGAGAAATGCTAAAACAAGGGTGGAGAGTGAACATGCACTCTCTCTCTCTCTCTTATAAACCCAAAGAAACGAACAAATGAGTCAAAAACTCATTCCCCCACATGTTATACATGTTTCTATTCATCAAATGCGCTCAGATGTTAACACATCATCAATCCAATGGCCCAAAATGTGATAGCACACAAAGGCATCTCAAAATGACCAAATTCAAGTCTAATTGTTTGAACGAATTTAAACCTCGTTCTAACGAGATTACTCTTTTATTTGAACTACACTTCAAATGAATGATTCTAACGATATTCTAGTGCACAAGAGGAATGGATCAAGCTAAAGTCATTAAAAGTCTCGTTAGAACCTCATTCGAATGACCTATTCGAACGGGAATGACCCTCGTTCGAATGACTTTGTTTTCCTTTAAATAAACTTTAGGCCATGAAAAATCCAATCCAATTGTGTCGGGGCCATTACGTTACCCAAATTTGACTTATGACCCACCTCAACAAGACCAGAGTCCAATTGGTCATACCCAATCACAAGTCATATAAGTACGATAAAAATCATGGGGTAGGTATTTAAGAAGTTTCCCTATAATTTATATTAAATTTGCCAAGGATTATGAGTTATGCCACACATTATCTAAAAAAATGAAAGTCTTACCACTGGCATTTGATCATGGAACTTGTCCTTTGTTGTTTAAGAACTATTTCTCTAAGAATATGGATTTATGGAGGGCCATTATGCATATTAGCCTTTGTTTCACACCATTGTTCATAAAAGTAGTAAACTAAAAGAAATTCATGGTTTCCAAAGAAACTCTAGATGAAGCAACTTGTGTATTGGATAAATACTTCCCCAAGAAATCTTTGACAATGGTATTCACTTGCTAGTGCACTTATGCGATGAGATGCTTCTTTGCGGACCAAAAAGATATTGATGGATGTATCCATTTGAAAGTTATACTCATTAATAGAAGTTGATTATAGTTTAATATACCTTATTTAATTTAATATATGGATTGCTAAGTTTTAATTACTTTAATATATAGGTTGATGAATGTTTTCAAAGAGTATGTTAAGAATACGAGGTACATTTAAGGATCTATCGTCGACGAACACATTAACGTAGAAGATTCCTTGTTCCCTAGGGAACCTATGCGTGACCCAAACATTATAGAATATGTATATGAGTTGTCCAATGAGGGTGGTCAATTCATGGGAAAATGAGTTAAACTGTCAAGTTTACAATATGAGCAAGTGTCTTGTTAAACGTTTGAAACCCATTAAGATGTCGACGAATGGAGAGAGTAAGTCTGTATTATAATTTTACTTCGTGTTATTATGTAATATACTTGATCACCTTCTTGATAAATTTTTTAATTCAATGTAGAAAATAAAATGCATCTAGACATAACTAAAAGCGAAGGATGGTTTCATAATTAGATAGTGAATTTAGACTTTAGGTTTTAGATGAGGCATTTAGTATCTTAAATATTCCTTATTAAATGATATTTGATTTCAATGTTTAAAAAAAGTATCCAATTAACTTATGTGATCCGTAATTTTAGTTGTTAAATATGGGTGATACCACGTCAAGGCTTGCTCTTCTCGTCAATGGACCTAATTTCATGGAACATTAGTTTAAAAAATATTGGTTGAATGGTTATGTATTCTCTTTAAGGTTGTAAAAGAAAAATGATTCTTTACAAAATAATGACATTTCATTACGTATTTCAGGTCAAGTGCCAAAGACAAAATTGTCGTTGAAGTATAAATGACTTATGATGCTGTAATTAAAAACATTTTTCAATTAGACTACATATATTTCAAAGAGATTTTATTTTACTTTGATTGGGTAAGAGTCAAGGGAAAATATAATTGTAAAGTCTATTTGTCTATGAATCTGATCATGGTAACCTTGTCCAAGATGAAGAGCAAGGAGCATATGAATAGTGAGTCATTTGTTTGTTCTTTTTAAAAGTTCAAGCAAGTGTTTTGCTTAAAGTATATCAATAATGAACCCTGGTTAGTCGAGTTACACATACTAAAGCATCTCACCAATAGAGTGGATGACTCTATAACTACTATCGACTATCAATCTATTTTGGATAACAATCTTTCTTAGATGAGTAGATTTATTTGTGTTGAAAAATGTAATCTCAATCTAGGTAGGTAATTCTAGTTGGGCGAATGGTGAGGATTCTAACTTATTGTTTTGAATATGTAGTTTGTTAAATGTTATGTGAATCTCAAACTCTAATTGATTATTTGTTAACTCTAATGTGGATTGTTATATTAAAATTTCAAAAATCCAAGGCTTAAGATGTAAAATAAGGCGTTAAGGGGAAAAACATAATTTAATAATAAAATTACCTGAAAAGAGACATGATCAGTCACATGACACTAAAATAACTTATATAAACAATCGGTGTAGTCATATGACTCACAAGGTGATAATTGGGTAGAAAATATAAAAAATCAAAGGCTTAAGCTTGAAAATAGGTCATTAGGGAGGGAAAACATAATTTAACAATACAACTGTCCAAAAAGAGGCACAATCACATCAAACAATACTAAATGAACTTGTAGAAATAATCGGTGCAGTCATGTGAATCACGGGGTGAGAATTTGGTAAAAACAAATCTAAGGATTAATCTTGAGAATAGGGTGTTAGGGGGTGAAAACATAATTTAATAATAAAATTTCCCAAAAAGAGGAACAATCACTTCGCACGACACTAATTTAACTTTTAGAAATAACCGATGTCATCGTGTTACTCACGACATGAGAATTCAGTAGAAAATTTAAAAATTCAAGGCTTGATGTCGAACATAGGGTGTTAGGGGGTGAAAACATAATTTTATGACAAAACTGCTCGAAAAGACGCATGATCATGTCACATGGAACTAATCTAAGTTGTAAAAATAATTAGTGAAATTGTGTGACTCACGAGGTGAGAATTTGGCTGGAAATAGGGCATTAGGGGGTGAAATGTAATTTAATAACAAAACTACCTAAAAAGAAGCACAACCACATCACATGACATAAACTAACTTGTAAAAATAACTGGTATAGTCGTGGACTCACGGGGTGAGAATTTAGTAGAAATTTCAAAAATCCAAGGCTTAATCTTGAGATTAAGGCATTAGGGGGTGAAAACGTAATTTAATAATAAAACTTTTTGAAGAGAGGCAGGATCATGTCACACGATACTAAAATAGCTTGTAGAAATAACCGGTGCATTCGTGTGATTCACGGGATGATAATTGAGTAGAATGTTAAAAAATGAAAGGCTTTAACTTGGAACTAGGGCGTTAGTGGGTGAAAACGTAATTTAATAACAAAACTACCAAAAACTGGCAGATCACGTTATGACACTAAACTAACTTGTAGAAACAAGCAATGAAGTTATGTGATACACGTGGTGATATTTTGGTAGAAAATTCTAAAATGCAAGGCTTAAGTTTGAAAATAGGGCGTTAGGGAGTGAAAATGTAATTTAATAACAAAATTTGTCAAAAAGAGGCACGATCACGTAACAGGACACTACACCAAGTTGTAGAAATTACCCGATTGAGTTGGACTATATTGTGTTATTTAAATTCTTATATCATGATTGCGTGTTTTGATTCCATTTATGTTATATACTATGCTAATGAATCCTATATTTTACAGAATGTGTCTAGATCTGGCGCAGGTGGCCATCGTACCCCAATACAAAGTGGGAGGGGGGGGGGGGATGATTGTTCGTTAAATAGAAAACCCATCAAATCCGATAAGACTAGGAGCATCATTGAAAATAATAAAACTTTAATGATTAGGTGGACATAATTAATGAAAGCAATAGGTACGATAATTGGACGGATGTGCCCGGAAAGGTAAATATGGCCATTTGGGGCCCTCTAGAGGTATTAAAATATCAATATTTATATTAAACATATGAATTTTATATCAAATTTTATTATATGTTTGTTGAATATTAATTCAAAACTTTATTGTATTATATGCTCGCTTGACAACACCAATTCAACTTCCCCCCAGAAAAGCGTAACAATTTGTTGGTCATTGTGAGCGAGCAGTGGAATATGTGGAAGAAGAATGTAGGCAATTGTTATTTTAGGAAGGACCAAGAGTTCATGATTTAATAGAGGGACACCGTCGCCGAGAAGGGGTAGATGCCATTGGTCACCTGGCAGAGGTTTGTAGATTTTGAGGCATGTGATACGTAGTTGGCCACCCGTGAGTTGATGAGGACTAACCATCCAAATAAATTGGATATTCACTAATCTAGGTGGACATCTTACGCGGAGGTTGAGCATAAGATGGTAAGTAAATTTCTTTCATTTGGTCTCATCTATTTTCATATTAAAAATAAAATTTTATTATTAATTTTATCTATACAAGAGTCTTTTAGTGGCCCGAAGGGAAAGCCATATGATTGACTGTTATGTAAATCTTAATTTAAATTATATAACTAATTTTAGTAATTTATTATTATTATTATTATTATTTATTTACAAGGTTAATGATGTGTTTTATACTATTTCAGGTGAGGCTAAAAGGGGTACACAATAGCTAGAGTCATGCTAACATAACATCTCTAAGTACATATGCACTAAGCCAAGTGATGGGCCAAGATAGAAAAGGTCATACTTGGGGTGTCAGCTCATGAATAGGATAGTCAAAGTTGACGAGCCTTGCTTCCAATCATAGTGGGTTGCGCTCTAGGATGACACATACATGTCGTAGATGGAATCGAAGTTCGAAAATCTCTAAAAAAACATGAATCATATGTTCAAATGGGTTAAACATGAGGTTGAATGTGACAATAAGGAGAAGGTTAGTGAGGGAACCTCTAATCTATCCCCCTCAATGATGACGACCGACTCATCATCCCTTATGATATAAACTGTACCCAAATCCTACTATCCCAATGAAATTTAAACAAACTTGGTAGAGAGTTTATATCCATGACACAAGTGGAGGATAAGGGATTGCCAGGTGGAGAAGGATATGAGCATCACTATAGGTACCATGGTGCACAATCATCCACTATAGCCTTTCCAGTCTTAGGATATAGTGATTGAGGTATTGATAGGGAAATAGGATGCGACCTTATGGTTGGATGAGCAATCCGGTGTTTGACATATCGCTGACATGGTGGGGTCGTTTTTCATTTGGCCAATTTTTCACCTAGAGAATTATTGAAATTTTTTATTTTTATACTTGCGATTTGTAATTAAATTATTGTTTTGATGTAATTGAACCGGTATTTGATGTAATTTGGTTTGATTTGTTTAATTGCATATTTGGTTTGATTGGTTTAGTTGCATATTAGATTGTGGTTATTGATGTTTTGTTTGAAAAAAAAAGTTTATTTTGGTTGTTTTGAAGCAGGTTTTCTACTGGCAAGTAGCTACTACCCAACTCTTTTTTTGGGCAATAGTTTTGTCATGGTCCTTGACCACGATAAGTCCCTAAATTTTTTTGAGGCATTATCAAAGTCATTGACCCTAAAAATATGTGATTGTTTACATGGTCCTTGACCATGATAAGAATGTGACAAAGACAAAATTGTCACGATCATAGACCATGACATGATCGTGAGAAGAGTTGTGTTACCACGGTCAAGGACCAAGACAAGACTTTGTCTAACAACCCATATTTTTGAGTAATTGTTTTTTATATAAATTTTCCATGTGGGATAATTATATAAAATAAGGGAAGTGGAGGTGAATATTATCTTAAGTGATTTTAGAAATAATATTTACTGAGTTTCGCATATTGATTGTTAAGGGAATGTAAATAGAATTATATTATGTTTTATTTCATCCTGGTGCTTAAAGCGACGGTTATGACTTATATTCCAATTGGATCATTATAAATGGTTTAATATGACGATGGAACATAAAATATTGTGCGATATTCCGGATGCCAATTTAGAGGGTACAGTTAGTCCGAAAATGGTTGGGATAGTCAAAATAAGTGTCATATTGTATTTTTGAGTTCCGGGGACTTTTGACCGGTTATGATTTAATTATGTTGTTACGAGCCATTTTAATTATGTAGTAACATTTAAATGAGTAGACTTAACGCAATTGGGTATATTAGTCTTGCAAATTCATTTATTTCTCATTTTAGCTTCTTAAACCTAAGAGAGTTAGAGAGAGAGAGAGAGAGAGAGAGAGAGAGAGAGAGAGAGCTTGGGAGAAAATGGAGAATAAAGAGAGAATTGGAGATTTGGATCTAGGAATCGTTGCTTCGGGAAGAGAATCCGCGAATACAAACTTGAGGCAAGTTTATGACTTGCAAATGTATGATTTAGTGTGGATAATTTGTATATATAGTTATGTTTTTTAGATATAAACCATTTATGGGTTTTGGTGATTTTTGGTGTTTAAAACCCTTAATCTTGATTTAAATTTGATTTGAGATGCATTTACTAGCTAGTAGTTGTGTAGGAATGATTTGGTGGAATTATCAGTTGTTGATGTTGAGGGAAGTGGACGATTTAGGTTTTGGGGATTTCAGGGTTCTTAAAACCCATAGCCAAAACTGGGCATTCTGGCCCAGGGGAATATATTCGCTTTAAAGTCCGAATCGATTCGACTAGGGCGAATCGATTCAAAAACCCTTCTATTCTATAGAATTTTTCAACCTAGTTTCTAGTCATTTTCTTTTAAGTTTAAGGCCTAGGAACCTTCTCTTGGGAAGCAATTAAGAGCATTAGGGGTCTATATTATGGGGATAAATAACCTAGATTAGTATGGGAATAATGGGGCTTATTCAGGGGGTTATTTAATATAAGTAAATGTCGTTTTCATCTAGGAGACTAGCCTGGGACTAAAGGAAATAGGATGGTATGGTCTAGGATTTTTTGAGACAAGTATTGAGAAAGATTCACCCTTGGTGGCCTATGGTATTTCTTTGAAATCTTAGAGACGAGTGTGAGGAAATTTGTACTTCGTAGCCTACAACGTTAACAAAACATGGCTTCATGATTAGGTAATGCATACTCTAAAATTGGCACATATTGCTAAGCATAAATGATTTATAAAAATGTAAAATGTGAATCCTTTTAAATGGGCATAACTTGTAAATGATAATTTACATATACACACCTCTCTAAATGCTATCATAGGGGAAGTTACGCGCATGAGGTGAAGTCCTCGGGTTAGTGAATGAAGGTTGAATATAGTCCTCGGCCATAGGACCGGTTATTATTTATTGTGTGATTATTGTTCGAAGTGAGGTAATTCTGGGTTTGGTTATGACTCACTGTCGAAGGTATATGATCACTTACCAATGTTATGCGATGTAGGATGACCAGGTGGTCTTGGTGATATGCCCTGGAAGATGATAGCTATTTAGGGGCGCATCTAGTGGGGGTACCCGAAAGGATGGTCTTAGAATTGTTATATGATGTAATTATAACTATTCTTAATAAAGTTGAATTGTATTGATGTTAAAGAAATTTGTGAGATAAATTGGTTTGAATATCTTTCCTAAAAAGAAAAGGAACTGTGCAATTAAATTGTGTGAAACTGAAAAGGAAATCTTATTAAGTTGAAAATAAGTTAAAAATGACTATGGAATTTAGCTATCTCTCTTAATTCAACAGGATGTCTAATTCATAAAGATTTAGTGCGACTCTGGGATGTGTATTTTAGTTAAGAGGTGAGGATGATTATTGTTGAAGAACGAATCCATCTTGTTTTTTATGTTTAGCACTCATAACTGTTATGCATTTTATTCACACGTATATCATATCAAACCGGACCCTGACCCGTTTATTTTTCTCTTTCTTGTGTGGTCCTCTCTTCTGTTCAGGTGCTCCACCGCAAGGACGCCCGATATGACCCATCCTTCTCAGTGCCAGGGAGCTATAGCATTTTGCAGATGTTGTAGGATTTTTGTTTTAGACGCATTCATCTTTTCTATGCTCTAGTTACGATTATTCTGGTCATTCAGGCGAGTGGCCCAAGATTTTTACTTGTTATATACTGTGCTATTTATTTGTAATACTTGGTGTAACTATTGTATTGGATTGTTAACCGACAGCTTATTCGGTTATTATTTTATTATTCGATAATTAATCTATTGTACGCCCTCTTTTATCCACCGTCTTTTATAAATTGGATTGTCTAAAGTGGTTTTCTTTAAACTTATAAATTATTTGACACCCGTTTTCTAAAATAATTGGTGGTTATCTCATATTTTAATTGCACGACAATGATGCTAAGAATGGACCATCTATGATTCCTGTATTTATTGGAGTATTGGGCTGGCCACCTCTTATTTTAATAAGCGGGGTGTCACACTTTGGTCACCCATATATTTGAATAAATTTCCACATTTAAGTGGACCATGACAAAAAGGAGTTATCATGGTCAAGAATCTTGACAAGGTGTGTTATCGCGCTAAGAATTGTCATGGTCCTTGACCATGACAATTCGAGTATATTAGTTTAGTGAAGTATACGTTATCTCTCTTACGGTAGACCTTTTTCAATTATGAAAATGTCTCATCAATAGACTCCATCAAACAAAGTGTTTTTCACAGGAACTCTCAAATGGACTATAGAAACATTTCAAGATCCAATACGTGATCTCGGGATTTAATCATGATTTGAATTCAAGGACTAAATGCAGTAAACATAACAATATGAATCAAATGATATAAAAGTGCATGCGTAAAGTGAAATCACAATCAACGATCTCAACAAAATTTGATTATCGTGATTTATCAAGTGAATTTTAACCTATCATTGATATAACCAACATTTGCATCAAAATGTTAATAATTCTTTCTTTAATAATTATTCAAGTTAAGTTCACTCATTAAATATATGAAATCTAATAACTTAATAATATAATGACAAAAAGAATAAAATGATTTTTTATCATTTTTGAAATAAGAATGATGCTATATATACAAGCATATCATGTAAGGAATTAAGCATATTAGAAAATTCATGAGAGTGCATAAATGCATGAAACTTCCTCACAAAATTATCAAAAAGGATGAAAATAATGCAATTGAATCTCCCACCAAATTGATTTTATCACATACATATCAAGGAGTACCTAGGAACGGGATCTACAATATAAAGACCCTAGGTATCATAAGAAAACTAATACCTAAATAGCAATGGGTGAAGCATCTCTTGGATCCTAGGGAGGTAAAAACATAACTTCTTTCTTAAATCTTTTGTGTAATATGAACTTCAACTTTTCCATTAGGAAAATTTCTAGGCATACCTATCTGTTATTTTGTATCAATCTACCATTCCACGGAGGATTCTTATGCCTATTCCTTAGAATTTGAGTAAATACTCTATGTTTAGGAAACTTTCTCCTAATCTTTAAATAAAATTCCAAATATCCTTACTAACTTGCCAATCTCTCCTTTAAGTTAATTAATAGGATTTCTGTTCACAATCTTCTTCTATTATGACCGAATCTCTCATTTATTTATTTCAAATACCTACACATTTTTGAATGACCATGTAAAATACAATATGTATAAAAGGTATATTCCTCATAAACATAGGCTTAAATTCACCACTCTTATCGCAACCTTCTTACGATTATTCTTCTTAATATAAAAGAGAGAACTATTTTTCTTATTTCCATAAAATAACAACCAACTTCTTTTGTTTTAGATGTAGACTTGGGGACAAATTCTTTAATTTTCAATTGAGGAATTTGTTCCCTAGCCGTATTTTCACTATAAGAGGACATATTATCTTTTGATTTTCAAATGCCAGTTTTTTTTGTTCAAAATTTGAACATATCCAATTCCATGTTTATTATTTTTCACTTTACAATGAGTCATTAAAATGTAATAAACAACATTTGTTCTATTAATTATTTCAATCATTAAATCCCTAGCATGTTGCAACTCAATTTTCATCTTTTCAAAATCAAGGCTCAAAATTTCCTTTTGAAGCTCAAAGTCACCTTTCTCTTTCAACATCATTTCATTTTTGTTTTTCAAAGAATAATTCTCATTTTTAAAGCATCAAACTTCTCATCGAGTTTCAATAATTCTAGTTGAACATTTAAAAATTTCTCAACTTTTTCATCATGTTCAAATTGAAAAGTTTTCATTTTATTTAGGATCTTGATATTTGATTTCTTTAACTTTAAATATTCCAGGTAGAGTTCATTAAAGGACTCATGGATTCCATTTGCCTCTTCATAACTTTAGTCTAGTGATTTAGAATTTAAAGTGTGTGAACCTTCTCTATTACATGACGATGAATGACTAAGAGGTTTATGACTAAATTCTTTGATCCTATTTCTCTTCATAACACTACTAAAAGGCATCATATGTTCACTCACCTTCTCACTCTATTCTATCCTAACCATAAAGGCCATCTCACTGTAATACCCCAAGATTTTGGGACTGAGAAATTTATTTATAGGAGAAATAAAATTTATTAAAATTGGAGACTTTTAAAATTTGGGAATTGAAGTCCAAAAATAGAAGACGCTATAAAGTATTCCGAGTGATAATTCTGAGTGTGCCATTGGTTTCGAATGGGTCGAGATAGTTGAAATGACTGTCATTGGGTTTTATTTCGGTTCCAGATTATTTTTTAAGTCAGTTTGACTTGAATTGGAGTAAACGAGTCATTTAAAGTGTGTATTAACATTTAAAACTGGAACTTGTGTTTTAAGGGATTTAAGAGGCTTACGGATCAAGGCTTCTCATTTAGAGAAATAGAGAAGAGAAAAGAGAAGAGAAATAAGAAGAAAGTAAGAGAGAGAGAGGAAGAAAACTTGGAGATTTCCGGTCCAACCGCGATCATGAGGACGATTCAACCTCTAGAATTTCAAGGCAAGTGTTTAATCTTGCTAAATATTTCATTTGTGTATTTCATTTCATAATTTGTGGATAAAAGAAATGGATTTTGGGTATTAATATCAAAACCTAGATTTTTGGGTTTAATCTTGAAATTGATGTTTAAATATGGGTTTGATGGTGTAGAAATGGTTGGGACTAACTTTGAGTTGATTTATTGGCTTAGAATCATGATGTGATGAAGTTTTAGGGGTTAGAAGTGAAATTTTAGGGTTTAGAATTCGTGTGGTTTTTGTTAAGAAGAGGAACCCTTCAAGTTCTGCAGACCCGAATCGATTCTCCCCATAAGCGAATCGATTTGGCCTAGGAAAAACTGGCAGGTCTGAATTAACCGAATCGATTCGGACCCTGGGCGAATTGATTCGGCTTGAAACAGAAGCCTAGATCTTTGGACCCGAATCGATTCTCCTTGGAGGCCAAATCGATTCGTTGGGCCGAATTGATCGGGAAATAGGGTTGTTTTGTTGAATTTTTCTAGAATGATTTCTAACCCTTTTAGGTTGGGTTTATTGATTCATGACCTTCTTTTATGATGTAAAAGAGATGTTTTGGGAGACATATAAGGGGTTTCTCACATGTTATGATTATGGGTAATTTTTAAAATAATTTGGGAAGAAATATATATACGTATGCATTGGAGTTGTGTATAGAGATAGTGAGAAACCTCATTGGGGATGGGAATCCTAATTATAGATAAAAAGTGAGCCTAGTCATGATGTAAGGTTAAGGTCCCTTTGAGAGAGTGGTGAGGGTATGACATGAAATCATAAGCCGAGGTTGTTCCGAATCCTTATAGTGATAGGATTCTATTTAGATTAAGATTGGCGACCGGCGAGAGAGAGTGGTCGCATATCCTTAGTAATGCATAACTTAAGGAATAGATTGCAAGCGCAATAAGATTTAGGGGTTCATAGAAGAAATTGAACCGTTGTTGGGATAGTGATTATATATCATAATGGTATTCCCCTAAGTGATGAGATCATGAGATGAACTTAAGTTAAGCTTGAGGGTTGTAGACTATTAGTCATGTGCATGCCAATAGTCGAAATTAGTACTAGAGGTATTGATGTACTTTTGGATCTAGATGTGATGTGTAGTGATTGTTACCTACACTAAACTTTGGGTGATAACCTTAATGTTGGAGATATATCTATGTTGAAAGATTATTTATATCATAGGTGAAATGGATGAATATGCTTCAAGTGAGAGATCGTATTCATATAATGAATTCAGCTATTATGCTTGGACTTATGGATATTATATTGAGGATTTTGGGATGTTAATAGTCGAGTTTATAAATATTATACATACGGATGAGAGGTAGTGTGTATATATATGTGGGTATATATCTGTATAGATGTGAATATATGGGTATACTTATGTTGTGAATATCTAAACCGTATGTGGAGGTTTAGATATATGATGTAATTATATAGATGTATATATATTGTGCATGTGAATGAATTATGTACTTGTATGGTTAAGCATACCCCGCACATGCTATTTTTGGGAAGTTGTGCATTGAGGGTGAGCACCCTGGCTCGAGGAGCAGAGTGTGGATATTCCCCAGGTCATAGTCGTCCATTGTGTTATTATGTGATTTACATTTCTTTTAGGGTGAGATGTGGTGGGTATGTTTCATCTCATTGACCGGTTAGGAGCTATGACCGCTTCCTGCGATGTCGGGTGTTTGTGTTGATCACGAGGTAGGTGTCGTTTAGTCCTATAGGTGGCCCCATGTATTCTAAATTAGCCGGGCACTGGAAGATGATAGCATGGTGCAGTATATTGGCGATATATATAGCCGGTTATATTATCTGTATGGCTATTGTACATCATATGTGCTATTTACACTTGGCTATGGGAATGAATGATTGTATCTATATATATGTTTAGAGTAAATACATATATACTTATACATATCCTATAGGTTGAAGGATATAAAATTTATATGGTGTATATCCTGGGTGATTATGGTGTACTAGATTGTTAGGGGGTTGATGTATCGCATTTAAGGAATATTTCGGTTACATCATCCCAAGGATATTTATTGGAGATATTGAGGTCACACTTAGAGAGTAATCTAATTTTAGTAGTTGCAAAAATAGAAATTGTGGAGATGACATAATGGATCCCTACAATCAATGTGGTCAAGGAGTAGTGTATTGGGGGATTCCTTATTTGGATTTTGCTTTGCGAGACGCCCCACGCACGAAACACAGTGCCATGTTGAGAGTAGAGAGAAGTTCTCTCCTTTGTATTTGTAGGTAGTTGTAGTAGTAGAATTGTTTGTATGACATAATGGATCCCTGCAATCGACATTGTCATAGAGTAGTGTATTGGGGGGGTTCCTTGTTTGGATTTCGCTTTGCGAGACGCCCCACACACGAAACGCACTGCAATGTTGAGAGTAGCGAGAAGTTTTATCCTTTGTACTTATGTATTAGTAGTATGATGGTGTGGATGACATGATGGATCCCCACGATCGACATTGTCAAGGAGTAGTGTATTGGGGGGTTTCCTTGTTTATATTTCTCTTTGCGAGACGCCCCACGCACGAAACATAGTGCAATGTTGAGAGTGGAGAGAAGTTTTTTCCTTATTAATTTGTATGCATGTTATTTCGAGATTAAATCATAAGATTGAAACCTAATGTAAATGGGTAACGTATTAAGAATTATAACTGATTAAATTATAAATCGAAATCAATTAAGCCTAATCTGGCATATATGTGTAAAAATAATTAAGTGTGATTAGAATGTTAAGGATTCCAGGGTATGGTTAAAAGTTAGGTGGTCCTTATGGGTGGGGTAACTTAATTAATAATTCAGGACGCTAATAAGTGCGCGCTTTTAGATGAGAGGTGAGAATGGGGTTTCACAAGAGTGCGACTCCACCTTAATTATGAAATAAGTGCATTGATATTTATTATGCACGGTTAACACACTTGCTAAACCTTTTTACACCTCGGGCTCTAACCAATTCATATTTTCTCTCATGCTATATATATATATATATATATATATATTACTATAGGTTTCCTATCACAGGGATGCCGGATGCCCTTCTGTCCAGAGTTGTGGGAGAGTTAATAGGTGCGGACTGTTGCGGGACTTAGATTGTAGTCGCTCTCTTTTTCTTTGTAAATCTAGATCGGATTCATTGTGTACATTGGGATTATACGTTAGAGTTATTTATATTTGTTTATATTTCTTCCCAATGGATGTTGTACTGTTTGTAACCCGACAACTTATTCGGGTATATTCATTTGTATATACGCATTTTACGTTATACTAGCACTTTCTTTCATCATCATACTTGGGCATTCTACCTTTGTTAGTAGCTGTACATAGTTAGTTTGATTTCCATTGTATGTTTTATTTAGTTTTTGGCATCCGTTTTTAATAGTTTCGGGTAGTTAGCCTTATATTATTTACTATTCTCAGTTGATGTTGAGACTGAGCCATCTAAGATACCTGATTTATGTAGTATAGGGCTGGCCACCCATTATTATTTTAAGAGGGTTGTCACAGATGGTATCAGAGCATCAGGTTCTAGAGTCTTTAGGATCTGTGCGGGTTTTCTGTGTTCTTCCATTGACGTTCTTGATATAGAACCCTACTATTAGGATCGTTCTGCTCCCTACATTTATCTTCTTCTGTGAGATGTACTCGCTCGAATAACGTTATGACACAGTTGCTTTCATTTCAGACGTCGTCGATAATAAGTCGGTTAGGAAGGGGCAAGATGAGAGATGTAATACCCATAACAGATTTTGGGTACACTTTGATTTGAGGTATTTCTTTCCGCAATTCAGGCAGAGGTAAGAAGGAGAATCTCATGATCTATAAGGTAAGTACTGAAGAGGAGAGAATTAGATTGAGAAATTCTTCAACATTTGTTCTGAAACCTGGTGTGGGTGACCTTTATTGATGTGAGGTGTGAGGAGTGGTCCCAATATTGGGAGTATTGCCTTCTGGGAAGAGGGAGTGAGAAAGTGTGGTCTTTGTATGACATCTTTTGGGATAGTAAACCGTCTTGTTATGAACTAGTTGAGAGTTGCTTTATTGATTTTCGAGAGTGTGAATTGTTAAGGTTATTGTTTCCTACTTAGGATAGGGAAGGAAATTTGAGTGTTTCGAAGCGGGAAAAACTTATTTTGTGGAAACGTGTTGATAAAATGTAAGGGAATAGTATAACTGAGAGGTTCAGAGTTAAGTAGAATCCACGTTGAGTGGAAAAAGATTTAGCTCAGAGATTGTGATAGTTTTTAGATTTAGTTGTTGGTAGGAGTATTGTAATTGTTGAGGCCTTGTGTCTTGGACATAAGGTATTTTTTTGGCGTGTCGAAAGATATGGAATTGTTTTATATTATATCGTTACATAGCCGTTCGGGCAATATACATAATTTGAAAATATTTTATAAAACCCTAACCTTGGTTCGACTGATCTCAATCCCTGACATAGCTACCCAGTAGTGTATTGGGAGGGTTCCTTGTTTGGATTTCGTTTCTAAGACCTCCCCCGCATGAAGGTAGCTAGTGTCAGGAATTGAGAAGAGTTCAACCATAGGGAATTTAAAACTTTTATATATTTAATATGTTGCTATAGATTATATTATTAAGAGTTATATTATGATTTTGAGGCTAGTGGAGCCTGATTATATTTTTACGAGTGGAGCTCGGGTATGGGGTGTATGGGCACCCTAGGTAGCTAGTTTAAATTTTAAAAGTCTATACGGTTCGATGAGAGAACTAGGTGAGATGGGTAGAGTGACCTAGAGGGTAGATGTAAGGACGAGAGGAGATTCGAAGTCCTAGGAATATCTTAAATTTTGCGGGAAAAATTCTTATAAGGGGGGAAGAGTGTAACACCCAAAGATTTTGGGACTAAGAAATTTAATTCTGGGAGAAATAAAATTTATTGAAACTGGAGAATTTTAAAATTTGGGAATTGAAGTCCAAAAATAGAAGACGTTACAGAGTATTCTGAATGATAATTCTGAGTTCGCCATTGGTTCTAGATGGGTCGAGATATTCGAAATGACTGTCATTGGATTTTATTTTGGTTCTGGATTATTTTTAAGTCAGTTTGACTCGAATTGGTATAAACAAGTCATTTAAAGTGTGTATTAACATTTAAAACTGGGACTTATGTTTTAAGGGATTTAAGAGGCTTACAGATTAAGCCTTCTCATTTAGAGAAAGAGAGAAAGAGAAAAGAAAAGAGAAAGAAGAATAAAGGAAGAGAGAGAGAGGAAGAAAACTTAGAGATTTTCAGCCCAACCGCGATCACGAGGACGATTCAACCTCTACAATTTCGAGGCAAGTGTTTAATCTTGATAAATATTTCATTTGTGTATTTCATTTCATAATTTTTGGATAAAAAAAATGGATTTTGGGTATTAATATCAAAACCTAGACTTTTGGGTTTAATCTTGCAATTGATGATGGTGTAGAAATGGTTGATACCAACTTTGGGTTGATTTATTGGCTTAGAACCATGATGTGATGAAGATTTAGGGGTTAGAAGTGAAATTTTAGGGTTCAGAATTCGTGGGTTTTTGTGAAGAAGAGGAACCCTTCAAGTTATGCAGACCAGAATCGATTCGCCCCTTAAGAGAATCGATTCGACCTAGGAAAAATTGACAGGTCTGCATTGATCGAATCGATTCAGACCCTGGGCGAATCGATTCGGCCTGAGACAGAAGCCCAGGTCTTTGGACCTGAATCGGTTCTCCTTAGAGGTTGAATCGATTTGCTAGGCCAAATCGATTTGGAATAGATCCGAATCGATACGGAAGCAGGGTAGTTTTGTAGAATTTTTCTAGAATGAGTGCTAACCCTTTTTGGTTGGGTTTATTGATTCAGTACCTTCTTTTATGATGTAAAAGATATGTTTTGGGAGACATATAAGGGGTTTCTCATATTTTATGATTATGGGGACTTTTTGAAATAATTTAGGAAGAAATATATATACGTATGCATTGGAGTTGTGTATAGAGATAGTGAGAGACCTCATTAGGGATGGGAATCCTAATTATAGATCAAAAGTGAGTGTAGTCATGATGTAAGGTTAAGGTCCCTTTGAGAGAGTGGTGAGGGTATGACATGAAATCATAGGCCGAGGTTGTGCCGAATCCTTATAGTGATAGGATTCTATTCAGATTAAGATTGGGGACCGGCGAGAGAGAGTGGTCGCATATCCTTAGTAATGCATAACTTAAGGTATATATTGCAAGCGCAATAAGATTTAGGGGTTCCTAGGAGAAATTGAACCGTTGTTGGGATAGTGATTATATATCATAATGGTATTCCCCTAAGTGATGAGATCATGAGACGAACTTAAGTTAAGCTTGAGGGTTGTAGACTATTAGTCATGTGCATGCCAATAGTCGAAATTAGTACTAGAGGTATTGATGTACTTTTGGATCTAGATGTGATGTGTAGTGATTGTTACCAACACTAAACTTTGGGTGATAACCTTAATGTTGGAGATATATCTATGTTGAAAGATTATTTATATCATATATGAAATGGATGAATATGCTTCAAGTGAGAGATCGTACTCATATAATGAATTCAACTATTATACTTGGAGTTATGGCTATTATATTGAGGATTTTGGGATGTTAATAGTCGAGTTTATAAATATTATACATACGGATAAGAGGTAGTGTGTATATATATGTGGGTATATATCTGTATAGATGTTAATATATGGGTATACTTATGTTGTGAATATCTAAACCGTATGTGGAGGTTTAGATATATGATGTAATTATATAAATGTATATATATTGTGCATGTGAATGAATTATGTACTTGTATGGTTAAGCATACCCCGCACATGCTATTTTTGGGAAGTTGCGCATTGAGGGTGAGCACCCTGGCTCGAGGAGCAGAGTGTGGATATTCCCCAGGTCATAGTCGTCCATTGTGTTATTATGTGATTTACATTTCTTTTAGGGTGAGATGTGGTGGGTATGTTTCATCTCATTGACCGGTTAGGAGCTATAACCGCTTCCTGGGACGTCGGGTGTTTGTGTTGATCACGAGGTAGGTGTCGTTTAGTCCTATAGGTGGTCCCCTGTATGCTACATTAGCCAGGCACTGGAAGATGATAGCATGGTACAGTATATTGGCGATATATATAGCCGGTTATATTATCTATATGGCCATTATACATCACATGTGCTATTTACACTTGGCTATGGGAATGAATGATTGTATCTATATATATGTTTAGAGTAAATACATATATACTTATACATCTCCTATAGGTGGAAGGATATAAAAGTTATATGGTGTACATCCTGGGTGATTATGGCGTACTAGATTGTTAGGGGGTTGATGTATCGCATTTAAGGAATATTTCGGTTACATCATCCCAAGGATATTTATTGGAGATATTGAGGTCACACTTAAAGAGTAATCTAATTTTATTAGTTGCAGAAATAGAAATTGTGGAGATGACATAATGGATCCCTACAATCAATGTGGTCAAGGAGTAGGGTATTGGGGGATTCCTAGTTTGGATTTTGCTTTGCGAGACGCCCTACGTACGAAACACAGTTCCATGTTGAGAGTCGAGAGAAGTTTTGTCCTTTGTAGTAGTAGAATATTTTGTATGACATAATGGATCCCTACGATCGACATTGTCATGGAGTAGTCTATTGGGGGGGGGGGGTTCCTTGTTTGGATTTCGCTTTGCGAGACACCCTACGCACGAAATGCAGTGCAATGTTGAGAGTAGTGAGAAGTTTTGTCCTTTGTACTTATATATTAGTAGTATGATGGTGTGGATGACATGATGGATCCCCACAATCGATATTGTCAAGGAGTAGTGTATTGGGGTGTTCCTTGTTTGGATTTCTCTTTGCGAGACGCCCCACGCATGAAACATAGTGCAATGTTGAGAGTGGCGAGAAGTTTTATCCTTATTAATTTGTATGGATGTTATTTAGAGATTAAATCATATGATTGAAAAATAATGTAAATGGGTAATGTATTAAGAATTATAACTAATTAAATTATAAACCGGAATCAATTAAGCCTAATATGGCATATATGTATAAAAATAATTAAGTGTGATTAGAATGGAAAGGATTCCAGGGTATGGTTAAAAGTTAAGTGGTCCTTATGGGTGGGGTAACTTAATTAAGATTCCAGGACGCGAATAAGTGTGTGCTTTTAGATGAGAGGTGAGATTGGGGTTTCACGAGAGTGCGACTCCGCCTTAATTATGAAATAAGTGCATTGATATTTATTATGCATGGTTAACACACTTGCTAAACATTTTTACACCTTGGGCTCTGACCCGTTTATACTTTCTCTCATGCTATATATATATATATATATATATATATATATATATATATATATATATATATATATAGAGAGAGAGAGAGAGAGAGGATCAAGTGAGGTCCCCGAGTTTGAGGTCCCTAAATGAGGTCCATGTTTTTAAAATAGCAAAACAAATATTTTGGGGCTCATTTTTTTTATGGTTCTTAAACATTTCAGTAGGACCATAAAAAAATAATCAGCTCAAAATGAATTTTTTTACTATTTTAAAAAAATCGGTCAAACTTTGTCAGTTTTCAACACCTTAAAAACAACTTAAAAATTGATACAGTTTGACCGATTTTTTTAAAATAGCAAAAAAATTCATTTTGAGCTGATTATTTTTTTATGGTCCTACTGAAATGTTTAAGAACCATACAAAAAAAATCAACCCCAAAATATTTGTTTTACTATTTTAAAAAAATGGACCTCATTCAGGGACCTCAAATTGGGACCTCACTTGATCCGCTCTCTCTCTCTCTCTCTCTCTCTCTCTCTCTCTCTCTCTCTCTCTATATATATATATATATATATATATATATATATATATATATATATATATATATATATATATATATATATATATATATATATATATATATATATATATATACAAGTGTCCTACCGCAGGGATGTCGGATGCCCTTCTATCCAATGTTGTGGGAGCCGTAATAGGTGCGGACTCTTGCGGGATTTAGATTGTAGTCTCTCTCTATTTCTTTGTAAATCTAGATAGGATTCATTGTGTACATCGAGATTATACTTTAGAGTTATTTATATTTGTTTATATTTCTTCCCCATGGATGTTGTACTGTCTGTGACTCGACAGCTTATTCAGGTATATTCGTTTGTATATTCGCATTTCACGTTATACTAGCACTTTCTTTCATCATCATACTTGTGCATTCTACCTTTTTTAGTAGCTGTACATAGTTAGTTTGATTTTGATTTTATGTTTTATTTAGTTTTTGGCATTCGTTTTTAATAGTTTCGGGTAGTTAGCCTTATATTATTTAGTATTGTCAGTTGATGTTGAGACTAATCCATCTGAGATACCTGATTTATATAGTATAGGGATGGACACCCGTTATTATTTTAAATGGTTTGTCACACTCACTTTCAATCTCCTCACTAAAAGTACTCTCTTAGAAATTGCTCTCCGAGTCAGTTACACTATCTTTGTAGACTTTATTATTCTTATCTACATTCCTATTCTTTTCTTATTTATTCAATTGAAATGGATAAACATTGATGTGATGTACTACTACACCACAACCAAATCAATGATCTTCTTATCTCTTTTTACATCTCTTGGGTTCACTCTTCTCACCATTAGAGTGATGTATAGTGGATTTGTAAGGTTTAGGTTCAAATATCATTTCATTCTTAGGAAAATTTTTGTTATTTTTATAAAACTTACTAAACCTCTTAAAAAACAAAACCATGTCCACTTCAACATTCTTTTTAGGTTCTCATCACCCTTACTTGACACACCTCTCTCATAGATTCAACCATAAATTCTAGAATCTTCTTTAGTTGCAATGAACTCAAAATTTCTTTTTTATCAAAAATTTTAAGTGATCCCATAAGATATTCAAGACTATAAGTGTTGGTGTCTTTAATCTAATTAAGGATAGCTACTTTGGTACTAAATCTAGAGGCTAGGATTCTCTATAATTTCTTAGCAACTTTATTCTCAGTGTAATGCCCTGACCCAGATTTATGTGTCACCCATGGGTCAACCTTGTCTAGCCTATCTGTATTAAGTGTGGGGTGATATGAAACAATATAGATAATGTTTGAAGTCCATTTTAATTCATTAGATTTACCTAATAAGCATGCAATTATGTTTTCCAAGCATTTAAGCTTAATGATAACAAATGTGGAATCCATTAGAAAATGCCCTATGGTTTATGCAATTAGAGTTACTAGCATAAATAGTAAGAATAACTTACCTTCAAAACACTCTTGAAATATGAAATACCATTTAACCTTCCATAATAAAGTCACAGAGTGAACCAATGCCCAGTGGGTTTCCCTATAATAATACTATATGGAAATGAATGAAAAAGAAAACCCATATTATATCTTACTGATAACTTTAGTTTACTAGCATTAACTATGTTTTATTCCAAAACATTAACTTAACTTAAGTTAAAAACCATTAACCATCATATTCTTTACTTTACCATTTTATCATGAACATGTATGTTTAACGGGTTAATCACAATATTAGTGTAAGAAAAATTATATTCCTTAGTTACCCATTTGTGTTCTTCCGGTCTTCTATTGAAAATCATCAATTTTACACTCAAAGACTATATATTTATGACATTCTCTAAAAATAGATTTTCCATGAATGCACCCGGTGCTTAAAAATAATTATTCATATATACCCGTTAATCTCATGTTGTAACCACAATAAATCAATTAAATAACCCAATTATAGTTTTTTCATTTTTTTATTGCCTTTTAACACATATCTATATCACCACTACCATGTTAAACCTGGACTATACCTTCCATGGGCCACGAAACCACCCAAATATTATTTCTTATTTCTTAATCTTTCACTTACTAAATTTTGTGGTCCATTTCATGCCGTGATTACCCAAATATTTAACTATATCATTTTAAACCTAAAATATCACATCCATATACAATCATTAATCATTTTCTTTTTACCAAAATTTAAGACTTCCATGCATTTTTATTCATACCATTTTTCCTTATCATTTATGTGCAATATGCATGTTACAAGGTCTTTTATCATTATTTCGGAAGCCACCAATCCCATTTATGTTTATGGGATTTCACTGCTTACCATAAATGATGCAACCATTACTTTACTGACCAGTTATCTTGGGCCTAAGCCGAAGTCGCACCTTTAGGCTCCAATCCTTTCTTAAACGTTTTCAGTTGCTCCGAGTATCTTTCATTTACTCATTAGTAACATTTTTCACATTTTTCTATCTTTTAACTCGTCCAATAAGGCAAAACCATTCAAGTTACTATTTACCTTAAATGTCCATTATTTACCTAAGTTACACACTTTGTTTACCCTTTTATAACTTTATGTCCTTATTCTTTAAGTCTTACAAACTCAATATCATTTTTTGTTTCAAGACTTTATATTTATCATTTTATGCAAAATATACCAAGTCTCAAGGACTAAGGCATTTTTATTCAAGAAGTGGAACTTTTGTTTCCATTATGTAAACTTCATAATTACAAATGATAAAATGTAATTTCCCCATTTGCAGGGGTTGTTTTGTAATCATTTCAACATTTGTCCAATATTTTAAGTTTAAAACCTTAAACAAATTTTTATGCCTTTTATAAAAATTCATGGTGTTTTAACCCAAACACATCCTACATGAATAATATATATGCAAATATGTAATTTTAGTGTTTTAACATAAACTTTCTCAAAAAATATTTAGCAATATTTTTCATGGAATCATAAAATATTAACATCATGAATACTTTGTCCACGTTACTATAACTAGTCAAATTATTTTCCCATGTGAAATAAAACATTTATTGTCATAAATAACAGGTATACAAAACATTTATACGCAAATAAGTAGCATATTAAACCCCTAACTCACTAAAGAAATACTTCAAAAAATAGTGTTGAAAATATACTCCAAGATTTTAAGAAAATACTCCAATGAAATGCTCTAAAAAATAACCCAATAGTTCTAAAAAAATATACCCTCATAACACCTTGAAAATACACCAACACCTACAAAATAGGATGTTTACTATAAAAAATATTTACTCAAAATAAAGTATTTAAGACTAAGAAATACTCAATAAAGTAGGGATAAAATGATGTAAAAATATGGTGGGTTTAGGGTTAACATAATGGTGGTTTTGGGGCTTGTAAAAAATTGGGAGGCAGAGAGAGAGGTATTTCATGTGATTTATTTGTGCAACAACATGCTTGTTGTATATTCCAAAAGGATAAGGCTTCAAGATCAAACTAATAAAAAAACGATAACACAAATGGATTAGCCAACCATGCATTGATAACAAATAAAATTAAATAGGGGACATGAACACAACATCCATAGAGCCTTTTTCCACTCGCTATGGTGGTGTCAACCCGCCATAGCGGTTGGGTAGCGGTGATTAGCGGGTTTGATGTCAGGGAGGTACTCGGAAGGTTTTTCCTTATTTTTTTTCAAATCTCCCTATATAATAAATATATATATAACCTCTATATAATAAACTCCTTTACACATATTATAGTAAAAATAATTAATCTCATCATAATATTTTGGGTAAATTACACCTAGCCCCTCTTACTATCTCGATTTTATCAGTCCACCGGTAAAAAAACCCCACAAACTCACCCCCTCAACTATTAGTTCATTAAAAATAAATCCAAAGGTCGGGTTCCTTCTATTTTTGAGAAAAATTGACTTAATTACCCCGTATCAAATTTAAAAATGCAAAATGAAACAAAATAAACCAAAAAAATTCAAAACCACTTTGAAAATTCAAACCCTCCCTCCATCTCTCACTACACACCCACCTCTACCTCCACCAAAACACCCACCCACCTCCGGGTAAGAAAGAGAGAACACAAAGGTGGAAAACAACATATACATCGACTTCTTAGCATTTCTACATCTTAACATAATGAAAACCAAAAGCATATCCATGAGCGTACATTTAAGGATACACATTAGTCTCTTCCAAGTTCCTAACCAACATTTTTTTCTTTTTCTAGATAGCGTAATAGAAGCACATTAATAGGAGAAAGCTTCTTGTTCCTAAAAAAATTGTTTGTTCTTTTTCCCAAATCAACTCACAAGAGCTTATCTCCAACACCTATTTCATCGACATCTCCATTGCCACCATTCTGGGTGCTAACGCTTCTATCACAATGCTATTGGAAAAGATTTTGACATTGTATTGGGATTCGATATTGTGTATTAGTATCTGTTGATATTGGAGGATTTTGTTTTCAAGGGTGAATATGAGAATGTGAATATGTATAGTGTTCATGATGGCATACTCGGTGGAGGTGGAAGAAAGAAGTTCAGAGAAAGAGAAAATGTTGTCTTTGTTTTCTCGATTTCTCCTATGTTTTTTCTCTTTCTTACCCGAATGTGGGTGGGTGTGTTGGTGGTGGTGGAGGTGGAGGTAGGTGGGGATGTTGTTGGAGGTGGAGGTGGATATGGGTGCGTTAGTGAGAGAAAGATGGATGGTTTAAATGGGCTTGAATTTTAATAGTGGGGTTGGGTTCGAATTTTATGGTTTATTTTATTTTTATTTTATTTTGAATTTATAAATTGGGTGAGGGGTATTTTCATCAATTTAATTTAAAAAATAGACGGCACCTGAATTTTGGGTTTAATTTCAACGAATTGATTATTGAGGGGAGGTGTATGTCGGGTATTTTTTTAGAGGATGGACCTGTAAATTCGAGATGGTTGGAGGGTCTAGGTGAAATTTACTCAAATATTTTCATAAGATAACTTCCTCCTCAAGGTTTCCCTTTTTTAAAATACCCATTAAAAATCAATTTACTCATAAATTATCCACCTTAAAGTATACTTATTAATTAATGTTACAGAAAAATAATGTTCCATGCAAAGATATAATTCATAAAATAATATTTGCGTCTCAAACGTTGGAGTAACATTTTTATTCAAAAGTGATTATTTTCCCTAAATTATTTATAAAACTTATCAATTAATAAATACACACCAATTAATATTTTATGAAATCATACTCGATGCAACACTTTACTTAAAACATCATTATTAACCCTTGCATATAAGCCCATGCAAAATACCATGAAACCATATGCAACACCATTCAACATGCATTCCTTGATCATAATACCCATGCAAATACATGCATTAATATATCTCTATAAAATCACACATGAAATAAAATAATATGCCACATAATAATATAATTAAGTTATGGGGTATTACGCTCAGGAATTTTCTTACCTCAATTGAATGAGGTATTCACAGCTTTGGTTAACCTATTGTAATAGTCATTAAAGTTTTCTTCTGCACTCATTCGCGTTGTCTCAAACATAGTCGTAATGTTTTGAAAACTTAGTTATGTTCACGCTAGATGTTCCTTCCTTTGTCACTATCAAACTATCCCATTTGTCATTGCAATATACAAATTAGGCAACTCACCATATAAATATTTGTTTCTTCACTATCACTCCATCTTCCTCGATCATAGGATGACTCCAACTATCCTCATCACTCATCCACACTATCTCGTGTTTGGATATCAACGTGTGTTCATTTTCACCTTCCAACATCAAAGTATGGTGATTTATTCATGTAGGTTCAATCACGATATTGATCCATTATCGAAAAACAATCTAATCACAAGAGAAATAAATGTAGGAGTAATGAACAACAAGAAAAACCCAAAAATATGCAAGATCAACTTTCACATGTTAGTGCTTAGAAGAGAAAAAAATCTAATACCAATTGAGGGTGGTATGTTCTACACAATGTAATCTACTAAAAAAATAGAGGGGGCGGGATCGGTTTGAAAAGAATTGTGACTAATTTTTTGAATTTGGTTGGACAAGTTTTTAATTCACTAATTACCAAGCAATAAGGTGACAAATATATATATATATATATATAATCAAGTTAGGAAAATTAGGATCTAATCTAAGTTAATTAGGTAAATTAACTAGATACAAAACCCTAAGTCAATTTAGCAAATGATAATTTTGAATCCAAACTAACATTTAGGTGAGTGTGTGCAATATAATGTGTATAAGGACAAATAACATTCACACAAAAAGGAACAAGATAGAGTTTACAAGGAAAAATATATATCTAAGGGTAAAAAATCTCAGTGCATCCTAGTCTCTCATTAAATTTGAAAAGTTCCTTTATATAAAGCAAGAAGGTGCCTCTCTCTCGTTTCCTAACAAGAAGTTACATATAGACACTATGAATCTCCCCCGTTTCAATGATAATTCCGTTAAAATCTCCATTAATTGAATATGTAAGTAGCATTATCCATCATTGGATCGCACCATACTTGAACTCTTCAATAGCTTAAACACCTCCTTTTTAGATCTTGTATTCTTGGATCATAATATTCAGATGTAGAAGGTAATACTGAATCTATTTTATGTAGTGTCAAATCTTAAATCACTCTAAAAGATCAAAAACCATGAATGCAAGTTAAATAAAAGTTTTTCCCTCGGTTTATTTGATCAAGTAAATTTGACCATTGAAGTGTTTAGATCTGATCGACCGCTTTAAAAACACTCTATCTAGATGTGAGAAGTACTAAGGAAACAATCTCATCAAATAGGAGATAAAATAGTCCTATTTATAGAAATTTATGAAATTTTGGTCGCGTTGGGCGTACGGTTGGAAACCAGGACCGTGAGCACAGTTTTTGACCGCAAGTCTTATCGTAAGCAAAACATGACAGTTGTGCATATAGAGGTAATTAGTATGTGTGTACATTCTTTTAGGAGCAATTTTTTCCCAAAGTTTGCATAGCCTTGTGCACAGAGGTAATTTGTACCCATGCATGCAAAAATAGGCTTGGAATTTTTTGCTTATTTTTCATGCAGTCTTGCCCACATGATCAAATTCCCTTACTCAACTGAAAAATCATTTTCAAAAAAGTTTGAACATGAAAGTGTGTCATAGGCTTAAACGACTCAAACAAAAATACCTCAAAGGTTACGATTTCTTTAATTCTCTTGAAATCTTCAAATGAAGACTGAAGAATCTTCTATTTAGAGGAGCCAAAAGATCTTTAATTCATTTTCCATATGTTCTAATGAACAAGAGTATGTCTAACCTATTGTCCTGCTATGCTTTAAGCTTATATAGCTCAATTTTGTGCATGACTCAAATTGTTTAACACAAAATTAGGACAAATTATATATATATATATATATATATATATATATACACACACACACACACACACACAAATGTTTACATTTTAAATGTTTATATTATTATTTATCATCTTATACTCTTATATGTTGTGGATCATTTTATTGGCATGAGTTAATGGTTTCTTTAATTATGTTACATTACTATGATATCCATACATTTAGTTTACCACTATTTTATCTATGTTCCGGCGTATTGGCTTATGATGATTATATCTATGATATTTTTAAGTTAAATGTGTAAGGACAAAATTTTCAATTGAGTCTATTGTAGAATTTGACTTATTCCCGAAACAAAACATTGAGTTTGAGTCATAGATAGATTTTTATTTGTCACGATCCCAAACAATTTAGACATAATAATGTTTATTGAAGACGTTGCGGCCAAGCTTTAAAGTTAAATCATGCCAAGATTATTTTATTGCATGTTTCACTTCTTCATTGCATTCTGAGATTGCTCAGTTATGAGTGTGTAATGTTTATGAGACTCGAAAAATGTTTTAGGATGTTATTTTTATAAATAATTTTTTTTAAATGTTAAAAAATATTTTAAAATATTTTAGCTTCATTTATTATGAGATAAAGATAGTTTAGAGTTGTGTATATAACAAGCTCTTAAGATCAGTGGTTCAAATGACATTTGAGGTCATTCCAGCGAGATCATCATGTCGTTTGAGTGACATCTCATCTCATTTGAACGATGTGCCAACTTAGCTTTTCTATTTAAGGCGTATTTCTCTCAGAATTTCTTAAGTGTGTAGAACCTGAAAAACAGTTTACATATAGTACATCTTTTGTACAAGTGTTCTAAGGTTTTCAAAGTCTAAAAACATTCGTAGAATTTAAAATATATGAGCTTTCATTCACATATGCTATAGTGATCTTTGTTGGCACTAATCAGAGTTTGTTCAACACTCTGAACATCGTTGGTTTTTTGCGATGAAGAAGCGAAGGAGTTTGTATTCAAAATCCGTAAATGTTACCGAGCTACATCGATGGACACCGAGGCATTCGTGTAGGCGTATGTTGTGGACAGGTGTCATGGAAGGACATATGGATGGGCACTGTGAAGGAGTGGTTAAAGATCAGAAGAGTTCCAGGTCTCGTGGGGGATCTAGTCGTTGATAAGACTTTTATCTGTACTTTGTAATACCACATCATAGTGATTGTTTGGCTTGGGACATCCGAGGTTTTTTCCTTTGTCATTTCCTCATACATTCGGCGTTGTGAGCTTTCTTTATTTTACTTGCATATCACTATATGCATGTTTAGGATAAATCAAGATAAAATTTGGTTGACTTAAAATTGGTTCCCAACTTAGTGCGTATTAAAATTTGGAAAAACTTTTTTCAAAAAGAAAAATTTGTTCCATCTTTCTTAAAAGACATTCGAAAGAAAAAGGGGGCTATAAATTAGAATCAGAGCTAGAAACATATTTTTGTATGTGTTGATCCCTTGTGTTTTTAAGGATGAATTTTGGAAATTATGACAGTTTTTGAACTCCTATTTTTAATGGCACTATCTCTGCTTATTAAAAAATGCGAATGAGAAGTACTTTGAAATCAATTGATGAGCGTGTATGGTTAGAGGTCGAAAAGGGTTGGACACCACCAGTTACACGAGAGGGTGAAGCCACTAATTTTAAATTGGTTGAGTCATGTACAAAAACTGAACGTAGACTTGAACTTTAAAACTCTGAAGGTCTTCACATTATTTCATCACATGTCACATCGGAAGAGTAAAATAGAATCATGATATGTGAAACTTCTAAAGAGGAATGGGATATACTTTCACTTACTCATGAGGGCATGAGCACGGTTAGGTCGTCTAAACATAAAAACCTCACTACACATCTTGAGACGATTAAGATGTCAAATAGTGAGTCGTTTGATGAGTTTTACGCTTGGTTGTCCAATATTGTCAACTCGTTGATTAGGCATAAATTATTCCTAATTTATCCCTTAATTTAGTTACTTTTATCACCTCGAACAACGTAATCGAGTTGAATTTATCTCATAATCTTGCTACTGACTAATCCTAACGATTACATCGAGTTTCTGGTATTTCGTAGTGATTTTATAGGTATTTGATGTCAAGAAACAAAAGAAGGATATCGAAAGAATCGAGAAAGAAAAGAAGCAAAGTCAAAAGGGAAAAAGTTTAATTTCCACCCATAATTCGGATGAGGTACCTCAAGAGAAGTTGAAGATATCACATTCATGAGCACATAGGAAGAAACGGAACCTCAATCGGAGTCCCGAAACAAAATATATGAGTAGTCAAAGTTGAGAAAAAAGTCAAATAGGCAGACTGGTCCGCCCCTACCCCGAACCGGTCCGCTATGCAAACTCCAGTAAACCTCGGATCGAAAGTAAACCGAAGAAGGCAGAAATTAAAAGAACCGGTCCGCCCCCAGACCGATCCTCCCCAAAATAAAAGGAACCGATCTGCTTTAGAGGCAGACCGGTCCACCTAAGGCCCGGACCGATCCGCGAATCGAGATTTGCAAATCTGATCTTCTCCTAAAAGAGTCGTAGTGCAGCTGAAATTCCTGAATTCTAGGAGGGTATAAAAACCCGTTTTCTTATTATTATTTGGACGGAGAATTTTAGGAAATTTTCCTCTCTTTTTCCAGAAACCCTAGTTTAGATACAATTTCCAGTTTTAATTCCAAGATTGAAGCTTTATTCGGAATTTATTTGATTACCAGTTTTATTCATTGCTGTTGTTACTGCTTTGGTAAAAATTAGTGAGTAATTCCCTCTTTTCAATTCTATTCTACATCGATTCACAAGTTTTCTTTAGATTGATCATTAATTCCTACACATTAAAGACTGTTTTCATTAACTTCAGCATGTTAGGCTAAATTTTCTAAGGCCGGGATACATGAACCCAGCCTGATGTGTTAATTGCACGTGTATAACATTAATCCTCTGAATTTAGTGATTAATTACGATCGTATTGCGTAGCAACATAACAATTGTAGGTCTTTATATCTTGTTTGCCTCTGGGTAACCATGATGATTTAGAATGGAATTCGAGTGTTACTATCGTGATACCGATTTACTCGTCCTCAGATTAAGTATGACGTTGGCTTGAACCTCATATACGTAATTCTTGGGAGTACTACATTCCGGGTCAAATTTAATCTGTTAAATTTATGATTAATATTATAATTGCAATTCACTAGGGTTGGGGGATTGTATTCCCGTCATGTTTTCCTCATCACTTAGTTCAAAAGTTTCAAATCATTTTTTAATCATATTTTAGGTAAATTAGTGTAATTGCATTTCTTCACAATTTCACAATTTCATTTAGTCATAATCAATTCTCGAAACCAAATCATTTTTTCTTTCTTTTTAGAGTCAAAGTTAGGATTCTTTCGTCTTTTCCCGTCGTTACAACTTCGTTGTCCTATTTCCCTGTGGATACGATCCCGACTTACCGGGTTTATTACTAACACGACAGGCTTGCACTTGAGCCTTGAGTGAACGCATTTTTGAGACACATTTTCAGTCGCGTCAAGTTTTTGGAGCTGTTGCCGGGGAATAAGGTTGACTTAGGATTAGATCGAGTCCATTCAAAGCTTTGACCAAAAATCTACAAAAATCCAAAAACATATAAAAAAATTCAAAAAGCACAAAAAGATTCACCATCATCTCACATAAGCCATTAATGAAAAATTATGAACTCACTCCTACACCCCATAATACTCCAACCAGCATTCACGAAAATCCAATCGTTGAGTATAACCCCGATATCCCTCACACTCTAAAAGCCCCACAGTTTTGGATCCCACCTACCACACCGTCACACTCAATCTCAAATAACACTTCGTTTTCCTTCTTAGGACACACCCCCGAGTACACCTCGAGCACACCAAGTGAGAGCACTGAGTCATTAAGAGAGGGGGAGATGTCGCAACATGGTAGTGCAGTCGTCGGTGAGGAAGAGGCCCCATATCGCCCACTGAGATAATTCTTATATCCCGAGCGCACTATCACTTCGGGATGCATTATACTCCCGTATAATGCCGGGTAATTCCGTTTCAAAAATGGGATGATCCAGATGCTACCTCATTACCATGGTATGGATTCTGAAAAGCCATACCTCCATATTAGGGAATTTGAGGATGTGTGCGATACTCTCAATGATCAAACCTGCACACAAGATGTGATTCACCTCAAACTCTTCCCTTTCTCGCTAAAAGATAAAGTTAAGACCTGGCTATGGTCTTTACCTCCACGCTTGATTCCAGCTTGGAACGAGTTGCAATCCAGATTTCTCAAGAAATTCTTCCCAACACATCGAACAATCTCCATAAAGGCTCAAATTCAAGCATTCAGACAATCTAAAAATGAGCCATTTCATCGATGTTATGAACGTTTCAATGAGTTAATTACTTCATGCCCCCATTATGGATTTGATTCAGCACAAATCATCTCTTTTCTCTATAATGGGTTTAATCTTAACTCCAAGAAACTTGTTGAAACCATGGGAAGTGGTCTGTTTGTCGATTTTGATGCCCATGATGCTGAGCTTCACCTGAGGTATGTCGCTGAGACTACCCAATCCTGGGATACTTCTGATCCTAACGCTCAAAATCGAAATCGTCAAGTGACACCCACTCCGTTGGCGTCCGACCTATTTCACGTAGATAAGAATTCTATGACGGACAGTTGATTGGATACCCTTAAGAAAGGATTTCGAGACCTATGAGAGGTATATAGAAGAGGACCAACTGGATCCATACCAAAGCCCATCGAGAATGTGTGTACCATTTTTGAGGCGGGTCATTCAACTGAGGAATGCCCAACTATACCCGCCTACAAAGTAATGCTTCAAGATCAAGTTAGTGGTATAGGAGGATTTAATGGTAATTTCGGTGCACCGCACGGGAATTCATACAACCCTTCGTGGAAAAACCATCCCGGTTTTAGCTATGGGCAACAACATGCCGCAATGAACCCTCCTTCACATGTTGCCCCTCCTCCACCACAACACTTTCAACAAGCTCCACACATGCAAGGACATGTGCAAGCACCACCATCGTAAGGATCTTATATTCCGCCACCACGGAGAACTCTTGAGGATACCATGAGTCAATTCATCACAAGATAGACTACAACCAATGCCAAATATGATCGCCTGATCAACAACATAAATGCAAACATTTCACAGTTGCAATCATCATTGAGTATCCAAGAGAATGGCAAGTTTCCTGCCCAGGACCAAAGACCTCCATAAGGTCAAACTAGTGTTAGCTCCACATCCCATGACCTTCCTGATCAATGTAGCACAATTACCACTCTACGTAATGGGAGAGTAGTTGACTTGTCACCTCCCCCACAAGACGTACCTAAAGACAAGGAGATTTTGCCCGGAATGAAAAAGGCCAAATATGTCCCCTTGAATGAGAGTGATAAAGACGATACTAGTGAGCCCGAGGTAGTAGTACAACCCCCCATCGTTGCCCCATACCCTCAACGGTTGGTCCCGCACTCCAAATGCACTTCTCGGGATGATGTTTTGGATGTACTTAATCAAGTAAAGATCAATTTAACTTTTCTTGAGACCATATAGAAAATTATCATTAAGGACTTACTCACGGTGAAACGCAAGCTAAAGGTAAATAAGAATGTCTTTTTGGCCCAAAATGTCAGTTCAGTTTTATCGAGTGACCTTTCGTTAAAGTATAAAGATCCGGGTGCACCCACCATTTCGTGCAGCATGGGGAAAAACTGAATCGAAAGGGCGCTAATAGATTTAGGAGCGAGTGTTAACATTCTACCCTATTCGATCTATAAGAAACTCGATTTGGGAGCACTTAAGCCCACCAATATGACTCTCCAACTCGCGGATCGTTCTGTGAAGATGCCTCGGGGAATCATTATGGATGTGATCATCCAAATAGACACTTTCTACTTCCCGGTGGACTTTGTCATTTGGGATGAGGAGCCCTCCATTCTCCCGAGCAATCATGTTCCCATCATCCTTGGTCGCCCATTCTTAGCTAGGGCTAATGCACTCATTAATACTCAGAGTGGGCGAATACAATTAACATTTGGGAACATGACCCTCGATACAAATATTTTTAATAATATCAAGAACAAGGGTGACGAAGGAGAACCGTGAGAGACGGATCTTTTAAGAGCATCACACGAGCATGGGAGGAACCACATGCGAGAGTCGATAGGGGTATGCCTTGTTACATCAAGTGAGAGCGACAATTTGGAGGGCATAGGGAGAAGTTCGTATGAGTGCTTAGAGGAGAGTGAATGGCAAGACACTATAGATATTTTTCTCCTTGAGTACTACCCACGCACACCACCTAATACTGTTGAGATGGAGCGAGGAAGGAAGAATGTGGAAACAAAGCAAGAGAGAGAGCTAGAGGAGTTGAGCCTAGCGGACTTTAAGAGAGAATTCGGGCAGGTAGATGAGAGACTTAACGATGAAGTCCAACCTCTATTGGATTCACGTAGTCATTTAGGAGAGAGCGAGTGGAACGATAAAACTGATAAGTTTCTTCGCAATGACCATTCACCCATACCATTTGATGCCCCGAAGGCGATAGAGGAGAAAAGTTGCGTCTTGTCCGACTTAGAGCCCGACCCATGCATTCCAAAAATTGAACGAGAATTAGGAGTTACCTCCGAGTTAGTGTACGCAAGCTATGCTTTGAGTAAGCATCTCAGGGATCCCTTTTCGAGTAGTAACGATGAGTCTCCCGGTCTTTCCTTTATTTATGGGCAAGGGCCCAACTTATTCTGGTTGTTGGTATATGACCGAAAGACGGGAGTGACAAGGAGAGCATCGAACCCCGTGAGTGGGGTCGGGTGAGTTCGTGGAGAGATGAGAGGTCGTCGCACCCCCGATGCGTATGGGGTGATTGTTAGTGTATATTTTTGAGTCATGCATGAGTGTCATATAGTGTCTTGTTGCATTTTAATATTTGTTTCTTTTATTTTTCCGCACTTTTCATTCGCTTTGAGTTAGATTTTAGTCCTTTTTTCTTGAGGACAATGCAAAAGTCTAAGTTAGGGGGGGTTACAAGGGCGTATTTCTAAAACTTCACAAATTTTCAAAAATGCCCAAAGATCTCAAAAAAAAAAAAAAAAAAATCATAAAACTTTGAAAAATCCAAAAATATTTTTGTTCAAAATAAATAAAAATTGGAATTCAAATTTTTCAAAAATATCATTAAAAGTCGGTTTAAAGTATCAAGTTGTAAAAATGCAGCATACACAAAGCCGAAATTGACTAAAGATGGAAATTGAGCGAAAATTGACGACTTAACAAATAAGTGTGGAGATTAACAAACCCGGTGAGATTCGAGCCTATCACTTTTTGTGAGTTTTTAAATCAATCCGAGTTAATTGTTAACTCAAAGTTCGTTTCAGTATCGAAAAAGTTATCGAGGATCTCAATCCTTTCATTTTGATCGGTTATGAAAAACGTGTGTGATATTGCTTTGAAAAACGTGCCAAAATTGATCTCTAAACTTAAATTCATCTCGAAACACATATGGTAACGCAATTGGTATTTTGGACAACGAAGTAGGCCCTCATTTGTCACCCAAAAATATTTTCCAGAAAAAAATAGCGAAAAATTACCCCTTTTGTAACCCAATTTGAGCCAAGCAAATTGTCTCGTTCGTTTGATAACCCGAAAAAAATCCAAATAGCCCGGAATTGTAAAAAATGTAAGAATTCAGAATTTAAGTCCGGAAAGTGCATAAAAAGGGGCAAGAAAAAATTAGATATGCTCAACAAAAATAGTGAACAAAGAAAAGTACTGAAAAACAGAAAAAAATAGAGAAAAAAAATGATGAGCAATAGCCTGAAAAAAGCACAAATGGACATCATAACTGACTTTTCCAATTCCAACCTTCCCGACAATTTTTTATTTTACCCAATATACCCTAAAACTCAAAAATTCCTAACCGAGTCTAAATTGCGAAATTGGTTACCGCGTGGAGAGCAAATACACCGAAAGATAATAAGAGAGATTAAGTGCGCGAATAAGAGGCAATGTTTCCGATTTGAAAATCGTAATCCGTTGATGAGATCCTTTCACCATGAAATTTTCGTCTTTCTAATTGTATGCGTGATTTTGCTTCCATTATATTTACTCTTTATATCACGCATACCGAGAGAATAGCCACAATCCAAGTGATTCGTTGGAGAGAGCATTCTGTAAGAATTTGAAATCACAGCGAATTTTCGGATAAGTAACGTAATGATCAATCGGTGGAAATTGGCGGTTATATTTCTGGCTTTGCACACACACACTGCGGTTTCAGACTTGTACATATGACTTGATGATGACTATTTTCTGGAAAAGTTTGAATTGCACAATTTTTGCGTATTTTGAATTTTCTTTGAGTCGAATTTTGTGGGTATATTCTCTGTAAACCCTCACGAGACACAACTCGTCCTACTAGGGTGACCTAAGGGTTTAAAGGCTTATTACATACGCTAAATGCAATCGTTCATCCCCGAAAAAGGTATTTTATCCCAATAAAATGTTTTCAACAGTTAAGACGTGCTACCTTTCTTTTACATTTCTCGAGACGCGTAAAGTTCTAAGTTAGGGGGGTTTTATTAGGCATAAATTCTTCCTAATTTATCCCTTGATTAAGTTACTTTTAGCACCTCAA
The DNA here is from genome assembly GCA_949130495.1 of Sambucus nigra. Lineage (NCBI taxonomy): Eukaryota > Viridiplantae > Streptophyta > Magnoliopsida > Dipsacales > Adoxaceae > Sambucus > Sambucus nigra. The sequence goes on from OX422208.1 coordinate 359,616,714, forward strand.
ATAACGTAATCGAGTTGACTTTATCTCATAATCTTGCTACTGACTAATCCTAACAAGTACACCAAGTTTCTGGTATTTCGTAGTGATTTTACAGGTATTTGATGTCAAGAAACGAAAGAAGGAAACCACAAGAATCAAGAAAGAAAAGAAGGAAAGTCAAAAGGGCAAAAGTGTAATTTCCACCCGAAATTCTGATGAGGTAATAGAAGTTGAAGATATCACATTCATGAGCACATAAGAAGAAACGACACCTCAATCGGAGTCCGAGAACAAAAGATATGAGCAGTCAAAGTTGAGCAAAAAAGTCAAATAGGCAGACCCGTCCGCCCCTACCCCGGACCGATCCGCTGTGCAAGCTTCAGTAGACCTCGGATTGAAAGCGAATCGAAGAAGGAAAAAATTAAAAGAACTGGTCCGCCCCCGGACCAGTCCGCCCAAAAATAAAAAGAACCGATCTGCTTTAGAGGTAGACCGGTCCGCCTAAGGCCCGGACGGGTCCGAGTATTGAAATTTGCAAATCTGACCTTCTCCTAAAAGAGTCCAAGTGCAGCTGAAATTCCTGAATTCTTGGAGGGTATAAAAATTCGTTTTCTTATTATTATTTGGATGGAGAATTTTAGGAAATTTTCCTCTCTTTTTCCAGAAACCTTAGTTTAGATACAATTTCCAGTTTTAATTCAAAGATTGAAGATTTATTAAGAATTTATTTGATTACCAGTTTTATTCATTGTTGTTGTTACTGCTTTGGTAAAAATTAGTGAGTAATTCCCTCTTTTGAATTCTATTATACAGCAATTCACAAGTTTTCTTTAGACTAATCATGAATTCCTGCACATTAAAGACTGTTTTCATTAACATCAGCATGTTAGGCTAAATTTTCTAAGGCCGGGATACATGAACCCAGCCTGATGTGTTAATTGCACGTGTATAACATTAATCCTCTGAATTTAGTGATTGATTAGGATCGTATTGCGTAGCAACATAACAATTGTAGGTCTTTATATCTCATTTGCCTCTGGGTAACCGTGATGATTTAGAATGCAATTCGATTCTTACTATCGTGATACCAATTTACTCGTCCTCAGATTAAGTATGGCGCGGGCTTGAACCTCGTATACGTAATGCTTGGGAGTACTAAATTCTGGGTCAAATTTAATCACTAAAATTTATGATTAATATTATAACTGCAATTCACTAGGGTTGGGGGATTGTCTTCCCGTCCTATTTTCCTCATCACTTAGTTCAAAAGTTTCAAATCATTTTTTAATCATATTTTAGGTAAATTAGTGTAATTGCATTTCTTCACAATTTCACAATTTCATTTAGACATAATCAATTCTCGAAACCAAATCATTTTTTCTTTCGTTTTAGAGTCAAAGTTAAGATTCCTTCGTCTTTTCCCGTCGTTACAACTTTGTTGTCCTATTTCCCTGTGGATACGATCCTGACTTACCGGATTTATTACTAACGCGACAGGCTTGCACTTGAGCCTAGAGTGAATGCATTTCTGAGACACATTTTCAGTCGCATCACTCATCATTTGACATGGAAGAGAAAATACCCAACAACCGAGTCATAAAGAAAATCTTAAGATTGTTGTCAAGTAGCTTTGATGCAAAAGTTATCATTTTGAACTCTTTAGCTATGCTCCAATCAAAGAAACTTGAAGAGATTGTAAATGACTTACAAACCTTTGAACTCAATATGTTTACCTCCAAGAAAGTGTCAAAGAAAAAAAGGGAATTGCTTTGAAATCCCGGAAGGAGGAAACTAAAGTTTTGGATGAGATTTCGACTTCAATTTTGAGGATATAGCCTTGTTGGCAAAGAATTTCAAGAAATTTCTTAAGTTTCAAAAACAATCAAAAGAAGCCACAAGACTTGAGAAATTCAAGAACAACAAGGTAGATCCCTCCCCTAGGGATAAGAATGAGAAAGTTAAGAGGGATGAGTCAGATAGGTGTTTTGGGTGTGAGGGGTATGGTCACAAGGTTTTTGAGTGTCCCACTATACTTATAAAGGAGGGAAAGAAATTGATAGCTTATAATGCCACCTTAACTGGTATTGAACCAGAAGAGGGGGAGAGTTACCCCATTGAGCGCAACTTTGTAGCGTTTATAGAATTTCATATGAGGGACGACGATAAATCTTTCCATGAAGATTATCATGTGCATGACACTTCTGAGGCTATTAAGTGTGAATCCCAAGTGAGTGAGGGTGAATTTAGTAAGGATGAGGACATTGATGTAGGAGAGTTTCAAGTTAGCTTTAAAGAGTTGTATGCGAAAGTGGTAAAGGTGAAAAAGGAAAACTAGAATTTACAAGATAGGTTAAATGAGCGTGCAGTAAAGAATAATGATGCTTTGATTGAGGATCTTAGGTCACGGAAGAAACCTCTAAGGGAGAAGTTAGAGTACGTTGAGAAAGAGAGAGATAGTATTCGTGGTTTGATAGAGGATTTAAAGAAAGAGGTTCTACAGTTTGAGGAGTATAGGAGTGTGCTTGAGTCTAGGATGAAAGACTCAAGTAAGGTGAAGTTTGATTTGGAGGCTAGATCTTGGATAAAATGTTATGAATTATCCAAGTCAAGAGAGATAGGTTTGGTATAGGCTACGGTGATCACGTTGTTACCATTCCCAAAGACAATACCAATCATGTGAGAGTTCCCACTAGGAACGTTAGAAGAGGTCGACATTTTGGTAATCATTACCATCATATTTATACTTTCACTCATTGTGTTAGGAAAGGTCACCTTAGACGTTTTTTGCTATGACCTTAGGAATGATCCTAAGAAATTAAGGAATAAAGGTTTTTCAGTTCCCAAAACCCCCATGTGTAATTACACACCTACTCGGGGTTAGGAAATCGGGATTAAAGGATTTAGGAATTAAATTTCATGATTCTTGTTTGGTTGCACCTGATTCTTCCCATGATAGATATAAAGGATGATTGTGTTGTCATGTTTGTCATACCCTAGACTTTGCATCACGATTTATATCATGTTAATGTTATGACATGTGTATCTTTTTTAATATATTTTTTCATTTTTTGAGTCTTATTTAAAAAATATAAAAAGATTTTGTTTTTGATAAATTTTTTTTCAAAAAATACAAAAAAGATTTTTTCTTTTAAATATTTTTGAAAAACACAAAAAGATTTTCGATTTATTTTTGTATCGTGAGATTTTCATGTTTGATATGGCATATTAGTGTACTTGGACCCCCATCATTTCATTATCCATGTGGCTAGGATATTTGGTCATAATTATTGATGCATTGAATGATTTTAACCATTCTTTATTATGGGGTTGTTTCGAAGTTGATATGAATTTAGATTCGACTTTGTTTATATGCCATCATTGCAAACGTGCACTAGTTTATATAAATGTTTGACATCTCATGCATATTTGAGTTTGGTGAGGTGTTCTTATCTCAATTTTTTCATCTATGCGTAATAAGACTTTGGAGGAGGTGTGCATGTAAGAACCATTACCCGTGAGGATTAATATAGAATAAATTGAAAAATGAGGAGTGTACACGGGGAAGGGCTATGAAAGGGAGACTTATCCTTTGCGATTAAGCCACCTTTTAAATTGTACCTAAAAAAAGTGTGGCATTGGAAAAGTAGACAAGGTCCAAAGAGTTTGAAAAGAGCCCTAAAAAACTCGAAGAAATAAAAAGATTAATATGCCAAAATGGGCCAATTAGTTTAGTATGTTCATCCAAAAGAAAGTATATGATAAATCTTTTAGGAAGTTTGGATGTATATATAAATGAGTTTTCAATACGAATCCTTATGTTGAAAATCGTATCATGACGCTATTATTTGTAGAATCGTCGAAATTTCGGATTTATGTTCATGTAGATTGTTTAGTTCATTTAGCTCATTATATTATTTGTCACGTGTGGCTAAATCAATGTTTGATGACATTTCGCTATCAATTAGATGTTCTTGAATGTTTCAATATGTTGGATTTATGATTCATTTATTGTAGTTCACACACATTCACTCCATATCCATGTTTGATCACATTGATACTATGTTGGCATGAAACTCACATTGGTTTGCTTGTTTTATTTTATACGTTTTGAGTCGGTTTTGCTGCAATTTGCTCTCCTCAGTTAACCTTTTCATGATAATTTTTTCACTGGCCGAAACTTCATGATTTTTAGTACTGGAATTGAGAATTTATATGTCGTTGAGAACAACAAATTGGTTTCGTTCGAGCATCAAGCTTATGTCGCGAGATGTTTTGATCAAGCAAGGTTAAGTGACAGAATGAAAATAAATAGTGTTGGTCGTGATAAGGGTCGCAAGATGGTCGCTTGAAGGGTTAGTTCGCACGACAGGCTAGTACTTTTGTGTTTTTAAGGTCGCTTGATGTGCTGGTTCGAGTGACATGAAAAATCGTTCAAACGACCTAGCATCGTCGTTCGAGCAATCTGTGACACCCCGCCTAATGAAATACTGGATGATCAGTCCTTTATTAAATTAAAATCAAGGTGAACGGTTGGTTAATTCTTAGCATCACTATCTCAAAATAAATATTTCCAATTTAACCCCTAAATAATTAAGCTGTCTTAAAACAATTTAAAGTATTATTTTCATTTTATTAAAATCCAATATGAAAACCTTTTTAAATAATCATCAGTTTAAGAATCACATAAATGCTAAGGATGGCAATCAACACAAGATAATTAATCCATCTAGATTAATCAAACCAAGTTAAACAACCATAAAATAAATCAACATGACAAAAGTTAACTCCCAATGGCTACTAAAGACTGGAAATTTAAATAAACATAAATCTCTAACAAATCCAATCGGAATAGGAAATCGGGTGACACATGCCCTAACTATGAAGAACTAAAACAAGAACTAAATCAATGAAGAGGTCATCTAAAGCAAGGGCCTGTAATTCCCACATAACTGGAGGACATGCAATCCAAATATCCTATGCCTGATGCCTCTGTGGTTGGGACCTGTAATACATACATATATATACAAGAGAGAGAAATGACAGAAGATGGGTTAGAGCCCGAGTGTAAAAATAATTTAAAATAGTTTGGTAAGTATTTAAAATGCTTACCGGCTAATGTGACAACCATGTTAGTACGCGACACTCTCTTGAAAATTCTCACCTCTCATCTAGTGTGGACGCCTACCATACTACTAAACTCTTAAGTTTATCTAACTTATTTTCCCATAAAGTTTTATCCCGAGAAGTACTAAGGCAATGATATGTAGTTTAGAAAATCAATCTCTTCAAGATTTCTTGCGTTACCTAGAATAACTCGGTACCACTACAAAGTTCCTGAATACTTATTATAAAGTTGGAGCCTTTATTCATTACTTAACTACTTATACACACAGTAAAAAATTTCCATATATAAGTATATATATATATATATATATATATATATATATATATATATATATATATATATATATATATATTACTTACTCATATAATATATATACTATAGGCACCCCACATAAAATCTATGGTGCTGGCATACTCTGCTATCAAGTCCTCGTATCTCTCGCACTAAGGGAAATACTAGTTCAAAATCACTCTCAAATTGTACTAACACAATACATGCAAAGTGGAGGCGAAACACAGTTCCAACGCACTAAGAGATCAACACATACCCCTCAGGTCTCTTAGGACCGTCTGACTGTCATTCTCAGATAGCCTGTACCAAGGAATCCTATGTTCTAGGGTAGAAGTCAATATCTCCTATAAAGGTCCCATCGAGATAAGACTGTCCCGGCGCGAAAACTCCCGTTATATTAAGTAGCACGGGTATGATTATACACCAGCATAATATAAATATATATACATGCACTCGGTCATATATATAAATATTCTCATTTTTTCCGATTAGGTTTGCCCACGACCCAACAATAATAATTATTAACCGTACTTAGTACAATTTTACCCAATTACCTCGCATAAAGGATTCATCTCTTTTATTCTTAATTATAATCATTGCATTCTTACTCCTCATCTCTCGAAGTATTCTCTCTTAGTAAATATAATTTCAGCAGGTACACCCTCTCTAACCTTCTGGTCTAAGTCTTCCATGAGTCTCTCAATCCTTTAGTGAACGTACGCATAATTTTCCATGTGTGACGAAATCCCCTATTAACCCACAATTTCATCCCATATAAAAATTTCACTCAACGGAGTCTACTTAGACCCTAGTGGTCATCTTCATTACCCATTATACTTTATAAAAATATTCTAGGTTTCCTACGTATTATAACTAGATTAAACAAAAAGGGAAAAAATATGCAGTTTTCTAGGAGGGGTCGATCGATCGAGAAAATGGGTCGATCAATCAATCGACACTCTTGGGTCGATTGATCGATCAAGCAGTTATTATGAATTCTTTCATTGTTAAGTACGGGTTTTCTTCTCCAACCTCAACCAAAGCTCCAATAACGATCCCCAAACTCCCAAATAAATTTACTATTGGTCTCATATACCTAAATACATGATTTCCTACGTGAAGTATGTACAAATTCATCAAAAGTATTGAATTAAAGGGGGTAATTCATCATAATTATCAAGAACCCTAATTTTACATTACTTACATTCTTCAAATTCTTTTTCCAGATTTGTCACTTATAATCCAATACAATTTCATGGGTAATCCTCTACATATGTGTAGATTTCCCGAATCTACCAAATTCCTCTAAAACATGTGATTTAAATTCTCTAAATCATCAATTTCTTACATGAAACCTAAAATTATCAATCCTATTCTAACATGGGTGAAACATCAACTACAAAATTAGAAAGATAGATACTTTACTGGGATTCGAATGACTCATTTGTTGATGATACGAGTATGGCTACGTTCATCGTCTTACGATTTATATTTTGGTGGTGGTGGTGGTGTAATCGAATTTTTTCTTGGCCTTGGATTTCTTGGAAAAGCTTTCCCTTCCTTCCTCTCACTGCCGATCTATCTTTTTGAGAGTGTTAACCCTAGAAGAAACTCTTAATATCGGATAATAATGTCCCAATTTTCGTCATTTAATTAAGGCCAAATTTGGAAATGACTAAATTGCCCCTCCAGGGTGCTGATTAGGCCTAAAATGCTCCGAGGCCCAAAATAAACCCCCAGATACACTTTTCTGACTATTTGGACCCTTCCCGACACGTTGGCGCACTCGAAATGACCATACGGGCGACTTATAGTTTATTCACTTTTATAATAATAATTTAGTCCCGACACGACACAGGTGCGTCCCAGCTTAAATTCCCATAATTGCCATTTTATTCACTCGTTACAATATTAATAAAATCAATCTCATATATTAATTTACTCATCTAGTAATATTCAACAAGTTCCCAATAATTAGTAAATCTCATCACACTAGTAAATATTTAAAATTAAATTTTGAATTAATATTAAATTAATAACTCAATTAAATTTAATAAATCCCCAAATTTTAAAAGCCATAAAAATACGGGGTATTATATACTTTCCCCCTAATAATTGAATTTCGTCCTGAAATTCAGAAAATAAGGCAAACCTGGTAAAAATAAATCTAGATATTTTTCGCGCATATCTGCCTCGCGTTCCCAAGTGGATTCCTCCATATTATGATGCTCCCACTAAACCCGTACAAGTGGAACTACCTTAGACCTCAATGTCCTCTCGCTATGGTCTAGGATAGCCACTGGTCTCTCCTCATAAGAACTGTCAAGCTGTAAGTCGACCTCCTCTATCGCGATGTGAGTGTGAGCCATATCACCCCAAGATATCGTCTCAATGATGAGATGTGGAATACATCGTGAATACGGTGCAAGTGCTATGGTAACCCCAATCTGTATGCCATCTGCCAATCCTCTCGATAATGGGAAATGGGCCCACGTACCTCGGAGCCATCTTCCCCTTCTTTCTAAACCTCATTACTCCTTTCATAGGAGATACACGCAGTAATACTTGGTCCCCCCACTAAAATCTCCGAAGGACCGCTTTGCATCGACGTAGATCTTTTGTCAGTCCTCGGCTACCCGAATGAGACTCTTGATAAGCTTAATCCTTACTGAAGTCTCCTGAATCGCCTCTGGACCGAGCAACTTGTTGTCCCCCACCTCTATCCAACAAGCGGGAGAACGACAAGGCCTGCCATACAACGCTTCAAATGGGGCATGTCGATCGTGAACTGATAGGAGTTATTATAAGCGAACTCTAGTAATAGAAGATATGGCTCCCAACCTCCTCCAAAATCAAGGACACACATGTGTATCAAATCCTCTATCATCTGGTTAGTAGGGTCTGTTTGTCCATCTGTCTGTGGGTGGTAAGCTGAACGTAATATCAACTCTATACCCATGGCCTCCTGAAAGCTCTCCCAGAAGCGCAACACAAATTTCCCAGACACAATATCCAGGGGCACCCCATGTAGCCTAACGATCTCGGCAATGAATAACTGTGCATACTGGCCCATGGTGTAGTCTGTCTGTTCTGGAAGAAAATGAGCTACCTTGGTCAACCGATCCACTATAACCCATATGGAATCGTGACCCTGTTGTGATGTAGGAAACCAAGTAACGAAGTCCATGAAAATACTCTACCACTTCCACGTAGGTATCTCCAATGGTTGAAGTAACCCTAGCAGTCTTTGGTGGTCCACCTTTACCATATGGAAGGTAGAACATTTGGACATGAACTCAGCAATGTCCTTCTTCATCCCACTCCACCAGTACTACCACCTCATATCCTGGTACATCTTATCCTCTCTGGGATGTATCGTAAATATAGACCCGTGCGACTATATCATCACTACATGACGTAAGTCTTCTCCTTATGGGACCACCAATCTCCCATTAAACCTCAAACCCCCATTAGAGCTCACTGAATAGGACTCATCACACTCAGCTAAGAGTCATATAATCTGCTATTGGAAAAACATATCCGCTGCTTGTGCTTGTATCACCCTAGTGACAATTTCGTGTGTGACTGACATAGCCGATATAAAGGAACGGGCTACCACATACTGGTGACCCAATTATTTCTACTTCGCTCTCCATACTTCCGCTACATCACCTTTCGATCTATGGCTTAATTCATCAGCAACTACGTTAGTCTTCCTCGAATGGTATTGTATCTCGAACTGGTAGTCTTTCACAAACTCTAGCCGCCTGTGCTGACGCATGTTCAACTCTCGCTAAATGAAGAAGTACTGCAGTGACTTGTGGTCTGTGGTCCAGAGAAACTTCTCCCCTAACAAATAATTTCTCTAAATCCGTAATGTAAACAAGACCACTACTAGCTCCAGGTCGTGGGTGTTGTAATTCCTTTCGTGAGGCTTAAGCTTGCGGCAAGCAAAAGCTATAGCCTGCTCCTCCTGGTGAAGTACTCCCCCGAGTCCCTGTAAAGAGGCATCAGTGTACAACAGGTACTCCATTCCGTGCATGGGCAAAGTAAGAAATGGCGCTCAAGTCAACTTATCTTTCAGCTCATCAAAAGTCAATTAACAACAAGTATCCCTTACATACGGTACCCCCTTGCGAGTCAGATTCGTCAACGAATCCGCTATCTTGGAAAAACCTCAGATGAACCTCTTGTAGTACTCGGCTAACCCCAAGAAACTACGCACCTATGTCGGTGTCATGGGAGGTCCCCACTCCCTCACTGCTGACACTTGACTTGGGTCAATCGATATCCCCAATTTCGACACAACATGCCCCAATAACTGTACCTCCCGTAACCAAAATCCACACCTCTCATACCTAGCATATAGCTGATGCTCTCGTAAAGTCTGAAGAACCTGTCTCAATTTATTGGCATACTCCTCCTTAGTCTGTGAGTAAATCAGGATGTCATCTATGAAGACGATGACAAACTGATCCAAGAACTCTCTACACACTTGGTTCATTATATCCATGAATATGGCTGGAGCATTTCTCAGCCCAAACGGCATAACTCTGAACTCATAAGATCCATATCTCGTCAAGAAAGTAGTCTTTGACACATCTTTCTCCCTAATCCATAGCTGATGATATCCCGACCTCAAATCTATCTTCGAAAAGAAGGTTGCTCCTTCTGGTGGAACATGTCATCGATTTGGGGCAACATATATTTATTCTTTATCCTGACCTTGTTTAACTCCCGGTAATCCACGCATAACCTCAGTGAACCATCTTTCTTGTTTACAAACAACACTAGAGCGCCCCAAGGCGAGGTGCTCCTACGAATGAAGCCTTGGCCCAAAAACTTCTCTCTCTGATCTCGTAACTCCCTCATATCCGCTAGAGCCATACGATATGGTGCACATACTATCGGCCGAGTGCCGACATCAAGTCTATGAAAAAATCTATCTCTCGACTGGTGGTAGGCCTAGTATCTCCTGGAATACATCGGAATGCTCACGAACAACGTGAATCGAATATAGGGGAATCAAAACCTCCTTAGAGGTATCCTCCTCTATATAATATAGATGGGTGGAAGATCCTCCCTCTAAGAGAGGCATCGCCACCAAAAACATCTCTTGCCCCGGAATGGCAAAGATAATACTCCTACTGAAATAATCTATCATGTCTCTGTACGCAACGAGCCAATCCATACCAATAATGGTGTTGTGCTCATGCAAATCTAAAACTAACATGTCTGAAGGTAAAATCAAGCTACCAATCTCTATACCTACACCCCGACATATAAAGAAAATCAAAGACTCATTCCCTAGTGGTGAGTCTATGCATGTCACTGTACTCTCTGCCATGTCTAATAACCTTAAGGCCCATGAAAAAAGAGTAGCTATAAAATAGTGTGATGCCCCAGTATCAAATAAAACCCAACTCATAGTGCCATGGATAGAAAAAGTACCCATAATCGCGAATGGTGCTTGAGGTGATGTGGCCTGGTGAAGGTTATAGACACGTCTATTACTGGACTGGAGCTACTAGGATGGCTGGTAGGGCTGGCATTTGAGCTGGCATTGGGAGGGCAATTGGAAAAAGTGGCATATGCATTACGCGCACCCTGTTGCTTTGGGGCCCTATCCCCCTCTGGGCAATCTTATCGCCTATATGCATTCTTGCCACATCCAAAACATCTTTCCCTGAAGTTGTCTCCCCTTTGACCCGCCTGACCACAACCCTGTTGGCCGTTACCACCCCGCCACTGGCCCTACTAAAATTGCTATTGGCCCTGATGGCCCCGCTGCTGACGATGTTAGCCCTATTGGCCATGCTGACTGGACTGGACCTGCTGGCCCTGTCTAAATACCTTTAATCCCTTTCTGGAATCACCCGATCAGAATCGCTTGGTAGGGTCCCCCTGATGGGAACTCTGCTCATTATGATAGGTCTACTCTTGGGCTGTTAGTGTCCCACTAGTGATACCGCCCCTTGTCCTTCCCTATTGGTTGGACTCCCCTGCTCGTTTGATCCCCTGTTGATGGAAGTGGTGATCCTAATAGAGAAGTAGAGCGGCATCAAGTACGTTAGTATAAGTACCCAATGATAGATTGCCTATGAGGTGCTGACGAATCTTCCAGGCCAATCCATCTAAAAACAACAATATCTTCTTCTCCTCAGAGGGTACCTCATTCGGCACTATAGTGAGAAGTCTAGTAAATTCCTCCTCATACTCAGCAATGGTCGTACTCTCCTACTTGAGATTCAGTAACCTCTGCCTCATCTCAGTCTGCACGGTGGATGGGAAATACTTACAGTCAAACCGTGCCCAAAATAATTGAATCGGTATGTTGGTCCTCTCCTCCAAGGTGGTGGTGGACTCCCACAACTACAAAGCGGCACCCACTAGCTTAAAGGAAGCCAGTAACTATATTTTTACGCCGGTGAACTCATACATGCACATATGCCTCTAGATATCCTTCTTCCATTGGCTGGAGACTACGATGTCCAAACTACCCGAGAACTCCGAGGGATGCACCTTATAAAAGGAATCCCTGAATCGCTCCCATACAGTGGGAAGCTTTATTTATATTAGAGCTACTCCCTGAACTTGGGGTGGATCCTTCTGCACCACCTCTAATCTGGCATTCACCGCCTCAGCAATAATGGTGGCTACTTTAGTTGCATTCATCATTCCATGAGTCGGAGTTGCTGGTTGCTCGGGCTGGGCACTCTTATCTCGAGGTGTACGTCTCGAAGGCATCTAAAATGAGAGGGAAGTTTATTAGTCTACAGTTATTATCAAATCTCAAATAGCTGAAGACGTAAGCGTAAATACAAGAATACAATAATCTTAAAAATAGGGCTCTAAATCAAAAACGCTAAGTTGGAAGTGAAAATAAGTCGTACAGATCCTAAAAGACACTAGAACATGTTGCTTTGATACCACCTGTGACACCTCGCCTAATTAAATACTGGGTGATCAGTCCTTTATTACATTAAAATCAAGGTGAATGGTTGGTTCATTCTTAGCATCACTGTTGCAAAATAAATACATCCAATTTGACCCCCTAAATAATTAAGCTCAGTGTCAAAACAATTTAAAGTCTTATTTTCATTTTATTAAAATCCAATATGAAAGCCTTTTTAAATAATCATCAGTTTAAGACTCACATAAATGCTAAGGATGGCAACCAACACAATATAATTAAGCCGCCTAAATTAATCAAACCAAGTTAAAGAACCATAAAAGAAATCATCCTGAAAATAGTTAACTCCCAATGAGTACTGAATACTGGAAACATAAATAAACATAAATCTCTAACAAATCCAAACGGAATAGGAAATCGGGCGACACATGCCCTAACTGTAAAGAACAAAAACAAGAACTGAATCAATGAAGAGGTCGTCTAAAGCAAGGGCCTGCAACTCCCACATAGTTGCAGCACGTCTAATCTAAAGATCCTATGCCTGACGCACATGTGGCTGAGCACCTATAATACATACATATATATATAAGAGAGAGAAATGACAGAAGACGGGTCAGAGCTCAAGTGTAAAATAGTTTTAAAATAGTTTAGCAAGTATTTAAAATGCTTATGGGCTAATGTGACAACCATGTTAGTATGTGACCCTCTCTTGAAAATTCTTACCTCTCATCTAGTGTGCATGCCTACCATACTACTAAACTCTTAAGTTTATCAAACTTATTTTCCCATAAAGTTTTATCCCGAGAAGTAGAAGGCTATGATATTTAGTTTAGAAAATCAATCTCTTCAAGATTTCTTGCGTTACTTAGAACAACTCGGTACCGTTACAAAGTTCCCGAATACTTATTATAAAGTTGGAGCCTTTATTCATTACTTAACTACTTATACACACAGTAGAAAGTTTCCATATATAAGTAAATATATATATATTAGTCACTCATATAATATATATACTATCGGTACCCCACATAAAATCTATGGCGCTGGCATACTCTGCTATCAAGTCCTCGTATCATTTGCACTAAGGGAAATACTAGTTCAGAATCACTCTCGAACTGTATTAACACAATACACACAAAATGGAGGCAAAGCATAGTTCCAACTCACTAAGAGGTCCGCACATACCCCTCATATCTCTTAGGACTGTCTGACTATCATTCTCAGATAGCCTGTACCAAGGAATCCTATGTTTTATTGGGCCATTCGGTTCCAAAATTGTTTAGTGGATTTTTGTTGGGATTATTCATATTTTATTTAATCATTATTAGAGAATAGATTTTTGGAGTTAGCATGTGATGGATCTTTTATCGCTTTGTTGTTTATGATCATTTTTTAGATTGATTCAATTATTTATCTTATGGACTGATTTATTTATGTCTCATATCTGTCTCATGCTAAGAATGATATTTATTTAGTTCACGCCCGACTTAGTTTTGGTGGCGGCCGACGCCAGAATTAGGCGGGGTGTGACAGATGGTATTAGAGCATGGTCTTAGGTCTCGTAGGTTATGAGTCCGTTTAGCTTCCGCGTTTTCGATCTTTGATTCCCTTTGTTGATTGTACTTCTTAAGGTAGATGTTCTAGCACACGTGTTAGATGTGTTTCTTGGAGATGTGAAGTTTTGAGTTAAGGACGTTGTAGGCATTGAGTTTAGAATTAGTAAGCTTGATGTGCGGATCCTTAAAATGAATTATGGAGATGATAATTATTTTTGGAGATTTTAGTACAGATGTTAGGTATCGTATGTATCGATTTTTGGTGTTGAAATTTAAATGGAAGACGTTAGCATTTTGAAGACTTTTGGTTATAAGATCGAGTGGGGGGTTTGTGAGAGCGTGTCGTACGCCATTATTTTCATAGTTATGCATATGCATATAGGAAATATATATATATATATATATATATATATATATATATATATATATATATATATATATATATATATATATTATTTTGTTGTTCGTGGGGTAAGTGCGCGTAGAATTGGGTGTATGGGCACCCAATTATGGCATTCTACGGGTAGGCATATATGAACCATATTTTCTTTTTGCGAGATTTAAGTGTTGATGTGTATGCTTCGTCTAATTTCGAGGACGAAATTATTTGCTAGTGGGGAAGTATGTAACACCCCGTGTTTTTATTTATTATTTTAATTAATAAATTGGAATTTTCGAGAAAAATAAATTTTTGAATTTAATAATTTTTATTGGCTAAATATGTTGGTTATGATTTTAGAAGAATAAAACTTCAAACGGAATTAGAATCGGAATTAAAATGGAGTTTTAATTGAATTTTTATTATTTAGAAGAGTCCTCAAAATATAAAACTCTCTAAGAGTCCTCAAAACATAAAACTTTCTAGTAAAAATAATATTTTTAGAAATTCGACCGTTTGATCAAGCTGAATTTTTGTCAGCAGTCCTGTCTCGCCATTCGCTACAACATGTTTAAATTTCAAGCGATTCTAACGGTCCGATCGTACGTAATATTTTTTTTGAGTATTTGTATTTGATTAGGACTCTAATTCTTTTTGGTATATAAACATAAAGTGACGAGTTTAGATCTTTTAAAACACATTTTAGCCTTCTCAAAAATCAGAATCCTCTCACCTTCTTCATCTTCTTCAACCTTAAAACCCTAGACCCATTCTACATAACTTTCAACTCAAGTTTTGTCAAGATTAACCTGATTTTCTCAATGCGTGTCAAGAACGAATCTTTGTCAAATTTTTTAGAGGAATACACATTCAAGATCATATTTCTAAACCAACTTTTATTCAGGCATGTTGACCCTATTATTTTCCTTTAGTGTTATGTGTCTTGATTGTAGCCTCCATTAAACTCATGTTTTATAAAATAATATATGAATATAAAGATTGAAGAGATAAATTTCGGGGCTGTTTTACATAAAAAAAATTAATGATAACGAATACTTATAACTGTGTATTCTTTAGGTTGTGTCGGTGTAGTCGATTTTGCTATGGGCATGTGCATGTAGAGGAGCCTTTTTAAAAGTAAATTTTGATATTTCATGTGAAAACCCTAGTTTAATTCAATTTCTTGTGTTGGAAAATAAGGATCATGATAGGACTTGCATATAGCGATTATTTTGAAAATCATAATATTTAAGTGTCTTTGATTTCCACTTTTTAAATTAAATTATTTAAATGGGAATTTAGTATTATTATGAATGTTGTTATAAATTGGAATTGTGTTACTCTATGGAAATATAATAATTTTTCGGGAAGATTGGGTATGGTAGATAATTAGTTTTCACCCTTGTTATAGTACACTTGTTAGGTATGGGACTAGTAAGTGGGCCTTAATTACAATTTATGCTAATTAAGTATGGGACTAGTTAGTGTAAGTCTATGCGTGTTATATAATTTGGGGTGGGGGCTGATTTTCTATATTATACCTTTGTTGTGATAGCTTAGGATTGATATCTAGGTGGAGTGAAATTTTGTAATCATTCTTTTCTTTGGATAGGACGATATTGTGTTTTGGGAACCCTTAGTTGGGACTAAAGGTTATTTTGAGGATTTTCACATCGCTTTTAAGGGTGGGGGAAATTAATGTGATTAACGAAAATAAGGAATGTGGAATTTAATATCGCAGGACTAAAACGGATATTAAAAATTTATTGGCGACATATGTGTCTAGGGCCGACAGTTTGAACGGGAATGGGTCAGAGGACGAGTTATGTCATGTCGTGTGTGGAACCTTGTCATATAGCGAGGGTCGCAGGATAAAAATGGACTTGACAAGGGGACGGGTGCGTGTGTGGAACCTTGTCATATCACAAGGGTTTCAGGATAAAAACGGACCAGACGGCGGACTTGATAAAGGGACGGGTATTGGTAATATTCTTCACGGTTAAATCAATTAAATTTAACATTGTGGGAAGGTGGGTTAATTAAAATCATATTGGTGTGGCTTTTATGAAAACCTTGCGGGTAATTGTGAATTTATTTATGGTGATTATTAATCTCATAATTAAAAGATTCTATTATTATAGTCGATATATATAGCACTATTGTCTGGGTTCAAGGACCCTATTTGAGGAGAGTAGCCGGTTTACATGCTCGGGGCTTTGGCTCTGACACAAGCGTTGACTAATCTTTTTCAGGATTTTTGGGAGTTGCTGCATAGGATTCATTGGAGATCTTTTGGAGGTACAGCTGGAGTTATTTACTTTATGGCATAGTTTAGATAGACTTTCTTTTCTAGTCATATTATGAGACTTCATTGGAGTTTTATTGGGCCGTTCGGTTCCAAAGTTGTTTAGAGGATTTTTGTTGGGATTATTCAGATTTTATTTAATCATTATTAGAGAATGGATTTTTGGAGTTAGCATGTGATGGATCTTTTATTGCTTTGTTGTTTATGATCATTTTTGAGATTGATTCAATTATTAATCTTATGGACTGATTTATTTATGTCTCATATCTGTCTCATGCTAAGAATGGTATTTATTTAGTTCACGCTCGGCTTAGTTTTGGTGGCGGCCGACGCCAGAATTAGGCGGGGTGTGACATTCCATTCTTCAAATTCTTTTTTCAGATTTGTCAATTCTAATCCAATACAATTTCGTGGGTAATCCTCTACATATGTGGAGATTTCCAGAATTTATCAAATTCCTCTAAAACATGTGATTTAAATTCTCTAAACCATCAATTTCTTACGGGAAACCTATAATTATAAATCCTATTCTAACATGGGTGAAACATCAACTATAAAAGCAGCAAGATAGATACTTGCCTGGGATTCGAATGTATTATTTGTTGATGATATGAGTATGGCTGCATTCCTCGTCTTATGATCTATATTTTGGTGGTGGTGGTGGTGGTGGTGCAATCGACTTGGTTCTTAGCTTTGGATTTCTTTGAAAAGATTTCCCTTCCTTCCTCTCACTATCATTCTATATTTTTTAGAGTGTTAACCCTAGAAGACTCTTTTAATATCTGATAATAATGTCCCAATTTTCGTCATTTAATTAAGGCCAAATTTAGAAATGACTAAATGACCCCTCCAGGGTGCCGGTTAGTGCTAAAATTCCCCGAGACCCAAACTAAACCCACGGGTACACTTTTATGACTAGTTCTACCCTTCTGGACACGTTGGTGCACTTGAAACGACCATACGGGCGACTTATAGTTTATTCACTTTTATAATAATTTATTCCCGACACGACACAGGCGCGTCCCAACTTAAATTTTCATAATTGCCATTTTATTCACTCGTGACAATATTAATAAAATCAATCTCATATATTACTTTAATCATCTAGTAATATTCAACAAATTTCCAATAATTACTAACTCTCGTCTTGCTAGTAAATATTTCAAATAAAATTCCGAATTAATATTAAATTAATAACTCAATTAAATTTAATAATTCTCCAAATTTAAAAGCCATAAAAATACGGGGTATTACACGACCTTATGAGATTTTTGAGGATTCTTTTGGCTCAGTACCCGATTCATATTGATATATTTTTTGGTACTGCTGGGTTACTTCTAGTCAATTTATATGCAGTGTTAGGTAATTATGCATGGTGATTCTATATACTGCATTATTAGGTTTAGTCACATCAGTTTAAATTGATGATTCATTTTTGTGACTACTATTTTCTCGCTATGATTTAATACTATTTGATTATTTTTAGATGGAATTTTTATGTGTATCTAGATATACTTCATTGATTATCTCATGCTATATTTATTTATCTTTTCACTTATTATCTATTTGAGACAAAAAGGGGGAGAGATGTAAGTGATGTAGGTGGAGAGTTTGTTTGATAAACACATAATTTTTGCTTGATAGCCTGATTTCAATGGTGTTTTCAAATTGGTATCAATTTTTTCTCACATGTTTAACAAATGATTCGATTTTGATTTTACAAATTGGTATTGATATTTCATATTGGTATCATAATTTTTTATATCATTTGTTCCTCCATACTTTACTTAGTATTTTTCTGTTTCATGTGGGTAGGTAATCTTAATAGATTCAAGATTTCAAGTCTACATCACATTCAAGATAGTTCACGCTTGCCGGACAAACATTTACTAGTCTTGTCCTGTAATTTTTATTTTGGGTTTTATGGGATGGGATTTAGGCGTCATACGGCTTGATGAACCAGCTTAGGCATTTCCCTGCTGGGTTTTGTCCCGGAATAGTCAAAAGGGGAGATTTGCAAGGACAAAATTTCCAGTTGAGTCCATTGTAGTATTTGACTTATTCTTAGAACAAAACATTGGGTTTGAGTCATAGATATATTTTTATGTATCATGATCCCACACAGTCTATGACGCAATAAAGTCTATTGAAGACGTTGTGGTCAAGCTTCAAAGTTAAATCATGCCAGGATTATTCAGGTGCATGTTTTACATTTTCATTGCACTCCACAATCGCTCAGGTATTAATGCTTAATGTTATGAGACTCAAAAAATATTTTAGGATGTTATTTTTATGAATATATGTTTTTAAAATGTTTTAAAATGTTTTAGCCTAATTTATTATGAGATAAAGATCATTTAGGGTTGTGTATATGATAAACTCTTAAGGTCAGTGGTTCAAACGACATTTGAGGTCGTTCCAGCGAGAACAACATGTCGTTCGAGCGACGTGTACATCTCGTTCGAACGATGTGTCGACTTAGCTTTTTCTATTTAAGGAGTGTTTATCTCAGAATTTTATAAGTGTGCAGAACCTGAAAAATAGTTTACATGTAGTACGTTTTCTGCAGAAGTTTTCTAAGCTTTTCAAAGTCTAAAAGCATCCTAATAGTTTAAAAGATTCTAGATTTCATTCACATATGATATAGTGATCTTTGTTGGCACCAATTGTAGTTTGTTCAACACTTAGAACATCGTTTGGTTTTGCAGTGAAGAAAAAGGGCCCTTCAAAGTGATATCTATTTTCCCTGTTTAGGTTGAGTAATGAATTATGCACTTATTAATAGAATCTTATAATGTCTGTATATCCATGTTTTTGTGTATTATCTCATTCAAGCCTATTGTTTATTGTTATATTATTTTATTAACTTTATTGATGCATGATTGTGACACCCTACTTATTAAAATAACAGGTGGTCAACCCTCTACTAAAATAAAACAGGAATCTTATTGGCTCATTCTTAGCATCACTGTCGAAACCAATTAATTACTAACCACCTATAATTAAATTAAGTCGCGCGTCAATTTTAATCTTTACGTGACACACTAATGCTATTTATTGTGACAATAATAAAAATCCACAATCATATATTAAGTCGCAAATAGAAACCCGTTACATGAAAAACTTAACCGAATAAACCATCGGTATTACATTTAGATAATAAATCCCAATAATAAGATAAAATAAATTAAATCTAACTGACATGGAAACATGTTAGAATATGAAAAAAATCATGTCTAGCAAGTGAGAATAGAAGTGAGTACATCAAATCCTGTAATGTCCCACAACTGTCGTATCTCCGATGCCTGGAATGAATAATGACGCTTGGCGACCCTATGGCTGGACACCTAAAAGGTTTTGAAAATAAATTTGATACACGTTAGAGCCCCAAATCCATTTGAAATATTTTACAATTAATTAAAATGCATAATTAAATATGTATTCATTCTTTCTTATTTAAATTGGTATAACACACTCTGATGAGACACTACTCACCTCTCATCTAAAGTGCGCACCTAACGTATGCATCTTAATCACCTAGTTATGTGACCTGCCTAACAAATCCCAAAGACCCCTTAAGTCCATACGCTACCCTATGTCACGTGTATTATATATAATTAGATTTATCTTCCACTTAACAATTATAATTGATCAATTCATTTCAAATAACTTTCACTAGTTATCAATTCAATATTCACATA
Organism: Sambucus nigra; assembly: GCA_949130495.1. Classification (NCBI taxonomy): domain Eukaryota; kingdom Viridiplantae; phylum Streptophyta; class Magnoliopsida; order Dipsacales; family Adoxaceae; genus Sambucus; species Sambucus nigra. The sequence goes on from OX422208.1 coordinate 359,636,963, forward strand.
AATCATTCCCAATAACTTTCACTAGTTAGTAAATCATTATTCACACTTAATGTTTAAGTCGTGTATACTTCTTCACATTAATATACAAAATATTCACATCATCTCATGCCCGTATATATTTTCTCCTCATATATACATGTAATTATATACCATAAAAAACACACATATGTCGTGAATAACTGTCATCCCACAAATTTATAACATTACTGAATACGAGTCTCTAGAATGCTATCATATCTCAGGGAATACTCACATCATCCTTGCTATCGTGTCAGAATCTGACACCGAGCTGCGATAGAAACAACAACATTAGAGGCGGACATAGGTTCCTCAATAGTGAGTCATAATCATACCCAAAATTACCTCACTTCGAACTTCAGCCCAACAAGGGCACATGCGTGGCGTATGACCTGGAGACTATACTTCCCCTACTTTCAATCGCCAGGGAAGATCATCCAAATCGTTAAACCTCACATGATAGCACTAGAGGGATATATATTTATATATATATTTTTCTCAATAATTCCAATTAATCATGTCGATCACTCGTGTCACAAACACAATAATTTTTCGAATATCATTTATATTCTCAAATAGTTAATTACTCAATTAATTAATTTATTCTCAAAATATTAATTTTGAACACATATAACTCTCAATTATCCCGTATACATATTTTCCACAATTCATTTATAAATTCCCAAGTATAATTCACCTCAAATACTCTAAATTTGACCCCGAATAAAGATTCCAATTTTAGGCCTATTTAAATAAATGCAGAAGATCAGGTCTAAAAATTATCCGAATTACCAATTCAACTTTAGATTTGAATTATAAACAAAAAATTTACTCAGGTATTTGTTTTGAGTTTTTCTCAAATATATTCTGAATGCACTCAAAACGAAGACCTAAAACTCTCAAAAATTGATTTTTCTCCATTTAAATTCAACCACCTCAATCCTAATTCATGTAAAAACCAATATATCAACTTCACATAAATTTCAAGTATAAAACTTCAAATTTTATCTAGAATTGGACTCACAAGATGATTATATGAAATTTGTGCTTAATCTCTTATTAACATAAAATTTTCGCAATATCACACTAAATCATTTTTCTCAGTTCTTTAAATTGTAGACTTTACCTATCTACTTGGGATTTCAAATTTCCAAATTCCAATCCTAAAATATCATACATATCCATCTATATATATATATATATATATATATATATATATATATATATATATATATATATATATAACACTTTCACGGGAAATTAACTATGTCTTCAAATTCCCAAATAATTCAATCATAAGTTTCTCTATATTAATCCAACTACATATGAACTCATAATATAAGAATTTCATTCTAAAATTTCACTCACAAATTTTCATAATCATGTATCAAAACCCAAATTTTCAAAATCATGTGTCAAACCCCAATTTTTCCAGATAAAATCCCAATCTTAGAATATTTCAATTCAAAAGTTCCCAGCTATAATATGAACTGAAAATTATGCACAAATAATTAGCAAGATAATTACTTGCCTTAAAATTGGTAGTGTTTGAATTTGGTGAATATAATAAATACAACTCTGAGAATTTCTTCCCAATTCTTCACTTCTCTTGAGTTCTTGAGTTTACTCTTCACTTTCCTCTTGAACTCTTGAATTTCTTCTCAAATTCATTTTTTACTTTCTCCCTAACTCTTTTTATAACTCAACTAAACCTTTGGAATTATGAAAACGACTTTCCTTTCTCTTAATCCCTTCATTATGTAATGTAAATCATGTTTTTTCCTTTTAATATCTCATTAAGAAGACCAAAAGACCCTTAAACTAGTCCCAACTAGTCTAAAAATCTCTTGAGACCCAAACACATCCCTCGGGTACTTCATTTTAATGATTTTGACTCATTCTGGATCAACCGTGAACTAGAAATTGTCATCTACGCTACTTAATAACATTTTCCATCTCAACCGACGATAATTTAATCAAACATGTCCCTGTTGAGATATTATTAAATTATGTCACGGTTACTCACTTACGACATAATATTATTAGACATTAAACTTTATTTACTGTAACACATTAGTAAATACATAATCATAGAATATTAATTCATTTCCCTCTAAAACTAATATTTATTTATTTTCTCATTGTTTATTGAATAAATTAAATTATGTGTCACATGCGTAATTAAAATATCCAATCCAAATAATTATTAATATAAAACTACAGGGTATTACATACTTCCTCCTTGAAAAGGATTTTTGTCCTCAAAATTCGGATATGCGTGGTACTAAAACCTTCAGATCCTAACACACGTGGCATTAGAACGTACTCATAATCAACTCATGATAACTTTTTGGTGTCACCATTATTCACCTACTAGTGGTATCATCAAGTCTAAATGCCTACTCACTACGGACCAATATTAGCGATAATTCTATTCAAATCCTGTCCTACCTAAGGAACTAATTATTTCCCCACCCAACCACAGGGTGGATGACAAGGCCTCAAGCCTCAAAAGGCGTCTTTCTAATAATAGCTGGTACAATTCATTACACGCAACTCTACAAATGTTAAATACTCCTCCCAATTACCTTAAAGTCTAGAATACACATCTCTCTCGTCCTTCAATATCCTAGTCACTTTTATCGTTTACTCCTCGATCTGTGAATAATGCGTCTCGTTTAAAATGATCTTCGTCCCCACCGCCTTCTAATACTCCCAATCGGAGGTGGGACTTCAGGATCTCATCTTGAGTCACAATAATTGTTGGATGATTTCTTGTGTCGGTTCATTTCCTCTCTCGGATGAAATGTTGGGTACGTTATTTGGTAATAAACTCACCAAAATTAACAATAATTATTTTTCCTTGGTTAACCAATCCCACAAACCCAAATGGAATCTTTACCTATTCACGGTGTTGGTAACCCAACAATGAACTTCGTCACTTGAATCACTAATTATTGAAAAATTCTAGTGGATCGCCTTGAACTAATCTGTTCCCACCTAAGAGTGGTCCACTTGGAGATAACTTCATTATGTATCACTCCCCATGCTCAATATCCCACGTCACATGGTAAATCTCACTCTCCTTAATGGGGTAATCCAAAAATCTTGACCCATGGGTATACACATCCTAGGTCCTTTTCGCATGGTAAAAATAACATTTTATTTATGCGCAAGACACCCTCAGCATTCGATTGAGTAAGACTCCTCTCGACTCTCCAAACTATTTGATTCTCCCTTTTTTAGAGAGTTACCTCTCATGTATATTCATATACTTTCAACCCATCTCGGGGTGATAGATCGTCTTGTTCTATACATATATCAGGACTCTTTCCTTCCTCAATCCGAAGTTTAGTCCATTTTTCCCTTCCAATTCTCCTTTTACTGCCCTACAGGCGTACGGTTCAACACATTTATTCCTTTTCCTTCTCTCGAATAATACTGAAAATCAAACTAAGAAGGGCACCCATGCACTCTATATCTCGTGCATATCTTCAAAAACATCATAGATGAAACATATTTATTTGAAGTTCGGTCCCACATGCTCTACTTGGCTATATCATAAGGGTATTCACGATCACCCCACTACTCAGGATTTAATTATCCTCATGTAACAACCCTCGCTTTTAGGAGGCTAATTTTATATTAATTTTACCGCATAAGGTAATTATATAAAATGTTTGAACTGGAGTAAATATTAATTGAATGAGTTGGAAGTTAATATTTACTAGATTGATGCATATTTACTATATGTGAAAGTAAATATCATCAGGTTGCATGTTTTATAGTGTCATGTGTTTTAAATTACATTATTGTTTAAATGAAACCGGAACTGGAAATAATTTATAAAATTGTCGGATGCCAATTTATAGGGTGTAGTTAGTCCTAGAATGTACGAGACAGTCAAAATATGTGCCATATTGTATTTTTAGGTTCCAGGCACTTTTGACTGGTTTTAATGTAAATGCGTATTGGGAGCCATTTTAATGTGGTATTAACCACTTAAGTTAGGAATTGTGGACTAAAGGCACGATTTATGTTTTGCCTTTCTTTCATTTCTCTTAAGTGATTTTATTAAACATTGAGAGATAGAGAGAGGAAGAGAGCTTGGGAGAAAAGAGGAGAAATGAGAGAGAAATTGGAGATTGAAGCTTGTGATTTCATCTACCACAAAGAAATATGAGATTTATACTTCAAGGCAAGTTTTCTACTTGCTAATATATGATTGAAGATTATTAAATTGTGTGATAGTTGTGTATTAGCATTTATGGATCAAAAATGAATTTTATGGTGTTTTAGCCCTAATCTTAATTTATGATGATGAAATTGTGGGTTATAGAAATTAATAATCATGAAGGATGATTTGGGGTAGATTATTGATGTGGGATGTGGGAAAAATGGAAGAGATTTGAGTTTTGGGAGAACTAGGGTTCATAACCCTTAACCCATTCTGGGCAAATTCGCAGGGGAGAATCGATTCGGCCCCTGGGCGAATCGATTCGCATAGGGCCAGTTTCCAGGTCTTCTTGGATCGAATTGATTCGGGTCCAAGCTGAATCGATTCGGTAGGTTACAGAATTCCAGGTCTTTAAGTCCGAACCGATTCACTTTTTGGGCAAATCAATTCGCTGGGGCGAATCGATTCATTTTCTTGTTGTTTTTGAGTTAATTTTATAGCTCAATTTCAAGTCATTTTATTTAGGTTTAGGGCCTAGGAACCTTCTTGAATGAAGTAAACTTAGAGTCCTAGAGTTTTAGATGATTTAGTTAATTACCCTACATTAGGAATGGGTTATGTGGGGACTTTTCGGGGATATGCCAATTGATGTTAGGGCATTCTCTTCTTCTAGTTAATTATATTGAGACTAGGAGTTATAGAGTTGTGTTTGGGAGACTTTAGGAGCTTAATGGAGCTATGTTAACCTTGATGGTTCATAATAGCACCACAAACGAATGTTGGGAGAATAAATTGGAAGTCTATTCATTCCTTTGAGGTATGATAGTATTGGGGTTTTAAAGTAATACCCTAAAATGTTTGGAGATAATTAAGAGTTTATTTACTCCTTTGAGGTTTTAGTAACGATACGAATTACATATGGCTCCGGATAAAATATGAGGTAATTACAAAAATGTAAATGACTATGGTTTCGAATAAAACGAAACATACATGTGTAAAATGAAATGGAAATGGTAATAATTATGGTAAATGATAATTTACTTAATTATGAATTCGGTAAATGCTAATTTACTTAGACACACCTATCTAAATGCCATCATAAGGGAAGTTTCATGCGTGAGATGATGCCCCCTGGCTAGTGAATGTAGGGTGGATATAGTTCCATGCATATGAGCGTTGTTATATATTTTTCTGCACTGGTGATGTAATTTCGGGTGTGGTTATGACTCTCCCGCAGGCATATGGCCGCTTTTCGACGTTGCGATAGGTGCCCAGGCTGCCTTGTTTGATAGGCCCCTAGAAGATGATGGTTCTCTAGGGGCGCGACCAGTGGGGAAACTCGGAGGGGCGGTCTTAGAATCGTTATATGTATATAAATATAACAATTCATAATCAAGTGGGAATTGATGTATTGAGATATGCCATAAAGAGCATGATGAAGTGCCATAGAGAGCGCAATGAAATGACACAAAGAGCATTTGATGATGATTATATTCCTGATATGGAATGGAATGCCATGAAGGGCATGTAATTGAGATTAAAGCCACAAATTTCTTAATGGTAATTATATATTCCTAATAAGGAATGGAACTATGAGATGAATCAGATTATATGATGTAAGCTTTTAATTTAATGTTAATCATTCTTATTCTCCTCCATAATTAAATTTAGATTCATGATTAATTAAATTGTCTTCGCTTATGTTTTAAAATTGTGTAGGTAAATTCTTATTTCTGTTCATCATCATTTATCATTCATAACTGTCATACTTTTTATTCATCTCGTAATTATATAGAACCGGGCCCTGACCCATTCATGTTTCTTGTTGTGCATGCATCTTGTATTTGCTCAGGTGCTCCGCCACAAGGACGCCTATTCTGATTTTCTAAATCCGGACTATTTTGGCGAGCCCTGATGCTTTACGGGAATTATGGGACATATTGCAATAGACGCCGTCATTCTTGCACTCTAGTTAAGATCGGTTCTTTTACTCGGGCGTGAGGCCCAAGATTTTATAATTGTCTAATGTAATGTATATTGTAATTCATTGAACTCGTGTAATATTATTGTATGACACTGTTGACCGACATCATTTTCGGTACCTTATTGTACATTTGAGGTGTTTGTAATATTATACACCCGGGGTTTCCACTTTCTTTTTAAATTTGGTTGTTTAAATTCTTTTCTTTAACTTTAAAACGAAAAAATTTGGCAACCCATTTTTTCTGACATATGGAGTGGTTATCCTGTATACTTATTTTATTGTCGTGATGATGAGAATGATTCCATCCTTGATTCATGTTTTATTGGAGCATTCGGATTGCGGGTTGTCGTAGATGGTATCTTAGCATCAGGTTTTAGAGTCCTTGGGAATCTGGGTGGACGCGTTACGTCTTCAGCGTTGCTTTTGATTTGACATAGAGCCTTAGGATTAAGATCGTTGATTTCTCTTGTGAGATTTCATTCTTCTGCCATGAGGTAGAACCCATAGAATCTTTTACGCATTCGTGTGATATTCATAGGTCGATTGAAGAAGGGCGCCCAGGAAGGTTGTTGTGAAGGCGTCGTGATATGGAATTACTAGGAACTGTAAGTTGTAGTCGGGGATGAGGACCGCTTTGGAGGCCGATCCCTTTTTGTAGCACTTTCTTATCGTGCTACTGCGACCACTGATTACAGTAGACATAGTTTTCCCAAGTACCGCCAGAAGTAGAGAGTGGTACTAGGCTTGTAATTTCAAGCAACGTTAAATTGAAGTGGAGAAGTGCCCAGATAAAAAGGATGGAGGAAAATCCTTCACCCGTAGGAGTAGTGTTGAAATGGTGGGAACGTAGTCAACTTATTTTTGGGTGCTGGAAGTTTTGCCCATGGAGAGACCCGGTGGACATTATCAATAGTGAGTTTCTTCAGGATAACTGGGATGATGAGAAGGTAAAATTCTCAAATGTTCACGTGTGGCTCAGAAAGAGGCTGACATGTGAATAAAGAGTTGTGCGATTAGGGAGGTCGTACACTAAAGAAAGGTAGGTATAAGGGAAAAAGAGCCCTTCAGGGGAATGATAGGCTCCAGGATAAGCTTCATTAACACTTATGAAGGAACAGTGTTCATGAACCCTAGTGGTGAATATCCTCCCGGGGAGGTTTCATTGAACTAAGGAAGGGGAGGCCGATAGCGTGTTCTCTTTTATTGAGAAAGTAAGAGGGATTGCGTGGATAATTGTTCGGCAGTTAGGGGAGGAACAAGGACTATAACGTGGAATGTAGAACCACGCATTTTGATTCTATTGATTTGGAGAACAAGGGAAAGAATAAAGTGCTTAGCTAGGGAGTTGACGGAAGTAATGTTGGTTCGATAAGACTCGAGTACGGAGTCTGAGAACCATTAGTATTGACTCGGAGTGATTGGCAAGAATGTTGGTGGGAATTCCACCTTATAAGTGGGTGGTAAATTCCTCATGATAAGATAGGGTAGTATTGTGTTTAATATATATTCGGGTGTGTATATTGAATTTGTGGTAGTATCGACGCTACTAAATAGAGTAATTATATGACTTTCGTGGTAGGGAAGTTTTATGTTTTCCTTCACTCGTTATAAAGCGAGTGATGATATATTTTCTTTTTAAGTATTATGTGAGTTATGTGATAATTTTATGATGTGTACTATACAAGTAAAGATATTTCGATTTGTGTGGGGTGATAGCAAGCAAATAAATTGTGAGGCTATCCTACTTCTAGTTTCAGAATGGAACTAGTTGATCTATAATATCTCTCCTGGATACAGGTTGAGATTTTATAGAGGTGGTTTGAGGTAAGTAGGAGATTTTTAGTACTTGTCGTGGTATCTTATTTAAGTGTTTGGTTGATTGTTTTCATTGTAGGTGATTGTTATGCCTTATCTCTACGACCAACAAGGTTGAGTAGTAATGCATAGGAGGGGCTCCTTGTTTGGATTCCGCTTTTGCGGGACACTCCACTCGTGAACCTCAACGACGTTGGGAGTGGAGAGATGATGGTGTTTCTCTTCTTTTATTTCATTTCATTTTATTTTGTTGATTGAGAGTTGGGTTAAAGGGTTTAGCCGAGAATCACGTAGTAGAGTAATTAAGGGCTACTAAAGTGCGAGATAGAAGCACTGAATATAGTTCTCTACTCTGATCGATGTGAGGGAGGCTGAGATATGAAGTCGAATTAAGACTTCAGGTTATGGCTTGATAAGAAGGCTAATTAAAAAGATGTAAATATGTATTGGATAAATATTTTTAGGACTTTACAGAAAGTAAATGTCTGATTAATTGAAATCCTCAATTATTTGAATGGTAATACATAGAAGTAGAATCTTGTTAATAGGGTTACGAGTTATACTTTTATCGGTCCCGATCAAGTGTCTTAGATCATCATATCTTAATGAACGACGATGCGAGGTAGTAGTGTATCGGGAGGGTTCCTTATTTGGATTTTGCTTCGGCGAGACGTCCCACGCATGAAACCGAGCGAATGTCGGAAGTTGAGAAAGGTCTTGGGCACTAGGGATATACTTAGTATTATATGTATACAACTTAGATAGGATATATATAGATATACCTTAGGATTTTTAGGACGTAAGGCCTTTAGGGCATGTGATGTTAATTTATGAAGGCTATAGGGAGTTAACCACAAATAGGTCGTGGGTTAACTCTAAGGGGGAATGGGTCCCTAGAAACGAGAAGTGTGGAATATTGAGAGATTTTGAAGGTTAGGCCGAAGGAGATGAGACCTCTCTTAGTTAAGGTGTTACGTTGGTAACTTAACTTTCGGGTAGTTAAAAGGGTGAGTTGATTTTCACTCCTGAGCCCATGTTGTTAAGCTCGAGGGTGGGTTTAACGAACAAGTCTCTGCCAGGAGCGGTAAGTAATAATACTGGAGCATGGACCCGTTGTTTATGCATCTCACAAACTTAAACTATGTGGGAAGTATTATTCCACGCTTGATTTAGACTTCATTGCGTAGCAATCGCCTTAAAGTATTGGAGGCACTACTTCCTTGGCAGGAAATTTAGTATTTCTCGCGAATAACAAGTTGTTACAGTATGTCGTGGGAGAAATCGAGTTGGTGTATGAAGTTCATAACGGACTATTGATTGGATTTTCTCATTCACTAAGGGAATACGATTTGGGTAGTAGATGCATCGAGTAAGAAACCCGTCGAAGATATTTGTGATGGCATGAAAAGCCAAATGAAATGAGCATGACTAGGAAGAATTTGTAGCAAGAGCATTTCGGTCTATGATTGACCATTTCACCTACTCGCATGAAGAGATTAGTGGTGTAACGAAGAAGGGTATATTCATAGGCGTCTTCTTTGAATTACCGGCACTAAACTCATCATGATCCTATCTGAGAAAATTGTTGATCGTTTGACCAAACCATTGCTTTTTTTGACGTTATGGGTGGACGATATGTAGAGGAGTACGCCCCTCTTTTTATTGAGGAGTGGTAAAACTGGGTGAAGTGCCTAATAATAGTGGTGGACCAAGACTAGATATTCATGTCGAAGGTTTGGTAAAGTTTCCAGGAAGTAATGGGAACCGTATGGAAATGCCATATATCTTACCACCCTAAAGTCGATGGATGAATGGAAGAGGTTAATGTAAGGCCGAAAGACTTACCTTAAAGATGCTCCTTAGGCTAAATATATGGACGGGGGCAGTAGCTTGTATGGATGGGAATTTCTATACAATAATTCAGATAATTTTCTACGGTGTGGTACCATGAGTGGCCTTTTGTGTCGCCAGTTTAATAATTTGCATACTCATTGGATGAGACCAGTGAACAATATGTTCCTTGGACTTGGAATGGTTCTGGAACATTTCTTTAAGGATTGGGCTTTTGAGCCATAAGCCTTGAAGGTCTACGTCCATGCGAGGAGAAGTTGAGTAGTGTTGGGGTTAAGCCATTTAGCGTTGGTGTAGACATCCCCGAGCAGGGATGTAACGCGACTCGGGATGTAATACTATTTACGTCAAGTCATGTGGGTATTGTATTCCGCCGTGGGAAGGTAGAATTGATAGTTTTTGAGGAATGCTTTGTGCTATGCCAGAAAACAAAGATTGTAGACTGAGATCGATAGTGACGACCTTAGTCCGAGTCCATTTGGGACACCACAATATTGAGGGGTTGTGGAAGGCGATAGAATGATAGTTTAAGATAGTATACCCTTTACACGTATAGGGTACGCCCGAATTTTGAGGGCAAAATTCCCTCATAAGGGGGAAGTATGTAACAACCCTCGCTTTTAGGAGGCTAATTTTATATTAATTTTACCGCATAAGGTAATCATATAAAATGTTGGAACTAGAGTAAATATTAATTGAATGAGTTGGAAGTTAATATTTACTAGATTGGTGCATATTTACTGTATGTGAAAGTAAATATCATCAGGTTGCATGTTTTATAGTGTCATGTGTTTTAAATGACATTATGGTTTAAATGAAACCGGAACTAAAAATAATTTATAAAATTTTCGGATGCCAATTTAGAGGGTGTAGATAATTCCAGAATGTCCGACACAGTCAAAATATGTGCCATATTGAATTTTTAGGTTCCGGGCACTTTTGACTGGTTTTAATGTAAATGCGTATTGGGAGTCATTTTAATGTGGTATTAACCACTTAAGTTGGGAATTGTGGACTAAAGGCACGATTTATGTTTTGCCTTTATTTTATTTCTCTTAAGTGATTTTATTAAACATTTAGAGATAGAGAGAGGAAGAGAGCTTGGGAGAAAAGAGGAGAAATGAGAGAGAAATTGGAGATTGAAGCTTGAAGCTTGGGATTGCATCTACCACAAAGAAATCTGAGATTTATACTTCAAGGCAAGTTTTCTACTTGCTAATATATGATTTAAGATGATTAAATTGTGTGATAGTTGTGTATTAACATTTATGGATCAAAAATGAATTTTATGGTGTTTTAGCCCTAATCTTATTTTATGATGATGAAATTGTGGGTTATAGAAATTAATAATCATGAAGGATGATTTGGGGTAGATTATTGATGTTGGATGTGTGTAAAAATGGAAGAGATTTGAGTTTTGGGAAAACTAGGGTTCATAACCCTTAACCCATTCTAGGCAAATTCGTAGAGGTGAATCGATTCGGCCACATGGGGAATCGATTCGCATAGGGCCAGCTTCCAGGTCTGCTTGGAATGAATCGATTCGGTAGGTTACAGAATCCCAGGTCTTTAAGTCCGAATAGATTCGCTTTTTGGGCGAATCGATTCGCTGGGGCGAATTGATTCGGCCCTAAGGCGAATCGATTCGTTTTCCTGTTGTTTTTACGTTAATTTTAAAACTTAATTTCAATTCATTTTCTTTAGGTTTAGGGCCTATTAACCTTCTTGAATGAAGTAAACTTAGAGTCCTAGAGTTTTAGATGATTTAGTTAATTACCCTACATTAGGAATGGGTTATGTGGGGATTTTTTTGGGGATATGCCAATTGATGTTAGGGCATTCTCTTCTTCTAGTTAATTATATTGAGACTAGGAGTTATAGAGTTGTGTTTGGCAGACTTTAAGAGCTCAATGGAGATATGTTAATCTTTATTGTTCATAATAGCACCACAAACGAATGTTGGGAGAATGAATTGGAATTTTATTCATTTCTTTGAGGTATGATAGTATTGGGGTTTTAAAGTAATACCCTAAAATGTTTGGAGATAATTAAGAGTTTATTTACTCCTTTGAGGTTGTAGTAATGATACGAATTACATAATGCTCCGGATAAAATATGAGGTATTTACAAAAATGTAAATGACTATGGTTTCGAATAGAACGAAACATACATGTGTAAAATGAAAATGAAATGGAAATGGTAATAATTATGGTAATTGATAATTTACTTAATTTTGAATTCGGTAAATGCTAATTTACTTAAACATACCTCTCTAAATGCCATCATAAGGGAAGTTTCGTGCGTGAGATGATGCCCCCTGGCTAGTGAATGTAGGGTGGATATAGTCCTAGGCATATGAGCGTTGTTATATATTTTTCTGCGCTGGTGAGGTAATTTCGGGTGTGGTTATGGCTCTCCCGCAGGCATATGGCCGCTTTTCGACGTTGCGATAGGTGCCCAGGCTGCCTTGTTTGATAGGCCCCTGGAAGATGATGGTTATTTAGGGGTGCGACCAGTGGGGAAACTTGGAGGGGCGGTCTTAGAATCGTTATATGTATATAAATATAACAATTCATAATCAAGTGGGACTTGATGTATTGAGATATGCCGTAAAGAGCATGATGAAGTGTCATAGAGAGCACAATGAAATGACACAAAGAGCATTTGATGATGATTATATTCCTGATAAGTAATGGAATGCCATGAAGGGCATGTAATTGAGATAAAAGCCACAAAGTTCTTAATGGTAATTATATATTCCTAATAAGGAATGGAACTATGAGATGAATCAGATTATATGATGTAAGATTTTAATTTAATGTTAATCATTCTTATTCTCCTGCATAATTAAATTTAGATTCATGATTAATTAAATTGTCTTAGATTATGTTTTAAAATTGTGTAGGTAGATTCTTATTTCTGTTCATCGTGATTTATCATTCATAACTGTCATACTTTTTATTCATCTCGTAATTATATAGAACCGGGCCCTGACCCATTCATGTTTCTTGTTGTGCATGCATCTTGTATTTGCTCAGGTGCTCCACCACAAGGACGCCTATTCTGATTTTCTAAATCCGGAGTATTTTTGCGAGCCCTGATGCTTTGCTGGAATTACGGGACATATTGCAATAGACACCGTCATTCTTGCACTCTAGTTAAGATCGGGTCTTTTACTTGGGCGTGAGGCCCAAACTTTTGTAATTGTCTAATGTAATGTATATTGTAATTCATTGAACTCGTGTAGTATTATTGTTTGAGACTGTTGACCGACAACATTTTGATCCCTGATTGTACATTTGAGGTGTATGTAATATTATATACCTGGGGTTTCCACTTTCTTTTTAAATTGGGTTGTTTAAATTATTTTCTTTAACTTTAAAACCAAAAATTTTGGCAACCCTTTTTTCTGAAATATGGAGTGGTTATTTTGTATACGTATTTTATTGTCGTGTTGCTTAGAATGATTCCATCCTTGATTCCTGTTTTATTGGAGTATCGGGTTGGCCACCCCCTATTTCGTATTACGGGATGCCACCCCTCAATATTGTCCCACCCATTTTGTGGTGGTGTAAAATATTCCTAGTGTTTCTTACATAGCACTACCTAGCTCCACTAGGATTATATCGTATAATATCTCTCAACTCAAATTGTTTTCTACACACGTATAATGATCATCGTTCAAACTCGATACTATAGAATCCAGAAACATCTCCGAACTTTTGACATTTAATACGGTTCATGTATAAAACATCTCACAATTGAAATTCAACGAGTAAATTTTCCTAATGCCCTATCACCTAGCATTATCGGTTATTGAGGTCCTTTGACCTAAATAACAATAATCGGGAAACACAAAATCCTGGAGATCATATCCATGAAGTCTCATAAAAAAATCATTTTTTTACCATTTTAAAAAATTGTATGCACCGGGGTCTATACCATAAGGAGTCCTTATAGAAGACTTTCTGTATATATATATATATATATATATATATATATATATATAACTCAATTTTATATTAAAAGTTCATTAGAAAGTAATTTTACTATAATAAAATAATCGTGGAGATCATATCCATAAAGTTTCATAAAAAAATTATTTTTTACTATGTTAAAAAATGGTATGTACTGGGGTCTGCACCATAAGGAGTCTTTATAGAAGACTTTTTGTATATATATATATATATATATAACACTCAATTTTATATTAAAAGTTCATTAGAAAGAAATTTAGAAAAAAAATTCTTTTTTAGAAAGTAATTTTACTATAAAAAACAATAATCGTGGAGATCATATCCATGAAGTTTCATAAAAAAAATCATATTTTTACTATTCTAAAAAATTGTATGTACCGGGGTCTACACCATAAGGAGTCCTTATAGAAAACTTCTGTATATATATATATAACTCAATTTTATATTAAAAGTTCATTAGAAAGTAATTTTACTTATAAAACATGATAAAACTTTTAATTTAAAATATATTTTTAATCTAGAAAATATATAATATGTCGTGGAATCCTTGTGAGAAATATAAGGGGGATCCCCATAGGAAGGGAAACCCATTGTCAAATCTTGTCCCGAACCATCGGTGATTAAAAAGCATTCCCATCCTAGAATTTAATCCCCCATCTCCTCGTCATTAGGGGTAAATCCCCGCAGGGACCTGAACTCGTGGGGAATTTTTCTATCCCTGAAATGAGAGATGATTCAATGGCTTAAGCTTTAAGAAAATCCTCCTTTACATGGAATTATTATATATACCTTGCGTATGAGGAAATCTCAATTGTTTCAATTGATATAGTCAAACATATAAGGCTAGGAAAAGCATTTCATTTTTTTAAAAAAAAAAATTCTGCCATAATGTCACAGGTGGCCAACACTAAGACTTTTTGCTAAATAAGGGTGTAATGTCAATGATGGAGTGGAGTAGTTTGGAGCTATAGTGATTTTATTATATTATGGATCCATTTTTTTATATTTTAAAAAATGGAATAAATGATGATATGACATAAAATATATAATAAAAAAAAACATGTTACTAAAATCTATTTACAAGTAGGAAAGGATAAATATACAAAAATACACATAAATAAAGAATAATTCAATTAGAGAACTAGGTTCCCCATTTAACTTAACATAGCTGTTATCCTGACACAACGAGGGTATCATTTTGCAATGTGCAATGTACTCACCAATAATAGTCAAGAGCTAAATTGGAAATAAATGTATTTTTTTAATTTTTCTAGAGGGGATGAAACTCCTAAATATTATTGATAAACAGGAGAAATATCCTTTCCTAGGTGTATCTTAGAAGCGCTAGAGACAACTATAGAAAACATTGAAAAAATAACATGAGGCTACGAAAATTTACGAGAACTTGATCTAGTGGCAAGAGACCTAATATTATATTTTAGGGTTGATTTCTCCTCTTTGCTAAGATTTAAAATTTATCTTAACTTATACAAATTGTCTCAGACAGATTAAATTCCATAAACTTGTGTATTTTATTAATTTGAGCATTAATGTCAACCACCATAATATCATCATTTTATTTACGGTGATTTTATAAATAAATGTACACTCTTGCTTCTTTTTCCAAAAGTAAGAAAAATGATGAGATATCTGTGACAACTTGCCTAATAAAATACCGGGCGATCACTCCTATATCAAATTAAAACATGATTCGAATATGGATCATTCTTAGCATCACTGTCGAAAACCAATTTAATTACTAATAACCTATTAGGCTGGCGTCAAAATTTTACATGACTACTCTTTTTTAACGACTAAACGATTAAAACATCCACACAGTCTATATAAATAAAACTGGAAAGAAATAAAATAATCGAACACTCGGTTCAAATATGATACAACCATACCGAATGCCGCACTAAAAGGTGGTAAAAGAATCAATAAATGCAGTTGGGTTATTAGCCCAAATGTTTATACAGTACCTCCTATCTATAGTACAAGAATTAAAGCATCTACGGTAAACCTGCATGCATCCACAGCTGCTGCAGCAGACGTCTGACTCGAAAGGGTCATCATCCAGGCGTCCCTGTGTCTGGACATCTATATATATATATATATATATATATATATGTATAGAAGGAGAGGGAAAAGTAGATAAACGGGTCAGAGCCCGAGTTGTGAAAATATTTAGCAAGTGCATAAATGCTTTATTTTTAAAAATATGTTTTATCTCATATTTAAATTGGTATCGCACTCCCATGAGATACCCTTCACCCATCTTCTAATGGTGCGCACCTAACGCACTCGTCTAAAACATTCTAGCTAAGCTACCTTTCCTAACTAAACTAAATCACCCGTCTGCTAGAACCACCACAACCCGTGTACTAATGGCTAAACTTCTCTCCATTCTCAACACTGCACTAAGTTCGTGCGTGGGGTGTCTCGCGAAGAAAAATCCAAACAAGGAACCCCCCGATACACTACTACATGGCAGTGTCAATGGTCGAGATCCATTAGGCCCTTCGTACAAAAACAAATATATAAACATATTCATATAACACTATACATATTATATTCATTCTCATATACATCTTACAATAAACATCCGGATAATATCTCCTGGACTGAGGTTTACTCTAGATTTATCTTTATAATGTACATCCAGATATATCTCCCAGACTGAGGATTCTCTATTCATTTGTATAATACACATCCGGATCTATCTCCCGGACTGAGAATCTCTATACTCATAATACACATCCGGATCTATCTCCCGGACTGAGAATCTCTATATTTATAATACATATCCAGATCTATCTCCCGGACTGAGATTCTCTATATTCTCGTAGATATATATATTACCTCGTTCTCATGCACAAGGAATATACTATATAATACACATCCGGATCTATCTCCCGGACTGAGAATCTCTATACTCATATGTAATACCCCGTATTTTCATGGCTTTTAAATTTAAGGATTTATTAAATTTAATTAAGATAAATTAATTTAATTTTAATCCGGAATGTTGTTTTAAATATTTACTAGCGTGACGAGAGTTAGTAATTATTGGAAATTTGTTATTGGTTGCATATTACTGGATGAGTATAGTAATATATGAAATTTATTTTTATAATATTGTCACGTGTGAATAAAATGGCAATTATGGAAATTTGGATCGGGACGCACCCGTGTCGCGTCGGGACTAAATATTGATAAATAAAAGTGAATATTTTATAAGTTGTTCGTATGGTCGTTTTGAGTGCGCCAACGCGTCCGAAAGGGTTGAGATAGTCCGAAAAGTGTACCCGGGGGTTTAGTTTGGGTCTCGGGGCATTTTTAGGCCTAATTAGTAACCCGGGAGGGCATTTTGGACATTTCACATTTTTGGGTAATTAAACCCACGAATTTTATAGGGTTATATCAGATGGAAAGTTTCACCTTCTAGGGTTAACACAATGAAATACTAATGACGGCCATTGGAGAGGAAGAGGAGAAGCTCTCCAAGGAGTTCTAGGCCAAGAACACCTCTGATTGCACCGTCGTCACCACCAACGCGTAGATCGTGCGACGGAGAACGCAACCACACCAAAATCATCCGCAAACCAGAACGTCGAAAATCCCAGGCAAGTGTTTATCTTGCTTATTTCGTTGATGCGTCTTTCATATTAGTGTAGGAATGATTAGGGTGAGTTTTATGGAAGAAAACCTAAGATTTGAGATAGGAATCGCATGTAGTTATGGTTTAAATGATAATTCTGGAAACCCTTGCCATGTAGATGAATTTACCCACGAAATTATGATGTTTATAAGAAGAAATTTCTGGAAAAATAGATTGGAACCATGATTTAGAGATTTCTAGGGTTCTTGGTAATTGTATAGATCTTGGGCTATTAATCCATGATTAAATGACTGAAATCCACATGCTTTACGTTGAAAATACCTAATATGACGATATAAGGTTAGTAGTATCAATTCTGGGATGATTGGGATTAGAAAATATGGAAAATTTTGAAGTTAGGAGATGAAACCCGTAACTGCAGAATTGCAGTTTTCGTAGACCTGCTTGATTGATCGATCGAGCCCAGAGCTTCGATCGATCGAAGGTTCGATCGATCGAGCCCCAGACCTCGATCGATCGACCCCTCCTGGAAGACTCCTATTTCCCTTTCTAAATTAGTTAAGTTCAATTTATTGTGAAATAATTCTTGGGCATCCTTAATAAAATGTTTTGGGAGATAGGGAAGACCAGTAGGACATGTGAATAAATTTTGGGACCCTTGATGTCGAGCTAAGATTGTATTTTGGGATAATTACATAAGGGTCGGTGAATTTATGATTTAAAGAGAGAGACACGTAAGAGAGTTGCTTTGGGACAAATGTGTATACCTACTGAATTTTATAATTTAGAGAATAAAGCCATGAGAGTTGTGTGGTACGTTGGAATAATATCGAATCAAGGTTAGAAACGAACCGTTATAAGTGTTTACTAAAATATGATAATATGGATAAAAGTCGTAACTATGGGATTTTAGAATATACCTAATATGGATATGGTAATATTAGTATAGTTATATGTTTGTGTATGCATAAGCTATCTATGTGTGAAAATCATGCCCACGCTGCTTGGTATCCCTGAGGTTACCGCGTTGGGACAAGTCTTATCTTGATGGGACCTTTATGGGGGATATTGACTTGTACCCTAGAAGATAGATATCCTTGGTATAGGCTATCGCTGTGATAGTTCAGACGGTCCTAAGAGACGCGAGCATGTGCCATCCTCTTAGAGACTTGGAATCTATACTCCGCCTCAATTTTGTTTGTGTATGTGTTAATACAATTCGAGAGTTATTCCGATTGTCTTCCCCTTAATATGAGTGATATGGGGTTTTGGATAGTAGAGTATGACCGCACCATAGTTTTTATTTCGGGTGCTGTTACGATATATATATTTTACGAGTAGTATATATATATATATATGAAATTCTGAAATTTGGAACTACCTACTGTGAATTGATATGTAGTACATGGTTGATGACTCAAATTGTAAATACTTGTTTTGAGAAAGTATAAAATGACACTGGAAAAACTTTATTGATTAATAAAGTTAAAATGAGAACTTTGGTTATTAATTTAAATATTATTTTCAAACAATTGTATCGTTAAATTTTGAATCCTGCGAATAACCTAAAATAAGTTAAATCATTGGGGAAAGATAGCGTGATATATGATGAGATAAACCATTAGGAGGGTTAGTGCGATAGGAGTGCACATTAGAAGAGAGGTGAGAATTTCTCAAGAGAGTGTCGCACTAATATGTTGTTGCATTGGCCTGTATCAATTTAAATACTTGCTAAACAATTTTTAAATCATATACACTATCGGGCTCTGACCCGTTTCTCTCTCTCTCTCTCTCTCTCTTGTATATATATGTATGTACTACAGGTGCCCATCCACATGGGCGTCTTGCTTAGGATCCCTTGGAAGGAACGTGCTGCAACTTAGGTGGGAGTTGCAGGCCACTTGCTTAGATGATTCTCAGTTATTGGGGCATGTGTCGCCCTTTTCACTATTTATCTGTTCTGTTGGGACATTTGTATTTCAGTTATTTCTAGTACTATTACTTTGGGTTTTATTCAGCATGTATGTTTTACATTTAGTTTTAAAGGTTGGGATTTTGGATGTTGAATGTTTAAAGTAATTGGATTTTGTTCCAGGATAATTATTGTATGATTCTTACTTATTAAAAATGTGGTTAATAATTAAATAAATAAGTTTTTCTTTAAAAATACAATTTGGTTAGAAAGGTTAAAAATGGTTTTGACACTTAGCTTAATTAATTAGGGTGTTAATTTGGAAAAGTTTATTTTTACGACAGTGATGCTAAGAATGAACCAACTGTTCACCTTGATTTTAATTTTATAAAGGAGTGATCGCCCGGTATTTAATTAGGTGGGGTGTTACATCATAATACACATCCGGATCTATCTCCCGGACTGAGATTCTCTATATTCTCATAGATATATATCTTACCTATTCTCATGCATAAGGAATATACTATATAATACACATCCGGATCTATCTCCCGGACTGAGATTCTCTATATTCTCGTAGATATATATATTACCATGTTCCCATGCACAAGGAATATACTATATAATACACATCTGTATCATAGTTTATATATACTTTAATCACATAGTATACATACTATATATTCATCCTCGAATATATATAAATGGCCATAATTTCCAATCACATCTACCGATGGCCAATAATCCCAAAGATTCTCTCAAAGAATCATATTCATACGTTCACATACTCGTGATACTATACCCAAAGTGTTCCTTAACTCTGATAAATAATAATTACCTTATTCCCATCTAAGGATTTAGTGGATATCTCCAAATATACCAATTTATATTAACCAAATAAGTATATTCTCAAATTCATCCTAATAATCTCATAGGATTCCCTTAACCATCATTAATATAATTGTGTTATCCTTCACGTATAATCATATAGGACAAAATGGCCACTGAAACTATCCCAATTGATATTTGTCCCAGAATACCCTAAAATTAAATAGGTTGTGGATTCTATTTCCATGAACCCAATGACTACATTTCCCTCAAATAATTATCTAGAGATTCCCACTCTATATTTGGGAACCCTAATATTTATCTCCAAACAATTCTACCCTTAATTCTCCCAATATCAGGTTTCATTTCTAACTAACGATTTTGATCTCGGATAGCCTTCCGTAGAAAAATCATTATAAAACCAAACAAAATCAGAAAAATACGTGGTTGACGCCCACTCGACTGTATCGAAAAGTTCTACAATTTTTATTTTTTGACTAAGAGCCGCATCGACTTGCCTCTTGGCCGAATCGATTCGGAAAGGACCCGGGTCACTATTCATCATCTTATCCGAGACTATTTCGGCCATTAACATACCTAAACCAACAACATATACACATATCAAAAGGGTTCTAATCATCCTAGAACCCGAAACCAACAACTAATTTCGATTAAATCCTAAGTTTCTCGAATTAGAAAATTATTGGGGTTTATTTGTTTTAACTCCCGAAAACCTGTTTTATCCACGAAACCAACCCAAAATCTTAAGGGTTTGTTATTACAAACTATGATATGAGAATTTACGCTCAAAAGTAAATAAAGCAAGTAAACACTTGCGTCGTGGATAAAATTCGATGATCCCGAGTCGAATCCCGCAGAGGTTGGCCGGAGTTTCCCCTTTTTTCCTCTTTTCTCTCCTCTTATCTCTCTCCTCTCTTTTATTGCTCTTCTCTACCCCCTCTCCCTCCTTATATAGGGAGAAAACGGTTTATACCCCTTAAAACCCAAAAATGACTCGTTTACTCAATTGCGAGTCCCTATTCATTTAAAAATTCCCGAAACTCAATTTCGACCATCGGACACTCTTTTCTGACTATCTTGGCCATTCCGAGACTCACTGCACGGTCAAAATTTCCATCTGAGGTACTTGACCACAATCCACTATTTTAACCCAATACATCTCAATGTGGGTTTTCCAATTAAAATCTTACCTTTTGTCGCTTTACTCAACGGAGACATATAATTAAAATACTCCGACATATTTACTTAATACCAAAAGTAAAGATATCACCCATCGAAAATCATCTAATCCTTAAAAATTTCAAAAAATTCTATTCGAGAAATTCCTCAAATTTCCAATTTATACCCAATTATGGAATTTAATTATCCCCAAAAGGACGGGTTGTTACATACTCCCTCCTTACAACAGAATTTCGTCCTCGAAATTCAGATACAACCGATGCTACTAGTACTAACCTAAGATCTCTCCAAATCCTAATACCTCAAGGGGAACGATACTCACCCAATGGTTCCCAACCATACACTATACGGCTACCACGATCGTAAAGTGACTCCAACAACGCCACATTGCACCCATCATTTCTTGTGCCCCATGTGGAAAGACAAGCCTACAGCCGCCGCTCTAACGTCCAAACATGATTCTAAGCATTCACTTATCAATATCTGGATATCTAATTTTCCCCCAAAAAGAAATTACTCTATCGCTCAACCACTCTCGTCAGTGTCCTTTCTTATCTTGGGCACGACGTTCCATCCAACGCATTCCAAATCCATCTGTGACTATCTTACGACATAAACTCCAACTTTATACACTAAGCCTTTTTTTATTTTCAAGCAGGATATAAAACCAACTTACTAAGGTGCCCACACACCTTTTTAACCCGTGCACATCTGCACGACCATTACAAAGGTTCAACACATAACACTCTCTCTAAATAAGGTCCTCCTTTCCTCAGTGTAATACTCACACATGGGTCCTTCCCACCTGCGAAATTTCAATTCTCCTCAGGGTTAATCAACCAATATTCTTGTGGTTTACTTCCCAAAATCTTTCTATATCGGCGCCACTAACTCTATTGAACTTATTCTCTAATAACCTACGATCTAGGCGTTTCCCCACCTACGCGAAACGAGTACAATCCTAAGTATATCCCTAGTGCCCAAGGCCTCTCTTAATTTTTGACATTTTCTTTCTTTCATGCGTGGGACGTCTAGCAAAGCAAAATCCATACAAGGAACCGTCCCGTTACCCTACTCCCTCGCATCATCTGTCATCGAGGTATAACAATCTGAGGCACATCAGCGGGATGTCCTAAATCTGATCTTGCTAACCTAACTAAAACTCTTCTATCACTATCATTCTATCGATCGGGCGCCTATTCTCCATCGAGGCATTACGATTATTTTACCCAAAATGCATTAACTCTAAAATATTCCTTCTGCATAAGGCCTAGCCATAAGCCTCAAATCACTTTTCTTTACCTTGCCTCACCTTTACTTGTGGTGAGAGAAACATTTTGGCGCTTTTCCATAGCACAATATTTCCATGAACATACCATCATCACATGGCTCATATTCTATAGTGTTTCATCCACACTATATGACTTATCCACAAAACCCACATCATTTCATTCTATAACATCTCTCCACTCCCGATGTCATTAAGGTTCATGCGTGGAGCGTCTCGCAAAGTGACATCCAAACAAGGAACCCCTCCAACACACTACTACTTAACTTTGTCGATCGTGGAGGTTCGTTATCTTCAAATATGCAAGCGGGAGAATCCTATCCCCTCTTTCAACCAAATGTGTTCTGAACTCCCATCTCTATCCAGGAGCCATACCACTAAGCGCTCGCACCCCACTAAATCCTTGCGCAATCAATAATGAGCTTAAACTCATAACTCAACAATCAGCCCTGAATACCTTAAATCACATCTATAAGGTCGCCACGCACTCAAATCATGATAATGAAACATCTTCTCACCCAAGTTCCGTATATCCATATTAACAAAGGCGAACTCAACCTGTATCCAGGTGAGATATCGCAACAACAACCCATTCCACCCTGTAACTGCGGACACGATAGTCTTTCCATCATTAGCCTGCTATCGCTCCAAACAACGAAGAATATAATATACTCATAATATTACCATACTCGTATAAACATATAAGACGAGTATCATAAGCCAGATATATATATTCAAAATATCAACACCCGCCTTTATAGCGAATGAAAGAAAAATATAACTCCGCTACCGCGGAAAACACATAGGCCTATATTACATAATGTTATTGATACTGCCACAAAGCTCAAATTACACACACGAGTCTGTGGCTAACGAAACACCGCGACTTTATCTAGCCACGCCATTTATACCTCTTCCTTCTGAGGTGAAACTCATAACAAAAACTTCGCAGTTATCTACTCCAATTCGTTCTCGGACCTGGTACACTTGTCCTAACTGAACCAAAATTACTTAACTCTATACCCCATCTAGGCACCATAACCTTGTCCTTTATTCCTATCGGGAAAAGACACCCGTGCGGTTCTTCACTCCACATCACTACTTTCATCACCGACCTTCCTGACTCTGATAAAGTTCTCAGTATCTTGGACTCCATTTCCGCGATCCTGACAATCACTTTACTAATTCCCCCTAACTTCTTCTTGTTAGAAGTAGATTTAACTACCGACCTCAACTCCCCGCTTTAGAAAATTCCCCGGATGGATGTCCACCAATGGGATCCTCGAACACACACATTCTCCATAAGTGTTAGCAACACTTCTTTAGTGAGCCTATCATTCTTTGAAATGACTCATTATTCATTGTACCTACCTCAGCTCGGTACAAGGTTCACTTCTCCTTCTTACTCTTTATTCACTGTCGGCCTCTGGTCGATCTTTATGTGAATAATTCTGAAACTCCATTCTTCCCATTCCTGCTAAATCATGGGGACTCACGGTTAAAAATATCCGTAAGATCCCTTTCGAACCCTTATCGTTATCGGGAAATTCAACTTTAGTACCACTCTTTACTATAGCGGTACTGTGGTACTCATAACTACTATACTTTAGTAGTCATTGCAACAATCCTTAGCAAACACTACAAACGAAGTGACCTCTACTACGGTCCTCGTCCCCGACTTCTACAAGTTGCTCCAGCTAAGTCCCGCCTCCTACTGCTATCCAAGACCTGCACACGAATCTCAAACGAGGTGCGAAAAAGATTTACATAATCTTATACTATGGCAGGAGAACGAAATCTCGCAGGAAAAACAACAATCCTAATCCTGAGGGTCTATATCAAATCTAGAGCAACGCTGAAAGCGTAGCACATCCGCAAAGATTCCTAAGGACACTAGAACCTGATGCTCTGATACTATCTGTGACAACCCACCTAATAAAATACCGGGCGATCACTCCTATATCAAATTAAAATAGGAGTCGCATATGGATCATTCTTAGCATCACTATCGAAAACCAATTTAATTACTAATAACCTATTAGGCTGCCGTCAAAATTTTACTTAACTACTCTTTTTTTACAACTAAACGATTAAAACATCCACACAGTTTATATAAATGAAACTGGAAAGAAATAAAATAACCAAACACTCGGTTCAAATATGATACAACTATATCGAATGCCACACTAAAAGGCGGTAAAAGAATAAATAAATGCAGTTGGGTTATTACACCGAATGTTTATACAGTACCTCCTATTTAGAGTATAAGAATTGAAGTGTCTACGGTAAACCTGCATGCATCCACAGCTGCTGCAGCAGACGTCTGACTCAAAAGGGTCATCATCCAGGCATCCCTGGGTCTAGACACCTATATATATATATATATATATATATAGCAGGAGAGGGAAAAGTAGATAAACGGGTCAGAGCCCGAGTTGTGAAAATATTTAGCAAGTGCATAAATGCTATATTTTTAAAAATATGTTTTATCTCATATTTAAATTGGTATCGCATACCCATGAGATACCCCTCACCCTTCTTCTAATGGTGTGCACCTAACGCACTCGTCTGAAACATTCTAGCTAAGCTACACCGCCTAACTAAACTAATTCACCCGTCTGCTAGAACCACCACAACCCGAGTACTAAGGGCTAAACTTCTCTCCATTCTCAATATTTCACTAAGTATGTGCGTGGGGTGACTCACGAAGAGAAATCCAAATAAGGACCCCCCGATACACTACTACTCGTCAGTGTTAATGGTCGAGATCCATTAGGCCCTTCGTAGAAAAACAAATATATAAAGATATTCATATAACACTATACATATTATATTCATTCTCATATACATCTTACAATATACATCCGGGTAATATCTCCCGGACTGAGGTTTACTCTAGATTTATCTTTATAATGTACATCCAGATATATCTCCCGGACTGAGGATATTCTCTATTCATTTGTATAATACACATCCGGATATATCTCCCAGACTGAGAATATCTATACTCATAATACACATCTGGATCTATCTACCGGGCTGAGAATCTCTATATTCTCGTAGATATATATATTACCTTGTTCTCATGCACAAGGAATATACTATATAATACACATCCGGATCTATCTCCCGGACTGAGAATCTCCATACTCATAATACACATCCGGATCTATCTCTCGGAGTGAGATTCTCTATATTCTCGTAGATATATATATTACCTTGTTCTCATTCACAAGAAGTATACTATATAATACACATCCGAATCTATCTCCCGGACTGAGAATCTCTATACTCATAATACACATCCGGATCTATCTCTCGGACTGAGATTCTCTATATTCTCATAGATATATATATTACCTTGCTCTCATGCACAAGTAATATACTATATAATACACATCCGTATCATAGTTTATATATACTTTAATCACACACACATATATATATATACCTCCTTGAATATATATAAATGGCCATAATTGCTAATCACATCTAGTGATGACCAATAATCCCAAAGATTCTCTCAAAGAATCATATTCATACGTTCACACACTCATGACACTATTCCCAAAGTGTTCCCTAACTCTGATAAATAATAATTACCTTATTCCCATTTATGGATTTAGTGGACATCTCCAAATATACCAATTTACATTAACTAAATAAGTATATTCTCCAATACATTCTAATAATCTCATAGGATTCCCTCAACCATCATTAACATAATTGTGTTATCCCGCACGTATAATCATATAGGCCAAAATGGCCACTGAAACTATCCCAATTGATATTTGTTCCAGAATACCTTAAAATTAAATAGGTTGTGGATTCTATTTCCACGAACCCAATGACTACATTTCTATCAAATAATAATCTAAAGGGACCCACTCTATATTTAGGAACCCCTAATATTTATCTCCAAACAATTCTAGCCTTAATTCTCCCAATATCAGGTTTGATTTCTAACTAACGATTTCGATCTCGGACAGCCATCTGTAGAAAAATCATTATAAATCCAACAAAAATCAGACAAAATACGTGGTCGGCGCCCACGCAATCATATAAAAAATATCTATAATTATCATTTTTTGACTAAGAGCTGAATCGATTCGCCTCTTGGCCGAATCGATTCGGTAAGGACACAGGTCACTACTCATCGTCTTCTCCGAGATTGTTTCAGCCATTAACATACCTCCAAGCTTTTTGTTTCTTCTCCGAACCTCCTCCAACCTCAACCATAAACATATACACATATCACAAGGGTTCTAACCATCCTAGAACCCGAAACCAACAACTAATTTCGATTAAATCCTAAGTTTCTCGAATTGGAAAATTATTCGGGTTTATTCGTTTTAACTCCCGAAAACCCGTTTTATCCACGAAAACCCATCCCAAAATATTTAGGGTTTGTTATTACCAACTATGATATGAGAATTTATGCTCAAAAGTAAATAAAGCAAGTAAACACTTGCCTCATGGATAAAATTCGACGATCCCAAGTCGAATCCCGCGGAGGTTGGCCGGAGTTTCCCCTTTTTTCCTCTTTTCTCTCCTCTTCTCTCTCTCCTCTCTTTTCTTGCTCTTCTCTTACCCTCTCCCTCCTTATATAGGGAGAAAAAGGGTTTATACCCATTAAAACCCAAAAATGACTCGTTTACTCAATTGCGAGTTCCTATTCATTTAAAAATTCTCGAAACTCAAATTCGACCATCAGACACTCTTTTCTGAGTCTCTCATCCATTCCAAGACTCACTGCGTAGTCAAAATTTCCATCCGAAGTACTTGACCGCAATCCACTATTTTCACCCAATATATCTCAATGCGGGTTTTCCAATTAAAATCTTACCTTTTGTCATTTTACTCAACGACGACATATAATTAAAATACTCCGACGTATTTACTTAATACCAAAAGTAAATATATCACCCATAAAAAATCATCTAATCCTTAAAATTTTGAAAAATTACTATTCTGAGAAATTCCTCAAATTTCCAATTTATACCCAATTATAGAATTTAATTATCCCCAAAAGGACGGGTTGTTACAATATCCACCTAGTTTCACGAAAGGTGAACTCATGTTTGTGATGGTCCTAGTAATTATGTTAAAGAGAGGGAAGCTTCTACTCTGCCTCTCAACCTTTTAGCTCTTTTTATGAATTTGTGCAACAATAAATAAGTGCTTCGCTGAAATTTCATGTTACTATATACAAAAGTGTGTACGTGTGTGATGTGATACACATACAGTGTAAGAGAATCTAATTGTAATACCTTCTGATATAAGAACTGGGATTTATACCATATCAAACCATTTAGTCTTTCATCACATGTATACATAATCCAGTCATTGTGACACCCCATATATTTTTAATAATTAGGTTGATTAAGTCTACTTATAAAAATTACAGAGGTTGTCTAAACAATTATATATCGTCCTTAGCATGTAACAAGAACAAATGAATGGAGATAAATCAAGGTAAAGAACAATATGATAAATTATCAAATACAAATATATAATGAATAAGAGCTAAAGATACCATCAAGTAAAACTTTTACTGTTTGACAACAACTAATACGTACCAATTCTCTCAAATTCAATTTATCTTTTACAACTAAGTACAAATACGAAGAATAAATTAAACCTCGCATCTTTAAAAAAAAAGAATTAAATCTAAAAGTAAGAACAATCCCTGCATCTTCAAAGCTCGGTGATGAATGGAGCAAAAGATAGTGTGGGTAAGAAACTAGGTTGGGTACATATGAGCACATAGAACAATGATGTCTTAGGCTCATCGCAACAAGATAATAGTTACAGACTCAACTAGTAAAACTATCAATCATGATAGTCAATTAAGAACTCTACAATTATTCGATTAACTATTATCCATAAAAATCTAGAATTTATACATATATCGGTACATCCTTCTACATTTCTCTATTAAGTATATCATACCCATATCTCAGAGTTGAACCATGAAATATTATTTATTAATTCATAATAGTCCCATACTGTGTAGCCTAAAAGTATCCAAATAATTTCTTTAATTCATTAATAACTGTATTCCCCCCTTACGCATAAGATCAATAATGCATATACTATCAATGAAGTCTAACTCAATATTTCATTTACGTTTAAAATATTTTAAGTATTACTATTTTCAATCACTATGTTTTAAGACCCCCGCCATTTTCAATATAAGAAGAGTTCAACGAGTAAAGCTGCACTTCTAAAATTGTCATATAGGTTTCAAAAATTTAACTAAATTACAAATCCATTGGATCCATGCGCACCATAAAAAATCTTAGCCATGCAAATGCCACCGTTTGCATGGTAAAAACATAACCATTCGTACAATAGCCATTCTTATAATATATGAAACTAAAATTGCCTAGAAATAGATCTGTCTTTAACCTACATCCTCTACTATAAGCCCAAAACATAGAATTACGTTTTTTTTCCTAAAATGAAGTTATAGGCCCAATACCCTCCAAATATGGTTTATGATGGTTATTAAAATACATCCTTACTTAAGAAAACCCAATTTCACATATTACATTGTGAGATTTGAACATATAATTTCATACCTAATTTCTACATTACAACTTGAAGGGAAATATATAATTACATATAAACCAATAATGTACCTGTAAGGACATAATTTTATAAATGTCCGGGGTAGATTCTAGGAAATTTCTGTTTTCTCCTACATCACGGTTCATATGTCTGACACCGCTTCATTAGGCATGTCAACACGATCATCCTCGACGGCCTTTATTCGAATTCAATGCATCCACTTTCTTCACGTGCATCATGCAATGTGTTGCTTAGCTCATTCCCACTACTCCACTATGCTCTATCAGTAATATGTTTTGTTGGACATTTAAATATTTGCATAAATATTTGGGAAATGTTTTTTGAAAATTATTTTTGAAGTCTGGTTTTATTTTTTATCAAAAGCAAAATTTTTCTAAGTGTAGTAGCGAATTGCCTCGATCGACAAGATCGGTCAAATGACTTTGAAAGTCGTTCGCGCGAGATAGGTATGTCACGCGATATCGTTCGGACGAATTCTATCCTTCATTCTAGCGACATTGCTATCTCGTTCGAACGAGCCACCGCCTGGATTATTGTATAAATATATGATCTCCTTCTACACGTTTTTCAAGTCTTTCTGCAATCTCAAAATTCTGCGAAAATAGCCCAGAATAAGACTTCACTTTTTAAGGTTTTCTAAACCTTTTTGATTCACATAACCATTCCCATATATGTGTGTGAATCTTTAAACCTTCAAGAGGATCATTTACTCATCTGGAGTAATATGTGAGGAAGTCGCTCTCTTCTTCACTACTGCTCTACTGTAAAGGGATAGTTCCAGCCGCCGACAACAGAACCGACACCCGAGGGTATTTTTGTGTCATATATTTTCATTGTAATCCGTGTAAGACGTACTCTTACAAAATTATTGTGAAAATAAAAGGTTTTGCCCATTTCGGGGATTTTTCCTCATATATGTGTTCTTGCATGTTTCATGATCGTATTTAATCACATATAGATGCATGTTTAGGACTTGTTTGGTAAAAACTGTGTTTAATTAAATAACTTCCTTATTTGAAAGCAAGAGCACTCTTCTTAAATTGGTATCAGAGCCAGTTACACAAATTTACCGTGTAATTTTACGCAAAATTTTTCTAAGATATCGATTTTCTAAAAACTTGACTTTTGAAAATGAGTATGTTCATAATGGAGAAGTTATATAATAAAATGCCAGTTTTGGACGGGACAAACTATGCATATTGGAAAGTCCGCATGAAATCTGCATTAAAAGCCATTGATGAACGTGTCTGGATTTTGGTTGAAAGAGGGTGAACACCTCCCTCCGTCACTGTTGATAATGTGATCAATTTAAAACCTGTCACTTCTTGGACTGAAGAAGAATTTAAATGGTCATCATTCAATTCTAAGGGTCTAAGTGCTATTTCTGGGTCTGTCACACCTGATGAGTTCAAATGCATAATGACGTGCAGCACGTCAAAAGAGGCTTGGGATGTTTTACAACTAACCCATGAAGGAACTAATGCTATGAAAGAGTCTAAATTGCAAAATTTGACAACTCAATTTGAAACCATCACCATGCATGAGACTGAATGTTTTGATGATTTTTATGCTAGGTTTTCTGACATTGTTAATACTAGCTTTAATCTTGGTGAACATATTCCTAATGCTAGAGTTGTCAAAAAGATTCTTCGTTCTCTGCCTCAGCATTTTATCCCTAAAGTCACTGTGCTAAATTCTATGGGTAATTTAAATAAGCTAAAATTGGAAGAACTTGTAGGAGACTTGCAAACATATGAAATTGATATGTTCCCTAAAACTGCTAGGTCTAAAGATAAGGGAATTGCACTTAATGCCCAAGAGAGAAAGAGTGAGGGGTCGGCTAGAAAGAGGGGAGAGTCAAATAGAAAAAGAGAGATAGATTCGTCTGATTCTTATTCGTCTGATTCTGAGTGTGATTTTGATTTAGATGATTTGGCTCTTTTTGAAAAAAAAATTCAAGAGGATTCTCAAATTCAAGAAAAATGGTGATTTTAAAAATAAAAAGAATTTTGAGAAAAATAAGTTTGAAAAGAAAAATGAAAAAGATTTTAAAGATCCTCCTAAGAAATAAAGTGAGGGATGCTTTGAGTGCGACGGTAGGGTTCATAGAGCTTTTGAGTGTGCTACTAGGCTGAATAGAGAAAAGGGCAAAGCTGTCCTTAATGCTACCCCTAGTGACGACAGTGAGGTCGAGTCGGTGGATTCTGGAGTCGAGTCACCGCATGAGTGTAACTTCATCGCATTCATGGACAGTCATGTGAGCACTTGTAGTTCTCCTCACAACGATGAGGATGATGCTTCACAGGGACACCTCGACAGTGAGAGCGATGTGAGTGAGGGGGAGGATGACACAAGTGAGAGCGAGACTGATATTCAACGCGCCTACGCTGAGTTATATTCTGAGTCATTTAAAACTAAAAGCGTAAGATAGCGTTAGTTCTTAAGATCACTGGCTTGGAGGAAGATTTAAGAAAAGTGAGAGAGAGAGAGAGAGAGAGAGAGAGAGAGAGAGAGAGAGAGAGAGAGTCCTCCACCTGCACCACCCTGAGAGAGAAAGAGTTTGCTTGTGTTGAGAAAGAAAGTCTGTTTAGAGAGAGAGATAGTTGTTTTGAGAAAGAGAGAGGGGACTTGACTAAACAAGTGTCTAGTCTTACGAGTGAGATTCATTCCTCCATGTAGACTCGAAAGGAACTTGAAGCCCTTGTTTCCCAGCTTACTCATGATCTGGATAGAGCACGGGAAGTCAAGGTACAAATCGAGGACAGATCAGGGAAAGTGGGAAAGATGCTCCTCGGCCCCACTTTAGGTTTTGGTGATAGGAAGGGAATAGGTTATGATGGTGCCTCCATGTCCCAAATTGCACCCAGTCCAGTTCCTGAGTTTACTACGACTCCTTATGGCCATCGTTAAAAACCTTGAAGGAGAGTTCGATCAAGAAAAGCAAACCAAGGTCCCCCTTTGACTGTGTTCTTTCGTATTTATTGCAAAAGAAAACGCCACCTCAGGGAGTCTTGATATAGTATGGGTCAGACATGATGTACTACTTCTCCACCTCAGCATACTGATGATTTTACCAGTCTAAGAGAGAGAGAGTTGAGTTTTTTGCTGCCACGTCTCAGTGTTTGATGGAGGAATTCCGACGGATGTCTTTGCCGTCAGTGAATGCTTCTCACATTCCAGCTAAAACCAACAACAACAAAGGCAAACAAAAGTTCACCACTTCTTGGGTACCTAAGAAAGATAAAAAGGCCTTTGTTGTTCATGTCGCTCTCAAAGCACATAATACCTCACAGTGGTATTTTGACAGTGGGTGCTCCAGACATATGACAGGTGATGCCTCATTTTTTACATCTCTTGAGGATTATCAGGATGGCAGAGTCATCTTTGGAGATGGGAACAAGTCTAGCATTATAGGACGTGGTACAGTCGAGTTACCTGGATTTCCTAAGCTAGAAAATGTTTTGTACGTCAAATGTTTGAAAGAAAACCTATGCGACACTGACTTTTCCATAAAGTTTGATCGGGACGCTTGTAAGGTCTATAATCAAGCCGGTAAACTTTTAGTGCAAGGGGTGAGGACAAAGGATAATTTCTATGGGACTGAGCCCACATCCTCACTTATATGCAATAGCGCCACGATCACTCCTATGGATCTGTGGCACCAACATCTAGGTCACATAAATATTAGAGATCTAACTCGCTTAGCTAAAAAGGACCTATTACGTGGCTTACCATCTCTTGGAAGGCCAAATTCGACGGTTTGTGGACCCTGTCAGTTGGGAAAACAAATTCATAGTCCCCATAGGAAGTTGCATTCCATTACCACCTCTCGTGTTCTTGAGCTTAAACACATGGATCTTATGGGTCCCACTATAATCGAGAGTCTGGGTGGTAAGAGGTATATCCTCGTGATGGTGGATGATTTCTCTAGATATTCCATTGTAGGTTTTCTGAGAGAGAAATTCAATGCTGTAGAGTTTTTAACGACCAAGTGTCGTGTCCTGCAAAATCAACACGGAGTCACTATTAACAGGATACGTAGTGACAATAGCACTAAATTTAAGGAAGCAAAGGTAGATTCTTATTGTGAAAGCCTTAGGATCAAACATGAGTTTTCTTCTGTGAAGACTCCTCAGAAAATTGGATTATTGAGAGAAAGAATAGAACGATCCAGGAGATGGCTAGATCTATGCTTCTGGGTCATAAAGTTTCTAGGAGATTTTGGGCGGAGGCAGTGTCTACTGCATGCCACACGGTGAATAGGATTTATCTACGTCGATAAACACTTCAGACTCCTTATGAGTTGTGGACTGGCAAGAAGCCCAACCTTGCATATTTCCGTGTTTTGGGGAGTAAATGCTACATCCTACGGGATAGAGAGAAATTAGGAAAGTTTGACTCCCGAATCAACGAGGGAATATTGCTGGGATATTCATCGAATAGTAGAGTGTACCGGGTTTTCAACGTGAAGAGCTATAAGGTTATGGAGTCAATAAACGTCACCGTGCAAGATGACGAACCTTCAGTATTTATTGACTCTAAACTTCAGTGTGAGGTTACGGATATTTCTAACAGTGATTTACTTGAACCTCATCCACACTCTGTGGACCCTACTCCTGTGTTAGGGGACACACCTGCTTGGGTTCACAAGAGTCATGGCCCTTCTGCTATTGTTGGTGATCCTACTCTAGGGGTCAAGACTCATGCTCAGCTAGAGAACGTTGTCAGCCATTTTTTCTACACGTCCAAAGTTGAGCCCAAGAATCATAAAGAATCACTCAAGGATGAACACTGGATATTTGCTATGCAGGATAAGTTGCTTCAGTTTAAAAAGAATAATGTCTGATAACTTGTCCCCCGGCCTAGTGAGACAAATGTGATAGGTACCAGATGGATCTTTAAGAATAAAATGGATGAAAATGGTACCATAATCAGAAACAAGGCTAGGTTGCTCGCTCAAGGCTATACACAGATAGGAGGTGTAGACTTTGGGGAGACATTTTCTCCTGTTATGAGGCTTGAGTCCGTATGTATACTACTCGCTATCGCATGTCATCTGCATTTCAAGTTATATCACATGGATGTCAAGAGTGCCTTTCTGAATGGCATTCTACAGGAGGAGGTTTACGTGGAACAACCAAAAGGGTTTGAAGACCCTCAGCACCCAGAGCACGTCTACTATTTTAGGAAAGCCTTGTATGGTTTGAACAAGAACCCCGTGCTTGGTACGAGAGGCTTACTTCCTATCTCTTAGCCTGTGGCTTCAAGAGAGGGGGAGTTGATATGACGTTGTTTGTCAGGAGAGATGACAGTGCAATTTTGGTTGCCCAGGTCTATGTGAACTACATAGTCTTTGGATCCACGTGCTCTCAACATGATCATCAATTTGAAAAGGAGATGAAAAGTGAGTTTGAGATGAGTATGGTTGGTGAGATTACTTTCTTCCTTGGTCTCCAGGTTCGTCAGCTAGAGGATGAGATGTTCATCTCCCAATCCAAGTATGCTAGAGACCTAGTGAAGAAATTTGGGTTAGACTCCGCTAAGCACGTACACCTATGAGTACCACTACCAAGCTTAGTAAGGCCACTTCAGGAAAGGACGTAGAGAAAACCTTACATCGGAGTATGATAGGTAGTCTTCTCTACTTGACTGCCAATCGTCCTGACATAGCCTTTAGTGTTGGAGTCTGTGCGCGATATCAGGCATCCCCAAAAGAGTCACACTTAGTCGATCTAAAACGTATTATCAAATACGTGAGTGGGACTCTCTCATACGGTATTTGGTATTCCTTTGATACCGATGACCGTTTGTCCGCTTTTTTGGATGTCGATTGGGACGAGGATGCAGATGGTTGTAGGGGGACTTCTGGTGGGTGTTTATATTTTGGTTATGCTCTTGTCTCTTGGTTGAGCAATAAGAAAAACTCCATCTCTTTGTCCACTGCGAAGGCTGAGTACATAGCCGTCGGGAGTTGTTGCACGCAACTCTTGTGGATGAAGCAAATGCTGGAGGATTATGGGATTTCACAGGACACCATGACCATTTCCTGTGATAACACGAGCGCGATACACATATCCCATAATCCAATCCAACATTCACGCACAAAGCACATCAGGATACGTGAGCACTTTATACGACAGTTAGTTGAGGAGAAAGTCGTATCCCTGGGTTTTGTTCCCACCGACCGTCAATTAGCTGATATTTTCACAAAACCTTTAGATGCCCTTAGATTTGAGAGTCTTAGGAAGTCTTTGGGGATTTTCACAGTTGACTGAGGGGTTGGTCTATATCTAGGATAGGATGTTTTTTCATGTTCATATCATATGCTTCCTATTGCTAATTTGTTTTATATGTATTATTGCTTTGTTGTACAGTTATTTATTTATTCTTTTGAAAAATCCAAAAAGATTTTCTTTTAAAAAAAATTTAGAAAAGCCCAAAAAGATTTTTGTATTTTTTATGCACCTTTTATGGATGAACATTTAAGATAGCCAAGTCACAATTTCATTCCATCTATTCATGTGAATGATTGATAGAGATTTGAGACGCTACATCATTTCATCCATGTGCTTTACACTGCTTGGAGTCTTTGAGATGTGATTCGCGATATCTTTTCTACATGTTTCACTCCTATCTCCTTTATTGCACACATGCACGACTTTATTTGATTATTGTACTTGTCTATCACATGTTGGCTTGAGTGTTTCCATCTCAATTATGTCTATATAACTAACAATATGCGATTAAACTTGACAAGATTGGAATGCATGTAAAAACCATTTTTGGGAGACTGGATGTTTGTTTAAGAATGGGGAGGGGCTACGAAAGGTAATTATCTATTCTTTGCGCAAAAGCCATCATTCAAAAGGACCTAAAAAATGGAGGAATTTTATTATCCGAGGTCCAAAGAGGTTAAAAGAGCCCCGAAAAAATTATAAAGGCAATAAAAAGCAATTTATGCCAAATATCGGCCATTAGGTTTCACCATCAATTCTCCAAAGTTTGAGAATTTAGAAAGCCTCTATTCAAAATTAAAATCTGAGGGAGTTTGGTTGAAGAATATAAACGGGTTTGCACTTCCTTGAAAGTCCTGAAAAAGCATGAAATAGTTTTGGATGTTATTGGTGTGGAAATCACTTTGAGCTTTGATTTGTTGATTTGATTGAGTCAATGTCTCATATTACCATTTTTTTACACCAAAGGAAGACTTTGAGTTCATTCGTTAGGAGTATCCGATATTCATCGTGCACATATGTCATGTTTGTATACATTGATTTTCCTATCAAATTTGATTACACCCCTTCATTTTTGCTATCATTGACTTGGTTGTTTTTGTGATTTTTCATGGTGTAATTCTTTATTGTATACTATGTGTGAAAAATTTTGGAAAATAAAAAAATAGCAGTTTATTCCCGTTTGTCATTCTCCATGTGCATTCATTTCTGCTTCTCATATATGTCTATTTGGCGACATCATAAAAAGGGGGAGAAGAATTATGGGGGAGAATTGAGAATTGTAATGGTGTTTGGTTGCTTCATGAATGATTTTCTTAAGCTTAATTGATCATTAATTTTTGCATATCATTATATTTCAATCTATTGCTTGTCACAGGTATTTGCTTTATCTCATGTGTGTAGGTATATCATTGCTCATTATTTGATTACACACCCTGATGAGAAAAGCTTTGGAAGGTACCGGAGAGATAAAGTTTTGGAAGACATGTCATTTAGTATTCTCAGTTTGAGGTTTTAATGAGGATATTATCTTGTATGTCATTTGATTGCATAATTTGGATTTTTTATGGATGTACCGGCATAGACATAGTGGGAGATTTGTAAGGACATAATTTTATAAATGTCCGGTGTAGATTCTAGGAAATTTCTGTTTTCTCCTAGATCACAGTTCATATGTATGATACCGCTTCATTCGGCACGTCAACACGATCATCCTCGATGGCCTTTATCCGAATTCAATTTATCCACTTTCTTCACGAGCATCATGCTACATGCAACGTGCTGCTCAGCTCATTCCCACTACTCCACTACGCTCTATCAGTAATATGTTTCGTTGGAGCTTTAAATATTTGCATAAATATTTGGGAAATGTTTTTTGAAAATTATTTTTGAAGTCTGGTTTTATTTTTTATCAAAAGAAGAATTTTTCTAAGTGTAGAAGCGAATTGCCTTGATCGATCAGATCACTCAAATGACTTTGAAAGTCGTTCGTGCGAGATAGGCATGTCGCGCAATATCGTTCGAACGACTTCTGTCCTTCGTTCGAGCGACATGGCTATCTCGTTCGAACGAGCCACCACCTCGAATTTTGCATAAATATCTGATCTCCTTCTACACGTTTTTCAAATCTTTCTACAATCTCAATATTCTGCGAAAACAACCCAGAATAAGACTTCACTTTTTAAGGTTTTCTAAACCTTTTTGATTCACATAACCATTCCCATATATGTGTGTGAATCTTTAAATCTTCAAGAGTATCATTTACTCATCTGGAGTAATTTGTGAGGAAGTCGCTCTCTTCTTCACTACTGCCCTACTGGAAAGGGATAGTTCCAGTTGCCGACAACAAAACCGACACCCGAGGGTATTTCTGTGTCATATATTTTCATTGTAATCCGTGTAAGCCTTACTCTTACAAAATTATTGTGAAAATAAAAGGTTTTGCCCCTTTGGGGGATTTTTCGTCATATATGTGTTCTTACATGTTTCATCATCGTATTTAATCACATATAGATGCATGTTTAGGACTTGTGTGGTAAAAACTGTGTTTAATTAATAACTTCCTTATTTGTACGCAAGTGCACTCTTCTCACTACCACATGATTATATTTAAGTATAAATATCTGATAGGAACATACAACTCTTAAATCCAAATTCAATTTAACTAATTTAAACTAAACAAAGATTTTCAAGATTTGAGTCATTTATTTAAAAAACGTCATCATATTTCAATGCATAAAATAATCCTAGTTATTTCTACACAATTTATATAATTTATAAAATCTTATATATGTAGAAATCATTATTTACATCATGAGAGGAGATAGTAGAATTATCTTTCTTGGAGTTATTGATCTCATTCTCCAAAAGAGTGATGAAAGAAATTCTTCCCAAACCCTTGTAATTGTTCTTCAGTATATTTCCAATTGTTATAAAGAAGATCCCAATAATGTAGAAAAGAACCCTCTTGAGAAAATAGTTGCATTGCTCTTCCAAAATGTCACAAAAACCATTTTGTTTTTACAATTGGGTAGATGTTTTCCAGAACAAAGTTTAGAATTATAAATTTGTTTGTTAGAATAAAAGTGGGTAAGTTATGGATTGAAAGTATGTATTTTTTGTAAAATTTGGAAATTGTATTGTGGGTTTAAGAGATAGTAGGGTTTTATTTATGTTTTTATACTAATTTCTTAGACCTAGATTTTTCTCCAAGTAGCATAGCTTTTTCTCCAAGTATTCTTCATTACCTTATTAACCTTATCCATCCAAGTAATGCATTTACTTAGTTTCCAAATAATAATTTAAAACTCCTTATCCAAATTAAAAAATTTAAATTTCATTGTTTTCTCCAATAAAAACCAAATTCAAATTAACTCCAACTTAATTTAAAAGTTTCTTATAAAAACTTAGTTTTCAGTTAAAATAATTATCTGAAATTCTCCCAAAAATCCAAAAAGAAAAATCCCCAAAATCTAATTAAATATAAAAAATCCAATTTCAATAATTATTTCAATTAATTAATTTCTTCTAAATTTATGGAGTATTACAATCCCCCCCCCCCCCCCCCCCCCCCCAATACACAACAAAGAAAATTATGTCCTCGGAATTCATAATAAATCTCTTATTTATGTGAGTCAAAAATCATATTTTCTCCTATA
Source organism: Sambucus nigra (assembly GCA_949130495.1). NCBI lineage: Eukaryota > Viridiplantae > Streptophyta > Magnoliopsida > Dipsacales > Adoxaceae > Sambucus > Sambucus nigra. The sequence goes on from OX422208.1 coordinate 359,676,121, forward strand.
ACATGTGTGAAAAATTATGTCATCATGTAGAATGAGTCAAACTATCTCGTTATATAAGAATGAGTCAAAATCATCTCCTTATATAAGAATGAGTCAAAGTCAACTCCTTATATAAGAATGAGTAAAAATCATTTTCTCATATAAGAATGAGCCAAAATCACTACCTCATATAAGAGTGATTCAGAACCATATCCTCATATACAAATGAGTGAAAACCATCTTATCATATATAATGAATAAAAAATGAATCAACATAATCACCTTTCCAAATAACCATTAAAGTAGTCAACCATTATAGGCCCTGCACATACAATTATTGCAAAGCTAGTTGACAATATACCTTGCACTATTAGAGATGACAGAATAAATTTATTTAAGAATTTAAATATCCTGAAATTTCTAATTCCAAATATTCCTTAGACTCCATACGTGAGACATATAAAATAAAATCCAAGTAAGGAACCCCCTCGATACACTCCTGTCTAGGTCGGATGATTGTAGAGACTCTAAAATAATCATATATTAACTACATGATACTTTACGAATAATTACGTAAATCATACCTCATAAATTCCCAACTCCCACCCTCTCAAGACTCCATGCGTGGGAAGTCTCGTGAACAAAATCCAAACAAGGAACCCCTTTGATACACTTATGTCTAGATTAAGTAGTTATTGAGATAAAAACTAGACTAATTTTTCTATATATCCTTTACTTTAAGACTACTTATAGTGATACTCTTTACTCTCATGGAGCTTATAGACCACCCTATGATTAACATATCATATTATAACCTTTTTAAATGTGTTGTTAGTTTCTCAAGAATTCCCATTCCCTCCTGAAATTCTCATTTACTACAACTTTATTTTTCCTTTAACATCTGCTTTTTCAACAATCTTACTCGATAGGGATTTCTCAAGAAAAATATGAATTCTACTCTTTATGTTAATATAGTTATTCTCAATGCACCATTTCTTTCATTCCAACCTTACAAGTACCAATCCCACCACTCATAAATCTAAATGCACCATTAAAAAATCTCAAGCATAATAATTTCCATGTGTAAATATTATAAGTTAACATCTTTTTCTAATTTATTTCAACAACATACCTATACCAACAATCATCATTATCTAGTGAATGAGATTAACATAATTCATCTATAATCATAATATCCTTTATCAAAACGCACAATGTTTGAGTCCTAGTATTATCACTCAACAAATTATGTTCCATCGATAATAAAAACAAAAGACAACTCCATCACTCAAATGCGTAATTATTCACTAAACCATAATGTTTACACTTATCATGATCCCTAATCATTTATCATTCATCGTCACTAAATTTCCATTTTTTTTCTACAATTACTATCGGCTTCCATTCCCACAATATAGGCTATAAATTTAAATTTTTTAGCACAATATGCCCAATAATATTAACTAATCAACTCTTGATTTCCAATTCTTATAATGTTACTTTAGAACGAGCATTAGTAAACATACAAATCTATATTCATAAATAATGTATTTTTTTCATTCATTAGATTCATAATTTCTAATCATACGCGTTTAAGACAAATTTCCAATGTTCCACATTAAACACGAGGCGCTACGACGATTACAACTAAACTAAATCCTCAACAATTAGTATAGAGAATCTATATTTCACAAAATAAATATAATGAATTCAAAATTTAATCTTCCAAAATAATTACAATTAAATTTCACTCGAAAATAATACTAACTCTCCAAATAAATTACACTAGCAAGATATACGAAATTAAAATCCTCCAAACATCGTGCTTTAAAATTATCGAAAAATCCATAGCATCCAAATCCATGCTAACTTTCCGCTAAAAGAAAAATACGAGGAAGTATACCATATGACAAGAATAGATGCTCAAAACAATAATGGTGAATAAAATGCAACAATACAAATTTGCATTCAAGTTCAATACGACATCTGACCATTATACCAATTTATTTTCTTAATAACACATTAATGGGTCACTAGGCCTCACCTCAACTCACCTAAGCTTCGTAAAGCCTCATCCTAGCTATTGGACTATTGGACTATTGATGGGTGACCATTCTCATGTCATATAAAAACTTCATGACACGATGGCCATTAAAAATACAATATATCAATCGAATCAATATTTCAAATTACAATGAATGTCATGATATCAACAATATGAGTGCAGATAAATGAGGAACAAAATGACTACTTGTAACACCCCAAAATTATGAGGACTTCATATTTAATTATTATTTGGTGAAATATAAATTATTTATTTTGGGAAAATTCAAATTTATGATTTGGAGGATTTATTTAATTTAGTAAAATGAGATTTAATAATTTGGATTTTTGTGTTGCATTTTTGTGTTGAAAAATTTGAGAATGTTATAAAGTAATTCGGACGACAATTCTGAGTACATGGTTGAGTCCGAATGGATCGAAATAGTCGAAAAAGAGTACCCAGGGGAAGTAAATGGGTTTCGGGACATCTTTAGGCATAATCAAGACCACAAGACTAAAAGCGGGATTGACTTAATAAACCCTAAAAGAGAGAGAGTGTGGAAGCCATAACTCATTTGAGAAAAACTAATTAAGTAGAGAACAAAAGAGGGAGAAATTAGAGAAACCTTAGGAGCCAAAATCAAGAATAATTGTGGGCAATCTTCATCCAATCATCGTCATTTACATCAAAGGATTCAGACCCTACGAACCCTAAGGCATGTGGTTAAACTTTCTTTTAAATGAATTCCAGATTTTAATTTATATCATAGTGGGTGTGATAAGAACAAATGATTTTGGGTTGGCTTGTCATATAAATGGGGTTCCAATTAATGAGATTTTTCATAGAAAATGTCTATTTATTGAATCAAACATGTGGAGTAGATTAATGGTACGATTGAGGTTAAAATATGATTCGATGTGGTGTGCTCAGACATTCATTAAAATCCCAGTAGTCAATGTTTACTAATTTGGATTTTCCAATGGTAATTGAGAAAATCATTTGTCCAAAATCGTGAGAACCTAATTCCATATTGGATGACCCGCGATGAAAACCTGCAATGTGTAAATAAGAGAAATTGGGTTATGACCCTCGATGAAAACCCGTATTGGATTATCGCAATGAAAACCTGTAATTTGGTCTTGAGATGGAGGTTTTGAGCTCTAGCGAGCAGTCATGGAAGATATGGCGCCGCGAAAAAGACTACCGCCTCGATCGATTGATCGACCGAAGTCATCCATCGATCGATGGTCTGCTACTTTTGATAGTTCGCCCACTTTTTCTTATGTGTGGCCTCATTGACTTTGGAACCTCTAAGGAGGTCTTCATTGGATATATTTATATTATAACAAATACTTGGAGTATTGGGAGATGAAAAGAAGGAACATTAAAAAAGAAATAAAAGTGCGAAATTTAATAAAGGGATTTTTTGGAATAAATTTATAAGTGTTAAGATTTGGGTCAAATGAGTTTAATTAGTGAAAATTTAATATAAGATTTCCCCTGGGGGTTTTGGAAATGGGTATTGTGAAACTAAGAGACTTAATATGGGTGTGGAACTTATACAATAAATTTTGGGTAATAAATTTGGAATATTATAATTTCGGGCCAAGTGAGTGAGTTCGGGTTTATTGGCTGAGGGGCACCATGGTAATAAATTAATTAATGCGTAATTAATTAAATTTGGAGTCGATATATAGACTCAGGTATATTTTAGGCTAGTGCTACGGGTTTTGTGCACGGTTTGGCCGGGATTAAATTTAATGTATATATATATATATATATATATATATATATATATATATATATATATATATATATATATATATATATATATATATATATATATTGTGTGTGTTCATAGATATCGGTGATTAGATATTTGATAAAAGCATATCCCTCTAGTGCTATCATAGGAGGTTGCGTGATGTGGGTGAATCCCCTGACTTGAGGAGCAGAGTGAGTATAGTCCCCAAGTCATAACGTCTGTAGGTAGGGGTGAGACGTCTTGGGTATGATTTGATATCATTTTCAGAGGTAACTATAACCGCCTTCGCTGCATTTATTTTGTTTCATTTACTCGGGGAGCTAACCGTGTCATCCGGGTGGATGAGAATACCTGGATTGATAGCATTTTAGAGAACATTCGATGAGTGCCTACTGGGGAGGATGGTTATATATTTAGGTCATGTGTGTGAATGTTGTAATATGATATGTATATATGATGCAGATAATTATATATGGGTAAAATACATGTAGTGATTCGTATTAATTATATATAACTTGTGAGAATGTTATATGGCCCCAAATGAAAATAATGATTACCTAAGTGAATGTGATATATCACTTATGAATCATATATTAAACGTACTCAGGCTAGAGTAGTGTGACAAGAAGGAATTATATAACAAGGACTAGTTATGGGGTAGATGACTAGGTGGGTTATATAGTAAAATGTTAGGTGTGCACAATAGTTGAGGGGGGAGCCAGTCCTCTAGAGAGTGAGCGACTAGCTTAAATATGAAGAGCATTTATGCATTTTAATTTATTGCAATTTAATTCACTTGCTAACTATTTTAAAAATGTTTTGGGTTCTAATCCTTTCTATCAAAACCTTTTAGGTATCCGACCACATGGATGCCAGACTTGATTCTATTCCAGAGTTACACACCTGCGACATATGTGGGTGCTGCATGAGTTGCATTAGACACTTCTCTCATTTATTCCTAGTTTAGGAATTACATCTCAGTTATATTTCCGAGCATGTTGCTCACTGCATTTATTCAAGTTCTTTTAGTTTAGTTTATATGGGATTTATTTTCTACTTGTCAGATTTATTTTAGTTTGGATATTAGTCGTCGATGTTCATTCGGCTAGTATTTAATTCAGATATTTGTAAAATGCTTAGACTCTATTATTTTGTGATAGTTCTATTTAGTATCTTCTTATCCTTAGTGACTTGGTGATTTAAAAGATAAAATTTTTACACGGTCTTAATTAATAATTTGGTGGTTAGTGATTATTATGTTTTGGATAGTGATGCTAAGAATGACCCATATGGGAGTCCTGTTTAACTTGATAAAGGCCTGGTCACTTGGTATTTAATTAGGTGGGGTGTCACACTACTCTCGGGTACCTTAAAATCATCACAAGAAACTCATAAGATTCTGGCTCAAAATTATGATCATACCACTGTGTTCCTCACATAAAAATAATAAAATCTCATTCTAGACCAAACTCGAGAAAATGCCAAATAAGACTTCAAATCATGGGTTGAATATTGAATAAAATTGGGGCTAGGGTTTATAAATAGATGGAGATGAAAATAGAGGAGGCTATTGATTTTTAAGAAGGATAATATATGATTTAAATGTCCCAAACTCGTCACTATATGTTTATATACAAAATAGAATTAGAGTCCTAATGAGATACAAGCACTCAAAACAACAATTTGGACGATCGAACCATTTGAATTGGCTAAAATTCGAAGGCCTAGTAGTTGAAGGCTATAACAAGCTACGTAAAAACATTCAGCTCGATTGGGAGGTCAAATATTTTTATCTATTTTTTTAGGTCGGATCCTCCACCGCTTTTTATACAAAAAGTTATAATTTCCAAATTTTAATCCCGATTTAAATTCCACTTAAACTTTTTCTTATATATAAAAGCCAACACTTTTACATACCAAAATTAAATAGATCCCAAAATTTTATATTTTTTAAAATCCGAGTCAATTTAATTAAAATCAGTTTAAAAATTACGGATTGTTACATACTTCCCCACTAGCACAACAATTTCTTCCTCGAAATTCGACGAAGCCTAATGCTCATGATAAAATACATTGCAAAAATTCCTACTCATAAAAACCATGATTAGGTGCACATGCACCCAATCCTACCTGCATGTTTCTCCACACACCCTCTTACGAATCACTTCTCGATTCTATTTCTCAAAGTTTAATATAACACTAAAGTTCTCAAATCAATTCTAAACATCCTCACATCAAGATTACAAGTCCTAACCTAAATGGCTACCACGTCATCAACAAAAAGTCTATATCTCCAACGAAACACATCTAACCCGCATACTAGACCCAAACCCAAAGACCTGAGGGTTGTCGTATACCTATGCTCTGATAACATTTGTAATACCTCGCGTAAGACACAGGCTCTACTACGATTAAAACTAAACTAAATCCTCAACAATTGGTATAGAGCATATATATTCCACAAAATAAATATAGTTAATCCAAAATTTATACTTCCAAAATCATTACAATTAAATTTCACATGAAAATAATACTAATCTCTCCAAATAAATTACACTGCCAAGATATACAAAATTAAAATCCTCCAAACGCCGTGCTCTAAAATTATCAAAAAATCCATAGCGTCCAAATTCACGCTAACTTTCCATTAAAAGAAAAATACGGAGAAGTACACAATATGACAAGAATAGATGCAAAAAATAATAACGGTGAATAAAATGCAACAATACGAATTTGAATTCAAGTCTAATGCGACGTTCGAGCATTATACGAATTTAATTTCTCAATAACACATCAATAGGTCACCAGGCCTCACCTCACCTAATATTTGTAAAGCTTCATCCTAGCTATTGGACTACTAGCGGGTGACCATTCTCATGTCATATAAAAACTTCATGACACCAAGCCCAGAAACAAATACAATATCTTAATCAAATCAATATTTTAGATTCCAATAAATATCATGATATGAATATGAGTAAAAATAAATGGGGAACAAAACGACTACTCTCGAGAGATTTAAGAAGCATATTGCATAAACCCTATACATTAAATAATCACAAGAAGCTCATAAGATTTTGCATCAAAATTCTGATCATACCACTATGACCCTCGCGCTAAAATAATAAAATCTTGTTGTAGCCCAAACTCGAAAAAACACCAAATAAGCTTTCAAATCAAGGGGTTAATATTGAATAAAACTGGGTCTAGAATTTATAGATAGAGGGAGATGAAAATAAAGGAGGCTATTGATTTTTGAGAAGGCTAAAATGTGTTTTAAAAGTCCCAAACTCGTTACTTTATGTTTATATAGCAAAAACAATTAGAGTCCAAATGAGATAGAAACACTCAAAAAAACATTAAAGACGATCGGACCGTTGGAATTGGCTGAAATTCAGAGGCGTTGTAGCTAAAGGCCAACGGACATTACATAAAAACATTTAACTCGATAGGATTGTCAAATATTTTTATCTATTTTTTGTAGGTCGGATCCTCCCTCTATTTTATATGAAAAGTTATAATTTCCAAATTTTAATCCCGATTTAAATTCCACTTAAAACCTTCTTTTATATATAAAAACCAACATTTTTACATACCAAAATTAAATAGACCCCGATTTTTTTTTCAAAATTCGAGTTAATTTAATTCTAACTAGTTTTTAAATCATGGGTTCTTACATACTTTCGCACTAGCACGGGAGTTTCGTCCTCGAAATTTGATGAAGCCTAACGCTCAAGATAAAATACAGTGCATAAATTCCTACCCATAAAAACCATGATTAGGCAAACATAGACCCAATCCTACCTGTATGTTTTCCAACGCATTATCTCACGAATCACTACTCAATTTTAAACATCGATGCTTACCTTGTCCTCAACAAAAACTCCTTATCTCCAACGAAACACATCTAACCCACATGCTAGACCCAAACGACCACACCCCAAACCCAAAACCATTCTAATCATTTATTTTAGGAATATTTAAATCATAATCTTCAGCCCATTTCAAATATAATTCATTTATATATATTCTCATGTATAATGTACATAATGAACATATTGTTCTTTGTACCATAAAATAATTAACATCAGAGTCATAATTAAGCAAACATACAATACTGTGATTAACTATTACAATCATCAGAGAAACCCATTCTAACCCAATATATATAATGTGTGAGTGTAGGAAAACCTTCAGTGTGACAATGACAACATCCCCATGTCTAATCCCAGTTTTTTCTAACGGTGCAACTCTTAAAATCACCGATCATGTGATTTCCTAGATGGAAGTGTACAAACCTGAAAATTTTAAAATATAAATCGTAAGAATTTATCGTAGTGAGGTACTCGTTCCCTACAATGAAATACAGTTCCATATCAAATCTATGGATATAAAATCCAAACAATCCTACCCATTGGCAATAACAAATCCTGGAACAGAAGTTCTAATAAATCCTTTTCATAAGACAAAACAAATCATTCGATCTTTGTCCAATTCCAATCCTGGATCATAAGACCCAAACAAATCCTTAATATTTTGGTATCCAAACAAATCTTGAATACTGAAGTTTTGAAACCAATCCTTCTCTTAGAGCTATATTCAAATCCAACATATCATTTTCATATCTATATATATGAAACAATCATAAGTGCACTCGCCATGAAAATTTAACACGCTTTTCTTTTTTCCTTTTTCTAGAACTTGCTCAGTCAGTTCTTCTCTCTTCCTATAATTATTACAATATTAGTATCATCATAAGAATATTAACAATCCAAAGAATTATTTTAACATAACTCAATTCATAAGCATCATATGATTCCATTCAAATCATTCTTCATAATTGAAATTTCATCTAAATTCATGTTAAGATATTTAACATAGCCAAATCATAGCTCAACCATTCTTACGTTTCCTCCTGGTAATCCAATCCTTATCATATTAGGTTTTCAATAAAAAAGATGAAACATCATTTTAAGTTTCCTATAGCAAGATATGCCCATTACTTTACGACATAGCAAATCCTCCCTATAGGCTCCTCTATTGTTCAGTCAACTTCCAAAAAATTTCATAATTTTTCTACATCATAACTTTCTATGATATTCCATAAATTTCCAATAAACATATTTAAAGATACAAAATTAAAGTTTCATAATTTTTAAGGTTCATTTGCTATGTCAAGCAAAACATCGACCACATGGTCTAAATGCTTACTCTTTTGGGGCAAATTCTATACCTGAACTTCAAACTATCATGAAAGATTCACTTCTTGATATTTTTACATAATTTTTAGATATTATACAAATATATGAGTCTATTTTAATCTCCAACTAGAATTACTCATTTCCAGTAAGTATACAAAAAGATATAGAAGTATGAATACACAAGGTTTCGAAATGAATCAATTTCAAGAGTTTACATGTTCAACTTGTTAAAACTCGCATCTATCCATACATATACATCAATGAATAAAATTTCTATAAATAATAAATTATTTATACCATTTAAATCAGTAAGACCAAAAATATAACAAGATTTACGGATAGAATTACCTTAGGGGCTTTTTCATAATTTCCTACGGATTTTTCCCCAACTTTTCCTCGCCTTTTCTTCTTCCTAAACTTCTTGACTCTCTCTCCCTTCTGGAAAAACTCTTTCATAGATGAAATATTTTTAATGAGGATGTTATTTCAAGTGTTTAATGTCGGCCAAACCCACCTCCTTTTCCAACCAATCAAAATAAACCATTTGTTATACTAATAAGACAAAATACTACTTGACAAATGGACAAATTTGCCCCTATTTCGTACTTTCAGAATAACTCTTTAGTCGAACCTCTATTTTACACACCTCTTATTATGTTAAAAACACAACTCATATATCTACAATTATCTAGTTTTCACCTCAAGTCAATTGTTATACTATGACGATCAAAACTAGTCTCCAACACGAACATTTCTATCAAAACCTTCAAAATTTTGTGTTTGTAACTAATTCGATATTTCATTCTTTATTAAACTAGGATTAGACTAAGCATAATTATATAAAATTATATATATTAATAACACATTACTCATAGAACATAATCTAAACATGATTGAAAGACTAATTAATCATAATTATATCCGGGTTGTCACAATTCTCCCCCTTCAGAAAATTTCGTCCCCGAAATTTACATACCTTGGTTGTCCACATCAAACAAATACAGCTGTCGCATCTTCATGCTATCTTTGCTCTCCCATGTAGCTTCTTCCATTGGATTCCTTCTCCACGCAACTTTCACAAGTGGGATCACTTTGGATCTCAATATTTGTTCCTTCCTATCCACAATAACAAGTGGTTCTTCCACATAGCTCAAGTCTTCAGTAAACTCAATAGGTTATTCCACCAATACATGTAAAGGATATACTACATACTTTCTCAACATAGAAACATGGAAAACATCAGTTAACCCGGCTAACTCTGGTGGTAATGCTAACTTGTAGACAACCATCCCGACTCTCTCAAGAATTTTATAAGGTCTAATGTAGCGTGGAATTAACTTCCCTTTATTTCCAAACCTCATAACTCCTTTCCATGGTAATATCCAAAGAAATAAAAAATCTCCTTTCTGGAATTCCAAATATATTCTTCGATTATCCGCATAACTTTTTTGTCTTCTTTGACCTGTTGTCATTCTATCTTGAATAATCTTTACTTTTTCAGTGGTGACTTCAATCAACTTTGGACCCTCTATATTCCGTTCACCAACTTCACTCCAACATATCGGTGTACGACACCATTTCCCATAGAACGCTTCATATGGTGCCATACCAATAGTAGATTAAAAACTATTATTATATGCAAATTCTATCAAAGGAAAATATTCATCCCAATTATCTTTGAAATCAAGCACACAAGATCTAAGCATATCCTCTAAAATCTGTATGGTTCTTTCAGATCACCCATCCATTTGAGGATGAAAATTTGTACTAAACTTTAAGTTAGTACCCATATCATTCTACAAACTATCCCAAAATCTGGATGTAACAGTAGGGTCCCTATCTGAAACATTAAATATCGGTTCTCCATGCAATCGAATAATCTCGTTAATATACAATCTAGCACACCTATCAACTGTATGCATAGTCTTGACTGCTAGAAAATGAGGTGACTTGGTCAATCTATCCACCACTATCGAAATCGAACTTAACCCTTTTTATTATCGAGGAATCCCAACCATAAAATCCATCATTAAATGATCCCATTTCCATTTTGGTATTGGCAATGGCTGAAGCAACCCACAAGTTTCTGATCTTCCACTTTCACTTTCTGATATATAAGCATCTAGCAACAAAATCATCTATTTCCTTCTTCATATTATTCCACCAATAATGACCCTTCAAATCCTTATACATTTTACTACTACCAGGATGCATAGTATAAATTGAATTATGAGCCTCATCTAAAAAAATTTCTTTCAATTCATCCACATTAGGTACACATAATCACTGCTTATATAATAAAGGACCATCATTACCAATACAAAAATCGTCAGACTTACCATCTCGAACATCTTGTTATTTTTTCTCAAGAAAAGGATCTTGACTTTTCAAATCATGAATATGGATAGCTAACAAAGGTCTCACTCTCACATGAGAAAATAATCTATCCCCATTTATTAGCTGCAATTCCACTCCCATCAATCTCAACTCCATAACGTGGGCAACTCTAGCATATAGAATACAAGATAACCTGCTGAAAGCCTTTCTACTCAAAGCGTCTGCAACTACATTTGCTTTACTTATATGGTAATGAATTGTACAATCATTATCTTTAATTAACTCCATCCACCGCCTCTGCCTCAAATTCAGCTCTTTCTGGGTAAATAAATACTTGAGACTCTGGTGGTTAGTAAAAATTTTATATACTTCACCATATAGATAACAACGCTATAATTTAAAGCAAACACAATAGCAACAAGTTCTAATGTGGCACCCTGCCTAATAAAATACCCGGCGATCACTCATATATCAAATTAAAACAGGAGTTGCATATGGATCATTCTCAGCATCACTATCGAAAACCCAATTAATTACTAATAACCTATTAGGATGGCGTCAAAAATTTATTTAACTAATCTTTTTAAAAGCCTATACAATATAAACATCCACACAATTTATATAAATGAAACTGGAAAAAGATAAAATAACCGATCACTCGGTTCAAATATAGTACAGCCATAATAAATGCCGCACTCAAAGGCGGTAAAAGAATAATTATATGAGATTGGGATTTAGCCCGAGTGTTTATACAGTACCTCCTATCTAGATTTCAAGGATAGAAGCATCTACAGTGAACCTACATGCATCCACAACTGCTACAGCAAACGTCTGACTCAAAGGAATCATCATCCAGGTGTCCCTGTGTCTTGACACCTATATATATATATATATATATATATATATATATATATATATATATATAATATCAAGAAAGGGAAAAATAGGAAAACGGGTCAGAGTCCAACTTGTAAAAATATTTTGCATGTGCATAAATGCCTTATTTTAGAAAATAAGTTTTGACTCATATTTAAATTGGTATCTCACTCCCATGAGATACCCCTCACCCCTCTGATAATAGTGTACGCCTAACGCACTCGTTATAAACATCCTAGTTAATCTGCCCCGGCCTAACTAATCTAATTCACCCATGTGCTATAAACCTCGACAACCCGAGTACTAAGGGCTAAACTTCTCTCCATTCTCAACAGTGTGCTAAGTTTGTGCGTGGGGTGTCTCGCGAAGGAAAATCCAAACAAGGAACCCCCCCCCCCCCCCGATACACTACTAGAGATCCGTTAGACCCTCAGCACATGACGTAAATGTAAGACTCATATATATATATATGTACACACTACATCTTTATATTCATTATCATATACATCCGGATCCAAATCCACCAGAAATGGGGAAAAATACATTTTATTAGGCTTTTCACTTTATATACATGAGTTTACAATATGATGGCTTGTCGTCTTATAAAAACAATAAACTATACTCATCCAGTATATAATTATACCTATTGCACACATAAGTATAATAACCATCCTAACGAGCTATAACTCGAGGATGCGGTCTCTCAGTGCTATCATCTTCCAAGGCATCACTCACGTACCATCCTTGGGACTAGCGGTCGGACTCAATATCACCGACATCGCGGCCAACACACGCACACAATGTCTGGGAAGTAGTCATAGTTCCTCCTCGGAAATGAGATGAAACATACCCACCACGACTCACCCCTAATAAAAATCACACAATATCACAATGGACACTATGACCTGGGGAATATCCACACCCTGCTCATCGAGCCAGGGTGATCACCCTCATCGTGAAACTTCCCAATGTTGCATTAGAGGGGGCATGCTTCACATATATATATATACCATCCACGAATAGATATATATACATATCCGTATCATATTTTATATATATATATATATATATATATATATAAACATTTATCACTTCTCAAGTGTAGATATAGCTACAATTGCCAATTTCATAATAATATTTAAGTACCTTACTACTTAAATACGCCTCACACCTTAATCTCTATTTGGGATTTATATACTCTCGAAATATCCCGATTCATAATCGTACGATAAGTATACCCTCAACTTATCCTTAACCTATAACCTAAATTTCATCCTAGTCGCCTCGTAGGACTTACTCACTAATTCCCTACACACTTACTTATTCCTATTCGCATGGTTATTTAGCTATAATCGCTCGCTAAAATACTCCCTCGGGTGTCACTCACTCCGAACATCCATAATTAAATAATCTTGGATTTTTACCTAATTAATCCAATGCATACATTTCACTCAATTAATAATTATTTAAAAGTCCCCTCTTATTTTTCTGGAAATCCAAAATTTTATAATCCTTCAATTTATTCCTTTTCCTAAAAAATATACCTTAATACCACACAATTATATCACCCTCCTATCCCCCATATTTTTTCCCCCAAATGGCTAGTGTTAGATTACTATATATATATTTATTTCCTCAAGTGAATAAGCTAGAACCAATTAAAAATTGGAACTCAACTCATTGAATTAACCCTAGGAAAAATTGCTAAAAATCATGCAGGGTCGATCGATCGACCCTCAGCCCTTGATCGATCGATCGATCCTATATCCTCGATCGATCGATCGCTCCATACAGCTTCTTCTCCGAGAAGCTGTTTCGGCCATTAAAGCTTATCGCAAGATTTTATCTCCTACCCCAACATCCTCCAACCTCAAACAACTATATTTACACATATAAAATGGGTTCTAAATATCCTAGAACCCAAAACCAACAAATGATTTCAATAATTTCCTAAATTTCTCAAATTGGATAAAAGTCGGGGTTTACTCGTTTATTTTTTGAAAACCCATTTTGATTCACAAAATCCCATCCCAAAAATCTTCTGATTTGTTAATACTAAATTTTTGTATGAGATTTATGCTTAAAAATAAATAGAGCAAGTAAACACTTGCCTTGTGGATAAAATTCGATGATCCCGAGTCGAATCCCGCGGAGTTTGGCCGGAACCTCTCTTCTCTTCCTCTTTTCTCTCCTCATTTCCTCTCTTCTTTCTTTTCTTTACCCTTCCCGTGCTTTATATAGGGAGAAAATGGTTTATCCCATGTTAAACCCAAAAATGAGTCGTTTACTCAATTACGAGTCCCTATTAGCCCAAAAATTCTCGGAGCCTAAACAATACCCCCGGCTACTCTATTTTGACTATCTTGGCCATTTCAAAACTAGCCACGCAATCGGAATTTCCATCTGAGGTACTTGTCCACAATTCACTATTTTAACCCAACACATCTCCATGCGGGTTTTCCCATTAAAATATTGTCCTCTGTCGCTTTACTCACTGCGACGTGTAATAAAATAATCCTTCTCGTCTACTTATTCCCAAAAGTAGTTATAACATACATGGGAAATCTTCTAACACTCCTAAACTCCAAAAATTATTATTCTGAGAAATTCCTCGAATTTCCAAATTATACCCATTTAGGAAAATTTTATTTCTCATAAAAGTGCGGGGTATTACATCTAAATCATGTGAAGGACAACTACAATGCATAAGAAATAACCTTACCATGCTGCATAAACACACAACCCAATCCCTGATGCGAAACATCGATATAAATAACAAAACCATCTCCACCATATGGAACAGTAAGAACAAGAGCGGTTACCAACCTCTTTGTCAATTCTTCAAAATTATTTTCACAATCAGAATTCCATTCAAACTTAACATCTTTTTGGGTTACTTTAGTCATCGGTAAGGCAATCAAAGAAAATATCGGCATAAACATCCTATAATATCCAGCCAAACCCAGAAAAATCCTCATCTCTGTCTCATTATTGGGCCTCTGCAATTTTATAATAGCTTCTACTTTCTTGGGATCAACACATATACCATCTCTAGAAATAACATGGACTAAAAAAGCAACTTGTGATAGCCAAAATTCACATTTTCTAAACTTAGCATACAACTGGTTATCTTTTAACACATTCAAAATAACTGTGAGATGATTTTCATGTTCAACCATATCACGTGAGTAAATCAGTATCACAAATGAATTGACAAAAGGAATTAGTACCCGGTTCATAAGATCCATAAATACAACTGGAGCATTAGTCACTCCAAAAGGTATCAACATAAATTTAAAATGACCATACTCAGTGCAAAAAGAAGTTTTAGATATATCACCTTCCTTCACTCTCAACTGATGATAACCTGATCGTAAGTCTATATTTAAAAACTCTTTAGTACCCTGCAACTGATCAAAAAAATCATCTATACGAGATAAAGGATATTTGTTCTTAATTGTAGCTTCATTCAGTTTCCTTTAATTAATACACGAACTCATAGTACCATCTTTCAATTTCATAAATAAAATTTGTGCACCCCATGAAGATACACTAGGCTGTATGAACCCCATATTAATTAAATCTTGCAACAGAATCTAGAGTTCTTTCAATTCAACAAGTTCCATTCTATACGGTGCCATAGAAATAGGGGGAATGGTGCTAATTAAATACTAAATTCAACTTCTCTCTACATAGGTAACCCAGGTAACTCACTAGGAAACACTTCTAGAAAATCGTGTACAATAGGAACATCAACTAATTGTAAATACCACTTCATAGTGCCAAGAACATATGCAATAAAACCCTCACAACCCTTACTCAACAATTTCCCCCTTATGCATAAGGTTAATAACTCATATACGATCCCCAAAGTCTAACTCAATATTTCATTTATGTTCAAAACGTTTAGAGTATTACTATTTTCAATCAATATGTTTTAGGACCCCTCCATTTTCCATATAAGCAGAGTTCAATGAGTAAAAAGTTCACTTCTAAAATTCTCATATGGTCTTTAAAATTGAACTAAATTACAAACTCCACTGGATTTGTTCACACCATGCAAAATCTTAGCCGTGTGCATTCCACCGTTTTCACGACAAAAACATAGTCGTTCGCACAATCCTTTGCAAGGTAGAAAACTATAGCAGTTCACAAAGTATGCGGAACAGATTTGTCTTCAACCTACATCCTCTTCCATAAGACCAAAACTCATAATCACAATTTTCTACCTATAACGAAGTTCAATGCCCCAATACCCTCCAAATATGGTCTAGGATAGTTATTAAAATCCATACCTACTTTAAAAAAAATTCCAATTTCCCATATTAAATTGTGAGATTTCATGATATAATTTCATACCCAATTTCTACATTACGATTTGAGGGGATATATCTAAATACATGTAAAGGAATAGTATACAACATAATTCTACTTAAATCAAAATATCTAATAGGAATATAAAATTCTCTAACTCAATTCAATTAAAATAATTTAAACTAACATAGAATTTCATGAATTGGGTTCATTCATTTATTTACAAAATTCATCATTTGTCAATACATCAAACAATCCTAATTATTTCTACATAATTTTTATAATTTAAAAAACCTTATTTAGGTAGAAATCATTATTTATATTAGGAGAGGAGATAGTAGAATTATCTTGCAATAAATAATGAATTCAAGTATAAAAAAATAGAAATTAAAGAACTTCTTCCAAAACTATTGTAATTGTTCTTCAACACACTTTTAGTTATTGTAAATAATATCCCAATGATGTAGAAATGAACCCACTTGAGATAATTATTGGGTTGTTCTTCCAAAATGTCCCTGAAAGCCATTTTTTTTTTAATTGGTAAGATGTTTTTCAAAACTAAGTTTAGAATTGTAAGATTTTTAATTAGAATAAAAAAGGGTAATTTTTGTATTGGAAGTATGTATTTTATGTGAAGTTTGGTTAAGGTTTACAAGTTGTATCATGGGTTTAGGAGGTAGTACGATTTAATTTAAGTTATTATACTAATTCCTTAAACTTATATTTCTCTCCAAGCATGCTGTAATTACCTATTAACCTCATACATCCAACTAACTATTTTACTTATTTTTCTAATAATAATTTAAAAATCTTTATCTAAATTAAACATTTTAAATTTTATTATTTTCTCCAATAAAAAACCAGATTCCCATCAACTCCAAATTAATTTCAAAGTTTCCTATAAAACTTTATTTTTCATTAAAAAATTGAGAAGAGTGCGCTTGCGTTCAAATAAGAAAGTTATTTAATTAAACTCAGTTTTTATCAATTAAGTCCTAAACATGCATTTAGGTGTGATTGATGATGATAAAATCAAGCAAGAACATTCTAACACACACAAATGAGGAAAAATCCCCCAAAGGGGCAAAACCTTTTATTTTCACTATAATTTTGTAAGAAAATGGCTTACACATATTATAATGAAAATATGTGACACAGAAATACCCTCAGGTGTCGGTTCTAATGTCGTCGGCTGGAACTATCCCTTTCTAGTAGGGCAACAATGAAGAAGAGAACGACTTCTTCACAAATTACTCCAGATGAGTAAATGATCCA
Organism: Sambucus nigra; assembly: GCA_949130495.1. NCBI lineage: Eukaryota > Viridiplantae > Streptophyta > Magnoliopsida > Dipsacales > Adoxaceae > Sambucus > Sambucus nigra. Next base: position 359,693,912 of record OX422208.1, read on the forward strand.
CTTGAAGGTTTAAAGATTCACACACATATATGGGAATGGTTTTGTGAATCAAAAAGGTTTAGAAAACCTTAAAAGATGAAGTCTTATTCTGGATTGTTTTCATAGAATTTTGAGATTGTAGAAAGACTTGAAAATCGTGTAGAAGGTGAACAAGTATTTATACGAAAATCGAGGCGGTGGCTCATTCGAACGAGATAGCCATGTCTCTCGAACGAAGGACAGATGTCGTTCGAACGAGATCACGCGACGTGCCTATCTCACTTGAAGGACATTCAAAGTCATTTGAGCGAGCTCGTCGTTCAAGGCACTTCGCTTCTACACTTAGAAAAAATTCTGCTTTTGATAAAAAATTAATCCAGACTTCAAAAATAATTAAAAAAAAAATTTTGGAAATATTTACGCAAATATTAAAGCTCCAATAAACCGTTTTACCAATAAAACGTAGTGGAGTAGTGGGAATGAGTTCAGCAGCACGTCTCATGTAGCATGATGCACGTGAAGATATTGTATGCATTGAATTTGGATAAAGGCCATCAAGGATGATCGTGTTGATGTGCCGAATATAGAGATATCAGACATACAAATTGTGATCTACGAGAAAAAAGAAAATTCCTAGATTCTACCCCGGACATTTATAAAATTATATCCTTACAAATCTCCCAATATGTCTATGCCGGTACATACATAAAAAAATCTGAATTATGCAATCAAATGACATACAAGATAATATCCCCATTAGACCCTCAAACTGAGAATACTAAATGACATGTCTTCCAAATCTTCAGCTCTTCAGAAACTTCCAAAGATTTTCTCATCAGGGTGTGCAATCCAATAATGAACAATGTTGTACCTACACACATGAGATAAAGCAAATACCCGTGACAAGCAACAGTTTGAAATATAATGATATGCAAAAATTGATGATCAATTAAGCTTAAGCAAATCATTCATAAATCAACCAAACACAAAAACAATTCTCCCCATAATGCTAGAAAATCATTCATAAATCAACCAAACACCAAAACTCTCTCCCCATGAGTGGGTGCATGTGAATGTGTGAAGTGGAATGATGTGACACAAGACCCAACTTAGAACAAAACTCCCTAAGATGTCCTCATTTCTTGTAGTGGGAGCAAACATAAACTGGTCTAGGAACTAATTTATCAAAATATTTGGGATGAGCTATCCTAGACGGACACCCATGAGAATCACTCACCAAAGTGGAGATAGGCTCGAGCGCATTAGAAGTAGTGAATGCACCGTCATGACCTTTTCCAACATTCTCACCACTATTCAAACCAGGATAGGGAACCATCTTATCAACCTTCTCAGATGCGTTCTCTAATGAGACTTGGACCTCCCGTGTTTATATGAGATCATCCTCAAGATGGGATACACGTGTCGTCAGACTAGACGCGGTGTTGGTCAAGTCACATTTTTCCCTTTTTAGCTCAACATTCTCTTCCTTCAACTCACAAATCCAAAGACCTAGAATTCTATTTGACCTTTTTGTTTCCATGGTCTCGATAAACAACTTTCTAAAAGCTTTTTGGATGACACTTTCATCACCCTTCTCATCCTCACTATCGCTTAGGGTAACGGGCATGGCAACTTTCTTGCCCTCTCTCCTAAGTCTGGTGGGACACTCAAATTTCTTGTGCTCTGTCCCATCACACTTAAAACACATTATTTTCTCAAGGTTTTCCTTTCTCACAAAAAATTTCTCCCTCTCCAAACAATCTTAACTCTTTCTCTAAAGCGGTGATTCTAAGAATTAACGCTTTGTTACGTTTTTTGGTCTCAAATGACTTAGAATATAACTCAACATAGGCGCGTTGAAGATCACTATCGCTCTCACTTGTGTCATCCTCCCCCTCACTCACATCGATCTCACTTTCGGGTGTCCTTGTGAAGCAGCATCCTCATTGTCGTGAGAAGCACTAGATGTACTCACATGACTAGCCATCAATGCAGTGAAGTTACACTAATGCGGTGACTCGTCTCTAGAATCCACCGATTCGACCTCACTGTCTTCACTAAGGGTAGCATCAAGGACATCTTTTCCCTTTTCTCTGTTCAGCCTAGTAGCACACTCAAAAGCTCTATGACCCCAACCGTCGCACTCAAAGAATATCTCACTTTCTTTCTTAGGAGGATCTTTAAAATCTTTTTCATTTTTCTTTTCAAACTTATTTTTCTCAAACGTCTTTTTATCTTTAAAATTACCATTTTTCTTGAATTTGAGAATTCTCTTGAAATTTTTAGCAAATAGGGCCAAATCATCTAAGTCAAAATCACACTCAGAATCATACGTATTTGTCTCTCTTTTTCTAGATGACTCTCCCCTCTTTCTTGCCGACCCCTCACTCTTTCTCTCCTGGGCATTAAGTGCAATTAACTTATCTTTAGACTTGACAGATTTAGGAAACATATCAATTTCATATGTTTGAAAGTCTCCTACAAGTTCCTCCAATTTTAGCGTATTTAAATTGCCCATAGAATTTAGAACAATGACTTTTGGGATAAAACGCTTAGGAAGTGATCTAAGAATATTTTTAACAACTATAGCATTAGGAATGTGTTCACCAAGATTAAAGCTAGTGTTAACAATATCAGACAGTCTAGCATAAAATTCATCAAAACATTCAGATTCAAGCATTGTGATTGTTTCAAGTTGAGTTGTTAAATTTTGTAGTTTAGACTATTTCACAGCATTAGTTCCTTCATGGGTGAGTTGCAAAACAGAAATACTCTCGGGTGTCGGTTCTGATATCGTCGGCTGGAACTATCCCTTTCCAGTAGGGCAACAATGAAGAAGAGAACGACTTCCTCACAAATTACTCCAGATGAGTTAATGATCCTCTTGAATGTTTAAAGATTCACACACATATATGGGAATGGTTTTGTGAATAAAAAAGGTTTAGAAAACCTTAAAAGATGAAGTCTTATTCTGGACTGTTTTCGCAGAATTTTGAGATTGCGGAAAGACTTAAAAATTATGTTGAAGGTGAATAGGTATTTATACGAAAATTGAGGCGGTGGCTCGTTCAAACGAGATAGACATGTCGCTAAAAAATGAAGGATATATTTCGTTCGAATGAGATCGCGCGACTTGCCTATCTCGCGCGAACGACATTCTAAGTCGTTTGAGCAAGCTCGTCGTTCAAGGCACTTCGAATCTATACTTAGTAAAAATTCTTCTTTTGATAAAAAATTAATCTAGACTTCAAAAATAATTTCAAAAAAATTCCCAAATATTTAGGCAAATATTAAAGCTCCAATAAACCATTTTACCGATAAAGCGTAGTGGATTAGTGGGAATGAGCTGTGTAGCACATCGTATGTAGCATGATGCACGTGAAGATACTGGATGCATTGAATTCAGATAAAGGTCATCAAGAATGATCGTGTTGACGTGCCGAATGTAGCGGTATCATATATACAAACTGTGATCTAGGAGAAAACAGAAAATTCCAAGATTCTACCCCGGACATTAATAAAATTATGTCCTTACAAAAATTTAAAAATCAGTTTCACGTAAAATAATTATTTGAAATTCTCCCAAAAATCCCAAAAAAAAAATTTCAAAATTTCAACTAAATCTCAAACATCCAATTTAACTAATTATTTTAATTAATTAATCTTTTTAAAATTACAGGTGTTATAATCATCATTTAGAATAAAGGGTGTGGTAGGTCACCTGAATCTCATGATGAAATTGAACATATTCATATCATTATTTACAATATTGAAGATATTTGAAGAATATTTTGACTATATCAAGCATTAAAGACATATGTATCTTTTGTTGTCTTTAAGGTTTATAGTGAAGGTTCACACACTTATGTTTTTCCAAAGCTAGATTGTGAGGAAACATTTGTACTAAAAGTACGAGGAACTATTTTAAGGCTTTGGATCAAAATCATGATCCATAGATGTAGATACCCCAATCTCATATCCTCGTTACTCTAAAAAGGTTCCCATTGATATTCTCTCTCATCGTGGCCTTTATTCCACTAGAACCAAAAAGGAAAACCTCTAGAAAAATCTTTGAGACTTAACGATCGACAGTGCACGAGGCAGTTTGGTATTTTTATCCTTTTAGGGTTCTCCTATAAAAGGAAAACATTGCCTCATTTTCCAGACCTCTCAAAACTCATGCAATAACCCTACACAATTTAAAAACCCTAGATCTAACATCATTCTGATCCCAATTCCTCACTAATATTTTCCATAATTACCATATTTTCATCAAAATACTCCATACATCATCATTCCCATTACATATTCAAGAACTTTTGGACGTAAAACATTGAAGAAATTTTATAAATTCTCCAATTTAAGGTTTAAAAGTATTTCTCAGCTCACTTTACATACTTAGTTTATTATTTACTGTATTTTCTTCCATATTAACATGATGTAGATTTTGCTTATCCCTTTTAGAATTATTTTTGTACAAACAAACAAGTCCTAAGAATTACATTTTTATTTTTAGATCTATCTTCATCAAGTATTTTCATTAGCTATAAACACTAAAAATAGGGTTTATATTCATTAATAAAAGGCATTTGGGTAACTTTAAGGGTTTCATACCCCTTTTTAAATAAATCAACCCATAATTTCTTCTAAATTATCAAAAATAATGTAAATCCACCCTTTCTTTCCCGTCTCATTCCCATTTTCATAATTTCCTTCTTGTTTACTAATGTTGCATTACTAATCTTATCATATTTGTTAGACTTACATATTCATCTCACTTGATGCATTTTTTATATCTCTTTGATTATCACTTGTTCGTATTAGTCTTTTTATATGCCTATCATGTTCTATGTTTTGTAGTATACCTTATTCATTTATTAATCTCGTATGTACAGCCATATTCAATAATGATGATTTTGTGGTAAATCTAGATTTATTCCTCACATATTCACATTTTGTGCACATCCACACATTTGTCCTCACCCATTTAGTTTCGCACACTTATTCACACTTACACAAGTTTCACACACTTTTTTACACTTATCACACTCCACACACACACCCAAACATATATATATATATATATATATATATATATATATATATATATATCATGTTCTGTAAATTTAGAAAAATATTCCCAGCTCATAAACATATGCACATAAAGGCCTAATAAAAAGTATGTTTATCGCCAAATAGAGACCGAATGGGTAGAGAGGGTACCTAATCCCTTTCCTTTCCCTAACTTAGTCCTCAATCCCATTTCTCTCTCATTTCACATAAATCATTCTCCTTATAGCTTTAATTTGGAGTTATTTATTTTCTTTTGTGGCGACTCCGAGTTTTACATTTTTACACAAATCACTAGCCCATGCCAATTGGACATCCCGCTTTCTTCTTGTCCTTCGAGGATGAGAGTTCCTTTTCTATTTAGTACATGTGCACGCATCTCCCTCACTCTCCGAGAGGGGGAACAGTGATTTTTTTCTCATTCTCTCTTTGTCGGGTTGGGCTGTCCCCACACTACACTAAATGGTCATTTTTCTCTCAGTTTTTCAATGGGGATAATTATTGGGTTATCACGGTCCATGCCATGTCAATTTTTGTAAGGGCCATGTTAAGGTCATGGACCATGAAAAATATTGCAAATTTTTTTTCTAAACTGTGTTGTTTTGGCTCCTATTTAAACCAAACTTTTACCCCCTTTTCATTTTATATGTACTGCAAATGAACTAGGGCAAAAAGTGGCACTTTCTTTACCCTCTCTATCCAAGGTAAGAGTACCCCATATATATATTGATGATGCTAAGATTTAGCACCACCAGATAAGTGGTGGAGAGCTCAAATAGTTATAACAATGGAAGCAATAGAGTTATATATATGTGTATAAGTGTATAGAAGGGGATGAGAATAAGAGGAACGAAGACAGTTATGTATAGTGGTTCAGCCAATCAGGCCTACATCCATTGTGAGTGTGTGATCTACTAAATACAAGAAGAGTTTTAGCTAGGGTTACAATTATTGATCCTTTTACAAGGTTGAATATGACCAATATATATAGGGCATGGGGGGAGTAGTGTACCCCCAAAGCATGTTTAGTGCATGTGAATGATGATCTAGCCAATCCCCTGCTGACACCTTGATGTGCCACTTGCAATTAATGATGACATAATATTCCCACACTTGAGGGGATGATATTGTTATAATCGTATAGTCCACGTGCTATATGAGTCCCACACGTACTGTTCCATGTGTCTCCCAAATCACGTGCTGTGATGATGTTACCCTCGACCTAAGATGCCAGGCTGAGGCTAAAGTGGATGCTAGCATTGGGTCCTACTGGATGTGGGCCTCGTACTGTCGTCCCCTCATAGGTTCGTTCGACCCATGATGAAGGGTCATCCCCTTATAGGGTCATCTGGACCATGATGAGTGGTCGGTCCCTTGTAGGATCGTCTGGTCCCTAATGAGGGCTCGGCCCCTTATAGGGTCATCTGGTCCCTGATGATTGGTTGGCCTCTTGTGGGGTTGTCTGATCCATGATGAGTGGTCGTCCCCTTGTAGGGTCGTCTTGTCCATGATGAGGGGGTCGGCCCCTTATAGAGTCATCTCGCCCTGATAAAACCCCCTGTGTAGTTGTTGTTGAATCCTCGTCCTAGGAGAGGATACCCTCGGCCTAGTTGAGGGTGTATTTTGGTATATCAATCACCCCTAGCCCTTAGCCATCGATGTTGTTGAGATGGCTGTAGGGTAATGTTTTCCTTGAATCCCGTGTGGTCACCTTGATGAATGACATTTTTCCAAGTCGATTTTCATCTTGCAGGTATCCATCATCGTTTAGGTTTCCCAGGTGTGGCGGCTGCACACTATGCTTGGGGCTTGGTTCCCTAATGATGAATCTCCTTGGGGGTTGTGCACCGCCTTGATTTATGGGCCCACCAATAACAAAGTATTTAAATTGTTTTTAAACAATGATTTATTTTTCTTCTTCACGCTTAAGTTGTCTCTCTCTAACTTCTTAGCAGCTCCAACCACCGTTTCTGCCATTCTCCAGCTTTCTTCTTTTGTTCCAATCTTGGCTGAGTCTCACTCTTCTTCTCAGGTAACCTTTCTGCCCTAATTCCTTCTTTATCTTCCATTTTCATTTTCTTTCTTGCTTTGGGTTTCTTTTCCAGTTTTTCTTGGTTATTTATATTTTTCAAGCATAGAATCCCACCTTGCTTTGGTGGCTATAGGGCTGATCATTAAATTTTAGGCTCTTTAGGGTTCCTTCCCCCACCTTTCAGTGGTGGTTTAACTTTTCTTTATGGTGTTTGTTGCATTTTCTTGCGTTCTTCAGTGTTCTTCTCCGATTAACTATGTTCCTTTTATTCTTGAGTGTTCATCCATAAAACCCTTTATTTCCTTAGGTTTGATCCAAAATTCAACTTGGTCAAATACTAAACCTAGTTGTAGTTAGTTTGAACAAATTTCTCAATTGTAGGATCTTTCCCTTAATGCTCAAAAGACTTTATGATTGATTCGAAGAATTTCTAACTTTGAGGGAGAAATTCTTCGCTGAGATCAGGCGTTTAGAGGTTGAGTACGAGCGAAGACTAGGGGCCAACCCTAATTGGGTACGATTCATCTTTCCCATTCTTTTAGCCACAGTAATACCATCTGAGTCTTGTGGGTCTTTCTGTCATCCGACCGAGGATCAAACACACAAAGGAGAAATGAACGAGAGAGCATCGTTCTAATGGGTGTTGGGCCCTCTGGGAGAGGAGAAAGATCAATGCCTAGCCCAAACTGACAGGCTGAGGGGACAGTTCATTATGAGGCTATCCCTATGACAGATCTATCCCCTGTTGCTTTCTAGATGGTCTTTCCAGGTGCCCCGTCGATAGGCAATGAGGTCGAGAGATCTGAGGATGAGAGGGCTGAGGACGATAATGAGAATTCGGATGATGATCAAGTTGACACCTCTAGTGCCTCATCTTACGTCTCATCTGTAAGGGATCGTGACCTCTTACTATGGAGGAAAATATTTGGTGTACATCCCAATATAACTATGACGGTCCCCAATGCAGTTGAGAGGGTCTTTCAGGGGAATGAGGGTGAAGTTGCTATTTATGAGCAGATGCTCAAGTAGGTGTTAGGTTCCCTCTGCACTTTGTAATAGTTGACATACTCTGCCCTTGGGGTTTCTCCTTTTCAACTTCCTCCCAACTCATGGAGGACTATCCTCGGTTATGTATCCCTTTGGAAGAATACTTTCACTAATGAGCCCTTGTCCGATTTATTCATAGCCTGCTACAATATCACTTCCTCGTCCAAGAAGCCTGGGTATTTTCATCTGGGGGGAGGAAGTCCGATAGAAAACTTCTTCATGTGGCACAAACTTCCAACCATGATTGGAAGAAAAGGTTTTTATTCATCTTTGGGGATTGGGAATTCCCAGTCGGGGTAGATCCTTTGAAAGACAGTCCGAGGGTTCCAAGGTCATGATCAAACCCTTTAATGAAAGCACGGTCAGACCCCGAACTTAGTTTGGATGATAGGGATGTTATTGAATATTTGAGGGAACAAGGGAAAGAGGGTGGACTTGCCAAATTTGAAGACTTGATGACCCCTCATTTCCTCAAAGAAGATGGTCTGAGGGACAACCCCCTGATAGAATTGTGTGAGTTGATATTTGCTCCATTTTATTTTTCTCAAGTGCTCATTGCTATTGTTTATTTCTGATCAACTTTGGGATATGACTTCCCCCAGCTTAATGTCTGTCCTGGGAAAGAAGAAAGTTAAAGAGCCTCAGCAGTCTTCGAGAAAGATAAAGGCCATGGGGCCGATACAGGTGGAGTCGACTACCGACAGTCGCAAAAGGAAGGAGCCTGGAGTTCCTGATGGTCTTCGACCCGACTCAAGGATGACGGTGAGGTTGGAGGTCCCTTAGACACATACTGAGGGTACTAGCTCCTCCTCTAGCATGGGTGCCTTCTGGTCTCAAAATATGACCTTTTTAAAGGTTGAACCCTCCTCCCTTATAGACAACTTGAGGGCAGTCAAGGCCTCAATGTTTTCTGCTCCCTCGGACGCAGATTATGACTTCTTATCAAAGATGCCCCCGACAAAGGTTTATGACTACGGTCTTCACACTCTCACTCAGGTATTTATTTTAACTTCATTTTTTGACTCACCAACAATTAATAAACTGTTCCCTCGGCCCCTTACTATGTGCGTCTTTGTGTAGTCTGTATGTTCCTTCACATCTGCCACCAAATGGATGGATGTAAACCAGCAGAAGTTCATTGAGGTTGAGAGAGCTATTCAGAATGAGGCCAAGTTGAAGACCAAGATGGAGACTACGAGGGCTGAGTTGGAGAGTGCAAGGAATGATCATGCAAGGTTCTTAGATGAGCTAGTAAAGGAGCATGAGGCCGACCTGAGGGTAAACGATAGCCTCATCCAGGATAAGGAAGAGTCCTTGAATAATCAGGGGGTCCAATTCAAGGCTGAACTTGCTAAGGTAGTGAGGGAGGCCGAGGTCAATGTTGTGGAGGCTTACAATCTCTTCGATGAATTCCAAGGCTTCGGACTCAAGTACCTGGAGAGAGGGATTAAGATGGCCTTATGGTGGGTTATCTTAAAATTTGCTGATGTCGTGTCATCTATCCGTCCCTCTCTTGAAGCGGTGGCGATGGAAGACCCCCTTATAGCTCAGGCTCTAGCCCATGTACAGTCTCAAGTGCACGTCGAAGGTACCGAAACATCTGAGGATCATCCTAGTTTGGTCATCGAAGAGACTCCTCTGGTTGATTTTCAAGCCCTGCCTTCTAATATTGCTCAATAGGGTGGCTGCCTATGCCCCATACCTTTTATTTATAAAGTTTTTGTATTGAATTTTCTTTCGGACAAATATTTGTAGCACTTATTTAATAATGGAATCGTTATCTTCCTATCTTCTATGTTTTCCTCTTGTATGATTTGTCTTGGCTATGATATCTGTGTTAACCATCTTCCAAGTCCCCGTTGTCTTTCTTGAGAGTGAATGGAGGATCGTCTCTACCATTCACCCTCATCATAGCCGAGGGTGGTTTCCACCAAACTAATGATGCTTTAAATTTCAAGTCCCCCTCGTGTTTCTTAAGAGTGAATGGAGGGTTATCCCTACCATTCACCCTCCTCATAGCCGAGGGTGGTTTCCACCAAACTAATGATAATTTAAATTTCAAGTCCCCCTCGTCTTTCTTGAGATTGAATGGAGGGTCCTCCCTACAATTTACCCTCATCATAGCCGAGGGTGGTTTCCACCAAACTAATGATATTTTAAATTTTAAGTCCCCCCTCGTCTTTCTTGAGATTGAATGGAGGGTCATCCCTACCATTCACCCTCATCATAGTCGAGGGTGGTTTCCACCAAACTAATGATGTTTTAAATTTCAAGTCCTCCCTCGTCTTTCTTGAGAGTGAATGGAGGGTCGTCTCTACCATTAACCCTCATCATAGCCGAGGGTGGTTTTTACCAAACTAATGATGTTTTAAATTTCAAGTCCCCCCCATATTTCTTGAGAGTGAATGGAGGGTCATCCCTTCCATTCACCCTTATTATTGTCGAGGGTGGCTATTACTAAATTAATGATGTTTTAAATTTCAAGTCCCCCTAATCTTTCTTGAGAGTGAACGGAGGGTCGTCCCTACCATTCACCCTCATCATAGCCTAGGGTGGTTTCCACCAAACTAATGATGTTTTAAATTTCAAGTCCCCCTAATTCTTTCTTGAGAGTGAATGGAGGGTCGTTCCTACCATTCACCTTCATCATAGCCGAGGGTGGTTTCCACCAAACTAATGATGTTTTAAATTTCAAGTCCCCCTCGTCTTTCTTGAGAGTGAATGGAGGGTCGTCCCTACCATTAACCCTCATCATAGTCGAGGGTGGTTTTCACGAAACTAATGATGCCTTAAATTTCAAGTCCCCCTCGTCTTTCTTGAGATTGAATGGAGGGTTGCCCCTACCATTAACCCTCATCATAGCCGAGGGTGGTTTCTACCAAACTAATGATGTTTTAAATTTAAAGTCCCCCTCGTATTTCTTGAGAGTGAATGGAGGGTTGTCCCTACCATTCACCCTCATCGTAGCCGAGGGTGGTTTGGCAAGAATTACCCTAACGTATCTGAATTGACAAACACAAGATGAAGAGACAATATAATATTATCATTAACATTCCAAGTGTTCTATTGGATCAAAACATTCATTACAACTCTGGTCCGATAGGACATTACATTATTGATAGTATTTCTTCAAATGATTTGCATTCCAAGGGTTCGAAAAGGGTTCCCCTTCAAGGATCTCTAGTCTGTAGGTTCCAGGGAAAACTTCATCAATGACCCTATATGGGCTATGCCAATTAGGGTGGAGCTTGTTAGGTTTCTTCCATGTCTTTTTGAGGACTAGGTACCCCACAACGATTGGCCTTTACTTCACCCTCTGGTTGTTAAACCTAGCAGTCCTCTGCTGATAAGCTTCTTGCCTTATCTCAGCGTCTTCTCTTCCTTCCTCAATCAAGTCTAGGTCAAGTCTCCTTTCTTCCATATTTCTCTAGGGGTCATACATTTGGACTATGTGAGTGGGAAACCCAATCTCGGTGGGGATGACGACTTCTGAGCCATACGGCAGCATGAACAGGGTTTCCCCGGTAGAAGTCTTTGTCGTCATCCTGTAGGCCCACAGTACAGCGTACAACTCCTCAACCCATCTTCCTTTTTCCTCCTCTAGTTTTTTCTTGATCCCATTTAGGATTGTTATGTTTATAACTTCATTTTTCCCATTAGCCTGAGTTCAGACTAGGGTAGAGAAGAATTTTTTGACACCCACCCTTTCGCAGTATTTTTCCAGGGATGCATTCTTGAATTGAGTCCCTTTATCTGAGATGAGGGTGTTGGGAGACCATATCTACATATAATGTTTTTCCAGATAAATTAGAAGCTCATGAGCTCATGGCCGGAGGTATCTCCTACCATCTGATCAATACCGGGGAGAGGGAAACTATCTTTGGGACAACGTTTATTGAGGTCAGTGATGTCTACGCACATCCTCCATTTCTCATTGGCTTTGGGGACTATGACTGCATTGGATAGCCATTCGGGATAGATGACCTCCCTAATAAACTCATCGTCTTCTAGCTTCTTGAACTCGTCCCTTATGACTTCATATTTTTTCCCAAAATAAATTCTCCTCTTCTGCTTTACCGGCTTTGCACCTTATACCACGTTGAGATTGTGGCACATGATTTTGGGGTTGATCCCTGGCATATCTGCATGACTCCATGCAAAGACATCATGTCTTCTCCTTAGGAGCTTGATGAGGTCTTATTTTATGTCTGTCTTTAGAGCTTTGCATACCTCTTCCGCGACCTCTCCTTTCTTTAGTTTTGTCTCATCCCTGGGGTCTAATGTATCAATATTGTAAGTAGTTTTTTCTTTCTTAATCTCTATCTTTCTTCGGTAGAGTTGAAGTAACATTCTTGTTTCGTATTCTGGTCTACCTGAACATCCCCTACCCCGTAAGGGGTCGAGAATTTTATCATCTGATGAACCGTGGAAGGCACGACCTCAAATTCCTTGAGGGCCACTCGCCCCATTATAATGTTGTAGGCTGAGAAGACTTGTTCATCCATCACAAAAAAAGTTGACTTTCTTGGTAAGCTATCTTAGCCACTTGTCCCCCATTCTAACATCAGCCTCATACACTCCTAGGGGATGAACTTTTTTCCCACTAAAACCAATCAAGGGGTGATGGTATGGGACGAGCCTAGCACGGTTGAGTCCTAAGGTCTTAAAACACGACCAGAACATCACATCTGTAGAACTTCCCCCATCCACCAAGATCCTCAATACCTCACATCCTTATACCCTATTAGTGATGACGAGAGGGTCATCATGTGGGTCTAAGATGCCTTTGAATTCCATTCTTGATAATCCCACTATCAGAGTATCCATATCAACTTTCTTCCTTTTTTTGACTTTATTTTAATGGAGGTTGAATATACATCTTTCGTTAATGCATTGGCTTCAGCTACGCGGGCCTTCCTATCGGCAACCTCTGATCCTCCTCCTTCTAGTCCCCCATAGATCATCCCTACACCGAGTGAGATCATATTAAATCTTTTTATAGGGCCGTGGTCATCTCTTGGTGCGAGTTCAGGGTCGTCCTCATCATTTGAAGGGTTATCCCTTATATTTGGAGGATCTTCTCTGCATGTATCACCTCTCTTCTTCCTGGGGTCATCCCCTCAGCCCCTCTTGAAGGAACTTTTGTCAAGGTATTTCCTTAACTTCCCTTCTTTTAACATTTTTTCAATTTTATCTTTCAGAGAAAAATACTTATTAGTCACGTGGCCATGGCTTGGTGAAATTTACACCACAGGTTTTTTTTCCTCTTATAAGGGGCTACCCTTAACTTCTCGAGCCATTTCAAGAATCGATCACTTTTTATCTCATTCAGAATGTGTTCGTAGCTGATCATCAGAGGGGTATAATCAGCAAATTTATCATTTGTTAGCCTCTTCTTCACCTCCTTATTCTTTTTTTGGTACTTACCCCCACTAGTGCCTCATTTCTCATCTTTGTATTTTACGACCATCGCCTCTTCGACGTTCATCACCTTTCTTGCTATTGCCAGCAATTTAGCCATCGTCTTAGGGGGGTTTTGGCAACTTTACATAATAACTTCCCCTTATTGAGTCCCCCAATGAGGGTTGTCATGGCTATACTCTCTTCGTAATCCTCGACCTCTAACTTTTCTTTATTAAATCTGGCTATGTAGTCTCTTAGGCTCTCATCTGTTGCGATAGGTTTGAGTCATCCCGTCCGAGGGTTTGGTCCTTATGGGTTCGGCCATCTGCTACCTCCCTTTTGGACCTCGCAATACTTCTCAATCTCGACAATTTGACCCGTAGGTCATTTACTAGACCCAGCCTCTCAAAGGCCGACCCCCTGCTCATATAATCGAAAGCAGAGCCCCTCGAGCGATAATCGGGATTTTGCTTTCCACACTTCCCTCTACTTTCCTCGATAGGTCGCACAGTATTGTTGGAGACCTCATACGGCTCCCAGCATTCTATCGGAGCCTCCTTCACCTCCACATCATCATATCGGTCTTCTGGGTAGGGGTTTCCTGGCCTCCCCAGACGTAGACTCTAGGGGTCAGTAACATCCCTCCACCGCTGTGGAGGTGGAAAGTCTTTGCGTGGTGCCTAGGGTAGTCCCCTGGACTAATGCTTCCCTGGAGATGATGCCAAAGTAATCATCTCCGGTGATACTCCTGGTGATCTTAGTATGTTTTTGCTAAGAGCTGTAAATCGCTCCTGCATAATCCACTGGCTTGCTGCTAAAGACTTCAGGCGGTAGCCACATCATCCATCTCAGATTGAGGTGGTGCATGAGCAGAACTAGGTCCTACTCCACTATTCGGTGGAGGAGGTGGTGGTGGAATATCTGGTGCCATATATTTGATCTGTGAAGAGATGAATGATCCAAAGACTGATGAACTTGAGAACCTTAATGGACCTCTTTCAATAGTGAAATATCTCCAGACGAAAGGTGAGAACTGGTTCACCACCAGAGTTTCCGTTTAGGTTAAGCTGTATAAAGGAAGAGATATCTTCTCGTTCCTATAAACGATGCAAAACTAATGATGCTAAGTTTTAGCACCACCAGATAAGAGGTGGAGAGCTCAAACAGTGATAACAATGGCGGCAATAGAGTTATATATATGTGTATAAGTGTATATAAGGGGATGAGAATAAGAGGAATGAAGACAGTTATGTATAGTGGTTCAGCCAATCAGGCCTACATCCACTGTGAGTGCGTGATCTACTAAATATGGGAACTAACTAACTTGGATACAATGCTCATAAGCTCACTCTCTCTCTCTCTACTGTGTGTACAAGCAGAGTTTTATCTAGGGTTACAATTATCGATCCTTTTACAAGTTTTAAGATGACCAGTATATATAGGGCTTGGGGGGAGTAGTGTACCCCCCAAGCATGCATGGTGCATGTGAATGATGATTTAGCCAATCCCCTACTGACACCTGGATGTGCCACTTTCATTTAAGGATGACATAATATTCCCTCACGTAAGGGGATGATATTATTATAACGGTCTAGTCCATGTGTTATATGAGTCCCACGTGCACTATTCCACGCATCTCCCAAATCATGCGTTGTGATGATGTCTCCCTCGGCCCAGGATGCCAGGCCAAGGCTAAAGTGGATGCTGGCATTGGGTCCTATAGGATACGGGCCTCATACTCTTCTCGTCATAGGGTCATCGAGCCCATGATGAAGGGTCATCCCCTTATAGGGTCATCTGGCTCGTGCTGAGTGGTCGACCCCTTGTAGTGTCATCTGGTCGATGATGAGGGCTCGGCCCCTTATAGGGTCGTTTGGTCCTTGATGATTGGTCGTCCCCTTGTGGGGTCTTCTATTCCATGATGAGTGGTCGTCCCCTTGTAGGGTCGTCCGGTCCATGATGAGGGGGTCGGCCCCTTATAGGGTCTGGCCCTGATAAAAACCCATGTGCAGTAGTTGTTGAATCCTCATCCTGGGTGAGGATACCCTCGGCCTAGTCGTGGGTGTATATATATATATATATATATATATATAGTTCTAATATTTATGAGATATTTAGTTTAAGTATTTTGAATTAGGGTTTATATTAATGCTTAACATTTAATTCCTCGTAATTAATGCTTGAATTATGGTTTATGTTAATTAGGGTTTACATTTTGGGATTACATGAGTTTGATTGTTAATGTTTGAATTGAAATTTTGAATTAGGGTTATAATACTTGACATTTAATCCCTCGTAATGAAAAAAGTCAACATGATTGGATAAGTGCCAACACTAATTCGCTAAAACTCATATTTTACCCAAAATACGACACTAAATTTTTAGCTGATTCATTCAACTTTATGAAAACTACAAATAAAACATATGTCAAATATGTTCTTGTTGGGTTGTTAGTGGGTTACGATTGTTGGTTTGTTATCTGATTGCGTTTTTGGGTTGCGTTTATTGGGTTGTTTTTATGTTTGACATAATTAATAATTTAACTATCCCATTTGTTTAGGCGTGGTAGTTAACGATTTGTACAAGTTGTGATAGTGTATCCTTTATACAAAGAGGAGATTGGTGAGATAAATAGGTTGGGTATGAGTACCGTATAAGTGTTAACGAGTTTATGAAATTCATAAAAAGGTGTCTCAATAGTGAAGAGTTCCCTTGTCCTTGCACACTTTGTAGAAATGTTAAACTTTTTGAGTGGAAAATAGTTGAATTAAATTTTCTTAATTGGTTCATGCCCGACGATTATCGGGATTGGTTTTTTCATGTGGATATACATTATCCCTATGTCTCCAAAAAACCTCCTGAACAACCTTCAAGTAGAGGAGGATAGCATAGATAATAATATTTTAGATGACTTAATTGGATGATGTTTACGGAGTTCATGTTTTATAAGGCAATGGGGATTAAGATATTCCATGTGATAGGGAATATAATGAAACTTGTGGAATAACATTACTTAAATTCGGAAGTGGGTGAAGGATTGATATCGAAAATAGAGCAATTGGTGATTATAGACCATGATAAGGTGTTGTCAAGGCTTTGTCATGGTTCAAGACCGTGGAAAGGCCCTTAACATCCCATTTTGTAACGTTACCCTAGAGAACAAAGTGACCTTGATAAGGGAGATTTGTCTTGGGCCACGACCATGATAAGTTTTTTTAACACCCCAAAACTTTTCACAGTCATTGACAATGATAATTATCTTTTGTCACGGTATATAGCCCTGAGAAAATTACAATTTTGGTGTAGTGACAGTGGCGAATCCGCTGGGAATGTAGAGCACTTGACTCTGCTTTATGTGAGTTTTTTGTATTTATTTCTCTTATTATGTGATTCTTATATATATATATATATATATATATATATATCAATCCCTTATTTATGTATGGATTCCCTTTATCATATGCTCATCCTTGTATATTATTCACACGCTTTCTATATACATACATGTTTATATACATGTTGAAATATCTCAAGCCTTACTTCAACAAAGTTAAACTTTATCAACTATAATCTAATTTTCTTTATTAGGAGTTTCTTAATACTAAATAGGGATTTGGACCGAATTAAAACAAAGTTTGTGTCCTAATATCTTATGTTAATTTTATTTCAAAATTCTTGTTTAAGTTTCCAAGATTTAGAAAAAAATTATTCTGTTTTTTAAGGAAAAAAAGAAGTCAATTAACTTACTAGTCAATAAACAACCACAACATAAGATTTGTACATGGTAAAACCCCAAAGTAAGGGAAACACACGCGGTCTCTTTCTGAAGAGACAAAAATATAAGAACACTATATTAAATGATTATTGTAGATTACATCAAATAAAAATATCTAAAAGATAAAAAAGAACAAAATAACAAAATGGGATAGACCCTAGAAAATCCTCTGATGTAGACTCTCCTATTGCAAAAAGTTTCATTGGTTCAACTGGACATTATAGGTCCAAATGTTAACTAAGGGTATATTGTCATGAAATGGGGTGTGTCATGATTATGTGTAAAGTGAGTTCATCTAGTACAAATATACTCAAACATACACACACACACATACACACACTAAGTATTACAGACTATACCTAATCAAATTACAAATGTTATAAGATATGAAAAAAATATTTACATGCAGAATTAATTGAAGTTCAAATCGAAATCCGAGTTTTATGAAAATGAAAGATATGTACAAAATGTTTCAGATTTGAGTTCTAAAATACCAGATCTAATAGCATTTAAAACCTTATCAGAGAAAACATGTATTAAGGCTCAGAACTATAATAAACTCCTATATATTCAAGAGAATAATAGATCTAGAAAATATAAACAATAAATATCAAATCTATTAATACTAACTATAAATCTAAACTTGTAATTAACCCACCTTTATATTCTCATTTATACTTTATTTTTAAAATTGTGTGTTACTTATTATGTTCTAAATGTTATATTATAACAAATGTAATATTCTGGGTTGTTGATATGATAAAACCCATTTTGAAATATGATGAATTAAGTGTAAATTGGGTTAAGTTGAAGTTTTATGACATATCCAAAGTTAAATGATAAGTTTTGGGGCAGAAAATATAATTTTAGTATACTTTAGATATTTACTAAAGAAAGTTTTAGGGAAAGTTGAGGTCTAAATGTGGGATTATATATTTAATGAATGATCTTAGATCAAGTTACCTAAACTAATAATCAGAGATAAATATGTAGTGATAGATAAGGGAAGGAAGTATAAAGAGCCAATGGTTTTTACGCGGATCAGCCTAGGAATGGTGCCTACATCCACGGGTAAATGTCACTATATGTTTAGGGCTGAATACTAGCCTTTTAGTAACAATTTTTAGGCTTAGAAGAAAGTGGTTCTATCCCCCGGGTATGAGAAGTTGTAGTATATTTATAGTAGTTGGAAGTTAAAGAGATGTAATGCCTTTATACATGAGACATTTACATCTTTACATGATAGCATGCAAGTGGATATTTGTTCACATGCACATGCAACATGGATATTTAATATCCCTCTTATGGATGTTCATATTACTGATGGTTCATCTTCCGAGGGGTGGCCGGCTGGAAGGCCGACCATGAGATATCTAAGCCAATCAGGTTAATCTGTCATTTCAGGATCTAGTGGTAATAAAAACAGTTGTCACTATTTTGTTGGTCCGCTTACCCTAATCATTTTAAGCTATAACAAATTCCCCCAATACTTCATACTTGATGGGATAATGAAAGAATGAAGTATTTTTCTTCAGTCTTGCTCGGTACCTTGGGAAGGCATTGGTCATCAGCTGACCTCAATGACTTGCAATCTTTTACTTTGTCATACTAATGCGGTGGTAATTTTGTAAATAGTCTAAAAAAATAACGAACCGCCTAAGGGTACGCTGCTCTTTTGTATGTGTAGGGATATGGGGCATCGTTGATAGATGAAACATTTTGTATATTTAATCATTTCAAACTTCAAAGCTTAAGAGTGTTCACTCCACCTCGAAAAGGTTTGTTCCCTCCCAGTATCTTTTCACCTTGAACTTCAAACTCCCTCTTTCATTGTAGAGATTTTACTATGTTGGTAAGGAAAGAACTTCATTAAGGTGTTTGTTTTCACTGTAAGAAACTCCTCTCTCTCATCTTTCCCTTTTTGAGTTTTTAAGATGGTGTATATTGTTGATGAAAGGTCCTTGGAGGAGTTTAAGGAAGAACGTAGGATCACTGATTGGGCAACAACTGTAGTGGTTACTGTCCCCTGTGATTTATGTGCTTTGATTGAGGTTTATTTTATTTTAACCATTTTTATATCTAAGTTTGGAGTCACTTTCCCACCCAACCATTTATTTCTCAACTTTTATCAATATTTTGATGTGGTCCTTGCTCAATTGGGCCCCAATACGTGGAGAGAAGTAAACGGGGTCAACCGTGTTAATGAGTTGTTTGGAACCCAAATAGAAATAACAGAGTTGATGTATTCATATAGTTAGGGTACCATTGGTGACAACATTTGTTATCTGAAGACGAGATAATCCAACTGAGCGTTGGTGATTAATTTCTTGATTCCAATAAAGATTTTTGGGATTATGGTATAATTATTAAGAATTGGCAGTTCTTCTTGAGGGTGAAGAATATATGGGACCAAATTACCCTCAGAAAGGGAGTGGCATAGGCTGACATTCCTAACATTCGCATATTTTCTACTTTTTCATTTTCACCTCTTTAACTTTCTGATCAATAATTTTGTGTTTGTGCTTGATAGAGAGAAGAAAGAAATAACCACCTGAATCTGAGATAAACTTTGTGGAATTAAAGTTTGTGTAGTCTATTCAGTAGAGGCTAGGAGAATCTCATCATCTCTTGGCATTTGTGATGTTAGATTACCAAAGTATAATCAAATCATATGTTACTCGGCCTATAGAGGACATGCATGTAGCCCCAATCGATTTAGAGGAGTCGACCTACTCCTCTTCAGTCACTGCATCAGAATCTCCCTCCCAAAAAGATGGGAAAACTATTTTTGGAGGAACTTTATCCTTGGATATTAATATTGTGCCCATCTCAATTTCATCCTCTGAGAAATTCGTAAAGAGAAATATCCTTAACTTGCTTGATTTAGCTAAGTCACCTCCTCCATCCGAGAAGAAGAATGTTGGTGAGGGAAGTTTTAGGCACCCTGTGGTAGTGGGTCCTGAAGAGGTCAAGACCCAAAAAACTCAATTTAAAATATTAAATAAAGGACATGCCGATCGTCAAGAGTTATCAATGAAGATACAGGCCAACCAGTCTCCTACTGGTGTTGCTTCTATGGTAGTGAACCCTAGTTTGTCTATAGGCTTGATAAGCTCAAGGGTATTGCTTGTCGATGAGTCTACTTCTACTAATCTTTTAAGGGAAATATTATTGGGAGAGGGGCCAACCATAACTTTAGCCTTAGTAATTATCTCATCCTTTTACTTTATTTGATTGATTTATATTTGAAGCTATGATTTACTGTTGTCTTTACCTTTTGTTTCTATAGTTTTTGGTTAATTATGATTAGATCATGAGGAGAGACGACTAACTAAGGGAGTTTTGCCAGATGTTGAAACCGCTTTTAAAGGATTGAAAGATTCTTTAGACACCTCCAAGAAGGAGCATTTAAAATATCTGGAAAAATGGAAGGGTATAGTGGATAAGGCTAAGAAAGACAAGAAGGATGCTTGAAGACTGCCGAGGATGCTATAAAGAAGGTCGATCCGACCGAGAAGACTACTGTGAATATGGAGGAAAAACACCAGGCCTTAAGGAAAAATTCAAGAAGGAGAAAGAGGATGCTTATACTCATTGTTGGAGTAAGGACTTTGACACTATGGTTGTGCAAGGTGAATTTTTGAAGAAGTCCTCATCCAAAGAAGGATGGGATGTTTATCTTACTAAGGCCGACACAACTATAGACTCTGAATTGTTTCAACAGTTTAGACCGGTACTCCTCCCATTATTGATGAGGAATTGGGTGATGAGTAAGGGATAGATGAGTCTTTTATAGCTCCTAACATGGTAGTGGAAGCAGTTCATCCTGACGAGGAAGTCACTTAGGACAAGGAGAAGGTATAACTACCTTAGGATTATTTTCATGTTTCCTATATTGTAACACAGTTTTTTATTATAATCTGGACTAATTCTTTTTTCATATATTAACCTTTAAAAATTATTAATGAAATTTCACTTTCTTTCCTATACAAGATGTTGATTCTTGTAATTTTTTCTCTTTGACATTTCATACTCATATCATGTTTTTCAATTGAAATCTAGGAGAGCCGCCATGGTAGTTGTCGCGAGTGATTTATATAGAAGGAGTGTTTAAATTTTTAGGGAAGGTCATGAGGATCTCGAATAGGAAGATATGGAAGAGTTTTTCGTCTTATATGCCTCCAATCAAGTCAAAGAGGCATATATGCACTTGCACACACTATTCAATTAAATTGTGGTGACAAATGCCTCATATTATAAAATGATACTTAAAATATAGGAAGATCATAAGGTGTCACTTGCCAGTTTGAATACTGATTATGAGGCAAAATTTTATCGACTCAGTAGTGAAAGGTATTTTGAGAAGAATCTCCAAGACATCTCTTTGACTTATAGTAAAAAGGAATTTGTGACGAAATATGAGTTGAAAGCTGCTCAGGAGGTTTACATCTTATTGGATCAATAACATAACCTGTTGGGGGATGAGTGGGAAGCTTTAAAGAAAAAAACAAGTGTTGATCAGAGTGGGGGGGTTTCTTTTTTGGAGCAAGATAATGATAGGTTAATATAAAAGATTGAGTGATTGAATAAATTCAAATGCGACCAAACATCCAAGAAGGCAGTGGTTGCTCGGCCTTCAGTTAAAGAGGAAAGGGTGAAGAAGACTTTGGCTGACCAGGCTAATTTGATATAGAACTAGTCTTCTAGTATTAAGAAACTAAATGAAGTCGTCTATCTTACCTTTAACTTCCATAAGCAGCCACACACTATTTGGATTATGATGAAGCCTTGACACATATGGGTGATAAACTGGAGCAGGCTCATAGAGAAGGGTACAAATCTCTGACAGTTTTGAAAGTACCAAAGACGATACTCTATGGTATTGGAATGACCCATGCTGTCTACATCATCCCACTCCTCCATTCATGTTGGAAAGTAATTGGATTCCCATAGATGTTATACCCATAAAACTAGTTAGAAAATACCTCGAGGATTATGGCCTTGATGGGGGGATACTTTAGTCTAACCTCTTCACTTAGTGGATAGACCCAGATCTAGTAGAAAAAAAATGGGCTTAGGGATTTGAGATCTACTCTTCTTCGTCCATCTCTAGATGTTCCTCCTGAAGGGATGGACAAAGCCATTGGTAAAATCTAGACTAATGATTTTTTTTTATGTTGGTTTTATGTTGAGCTTGCGTTAATAGCCAAGAACTTGTAATGATTCCATATTTTCTTTCTCTTGAATAAAATATGAACTACTGTTTAATGTTTGTACGTATGGTTGTGGCCAACCAATATCTTAACATTTTGATTATGTGGTCATCCCTTAGCTGACTAATATGCTTGATTGGTTACAAATTTGGACGAAACTAAGTTGTCCAGCCTTAGGTTTCACTAACACACCTATAGTTGTCCAAACAAATCTTGTCATTTTTTATTAAGTACTTGTATTAGTTACCATTGGCGACCAAATGTTGTAGAATTTTTCTTTGATTTGGTTTTGTAAAACTTCTTGTCCTTGAGATTAAAAGTTCGTACATGAAGTTTTAGAAAGTTCTTGTTGCTCTGAATTATTTGTTTGACATTTGTTACATCTCCCATTCCCAAAAAAAACATAAAAAGGAAATCAATTAACGATTAATCAATAATTTCTCATTAATACTGAAGAATGTTGCTACACATTTATCAAAAACTTCAACTCATAGTTACTGGTAATACTTTCCCAAATGGTTGGCATTCTAGGGGTTCTTGAATTATTCTCCTTCCAGTGTTTCTTTGTGATAAGCAACTGGTCGGATGACTGCAGAAATGCGGTAGGGACCATGAAAGTTGTCTTCCAACTTGGTTCCTTTCTAGATCACTTTCTTCATAACATAATCTCCCTATTTTAGGGTGCTCATCTTCATTCTTCTATTATTGTACCTGGAAGTGCATTGTTGGTAGGAAGAACCACAAAATGTTACATTTTCTCTTACTTATTCTACCAAGTCTAGGTTTAGTCTTCTCATGAGATAACTTTTAGGAGAGTTGAAGTTAAGCACTATATGACTTGGTAAGAAAATCTTCGTAAGTACCATAGATTCTATTCCAAATGCCAACATGTAGGGAGTTTCTTTGATATCTGTCCCCCGACGTGGTTATATAAGCCCACATCACACTATGTAATTCGTTGATCCCAATTTCCTTTGGCATCATCTAGCATTTTCTTCAAACCATCAAGGTGTGTTTTATTGGTTATTTCGATTCGGTCATTGCATTGAGGGTGCCCAAGTGCATAAATCAACTTTTGGATTTTAGACTGGATGCAGTCGTCCTCAATTCATGGTTCTCAAATTGTGTCCCATTGTCTGTAATAAAGCCATATGGCATACTATGGTGGGATATGATGTTCTTCAATATGAGCTAGAATACTCTCTCATAGGGCATTTCAACTAGTCGTTTAGCTTCCACCACTTGGTGAATTAGTCTATAGTAACGACTAAATACTTAAACCTTAGTCTTGTCTTTGGAAAGTGGTAGACCAAGTCTATACCCCATATGAAAAAAAAAGGCCATGGAGATGTGATTGATTTCAGCGTATCCCCTGACCTTCCATGTATGGTGTCCAACTTGTGGCACTTGTGGCATCACCTAGAGTATGAGGCACAACCTGCCTTCATGGTTGGACACAAATATCTTTGCATGGATACTCATCTTACCAGTGATCGTCCTATTGAATGAGCTTTTCATGATCTTTCTTGCCTCTGTTTGATCAGGTCTTGCACTTCACAAGGATGAATACATCCAAGTAAAGAGATAGTGAATCCTTTTTTATACTAAACCCCTCATTGTAATACATAGCTAACTACTTTTTATCTCAATTTCCTTACTTCTTTTGGTTATTCGGGCAAGGTTCTGCTTTTAATATACTACTTGATAGGATCCATCTATGAGGGACCGAATTCTACTGCAAGTAGACTGATAATGTTTTTGTTGATGCTTCTATTTTCTAGAATCTCTACAGGAATGGTCCTTCTTAATTCTATCCTAGTCACTGAGGCTAGTTGAGTAATTGCATCTGCTCGGGCATTCTCGATCCTGGTTATTTTGAGCATTTTAATTACCATGATTTGGAGTGGATACTTTGAAATGTATCCAGATATCTCGTCATTAACTGTCTTTTGACTCCATATATCCCAAATATTTTATTAAAGGAGTCATTGAGAGCTATTACCTTCTCGGTACCCAATGAACGGGATAATTCAAAACCTGCGATTGACGTTTCATACTCTGCTTCGTTATTGGATGCTTGGAATTGAAAATAAAGCACATATTTCACATCTATATCATCTGGAGTGTTAATTATCAATCCAACACCACTACTAGTAACACATGAAGATCCATTTATGTACATCTTCCATATAGGCAATTCTCTGTCAAAGTTCCCCTTCACTTATGGATCGTTGCTTAAACACTTTTTGGTTGTGGTCCAAGTACTGATCAGCTACATCTCGCGGAGTGGAGGTTTCAGGTTTGTCTATTTTTGAGCTATCTTCTGGAGAAGTCATTGGGTTTGATATTGGGCTCACTTTTAATGAAGTTTTCTCGGTCGGTTTTTCCTAAGTTAAATCTCTATCAGCGGCCTTTTCATTACAAGTGAATGCAGCTATGAAGTCTTCCACCTCATGACCTTTTAACGTCATGTTGGGTTCATGGTGTATATCATATTCTTTAAGTTCCATAGCCTAAGCCATCAATCTCCCTGAATTTCTGGTTTGTGAATGGTTTGGCATAATGGTAGGTCTGTATAGACCACAATAGTATGTGCTTGGAAAAATGGTTTTATTCTTTACAAAGCTTCAATGAGTGCCAAAGAAAGATTTTTAAGACGTGGGCACCAAATGTTTACTCCTCATAAGGCCCTGCTACTGTGGTAAACTTATTTTTATAACCACTTTCAAGTTGGATGAGTGCAGAGCTAACCACCAACTCAAATATCACCATGTACAAGTGTAATCCTCCCCCCCCCCCCCCCCCCCCCCCCCACACACACATGAGTTGTCGAGAAAGCAATGGTGGAGTTCCCAAATATTTCTTCAGTTCTAAGAAGGCATTCTCACATTCTTAATTACATTCAAAAGTCTTTCTTAGCACCATGAAGAAGTGTAATCATTTATCAGTAGATCGAGACACGAACCTGTTAAGGGCAGTTACTCTTCTAGTTAACTTTTGTGCATCCTTCTTGCATGAAGGAGACTACATTTCATTCAATGATTTAATCTTGTTGGGGTTGGATTCAATTCCTCTTTGATTCACTATGAACCCGAGGAGCATTTCTTCTCATATTCCAAACACACATTTGGTAGGATTGAGCTTCATCTAGTGATTTTCCAGTTGATAAAATGTTTGTCCCAAGTCCATAATATCATTTGGTAGCTTTCTTTCTTTTAGTGAGCTTGTGATCTACGTATACCTCCATATTTTTACTAATTTCTTCTTCAAAAACCTTATCTGCCAACTTTTGTTATGTTCCTCCAGCATTCTTGAGCCCAAAGGGCATAACATTGTAGTTTTAAGTACCTTAATTGGTGATGAATGAAGTTTTATCACTGTCTTCTGGCTTCTTCTTGATTTGATCATAACTAGAATAGGGGTCCATGAAACTAAGCAACTAATATCTGGTTGTGGCATCAACTAGTTTATATATATATATATATATATATATATATATATATATATATATATATATATATATATATATATATATATATATATAGGGACATGCCCCCTACCATTTATTCTTTAGAGGAGAAAAATCCTCTCCCAAGTGGTAATGAGAACTTAGATACAAATAAATATGTAAGGACACAAATTTCCAATTAAGTCCTTTGTAGTTTCGGCTCAATTCCGGACAAAAACGTTTGAGTCATAGGATAGAGTTACTGACCATCCTTTAAAGCCTATGACATACTAAAGTTGAAGACGTAGCGACCAAGTTTAAAGCTTTATCAATATGCCGAGTTTAAAGTGTCTCGTTTCTACGTCATTAACATGGTTCCATTGCTCCTAAGGTATAATGCATTTTAATATATATATATATATATATATATATATATATATATATATATATATAGGAGCTTGGAACATTTTATATTGGGTTTAGTTTACTTAAAACTGTTGTTTATTTTCAGAAATATTTAATTAAAACTTTAAAATAAAGTATATAAAGTTTCTAGGCAAAAACTCATTTTTTCAACATTCTGGAAGTTCGTTCGAATTGTCGTTCGAACGAGTTTGTCAACGAGTTCCCATATAGGCCACTGGAATGTCGTTCGAAGTTTCGTTCAAACGAAAATGATGTTCCAACGATATTTCTAACGAGTTCTCTCTGGAACTTCGTTTGAAGGCTCATTCGAACGAAAATGTCGTTCGAACGAGTTTTGGGGGGAACAGTTTAATTGGCAGTTTTGAGTAGTTTTTCCATGTTTCCCACTACTTTACCCCACTATCTTTTGACAGATCTTAATATGTGCGAGAACCAACTTTTTCCAATTAACTTTTTCACATCTTTCCATCTCCAAGATAGAGTTTGAGAGCTTCAATTTACAGGGAAAAAGTTCATGTTTTGAGTGTCTAATTTTTCAAGAAAAAATCATTTAACACTCTAGTTTTCACTCAAAGTTTGTTTATCCAAGTTACTCTATATATATCATTACTTGGAGTTTGGCACCGATTTTATATCTACCGTTTGAAGAGAAGTTTGGGTTTGCTTCTAAATCTCACAAAGAACAAGATTGTTTGCGTTGTCATACCCACTTGGAGAAAGGCTCCTAGTTTGGGTGACGGTGACCATATAAAGTCCAATCGATGGATTCTGAGACCGCAGTGGAGCTCCGTGGTTATTAGCTAGGCGGAGGTGTATACAAGAAGAAGCTTCGAGGCTTGAGAGGGATCGAGTCGAGTGTTGTAAGTCTTACTCTCTTGTATTTGTAAAACCATACTTAGTGGATTTGAGTCTAGGGCCTTCCGAGTTTTTTTCCCGTTGTGGGTTTTTCCTTTTACATCGCGGCGTAGTGATTCATTGTTTATTTTATCTTTCGAAATACTCATCTAGAATGCATGATTAGGTAAAAAGATAAAATTGGTTTAAATCACTACTTGTTTAATTTGGTGCTAAATTAAATTTAGGAAATGTTTATGTTAATTTAATTCAAGTCATTTAATTTAATTTGATAAAATTTGGTTCGGCCTAATTTGGAAATATTTTAAATATGACTTAGAAAAATTTCTAGGACTTGGGTTAATTAATTGTGTTTAAGTGAAATCAAATTAACATGTTTGTGTTCCATCATATTTCACTTGGTTGTAATTTTAATTTGAAGTAAATTAAAATTTACTATTTTTGTGAACCATCTTATGCTTCCGCATCTCATAAAAGGACATTACTTTTTGAAGTATAAGAATTTTAAAATTGGGGGCCTTCGCCTTTACAAATTGGTATCAGAGCATTGAATTAGAAAAGAAAACGCTTTCAAATTGGTATTTGAGCGGGATCGCTAAATTATTGCGTTTAAGATCCTTTAAATATTTTTGCTAAAATGAAATTTTCCCCGTTTTCAAAATTTCCTATTTTCGATGGTTCTAATTACGTGAACCGGAAAGCGCATATGAAATCGGTACTTAAATCTATCGACAAGAGGGTTTGGTTATCTGTCGTTAACGGGTGGCCTCCACCAACTCATTTAGTAGATAATGAACGTGTTCACAAACCGATCGATAGATGGAGTGAGAATGAGTTCAAACTTTCAAATTTTAATTCCCGAGGTTTAAACGCCTTGTTTAGCGCTATTACACCGGATGAATTCTGTCATATTATGACGTGTGAAATCGCTAAAGAAGCATGGGATATTTTACAACTCACTTATGAAGGTACAAGTGTCGTTAAAGCTTCGAAACTCCAAAACCTCACCACTCAATTTGAAACCATCAAAATGAGCGATAAAGAAACTTTTGATGAATTTTATGCTAGACTTTCTGATATTATTAATTCATCTTTTAACTTGGGAGAGAAAATACCCGAAAATCGAGTAGTAAAGAAATTTTAAGTTCCCTACTCGATAGATTTATTCCTAAGGTGACCGTGTTAAATTCTTTACCCACTTTAGCCTCTACGAAATGAGAAGATCTCGTAGGTAATTTACAAACCTATGAACTAGACATGTTTCCCTCTAAAACTAAAAATAAAATAGATAAGGGCGTTTCTTTGAAAGCCCTAAAGGAGGAAAAATAAGTAGTAGAGAGTGAAAGTGATAGTGACTCATAAAATGTGGCTATGTTTTCTAAAAAGTTTCAAAAATTTCTTATATTGATTAAAGATAAATTTAAAAATGATTTTAAGAAATTTGAAAAATCTATGCATGACAAAGCCGAGAAGATTCCTAAAACTATTAATGAAAATTTAAATAGGGACGAGTCAAATAAGTGTTATGGTTGTGAAGGGTATGACCATACGGCAAAATAGTGTCCCACCAAACTAAGGAGAGAGGGTAAGCAACCAATCTCTTTTAATTCAACCCTTAGTGATAGTGACAATGAAGAGGGACCCGATTCCTCCTATAAGCCCAACATTTTGGATTTTATGGCTAGTCATGTGAGTGATAGTGAACACTCTTCTATTGATAAAATTTTAACACATGACACTTCCAAGGTCATAGTTTATGATTCCCTTGTTTTTTATGGTAGTGAGAGTGGAGAAGAAAGAGAGAGTGAAAGTGAAAATGAGGTTGATGTGAGTGAACTTCAAAATACTTTTTAAGAACTATATTAAGAATCTATTAAGTTAAAAAGAGAAAATTTGAAGTTAGAAGCGAGTTTAAGAGAGCATGTCAAAGTCTTTGATGATAGTGTGTTAGTTGAAGACCTTAGGACACGTGAGAGAGCTCTTCGTGAGAAGATTGAATATTTAGAAGGTGAGAGAGATGGCCTTAAGGGTTTAATGGAATCCTTAAAAAAGGAACTTCTCGCATTTGAAGAGCGCAATATTTTATTAGAGTCTAACATTTCAGAATTACAAAATAAATTAAAAGACTCTAGTAAAGTCAAATTTGATTTGGAGTGTAGGTTCGAAAAACTTGATAAAATCTTAGGCACGGTCCAAATAAAAAATGACACTTGTGGTTTAGGCTTCGATAATTGTAATGAATCTACTCATAAAGCAAAATACCATGTTTTAGGAGAATCACCTAGGAAATCCTTTAGAGATCAATCCTTAGGTACAAATTTTTGACGTGTTTTTACTTGTGCACATTGTGGTCGAAAAGGTCATCTTAGGAAATTTTGTTTTGATCTTCAACAAGGTCCTAGAAAATCCCAACGTAAGGCAACCAAGGTAGCCAAGATTCCTACGCCCCGAGATTTTCATTCGTCATTAGTTTAGGTTAGGAGATCCAACTTGGTAGCTTTACAAGATAGGGTATTTGATTCTCATTTACTTTCACATGCTTCCTCCCTCGCAAAATCTAAAGGTTGAATGTGTTAATTTTATTTGCATACTTTAGCATTTATGTCTCTTGCTATATCATCATGCTAATTGTATGATTGTTTAGTCATTTTCTAGTCATTACTTTATTTCATATCTCATGCTAGAAACCATGACTTGTTTATCTTTTCTATTTTATTCTTTCAATTTAGTTTGCATTAAATGAAAAATATAAAAAGATTTTTGTTTATCGTTTGGGTTTTTATCTCTTGGTAATTTAAGCTTAATGAAAAATTCAAATGATTTTTGTTTGTCTTTTGAGTGTATATTTTTATTTTTGGTTAAAAATTGTCAAAAACACAAAAAGATTTTTATTTTGTGTGTATTTTAGTTTGACACACTTTATGTGGCATATACTTATGTTTGAATCCCATCTTTTATGCTCCCATGTGGCTAGAACTTTTGGTTTAGATTTTCAATCCTCATTATGTACTTTACCATGCTTACATGGAGTAGTTGGATTTTGTGTTGATATAATGGATTCTATTTTTTATATGCCTCTTTTCACACATGCATGAGCGCTTTTGAATTTCAACTTCATATGTATATTTGAGCTTTGTGAGGTGTTCTCCTATCAATCTTGTCATCTATATATTTGTGACGTAGGAGGACTACTTCATGTCAAAATCTATTGCACGTGACATTTGTGAGAAATAAAAAATGATAAATATAAATGTGCACGGGGAAGGGCTCCAAAAGGATTTATTATCCTTTGTGAATAGTAAGCCACCGCTTGTTTGGACCTAAAAGAAATACGTGGTCCAAGGCCTAAAAGAAAATATGGCATTAAAAAAAATAATTGCCAAGGCCTATGTTTAGTTGATTTATTCATTCAAAAGAATAATATATATGCTTATTGAGGGAGTTTGGATGATATATCAACGGTTTGCACAATGTTCGTTCATCCTAGTTGAGCTTTTATTGTCATGAATCTATTGGTTTGTAGAATCATCAACATGCTAGGCTTGTATGCATTGTGTACATTTGTTCATTGAGTTCAATTTATATTGTCACATGAGGTTATATTCAAATGTGATGAAGTTCGCAATCAATTGAGAACTCTGTGAACATGTTTTAAGTGATTGGGTCTAAATTTAATTGTTATTAGTTCACACCCCAACACTTCCGTTTCCATAATACACATTTTTGCCATACAAGTGTGAAAAGCTTATATTATTTTGTGTCATTTGTGTGTTTATATCTATATATATATGCGTGCGCATCTTTGGTATATCTAGAGTATGTATATAAATGATATTTTTGTTTAGTCTTTTCCTTGGTTTCTAGTCCATATATGCTTTAATTCATAATTGATATCCATCTAGTTTCATTCTTTGTTGATATCACATGCTTAATACTTTTGTATCATATTGGTATTTGTTTCTTGCATCTTAGTTGGTATCCATTATTATTTGTTGGCTTAGTTATGATTTTGTTGCCCATGTGCTTTAATGTTCTCATCACTTTATGCGCAATTTCATGTTTTTAGCTTGTTATTCCATTCTATTTATCCCTTGCTTAGTTTATAGGGTGTATATGATTTACTTGGAAATATTTAATTAATGTTTTGATTCTTTAGTCTTTGTCTATTCCTGAACAAAAAGGGGGAGAATGATAGGGGGAGAGATGGTATTTATTCCTATTATAATCGTATCTTAGTTTGGGAGAGATTTATCTTAGGGGGAGACGTCTTTCTAAGTTGATCATAGTTGATAAAGGGGAGAATTAATTTAGGGGGAGTAATTATTTAATTGCATTTAATATTTTGATATCCCCTATGCGTTTAATGTGTTTGCTTAAGTGTGCAGGAATTATACTTAGTGGCAACTTTCATCATCGGGCAAAGATTTTGATCCTTTGGGTTGTTTAAGTCAAGCATTGTATTTTTATTTTGGGTGGGACATTTTGTTATGTCTAGTAGAGATTGACGGCCCTTTAGGATTTTTGTTTAGTTTTTGTCCCGGAATAGCCAAAGGAGGAGATTTGTAAGGACACAAATTTTCAATTGAGTCCTTTGTAGTTTTGGCTCAATTCAGGACAAAAACGTTTGAGTCATGGGATAGAGTTATTGACCATCCTTTAAGCCTATGACGTACTAAAGTTGAAGACATAGCGGCCAAGTTTAAATCTTCATCAAAATGCCGAGTTTAAAGTGCCTCCTTTCTAGGTCATCAACATGGTTCCATTGTTCCGAAGGTATGAATGAATTTTAATATATATATATATATATATATGAGCTTGGAACATTTTATATTGGGTGTAGTTTATTTAAAACTGTTGTTTATTTTTAGAAATATGTAATTAAAACTTCAAAATAAAGTATATAAAGTTTCTGGGCTAAAACTCATTTTTTTAACTTTCTAGAAGTTCGTTTGAATTGCCGTTCGAACGATTTTGTTGTTCGAACAATAATGTAGTTCGAAAGACTTTGCCAACGAGTTCCCATATAGGCCACTGTAATGTCGTTCAAAGTTTCGTTCGAACGAAAATGATGTTCCAACGAGATTTCTAATGAGTTCTCTCTAGAACTTCGTTAGAAGGCTCGTTCGAACAAAAATGTCGTTCGAACGAAAATGTCATTCGAATGAGTTTTGGTGGGAACAGTTTAATTGGCAATTTTTCCATGTTTCCCACTACTTTACCCCACTATCTTTTGACAGATCTTAATATGTGCGGGAACTAACTTTTTCCAATTCACTTTTTCATATCTTTCCATCTCCAAGAGAGAGTTTGAGAGCTTCAATTTACAAGGAAAAATTTCATGTTTTGAGTGTCCAATTTTTCAAGAAAAAATCATTTAACACTCTAGTTTTCACCCAAAGTGTGTTTATCTAAGTTACTCTATATATATATATATATCATTTATTGGAGTTTGGCACCGGTTTTATATCTACCGTTTGAAGAGAAGTTTGGGTTTGCTTCTAAATCCCACAAAGAAGAAGATTATTTCCGTTGTCATACCCACTTGGAGAAAGGCTCCTAGTTTGGGTGACGATGACCATATAAAGTCCGATTGGTGGATTTCGAGACCGCGGTGGGGCTCCATGGTTATTAGCTAGGTGGAGGTGTATACAAGAAGAAGCGTTGAGGCTTGAGAGGTATCGAGTCGAGTGTTGTAAGCCTTACTCTCTTGTATTTATAAAACCATACTTATTGGATTTGAGGCTAGGGTCGTCCGAGGTTTTTTTCCCGTTGTGGGTTTTTCCTCGTACATCGCGGCGTAATGATTCATTGTTTATTTTATCTTTCACAATACTCACCTAGAACGCATGCTTAGGTAAAAAGATAAAATTGGTTTAAAATCACTACTTGTTTAATTTGGTGCTAAATTAAATTTGGGAAATGTTTATGTTAATTTAATTCAAGTCATTTAATTTAATTTGATAAAATTTGGTTTGGATTAATTTAGAAATATTGAAAATATGACTTAGGCAAATTTCTAGTACTTGGGTTAATTATTTGTGTTTAAGTGAAATCAAATTAACATGTGTGTGTTCCATCATATTTCATTTGGTTGTAATTTTAATTTGAAGTAAATTAAAATTTACTATTTTTGTGAACCATCTTACGCTTTTGCATCTCATAAAAGGAAATTACTTTTTGAAGTACAAGAATTTTAAAATTTGGGGCCTTCGCCTTTACAAATTGGTATCAGAGCGTTGAATTAGAAAAGCACACGATTTCAAAACCAAACTATGAAAGCAATAAATATGGGGATTTATGGCAACCCCAATACAATAAAGCATAATTGAAAACATTAACGAGAAGATCTAAGATAGAAACAACCCATTTTTTCCAGCTTGTAATCCCCTCTAGCCAATTCTGGGAGATCTCTTAGATTGTGGAAGATAGAGAGAGATATAAAGGATGACCCATAGTTGGCAAGAGCTTATGCAACCATATTAGATTCCCTAAAGCAACAGTCTAAAGATAAATTGAGATTTCGGAGATTTATTTTGATTTCTTCTACACACTTTCAAAGACTCCAATGGGGTTTCTAATTCTGATTAATTAAATTTACCACAAAGCATGTGTCTGATTCAATCATCACATTATCAATGTTGATGTTTAAACATAATTTAGATCCCATCCAAAGACTTCTCACTTCCACAAAAGTTTTTGTAGCATGACCTTGATGATTAGCATAGGCAAAAATGATATAACCTCGTTGATTCCTCAAAATACCTCCAATACCACTTGAACCTGGGTTCCCTATAGACTCCCCATCAATATTTAATTTGAATCTATGAGAAAATGGAAGTTTCCATTTGATAGAAATTGTAAATTTTTTAATCTTCTTAACACTCAGATTAAATGTTTCTTGAAACCCAGTATCAAAACTAAAGACACTATTCTTAAATTTAGTCCCCTTACATATATTATAAATCATACTTATGGAATGAGAAATAATATTTTTTTCTTCAACTGGAGAGTTTTAAAAGAAAACTACATTTCTACATTTCCATATTTCCTAACAAACTCTGATGGGGATGCACTTACCAAGAAATTTTGTATAATCCTTAGAACCACTTTTGATCCACCAACTAAGCAACATGGAGGTGATATTAATTTTTCTCATGTCAATTCCCATAAGATTAGATAAGAAATTCCAAACACGAATGATTTTTGGGAATTTGAGGAATAAGTGATCCATAAATTCCACGTCACTCTGACATAAACCAACACCCAGAGAAAAATTGATACCAATGTCTTAATGGTTTCATCTAACGGAATGGTTTTATTGATAATATTACACCTGGATCAAAGTCTGATCCCAAATAATTCTATGAATAGCAAAAATAGGAAAACCATTGATGAAGCATGCATCGGTAGAGGAGAAAGAGAAGCCATTAGTTAATTGAAGGGTTCAAAACCATCTATCATCAAATTCCTTTATATGAGAAAGGAGGAGGTCTTTAAATCTCATCAAATGTCTCCATGTATTAGAACCACCTGTGAGATAATCACCATTCTTCAAAATGTGCATGTATTAGAACCAGTGCAAAGAGATATGATGCTTTGGACAAGCCTTGTTGAGATGCTTAAAATCAATACACATGTTCTATTTATTGTTCTTTTTTCTTACCATCGCCACATTGGCCAACCAATTAGGGTATTTAACATACTCAATGAATTTGTCGTTCTGTAATTTTTCAACCCGTTTTGAGATGGCTACGTTCATCTCAGGACTAAACACATGTCGCTTCTTATCGATCGGCTTAGCGTCTTTAACAAGATTAAAATCCTGGCATATGAATTCCAAGTCAATCCCTGGCATATCTTCATAACTCCAAGCGAATACATTCTTCATCTCTTTAAGAAAATTTACTAACTCCTATTTGAGGGTTAGTTTCAGAGATGAGCCAATTTACATAGTTCTTTAGGGGAAATCGCCATCCAGGATAATCATTTCGGTAGCTTCCACAACCTGTCCTTTAACTAAATCAGCCTCCTCGAGAGGATCTAGGTTCTTTATCTGGTAAGTGGTGGTGAGTTTCTTTTCTTCCTCCTTCTCAACTGTACTATAATATCATTCCATAGCTTCAATTTAATTTTTCATAACAACGTCAACCCCATAATGAGTGGGAACTTTCAGCACTGGTGGATAATACATGTAATTATTTTGAATTTCTTCAAACTGATCCTGCTAAGTATCATATTGTAGGTTTATTGGATGTTATTATACAAGACGAAGAAAGGAATCCTTTTAGTTCAGCTGGCAGGACAAGTGCCGAGAAGAACTTCCAATTTGATAGTTGCCAAAGGATACACTTTTTATTTCAAGAAGCCTATTAGGGGCCTCTGATATGGTTCCAACTTTTTATGGCGCAATCCTAATTCTCAAAGGAAGTTGTAAAACATAACATCGGCCAAGCCTCCATTGTCTACTGGGATTTTGGGCAGCCTTGCTTCATGTGTTCTCATAGTGAAAACCCGAGGATCATTATGGGGATAGAGCACTCCAGATAGATCATTCTTATATAACTTATCACTAGATTGTCTTTGTTCACTTTTCTTGGACGTCCATCTACATAATCAAATAGGTTAATTTTCCAAATATATAAACATGCCTTGGCTTCATTTAAGTAGGCTTTTATTTCATCTATTTCATTTCCACCACCAATGTCTCCTCCTGTAATTAAATAACAACCAAAAGATATCATCTTTACCTCGAGTTCAGGCTTACGGGGTTTCTTTAACAGGTTTGGGTTATCTTTCAAATCATTGTCTCTGCCTCTTTTCTTGTCTTCCTTTTATTTACAAGGGGATTTTGATCATCTTTTGATGTTTCTTTCCTCTCACCTATCGATGGACTTGGAGAGCTACCCACATCGGATCGGGATTTCAATCTCATTCTTTAATGCTATGAACTTGTCAGTAGTATGTCCATGGTCCTTATGAAATTCACAATACTTGGGCTTATCCCAACTGTTATGAGGGGACTTTAATTTTCCAGCCATTTGAGATCCATGATTCCACTAATATCTTCCAGAAAATGATGTACATCAATAGCGAGGGAGGTATATTCGTTATACTTTTTAGGCTTTCCAACCTTCCTATTCTTTTGGTCCTTCTTCTCAGAGTTCTTTTGTCCATCTACCTTAGAACTAGGGGTTTACTTAGTAGACATAGCCTCCTCTATGTTCATGATCTTTCCAGCTTTAGCCACTAACTCAGTTATAGTCTGGGGGTCCTTCGTAATAGCATAATACAACATCTCAGGGAGAAAACATCTCATCAAGGAAGTGATAACTGTCTTTTCTTCATAATCTACCAGTTCTAACTTTTCATTGTTAAAATGAGTAATATATTTGCAAGTGCTTTTCCTTGGTCGCTCACGAAATGGTTTTGGCTCTAAAGCAGAAATTACTGATGAATAGCTTGACAAGTTGCTGAAAATTAAAGATTTATCCACATGGTAAATTATTAAACCAAATTTTTGTCAACTTGGTAATTGTGCTAAAAAATGCTTGCCAATGCATTTCATCAGGGACTGAGTATATGTCGATTATAGCCTTGTAATTCTCTACATAAAGGACATGATAAGTTTTTCCATCATATTTAGAAGTAACCATAGGTGGTTTGAATTTAGTGGGTGTTGGGAAGTCCATAATAGTTGGAACAAAGGGCAATCCCTTCATAAAACTCTTCTTTAAGGAATTTTTTGATTTGGCCATTTCTCCCGAGTGGTCTTCCAACCACTAGATTGGACTTTTCTAGGAATGATTGTTTGTATAAGTTTTATGTGAAGTAGTTTTAGCTTCTCGATCACGCGTTTGTACAAAGCTCTCTTACTGGGAATTTTGCTCGGCACAACGGATCCTTACACACTAGTTCTTGACTTGATATAATTTTCTCGAAAATCTTGAGATCTATATGGCTCCCTATGTTAGTGGCCTCTACTTGCTCGGGCACCTAGATGATTGAAGACAGAGCCCTTGCTTGGTCTCTCAAGGGTGCTCAACCGTTCTTAAGAGAGAGTGAGACCATCATAGTAATTAGTAGATCTGAGGGAAGAGGTCGTACAAGAGCAGTAGGACCAATCATTTGAGGATCTAGAGTATCTAGATCTATTTCTTTCATTCCTGGGAGGTGGAGGTGGCATTTCCCTTCTTAAAGATGCGGTGACAACGGGCCTACCTTGGAGAATTTGAGTAAGCAGCATCATTGTTTCCTGCATTGCTTCTTGTCCCTTTGCAATGTTTAGCCGAATTCCTTGAAGATTTCCTATGCCAGGAGAGGCGAAAATACTGAAGGCATTGCCTCTAGCAATAATCCCTTCTGGAATATCTGTCATACCTCGACAGTGTGATTGAAAAGTATAACCTGAAAGAAATTGGTAGGAAATAAAAATAACTTGTCATTCCCACAGAAGGCGCAAATCTAATGATGTCTAAATTTAGGATTATATTTGAGGAGTGATCTTAGCTCAAGTTACCCAAACTTATAATCACATATAAATATGTAATGATAAAAAAATGAACGAAGTATAAAGAGACACAATAATTTTTACGTGGTTAAGCCCAGGAATGGTGCCTACATCTAAGAATTAATGTCACTATAAGTTTAGGGTTAAATACAAGTCTCTTAGTAACAATGTTTAGGGTTAGAACAAAGTGATTCTATCCCCCGGCTAAGAGAAATAGTAGTCTATATATATCAGTTGGAACTTAAAGAGATGGAATGACTTTAAACATGAGGCATTTACATCTTTACACGAGAATATGCATCTAGATATTTGTTCATGTGTACATGCATGGTGGCTATTGAATTTCCCATGCATAGCCGTTCATATTAGTTATGGTTCATCTTCTGAGGTGTGGTCGGCTAGACGACCGACCAAGAGATATCTAAGGCGGGTAAGTTAATTCGCTGTTTG
Organism: Sambucus nigra; assembly: GCA_949130495.1. Taxonomy (NCBI): domain Eukaryota; kingdom Viridiplantae; phylum Streptophyta; class Magnoliopsida; order Dipsacales; family Adoxaceae; genus Sambucus; species Sambucus nigra. Next base: position 359,732,117 of record OX422208.1, read on the forward strand.
AGGATCCAATGGTTATATTGACAAGCGTCACTATTTTATTAGTCCACTCAGCCTAATTATTTTAGGCTACAACACGGACCAAAATAAATAAAGGACCATTTTATGAATAAAATATTTTCAAGGACCTCTAAGAAATATTAAAAATATATAGTGTGAAATTACCAAAATGACCTTTATGTGTAAAATGACCCCATTACCCTTATTACTCTTCCACCTCCTACTTAATACTCTTCCAACTCATGCTTGACACCTCGTGCTTTATTTTTCCACCTCCACCTTACACATGCACCCATATACAAAAAGCTAAAACACATATCATAATTTGGTGAAATAAGACTGGAATACCCCTGTATTACGTGGCACCTCAACATTGACTCACCAATGGAAAATCCTTGTCATCTGAACACATGTCAACATCGTAATTTCTTTGAAAACCTATAAATAGTGTCTTTGGGATAATTTGAAACTCACACCAATTCCTTGAGAATTTTAGAAAGAAATAGTGAGAGAAAGTGCGGGAAAGTTTAAGAAGAAGTCCTTATGGATATTCTACTAATGGTGTAATGTATCTTTATGTAATCTTCTACTAATGTTGTAATGTATCTTTATAGCTTTAATTTATTTTTATATAGCTACACTGGGAACAAATATTGGTGAAAATAATAAAGATCCATTTTAGTGAACATAAATTGTAGGGTTGTATAAATTGAATTATTTTGTGAGATTGAAACATAGAACCCTTTTTATAATGAATTATTGAGTTTCAAAAAGGGGGTTTCACTAATGAATTTATATTCCTTTTGGGGATGAAAATTAATATTGTTTATTATTTCTAAACACATAATAGATAAACTACATTTAAGATTGAATTTACATATTTTCAAAAATTGAACTTGTGTAAAGTTATGTATGGGGATTTTAAATGATTTTTATTATTGTGGAATCCAATTAAGTAATTCCAATGTCAGGCTCGATGAAATTCCATCTATATTAGATGGTATTTAACTGGTGACCTTTTGACCCTCCATCTCTACTGGGAATGAATCCAGAAATGTTCAGTCTAGATGCGCTGGTATTTAAGTGGTACCCCTGTGAACCACCATCACTACCGGGAACCGACTAATTAGGAAGAACTATGAATTGAATTTTTCAATGAAGATTAATGAATTTTAAAAGTTGAGAAAACAGTTTTTAGTAATCCTTTAAAACAAATTGGTATTAAAATACAGTATATAAACTGGACTTTGTTTAGAATACGTAATTAAACATGTATTGTATTTTTAGATTAATGTGTGATTCAAGACTCAATATATGTATTTTCGAACCTCCAAGTACTCTATGACATTCACTACGCATTTTGATTATATGATATTATGCAAACTATATATTTTGTGAATTGATTTTATTCTCAAAATGCATCTGATACCGATGATTGATTCATTTTTGGTATGTTTATTTTTTTTCCAGATACACATATCGATTAAAATGAGTATTAAAAATGAGATTGAATATTTGAAATAAGATTTGGCCTAAGGGACTCCTCTTACTGACTGAACTTCATAACTAAGTTATTGTTGGTGCCCCTAAATAAGGCATTATGAAAAAATAGATCGATTGACCCTGAACTATCGGGGAGTAATATGGTAGAAGAATACCTTATTAGAGTGTACTTTGGCCACTCAAATTATATCATTTACAGATAAAACAATTGAATTTGATTTGGTCGCATCCATTTTATTCTGAGCTATTTAATTGTGATATACACCTACTATCATTTCAATTTATGTACATATTACTACAAGTTCCTATCCCCATATATATATATATATATAAGGACGGAATATTTTAAGAACTATTTTAAGGACGGAATATTGAATGCCCTGGTGGCATGTGAAGACACTCGTTCCCTACTATTTTTAGGTCGGGGTCGTGACAGAGGGGGTATCGGAGCCTAGGTTATAAACCCATTGACCACTAAACATAAGTTTGAACACTATAGATGTAAGTTTCCACACTTAGGAGTTATTATTAAATATTAGACTTATTTGATAACTCTTAATATGTGTTACGTTACATATAATTGTTCTTCTAATTTGAAATCTTGAGAAACTATAGTACATCTTACGTTTAGCCATAACTGTAGAAAATGACCAAGAAAAGATAAACTATCAGAACTAGTGATTCAAGTATGGAAGGACTATAAGGTGCATATAAGGTGATTGAAAGTCTACCAAAGACCATGGAGCATCAGGTGGATAATGGAGTACCAAGGAATCCTCAACTAAGTAAATATACTATTGAACAATTTAAGAAGTTGAATCCTCCATCTTTTAAAGGTACTCCTAACCCCATTGAAGAAAAAAATTGGGTGATAGAAATGGAAAAAATACTCGACGTTCTTAAGTGTATAGATGAACAAAGGGTTTCATTTGCAAAATTTATGTTAGAAGGTGGAGTCGGGCATTGGGGAAGAATAACTAAGAGAATATGTGAGTAAAGGAATATTCCTATAGATTGAAATGACTTCTTAGTGATATTCTACGAGAAATACTCCCCTAAAATGGTGCAAGACCAAAAAGCATCTGACTTTGTGAGTCTAGTTCAAGGAAATTTGACTGAGTTATCCCATTTTTCCCATCATGTTGTGGCAATCAATGTTTTAAAAGCCAAGAAGATTGAACGTGGATTAAGGCTGAATATTCGTATTTAGATTTCCATCCTAAAGTTGACATCATATATTGATGAGGTAACTAGTGCAACGATAGCTGAGAAGGATAGTGAACAATATAATAAGTTTAGAAAGTGAAAAATGAAGTTTGTGGAATAAAGAGGAAGGAAACCCAATAATAAACCCTTTAGGACTATACCCAATGAAGAGCATTCATTTATAAACAAACCCTTTAATGTCTTTAGATGCTAATGATGTGGTAATATTCATAGCGGACAACCATGTTACCTAGAGACAAGAAATTGATTTGGTTGTTGGCAAAAGGGATAAAATGAGAAATTTCCCTAACAAAGGGATGACGCCAAAAAAGCCTTTAATGACAATAAGGATTATGGAAGACAAGGTAGGGTTTTTACTCTTTCTAATGAAAAGGCTTATGAATTAGTGTCAGGTACACTTTCTATAAGTGCATAACCTTTTCAAGTTCTGATAGGTCCTAGTTCTACCCATTCATTTAACATTTTATAAACCTCTTTCCTAATATGCCTGATGCAATACTCGTGCCCTCAATTTTATCTCTTTCCTTGTTAAATAGTAATTTTGTAGAAACCATGAGATCCGAATCATATTTATATATGTAAGGTTGTTGGTTATTGAATATTATTATGGACCTTGTGGAATTTATTGGAAATAAATTAGGAGAATTTGTAATTTTGGAGAAATTTTGAGGTTCCAAAAAGAATGACAGTCGTTTGAATGAGATCCCCATTTCTTTCGATTGAAGACGCTTTCTGTTCGAACGAGATGTCCATATCGTATGAAATAAGTTTCTAACAAAGATCGAATAACATTCGTTGCCTAGACTTTCACACTCGTTAGTATGTCGTTTGAACATCGTTCGATTGAGATTCGTATTCTCGTTGGAGCGAGATGTGATCTCGTTCAAATGACCTATTTAGAAATTATTTATTTCAGGTTTCCCTTGGATGCTATCATATTTTGGACCATTAATCGGATGATGTGTCATCTTCTGGTGAACCCAGACGATCTAAAACATGTAAATCATGTGTAGGGTGAGTTTTTAAATCATTTGGTGAGGGTTCATAAGTTTATAAGAAGATAGAGTTTGGCAGATTCTTCCCAATAAATTATCATCGGTATATTTATCTCTCTCTAAGTTCCAATAAGCAATCTTTTTCCCAAAACTTTCCCCCTTATAACCACACCTTGCCACCACCTCCAAACACCACTACACACCATTTTCATGCTTTTTCTATCATTTTCAAGATTTTATCAAGGAAGGAAGTGGGTAGAGACAAGCTTGTAGGAGGGACATTGGAGTTATTTTGAAGAGATTTTTGACGCTTTAGAGCGAGGAACTTCCATATCTATCTTCTCTACATCTCCTTTTCAAATTTTGAGGTAGGATTGTACTCTTCCTATGATTTTAAGGTTTTGGCTATGAAAGAAATGTGTGTTATGCATGCTAAAGATGATATAATGCCGAAAATATTTATATTTTCTAATATATTCAAATTTTGCAAAAAATGGGTTTTTAAAGAAGAAAACCCCAAAATGGGTCTTTTATAAATAAAATTGTATTTGCACCTCGAAATTTGGAAGAAAGAATGGAAAAATGTAAACCCATGATTTATATCTTGTTTAAGCATTTTTTAGGAAATATAGGTTTGAATATCTCATTGGCAAGTGTGGAATCTTGTTGCAAAATAGAAAATGGCATTATAAACTTGAAAAATTATGATGAAATGGGTTTAATGATTATATGTAGAAAAATAATCCCAAATATGTGTTATAGATATGGTTAGAATTAAGCAAGTGATATTTGGAGTCACATGTGATAATAAGGCAAGTTATTGACATTAGGTTGAAAATGGTATTGAATTACAAAATATATGTTATCTGGTAAAACATCAAATAATAAACATGATTTTTGACATAAAATCATAAAAGGAAAATGTTGAGTTTTAGTGTCATAATGAATTAAATGTGTTTTTCACAATGTTCTGATGAAAGAAATGACAAAATGATAATATTAAAAAAAAATAAGGGTCTTAACGGTTGGATTTCCTCCTTATTCATTATTGGTCGATTTTTGGTGAAAACGTATACAGTTGATAAAATGCCAAGATGATAAGTTTAGATGATGAAATAAATTGTACAAATGGTGAAAGTGGTAAAATGTTTAAAATTGTGGACATTATCGAAGATGTTAAAACACATTAATATGGACTCGTATTAGATCAAAATAAGTAAGGGGAGCACGGAGCCCTGTGATGAAAGATCCAAAATCACTGGTCAGAGAATATGGTAGCATAGCCGACAGTGTGGATCCCATTAAAATATGCGTATATTGGAAGATTTTGAGAAAATGGAATGGAAAAAGGAAATGATAATGGTTGTGCTTGAAAATGTTTAAGTAAGACAACTGAATGAAATGTGTTAAAAGGGAGACTAATAAATAAAATATGATTAATAGTCTCTTGACCTGGTAAAGGGTGGTATGGAATGGTTAAGTGTGAGTATGAGCTCATTACTCGGGTGCATTGCATAGTAGCTACATTAATACTAGCTATATTGTTAAAGCATTTTTAGAATTGAGTAAATTATATGTTATAATTATAGTTTTTCATAGAAAACATATAGCTTAGTATCACCCACCCTGCTGATCATTCGCCCACCCCTACTTATAATGTTAAAACCCCCACACCCACCCTAGGTACTTCGAGTAAGGATATTGGGAAGGACACGGGTAAGGCCCCAGAGGGCAATCAATGTCATTAGTATCTCTGTATTTTTTAATTTAATTATGTTTGGAACATCGGTAATTCGGGAGTTTAAGCATTTTATCCAGGCCATTGGCCATGATTTGTAATAATACATGGATGAATGTGGTTTATTTATTATTTAATTAGAATTGTGGATTAAATTGATTTTTTATAAATAAATTTTATAAATTGACTTAATTACTTAAAGTGACCCATTTTTCCAATTTAAAACTGGTAAATTAGTCCTTAATAAATGGTGCAATTAAAGCGATTTTTTCTTAAATAATAAAAGAGTAATTTACCCTCCCCTTTTAACTTCCCGATTCGGTGCGGGTTGAACCAATGGTGACCCAAACTTGGGTTCGGGTGCTACAAATGGTATCAAAGCAATAGGATCCTTGGGTGTGACGGAGTGTTACGATTTCCATATACATTTCTTCTTAGTTAATGCTTAAGTTACGGTTTTAGTACATCTCTTTCGATTCGTATCATTATGTATTGAACTCTCCTATGTTGTGTAGGTTCCTCTACGTCGCGATATAGATAGTGGGTAGAGTACTGGAAAGCCTAGATACATGAATCAAGTCATACACCAACTTGTCGACTGCCTCATTTAGCAGTGGGCCAACCTCCGCCTCCATTCTTAAGGAGTTCATGAGGCTTCACCCACCCACCTTTAATACAGGGGAAGACTTCTGTGAATGAGTACCTAGTGAAGTTTGAAATCTTGTGTAAGTATATTTATGTTGTGTAGAGAGATGAGAGTGAGAAGATGGGGATATTTTTTAAGGGCCTCAACTTGGGAATTCAGCGGATTCTAGAAGGTATGGATATGCCAAACTTCTGGATACCGGTGGACAAGGATATTCGGTTGGAGCTTAATGCTGAGGATGGAAAGTCCATTAGTGAAAAGAAGAAGTAGGCCATCGGGTCCGAATGCGAAAGTTATAAGATGTCCCGGGGCAGGGCTCGAGGATCATTTACGATGCCAAAGGCTGCCATGCGAGTCGATTCTTCATCGTCCCCGTGCACCTATGATCATAGTCATATAGCCCACACAAAGAGGACTTGTTTTGATCACAGGTCCCCAGGTCACTTTAAGAGAGATTTCCCAAAGGGATCTTTGAGCGGTCAACATACTATTAATTTTTTTCGAGGCCATAGTTCTAGTTACACATGCCCCACCTAGTAGCAGTTGTTATCCATGGGCTATCAATAGCCCGTGAGGCATAAGGTCGATAGTCCACATCCAAGTCAGGGTAAGAGTAGCCGTGGGCCATCTCAGGTGCCTGACAACCAAAATAACAGGTTCAACCCTAGGCAAGCTAATGCCATGTCTCTATTAGCTACACCTTACGATGACCCATCGATGATGAAGGTATGATTTATTTGTATAGTACATGGGTCAAGGCACTATTTAATTATGGTGCATTACATTCTTTTATTTCGAGTTCCTTCGCATTCAGTTTAGGACTAGAGGTAGAGAAATTTCATCCTCCTATCTTCATAGGGCTTCTGGTCGGGGAAGTAGAATTATCAATAGGGTCTTTCGTAGGTGTGTGGTTATGGCCGAGGATTATGTTCTGGAGATTTGATCCTCACGGACATGGATGGACTCAAGGTGATCATTTGTATGGATCGGTTATCGCGTTTCGAGGTTGTCATCGAATACCATCGACACAGTGTCTTAGTATCCCTTCTAAATGGGCCTCTCCATTGCTTTAATAGCGAGTAGGGCATTGAGTTTCCTTTTAAGTTTTCTATTGTACGTGATAAAAAATGGTACTTTTGATGATTTCATCGTATGGTGGCTCAAGATGAGCTTGATGGTAGGGTGTTTGATTAACCAACCATACAAGGGTTTCTCGATGTATTTACGAATGACCTTCTTGGGTTACCCCCACATCGAGAGGTGGATTTAGCTATAGAGGTGCATCAAGGTGTCTCTCTTTTCTATATCCCACCTTATAGGATGGCTTCGGTGGAATTGCTAAGGATTCAGTTGGAGGAATTAACTAGTAAGGGCTTCATTCATCCTAATGTATCTCCGTGGGGAACCACAACCCTCTTCGCGAAAAAAAGGATAATTTTCTTCAGCTTTACATTGAATACATATACTTGAATAGGGTAACAGTGAAGAACATGTACCCTATGGCTCGTATTAATGACTTCATCAATCAGTTGCACGGGGCGGGCTAGTTTTTAAAGATTGACCTTCTTTCTGGGTAAAATTTATTGCACATCAGGGAAGTGGACATCCCTGAAATGAGGTTCTGAACTCGGTATGGGCACTACGAGCGCCTAGTGATGCCCTTCAGCTTGACCAATGCCCTAACAACGTTCATGGATGTGATAAATCGCGTTTATCATCCCTAATTTAACCGATTTGTTGTGGTATTTCGGGATCATATACTGGTCTATTTGGCCTTAGGCATAGACCATGAGAAGAACCTCTATATTACATTGCAAGTGCTCAAAGATAATCTGTTGTATGCTAAGTTCAGTAAGTGCGAGTTTTGGATGGAGGAGTTCAAGTTCCTTGGCCATAGGGTTCTGGTGAGGGCATTTCTTTCGATCCTTCCAAAGTGGAGGTTGTCCTAGGATAGGATCGGCTAAGGAAATTTGCAAAAGTCTGTAGTTTCTTTGGTTTGGTTGGTTACTACCACAGGTTTGCCCAAGATTTATCAAGGGTCACTTTGGCCCTTATATTGTTGACTTGGAAGAATGTACACTTCGAATGGTCGGGAGACTGTGTGTCTTCCTTTCAGGAGCTAAAGGTTAGGTTGACCTCTACACCCATTCTCATCCTCCCGTAGTGTTATAATGTGTATTGTGACACTTCAAGATTAGGGCCAGGTTAGGTGCCGGGCATCCAAGGTAGAAGGTTCATCCCCGGGCAAGCTTATTCCATATTTTAGTTTACTTCACCTTTCAGAGACCCATCCGGGATAGAAGGCATGATTATTTTGTACAATACATGGGTTAAGGAACTATTTGATTCTGGTGCATCACATTATTTCATTTTGAGTTCCTAGGCATTCAGTTTGGGAATAGAGGTAGAGTAGTTTTATCCTCTTATCTTCATAGGGCTTGCCGTTCGGGGAGTTATAGTTCTCGATAGGGTCTCCCATAGGTGTATGGTTATGAATGGGGATTACATTATAGAGTATGATTTCATCATCATAGATATGGATGGATTCAAGGTTATCCTTGGTATGGCCATTGGATGTAATGTTTCGAAGTTCTTAACGAATGAAATCACACAGTGTCTTTATATCACTTCCATACGGGTCCCTCCAGTGCTTTAGTAGCGAGTAGGTAATCTACTATCCTTGAAAATTTTCTACTATACGTTATTAAAAATGGTTCTTTGGCGGGTTTAGTAGTAAGGATGAGCAGGATGGTATGGTGTTAGACTACTAGTGGTGCAAAAAATTCCCGATGTATTCTCGAATGACCTTCCTGAGTTACCCTCATATTGATAGGTACATTTTGGTATATAGGAGCATTAAGGCATCTCGTCTATTCCCATACCATCTCACAGGATATATTTGGTGGGATTACCGGAGCTAAGGAGTAAATAGGAGGAATTAACCAGTAAGGGCTTTATTCGTCCTAGCGTATCTCCATGGGGGAGTCCCGCTCCTCTTCAAGAGGAAAAAGGACAATTCTCTTCATCTTTACATCGACTACAGGGATTTGAATAGGGTAAAGGTGGAGAACAAGTACCTTATGCCTCTTATTGAAGACTTGTTCAATCATTTACGAAAGGCGGGTAGGTATGCAATTATTAACCTTCGATCTGGGTAATAACAGTTATGCATTAGGGAGGAAGAAATCCATAAGATGGTGTTTCAAACTCAATTTAGGTACTATGAGTTCCTAGTGACGCCCTTTGGTTTAACTAATGCCCCCACGATATTCATGGATATTATGAATCGCATTTGTCATCACTACCTAGACCGATTTATGGTGCTATTTATGGATGGCATACTTATTTATTCATCTTCAGACATATACTATAAGGAGCAAATCCACAAGATGTTGTAAGTGCTCAGAGAGAATTAGTTGTATTCCATGTTCAGTAAGTGCGACATCTGGATGGCGGAGGTTAAGTTCCTCAGCCATATGGTTCTGGCGAGGGCATTTCTATCGATCCTTCCAAAGTGATGGCCATCCTGTGATAGGACAGACCTAGGATAATTGTGGAAGTCCTTGGTTTCTTGGGTTTGGTTATTTACTCCCGCATATTCATCCAATATTTCTCAAGGGTCACTTTTCCCCTCAAAATATTGACTTGGAAGGATGTACACTTTGAATGGTCGGGAGACTATGAGTCGACCTTTAAAGAGATGAAGGTTAAGTTGACCTTTGTTCCCATTATCATCCTCTTATATTATGGAAGGTGTTACGATGTTTATTATGATACTTTTAGGTCAGGTCCAGGTTAGGTGTTGGGATACTAAAGCAGCAGGTTCAGCCCCGGGCAACCTTATGACATGTTTATGATTGCTTCACCTTTCAGCGACCCATCGGTGATGGAAGGCATGATTATTTTATAAAATACATGGGTTAAGTAAAATACATGTCCCATTATAAATCAAGAACCTTTGTTAACGGATTTAAGAATAATGGAAATAAATGTACGTATTTATAGTAAAGGAGGAATAATCGCGAGCTTTTAACCCAAGTTGATGGAAAGGATCAAAATTGCACAAGTAAATAACCCACAACTCAAAAAGATTAGGGAAAATGTTATCGAAGGGAAGATAATGGAATTTGCAATTTGATATGATATACTGACATTTGCAAATAAAGCGTGTGTTACATGTGATTCCTAACTAAAGAGGCAAATTTTAGAGAAAAGTCATTACTCGATATTCACTTTCATCTCAGAAATATAAAGATTTATACAGATCATCGAGAATTGTTTTGGTGGAACAATATAAAAAAGGAGATAGAAAAATTTGTATCTCAGTGTTTGGTTTGTCAACAAGCAAAAGATGAATATAAAAAACCATTAAGATTATTACAACCTCTACCTATCCCTGAGTGAAAATATAAACATATTACCATGGATTTTGTGATAGGGTTACCAAGGATTTCAAATGGTAATGGTTCTATTTGGGTACTTATTGATAATTTAACTAAATCTGCTCATTTTCTTGCCATTAATATTATCCATTCTTTAGTAAAGTTAAAAAAATTGTATGTGTAGGAAATTATTAAGCTTCATGAAACTCCAATTTGAATTGCTTCTAATCGTGACCCTAGATTTGTGTCTCTCTTTTAAAAAATCTTAAAAGCAGGCATGGGAATAAATTGAATTTTAGCACAACTTTTAATTCTCAAATGAATGGAAAGTTTGAAAGAACTATTCAAACTTTAGAGAATATATTTCGTGTATACTTTATTTGAAGGGAAATTGGGACGATCATTTATCATTAGTGGAATTTTCATATAATACTAGTTATTAAGAAAGTATTAAAATGGCTCCATATGAGGCACTCTATGTTAGCAGCTTTCGTTCTCCTGTATGTCGGGTAAAAGTTGGAGAAAGAATTTTTTTTGGACCAGAATTGATTTTAATCACAACAGAGAAAGTGAAATTGATACAAGACTCACTTTGAATCTCTCAAAGCCATAAAAAGAGTTATGTTGACAATCGACAACGAAAATTAAAATTCAAAAGGGAGGTAATATGTTCTTGCAAGTATCGCCAATAAAGGGAGTAATACGATATGGGAATAAAGGTAAGTTGAGTCCAAGATACAGTGGACCTTTGAAATCGTTGAAAAGATAGGATTTGTTGCATATATAATATCTTTATCACATGAACTCTCTGTTGTACATAATGTGTTTCATTTATCAATGATGAAGAAATATGTCCTAGATTCAACACATACCTTAAGTCATGAACATCTTCAAGTTAGATAAGACCTAACTTACATTAAGCATCTAGTAGAAATTTTGGACCATAAAGATAAAATATTATGAACCAAGATAGTTCCACTAGTCAAAGTATTATCGCATAATCATTATATTGAAGAAGCAATATGGGAAGATGAAATAAAGGAGAGATATCGATACTTGTTTGAAAATTAATGCAAGTAAAGCTTGGGGACTAAATTGTTTATAAGGAGAGTAGGATGTAATGAATCCACATTTATATTCTCATTTATAGTTCATTTTCAAAATTATTTGTTACTTATTATCTTATAAATGTTATATTATAACAAATGTAATATTATGGGTTCTTAATATGACAAAATTCACTTTTAAACATGAAGAATCAACTGTAGATTGGGTCAAATTTAAGTTTTATGACATATACTAAGGTAAACGATAAGTTCTGAGGTAGAGAATATAATTTAATAACACTTTAGGGATTTAATAAAGAATGTTTCAGGGATCAAAATAAAAAAGGACCATTTTTTAATTAAAATATTTTCATGGACCTTTAAAAATATTGAAAGAAGAGTGTGAAATTACAAAAATACCCTTCACATGTAAAATGACCATTCTGCCCTTAATACTTTTCCAACCTCATGCTTTATTTTTCCACCTCCACCATACACATGTCATCCATATAGAGAAATCTAAAACACATGTCACCATTTGGTGAAATAAGACTGCAAGACCCCTTTGTTTTGCAACACCTCAACGTTGATTCACCAATGCAAAAGCCTTGTCATCTAGACACGTGTCAACACCGTATTGGGTTTGAAAATCTATAAATAGGGTCTTTGGGATAATTTGAAACTCACATCAAATATTTGATAATTTTAGAAAGAAATAGTGAGAGAAAGTGTGGGATAGTTTAGGAAGAAGTTCTAAAAGTTCTTAGGGATATTCATCTTAAGGTAATCTTCTACTAATGTTATAATGCATCTTTATAGTTTTAATGTATTTTTATATAGCTATACCAAGTAAAAATGTTGGTAAAAACACTAAAGATTCATTTTAATAAACAAAAAATTGTTGGGTTTTCTAGAATGAATTGTTTTATGAAATTGAAATATACAACCCTTTTGTAATGAATTATTGAGTTTCAAAAAGTGATTTTCAGTAATGAATTTATATTGTTTTTGGGGATGAAAATTAATATTGTCTATTATTCCTAAACACATAATAGATAAATTACATTTAAGATTGAATTTACTTATTTTCAAAAATTGAACTTGTATAAAGTTATGTATGGGCTTTTGAAATGATTTTTGTTATTGTGGAATCCAGTTAAGTAATTCCAAAGTTAGACTTGGCGAAATTCTTTATAGATGAGATGGTATTTAAGTGGCTCCCTTGTGACCCTCCATATTTACCTGGAATGAATCGAAAAATGTTCTATATAGATGAATTGGTATTTAAGTGGTTCCCCTATGACTGGCCATCTCTACTGGGAATTGACATATTAATAAGAACTATGAATTGAATTTTTGAATTACAATCAATGAATTTTAAAAATTGAGAAAATGGTTTTGAGTAATCCTTTAAAACAAGTTATTATTAAAATACATTATATAAACTGGACTTTGTATAAAATACGCAATTAAACCAGTATTATATTTGTTAGATTAACGTGTGACTCAAGTCTCAATATTTGTATTTTTGAACCTCTGTTTTAGGTTAGCACTCTGTGACATTGTGCATTTTGCTTATATGATATTATGCAAACTATATATAATTTATAAACTTCTTTTATTCTCAAAATGCATCTGATACCGATGATTGATTCATTTGTAATATGTTTATATTTGTCCATATAGACATACCATTTAAAATGAGTATTGAAAATGAGATTGAATATTGGAAAGAAGATTCTACCTAAGGTACCTCTCTTACTGATTGACCTTCCCGATTTGGTTATCGCTAGTGTTCCCTAAATAAAGAGTTATGATGAACTAGTTCGATTGACCCTCAACTATAGAGGTGTAATACCGTAGAAAAATAAGGTATTTGAGTGTAGCTGGCCATTCAAATGATATGATTTAAAGAAAAAAATGTCGCATTTGATTTGGTCACATCCGTTTTATTCCGAGCTATTGAATTATGATATATACATACTGTCATTTTAGTTTATATACATATTACTGCAAGTTAGTATATATATATATATATATATATGCCTTCTCTTTTGACTTGAATAGGTATCTATTTTCTAAAAACCTTGAAACGCCGGAGGATTAATTTTCATTCGGCTTTTATGGGATGTTGTATAAATAATAATTTTTCATAAAATAATTAGGCTCGCGGATGGAACGTAGAAGGAGTATGTTGAATATTTAGCTTATGGAGCTCTTTTGATATATTTTGAAGTGGACCGTTTATTTTATTAGATAGAGCATGTTTTGGCTCTCTAGTAATAGGTTTTAAAATTTTGTCTTAAGTACTCGTTGATACTTTTAATATATATAAAGTTTCCTTTTAGAAAGCTTTGATCACGTAATTCCTTTATATTTAATTGTTTATTATTCATAACTATGTGAATGAATTTCCGTTGCATTTACTTTAAGAAATATTTTAAGGCCTGAATATTGAGTGCTTTGGTGGCATGTCAAAACACTCGTACCCTAATATTTTTGGGTCAGGATTGTGAAAAATCTACTTTGTAAAACAATTTATTGAAAACCAAAAACTAGTTTAGATATATTTTTAGTCCTAAAACTGAAAACCCTAAATATGGAAGTGTGTGAATGCGAGTGAGTGTTTTTAAGGTGTGTTTTATAACAAATTAAGAAGTATAGAAAACTTATATTTCTTTGGATAAAATCCCTAGGATGTTTTCTTGCAAAGCTTTAAATGCAGGTAAACACACAAAACTTGTTTTTAATAGGGGTTTGTGTGTATGAGGGCTTGGATGAAACTCTCTCACCCAACTAATCCTACTCCTGCGTTCAGCCTCATCCTCAGTTAATCAAAGGTTTTATATTTTACTCTCTTTTTTTCTCTTTGTATTACCACTCTCCTTTTTATCTCTTTCTAAAATATGGTTGACCGAAAAACAACAACTTGACAGAATCATTCCTTTGATAGGTAACATTAGAAGGACCTAGAACCTCTAAAGGATTAAAGGGTTGAGATTTTTTTATCGGCTGAAGAATAATCCAAGGGATGTGGTCTATGCATACATACAAAGCTAACTAAGATAACAAATTACCCAGTTATAACAAATTCACTGATCAAATTAAACCCGAGATGGTTTTGAAATACCGTGAACCACTCTCCCAAAAGAAATAGTTGGCAATAAATGGTTTTCAATTGCGCATAAGGAACACTAAATTCTAATGGTCAAAAGAATAATGACACGCAACTGGAAGTTTCTAAAGGATGGGATTTACTCTAACTTGAGTCATATACAATCTAAGGAATCTACTGATTTGAAAGCAAGAGAGCCTAAAAAATCGATAAAAATTACTCATGTAGATTGAAACAAAACTATTAATATATGGGTTATTTATATCTAAGTCCCATAAGAACAACATTTTTGTAACTAAGTCATATTGACTTTTCAACTATTAAATATGTCCTATTCCTAATTTTTTGGAATTTTTTTTCATAATTTTATCCTTTTAAAACCAATCATTCGTAACTTCTTGTGGGAAGTTGCATAAGTGGTTGAACTTTTTTTTTTCATCCTATTTTTAATCTTCAAATAATCACAACTTTTAATTGAGAAGACCATTTTTTGCAAAGTTACTATTTTTGAAATCTGCTCGTCTAGATCTATCAAACAAGATCCATGATACCTATAAAATTTCAAAGAAAAAAAATTACACATATAGTAAAACTTACTGTATCAACTAGAAAATGAAATGGTTTTATAACTATAAGTTTTTGCAAACAATAACATTTACTGTATTAATATTACATTGACAGTAAAATTACTAGAACTGACAATTTTTTACCCGATAACCCGTTTATGGTAATAACTCAAAATGACCCGATTAACTTGTATAGATTTAAGTGTACCCAAAACTTATACTAAAATAAAAATCAACATAGCCCAAAAATGACACGAGTAACCCGAATTGCCACCCCTAAAATTTACTATGTCCAAAAGAAAATGAAACTCATATATGTATCAAACAAGATCCAGGAAGTCCGTAATATTTCAATGAAAAAAATTATACAGACTGTAATATTTATTGTATAAACTTTTAAAATTAGAACTTAATTAATTCCTGAATAGTCAATAGAACTTTATTAAAAAAAAATCTCAAAATAGGAATTACATATACTTTTACATATTAATCCGGTTGTCACAGAAGTTGTTAGGATTAAATAATAATACAAATAAATTGGTTAAATAAATGGGTCAATTAATGTGTAAACCCATATATATATATATATATATATATATATATATATATATATATATATATATATATATATATATATATATATATATATATATATATATATATATATATAGTGTAAAATTTACTATATGTACCAGAAAAGGAAATAATTTTGTATATGTGACATATTCACAAACAGTAACATTTTTTGTAATAATATTACAAAGACAGTCAAATTTACTGTGTTCATTGGAAAATAAAATTTATATATTTATTAAACAAGATCCATAGAGTCCATAATATTTTAATGGAAAAAATTACACAGACAGTAAGATTTACTGTGTTCATCTTTAAAAATGGAACTTAAAAAATGGTTGAATAGTTAATAAGACTTAATTAAAAAAAATAGAGAGTTAAGGTAAAGGGCATTTTCATTCTTATATTCGGATTTTAAGGACAATGCTTTTCAAGTTTATAAATCTAGTCACTGTGGTACAATATCATTTATTTGTGTGGTCCTTTTAGAGTTAGGAATTCTTTTTTTTTTGTCTGCGCCAGCGGAACCATTTTTCATCATTTTTATGGTGTTTTTAGTATAAGGACTAAATTTATAAAATTATGTGAAGGGTTCTATTTTTATACACTTTGAGAATTATGAGGACCGTTCCTCAAAACCCCCTTAAAAATTCTCAAAATAAAAATTACTTATATTAATATATATTAACTGGGTTGTCGCATTAATTTTTAGGATTAAATAATAATACAAACAAATTGGTTAAATAAATGGACACACACACACACACACACACACACACACACACACACACATATATATATATATATATATATATATATATATATATATATGAGTGGAGTGTTTAAATAGTGCCAACTTTTTAATGGTTGAGATTAAATTTTTGGGGATAATCTAGTGGTCTAAGGCTATGTCACATCACAATTTTAACATTGTGACGTGACAAAAGTAGGAAACTTATCTATATATTAACTGCTACTTACGATTTACACCTCAAACTATTCTTACTTTAATTTGAATTTATCCCACACTAACCTATGCTAGAAAACAGCCTTTCCCGCCTACCAAGGAAACATCATCAGACCTACCGATCTTCCCATTAACTCCACAAACTATCCCATTTTGAAATTTTAAAATCTATTTCCCTTCCCCTTCTACAAACCAAGACAATGTTCACTCTTTCTCACCTCCTCAACATTAATCCCTCCATCTCCCCCTCATCTCCGCAGCCCCCTCCCCCACCCCTTCCGCAGCCCCCTCCCGCCCCCTAGTAAAATCCCTCCCCCCTCCCCTACTCACACACACACACACACACACACAGCTCTCCCCCATCTTCTCCCCCTCCTCCGCCCCTCCCCTTCCCCCTTCCCCAATGACATGTCACATAATAATTTTTTTTACAGGTACAAATAATATTGGTGGTTTCAACAGCTTCACTCAAGAATGCATGTTGGTTCTTCACTCAGCATAATAATTTTTTTACAGGTACAAATGATTTTGGGGTTTCAAGAGCTTTGCTGGGTTTCATATTTTGGGGGATTCCATCCTCTCTTTCAGAACCTTTTTTTTTTGTTTTCATTTTTAACGTTTTCATTTTCATTTTTATTTTTGTTCTAACATGTCAAATAATAATTTTTTCTTACAGGTACAAATGATTTTGGGGGTTTCAATAGCTTTTTTTGGTTTCATATTTTGTGGGTTTCAAATATAGGCTTCGTATGAACCGATTTGCATCTTTGTTGGAAGGTGTTTCTTGGTTAAGGTAAAAAAATCAACTCTTTCATAATTGAGGTAAAAAATCATCTCTTGGTTCTTTGTTTAAAATTTTTTGTTTTTGCTTCTCTTTGTTGTAATTTTCTTTCCACGGTTGTGTGACCTCACCATCCCGCCTCTCCATCTCTCCACCTTTGGATTGGTCTAGGGGTAGAGGTTGGTTTGAGTTCCGGTTAGACAGTGGGTGGACCGAGTTGAGGGTATGAGTTAGGCCGGTTTAGGAGATCAAAGGGGTTGAGTTAAATGGATTTTGAGTCGCGGGTTTGCTGGGTTCGGATCATTGGTGAGTTGCTGGTTTTCTGATGTATTTTTGTGGTTTTTTAGGTATATATATATATATATGGTAAATGTAGATGGTGGACGCAACCAAGAAGCTGTATTGAGAGCTGGTGATTTTCAAACATTCATGGAGGCCATGATGAAAGAATAAAGGCTTCCACTGTATTGAGAGATGGTGTTGATGATTTTCAGTTATGTGTGAGGTATTTAGTGATTTTTTTTGTGTTCACAGCATGAGTTTTGAATGTACTTTTCAATGTATTGAACCGTGGAAAGATGTTTATGTTTATTTTATACGAGTGTTCTTAGGGGAGTGATTGGTTTAGTTTTTTTTATTTGTTTATTCCCAACCGTAACCTGCAGAAATTAAAATACCATTGTCTGTTTAAATGGGGTTCTAAGGAGTATAAAAGATGTGTGATAATAATTTTTTTATTATTCAAAGCTAATGAATCTTAAAGGGTGTATAAATAAAATACCACTGTCTTCTGGTAAGCTCACAAAGCAATGTTTTATACCACTGTCTTAAGAGGGTGTATAAATTTTAAAACTTTTGAACTAAAAAGCAATGGGTGATCTAATACTTTCAATTATGGGTCATTTACTATTTGGGACACATTTGTTTATAATATTTTGTTCTTGGGGTACGTTTGTTTTCGTATTAGTTCGTTGCGTGTTATTTTAATGGTTTAGAGTAACTTCCGTCTAACAGGTGTACATTTTTCCTTAGCTACCCAAAATACCCTTACATGTAACCCTCAAATCCCCTCTCACTCTCTCTCTTCTCACAGCCATCCTTGTTGGTTTGCTTGGGGTTTTCTTGGCTGAAGTTGGCTGCGATTTGTGTTGAGATTTCGGGTTCAAGCTCCGGGTTCGATTTGTTCAAGCTTCGGGTTCGATTTGTCAAAGCTCTGGGTTTGATTTGTTCAAGCTCCAGGTTCAAGCTCCGAATCGTTTACCTCCGGGTTCGTTTGGTGTTCTACTTGGTCGTTTACCTCTGAGATTTGTTCTCAGATTTGGTATTCGTTTATGAGATTTGTTCTAATTTTCAATGTTCTGAGATTTGGTGTTCGTTTGGTTTTATGAAATTTCTTTGATTTTCATTTTTTTTAAGTTCTTGTATATCTTACTTTTCAAATCATTGCTCGATTTTCAAATTATTGCTGGAAAATAATTGTTGGAAATTCAAATTATTGTTGGAAAATAATTTCTGAAAATTATTGCTGGATTTTTAAATAGTTGCTGGAAATTCAAATTATTGTTGGAAAATAATTTCTGGAAATTATTGCTGGAAAATAATTTTTGGAAATTCAAATTATTATTGGAAAATATTTTCTGGAAATTATTGCTAGAAATTCAAATTATTGTTAGAAAATATTTACGGAAATTATTGCTGGAAAACAATTGGAAATTCAAATTATTGTTGGAAAATAATTTCTGGAAAATAATTTATGGAAATTATTGTTGGATTTTCATTTAAAAAATAATTGCTGGAATGTTTTTTCTAGGGAATATATATTTTTAATATAAATCATTTTTATTTCATATTTTTTTGGCTAGAATATTTTTTACCTATATATATATATATATATATATATATATATATATATATATATATATATATATATTATTTGGAAATATATATATTTTTCTTCTAAATATATATATTTTTTCCTTTAAATATTTTTTATGCGAATATATATTGTTTATGGAAATCATTAAAACAAATTGTTTTGTTGAAAATCATTTATAAATTTATAGCTAGAATTTATACGCAATTCTTTTGTTGGAATTTTTTTTTGGGGAATAATATATTTAACTGAAATCATTTTTGTTTTGTTGAACATCATTTTTTGAAATCATTTTTTTCTTGGAGGTTTTTTTAAATCAGTTTTCTTGAAATGAATATACATTTATAACATTTTTTTTGTTGAAAATCATTTTATTTGGTTCCAAATACTTTTTATTTGGTAGATATAATTTTTTATACATAAATTCATTTTATTTGGTGCAAAATACTTTATATATATATATATATATATATATATATATATATATATATATATAACAACTTTTTTAAGCTATTTGTATGCTAAAATTGTTATTTTTAGGATATATGTTTTTATTTGTATATATATGGAGTTCTTAAAATTATAATATATATATTATCTATTAAAAATATTTTTATTAATAGTAAACAACATTTTTTATGCTTTAATTTAAAGGGCGAAGATGTCAAGGGCAAATATGTTTTTCATCATGTTAGAGAAAACTGTTGATGATATCAGCTAATGATTAACTGAGTCAACTAACGATTTCCGTTAGTTTTGGACCCAATGAACTAATACTTAAACAAACGTACCACAGGCAACTAATATTATAAACAAACGTATCCCAAATATTAAATGACCCTTCAATTAGTAAACAAGTAGTCAAAAATTTGTCAAAGTGGGCATCATATTATAGACATAAGTTCTAATAATAAATATAATTTATTATAAATTTTAGCACTTCAATAAAAAAAAATGGGATAATCCTAAATCACCTATTTTTTTATTGTGAAATCATTTGAGTGAAAATATAAAGCGTTCAGAAGAAAAAAAATTATTTGGATTTTAATATTTTTTTAATCAAAGTGGGCATCTTATTTTAAATATTAGTTTTAATAAGAAATTTAATTTATTATAAATTTAATATTATTCAGATGTTAATATTTTTTTGGGAGGGTACTTTTTTTCCCAGTACATTCTCAAGCCATATGTATTTACTAACTCTTTTTTTTCTTATTGGATACAGTCTTAATTGGTGCTGCGAGCTTCACTTCGAGACTCACATAAATTTTTAAGAAAAAATCTCCAATGACAAGGCACGAAGGGCATGCCTAAAAAATTGAA
Organism: Sambucus nigra; assembly: GCA_949130495.1. Classification (NCBI taxonomy): domain Eukaryota; kingdom Viridiplantae; phylum Streptophyta; class Magnoliopsida; order Dipsacales; family Adoxaceae; genus Sambucus; species Sambucus nigra. The sequence goes on from OX422208.1 coordinate 359,752,849, forward strand.
TTGAGAGCACAAAATTGAGACTCTCACCTAATAAGTCTAGGCTATAAGAACAAGTGGAGATAAGCTGCATTTGAAGTATGAAGGGATATATTAGCGCAGAGCATAACGCAAGTGACTATAATAGTGTTTGTACTTTTTTTATAGTTTTATATTTAAAGGTTTTTAGTAACTTTCAAATGCACAATGAATCTAGCCCGTTTTATATTTGTTTATTTGAATAAACAAATAAAACTAAATCTGACACGTATATTTTTCTTTGGAGCTTTGTAAATTTAGGATATATTGTAATATGTATTTTGGAAATAGGATAACAAACATTTTATTTATAATTTTAGTCCCTATTTTTGAATAAAGCCGTTGGCGCGGACCCATATTCATAAAACGTCAACCAATCACCGCATGTCGCGTGTCCTATATCCACAATCAATATTATTTTACGTCCTAAAAATACATAATCTATTTTTTTTACCAATGTTTTGTTCCAAGTTCCTTAATACAATTACATGGTTAGTGCTTCATATAAGGTTTTTTAAACCAAAAATGAACCCGATCAAAATAAAAAGGACACGACGCGAAATCAAATATTTATTTGTTTACCAATCTCGAACATTACATAAGTAAAAGTGGCATAACACAATGTTCTTTTAATGGAAAATGAACCCGACCAAAATAAAAATGGCACAATATGACACACCATGAAATATTTTTTTACTTATAACAAACACTAACCAAGTAAAAACATCACACGGAAGAGTCCATGATTACTTATACACAATTCAATACATTGGGAAATAAAATTTTTACCATTTTGCATTTATCTATTTTGGAAATTTTCTCCCTTTTATGTTTATGTATCTTGGAAATTTTCGCCGTCCCTTCAGGCACGGGCATATACTAGTATATATATATATATATATTATAAAGAAAACACCTATTTTTAGTTTAATCCATTTAGTCGCTCAAACACCATTTTATTCAATATTTTCTTATTTTTTGAAGGTTCGCGCCAGCAGCACCCCATGCCACCCCAAATCGAAGCTCTGATGGATCGGCCTCTCAAACACCCATTCACTCAATATTCTTATATTTTTAAAGGTCTGCACTAGATGCACCCAATCTCCACCCCCGCCGTTCCTCATTGTCGGAGCTCCAACGACCTTCATCAAAGCATTGGTTTGGGATGGCATGGGGTGTTGATAGAGCGGACCTTAAAAAATAATAGAATATTATAAACTTGGTACATAAATTTGGTGTGTATATATATATATATATATATATATATATAGAGAGAGAGAGAGAGAGAGAGAGAGAGAGAGAGAGAGTGATTCTCATGCATACCCTAGGTTGCATATCGCTGACGCAGACCATTTTTGATAAAATAGTAAAAAAAATATTTTTGGGCAATTTTTTTTTATAGTTTTTAAACATTTTAGTAGGACCATATAAAGTTTAGTTCAAAAAGATTTTTTTTTGCAATTTTTATAAAATCGGTCAAACTTTGTCAGTTTTAAACAACTTAAAAACTCACAAAGTTTGATCGATTTTTTTGAAATAGCAAAACAATTCTTTTTGAGCTGAATTTTTTTATGGTTCCACTGAAATGTTTAAAAATCATATAAAAAAATTAGGCCAAAAGTATTTTTTTACTATTTTAAAAAAACAATCCGCACAAAGGGTATGCAAACTCGGTATGCATGAGATCCTATATGTACACACACACACACTCATATATACGGGTTTATACATTAATTGAACCATTTATTTAAAAAAATTGTTTGTATTAATATTTAATCACAACAAATAATGTGACCACCCATTTAATATGTGTAAGTATATGTAATTTTTATTTTGAGATTTTTTAATAAAGCCCTTTTGACTATTCAGGCATTAATTAAGTTATATTTTTAAAGGTTTACATAGTAAATATTATTGTTTGTGAAATTTTTTCATTGAAATATTATGGATTCCTTAGATCTTATTTGATAAATATATGAATTTCATTTTCTTGTGAACATAGTAAATTTGACTGCCTATGTAATATTTTACACAGTTATGTTACTATTTGTAAAAATATCACAAATATATAACTATTTTATTTTCTGGTTCATACAGTAAAGTTTACTGTATGTGTAAATTTTTTTCTTTGAAATTTTATAGGCTTCATGGATCTTGTTTGATAGATCTCGGCGAGCAAATTTTAACATAGTAATTTTACGAAAAGCGATTTTGTCAATGAAAAATAATTATAATTTGAAAATTAAAAATGGGATGAAAAAAAAGTCCAACCACTTATGTAACTTTCCACAAGAAGTTACGGATGGTTGGTTTTAAAAGGGTAAAATTATGAAGAAAACAAATCCAAAAAATTAGGAGTAGGACCTATTTAATGGTTGAAAAGTCAATAGGACTTAATTTTGGAATCTTTGTTTTCATGGGACCTATATATAAATAACCCTCAATATATCTGGTCAAACAAATATATTAACCGATAAAATGGTTTTTTCCTAAAGCTTTTATCCGGTCAAATGGTATAGTTGTTGGCACCTAAATTCCTTAGAGAAATGGGCGCGTCAAATGGGATAAAATCCTAAGGCTCCATTTATTTCAATCTAATGGTCAGATAAGAAATGCATAGTTATAGCTTAGATCGATCTAATGGTCAAACCTCTTGAGTGAATCTCTAAGCTTATTAGTAGGTCAACACTGGACACAAGCATTCCTATGAAAAATATAAAGGAAGGATTTATTTTTTTACTTATACCAAAAATTAAAAGTTTTATGTGATGCTTTGATGAAAGGGTGTCATTATTAATTATTTTGTCTATGAGATTTTTTATCATCATGGTTAGAGTTGAAAATATATATCTTTGAAATCATGAGTGATGATGTGGTAAGGGATTCAACTTGGATCATGATAACTACCTTTGAAAAATTATAAATAGTTCCCCACCCTTTTTAATGAGTGAGTGAAAGCTGCCACATGATTTTTTTTTATCAAAATCAATGTCTCAAAGACTTTTATCTATCCAAAATTGAGTAACATCAAGGATATGAGACTTAAAAGGTTAGAATCATAAATCATCATTTGAGGAAGAAAAACATGGTAGTTGAGAATTTGATCTGTTTTTAAGAAAAAATGAGGCTTTCTCGTTATTGCATAAAGTCAAAAAATTTCAAAAGTGACTGCAAACATTAATCTTCATTCTTCGATTTTACGAGCTAATACTAATTTTATTCACTTTCATGTCACTATTTATATCTTTGAATCACTCTAACTTTTACATGTTTTTATTTTGACCTTAGGCCTTTGAATGCAAAACGATTCTTTATATAGAGTAGTTGGCATAACCAATAACCATTGTATGATCTTTTGTAGATATTTTGGTCTTTCAAAATGGTATTTTAGGTATTAAAATGTACCTACCTTTAGCTCAAAAATCATATGTACATTACCATGTCTGTTTGTGTTGTGTTCACACAATTTTTGGTTACTAAAAGCTAGCGTGGACTCTATTGCTAGAGAATCGTTGTAGCAGTATATACGCGTTTTATGAGAGAATCTATTGCCATAGTGAAAATTGCTGGGAGTGGTAAAAATGCCCAAATTGAGATGTTTTAGATCTTATGCTCATTTTTCTCTCAAACCTCTTTCACGCTTGGAGAAACCTCCAGCCTTCCTCCTATTTTAGCATCTTAGAAATCTTTTTAGGTTGTCTTTACCTCATTATATTGGATTAATCATCATCTTGGTAATTTTTTCACCCATCGATTTTCTAATTTACTCCATCTTAGAGTTAGGGCTTGGTTAGTTTTTAGAGATTTTGATGAAATCTTCTCTATGATTAATGAGTTTTTACTTATCTTGAGTCTATAATGAATCTATTGAGCATAATTTAGTGTGTATAGCTTTACTTTATAGATTTGGGGTGGGATCCTTTGTTTGTATTTCCATATCTCATAAGATTTATGCTCTTGTGTTTTGGTGTGTGATTTCAGACTCTATCATACCTCCTAAATCATTATCACGTGCATCGACCTCCAGTAATCGGTCCAGATTTGATGAACTCTTTGCTACATGTTATGTGCATTGGGAGAGGTCAATAGAATTGGAGTTTTTTTTCGGCACTCATTTATATGAGTTTTGGGGTGATTACAACATTATATTGGTGTTTACTCTCCAACCGGAACATGTTATCCTAACTTGGTCAGAGAATTATATTCAACTCTTATGGATGGTAAGGATATGTTAGGGGTTAAATTTTTTGATAAAGTAATTGCAGAGTGCGATTTGTGATAATGATTCAAATAAATTCGCAGGTTCCAATTATCAACATATTTAATTAGAGTCAATTTTAAACAAACTAATTGCATCCCCTAAACATACAACTACGTGTGTGTGTTTGTGTATGTCAAACCAATAAACACAAATATGTTAACTCGCAGATTTCAGGAAAAATCCTCGAAGGGCAAAACCTTTTATTTAAATATGAATTAAATCGCAATTTACAATCACAATGAAATCTGTAATAATTTTACCTTAGCAAACCTACAAAGACACGCATCCTTGAGTCAATAATGGATTTCACACAGCAAACCCACAAGAATCATAGTTCAATCTTCAGCAAATATCCACGCGCAGCGAACCTCAATGACCTCAGTCTTCAGGTGTAGAAATGCACTCTACAAAGATAAACAATAACAAAGTTTGGTTATTGGGTTCCAAAACAATTCACACAAACTATTGGGAAATTTTGAATTAAAAACAAAAAGGGTTAAAACCCTAAAAGTGAGAAGACAATGTATTCTGCCAAAGCAGTTTCGTCTCTTGAAATTTGCAGGTCTTCTTATCAATAACGAAGTTGGAAAGACAAATTTAAAGAAAATCTAAGGCGGTGGCTCGCTCTAACGAGATAGCTGTGTCGCTCGAACGATGTCATGTGTTGTTCAAATTAATTCGCGTGACATTAGTATGTCGCTCGAACGAAGTCTTCTGTTGCTCGAATGAGAAAACTACAAAAAAAAAATTTCTTTTCCTTTTGCCAATAAATGTTCAGCCTTGAAACATCGAAAAATATTTTTGAGGAAAAACTTAAAAACTCCGCTCCAACACTTAAAAAATATTTGATGAAAAATATACCAACACTCTAAGTGAATTATTAAGGACTTAAAACACAACCTTACCAAAGTTAAACTTACGGATGCTTGAATGTTGAAGAACTTGATATTCGTAATCGTCTTATTGGATATGTGATCTTGAACATTCTTCAATGTTTGTAGCGGTATACGACATACCCAACTGATAACGGACATTTATAAAATCATGTCCTTATAAATCTCCCCCTATGTCTATGTCGGTACAAAATAAAAAATATCCGAATAAAAAAATGCCTCTTATCATGCCTACTCACATGAGACATAGAAACATATGTCGTGACGCATTGAGTTTGAAATGATATAAGAATAAATCGATCAATAACCAAATCTCCCCCATAATGCAAAAACTCCTCGTAATTCGGTCTACCCCTTTTTATTTGACCGAAATAGACAAGGAAATGAATAAACAAATGGATCAAACAACGCTCATGCAAAGAGTAACTCAAAAAAATTCCACAAACTATTTGTCAATTTTTCAAATTTCAAACAAAAATGCAAAAATTATTTTATAAAATCACACACCATGAATTTACACTAAGCCAACCAAATCGTGGATACGAAATGAATGGGTGTGAACATATTGAATAGGTAAGTCAATGCATTCAAATATAACATATGTGCACGATGTATACGTGTACTCTTATCGAATGGATCTCAAAATCGTCCTTAGGTGTTCGAAAATGTTGAATTTAAATGACATCGACTCAATCCATCAACACATCAAAGTCAAAAGTGATTCCCACACCTATAACGTTTAAAACTATGAATGATTTTTCAAGACACTGTTGGAACGTGCAAACCCATTTTTCGGTCTCTTTTAAACGGTGGATTTCCCGATGAGTTAATTTTGAACTCTCACAGCCATTTCTCGTGATTCACTCATCATATTTTATTGCACTTAAATTCTCACGGTAAACAGTTTTTACATGCACTACTTCCATTGTCAAGTTTTATTTCATATGGTTCGTTTTAAAGACATAATTGAGATGACAACACTCCGACCCATATGTGATAAACAAGTATAATAATCAAACAAAAATGTGAAGTCTTGAGTCAGGCATGTAGGTAGTAACAACTAAATTACAGGAACTTATAGTCAAACATATAGGTAGTTACAACTAAATTACATCTCAATGACTCCAAACATTATAAAGTACAAAATGAAACGATGACGCATATAAAAACACTATCAAATCATCACGTGGATAGGGAATGAGATTATGATTCGGTCATCCTAAATGTCCATCCATAAACGGTGTACAAATAAAATACAAAAATCTTTTTTAAAATTTTTATCAAAATAAAATCTTTTTTTATTTTTCAAAATTTTCAACAACAAAAAATGAAAATAAAATGATACACACTAGAAATAGGCAAAAATATCATCATGCAAATCAACCTATGCTTGGAAACAAGTCTAAACCTCAATTGTTAGGTGCGGTGGATTTTTCCAAAGATGGTGACATCCTATGAAAAACCTCCATCAAATCATGTGAAGTCTTGACTAGAAATTTTACCCTAGTATGTGAAAACTCTCTCGTGTAATCATCCGAAGAGTCATGTGTGGGTGCGTGTGGGTGAACACGTGTAGTAGAAAAACGTGACACATGACCCAACTTAAAACAAAACTCTCTCAGGTGTCCTCTCTTCTTGCAATGTGTGCAAACATAAACAGGCCCAGGTACACCACTCTCAAAATGTCTCCTATGCACTCTACGATTAGGCACGAGACACCTAGGTGTAACACTAAAGTGGGAATCGGCTCGGGTGCAACATGTGAAGTGGACGCACCATCATGACTTATTCTTAATTTCTCACCTCAACCTAAAATGGGATTGAGAACCATCTTTCCTACCTTCTTAGATGTGTTCTTTAAAGGGACTTTAACCTCTCGGGCACGTTCGAGAATACTCTCGAGTTGGGATACACGTGTCGTCAGACTAGACACCGTGTTGGTCAAATCACACTTCTCCTGGCCTAAAGTTATCAACTGTTCACTCAAAGAAACCTTCAACTTATCGAGTTGACTAGCAAAAAACTCCCTCAAAGTCTCTAACTCTGTTTTCGAATCTCAAAACCTAAGACTTAACTCCTTATTCAATTTTTTAGTCTTTAAAGTCTCGGTGTACAAATCTCTTAATGCGATCTGGAGCTCACTGTCACCCTCACTAGTGCACTCACTCTCAGACTCACTAGAAACACTCAAATCCTCCTCGGGGTCTCACGTGCACAAGTATCCTCTTGGTCGTGGGACAAACTAAGTTTTCTCACGTGACTAGATAAAAAGGCAATAGACATTCCTTGCGAAGACTCATCCCCAGAATCTTTCACATCATCCTCACTATCACTAAGGGTGACTGGCATAGCCACTTTCTTTCCCTCTCTCCTAAGTCTAGTTGGACACTCAAACGACTTATGCCCTTTACCCTCACACTCAAACCATGTTACTTTTTCTAAATCTCCCTCTCCCTCTTTCTCTTTCTCACCTCTTTCTTTGTCCTTGTTTTTCTTTTTCTCAAAAAACTTTTTATTGGAAGAATTTTGTTTTAAAAACCTGGGAAACTTTTTAAAATTCTTTGCAAGCGTGGCCATACCAAAAGCAGACTCGTCCTCAGACATGGACTAAAAAAAACTCACTATCTCTTTCTTTTTAGACTAGGATTTATGTGCAATACCTTTAACCTTAGGCTTAACAGCGTCAGGAAACATGTCAATCTCATATGACTGAAGGTCTCCTACCATCTATTCTAATTTTAGATAATTCAAATTACCTAAGATATTTAAAACTGTCACTTTAGGGATAAAATGTTTTGGCAGCGATCTTAAAATCTTTTTAACCACTCGTGCAACGGGGGTATAGGCTCACCAAGATTATAACTAGTGCTGACAATGTTAGACAAACGTGCATAAAAGTCATCAAAACACTCAGTCTCAAGCATGGTAATCGTTTCAAATTGAGTAGTTAAATTTTGAACTTTAGACTATTTGACCATATTAGTGCCTTCGTGGGTGAGTTGTAAAACACCCCACGCTTCTTTAGACACGGTGCGCGTCATAATACACCAAAACTCTTCCGGGGTGATGTGTTTGAAAATTGCACTAAGCTCGCATGAATTAATAGTGCTCAAACTAAACTCATCCTCAGTCCAGTCTGACGCAAATTTTAAATTCGTAACACTATACACGGTGATAATGGGAGGAGACCAGCCTCTTTCACAAATTAACCAAACTCTCTCATCGATTGGTTTTAAATGTGATCTCATGCGCGCTTTCCAGCAAGCATAACTAGACCCGTAAAAAAATGGCAACTGATTATATAAGTTTTCACTTGGAAACATTGCGATAATTTTTGAAAATATGATTTTTCAAAAAATCAATATCACATAATTTTTTGTGAAAATAAGGAATACTCGGTAAATTTGAGTAACCTGCTCTGATACCAATTTTTAGAGTGCGATGTGTGATAAAGATTTAAATAAATTCGTAAATTCCATTTATAAACTTATTTAATTAGAGTCAATTTTAAACCAAATAAAATCAACCCCTAAACATGCAACTATATGTGTGTGTGTCAAATCAATAAACACAAATATGCTAACTCACAAATTTTAAGGAAAATACCCGAAGGACAAAACCTTTTATTTCACTATGAATTAAATCTCATTTTGCAATCACGATGAAATTTGTAATAAGTTTACATCAACAAACCTACATAGACACACAATCTTGAATCACCAATGGATTCCACACATCGAACCCACACGAACCGCAGTCCAATCTTCAGCAAAGATCCACATGCAGCGAACCTCAATGACCTCAGTTCTATAGAGATTCACTCTACAAAGATGAACGATAACAAATTTTTGTTCTTGGGTTCAAAAACAATTCACACAAACCAATTTATAAATTTTAAAACCCTAAAAGTGAGAAGACAATGTATTATACCAAAGCGGTTTCGTCTCTAGAAAATTCACGGGTCTTCTTATCGAAAACGAGGTTGGACAAACCAATTTATAAAAATCTAAGGCAGTGACTTGCTTGAACGAGATAGCAGTGTCGCTCGAACGATGGTATGTTTCGTTCAAACGACTTCGCACTACATCAGTATGTCGCTCGAACGAAGTCTTCTATCTCTCGAACGAGAAAATTAAAAAAATATATTTTTTCTTTTCCTTTCGCCAATAAATGTTCCGCCTTGAAACTTCGGAAAATATTTTTTGACGAAAAACTTAAAAACTCCACTCCATCACTTATAAAATATTTGATGAAAAATATCAGAAGATTCTAAATGAATTATTAAGGACTTAAAACACAACCATACCAAAGTTAAACTTGCGGAGGCTTGAATGTTGAAGAACTTGATATTCGAAATAGCCTTGTTGCATATGTGATCTTGAACATTCTTTGACTTTTGTAGTGGTATACGACATACTCAATTGATAACGAACATTTATAAAATCATGTCCTTACAATAATGGGAATTGATGAAAAAATTTCTTCCAAGTGGATAAGCAATCATTTTGGTGTCCCAAAAGAAAATCAACCTGACTATTAACTCTAGTAACTATTAGTGATTGGAATCATAGTTTGGCATTAGGGGTTTCATGAGAATGCATAACAACTATTAAAAGACGTGTAAATTTGGCGATTAAAGTTTAAAGAAAAAAATATATGCGAAAAAGTCTAAATATTAAAACTAAATGAAGGGTAAAGTCAAAAGACCAATAAAAAATTCGAACCAGGACATTTGTCTCTAGACCTCATCGAAGCTCATTCATGAAGTCGACCTCCAGTCATTATATTTCCTCATTATCTACCTGACAAGTGTTATGCCTAAATAGTACTTTAAAAAGCAGTTTTCTTAAGAAATTATGCTAAAATTTTAAAATATAATACTTTGTCTCTTTAACATATATAATCTATACATTGTCCATCCAAAATATTCCTTCTTACTTTAATACCTCCATAATTACCCAAATTTGACTTAAGTACCTCTTATCAATTGACTTTGAGTTTGGTTGCCTTTCATTATGAGTCAATTTGCACATGACTAGTGATAAGTAAAAATATTTACAAAATAGAACAATTAGTAAAAAAAATTAAAAAATCAATAATGGTAAATTACCTAAATGGACCTTAATGTTTATTATATGAAGATACCCTATTTCCTATTTGGTGTTTAAAAATCTCTTCCAACTCCCTATATGCATCCGAGGTAGGGTAGAGTTCCCAAGGCTAGCCCCTGACCTCAGCAGACCACAACCTATCTTATAAAGCCTTTGATACCCTTAAGTGTATGCTATGGTACCATATCATACCTTAGTTTCACATCCTTCCCCTAGTAAGGTTAGTCGTTCTATCATATTTCCTCGAGCAAGCTCAGAAACCACAAGTTAAGATTTTGTTAGGATTTGCACTCAAAATCGACCTCAAACGCAAGGATAAGGACCTACCATAGTCATCCCAGCCTCATTCACCGGATGTGGTAATATGAGGAACCTTTGGATTAGTTTTAAGAAACTACATATTTCTTTTAAACTTCTTGGACCTTTAGCTCCTTCAAATAGTCTAACGGAGTAGGTCAGAAGAAAACACTCTTACACCTACTGCCATAAACCATTCCCACTTTCATTGAATGCTCCCATCAATATTAAATGCGTTTAATAACCAACTTACACTACCTGCAATTACTTTACCCAACATGTCACTATCTTACTGACACAAATAGACCTCAAGGACACCTCATCCATGCTTTAATAACCCACAAGTTCTCTCTCCAAGAGTTACCTTATAAATATGAAGCTAGTGAAATGTGAAAGGGGGTCGATCTTTAGATTTCAAAGAGACTATAGCCTTTAAACTATCAGACACGTGAGAGTTTTAGCATTCCATGAGTGTTTTCACTCTATTACACACTCACAACCCATTTGTCATGAGCTTATGTTTGTAACTTGGACAAGTTCCATTGTTTATTCCATTTGTATACCTTGTTTACCCTAAAGTAGCACTCAGGAACCCTTAAAAAAGTCATTCGGTTGTTTCCTACGGTTCTCTGGACTACTATCGAAGGACATAAGACCTCAGACTCCTTTGACCAAGCTCGAGGGGTCAGTTAGACTGTAATACTCACCTACATTCTAATAAACAGTCATAACACCTTTGTACAATGAATGTAGGACAATCTCCTAAGGTCCAAACCACATTATATGTTTGTCTGTTACATTTAGACTCCTCCCCTATTACCTGTTTGAGGTCCAAATGAGAGCACTTGTAGGTCTAAAGTCACATACTATTTTAACACTCAACAATTTGGCACCATCTATGGGAACAACAAGTTCCATCACTCTTAAATATACACTTTTATCCTTTCAAAATGGTGACTAATGCTTCATTATCTCGTTATTTCAAAGAAATGGAGGTCCAACAAAAGATGCTCTAGGAATAGTTGGAAGTTATTCTCAATAGGCTCCCTTTACTCCTAGTGACGGAGGAACAGGTGGTACCAGAACATAGTGGTACCAGGAAAAACGTGATCCCCATTTATAAGAGGAGAATTATATAGAGGAACCTTAACGATTAATAAATTGCATCTTTATCAGGGAGATACTATCACTCCCCAGAGATCAGTCCCAAGGAGTACCTACGGTAGCTAGGCCCTAAGATGGTGAGATAAAAAATGCTTTTTCGATTGGGGAATTTCCTCTACCAATATAAGACTCAAAATCCTAACAAAATTGAGTTGGAACTCCAGAAGACATTGTCTCCATTCTCCAATGGCGTTCAATATTACATTGTTCCCCCAAAGTGGAAGATGCCTAATATCAAACCATTCAACATGGCCAAGGACCCCATCGATAATTTGGAAACCTAAAGGTCTATAATTCTTCTCCATGATAGTCCAAATGATGTCCTGTGTCGGCCCTTTCTTGATACATTAGGGGGAATGGCCTAGAAATTGAAAGATATTCTTTTAGTCATTTCATTAGAGCTCAGAAAATAAGGAAACCTATCACTTCAAGCCTCCTCTTCAGATAAAAGGTCGGGGAATCCCTTGGGGATTATGCCAAAAAAATTTACCAAGAATCCATCTATGTTGATGATCTGATTGACACCATTTATCTGGCCTCTTTCTTCTCAGGCCTAATCTCAGAGATATTACTAAGGTCCTTTACAAAGTAGCCTCCGAAGTCCATGACTGAGATACTCGAAAGAGCTTAGATGTACATGAATGATAAGGATGATATATCAACAAGGCATGACATAGACTCCCTCAAGAGGGAAATAGCAAAGACATCTTGTTCTGCCTCGAGGAGACCTTTAGAGAAACCAAGGCCAAAAAGAAAGGGCTAAGAAAAGTGGGCCTCCAAAGGCCAAACACTTCACTCCCCTCCCAACCACAGTGGAATAGGTCTTCATTATCATAAAAGCCCAAAGCATCTGACCTCATCCAAAGCCCATGAGGTCTGGGGATGATAAAAGGGACAAGTCCAAGTATTATTGGTTTCACAGGGGCCATGACACAACATAAATGACTGATTCTAATTCAAGGAGGTCATTGAGGGGTGATAAAGAGAGGATAACTTGAGGAATTCATGGCTAAATATGTAGACTGAGGTCATCGTAATAATAATAACAAAAATAAAAATAAATGTGGCATTCCTCTGATTGAGGTCTATAGTATTTCTAGAGTCTTTTCAGGGGGAGGGCTCTCTACCATATCCAGAAAGGACCACCTCAAGGGCTTCTAGAATGAAGGGATTTAAGTCACCCATGTCTCTACCACATCAAGGTCTAAATGATATTCCAATAATGGTCAGGAGGGTCAATCTACCCATGATCTTCCTAGAAACTGACCTCAGAAGGGTCAATCTACCCCTTGATGATCCTTTCGTGATCACAACAGTAATAGGAAATGCCAATAGGACGAGAATCATGATTGATACGAGGATCTCCATACATATCTTGTTCTTAGATTCTTTTGAAGCCATGGGCCTCAGTATAATAACACATGTAGGCAACCACAACCACCTCATTGGGCTCAATAAAGAAATGACCTATTCTTTGGGGTATGTCACTCTCCTCCTCATACTCGGGTCTATGTATTAGTGCATAACCATTTGGAATAAGTTCATAGTGGTGGACCTCCCCTCAGCTTATAATGTCATTATGGGCATACCATCTCTCAATGACTTGGATGCTATAATCTTGACCCACAGAATGGAGATGAGGTTCCTAACCTCCAATGGGGTAGGGGGTCTTTGGGGACTAGAAAATTCTCAAGAGTGCCACATCACTTCCTTGAAAGACAAGAAAAAATGTCTAAATCTCTACAAGGCTTGGCATAGGCTTTGACAAAGCTTTAGAAGATATCCAAGATCTCACTAAAACACTTACCTCCACTAGCACCAATACACGAGCTACCTCTGGAAAGCCGGAGCATCTCCATTCCACTAGTCAAGGGCACTTACCCTCATAACTAGTTGTCCAAATGAAGATTGAACATCAGAGGTAATAAAAACCTCAGGAAATGAATAACATCCTAATTGAAAAACTATAAACCATGTATTATGATACTTAAATGAAAAGGAAACTTTGTGTTACTCATAATGTACTTTATATCAGTATTCTTTAAAAGTTAGGGTCTCATAACCCATAAATAGAGTAATAAGGACTTCAACCTTAGCTTAAGGCTTAAACTAAGGTTCAAGGGATTTAGAAAAGAGTTACACGAATTCAGCCTTGGTTCTAGGTTTAAGATAAGGTCTTAGTACCCAACATTTAAGTTACAAGGATTTCAACGATGGTTTAAGACTAACAATCAAAGGTCTTATGGTCCGAAAAAGACCACAATCCTCAATTTGAAACAACCCCCAAAAAATCATAGTTTAGGGTCTCCGAACCTATAAAAGACTAAAGGTATTATTGAGATTGTCGTCCATAATTCCAAAAGGCTAAGGTCTAAGGACCCATAAACAACCCATTTCCTTACACCAAAATCTTTTTATTTTCCATGGAGTTGCACAAAACTCCCATTTATAAAAAAAAAACGATGGTATAGGTCCCAAACTTCAAAAATATTATGACCCTTTGTGGGACTTTAGGTTACAAATTTTTTAAGTCTGGAGGTATTAGAACCTTATAACGACTCCAATCTTAGACCCTTATAAGGACTCCAAAATTTCAAATTGTTTCTAAGTCCGATGGTCTTAGACCCTTGTAAGGACTTCATATTCCAAAAACATTATGTCCAGAGGTTTCAGACCCTTATAAGGACTCCTAAATTTCAAATTGTTTCTAGGTCCGGAGGTCTTAGATCCTTATAAGAAATTTACATTCCAAAAAAATTTAGTCCAAAGATGTGAGACCTTTATAAGTACTCTACAATTTTAAATTATTTCTAAGTCTTGTGGTCATATAACCATATAAGGACTTCATATTCTAATACGTTTCAGTATGGAGGTCTCAGAACCTTATAAGGAACCATAAATTTTAAATTATTTCTAAGTTTGGAGGTCTTAAACCTTTATAAGGACTTTGGATTCTAAGAAAATTCAATTCGGAGGTCTTGAAACCGTGACACCCCGCTTAAAATAATTACGGGTGGCTAACCCTATACTAAAACTATCAGGAATCTTAAGTGGATCATTCTCATCATCTACTGATGATACTAAAACAAATATCGCTAACTACCCATTACTACAAAAAGACGGTGCGAAAAAAAAAGAATTAAAAACATACAAAGCAATAACCAACCAACAAACATAACAACTACCAAACAAGATAATGAACACACACCTGCTATATAAAAGAGAAGAGTACTAGAGTACAATTAAATATACAAAAGGGAAATACCCGAATATGCTGTCGGGCCACAGACAATACAAAAATCTAAGAAGGAAATATAAAAGTGCTACATCTACGACACTTGGGTATAAACCCGATATACAAACTGAATCCTAGTATAGATACACAAAAGATAGGAACGGCTACATCAAAATTCAGTAACAGTCCGCATCTGCCATTACTCCATGAATACTCTGAATAGAAGACATCAAAGCCATCCTTGCAGCGGAACACCTAATATAATACAATATATATAGCAAGAAGGAAATATAAATGGGTCAGAGCCGGAGGTGTAAAAATATTGTTTTAGCAAGTGCATTAAAATGCATAATAATTATAAATGCATTATAACATGATAAAGGTGGAGTCGCACTCTCCAGAAAATCCAACTCACCTCTCAACTAGAGCGCGCGCCTAGCGTATGCACATGATCCTCAAATGTCTTCCCAACACTATCTAGGGGCAAAACAATCTAACCTACACCTAAAATTTATACTCATTTAAACTATCATCTAAAACCTATCCATCAACTTCCAAATATGTGTCACTTACTAAACATATAAATAATTATATACGCATTCTCTTACTAGAACTTCTCATATTCTACTTATTGACATAAATGAGTTAGTAGCATCAAATGCTAAGGACAAAACTTCTCCCAATTCTCAATGCTGCACTGCGTTTCGTGCGTCGGACGTCTCACAAGCGAAATCCAAATAAGGAACCCCCCCAATACACTACTCCTTGACAACATTAATTATTGTGATTCATTGTGACATCAATGCATGATGTGTATAACCCCAAATTCGTATATATTATAAATAATTAACTATTCTCGACTCTCAACAGTGCATGACGTTTCGTGCGTGGGACGTCTCACAAAGCGAAATCCAAACAAGGAACCCCCCCGATACACTACTCCTTGAAACTGTCGATTGTCGAGATGTACTAATATAATATGAGTACTAAGGACTAACTTCTCCCCACTCCCAATATTGTATTGCATTTCGTGCGTGGGACGTCTCGCAAGCAAAATCCAAACAAGGAACCCCTCGATACACTACTCCTTGATAATGTTGGTTGTTGAGGTCCATTATGCCCCCGATACTCATCGTAATATATATACTCATATAATTATATATGCTTCATTTTTACTTTAATATTTATCACAATTTAAGTCCGAATAAAGTCTCATGGAATGAGATTCAATCAACCTTCTTATATCTCTTTACTCTAGAGACAAATATATGATATCTCATAATCATATACAAATAATATACTATTCACACAAGTATAATAATAACCATCCCAACGAGCTATAACTCAAGGATGCAGGTTCTTAATGTTATCATCTACCAGGGAATCGCTCACATATCATCCTAGGTCCAACGATCAGAATATCACACCGCCTTGGTAAAAACCAAATCACAACGTATGGGAAGGGGTCATAGCTCCTCCCCGGAAAAGAGACGAAACATACCCACCATGTCTCACCCCTAAATAAAAATCACACAATAATAATGGACTCTATGACCTGGGGACTATACGCTCCCTGCTCCTCAAGAAAGGGGCCTCACCCACATCGCGCAACTTCCCATGATAGCATAGGAGGGGTATGCTTCACATAAATATATATATATATATATATATATATATATATATATATATATATATATATATATCATACACACTAGATATACATATACCATCACATCATATAAATGTATACCATCACACAAGGTATTTATATCACACCATATAAGTATACATACTCATTTTATGCTTGTATTTTTGAGTGAAATAATTTCATTTATAAGTATATGTTACTCTCGATATACTAACCCTTGCTAACTCACGCACTTTCCCACTTTATATACCTGATATGGTCTGTCACTTGAATCTCACCCAACACTTCTATTATTAGGAATACTTTCCCAATTCAACAAACATTAAGGATACTCTCTACATCCGTATGGACATCGATCAACAATCATTATTCCTCAAATATTAACCTTAACACTAAGAGGGGACGATAACTTAAATTCTTACTCCCTCGAAATCCATCACTAAAACCCCAACCTTTACATCCAATTATCTATTAATTTTGCTCTCATTCCCTTAATGCGAGAGACATTACACAAGTAATTCCATTTATAGAATAGCCCCACACATCACTCACCTTTCTAAAGTCATTAGTCCCCTTATATGATCACTTAATCCTCTATGACACAATAGTTAGGAAGGTCCATAAATATAATCCCAAAAGAAAAGGGGATAAATTTAAAATCCCACACTTGAACCCAAAATAGAGGCCCGATCGACCGGTCCCCTATTCACAATCGACCGCACTTTCCAATTATGCCTAAAATCGAAGATAATATGATTTTCCCTTGAGGTGCGGTTGACTGGCCCCCAATCACGGTCGACCGACCCTACTAGTAACCTCGGCCAACTTCCATTTTTAAGGAACTCCAAATTCCCATAATCTCAAAATACCAAATTCTACTCATCAATCTTCATCCCAATCATATTATTAACCTTAATACCCATCAAATAACTCAACCCAACTAATTTACAACCTCAAATTCATCATAAACACCTCAAATGTAAGATTTAACCCAAAATCTATGTTTTAACGTATTTAACCCCAAATCCATAAATTTATCCACAAATCATGAAATAAAAGATTCATAAGAATTATTTAGCAAGTTTAATCACTTGCCTCAAATTTGTAGAGTCTCGTTCGCCCTCGAAATCACGGATTTGCCAGAATCCCTAATCTTTTCTCCCTCTATCTCTCTCTTCTTTTCTTCTTCTCTCTTTCTCTCTTTCTTTATAGGGCTTTCTCTTAATCTCAAATTTGATTTGTTTCTCCCGTAGGCTTAATAAGTCTTATCTCCCAAAATACACAACTTGAAATGATAGTACACACTTTAAATGACTCGGTTACTTTATTTCGTGCCAAACGATCTTAAAATATTTCAGAACCCAAATAAGCCTCAAATACAATCATTTTGACTATCTCGACCCTTCCGGAAACAATCGCACACTCAGAATCGTCATTCAAATTGCTTTATAACATCTTCAAATTTTGACCTCAAATGCCAATTTAATTATTCTCCAATTAAAATAATATTATTTCTCCCAAAAATAAATAATTTATTGTCCCAAAAATCTGGGGGTGTCACAAAAACCTTATAAGGACTCTAAATTTTCAATTTTTTTCAAAGGTCAGAGGTATTGGACACTTACAAGACTTCAGATGCCAAAAATTTAAGTTCGAAGATCCCAGATCCTTGCAAGGACTCCAAAATTTATACTTTAAATCTAAGGTCTTAGGATCCTTTACATATTTGATCTTAGGCCTAAGGTCTTAGGATCCTTTATAGATTTGATCTTAAGCCTTTACACCCAATATTTTTTGGGGGGTACAAGTGTTTGAAAAAAATATTATGGACCTCCAGTCTCACAAAATCATAAGGATCAAGTATTACATGGTTATAAGGCTTAATGCCCAACTACAGAGCCTCAACCTTGACTCCAGCAAGCTACACAAGTATAAAGGAGAAGTCTTAGGGCCTTTAATTCTATTTCAATAAGTTTGTATGTTATCTTACTTTACCAAATAATCTTGGGTCTAAGGGTGTACTACATGTTAGGAAAACCTTAGGAATATGAAGACAACATAATAATTCCTTGTCAAAGAAAAATTAAAGCAAGTACGAAGTAAAAAATGAATAATAATGCAATCCCATTCAAAAACACATCATCTCTAAAGGTAGATATGGAGATTACAATAAAATGGCCCATGTCCAAGGAACATTTTTACAAAAAAAATATTAGATGAAAGACTATCAAGGCTTGAGTATTGAAGGGTTGATAACATCTTCACTTGTTGAGGGAAAAGAGGTAGAGGCCACTTTCTTGGTTTTGTCCTCTTGAACAACTTCAGCGTTGCCTTTGTCATCATCATAGATTTCATCTTCTCATTGAGGGGCTTTGGGAAAAAAGGCTAGAGACATCTACCTTGGGAACAATGTATGGAAATTGGCCTTGTAATTTTCAAAATTGGCACAGAAATTTTGAAAGTGGTACCTCTTAAATACCTCAAGGCCAGAGAAGTCAGCTTTTCCTTTTCGACAGAAAAGTCTTTCATCATCTGCCTTAAGATCTCCACCTCATCATGAATTCGAAAGATTCTACCTTTAAATCTCTAAAGAACTTTTAGCATTTGATAGCCTTCGTTATTACCACAAGCCCAACTTTATCAAGGGCATGTATTTCCTCAAACTTATTTAGAGACTCATGAGTAGTGGCCAATAAATAAACACTATCTCTGAGGGTTTTTCATTTGAAAACTTCTCATGTTCAAGAGAAGCCACACCAAGTATTTAAAGTATCTCTCTCCCTCTCAAGGGTCTCTACATATAGCTTCTGACTAATGATCATTCCTTCCAAGTGTTATTGGGTGAGATCTCAACTACTAGCCATCGCAGTGGCTTTTTTCAATGATCTATTGCTATCAATAACATCAGTCAAGAGAGATTCCCTCAGATGTTGAGCCCACAAGAGAAAGGGTATGAGAACAAGGTATAAAATGCAGAAAGCCTAAAGAAGAAATCGAGTAAATAAGGAGTTACCTTGCCCATCAAATGGAATAACTACTTATCATTGGAAGGGATATCCTTATCCCTCAAGATGTCCATCATATCAGAGCTATCTCTTCGATAACACATGTAGGGATTCCAGTGCTGAGGTATAAAGATATATCCCCTCGGATGTACTAGGCACCTCAGTTTTCCCTTGAAAATTCCCCTCCCTGTGAGGGGGCACCACATTACCTATATCTCCATTCTTTAAGACCTAGGGCTCCAAGTCCCTTGGAATAGAAGTCTCTTCCTGGGTAATCCCAGGAGTCCCACTTACCCCAGAATATGCTTGTAGTAGGGGTATGCTTTTACTATGTTATAGATTTGAGCCTTTAATAGGGATAAATATCAGATTGGATGCCTCCATGAGTTTAACACCGGGTGTAGCACCTACTCCCGTGATTTTGACCCTACCCATGTGATTTGGTGACTTTATGTGACCCAATTGGGCTTTAGACATTGTGAGATGGATAGTGGGTCAAATTTGGATAATATTATGGCCTTGTTGATATTAATTAAATTTAGAATGGCCTTAAATTTAATTTGGAGAAAAGTTAGGGTCGTTCGAACGATACCCTTGGTCGTTCAAATGAGATCCCAGTCTCATTGGAACGATGCTTCAAATTACCATCAAACAACCATGTTTTGCTAAAGGTTGACCAACCTATTTAGAAGCTCGTTCAAACCCCATTTTAAAGAGATGTGTGTTGTCGTTCGAATGAGGTCCATTATCGTTTGAACAGGACTGCAAAAATAAGAATTTTCAGATTCGAAAAATGGTGTCAAAATATATACCCTTGGATTATTTGAGTTCTCAAGCTCTCAATGGACAAGATCAAATACCCCCGGCGGGGGGGGGGGGGGGGTAAGGTTAATATTTTGAAGGGTTTTAGGTCATTTAAAGGAAGTTTAAACCATTTTCACCAATTACCATCCACTACCCAAGCACCACCACTTCTCTGCCCTAAACCACCATATATTGGGGAAGTTAATAATTAGTTATTTGGGGGCATTTTAGAGAGAAAATCGAGAAGATATAGTGGAGTTTGAAGGGTATTTTCATTGATCTTTCAAGGAGCAATCTAGTGGAGCTTGACAACCTCTTTAAGGCCACCATAGGAGGTGGGAGGTTGCCATCATCTTCTTCCTCTTCCATATATTTTTATAGCATCATTGAGGTGGAAAAAACTACTCTTTAAGTTTAAGAACTTTTTTTCATTAGTATTTGGTCATGTATATAGAGTTTTAAGGGTAGAATGCATGTGTTTTGTAAAAGGTTATTTTCTCATGATTAAATCCGCTTGGCATTTGGTAAGGGAAAATGGTTGCATTCAACAGTCCTTCTCTCTAATCTGGGATAAGAGGATCCCCAAAAAAATTTCCATTTTCATGTGGCGATTACTTCTTAAAGGGATCCCTATAGATGATTATATCAAACGACTCAAAATTCCTATGGTGTCAAAGTGTAGGTGTTGTTTGGTGGCTTGTGAGGAGGAGAGAGATCATATTTTTTGGATTAGTACGATTGCTCAAATTATTTGGAGGCGATTTTACAATCTCATTGGATTGAAGAACTATTCATTAAATTTTAACGGCAACCTGATGACCTGGTGGATAAACTCTAAAAGTAACAAAATCAGAGGGATTCTCTGCCGTATCATTCCTGCCTACATCTGTTGGTACTTATGGTGTGCTAGGAACAAAAGCATGTATGAGGGAATGCCAATAACAGAGCCCTATATTGTTAATCAAATTTGCGGGGAGATGAAGCTTACTTTTCAAACATTTCCTTTCTTGGGCACTAAAACTAGATATTGTATTAATATTTTAGAGACTCTTTCTTCTATTGGTTCTCATATTGCTTATCTTTGATGTAAGCCACCGGTGGAGGGAGATTCTCCACTATTGATATCTAATAAATCTGGGGAGCTGTAATCCTCTTTTAAAAAAAAAAGTTTTACAAATGGTTTCAAAATTTTGAGAAAATCATATATTTTCAAGAAAACTTATTGTTAAACATTTTATGAAATTAAATGTTTTGAAATAATATTTATCTTGTTGAGATATGTTATGAAGAAGGCATTTATTCATGTTTGAATAACAAAAATGTCTTTTAGTATCGGAAGGCATGTTATTGCAAGTATTATGAAATTTCTTTAATAACTCACGTGTTAACATAATTTTCTTGGATTTTAGGACATAAAATCCCTTTTCCCTGTATATAAACGTGTAGTAATTTGGAAATCACCATATAAACAACTTTAGTAAAGGTTTTAATGAATTTTAACATGAAAAAAAAGAAAAATAAATTTCATCCTTAAAGCATGTTAATAACTTCAGAAAATGTGATAAGTGTATGCTTTAAAGACTACATATGATGATAAAGGAAAATGGTATTTTTCTTGTAAAGTAGTCTTTAAAATGTTAAATGATCTCTTGATAAAGAAAGTGACGAGATAAAGAGATTTCTAATTTGAAAAGTGTGTTAACTCCAAGGTGTACAATGCATGTCAATGATTAGAAACATTCAAGAAGTTGGTGTATATGACTTAATAATGTTTTTAGAAAATAACACTTGTGAGAATGGAGGAAAATGCAAGTTTCAAAACAAACGGGTAAAATGGTAATTTTACGTAAAGTGAAACATTTTAATGAAATAAAAATATTTGAAAAAGGTGTTACACAAAATGGTCCTAAAGGAAAGTGATTTTTGGGATGAAATCAACGTAAATGTGTAAAAGACAAGAAATGGTGATTTTCAAGTGTAACACTAATATGGGGCATAGTTCCCAGTATTTTGGCTTCGGTCAGTAAAAATGGAATAATGTGGACATTTGTAAAATGTTAAAACATGTGAAAAATGACTCGAATGAGATCTGGAATAATTAAGAATGTCCTGGAGCCCTGGGTTGAAAGACCTAAAATTACTGGCTAGAGAATATGGTAGCGTAGTCGATGGTGTGGAGCTCGTCAAAGTATGTGATTATGTGGTATATTTGGAGAAAAAGATAATGAGAAAAGTGGAACACGATAAGGGGATTGGGTGCGCTAAAGATATAATAAAGACAACCTAATGCCTGACGAAATTGGTAAATGTTCCGGTTAAATAGATTATGTGGACAAGAAATATGAGAAACTGACTAATGTCCATGTGAAGTAAAAGGAATGGTAAAATGAGGTGGTTAATGGCTAGAAATCTAGGATGATTTTAACCCATGATTAACACAACTGTGTGTTGTGACCAATTTTAAAGGGGAAAATAATTACTTTTTAATACCGAGTGTTCGTGAGTTGAAAGGTGGTTTTCAGGGAAAATACTAAAGTGGATTTGCTGTGGGTATATGGAAAATTTTGATAAATGAAGTGTTTTCTCTAAAAAAAACTATATTTTGTTTAAGTTATTAATCGGTTGCGTTAAATCGGGAAATCGATGTTAAGTCAAGTAAAAAGGGCCAAAAAGGAGTCTTTTATTTGATTAGTATGATTTCATCAACTAAAATAACGTTTTGTAATAAACAAATTCATATATTAGTATATGTATATGTATATGTATATGTATATGTATATGTATATGTATATGTATATGTATATGTATATGTATATGTATATGTATATGTATATGTATATGTATATGTATATGTATATGTATATGTATATGTATATGTATATGTATATGTATATGTATATGTATATGTATGTACATGTATACGGTGTTTACATGATCATATAGATGACACATTATAAAGTCTCTTTTTGTCGTTCGATTCTATGTTGCATTTTTGTATTTCCCACTAGGTATTCGGCTCATTCCCTTTCCTTTGTTACCGTATGTTGTATAAGATTCTGTACTTTGGTAGTGTTATACATGTATGTATTATTTTATATTTCATTACTAGCTCTATATTCTTGGATTTCGGGGACGTTTCACATGGGTTCCACACACAGCTTGATAGAAAGTGGAATTGCATGTTAAATAAGTGAAATATTAACTAAGTAAAATTGGATTAACAACATTATTTAGGTTGTGTCATTGCCCTTCACATGTAACGTTCGGGTCAGACTGGGTTGATACATGAATAACCGATAAATCTAGGTGGAGGTGTTATATATGGTATCAGAGAACTAGGTTCAAGTTTCCTTCTGAAAGTGACATTGTGAGGTCGGTAGTGGATCTTTGACTTCGGTGTTAGTTTTGGGTCGGACATGCTAGACATGTAAAATTTTTGGTTCATGTTATTGATGATGGAGATATGGAGATTAACACAATGGGAAATTCATTGCTAAATAACGGGTGACCTAGTTAGTTTACATTAATAGTTCTCTGCATTTCTGATTTAGACGTGGTAGTAACTTGCGGGTGTTTGCATAGGCTATTAGTGGCAACAATGCATTCTCTACTGTGAAATGTTTTTGTATAAACTCTTGATGACGTGAAAGGTTTATTAAGATGTTAATAAAGATAAGCATAGTCCATTAAATCAGAGATGTGAATTTTTTAAAACCAACTATGGAGTTAGGTGATTAAAGTGGCATATTTAAACAATATTAATTTTGTGATAAGGATGCATTAGGTTTCTTGGTTACGAACACATGAGTGGATAATAGTGGTGATGTGATTAGGTAAACTTGATCATTTGGGTAATGTCATTTCGTAAGCATTTGACAATGAGGTAGGCATGTAGACCCATGTTGGTCATTACTTGAGGATCTATACTCATGCCTTAGTTAGTAGGTGATGATGTAAGAAATTGGATTGGTAAGAAATAACCATTCCATCAAAGCTATTATTAACCATCATAAAGTGTACAAAGTAAAATAAAGTAAGAAAAGAGAGAGAACACAAGATATAGATTGGTTTCACTATAAATGAGCCTATGTCCACTTTGGTTCCACATTTTCATTACACGTTTGCATTATTACTATAGACACCACATTCTAGGACCACCCTAAGTCTCACCTTAAGTCCCTAACACCTCCCCGTTTACCACAAATCCTAGGTCATACTCACCGATCTAAAGGTCACTGGGCGCTTTCGGGCCCCGTTTGACTTCGATCAACTTTATCATCTAAAAAAAATCTCAATGAATATATAAAGGTCTCTGAATACCCTTTCCAACGGTCCCCCCCGTGCTCGAATCGGCATAATAATGCGGACGAATGAACCATTTTCCTACTTAAAATCCATATAAAGGCCACTTGGTGCTCCCGGGTCCCGATTTGGCGCCAATCAACTTCATGTCAGATTAAAAACTCAATGAGTCTTTATAGGTCTCTGAATACCCTTTCCAAAGGTTCACCCTGTGCATTAAATGGCATAATCGTTCGAATGAACAATCCATTATCCCATAAAAACTTATCCAGAGGCCACCGAGTGCTCTCGGGCTTCATTTGACCAAGGTTAACTCTTCACCTCAAACAATATTGAATGAATCTTTGAATGGAACTAAATTCCCTTTCCAACGATCCACCCCTTGTGCGAATCAGCCTTACGGTATGGAAGAATGGCCTATTTTACTCCGAAAGGTCATCGAGTGCTTTCGATCCCCATTTTCTAAAGTTAAATCTCCGAACTGAGCGAAGATATTTAGAACATCTAAGTGACTCAAATAACCATTCCAATGGTCTGCCCCATGAGCTATTCAGACTTACGACTTTTGCAAACGATCCATCGTCGTCTAACGATCTCCCATCTAAAGGACTGAGAGCCCCTTACGAGCCCCGTTTGGCCTAAAGTCAACTACTGGATCCGGTATCGGCCCAAGGATTATCAAAGGTCTCTGAATAATCTTTCCAATAGTATGCCCCATGCACGATTGGGACTTAGGGATTGCTTTTTACGACCATTTTTCCAAAAAATCTTCCCGAGATTGCCAATTGGTAGGTCCATTTCCCTTCCTATCGACATTGTGTCTAGGGTTACCTATCAATAGGTAGGGCAAGGAAAATGTTGATCGGTAGTCCCCTAACCCTATATAAGGAGATCATGAGCTCACTTTGATAAGCACCTCAGAAACATCAACTTCAGTGATCTCCGCAACATTGTTCTCAAGTCAGCAAGGTTTCCTTGTTTGAAACCTTTCTCCACCTTTCATTTCCATCACCTTCTTACCCAATTTAGCAAAAAACCCTTTACATTCTTCACCCACTTTTAAGGAAGATCATCATCTATCAAGATCAATCTCCAAGTCTCATAAGAAGGTCTAAACATTCTTCTCCCTCTTTAAATTTCTTTGTTTTTGCATTAGTCATGTTAGATCTTAAATTTGCTCTTTACTTTAGATTCATACTCATATTAATCTTCAATCATTTATTAGTAATATTCCACATAATATATTTTCTTTAAAAAAACAAAACAAGAAAAAGAGGGTTACACATATAAATTTCAACGAGATTTTTCACCACATTCTCTCAAAACTAAAAACATCTTTTTTTACACACACACATAGAATAAAATCCCCATTTGAATTTATGGGATAAACCCCACCCTCGTGTCGCATGCGAACTACGTGTACTTTGATACCTTTATAGGCCACATAGGCGTACCAAGCTAACACCGAGACTCAAGTCCTACTTTCCTATTTCCTCTTTTTTCTATTTTATCCATGCATTATTCATATATATCATACTTATGATTCATAATTTCGTCTTATCTAACATATATTATCGTTTTATCATAACGATCAATATCTTGATAAGCTCACAAATCATAATCTAATGATTATTTTGGGTACATTCCTATGGATGACCTCACTCCATCTTTTCCATGTTGTGAGTCGAGAGATTTCGATCTCCATTTATATATACACGCACACACACTTCACGGAGAAATTAAGGAAAATAGTAACACAAGCCCATGAGACACCAAAAGGGCAGGATGGGTAACTAACAATTTCCTATTCCGTAACTTAGCTCCCGAACCTCTGATCTAATTGGTTTTGCAAGCATCAGTTTGTCTTTGATGTCATCTTTCGAGGCGACAACATGTTCTTTTATTTATTTTTTTGCAAAATTGGCTGGAGACTCTATCTCTTTACATCACCCTACATCGACAACGTCGGAAGCATTTCTAGAAAGGGAACGAGACATCTCTTTCTCTCCACCATGCACGCGAGCTTCGACCCCCGAGATGGAGAAGTATATGGGAAACCGGATCGAGGGCGGTATGAACACAGTGGTGACTCTACTGGGGACTGCTTATCATAAGAGGGCTAGACTCTGTATGCATGGGTGTTATAAGTTTTGGATTGTGTGTGTATTCACCTACCTGTATGTTCCCTTTTTCTCTATTACTTTTTGTATGTATCTACCTCATGTTTATATCACCTCTCACTCACTTTTCACTTCACACACTTGTAAATACTTTCCATGTACACCTCACACTACCTACACTTTGTATATAGGTTCACTTATATCCACATGTTGCACACACCACTTAGAATATCCATGCTTAGGTGTGAATATAACACACCTCCACTTATCACACTTACCCATGTACACTTGCACTTATCACACTTATTTTATCACACACCACTTGTAGTTGATCCATGCTTAGGTTCACTACCACACACTCACTTGTAGATATTCACACTCACATATATCCATGCTTAGTGTAATCTTCATGCTATATTTACTTTTCATGATACTCATACATTCTTCCTTATTAGTATAATGCTCATCATGCCAAATAAAATTATAACACCCCGTATTTTTAAGCATTTAATATTTAATTAATTTGGCTAAATTTAAATTACAAGTGTGTTGTAATTTAATTGAATTATTTATTATGTGTGTGTATTTAAATATTAATTGGGAGAGATAATGATTAATATAAACAAAATAAAATTTACCAAGTGTGTAGTAAATAAACGTGATTATTATTATTCGTCATAGCATGTTAAACGACGAAATTTTATTATATTTCAACCAGGAGTTAGGTATAGATTATATTAATATCAAGATGGAGACTTTTAGTAAAGTTAATCGGATGATGATTCTAAATGTATGATTGACTCCGGAGGGGTCGAGATAGTCAGAATAGAGTACCAGGGGGTAATTGGGTCTCAGGGCATTTTTAGGCATTACCAGCCCCATATGGGGGTGTTCGGGTCATTTGGGTTGGGACCATAAACCTAATTTTGGGTTTAGCATTATTTAACCTAAATAAAAAAAAGGTTAAACGATGGTTAATAATATTTTAACCCTAAGAACTTGATAGGAGAAAAGACAGAGGGACAAAAGGAGCTGTTAGGAGCCAATTTGAAAAAGGATTAAGGTGCTTGTGTCAAATTCATCCTCTTCATCAAAGGAGTTAGAATATATGAATCTATATTTATATTTGGTGCTTGTGTCGTACCTTATATTTATATTTGGCCGTTTAGCACCTAAGGCTCCAAGGGCACCGGAGCGCTCACAGTCTTGAGCAAGTGCCAAATATAAATATAAGGTACGACAGTTTAGTACCTAAGGCTCCAAGGGCATAGGAGCGCTCACAGTCTTGAGCAACTGCCAACAATAAGTATAAGGTGCGACAGTTTAGCACCTAAGGCTCCAAGGGCACCGGAGCGCTCACAGTCTTAAGCAAGTGCCAAATATAAATATAAGGTATGACAGTTTAGTACCTAAGGCTCCAAGGGCATAGGAGCGCTCACAGTCTTGAGCAACTGCCAACAATAAGTATAAGGTACGCCAGTTGAGCACCTAAGGCTCCAAGGGCATCGGAGCGCTCACAGTATTGAGCAAGTGCCAAGTATAAACATAAGGTGCTCCAGATGAGCACCTAAGGCTCCAAGGGCATCGGAGCGCTCACAATATTGAGCAAGTGCCAAGTATAAACGTAAGGTTCTCCAGATAAGCACCTAAGGCTCCTAGGGTACCGGAGCGCTCACAATCTTGAGCAAGTGCCAAGTATAAACATAAAGTACAACTGTTTAGTACCTAAGGCTCCAAGGGCACCGGAGCGCTCACAGTCTTGAGCAAGTGTCAAGTATAAACGTAAGGTGCTCCAGATGAGCACCTAAGGCTCCAAGAGCATCGGAGTGCTCACAGTCTTGAGCAAATTCCATGCACAAACGTAAGATGCTCCAGATGAGCACCTAAGGCTCCAAGGGCACCGGAGCACTCACAGTCTTGAGCAAGCATCAAGTATAAATATAAAGTGGGACAGTTTAGCACCTAAGGCTCCAAGGGCACCGGAGTGCTCATAGTCTTGAGCAACTGCCAAGTATAAATAAAAGGTACGACAGTTTCGTGCACAAGTCCCTCGACATTACAAGACACTTCTGCACGAGGGGGCTAATATTGAGAAGTCCTCAACCAAGTGAACAAATAGTAAAATAGCTTGGAGTGTGGGGATCCACTTATAGTGGCTCCACCTGCCCAAGATTGCAAGTTTGACAGAAAATAGCCTAGGTCGAGGGGATCCACCTTGAGTGCCCTCTCTTCCCAAACTTGATGCTATAGAATAAGACCAAGGGCGAGAGGCTCACCACGAGTAACCCCTCCGCCCAAGATGAAAGGCCCCATAAGAAGGCCAAGGGCGAGGGGCTCACTGCGAGTTACCCCTATGCCCAAGAAGGAAGGCCACAGAATAAGGCCAAGGGCGAGGGGCTCACTGCGAGTAACCCCTCCTCCCAAGATGAAAGGCCCCAGAAGAAGGCCAAGGGCGAGGGGCTCACTGCGAGTTACCCCTCTGCCCAAGAAGGAAGGCCACAGAATAAGGCCAAGGGCGAGGGGCGAGGGGCTCACCGCGAACAACCCCTCCGCCCAAGATGGAAGGCCACAGAAGAAGGCCAGGGGCGAGGGGCTCACTGCGAGAAACCCCTCCTCCCAAGATGGAAGGCCGCAGAAGAAGGCCAAGGGCGAGGGGCACACCGCGAGCAACCCCTCCGCCCAAGATGAAAGGCCCCAGAAGAAGGCCAAGGAAGAGGGGCTCAACGCGAGCATACCCTCCGCCCAAGATGAAAGTCCACAGAAGAAGGCCAAGGGTGAGGGGCTCACTTCAGTTAACCCCTCCGCCCAAGTTTATACTCCTCCGCCCAAGTTTATACTGAGATAAGGAGGTCCACTATAAGTGTCCTCATTTACAAAACTTGGGATGAAGTGACATAACATTTAATGACCCGAAGGGGAATGATGAAGAAATCCTAGGGTCCCAGAAAATAAATGAATTTATGGCGTACAAAGCCTTTTGGTTTACCCAACACAAAAGACTTTGCACGAGGGGCTAATGTAGAAGGGTGTCTACCTATAAAAAAAAGTAAAAATATTACTTTATTAAAAATACTGAGAAGAAACCAAGGGTCCCGACAGAAACTCATATTGAGCAGGAACCCCCCCGGGGTCCCGGTCCCGGTAGAAACTCATATTGAGCAGGAACCCCCCGGGTCCCGGTAGAAACTCATACTGGGCGGGAACCCCCCAGGGTCCCGGCAGAAACTCATATTCATCAGGAACCCCCAGCGCCACTGCAAGTATCAGCGTCGCTGCAAGTATCGGCGCCGCGGAAAGTCTCTACGCCGCTGCAAGGGTCGGCACCGCTTCGAGTGTCAGCGCCGCCGCAAGTGTCGGCGTCGCGGCAAGTCTCTATGCCGCTACACGGGTCGGTGCCACTTCAGGTGTCTGTGCCGCTTCAAGTGTCGGCGCCGCGGCAAGTCTCTACGCCGCTGCAAGTGTCCGCGCCGCGGCAAGTCTCTACGCCACCGCAAGCGTCAGCGCCACTTCGAGCGTCGGCGCCACTTCGAGCGTCGGCGCCACAACAAGGGTCGGCGCCGCCTCACATGTCAGCGCCGGTTCAAGCATCAGCGCTACCTCAGGCGTCAACCCCACTTCGAGCGTCGGCGCCACTTCGAGCGTCGGCGCCGCAACAAGGGTCGGCTCCGCCTCACCTGTCAGCGCGGATTCAAGCCTCAGCGCTACCTCAGGCGTCAGCGCCACTTCGAGCGTCGGCGCCGCTTCGAGCGTCGGTGCCACAACAAGGGTCGGGGCCACTTCGAGCGTCGGCGCCGCAACAAGGGTCGGCGCCGCCTCACCTGTCAGCGCGGATTCAAGCCTCAGCGCTACCTCAGGCGTCAGCGCCACTTTGAGCGTCGGCGCCACTTCGAGCGTCGGCGCCACAACAAGGGTGGGCGCCACTTCGAGCGTCGGCGCCGCAACAAGGGTCGGCGCCGCCTCACCTGTCAGCGCGGATTCAAGCCTCAGCGCTACCTCAGGCGTCATCGCCACTTCGAGCGTCGGCACCATTTCGAGCATCGGTGCCGGGATAAGGGTCGGCGCCGCCTCACGCGTCAGCGCCACTTCGAGCGTCGGCGCCACTTCGAGCGTCGGCACCGCAACAAGGGTCGGCGCCACTTCGAGCGTCGGCGCCACAACAAGGGTCGGCGCCGCCTCACCTGTCAGCGCGGATTCAAGCCTCAATGCTACCTCAGGCGTCAGCGCCACTTCGAGCGTCGGCGCCGCAACAAGGGTCGGCGCCGCCTCACCTGTCAGCGCGAATTCAAGCCTCAGCGCTACCTCAAGCCTCAGCGCCACTTCGAGCGTCGGCGCCATTTCGAGCATCGGCGCCGGGACAAAGGGTCGGCGCCGCCTCACGCGTCAGCGCCACTTCGAGCGTCGGCGCCACTTCGAGCGTCGGCACCGCAACAAGGGTCGGTGCCACTTCGAGCGTCGGTGCCACAATAAGGGTCGGCGCCGCAACAAGGGTCGGCGCCGCCTCACCTGTCAGCGCGGATTCAAGCCTCAGCGCTACCTCAGGCGTCAGCGCCACTTCGAGCGTCGGCGCCGCAACAAGGGTCGGCGCCGCCTCACCTGTCAGCGCGAATTCAAGCCTCAGCGCTACCTCAAGCCTCAGCGCCACTTCGAGCGTCGGCGCCATTTCGAGCATCAGCGCCGGGACAAAGGGTCGGCGCCGCCTCACGCGTCAGCACCACTTCGAGCGTCGGCGCCACAACAAGGGTCGGCGCCGCAACAAGGGTCGGCGCCGCCTCACCTGTCAGCGCGGATTCAAGCCTCAGCGCTACCTCAGGCGTCAGCGCCGCAACAAGGGTCGGCGCCGCCTCACCTGTCAGCGCGAATTCAAGCCTCAGCGCTACCTCAAGCGTCAGCGCCACTTCGAGCGTCAGCGCCACTTCGAGCGTCGGCGCCATTTCGAGCATCGGCGCCGGGACAAAGGGTCGGCGCCGCCTCACGCGTCAGCGCCACTTCGAGCGTCGGCGCCACTTCGAGCGTCGGCACCGCAACAAGGGTCGGCGTCACTTCGAGCGTCGGCGCCGGGACAAGGGTCGGCGCCGCCTCACATGTCAGCGTCGATTCAAGCATCAGCGCTACCTCGGACGTCAGCACCACTCCGAGCAACGGCGCCAGTACAAGGGTCGGCGCCGCTTCAAGCGTCAGCGCCACTGCAGGGGTCACTGCAGAAATGTTATTCGAGAAGTGCTGCTACAGGAGTTTTCATCATGAAACAGCAGGCTCTAAATGAACAACAGCACTAACACTTTACTTTCTTGCACAGGTTGCCTAGTCGAGCAAGCAGGGCTCGAACAGGCGCGTCGGGACCTCCTGGGAGTTTTGGCTTGGCGGTTGAGGGACAAGGTATGTTGAGCAAGCTCAACCACTTAGCACTATAGGATTGAGAGAATACTAGTAGGAAGACCCAGAAGCCACTCGAGGCTACGCACAAGAAATAAACTCTTTACAAGAAAAATGACTTTTCCAGAAGAGGGGGTCCTCGAGGTCTCTCTCAAGAAAAATAACACTTTTTAGAGGGAGTGAAGCCTTAAGGTCCTCTCTCTCAAAGATTTGAAAAATTGCACCACAAGTTACCGTTTCAAAAGATAACTACCAAATATGCTATTTTGTCTCCATTAGGGGACATATGTGCTTTTTGAGTTTTGGTCGGTGCCAGGTGGCGCCTGCAGAGGGGACAGGCAGGCTGCCTGCAGGTAGGGACAAATGGTACACTTCAGACATTGTTCCCCACCAACTCTCTCAATTTTGGCGCCCAAAATCGCCAGCTCACCCCTTACGCCCATGTATAAATAGACCTCTGGGCAAGGTCAAAAGATAGAGACAAGAAAAATTGCACTGTTACTCTGCTAAAATATCACCAGACCTACCTAGTATTCTCTCCCTGCTCATTCTCTTAGTGTTGAGTGCCTTGTTCCTTCACTCCCCACTGACAGCCATCACTCTCAGGTGTTTCCCTTGAGAAAATTGCTATTTTTGCTGTGAAAGTTCATCTTCTTGCAGGGAGTGAGTTGAAGCTTGAGTTCCATTGTTACCAGAAGGAGAAGTTTTCTTCAGAAGTTGCACCAGGAGACCTTGAAGACTTGCAGACAGTGTCCATTGGAGTGGGTCACGCCTCACCCTTTCCAGTTATTCATAGACCCCAGTCTCACTACCCTCTTACACAATCTAATTTGCAGAATTTCAGTTCATATCGTAGTGGGTGTAAACCATAAATCTGTTATTTGGTGGGTTATCATGTGGAAATGGGTTTTTATGATTTGAATGAAAATTAGAAGATTAATCATGAAATTAATGATGGAATATCAGGTAATAGTGTCAAAATTATCTTCTTATTCAAAATCCATGACTATATGTCTTGATTTGATGATTGGAAAATCAAATTTAGGATGTTGATGGGATAAATGGGAGAAAAACCCAAATTTCTGAATTTTTGGATTGATGTGAGAGTCATTTATGTTAAATGGTGATTCTGATGTTTAATCAGCCTTGAGAACATATATAAATTGCCATTGAGGTTTGGGTTAGTATAAAACTAAAATGGAAAAGTTTGAAAGGTTAACAATGGAAGAAATTGTAATAGAGTGTGTAAGGAAGATGAACTGTTCGCGTCGAATTGATTCGGCTTTCTAAATTTGGGGAAAATTATCTAATTATGCACCAAATTCACAATTAATGGTCGGGAAAACTTTGGTGTTATTTTAACATATGAGGAGGGACATATTTAATTTCAGTAGGCTATGCTAGGGGAGTTATTTAGCCAAATTGAAAGAAATCCAAGGCTAGGACCTATATGGATATATTATGAAATGGAAAGAATTTTGGACATTCGAATGGTATTTTGGGTAGAGTGAGGAAGCCAAAATGGTGGACCAGTATTATAAAGAAAATGAAAGTCGGGTAGATAAACTTGATATTATAGGCTAGTTCCAGGAGGGTTAGACATGGGTTAGCCAGAATTCATTAATTTTAGTCATATAAATATATACATATAGTGTGATAGTATATATATATCCACATAGTGACTCATTCGGGAATTTAATCAAACATGCCCCTTTAACTCAGCTGTAGAGTAACGACATGGTACAGAGTAAGTCATCGGTTTAAATCTGATAATGGGCTTTGGCTTTTTTTTTTTTATAAAACTACAGTCTTAGTATTATACTAATGAGTTATAGTATAGTAGTTATAGTTAGAAAATTGAACATTTGTTTAGTAAATTATAATTATCATGGATATGGATGAGTCATCTTATATATATATATATATATATATATATATATATATATATATATATATATATATATATATTTGTGTGCTTATTATAGATATCGAGGTGAATGATATTTATTGGAAATACATACCCTCTAGTGCTATCATAGGAGGTTGCGCGATGTGGGTAAATTCCCTGGCTTGTGAAAGCAAGGAGAGTATAATCACGAGGTCATAACGTTCGGTATATTATGTTGTAATTCATTTTGGGGTGAGACATCTTGGGTATGATTTGGTCTCACACTCGAGGAACTATGACCGCCTCCACTATTCTTATTATTTATTGCCTGATTCGGTGTGAGTTAACCGTCTCAGGGTATCCGAGTTGGATTGAGTATACCTGTGGTGATAGCATTTTAGAGAAAAAAATCGATGAGTTATTACTCGGGAGGATGGATATTATATACGACATGTGTGTGAATGTTTTAGTATAAATATACGTATATAATAGTGTGAATATTTAAATACGGGTAAAATACATATAATGAAATTGTATTATTTATATAATAAGTGAAAACGTTATATGAGTTTATTTGACTTGATTAAAAGAGTTATTGCGTGAAATAACTTAATAATCAATAGTAATAGTACTCGGGATAGAGAAATGGATAAGGAAAAGTTCATAACCAGGTTAGTAAGATGGGGTAGTGTAATTAGGTGGGTTAGGAAGAAAGCAATAGGTGTGCACATTAGTTGAGGGGTGAGTATTATCAAGGGAGTGCGACACTAGCTTAAATATGAAAAGTATTCTTGCATTTTAATTACTGCAAACTTAATCACTTACAAATATTTTTCAAATGTTTTGGGTTCTAACCCTTGCCAAAAATATTTTCAAAACCCTTTTGGTGTCCAGCCACAGGGATGCCAAACTTGATTATCTATTCTAGGGATGCACAGCTGCACCATATGTGAATGCATGTATGATTTGATCTCGACGCCTCAGTTGTTAATCTCTAGATTAGGATTTCCTTATCTCAGTATTTCACCTTTGGGCATGTTGCCCCAGAGTATTTATTTAGTTTATTCAGTTCAGACTTATGTTATGATTTATTTATTATCTGATGTATTTATTATTTGGATTTAGGTTTTGTAGCCGATGGTTATTTGACAAGACAATTACTTATTTATATCCTACGATGGTTTAAACTCAATTACTATGTGAATTGTTTATTCTAATTTTCATTTCTTGTTATCTGTAACATAAAAAGATAAATTTGACACCGACTTATTTAACTGTTAGGTGATTAGTAATTAATGGTTTTTGATAGTGATGCTAAGAATAAACCAAATGGAAATCCTATTTAATTTAATAAATGACTGATCACTTGTATTTAATTAGGCGGGGTGTCACAGATGGTATGAGACCATCAGGTTCTAGTGTCCATAGAATTTGTACGGCTTACTATGATTTCAACGCAACGTTTTTTTTTATATAGTGCCCTATTGTTAGGACTATTGCCTTTATCTTTACGTGTTTGAGATATCGTAATCCTGTTATTAAAATTTTATATTTACTGTGGACTCATACAACTCGTTTTTAAATTTCAGATGCCACATAAGATAGGTAGACCGGTTAGAGCGGCAGCGAGAGATGAGGTGAGAGAGGCTCCTCGGGAGCTGGAGGTACAATAGCCATAACCACCACCGGGGTTAGTGATGACTACACAGGTGGGAGAGATAATGGCCCAGGAAGTCAACGCATCCATGACTACCATGGCCATCCATTTTCCACAAACTCAGCCATAACCACCAGTGGCACCAGTGATTCAAGCCCAATTGAGGTCGTTGCCTTGGCAGAAAGTTAGGGAGGCTTTTCAGAAAGGCTACCCACCTATGTTTTTGGGGAGCTTAGATATGATAGTAGCATGGCAATAGAAGAAGGACTTGTAGCATCACCTATGTATGATTGAGTGCAGTGACACTCATAAATAAATGCTTGCCATTTTCAGACTTGTAGGAGCCGCATTGCAGTGGTGGGAGTCTATTACCAACTCAGAGGAGAGGGATACGATGACGAGACCAAAGATTTGGGAGAGGCTCGACTACAAGTACTTCTCATCAGTTGTTCATATGGAGATGAGGAGAAAATTTAATGGCGTTACGTAGGGTGACCAATCAGTGGCTGAATACGCTGAAGAATTCACTCGTTTGGCTAAGTTTGTGCCAGAAAAAGCGAACACGAAAGACAAGAAAAATCTCATGTCAATGGATGTGTTGGCCTAGAGGATCAGACAACATTTACTTTCCAACCCAACATTAGATACATATTCAGAGGTTTTTAATACCGCACTTTTGCACTGCCAAGATCATCGCTTCCACATGAACGAAAGTAAGAGAGTGGGTGAGACGAGACAGTCATGTAGGACAGGAGGGGTAGTGCCAATGGGGTTGATCGAGTGCAAACCGTGCGTCGTGTAATACGCAAATCGTTGTTATCGGTTCGGTGGCTCAATGCAAAAGACCTAAACTACAACTATACTTAACAAGCAAGCACAACGGTAAGCCGGGTATCGTAAAAAATTCACAGGGAGTGATTGAAGTTTAGATTTTAACTATTTTACTACTTCAAAAATAAAAGTGTAAAAGGTGATGTGTTGAAATGGTGAAAAAGGAAAAATAAGAAGTTAACGCTAAATTAAAACTAATTAAAATGAGAATCAAGATCACATCCCCTCCATGGGCTAAAAAACAAATAATTAGAATCTCGGTTCGAAAATATTTAACTGAGCATTTTTAGTTAAGAATAAACATCACACACGAAGGGATTTTAACCCAAAATGCGAGATAAAATATTTAATAAAAAATGGTCACACGCGTCTTAAATTCGGATTATCGCTATAAACACTAACGTTGCATGATAAAGAAAGTTAAACGAATAATAATTCGAATTTAATACGCGAGGTTTGAATTAAATGCAATTTCCCCCAAAACTAACTTTCGGAGCTCGAAGCCCATTAATGACGGAGAAATGACCCCAACCCTTAAAATAGGTATTAAATTTGGCTAGAACAATAAATACAACTAATTAACCAAAGAAAACAAGAATTAAACTACCAACAACAAATTAACTAAGAATGGAAATTAACTACAACCTAAGAAATCAAGTAAATAAAGCATTAACTAGCTAAGGAAGATAATGAATAGTAGAAATTACTTACACAAAATGGGTAAACAATCAAAGAAATGGAGGAGAGGGGAAAGCTCCACAAAATTCCGTAAGTTCAAACCCTAGAAGTGTAAAAAAATGAAGTCCCAACTTAATAGAACGTTTAAATATATATACCTAACCAAAAAACAACTTAAAAAATAAAATTTGTAGACTTTCACACGAATCGATTCGCATAGGTGCGAATCGATTCACACCTGACAGTCCTGAATTCTCAGCTTTGTCCAACTTTACGGAAAATGCCGTAACTTCTTCGTTATAACTCATAATTAGGCACGTTCAGAGGCTACACGAAGATAAATCAGAGGGATACAACATCCAAGAGACATTAGGCAAAAAAACCAAATTATGAAATAACTAAAATGCCCTTGAATGTGACCTTGAGTGTGATTTTGAAGATAAAACCATCCTAATGCCATGACTCCCTCATTATACATCGGAATCATGCACCGTCAGTGGCCACGCAAAGAGAAATCAAAGGCCTTCAACTTTCGTGAGAGTTAGGGATCAAAATTTGAAGTCTAAAATTACTAGAATGCCCCCGAACCTCCAAGCTTTAATGAAACTTTTTGGAAAAGTGACCAAACTTCACGCTAAGCACTTTAATACCTACAAAAGCTCAATTATACCTCATATAGCAAGTAAACATATAAAACAGAGTTTTTCTGGTTAACGAGCATAAATTTAGTAATTAAGGTACCCGAGTGGGCTAAAATTCATAAGTATAAGGGGTGAAAAATACAATATTCATGCCAAATCACACCCTTAAACTTACACGTTGCTAGTCCCTAGCAATGAAGTATAAAGAAAGAAGAACTAAAAGAAAACCAAAAGCAGGATACAAGTACGAAAATGGGGAAAAATAAGGCCATTTTCGCCGACGAACGATTGCATTTAGCACATGCAATAAGCCATTAAACCCCTAGGTTACCCTAGTGGACAAGTGTCATCTTGTGAGGGTTTTCAGGGATGAAACCCACAAATATCAAGCAGTTTCCTAAAAATATGCCCAATCAACATATGATAAACTAAGGAACAATGAAAAATATTTCAAACATGTTATTAGTAGACCGAATGAATTCAAACAAAAGTCCATTTTTATTAACATTATAGAACGAACTTTATATAATTGAAGCCTTAAAAGTGGGAGGGGAGCGAGCACATGCAAAGTATGATTTGGGAAAAACTTAAATAAATCGGATTATCATAAAAGCATGCATATATCAATCCTCACCGGGCATTATGAAACAGGGAGGTAACATACGGGACATGCGGGTATACAGAGTAAATGGAAATAGAAACTGCACACATGTCACAATTGAAGAACTCTATATAGGAAATAAAAACATAAAATCTCAATAAAAGATACCACTCATTAAAAGAGGCAAAATGTATTTTCACAGATTATCAAAACTATTTAAACTTTTAAATTATATTCACCCTAAGATCACATAGGACTTGTATAGGGTTATAATGTAGGTTTGAGGTTAAGGTATGAAATGAAAGGAATATATATACGGATTTAAAGTGTTCGGAAATGAAAAACTTAGGATAATGGTAAATTACGGGAAATTTCAAAATTGAAAAATAAGTTCCAAACAAGAATTAGATATAACAATTAGAGAGTAACAAAGATTATTGAACACTATACATGATATAGAAACTTTCTCTTTTCTTTTCTTTTCTTCTTTTCTCATTTTTCTTCTTCTTTTTTCAATTTTTCTTTTTCTTTTTCACTAGACTTTCTTCTTTTCTCACTCTTTTCATATGCTAAAATTGCCACCAAACTACACAACATCATTTAATCCCAAACAACATTCCAAACAAAGGTATAGAAGGTAATAAGTATGGTATATACTCCAATGAGGAGTTAGTTATGGGATTTTTCGGTAATGAAACCAAAGGCTAAATTACAACGAATTAAAATGATAGTTGGGATCGCGTCCCTGCCATGGGCTAAACAACTAATAATTAGAATTTTGTTTCAAAACCTTTAACTGATCATTTTTAGTTAAGCATAAACATCACACATGAAGGGATTTTAACCCAAAAATGCGAGATAAAACATTTAATTAAAAATGGTCACACGCGTATAAAATTGGGATTATCGCTATAAACACTAATGTAGCATGACAAAGAAATTTAAACGCATAATAATCTGACTTTAATACGTGAGGTTTCAATTAAATACAATTTTCTCCCAAAACTAACTTTCAGAGCTCGATGCCCATTAATGTCAGAGAAATGACCCCAACCCTTAAACTAGGTATTAATATGGCTAGAACAATAAATACAACTAATTAACCAAAGCAAACAAGAACTAAACTACCAATAACTAATTAACTAAGCATGGAAATTAACTACAACATAAGAAATCAATTAAATAAAGCATTAACTAGGTAAAGAAGATAATGAATAGTAGAAATTACTTACATAAAATGGGTAAACACTCAAAGAAACGGAGGAGAGGGGAAAGCTCCACACAATCCTGAAAGTTAAAACCCTAGAAGTGTAAAAAAATGAAGTCCCAAATTAATAGAATGTTTACATATATATATACCCAACAAAAAACTAACTTAAAAAATGAAATTTGTGGACTTTCACCCGAATCGATTCGCATAGGTGCGAATCGATTCGCACCTGACAGTCCCGAATTCTCAGCTTTTGTACAACTTTACTCAAAATGCCGCAACTTCTTTATTATAACTCAAAATTAGGCATGGTAAAGCGTCTACGCGAAGATAACTTAGAGGGATACAACATCCAAGAAGACATTAGGACAAAAAAACAAATTATGAAATACCTAAAATGCCCGTGAATGTGACCTTGAGTGTCATTTTAAAGATAAAACCATCCTAAAAATACCATAACTCCCTCATTATACATCGAAATCATGCACTGTCAGTGGACACGCGAAGAGAAATCAATGGGATTCAACTTTAGTGAAGAATTAGGGATCAAAATCTGAATGATGGAATTACTAAAATGCCCTCGAAGTTGCAATCTTTAACGAAACTTTTTTGATAAGTGACCAAAACTTCACGCTAAGCACTTTAATACCCACAAAAGATCAATTATACCTTATATATCATGTAAACATATAAAATGGAGGTTTTCTGGTTAACGAGCATAAATATAGGAATTAAGGTACCGAAAGGGGGCTAAAATGCATAAGTATAAGGGGTGAAAAATGTAATATTCGTGCTGAATCAGGGACACCTCATCAGAAGGTGGTGAGACAGCAGGGGTAGGATTCCTGCCAAGGGGAATAGGCCAAGAGATTCAGGACATGAGGTTATCGATCGTAGGGTCAGAGTTTCAGACAGGTCCAGAAAGGTCCCAACCCGTAGCAGCAGGTTCCCTAGGATTGAAAAGGCCAAAGGAACAACGTGGGAGGCTAACCAGGCAGGGGCCACCAGGACCAATATTAGGGGTAGCCTCATTAGGGCCAGGATGTCCAGAGATAGGGTGAATTTTAGGGGTATTTCTTCATTTATGGAAAATAGGGCATATGAAGAAAGAGTGTTCTGTAACACCCCGTATTTTCATGCATTTAATATTTAATTAATTTGGGAATTCAAAATTACTTGTGTGTCGTAATTTTAACTGAATTAATTATGACAAGTTATATTTAAATATTAATCGGGAAGTGAATGGTTAATATTTAGGGAAAATTAATTACTAAGTGAATAGTAATAATGTATTTATGTCATTTCGAGTGTTTATGACAGGACATGTACTTATTTCAGCCGGGAGTCAGTATAGACTAATTTGGTTGTGAAATAAGGATTTTTATAAATTAATTCAGATGCCAATTCTGAGTATACATTTGGGTCTGGATGGGCCGAGATAGTAGAAAAAGTGTACCCGGGGGTAGTAAACGGGTCAGGGGATGTTTTTAGGTATAACCGGGCCCTCGCGGTGGCATTTGGGTCACTTGGGCTTGGCCCATTAGGAAAAAAACGGGATTAAGGTTAATAAAATAATTATAATAAATAAGGGAATGGATGAATTGAGTTTAT
Source organism: Sambucus nigra (assembly GCA_949130495.1). Lineage (NCBI taxonomy): Eukaryota > Viridiplantae > Streptophyta > Magnoliopsida > Dipsacales > Adoxaceae > Sambucus > Sambucus nigra. The sequence goes on from OX422208.1 coordinate 359,794,194, forward strand.
AAAAGAATTGGTGGTTTAGGAAACCCTACCTGCAGTCAAAGGCAAAGTTAGGGATCACAGGAGAGCCAAAAAGAGTCATCTTCAACCTTGGGCCTTCACAACTCCAAAATCAAACTCTACAAACCCTAAGGCAAGTGGTTAACTTGGTGTAGCATTTAAAGTGTATTTCAATTCATATTCATGTGATGTGGATAATCAAAGAAATTCGTTTTGGGATTTAAAGGGGATAAACATGGGGTTTTGTAAACCATGAATCTGATTTCTAAATTGAGTAGAAATTCATATATAATTTGAGAATTTGTATTTGTATTTAGTAAGATGTGTAAACCCGGATGAATTAGAAATGAACTGGTATTATGAAATTGCTGTTTAATTGGGTTAAAGATTAAATTGGATTTTACCCGAAATTCGTGGAAACAGTAGAAAAAGCAAAATAATTGAAGTTGTTGGACTTTAGGGAGGTTCCATATAAGGTATTTGATGTTTATTGTCGATGGAAAATCTTAGTTTTTAGTGTAGAAGAAGCTAGGGTTTGGAGGTGTGCGTCCATGGCTGAAACAGCCAACTCGAGGAAGACAAGGACATGATCGATCGATCGATCAAAGGTGGACCATCAATCGATCAATGGTCCAGAAACTTTGACAGTTCGCCCAGTTTGTAATATATAGGAAAATTAATAAAAATTCTCCCATGCCTTAATTTTGAGTAATTAATACATGGGTTTAGATCTAATTAATTGTGAGTAAAATTAATTAGAATTTGAGGGCGGCATGGTGTGACATCATAATTAAAATTAATTGGGATTTAGAGGAAATCAGGTGTGACACACTAAGGTTAAATTTTGGAAGGTTTATTTCAAAATGATTAAATACGGATGTAGTAGAAAAGTCCAGGACTAATGGTTGAGCGATACCGAAATGTAAATCTTATTTTGGTGAAGGCTAAATAATATAGAGTCGGAGATTTAGACTCGGGTGACATTATTTCGGTCCACGAGAGTAAGTCCGAATATATTGGTTGGGGCGATACCAAAAGAAATTAATGTGAAAATTAATTAATAATTAGAGTTGGGCTATAAACTCAAAATAAAATGGAATAGGCTTGTGTCGCGGACCTAGTGCACGGTGTGGCCGGGATATTTTATATTTATATATACGGTGTGTGCTTGTATATATATATATATATATAATGTGTTTATTAATATCGGTGGATAGATATCATTATTATATATATACTGTAGTGCTATAGGGGGAGGTTGAGCATAGTGTATGAATCCCTTAGATTGAGGAGTAGGGCGAGTATAATCCCAGGTCAGAGCGTCCATTATATGGGTAAGGGACATCTCACTTTCAGGGAAGGAATTTGGTAGCCTCCAACATTTATGTATGAACCAAGTTTGTGAGCAAATCTGACTTGGGGGTAACTAGGTTATGTGAACCTACCTAGTGGGATAGCACTTTAGAGGATTTATACCTGGTGAGACTTTACGCGGGGGAAATACTATTATTATATGCTATTTCAGTATGTTTTAGGTGTCCAGGCACAGGGACGCGAGGATTGACTCAATTTCAGGGATCCGTTGCTGCAATATATGTGAATGTTGCGGGAGATTGATAGACGCCTCACTCTTTCATTCAAGTATAGAGACTTCTATCAGTTATTTCGAGCATATCGCTCACATTCCATTTAGTTTTTGTCAGACTTGTTGATTGATTACTTGTTTTTATTTTATATTTGTTGGAATTTGGGCCGATGGTTTATTCGGTCAGTCATTTAATTATGAATGGTTGCTTCAATTAATTAAGATTATTATGTTGTTTTATTTTTCGCATGAGTTTCATTTAAATTTTATAAAAGATAAAACTTGGCACCAGTCTAATTTTCTCACTTAGGTGGTTAGTAATTTAAAAGGCGGCAGTGATGCTAAGAATGATCCAACTAAGATACCTGTTTTAACTTTATTTAGGACTGATCACCCGGGGTTAATTAGGGGGGTATCACAGATGGTATTAGAGCATCAAGTTCTAGTTTCCTTAGGATCTGTGCGGCTTTCTACGTTTCAGCGTAGCACTCGGTTGTTATAGAGCCCTATTATTAGGACTGTTGATTCATTTTACGCTTGTGAGATATCGTATTTCTGTTGTGAATATTTCTGTGTAAATTGTGTACTTATATGATTCAATCTATTTCAGATGCCACCGAGGAGACTGAGAGCGGAGAGGGCTGAGGCTAGGGATGAGGTCAAGGAGGCTCATCAGGAGCCACAGGTAGCGCCACCCCCACCCCCACCCCCACCCCCACCCGAGTTGATTTCCACTACTCAGGTGGTAGTGATAGTGTCCCAGGCGGTCAAGATAGCGATGCAAGCTATGGAAGCTCATTTTCCACAGCCCCAGGCACTGCCTCCAGTGGCACTAGCAATTCAGGCTCCAGTGGGGCCACCATCTTGGCAGCGAGTTAGGGAGACCTTTCAGAAGGGTCACCCACCTGAGTTTCGGGGTAGCACAGATGTAGTAGAGGATTGTGACTAAAAGAAGAACATTCAGCGCCATCTGCTCATGATGGAGTGTACTGAGGTGCATAAATAGATTCTTGCTACCTTTCGTCTGTCGGGGGCAGCCTTACAGTGGTGGGAGTCAGTTACCATTGCCGAGGAGCGAGATTTGATGACGATAACAGAGTTCTGGGTGCAGTTCGACCGCAAATACTTTCCACCAGCGGTAGAGGCTGAGATGAGAAAGAAATTCAGTGACTTCGTACATGGTGACCGATCAGTGGCGGACTATGAGGAAGAGTTCACCCGTTTGGCAAACTTTGTGCCAAATGAGGTGAGCGATGATGAGAGGAAGAAATCAAGATTTATGGATGGCTTAGCCTGGCGGATCAGGCAACATTTGATTGGGAATCCGACGTTAGTGACTTATACAAATGTCATTAATGCCGCACTTGTACATTGGCAGGATCATCGCTTCCATGCGAAGGGGAGAAAGATAATAGGGGATCCGAGCCAACAGAGCAGGGCAGTTACTAGTGGTGACACGAGTGGTACTCAGCAGTAGACTGGCAGTCAGCAAGGGAATCAGGCTAAGAATTTTAAGCCTGGTGGGTTCCGACCGGGAGGCCAGGGGTTCAGGCAGGGGAAACCGGGCCCGAATCAGCAGCAATAGGTTCCTCAAGATCGTCAGGGCCAAGGGAACATTGGGGGAGGCCAGCAGGGCTAGCCACATCAGGGCCAACAGGGCCAACGACAGGGGGATGGTCAGAGACACTGTTTTATTTGTGGCCAACCAGGACACTTAAAGAGGGAGTGCCCACAGAGGAGCAGAGGTCATCAGCAAGAGGCCTAACAGGGGCAATGGGGGCAGATACCTCCAGTAGCACCAACCCCACCCACCCCACCGCAGTAGGGGAAAATGCACTACGGGCATGTGTATAACGTCTAGGATGTTCCCAATCCTCCAGTGCAGCAAGCACCGCCAGCAGTTGAGGGTATGTTTCTCATTCATGGTTATGAGGGTAGTATTCCTTTTTTATACGGGAGCATCACATTCATTCATTAAATATAATTTTTCTAAATGGACCGGGTTACTAGAGACCGCGGGTAGTCTTCGGATGCGTGTTGAGTCACCAGTAGGCAGTGGGGCTTCGATTCACTCGATTTGTCGGGGTGTGGACATTTTGATTGGGAGGCTTAGTTTAGCAGCGGACCTCTTGGTGTTAGATATGGAGGGGTACGATGCCATTTTGGGTATGGATTGGTTGGCAGGTTATCGGACGACGGTGGACTGCTACGAGAGGACACTCGTGTTCTCCATTCCAGGATAGGAGATGCTTTTTATAGAAATGTCGTTACCTAAGGGAGGGTCACGCACGCACCTGTATTACATCGAGGAAGAAACTGCACCGGAGGTGGTGATTTCGTTGGACTCAATCCCGATAGTGAGGGACTTTGAGGATATGTTCTAGGAGATAACAGGGTTGCCACCTAGCAGGGAAATCGAATTTGTAATCGAGTTAGCACTGGGGACGAGGACAATTGCTCGGGCCCCATACCGTATGGCCCCTTCAGAGATGCGTGAGTTGAGAGAGCAGATTCAGCAGCTTCTGGGCCAAGGTTTCATTTGGCGGAGTACATCGTCGTGGGGTACACCGGTGTTGTTTGTAAAGAAGCGGGATGGCTCACTACGATTATGCGTGAACTATGGAGAGATGAACGAGGAGACGATATGGAATAAGTATCCATTGCCTAGGATTGATGACCTATTTGATCAGTTGAGAGGGGCGTCCAACTTCTCTAAGGTCGACTTAAGATCAGGGTATCATTAACTACGTATCCGAGAGGAGGATGTTATTAAGATCTCTTTCTTGTAGCGGTATGGATCTTATGAGTTCAGGGTGATGCCATTCGGGCTCACCAATGTACCAGTAGTGTTCATGGGCCTCATGAACAGGGTTTTCAGGGAGTTTCTCGATCAGTTTGTCATCGTGTTCATTAATGACATCCTGATCTACTAGCGCACCGAGGAGGAGCACGCAGAGCATTTGTGTATAGTTTTACAGACATTAAATTTGGGAAGTGTGGATTTTGGCTACAGGAGGTTCAGTTTCTTAGCCACGTGGTGTCAATCCGGGGTATTGCGGTGGATCTAAGTAAGTTATCGACGGTGAAGGAGTGGGGGCAGCCCACGACACCGACTGAGGTGCGCAGTTTTCTGGGTTTGGCTGGTTATTACAGGCGGTTCATCAAAGGATTCTCAAAGATTGCGGGCCCTTTGACGAATCTGACCCAAAAAGGGGTACCTTTCACTTGGAATGATCATTACCAATTAGATTTCGATGAGCTAAAGGACAAGTTGACATATACACCTGTACTTGCATTCCCGAAGGGAGGATTAGAATATTGAGTTTACACTGACGCATCCTTACAGGGACTTGGGGGTGTGCTTCAGCAGGAGGAAAGGGCTATAGCTTATGCGTCCAGAAAGCTAAAGCCTCACGAGAGGAATTACCCCATTCACGACCTGGAGTTAGCAGTGGTCATTTTTTCTTTGAGGATATGGAAACATTATCTTCTAGGAGAGCAGTTCACATTATTCACGGATCATCAATCAATTCAGTATCTCTTCACACAGAAGGATCTGAATATGAGGCAGAGGCGATGGCTAGAATTCATGAAGGACTACCAGTTTGATATTCGGTATCATCCTGGTAAGGCTAATGTGGTAGCAGATTCATTGAGCAGAAGACTGACTGGGGAAATATCAGAAGTCTAGAAAGCGAAGTGTAGAGAGCTTCGATATGAGGATGATGTAGCCAGGGCTTGCATGTCAGTATTATCCATCACACCTGAGATCATTATGCGGGTTGTGAGGGCTGAGGCAGAGGATCAGATCTGCCGAGATAGGGTGAGCCAGTTGCTAGCTGAGGGAGCAGAGGGTTACTCGGTCAGCTCGAAAGGAGGCTTACGCCTTAATGGGAGGTTAATTGTGCTAGAGGACGAGGAGTTGAGGCACGCTATTATGACAGAGTCCCATGGCTCGAGATTCGCAGTACATCCCGGTAGGGATAAGATGTACCAGGATATGAGGAGGCAGTATTAGTGGGCAGAAATGAAACGAGACATGGAAGAGTTTGTTTCGAAATGTGCCACATGTCAGCTTGTGAAAGTTGACCACCAGAGACCATCAGGGATGCTACAGCCACTGGATATTCTCGTGTGGAAGTGGGAGAACATCTCCATGGACGTCATTATAGGGTTACCTACATCGCAAATGGGTCACGATTCCATATGAGTCATTGTTGATCGATTGACCAAAGTGGCCCACTTTCTTCCGGTTCGCACGAACTTTGAGACGATGCAATATGCGCAGCTATTCATAGCTGACATTGTTGAGCTACACGGGGTACCGATAAATATTATGTCTGACAGAGACAAGATCTTTTTGGCCCACTTTTGGCAGAGCTTTCAGGAGGCCATGGGCATGGAGCTACGTTTGAGTACAACCTATTGACACGACTCAGAATGTGTCTCTAAAGTGTGTACTCTCTAGGCTCAAGTGCAATCCTGTCGTTCAAGTAATAATCCGACAAGTCGGGTATCGATCCTCAGGGAAAAAGGACAACGAAGTTGTGACGACGGGATAAGACGGAGGAATCCTAACGTTGACTCTAAAAAAAGAAAAGATTTGATTTTGGTTTTTGGGATTCGACTACACTAAATGCAATTATGAAAGTATGGTGAAAAATGCAGCTAACTAAATGACCTAGATTAAGAATGAAGGATTGAATTGAACTTTTAAATGAGATGATGGAAAAATAGGACGGGAATACAATCCCCCAACCCTAGTGTATTGTAGTATAATATTAATCGTAAATTTATCTAATTAATTTGACCCGGAATTTAGTACTCCCAAGCATTACGTATACGAGGTTCAAGCCCACGTCATACTTAATCAAAGGATGAGTAAATCAGTATCACGATAACGACACTCGAATTGTATTCTCAATCATCCCGGTTACCCAGGGGCAAACGAGATATGTAGACCTACAATTGTTGTGTCCCTACGCAATACGGTCAAAATTAATTACTAAATTCAGAGGATTAACTTTATACGTGCAGTGACCACATCAGGTTGGGTTCATGTAACCCGACCTTAGAAATCTAGCCGGACATACCGAAAATGATGAAAATAGAGTTTAACATGCAAGAGTTCATGATTAATCTAAGGAAAATTGATGGAACACGGTAAAATAGAATCACAAAGAAGAAACAACTTACTAAAATTACCCAAGGAACAATCACAGCAATAAATAAAATTGGTGATCACACAAACTTGGAATAAACCTTCAATCCTTCAATAAAACTGGAAATTTTATCTACAACTAGGGTTTGTGGAAGAAAATGAGAAATTAAAATTAACTCCCCACGTTCTAGCCTCCCTTGCAATGAAAATAATTCGGGTTTTTATACCCTACATGAAATTCCAAGAAGTTGAGTATAAGTCGGAGTCTTTAGAGGAGAATCAGAAAACAAAATCTCGATGGGCGGACCGGTCCGGCCCTTAGGCGGATCGGTCTGCCTCTAAAGCGGATCGGTTCTTTTATTTTCCAGGCGGACCGGTCCGGGGCGGACCGGTTCTTTTATTTTTTTGGCTCTTCGGTTCTCCTTCGATTCGCAGTCCTCTGGAGTTTTCACATCGGACCGGTCCGGGTTGAGGGCGGACCGGTCTGCCTATTTGACTTTTCCTTCAAATTTTGACTGCCCATATCTTTTGCTCCGGGTATCCGATTGAGGCGCCGTTTCTTCCTAGGTGCTTGTGAGGATGATACCTTCAACTTCTCTTTAGGTACCTCATCCGGATTCTGGGTAAAAATGACTCTTTTGCCCTTTTGACTTTTCTTGTTGACTTTTTCTATTCTTCCGGTTTCCTTCTTCCATTTCTTGACATTAGATACCTGTAAAATCATAAGGAAATACCAGAAACTCGGTGTACATGTTAGGATAATTCAATAGCAAGATTATGAGATAAAGTCAATCCAATTACGTTGTTCGAGGTGATTAAAGTACCGAAATTAGGGGATAAATTTGGAAGAATTTATGCCTAATCAAACCCCCCTAACTTAGAACTTTGCGCGTCCCGAGCAATGTAAAAGAATTCTTGCAAGGCTCAACTTTTGAAAAACATTTTATTGGGATAAAATACCTCTTTCGCGGGCACGCGATTGCATTTAGCGTATGCAACAAGCCTTTAAACCCCTAGGTTACCCTAGTGGGACGAGTTGTGTCTCGTGAGGGTTTGCAGAGAATATACCCACAAAATTCGACTCAAAGAACTTCAAAATAACCAAAAATTGTATAATTCAAACTTTTCCAGAAAATAAACATCATTAAGTCATGTTTACAAGTCTCAAACTGTAGTGCGTGTGTGCGAAGCCAGAAATATAACCATCGATTTCCACCGATTAATCATTACGTTACTTATCCGAAAATTCGTTTCGATTTCAAATTCTCACGGGAAGCTCTCTCAACCGAATCTCTCGGATTATGGCTATTCTCTAGGCATGCGTGATATAAAGAGTAAATGTAATGGAAGCAAATTCACGCATGCAAATAGAAAGACGTAATTTTTTATAGTGAACGGATCTCATCAACGGATTACGATTTTAAAAACGGGAACATTGCCTCTATTTCGCGCATTTAACCTCTTATATTATCTTTTGGTGTATTAGCTCTCCACGCGGTACTCAATTTTCGCAATTTGGACTCGGTTAGGACTTTTTCGGGTTAAAGGTGTATTGGGTAAAATGAAAATGGTAGGGAAGGTTGGAATTGGGAAAGTTATTTATGATGTCCATTCGTGCTTTTTCTGGGCTATTGCTCATTTTTTCTTCTTTTCTCTATTTCTGTTGAGCATATTTATTTATTTTTTTTTCTTGCCCCTTTTTATGCACTCTTCGGACTCAAATTCTGGGATTTTTCAACTTTCACAATTCCGGGCCAGATGGGGTTTTTCGAGTTGTCAAACGAAAGAAAAAATTATTCGGCTCAATTTGGGTTGCACAAGGGGTGATTTTTCGCATCTTTTTCTGGCCAATATTTTTGGGATGACAAACGAGGGCCTGCTTCATTGTCCAAAATGCTAATTGCGTTACCATATGCGTTTCGAGATGAATTTAATTTTAGAGACTAATTTGGCACGTTTTTCAAGGCAATATTGCACACATTTTTCAAAACCGATCAAAATGAAAGAATTAAGATCCTTGACAACTTATTAAGCGCTAAAAAGAACTTTGAGTTAACAATTAACTCGGATTGATTTAAAATCTCGTAAAACGTGATAGGCTCGACTATCACCGGGTTTGTTAATCTCCACATTTATTCGTTAAGTCGTCAATTTTTTTCACAATTTCCATCTTTGGTCAATTTCGGCTTTGTGTATGTTGACTTTTTACACTTTGAGACTCCAATTTGACTTTTAATGAAATTTTTGAAAAATTTGAATTCTAATTTTTATTTATTTTGAACAAAAATATTTTTGGACTTTTCAAAATTTTATGATTTTTTTTTTTTTGGAAATTTTGGGCATTTTTGAAAATTTGTGAAGTTTTAGAAATATGCACTTGTGACCCCCCCTAACTTAGACTTTTGCATTGTCCTCAAGCAAAAAGGACTAAAATCTAAATAAGGCAAAATAAGAAGTGCAATAATTAAAACAAACAAATATAGAAAATGCAACTTTTTATATCATAAGACTGTGGTACAAATAAGAATACCGCATATGTAGGATGTGAGAATAAATACATCAAAACAGTCCATAAGCAACAAAACATCACGGGGGGGGGGGGGGGGGGGATTGGGAGGAGCTGGGCGCATCGGGGTGGCTCATAAGGATCCCCTAGGCGTCGGTAGATATCCGCTTGCCTTCGAGCCGCCCGATTCTGATCTCGTTGGTAGTCGATCACAAAGGTGTCGAACTTGTTCTCAAAGTTCTCGAATCGGGTCTCAAGGGTGGACAACCGAGTCGAGATATCGGTACCCTCCCACTCAAAGTCCGGGTCGTCCTCCTCGTCCGCCGACTCGTCGTCGGAACCGACGTCACCCATCTCAACGTCTGCTGCGGCGGCCTCTTCCCCCGCGCTCTCTTCCAAGGTAGCCTCTTCCTCACTATCATGCCCTCGCCGTGCCCGGATTATGGGGAGCTGTTTGGCACTCTTAGTGCGAGTGCCCTGTCCAAAGGGACCGGGAATTAGGGTGCGGTCGACAGGGGCCTCAATGCCGGCGTCTTGGAGGATAGACGTGATCAAACGGGAATAGGGAAAAGGAGCGGTACCCTTCTCATCCAAAGAAGCGGCAATGATGTCGGCATACAATGTGCGGGCCAAATGGATGGAGGTTTGGGGATCGAAGAGATGGTAGGTCAAGGTGGCTTGCCGAGGTCTCATGGCGGAATCGTTGGACGTTTGAAGAATGTTGGCGCATACGATTTGGAAGGTGAGGCGCGCCATTTCATTGAGTCGTCCAACCGCGACGGTTTGGCCCGCCCAAGCCACGTTAGGAGCAATGCGCGCCATGATGACGTCCTTAGCGACCGGAGGGACGTTCCTAGGATATGTGAAGTCTTGGGGGTCCGGGACACCAAAGGTGGCCAATTTGTCCATGAGGAGGGCTAAGGAAAAAGGAATGACCGTTCCATCAACGTAAGCTTGGGCCTCAAATTGGTCCGTCCGCACAAGCGTGCCATAGAATAACCGGACCTCGGAAGCCCACACGGCGTCATGGGGTTCGTTGAGGAAACGACACCACCCCGGGCCATAAATAGTGCTGTGATAGAATTGGGCAGCGCGTTCCATTGAACCGCGCGCTCCATATGGAGTTTGCGGTTTGACCCGAAGAAGTTGGTGCACCATCGCTCCTCTTGGCGGGAGTGGAACTCGTTGCTCCCGGAGTGTAGGATGTCGGTGGATGCGTATTTGGTGGGAGCAGCACGGGGGGCCATGGAGACTAGGCAGAGAGAAGGAACTTAAGAGATCTGGAGAGAGAGAGGATAGGAGTGGTGTTTGAGGTGTGAAGAGAAGGGGAGGGGTAGGGTTGGATTTATAGTGGAGGGGAAGGGTTTTGGAGGGAAGGGATTTGGAGGGAAAGGGTTTTGGAGGGAAAGGGATGTATGGGGGTGTGGGAAACCGAAATGGAGGGAAGGGTGGCTATTGGGGAGAAGGAGGGGTGAATGGGAGGAAAGGGATTCAACGAATCTGCAGAAGGCAAACCGGTCCGGTCCAGGGGCGGACCGGTCCGGCCTTAAATTAAAGGAACCGGTTCGGGGCGGACCGGTCCGACCTTAAATTAAAGGAACCGGTCCGGCTTGGGGATTTTTGTTTGGAATTTCCCCGAAACTGGATTTCAACCTCGCTTATTCGAAATAGTGCACTTTTAAAACGCGCTCCTCACCAATTATAGACTAAGGACCTCTGAACATCACTGGTCACCCGAATTGACCCAATTCCCGAACATGCACATGCTAAACCTGAATGTACCAAAATCCTAACGACACTCACTAACGCACACGACACACGACACACACGACTCTCACCCCATACGCGTCGGGGGTGCGACGACCTAACTGAAACTGTTCACTCTACCCCGTAAACGGGGTCCGACAACCAAACGGTGTCGACTTCTTCTTCGCACGCCTCAAGATATGGCTTTAGGCGTTGTCCATTCACTTTGAATGTATTTCCCCCTTTTAAATCTTCTACTTCGACAGCTCCGTGGGGGAAAACATTCTTGACAACAAACGGGCCAGACCATCGCGACCGCAACTTGCCCGAAAAGAGATGAAGCCGAGAGTTGTAGAGAAGAACTTTTTGCCCGGGAAGAAACTCTTTGCGTCGAATGATGCTATCGTGAGCGAGTTTCATCCTTTCTTTAGCAATTTTGGCATTCTCATACGCATCATTGCGTATCTCCTATAACTCATTTATTTGAAGCTTGCGAGCTTCACTGGCTTTATCCATGGCATAATTGAGCTCCTTAATTGCCCAATACGCTTTGTGTTCTAACTCCACTGGGAGATGGCAAGGTTTGCCATACACGAAGCGGAAAGGGGACATGCCAAGCTGATTTTTGTATGCGGTGTGATAGGCCCATAGCGAATCGTTCAGTCTAATTGACCAATCTTTTCGGTTAGGATTGACGGTCTTCTCGAGAATGTTCTTGATCTCACGATTCTCTAGTTCGGCCTGCCCATTTGTTTGTGGGTGATACGTCGTTCCAACCTTATGGACGATGCCATACTTTCTCATGAGCTTCTCAAATGGCCTATTGCGAAAGTGAGAAAGTATGTGTTCCTGTAGGAACTTTATCACCACCTTACTGTCATTAGTCTTAGTTGCTATAGCTTCTACCCATTTAGAAACGTAGTCTATCGCGACTAGGATGTATAGGAAACCAAAGGACGGGGGGAGGGGACCCATGAAGTCAATACCCCAACAATCGAATATCTCAATGATGAGTATGGGGGTAAGGGGCATCATGTCGCGGCGAGAGATGGCTCCCATTCGTTGGCACCTATTACATGACTTGCAAGCGTCATTTGCATCCCGGAAGATTGTGGTCCAATAGAGGCCGCATTGCAGAATTTTAGCGGCCGTCTTTTTCGCTGAGAAGTGGCCTCCACATGCTTCCGAATGACAAAACTGGATGACCTTTGGAATCTCGTCATCCGGTACACATCGTCGGATGATTTGGTCGGCGCAGTATTTAAAGAGTAAGGGATCATCGTAGAAGAACATGCACGACCAAGTAAGAAACCTCTTCTTATCTTGCGGTGTCCAATCGGGAGGGACGACTCCCGTAATAAGATAGTTCACTATGTCCGCAAACCAAGGATATGAAGAAGTAGCAAAGAGTTGCTCATCCGGAAAATACTCCTCTATGGGTATGGGGTCACTAGGTACGTCGGACGAAAGCCGAGACAAATGGTTGGCAACGACGTTTTCTACTCCTTTCTTATCTTTGATAAAGAGATTGAACTCTTGTAGGAGTAGGATCCACCTTATGAGGTGCGGCTTGGCGTCTTTCTTCGCAAGTAGATACTTGAAAGCCGCGTGGTCGATGAAAACAATTATAGGAGAACCAATGAGATACGATCTGAACTTATCAAGGCCAAAGACTACTGCTAGAAACTCCTTCTCCGTGGTAGAGTAGTTGAGTTGAGGTCCGGTAAGGGCCCGGCTAGCGTAGTAGATGACATGAGCTTGTTTATCTTGACGTTGGCCCAAAACAGCCCCAATCGCGTAATCGCTTGCATCACACAAAAGTTTGAATGGGAGAGACCAATTCAGAATTTGCATGATGGGAGCGGACATGAGCATGTTCTTTAATTTGTCAAAGGATCTTTGGCATGCCTCGGTCCACTCAAACGGGTTGTCCTTCATGAGAAGGTTTCTTAAGGGTCTAGCGATAGCGCTAAAGTCCTTAATGAACCTGCGATAAAACCCGGCGTGACCCAAGAATGAGCACACGTCTTTAAGCGATCTCGGTGGGGGAAGGTCAGCTATGACATCTATCTTAGCCCTATCAACCTCTATGCCTTTAGATGATACTATGTGGCCAAGAACTATTCCTTCAGTGACCATGAAATGGCATTTCTCCCAATTCAGCACTAAGTTCTTCTCCACACACCTAGCAAGTACTTGTTCCAATTTTTCTAGACAAAGATCGAAGGAGGTGCCAAAAATGCTGAAATCGTCCATGAACACCTCAAGTCCTCTTTCGACCATGTCACTAAATAAGCTCAACATGCACCGTTGAAAAGTCGCGGGTGCATTACACAAGCCGAATGGCATACGTTTGTAGGCAAACGTACCAAACGGATAAGTGAACGTCGTCTTCTCTTGGTTAAGTACATCTACCTCAATCTGGTTATATCCGAAATAACCATCAAGGAAGCAATAATAAGCGTGGCCCGCAACTCTCTCAAGCATTTGATCAATGAATGGCAAGGGGAAATGATCTTTTCTTGTTCCCGCATTGAGTTTCCGGTAATCAATGCAAACACGCCAACCGATGGTGGTGCGTTGGGGAACAAGCTCTCCCTTAGCATTCTCAATCACAGTCATACCCGACTTCTTCGGGACGACTTGAATAGGGCTCACCCATTTGCTATCCGAGATTGGGTAGATAATCCCGGCATCTAATAGTTTAATGATCTCGGTTCTCATAACTTCTTTCATGTTGGGGTTCAGTCTTCTTTGCATTTCTCTAGAGGGCTTGACATCCTCTTCGAGGTGAATCTTGTGGGTGCAAATTAGAGGACTTATCCCCTTCAAATCAGCTATACACCAACCAAAAGCACTTAGGTGCTTCCTCAAAATTTTTAACAACTTACCCTCCTGCTCGTCATCTAGGCTAGAGGAGATAACAACAGGAAATGTCTCATCCTCTCCTAAGTATGCATATTTGATATGGGAGGGGAGTTTCTTTAATTCAAGAGTTGGAAACTTGTCGTCGGAGGGAACAACGCGTGTATCCCGTGGTGGTAACTCCTCGAATTTAGAAACCCAATTTACATCTCTCGCGTCCTCGTCCGACGCTCTCTCATCAAGTAACTCTCTTAATTCCCCAATCTCCCTCTTGTACTCAGTATACGTCCCCTCACTCTCATTGCTCGAAACCAGACAGGATCCTAAGGCATCGCCACAGCAATTCTCCTCAATGTACTCCTCTACTATCTCATCTATGAGACTCACCGCGTGAATATCATCTTCCTCTCCCGTATGTTGGTCTATGTTGAAGATGTTGGTCTCTAATGTCATATTCCCAAAAGTGAGCTGCATTCGCCCGTTCCTTGTGTTAATAATAGCGTTAGCTGTCGCTAAAAATGGGCGCCCGAGAATGATGGGAACATGATTGGTCGAGATTAATGAAGGCTCCGTGTCCCAAATGACAAAGCCTACCGGGAAGTAGAAAGTGTCAACTTGAACGATCACGTCCTCTACTACACCTCGTGGGACCTTCACAGTTCGATCCGCTAGTTGGAGAGTGATTCTTGTGGGCTTGAGGTCGCCCAAATAAAGTTGCCTATAGATGGAGTAAGGGAGGATATTGACACTTTCTCCCAAATCTAGTAAGGCCTTTTCAATTTTGTTCTCTCCAATGATGCAGGAAATGGTGGGTGCACCGGGATCTTTGAATTTAGGAGGGAGCTCATTGAGTAGGATGCAGCTCACGTTCTGTGCTAGGAAGACATTCTTCTTTACTTTCATCTTCCTTTTTACCGTCAACAAATCTTTGATGACTTTTGCATAAGCTGAAATTTGTTTGATGGCATCGAGGAATGGTAAATTCAGCTTTACCTGCTTCAGTATTTCTAGCACGTCATCATGTGGGTTTCCTTTCTGGGAAGGAATCAACCTTTGAGGAAACGGTGCCGCGGAGGGTGGTTTCACAACTACCTCGGGCTCACTAGTGTCACTTTTATCACTCTCATTTGAGGGGACATCTTCGGCCTCTTTCGTGCAGGGCGAAATCACCTTATCTTTGGTTGGGTCGTGTGGGGGAGGTGATAAATCAACGACTCTTCCACTACGAAGAGTGGTCACAGCTTGACATTGCTCCTGATGATCAGTTGAAGTGGAGCTAACACTAGTTTGACCTTGAGGAGGTCTTTGGCCCTGGGCAGGAAATTTCCCCTTCTCTTGAACGCTCAACGAGGATTGAATCTTGGACAGGTTCGCATTTATGTCGCCAATTAGACGATCATATTTGGCATTGGTTGCGGCCTGGCTAGTGATGAATTGATTCATCGTATCCTCGAGAGTTCTCCGCTGTGGCGGGATATAATTTCCATGGGGTGGCGGTGCTTGCACATGACCTTGCATGTGTGGAGCTTGTTGAAATTGTTGTGGAGGAGGAGGGGCAACATGCGAAGGAGGGTTCATTGTGGCATGTTGTTGCCCGTAGCTAAATCCGGGATGATTTTTCCATGAAGGGTTGTATGAATTCCCATGCGGGGCACCGAAATTACCCTTAAAGCCTCCTATACCACTAACTTGCTCCTGCAACATTACTTTGTAGGCGGGTATCGTCGGGCATTCCTCAGTTGAATGTCCCGCCTCACAAATTGCACACACCTTTTCGACGGGATTCTTTATAGATCCAACTACCTCGCATAAATCTCGAAATCATTTCTCAAGGGTGTCCATCCGACAGTCCGACATAGAGGTTTTATCTACATGGTATAGGCCGGACGCCGATGGAGTGGCGGTCGCTTGACGATTTCGATTCTGAGCATTAGGATCAAAAATATCCCATGATTGGGTAGTCTCGGCGACATACCTCAGGTGAAGCTCAGCATCGTGGCA
The DNA here is from genome assembly GCA_949130495.1 of Sambucus nigra. NCBI lineage: Eukaryota > Viridiplantae > Streptophyta > Magnoliopsida > Dipsacales > Adoxaceae > Sambucus > Sambucus nigra. The sequence continues at coordinate 359,810,055 of OX422208.1, forward strand.
ATCTAGCTCAATAAACGGACCACTACCCATGGTTTCAATGAGTTGCTTGGAGTTAAGGTTCAACCCATTATAGAGGAAGGAAATGATTTGAGCTGTATCAAATCCATGATGGGGGCACGAAGCAGTTAACTCATTGAAACGCTCATAACATCGATGGAATGGCTCATTATCCAATTGCCTGAACGATTGAATCTGAGCCTTTATGGAGATTGTTCGATGTGGTGGAAAGAACTTCTTGAGAAATCTGGATTGTAACTCGTTCCAAGATGGAATCGAGCTCGGAGGTAAAGACCATAGCCAGGTCTTAGCTTTATCTTTTAACGAGAATGGGAAGAGTTTGAGGCGAATCACCTCTTGTGTGCAAGTTTGATCGTTGAGAGTGTCACACACGTCCTCAAATTCCCTTATATGCAAGTATGCCTTTTCAGAATCCATACCGTGATAGTGTGGTAGCATCTGGATCATCCCATTTTTGAATCGGAACTGCCCGGCATTATACGGGAGTATAGTGCATCCCGGAGTGACAGTGCGCTCGGGATATAAGAATTCTCTCAACGGGCGGTACGGAGGCTCTTCCTCACCGGTAGTTGCATTACTATGCTGCGGCATCTCTATCTCACTAAACGATTCGGTGCTATCACTGGGTGTGCACGACGTGTGTCCTACGAAAGAGAAAGGAGTGTTTCTAGAGATTGAGTGTGACGGTGTGGGAGGTGGGATCCAGAACTGTGGGGCTTGTGGAGTGTGGGGACTATCAGGATTATACTCAACAAGTGGATTTTCGTGAATGCTGGTTGGAGTATTATGGGGTGTGGGAGTGGTTTCAGAATTTTGCATTAAGTTTGTGAGAGATGGTGGTGAATCTTTTTGTGCTTTTTATATTTTTTTTTTATGTTTTTGGATTTTTAAATTTTTTGTCAAAGCTTTGGATTGACTCGATCTAATCCTAAGTCTACCTAATTCTCCGGCAACGGCGCCAAAAACTTGACACGACTCAGAATGTGTCTCTAAAGTGTGTACTCTCTAGGCTCAAGTGCAAGCCTGCCGTTCAAGTAATAATCCGACAAGTCGGGTATCGATCCTCAGGGAAAAAGGACAACGAAGTTGTGACGACGGGATAAGACAGAGGAATCCTAACGTTGACTCTAAAAAAAAAGAAAAGATTTGATTTTGGTTTTTGGGATTCGACTACACTAAATGCAATTATGAAAGTATGGTGAAAAATGCAGCTAACTAAATGACCTAGATTAAGAATGAAGGATTGAATTGAACTTTTAAATGAGATGATGGAAAAATAGGACGGGAATACAATCCCCCAACCCTTGTGTATTGCAGTATAATATTAATCATAAATTTATCTAATTAATTTGACCCGGAATTTAGTACTCCCAAGCATTACGTATACGAGGTTCAAGCCCGCGTCATACTTAATCAAAGGATGAGTAAATCAATATCACGATAACGACACTCGAATTGTATTCTCAATCATCCCGGTTACCCAGGGGCAAACGAGATATTTAGACCTACAATTGTTGTGTCCCTACGCAATACGGTCAAAATTAATTACTAAATTCAGAGGATTAACTTTATACGTGCAGTGACCACATCAGGTTGGGTTCATGTAACCCGACCTTAGAAATCTAGCCGGACATACCGAAAATGATGAAAACAGAGTTTAACATGCAAAAGTTCATGATTAATCTAAGGACAATTGATGGAACACGGTAAAATAGAATCACAAAGAAGAAACAACTTAGTAAAATTACCCAAGGAACAATCGCAGCAATAAATAAAATTGGTGATCACACAAACTTGGAATAAACCTTCAATCCTTCAATAAAACTGGAAATTTTATCTACAATTAGGGTTTGTGGAAGAAAATGAGAAATTAAAATTAACTCCCCACGTTCTAGCCTCCCTTGCAACGAAAATAATTTGGGTTTTTATACCCTACATGAAATTCCAAGAAGTTGAGTATAAGTCGGAGTCTTTAGAGGAGAATCAGAAAACAAAATCTCGATGGGCGGACCGGTCCGGCCCTTAAGCGGATCGGTCTGCCTCTAAAGAGGATCGGTTCTTTTATTTTCCAGGCGGATCGGTCCGGGGCGGACCGGTTCTTTTATTTTTTTGGCTATTCGGTTCGCAGTCCTCTGGAGTTTTCACATCGGACCGGTCCGGGTTGAGGGCGGACCGGTCTGCCTATTTGACTTTTCCTTCAAACTTTGACTGCCCATATCTTTTGGTCCGGGTATTCGATTGAGGTGTCGTTTCTTCCTAGGTTCTTGTGAGGATGATACCTTCAACTTCTCTTTAGGTACCTCATCCGGATTCTGGGTAGAAATGACTCTTTTGCCCTTTTGACTTTTCTTGTTGACTTTTTCTATTCTTCCGGTTTCCTTCTTCCATTTCTTGACATTAGATACCTGTAAAATCATAACGAAATACCAGAAACTCGGTGTACTTGTTAGGATAAGTCAATAGCAAGATTATGAGATAAAGTCAATCCAATTACGTTGTTCGAGGTGATTAAAGTACCGAAATTAGGGGATAAATTGGGAAGAATTTATGCCTAATCACCTATCACCCACATACTGACGGGAAGACTGAGAGAGTCAATCAGATGCTGGAAGATATGCTCAGAATGTGCATATTGGACTTTGGGGGAGGTTAGGAGAAATATCTTCCTTTGGCAGAGTTCGTGTATAACAACTCTTACCAATTCACGATCGGTATGGCACCATTCGAAGCACTATACAAGAGACCTTGATGTTCACACGCTTGTTGGTTAGAGGTGGGGGACAACAAACTATTGGGGCCGGATATTGTTTAGGAGACATCTTCCAAGCTAGAGCTGATTCGAGGGAGGATTCAGATAGCTCAGGATAGGTAGAAGAGTTACGCTGATGCTTCACATAGACATGTGGAGTTAGAGGTTGGAGATCAGGTATTGGTCCGGGTGTCCCCTATGAAAGGGGTGATGAGGTTCGGTTTGAAGGGTAAGTTAGCACCGAGGTACGTGGGACCCTTCCCTATTATCGAGAGGGTGGGGTCAGTAGCTTACAGGTTGGGATTGCCAGAACACCTTTAGAGGATACACGATGTGTTCCATGTGGCATCGCTGAAGAAATATCACAGGAGCAAGAGGTCTTTCTGGCACATTCCACTCGAGGAAATTGATTTACAGCCAAGCATCTCATTTGAGGAGAGACCGATGGCTATTCTGGACCGTAGAGAGCGCAAGTTACGATCCAAGGTTGTTCCACTAGTTAGAGTACAGTGGGGTCATCACAACGTTGACAAGTCTACATGGGAGCGGGAGGAGGATATGCGAGAACAATATCCAGATCTTTTCACCACAGGTATGACCTAATTTCGGGGACAAAATTCCCTTGTAAGGGGGGGAGTATGTAACACCCCGCATTTTCATGCATTTAATATTTAATTAATTCGGGAATTCAAAATTACTTGTGTGTCGTAATTTAATTGAATTAATTATGACAAGTTATATTTAAATATTAATCGGGAAGTGAATGGTTAATATTTAGGGAATTTTAATTACTAAGAGAATAGTAATAATGTATTTACGTCATTTCGAGTATTTATGACGAGACATGTACTTATTTCAGCCGGGAGTTGGTATAGACTATTTTGGGTGTGAAATATGGATTTTTATAAATTAATTCGGATGCCAATTCTGAGTATACGGTTGGGTTCGGATGGGCCGAGATAGTCGGAAAAGTGTACCCGAGGGTAGTAAACAGGTCATAGGACGTTTTAGGCTTAACCGGGCCCGCGCGGGGGCATTTGGGTCACTTAGGCTTGGCCCATTAGGCAAAAAACGGGATTAAGGTTAATTAAAAAATTATAAGAAATAAAGGAACGACTGAATTGAGTTTTGAAAAGAATTGGTGGTTTAGGAAACCCTACCTGCAGGCAAAGGCAAAGTTAGGGATCACAGGAGAGCCAAAAAGAGTCATCTTCAAACTTGGGCATTCACAACTCCAAAATAAGACACTATGAACCCTAAGGCAAGTGGTTAACTTGCTGTAGCATTTAAAGTATATTTAAATTCATATTCATGTGATATGCATAATCAAAGAAATTCATTTTGGGATTTAAAGGGGATAAACATGGGGTTTTGTAAACCATGAATGTGATTTCTAAATTGAGTAGAAATTCATATATAATCTGAGAACTTGTATTTGTATCTGGTAAGATGTGTAAACCCGGATGAATTAGAAACAAATTGGTATTATGAAATTGTTGTTTAATTGGGTTAAAGATTAAATTGGATTTTACCCCAAATTCGTGGAAACAGTAGAGAAAGCAAAATAGTTGATGTTGTTGGACTTTAGGGAGGTTCCATATAAGGTATTTGATGTTTATTGCCGATGGGAAATCTTTGTTTTTAGTGTAGAAGAAGCTAGGGTTTGGAGGTGTGCGTCCATGGCTGAAACAGCCAACTCGGGGAAGACGAGGACCTGATCGATCGATCGATCGAAGGTGGACCATCGATCGATCGATGGTCCAGAAACTTTGACAGTTCGCCCAGTTTGTAATATATAGGAAAATTTAATAAAAAATCTCCCATGCCTTAATTTTGAGTAATTAATACATGGGTTTAAACATAATTAATTGTGAATAAAATTAATTAGGATTTGAGGGCGGCTTGCTGTGACATCATAATTAAAATTAATTGGGATTTTGAGGAAATTAGGTGTGACACACTAAGGTTAAATTTTGGAAGGTTTATTTCAAAATGATTAAATACGGATGTAGTAGACAAGTCCGGGACTAATGGTTCAGCGATACTGAAATGTAAATCTTATTTAGGTGAAGGCTAAATAATTTAGAGTCAGAGATTTAGACTCGGGTGAAATTATTTCGGGCCACGAGAGTAAGTCCGAATATGTTGGTTGGGGCGATACCAAAAGAAATTAATGTGCAAATTAATTAATAATTAGAGTTGGGCCATAAACTCAAAATAAAATGGAATAGGCTTGTGTCACGGACCTAGTGCACGGTGTGGCCAGGATATTTTATATTTATATATATACGGTGTGTGATAGTATATATATATATATATATATATATATAATGTGTGTAATAATATTGGTGGATAGATATCATTATTATATATATATATACTCGAGTGCTATAAGGGGAGGTTGCGCATAGTGGATGAATCCCCTAGCTTGAGGATTAGGGTGAGTATAATCCCAGGTCATAGCGTCCGTTATATGGATGAGGGACATCTCACTTTTAGGGAAGGAATATGGCCGCCTCCAACATTTATGTATGCACCAAGTTAGTGAGCGAATCTGACTTGGGGGTAACTAGGTTATGTGAACATACCTAGTGGGATAGCACTTTAGAAGATTTATACCCGGTGAGACTTTACGCGGGGGAAATACTATTATTAAATGCTATTTCAGTATGTTTGTGAATACTGTAATATGATTGAATATATAATTAGGTAAATAATTATATACAGACTAATTAATACAAGGCCTGAGTTGTATTATATGCATAACGGATGTTGAAGTTATATGAAATTAAAAAGGGAAATGATTGAATTAAGTTGATGACAATAATAACTTAAGGATCCTAATTGAGGCACACTCGATTAGAGTAGGGTGTTTGCAAGGGGTTATATAATTTACCAATTCATAAGGTGAAGAGCTAGGTGAATTTATTTAAGGCGTTAGTAGTGCGCATTAGAGGACGGGTGAGGATGTCCTTAAGGGAGTGCGACACTAACTAAAATATGGAGAGCATGCATATTTACTTATTACTGCAAGTTAATCATTTGCTAAATGTTTTCAAATATTTTTGGGTACTAACCCTTGCTATAAAAAAATTTAAAAACCTTTCAAGTGTCCAGCCAGAGGGAAGCCAGGCTTGACTCAATTTCAGGGATCCGTGTTGCAACATATGTGGATGTTGCGGGAGATTGATAGACACCTCACTCTTTCATTCTAGTATAGAGACTTATATTAGTTATTTCGAGCATGTCTCTCACATTACGTTTAGTTTTTGTCAGACTTGTTGATTGATTACTTGTCTATATTTTATATTTTTTGGAATTTGGGCCGATGGTTTATTCGGTCAGTCATTTAATTGTGAATGGTTGCTTCAGTTAATTAAGATTATTATGTTGTTTTATTTTTCACATGAGTTTCATTTAAATTTTATGAAAGATAAAACTTGGCACCAGTCTAATTTTCTCACTTAGGTGGTTAGTAATTAAAAAGTCGGAAGTGATGCTAAGAATGATCCAACTGAGAAACCTGTTCTAACTTAATTTAGGACTGATCACCCGGGGTTAATTAGGCGGGGTGTCAGAGCTAGGGGTCAGTAGTCGGGTACCCAACAAGGGCAGTAGGCGCAGATGCCTCTGATGGAACTAACCCCACCAGCCCCATAGCTACCGAGGAAGATGCATTATGGGCATGTGTATAACGTTCGAAACATACCCATACCACCATCACCTCAGGCGCTGCCAATAGTCGAGGGTACATTTCCTATTCATGGGAAAGAGGGTAGGATTATTTATTATATGGGGGCATTGGATTATTTCATTTCCACTTGATTTTTACGAGCATCCGTTCTTTTAGAGTCACCCAACACTCTCCATATGTGTGTAGAGTCACCGGTGGGTAGTGGGTCATTAATACAGTTGATAAGTAGAGAGGTAAATATCATTATTAGGAGACTGAGATTAGCAGCAGACCTTCTTGTGTTGGATATAGAGGGGTATGATGTTATTCTGCGTATGGATTAATTAACAGGTTATAGAGCGATGGTAGACTATTACGAGAGGGCCATAGTGTTCTCCATTCTCGAGCAAGAGATATTCTTAGTGGCAATGCCTCTTCCTAGGGGAGGAGGATACCTCACAGGAGGTAGTTATTCCATTAGACTCAAGTTTGGCTGTGAGAGATTCGAGGATGTATTTGAGGAGATACTAGGGTTGTCACCTAGTTGGGAAATTAAGTTTGTTATGAACTTGCATCACGTACGAGACCGATTTCTCGAGCACCATATCGCATGGCTTCTTCAAAGATGCAAAAGTTGATGGAGCAGATTTAGAATCTTGTAGGGTAGGGCTTTATTTAGTGGAGTACATCATCGTGGGGTACACCAGTGTTATTAATGAAGAAATGGGATGGTTCTCTTCGCTTGTGTGTAGACTACAGGAAGCTGAATAAGGTCATGATACGGAATAAGTATCTATTATGAAGGATCGATGACTTGTTTGAAAAGTTGAGAGGAGATGCGTACTTCTCTAAGATTGATTTGAGTTTGGGATATCACAAGTTTTGCATTCGAGAGGAGGACATTCCTAAGACCGCTTTTCTATCACGGTACATGTCTTATAAGTTCAGGTTGATCTCACCATTGTGACAACAGTTACCATGGAACTTATGAATACGGTACTCAGGGAGGTTTTGGACCGATTCAGGATCATATTAATATACGATATCCTAGTTTACTCTCGCACTAAGGAGGAGCACACAAAGCATCTGCGTAGGGTTCTACAGGAACTTGGGGACCGCAAGTTCTATGGAAAATTCAAGAAGTGTGGTTTTAGATATAGGAGGTATAGTTTCTAGGTCACATCATGTCTGACGAGGGCATTGCTATTCATCAAAGTAAGGTATCGGTGGTTATGGAGTGGGGACAACCCACGACACCGATAGAGATTCTTATCTTTATGGGGTTGGTCGGTTATTATCGTCGTTTCATTAAGGGGTTCTCGAAGAATGCGGGTCCATTAATAAATCTGACTCGCAAGGGGGTACTATTTTTGTGGAGTGATAACTGTCAGTTAACCTTTAATGAGTTGAAGGATAAATTGACATAAACAACTATACTCGCATTGCTTAGGGGAGGGGTGGAGTACCGAGTTTACACGAATGCACCTTTACAGGGACTTAGGGGTGTGTTGTAATAGGAGGAGAGGGCTATAGCTTATTTGTCTCCGCAATCTTAGGTCCCATGACAATAATTACCCCACACACGGCCTTGAGTTGGTAAAGGTTGTGTTTGATTTGAGGATATGGAGACATTATCTTTTGTCAAAGGAGTTTACACTATTCACGGATCACAAATTGCTTCTCTATCTCTTCACCTAGAAGGATTTGAATATGAGATAGAGGAGGTGGCTCGATTTTGTGAAAGAATAATAATTTGACATTTAGTATCATCCTGGTGAGGCTAAGGTGGTGGAAGAAGCATTGAGTCAACAACCTATGGGGGAGTTAGCGAAGGTCTGCAAGGCGAATTGGAGGGAGATTTGACATGACGATGATATCACCAAAGCACACTTGTCGGTTCTAACTGTCACTCCCAAGATTTTTATGAGGGTAGTGAAAGCACATGTAGGGGATCATTTATGTCAGGTTAGGGTACGTCAGTTATTACCCTGGGGTGTAGAGTCTTACTCGATCATCTCAGAGGGAGGCCTACATTTTAATGGATGACTTGTTATGCCATAGGATGAGGACTTAAGATGTTCAATTATGATTGAGTCACACGGTTCAAAGTTTACGATATATCTCGTAGGGGATAAGATGTACCAAAAATGAGAAAATAGTAAAAGTGAGCAGGGATAAAGCGAGGCATAGAAGATTTTGTCTCACGTGTGTTACCTATTAGTTAGTTCAGGTAGACCACCAGAAGCCTTGAGGGATGATACAACCATTGGATATTCCTGTGTGGAAAAGGGAGAGTATTTCAATGGATTTTATTACTAGACTACCGACGTCGCAGAGGGATCACAACTCCATTTGGGTTCTAGTGGATCGACTGACCAAGCTAGCCCATTTCTTACCAGTCCGCGCTGATTTTGAGGTGATGCAGTATGCACAGCTGTTCATTGCAGAGATAGTTAATTTGCATGGGGTACCGATTAACATCGTGTTAGATAGAGATAATATCTTTGTCTCTCATGTCTGGTAGAGTTTTCAGAAGGCGATGGGCACAGACTTCCAATTGAGTACCATATATCATCCGCAGACAAATAGACTGATAGGGTCAATTAGATGCTCAAGGATATGTTGAGGATATATATACTTGATTTCAAAAGGGGATGGTAGAGATACCTTCCATTGGTAAAGTATGCGTGTAATAACTCACACCAATTCACCATCGATATTGAACCATTTGAGGCACTATATGGGAGATCTTTTCATTCGCCCGGTTGCTGGTTAGAGGTGGAGGACAACAAGTTATTGGGGCTAGAGATGATAAATAATACAATTGCCAATATCGAGCTAATTCAGGGGTGTATTCAAATAGCTCAGGATAGAGAAGAGTTATGAATATGTACACCGAAGACATATTGAGTTAGAGGTTGGGGATCAAGTGTTGGTGTGGGTGTCTCCCATGAAGGGGGTCATAAGGTTTGACAAAAAGGTTAAGCTAGTGTCGAGATACGTGGGACCCTCTCCTATTATTGAGAGATTGGGACTAGTAGCATATAGATTGGATTTACAAGAGAATCTATAGCGGATACATGACGTGTTCCACGTGACATCACTGAAGAAGCATCAGAGGAGTGAGGGAGACTTTTGGAACGTTTCTCTCAAGGAAATTGATTTACATCCAGATGTGTCATACAAGGAGAGACCCTTGGCTACTCTAGAGAGCGATGAGAGTGAGCTATGGTCCAAGGTGGTATCATTAGTTAGAGTTTAGTGGGAACACCATAGTATTGACGAGTCAAAATGGGAGCGGGAGGATGACATGCAAGAGCAGTATCCAGAGTTATTAGCCACAGATATGGCCTAATTTCAAGGATGAAATTCCTTATGGGGGGAAGTATGTAATACCCCATATTTTTAGCATTTTATATTTAATTAATTAGGTTAAATTTAAATTACAAGTGTGTCATAATTTAATGGAATTAATGATTAATATAAACAAAATGAAATTTACTAAGTGTGTAATAAATAAACTTGCTTATTATTATGTGTCGTAGTGAGTTAAACAACGAGGTTTTATTATATCCCAATCAGGAGTCGGGTATAGATTATATTAAGGTCGAGATGGAGACTTTTAGTGAAGTGAATCGGATTACGATTCTGAGTGCATGGTTATCTCCAGTGGGGTCGATATAGTCAAAATAGAGTACCCAAGGGTAATAACTGGATTTCGACACATTTTTAGGCTTAACCGGGCCCACACGAGGCTGTTCGGGTCATTTGGGCTGGGCCTATAAACCTAATTTCGGGTTTAGCACAATTTAACCCAAATCAAAAAGAGTTGAACGACAGTTAATAATATTTTAACCCTAAGAATTTGAGAGGATAAAAGGGAGAGGAATTAGATGAGATGTTGGGAGCCAATTTGAAGAGGGATTGAGGTGATTGTGTCAAATTCATCCTCTATATCAATGGAATAAAACTCTTGAAATCGAACCAGACAAGTGGTTAACTTGCTTTCAATCTAATTTGATGAAGTTCAGTTCATATCATAGTGGGTGTAAATCATAAATCTATTTTTGGGTGGGCTATCGTATGAAAATGGGTTTACATGATTTGAATGCAAGTTCGAAGATTAATTGTGAAATTGATGATGGAATATCATTTGGTATTGTTAAAAATATATTCTTATTCGAAATCCATGATTATATGTGTTGATTTGATGATTGGAAAATCGAATTTAGAAAGGTGATGGGATAAATGGGAGAAAAGCCCAAATTTGTGAATTATTCGATTAATGTGAGATTCATTGATGTTAAATGGTGATTTTGATGTTTAGTAAGGTTTGAGAACATATATAAATAATTAGAGTTGGGTGAGAATAAAATATAAATGGACAAGCTTAAAAGGTTAACAACGGAAGAAATTGTAATAGAGTGTGCGAAGAAGATAATCTGCTCGCGACGAATCAATTCGATCCCAAAGCCGAATAAGGCCAAATCGATTCAACTAACCATATTTGTGATTTTTTTCTAATTATGCTATAAATTCATTATTCATTGTTGAGAAAACTTTGGTGTTATTTTAAAATATGGGGGACATATTTAATTTCAGTAGGCTATGTTAGGGGAATTATTTAGCCAAATTGAAAGAAATCCAAGGTTAGGACCTTCATAAATATATTAAGAAATGGAGAGAGTTTCGAATATCAGGATGGGATTTAGGGTAGAGTGAGAAAATGAAAATGGTGGACCAATATTATAAAGAAAATTAGAGCCGAGTAGATAGACTTAAATATTATAGGCTAGTGTCAAGAGGGTTAGGCACGAGTCGCGCAATCTCCTATGGTAACACTAGAGGGGTATGTATTTCCTATAAATATAATTCATACTGATATCTATAATAAGAATTAGAGGGGTATGTATTTCCTATATACACAGGAGGTTGCGCGATGTGGCTGAATCCCCTTGCTCGTGAAAGCAGGGAGAGTATAATCCCCAAGTCATAGCATCCAGTGTATTATCTTGTAATTATTTTCGGGGTGAGATGTCTTGGGTATGATTCGGTATCACACTAAGGGAACTCTGACCACCTCCACTAAGCTTATTATTTATTACCTAATTCGGTGTGAGTTAACCATCTCTTGGAATCTGGGTTGGATTGAGTATACCTGGGGTGATAGCATTTTAGAGAAAACATCTGATGAATTATTACTTGGGAAGATGGATATTATATATGGCATGTGAGTGAATGTTTTAGTATAATTTTTCAAATATAATAGTGTGAATATTTATATACATGTGTAATACATGAAGTTAAATTGTATTATTTATATAACAAGTGAAAACGTTATATGAGTTTATTTGACTTGATTAAAAGAGTTACTAGGTGAAATAACTTAATAATGAATAGTAATAGTACTCGAGCTAGAGCAATGGATAAGGAAAATTTCATAACCAGGTTAGTTAGACGGGGTAGTGTAACTAGGTGGGTTAGGAAGAAAACGGTAGTTGTGCACTATAGTTGAGGGGTGAGTATTATATCAAGGGAGTGTAACACTAGCTTAAATATGAACATAATTCATCCATTTTAATTACTGCAAACTTAATGGCTTGCAAATGTTTTGGGTTCTACCCCTTGCCAAAAATATTTTCAAAACTTTTTAGGTGTATAGCCACAAGGACGCCAGAATTGATTATCTTTTCTAGGGATACACAGTTGCAACACATGTAGATGCATGCGGGATTTGTACTAGACGCCTCAGTTGTTCATCTCTAGATTAGGATTTCCTTATCTCAGTATTTCATCTTTGGGAATGCTTACCCCACAGTATATATTCAGTTGATTCAGTTCAAACTTATGCTAGAATTTATTTATTATCTGTTGGATTTATATTTGGGTTTTGTAGCCGATTTCTTATTCGACAAGATATTTATTTATTTATTTATTTATTTATTTATTTATTTATTTATTTATATCATGTGATGGTTTAAACTCTAATACTGTGTGAATGGTTTATTCTAATTTGCAGTTATTGTAATCTATAAAATAAAAAGATAAAATTTGGCACCGACTTAATTGACTGTTAGGTGATTAGTAATTAATGATTTTCGATAGTGATGCTAGAAATGAACCAAATGGGACTCCTATTTAATTTAATAAAGGACTGATTACCCGATATTTAATTGGGCGAGGTGTCACAAAAATGCTCTCTCAATAATATACTAATTAAGAATCATGCATTTTTCACACTACATCACCAAGAGCATGACCATTGACCAATATTTTGTCCTGTACTGGTGTCACTTTCTGATGGGCGGTGGTCCGGCAGGTTGCAGTTAGCCTAAGAAATATGACTCTTACATTCCATTGGCCTAATACCTTCAACATATATCAAACGGTTCCCCTCGCATCATACCACTTGACGAAACTAAAGACGGGAGGTATATAGAAGGGAACTCATTCACATACGTTGAGTGTATCAAATTCTCTCTCACACGTACTGTCCCGACGAGGTATATAGTGAGGCAATTCATGTACACTCGGGTATATCAAATTTCTTATCCACATGTGTCGATTTCCCTCAAAAGAAAGACATATATCGTGGAAGTCATGCTGAGGGGGGAACCTTTCCATTAAGCCAATAACTGCATACCCTCATATAGGGGTTAAACCTAGGGCACTCATATGTAGTTTGTCAGTTACTATATGAAACTCTACTGAAATGTCGGGTTGACATGCCTGCCCCACATTTTCACACATTTTCATCCTTTTCCAAATGAGAACTTATCCATGAGCCCGACAACAAGTCAAACCATGTTTTTCATATCTTTTAAAGCCAATTTTTACTAGGCTCGGATCCCGTATGGCATTTCATTTTGCAGTTAGGTAAACCTAATACATGTGAAAAGATAAACATAATAATAATGATGTTGTGACTCTCCTCTCGTTTTTCCCTCATTCTTTACGAAAAGTGCCAAAAACATTTTTTCTCATTCTCATCAAAATATTGAAAAAAAAATTCCCCTCTTTTTATTAAAAAATTCCAAAAACATTTTGTCCTCCCCTTTCTAAAAGGTGTCAAAAATATTTTCCTCCTTTTTTTTTTTTTTATTATTCTTCCTTTTCTTTTTCAAAAATAACATCAAACCATTTTCCTTCTCAGGTCGATTGCATACCCAACCCTTGGTCTGGCTCCATATTGGTTTCGGCTTTTCGTCAAACCTCCCCAAAGCTCCGCAAATTCTCCCTTTACTTTCTTCAAGTCTGGAATCCACCTTCACCAACCCTCTATACCGAAGTGCAACCTGATTTAATGACAGTCCTTTTCCAACTTAAGACCATGATTGACAGCCTTCAGTCCGAGGTTCATGAGATGCAATGAAACTGAATCCCTATTATTGACGATCTCGAGGTCCTCTTTCCTAGCACTCTAGGTCCACCGGCACTTGGATCCACTTAGGTCCCATAATAATATCATCATGTTCCACATGTGCCTCTTTCCAATGATCCCCCACCAGCCCAACTCCTTATGCCAAATCTTTCCCAGCCAAGGTCTAACCTTCCAGTACCTGTCTATTCGAAGGAATAAATGTTAAAAAAGGTCAAGGAGGATCTAAAGCTATGAACCAAGAAGTTTGACCAGGTTTGAATATCCGGGAATGACATGGATTACACCCATATGTCTCCCTACCCTAAAACAAGGTTGTCGGAAAGTTCAAGATGCCTAACATTGAGAAGTTCGGGGGTAATGGGCCCTCAATTGTTCATCTTAAAAGCTACCAACGATACATGAATCTCCTAGGTTCCTCTAAGGTAATAATGGACCAAATTTACCAACACACATTGAAAGACATCGCTCTTCACTGGTATCTATCCCTCGAGGATTCTAAAATTCGAAGTTGGGAGGATGTTGCTCATGAATTCATGTCATAGTACAAATACAACGAGGAGTTGGAGGTTACACATCCTGATATAAAACTTCTCAAGCAGAACCCTGGAGAAACTATCAATAATTTCATAGCAGGGTGGAGGGAGTAAGCGGACACTATGACTAATCGGCCTTTCAAAGAGTAGTAAGTTAGTATTGTGAAGAAAAACTTCTTACCCCATGTCTTAGCGACGATGGGAGGATAATATTAACCACATTTTCGAGCTCTCCGGGAAGTAGGAGTGGAGATTGAAGAAAGTATTACCAAGAAAGAAGATGAGATAAAGAAAGTATCCGGATAGTTCACTCTAAGAAAATATGACAATCCTGCTAAAATCTCGACAGTAAATAATATATCTCAGCCCGCTACCTCTTAGGCACCAGAAAGTCATGCTAATCCGGTCAAAAAAGAATAAACTGACCTCCATGCTCCCCTCTCCCAAGTCTACCAAGCCCTATTGATCCTAAATCTCATCAAAACATTAGACACTAGTCCATTACAAAACTCACTTCCCAAAAATTTCAAACCCTACGCCCATTATGATTTTCACCAAACTAGCGACCATACCACTAATAGTGCTCCCATCTTCGAAATTTAATCCAAGGTTTAAATGACTAGGGTATCATCGCACCATCGGCCAACCCCAAACTGTAAACCACTCATAATCCACTTCCAAACCATATAAATGTAATTTTCCTAGAGAATGACCCAGAAATTGATCCATTTGCCTAGATGGCATCCACTAAAGCACCCATCAAACCCGTATTTTCACCCAAACCCCTTAATGCCTCCCCATATTTTCTCCTATGCCCTACCTACTTGGTCGACTAAGCTTTGTCTCTTCATATAATAGCATGTATTGTAGTTCATACCCGGTCCGAAGGTAAAGATATGGAATTATCGTCAATATAAAATCAACTTTTAAATTTTGGGGTGAGATTGCCCTCTAAAAATAGCTATTGACTGTTAAAAGTTAAGAATTATGTTCATGAAAGTCTGGAAGTGGGCTCGAAATCCAGATAATTGGGTGGTACCCATCGATGAAGTCAATTTAGAAGATGCAGTACATATTATGGTAGACATGTTCCAACAGACTAATGCGATTTATAGTATATTCGAGTTACTCGGTGACTTTAAGCAACAAGGATGGTTGGTCCCTTCATTTCTGTACCTCCCCATTGAGTGGGAGGGTCTATATGAAGAAGCCATTGAGGTTATGGAATGCATTGACTTCTCATGGAAATATGATATTGTTGCCACCGGATGGGGGGGATAGTTTGATAGTTCAGATAAAGAACCAAGCTAAGAAAATGTTACCCCGATAATCAGTATGTGTGCGATAATATATTTTGAAGATATTTTAGGGGAGATCAATAGAGTGGTCTTATAGTCAAAGTATATGAAGAAATGTAGTTTTTATTATTCCCCTCCTTCTTGAACCATATGATAAGATTTGGGAGACACTACCTAGTCCAAGTCCTTAGTCAATAGGGATAGATAAAGGAAAGGGAGTTGTCAAGAAGATCCCCATGCCAGAATTGATCATCGAGGAAAGCAAAGTCCTCGGCTAGCTCAATAAGACTCAATCCAATATTACCTTGTGGGGAGTCTTCATGTCTTCCCAGTTTCACCGAAATGCTTTGATAAAATTGCTTACTAGGCCCATAATTCCTCCTTCCACCACTCCAGAAGAAGCCGTGAACTTGATTGGGTCCTTAACCTCTACTAGATTGATTTCCTTCTCTGAAGAATAAATCCCAAAGTTTAGTCAAAACCATAACTATTCTCTCAATATCTCTATTGAGGTAATGGGGAAGACAATCTCGCTCTCACTTGTTGATAATGGATTAACACTAAATGTTTTTCCGTTAAGAACCTTTAACTACTTGGGTATGAAAGTAAGAAACCTTTCTCCAACTTTTGTTATAGTGCGTGCCTTTGACAACACTCGCTGAGTGGTGATGGGATCTATAACACTAACAATAGAGGCTAACCCTATTAATCCCATTATCGAGTTTCAAGTTATCAACATACCCGCCTGTTTTAATCTATTAGTTGGTCGACCATAGCTTCACAGCATGAAGGGGGTATCTTACTCTCTCCATGAGAAACTGATGTTCTTAGATAAGGGGCAAGTCATCACCATCTTGGGCGATAGTGATAATAATGAGAATACAAGACCAGTAATCCAGTACTAGAAATACAACATGGGGTGAAATGCTTCTTTTCAGCTTCTGAGACAAACCACTTCCACACCCTACAGGGGACGATTTTAAAGGCCAAATCTTTCCATAGCAAAGGCCTCACGACAATGTCAACGTAATATAGATGTTCAAGAATATGCACTTCATGCCTGAACTAGGGCTATGACGACGACAATAATGGATCTTTGAACCCATAGTATTGAATAAGGCCATTCTTCCATATATCCTGGGTTATCAAACATCATTAAAGGAACTCAAAATGCTCGACCAACCACAACATAAAATGAGTTTAGAAGATGCTAAGATTATTTTCGGGGATTCCTTGAATGGAAGATTCATTAAAGAAGGTGAAGATTTTCCCTTCTGTGGCTTTCTCGAACCATGGTATGATCACGTGGACAAGAATATGAAGCCAGGGATGAAAATTTTCTTTAAAAACATCTAATCTTGGGCTAAATACTCCTAGCATCAAGTGTAATCTCTTATTGAGAAAGCTACAGCTGTTACTAAGGTTTTTGAAGGAAGTCGTTTTGAAGATTTATTCAAATTGCAGACACTGGGCCTAACACTCTTCATGATCCACTCAAGTGCTACATCATTGGATCCATCCATCTTGATCAAGGCAGCTGATGAACCCTTCTCAATTGTAATGATATACCAGTTTCCCCTGCTAAAATGCAACCTAACTCATTGTTTATCCTATTTCTTTTTTTTTATTGTTCTTCCATTTTCTGATAATAATGAAATTGTGACCTCTTTTAATTTGGTTCTCAATACTGTTTTTCCGGAGAATGAAATAAACGGAGATTTTGAGTATCTTATTGTATCTTACATTAATTTCATTAATTATAATCAAACTCTTGATGATGATGATATTGGCAATGAACAATTCTTAACTGATGTTAATAAGGTTAATAACAAACATCATAACCATATTCAAATTAATGAGGATGAAAATGGTATTATTAATCGCGGTTCTAGTATCCAATTGCATAAGATTAGGATAGGGTACACCCTTGACGATAATAAGTTCATGCAACTCAAAGAAATGTTAAAATAATTCATGGACATCTTTGCATGTTCCTACGATGACATGGCCGACATCAATCCCGTGATCGCTCAGCATGAGATTCCAATTATTCCTGAATGTAAACTAGTCAAATAAAAACTACAAAATCCAAGGACTGAATGGCCATTCAAGGTTAAAGAAGATATGATCAAATTGTTGAACATAGGTTTCATCAGGGTGATCGAATATCCCGTGCAAAAAATATGAGGGAAAGTCTGCATGTGCATTGATTATCGGGATTTAAATAAGGAATCTCCGAAAGATGATAACCCATTGCCCAATTTCAATATGATTGTGGATAACATGACCAATCAACTTTCACGTCACTCCTTGATGGGTTTTTCTGATACAATCAGACCAAGATGCACACTGATGATCAATAAAAAACTCCATTCAGCACCCCTTAGGGAACTTTCTATTACACATTTATGCCATTCGGGCATAGAAACATTGGATCTAACTTCCAAAGGTCTTACATAACCATCTTGCATGATCTGATACACAAAGAGGTCGAGGTCTACATGGATGATATGATCATTAGGTCTAAGACTTGGGAAGGTCATGTTCCCACCCTTTGAAAGTTCTTCGAATGGCTATGGGGATATCAGTTGTGACTTAACTCGTAGAAATGCATTTTTAGCGTCAACAAAAGAAAGATTTTGGGATTAATGGTCAATGAGAAGGGAATTGAAGCAGACCCTTCCAAATTGAAAGCCATACTCGAAATGCTATCACCCCAAACAAAGAAAGAAGTTTGGGGATTCTTAGGAAATTTATAGTATATCAACCAGTGAATCAGCCAGTGAATCAACTAGTTGACTTCTATTTATGAACCCATATTTAAACTCCATTGAAAGGATTCCCCCAAGATATTGAATGAGGCTTGTTAGGAAGCCTTAAACAGAATCAAGCAGTATCCTACTCGACCTACGGTACTCATGTCACCCCAGCCTGGTCTCCCTTTATTCCTATACTTGACCGTAACAGGCACCATAACTGGGGCTTTGATAACCCAATCCATTTAAAATCCTGCAAGGAAAGGGACATCCACTATGCCAACCATAAATTGTCCAGGTACAAAGTCAACTACACTGCCTTTGAGAAAGTATATGTCACCCTTATCTGGGTCACTTAGAAATTGTGGCACTACATGCTCTCTTTTCCCATCAGACTTGTATCCCGAATGGATCCTATCAAATAACTACTTGTGAAACCTTCCTTGTCTAGTCAAATGGCCTGATGTTTGTTGTTATTAGTCATGTTCGATATTGTGTATGTCACACAACAAGCAATTTAAGGAAGATACATCTCTGAGTACCTTTCTAACTACCCCATGAAAGAAGCCGACATATGGATCTCCGAGTTTCTGGATGAAGATATTATTTGCACCTCTTAGGAAGATCTCTAATGGAAAATATTATTTGACGATGACACCAAAAAGAAATAATACGGCATTGGGATACTCCTGATCACCCCCGGTGACTGCCCCACACTCATTTCCATCAAGATAGAATTTCATTGCACCAAAAATATGACCGAATACAAGGTGTGCACCATAAGTCTCAAAGTCACTCTAAAAAAAGGTATACAGTGCCTCGATTTCTACTAAGACATTTCCCTCATCATCGATCAAGTCCTTAGAAGATGTAAAGTCAAAGATGAAAAACTCTTACCCTTACATGCCCACCTAGAAGATCTGACCTCATAGTTTTGAGATATCACCTTCCACTACTTACCCTGAGCAAGGTGTAGCTTGGCCAATGCTCTTGCTACTCTTGCTTTCATGGTCGAAATGCCTGGGGGAATAACGATGGCCCCCTTCATAGTCTAAAAATAAGATAAATTGACCCACTTCTACCACATTGAGCTCATCACAAAAGAGGATTTAGATATGGCTGAATTCTGCTACTACGACATTTGGTGCCTCCTCAAGCATGGTAGGTACCCCTAAGAGGCCAATAAAAAAGATCGGGCGAACCTCCGCAAATTGATTTCACAGTACATTATCTGTAATAAAGCATTATTTAAGAGAAACTTTTATGGAACCTATTTGCACTGCATCGCAAGGACTGACAAATAAGAAATGATACAAAAAATTCAGAATTGGGAATTCGGACCCCACATAAACAGTCCTATGCTCGCTAAGAAGATTATTCGATAGGGTTACTAATGGATGACCATCGTTTAGGATTGCACTGCCTACATTCGGATATGCTTTAAATTCCAACAGTTTGCCAATCTCCATCACTTAACTCCACGAGAATTATACAACATTGAATTCTCCCTAGCCATTATCCACATGGGGCATTGTTATCATAAGGAAAGTTACACCCAAAGCTTCCAATTGGCATGAGTTCATCCTAGATTCCATTAATTACTTCACCAAATGGGTTGAAGCTGAGTCATATATAGTGATAAATGCAGAAAAGTAGGCAGGTTCATCGGAAAGAATATCATATACCAATACTGGGTTCCACATGAGCTATTGTCAGATAACGGGTTAAATTTTAAGAAAGAGATCATAAAATTGGTCGACGAGAATGGGATTCACAGACACAAATCTAATCCCTATCAACCATGAACCAATGATGCAATTAAATCCGCCAACGAGAACCTCAAAGAAATCATCAGCAAGATAACCGAGAGTTATCAAGATTGGGCTGATTAGATCCCTTACGCCCTATGGGATCATCGCACTTCAGTACGAGCATCTAATAGGGAAACCCTTTACTCTCTGGTATACGGCATGTAAGTAGTCCTACCCATTGAATTGGAAATACCTTTATTATGTGTTATGCTTGAGAGCAAAGTCAACAAGGAAGACTGTCATAAGAGCCATTTTGATGAGTTGTCGCTCTTAGATGAAAAGAGACTAAAGGCTCTATATCATATATAAGGGTACCATCACCGGAGAGTGTGATCGTTCAATAGAAGAATCAAGGGTCGTGGTGTTTGAGAAGGTGACTTATCCCTAAAAAACCATAGAACCCGTTTGGGACCCCAAGGGGAATTTTAAACCAAACTAGATTGGCCCCCACATCATAAAGAAGATCCTATCTAGCGGCACATCTATGCTCACTGACCTTTATGGAGAAGAGATGTCACGTCCAATCAACCTAGACCGTCTCAAGAAGTTCTACCCTTAATCCAATATCTTAGTGCACTATGACTCATCTCATCTCCCTTACGTTCTAAAAAAATTCTTCATCTCCCTCTACTTAGAACTACGTGGACTTGATCATCTAAAAAACTTTTTGCTCCTAAAATGAAACTCAAAAAATGTTCAAAACCTCCCAGAGGTACATAGGCAGCTCATACGCTTTATATGGGAACGATCCCCTTCTGTTTCACAAAAATGTTATTATTTTTATACCTTCGAGAACGGTAGTTAATTTTCTCATTTACATGAACAAAAGTATTATTCATGCCTTAGAGACTGGTATAGATAATTAAAATGTAAAACTCATAAAGAGGAAAATAAATATGATCAAAATTCTTTTTTATTCAGTGAATGGGAGAATTTAGTACAATTATATGACAAATTAATGTAAGTAGTCAAAACAATTACCCCTGCTAGACAAACTTTCCCTAAATAATCTAACCAAACCTTACCAAATATTTATTCCCACAAATAAAACAACTAAACACATATCCATAATAAAATCTTCACAAACAAACACCTTCTTCACAAAAGACCCTATCTGCAGCTGTTGAAAGACCCAGCCCCATCATCATCTGCTCCTTGAGGCCCCTAGACTTCCTCTACTTCATTAGTGTGCCGAAGTCACTCCATTGAGTGATGAGCTCGAACCATCCTAGAGAAAACCACTACGCCCCTCCATAGTATCAAACATGACAAACCATCTTTTATTGGTCTTCTCTGGCATGATGTTCTCCACTACTCTCTTCCACATCCATTTAATCTAATCTCTAGAAACATGCCTAACCTTTCCAACAGATTGATAAATATAGATTGACGGCCGATGATTCTCCCACTAAGAACCTAATCGCATTGCAATCCTTCAATCAACTCCTCTACAGAAAAGAAATCCAAGGTATGAGGAGACAAAATTTTATCCTATCCAAGTTAATTCATGAGCCACTAGGGGAAATAGAATGAGGTCTGCTAAAGGCCAACTAACCGAAAATACTGGTATTCCCTAACTTTCAAAATGGGTTACATCTCCCACACCATGGCACCAACTCGCGCATGCATCGAGCACCGTTCTCCATAAACTAGTTTACCCAGTTCTCTATGGATGGGCCATAGATAATGAAATAATGAGTGAAGAAATTTGGCATAGCTGCCAAGGGATATTCAGGGGGACTGCCAAACGAAATCTCTCAACTAGCCACATGAACAGCATAACCGATCTTCCTATCAGAAAACCAGAACAACCTTCCCACCAAGAAACTAGACCATACAGGGTCTCTTCTAATATCACCGCCATAGGGTTATGATGATATGACATCCATGCTATAATGGAAGTAAGTTGTGGATCCATCATCAGTCCCCGATCACCAGTAGTAGCTTCGAAGTTAAGCCTAGAGCAACATCTTCGGCATAGACCACATTGTTGAAATCCCACAAATGCACAAAATACAGGACCACAAAGAGAGAGATCATTCCCCCAGTGACCAATGGCTAAGCTGCCGAAGGAGAGATGTGGAGAAGTCTTGCTAATAGATATTGAGGAGACCGAGAAGAATTCAGGCATGGTAGCCACCACACTGGGATTAACCCCTAACATAGCTGAGAACTCTTCATAGGTTGAACATACCTCATCCAAGACAAAGCATAAAACATGATCCTCGAAATATAATTTTTTTTTATCACTACTAGAATGTTCCAATCGATGGGCCGATTACGCCACAAAGAGACACAGCGCAATTTAAAAGCGTCATAACCTACATTGTAGAGACACATAGCTTCTAGGTTCTCGAGATATGAAGCAAATTCTACACTTGTGGAAAGGGTCATTTTAAGAAATAATAATGAAGATGTCAAGAAATAAGCTACAAGGAAGAGAAAATGTGAATGGGTGAAAAATGTCACCACCTCACCCCTTTTATACATGAAAATCTTGGCTAAACAACAGGAAATATAAAGAACTCGAATAAATTCCTCCCCCGTCAAGTACCTTGAAGCTGCTGAAAGTGAATCAAAGCCTTAGAGTGATTTGATTAGACTCAACTACCGATGGGCAGGACAACGGGTATAGCGATTGACACCGCCCTTATTTTTAAAAAAATTATCTTTCCTTTTTTTATCAATATCAAAAATCTGAAAAATAAATCCTAATTTTAAAAAATCTAAATTGTTACTTCCTATATTATCCATTTTCACCCATCCTTTTTCAAAATAAATTTTCTCTTAAGTTATTTAAAAATCCCATCCTTTTTACGGTCTCAGGAATAAAATAAAAAGTTCATGTAGGTTCAGTCATTAATCAAAAGTAAATAAACATAAATCTCATTCATTTTATATATTGTCATTTGCACCAATACATTTTTCACGAGAAAAGAAGAAAAATAGAAAAATAAAAAAAACAGCGGGACTTGGCCCAAAAAGCCCTAATCTCTTTTCACTCTCTCTAAGATCCCCCATCCCTACGGTGAGTGCGCTTCCCCCGATGATGAGTTATGGAGCCTCTACTCCCCGATCCTGATCCCTCTTCTAAAGAAGTAAATGACACAAGATAAGAAGGAACCAAAACTGATTCCCTGAGGTCAGAAGTCGTTGAGGCCACCCAATCCTGGATGTCCCTAAGCCAAGTAGTTGACATCCGAACATGTTGCAGACAAAGGAACAGAAAAAAGGAAAACCAGTCAGTCTAAATAAAAGAAATATCCAGGAAAGGACAAAGAAAGAAAATAGATATACCTCTGGCTCAAGGACTTCCTCTGTTAGCCCCAACACCCCGGGGTCAACCCTATTAGGGCGGTGGGCCATACGAAATGATCCCCCTCCAACCAAATGAAAATTATACGAAGGCGAAGAAAGATGAATAAATGATCCTCTATTGCTGCTACCGATGAGGATGCACCACATGCGCTGTGGGAAGACCCCACCGACCGACTCATACCCCTACCCTAAGACGTAGGAGGCGGAGGCATGTTCAACGCATCATATATACAAGAAGGCATCATCCATCTCGTCTCAAATTCAAGATAGTCGTATGTCACCACCATATATGTATATGACGAATAAGGCTCGCTACCCATAGCCACCACCTAAGATCGTCCGATATCTCCCTCACCGGCCTCATGAACATTGGGAGCACTACCGGTGGGACCACCACCTAATCCTCTACAATTTGTTGAACCACTTTCTCTCCCGAATACCAAGAGTAGCCGAACTCGTGCACCAGCAGTTGGTGCATTTGTGCCTAAACCTCAATCACCCCCTTATCCTAGGCAGCCATCCCCCAGGGATAGAAAGTCACCTACAATTACCAATAAAGATAAATATTTGTGCAAACAAAGAAAATGTAAAAAAAGGATTCAAAAGAAAAAAGACTAACCTGGTCGCTCGCCAGGGTGTTCATGACCTGACGCACCATCGATAAAGAAGGAGACTGCTTTGATTACAGATTGGAATTTCACCACTTCTACATCTGAGAGAAGTCTCCAACTCCCTCATCATGCAATCCAATCAAACGGGCATTGAGCCCGATGACCTCATAAAACCACCTCTATAGAAAGACACGAGTGAGCAATTAGAAAAACACAAATGGAAATGAAATGAAATACATAAAGAGAAATGCGAGAATTACCTCCAGAAGATACCTGGCCCCAGTAAAGGTTTGCAGGCAGCACCAGCTGAAAGCATGCAAAGAAGAATAAAGGGTAACCAAGGTTAGTCTCCCCCAATCGTAAAGGGGGATATTAAAAAATACCCTAAATATGGTAAAAGCCATAGGGGGATGACATCTCCACTCGATGCCACCAAGAAACCTCTAAAGAAAAAAAGAATGAATAGATGGGACATTTGTCATACATGCAACCCGTCTTTCTTATCAATCCTCTAGCTCAATAACAGCTCCCGAAGAGAAGAAATGCAAATCGAATCGCCCAAAACTATCTTCCCAACTTCTCCCAATGCAACCTCAATCGCCTCAGGTGTCACTCTAAAAGACTAGTCCACCTCAATCTACATGCACTCACATTTAACCCCCAACAATTGTTGGACATCAATGGGAGTTATCATCATCTCCTCGAATCCCAAATGAATGGTGTGGGTACTGTCCCACCACCTCTCCCCCAGTGCACATAAAACAGCCGTAGAGCGTTGTGTCTCGTCTAAAGAAGACTTTGGGAGACAAAAATATACATAAGAAATTACCCAGTGCATCACCATTGAAAGGTTATCCCACACATACTTAAACCCCATCCTCCCCCGAGAACAAAATCTTGTCAAAGTTATGTTAGTCTGCCAAAAAAAAAAAAGAAACCTTCAGTCAACTCAAGGAAGCAAAAAGTAGAAAAGAAGAAAAAGAATGCCAAAGGTCATTAATACTTACATAGTCATTAGGGTTCCTCACCCTATATGATCGGTGATGTGAAGGTTCATGCATCAGAAAGCGATCCTCAACAACTGGCTCAAATAACTCGAAGGCATTTTTGTTGCCCAATACCAGTGGCACCCTTGTAACACCCCTTATTTATGAGCAGTTATTTTTATATTAATTTGTCTAGTGGGTTAATTGTATAAAATAAAGGAAGTGAAAGTGAATATTACATTAAGTGGTTTAAGAGATAAAATTTATTGAGTTTTGCATATTTATTGTTATGTGAATGTAAATAACATCATATTATGTTTTTGTTATGTCGCTGCTTTAAGTGACGGTTATGACTTATATTCCAATTGGATCATTATTGATGAATAAATATGACATTGCAACATGAAATAAATTATGATAACCCGAATGCCAATTTAGTGGGCACGGTTAGTCTGCAAATGGTTGAGATAGTCAAAATAAGTACCAATTTGTATTTTTGGTTTTCGGGTACTTTTGACCGGTTATGACTCAATTATGTTGTTACGAGTCACTTTAATTATGTAGTAGCATTTAAAGTTGGACTTAGTGTAATTGGGCATTTAAGTCTTCGAAGAACATTTATTTCTCATTTATGTTTTCCTAAACTGAGAGAGATTTAGGGAGAAGAGAGAGCTTGGGAGAAAAAGAGAGAAAATCGAAGATTTGAGCTTGGAGTTATTGTTATCGAAACATAATCTGAGACTACGAACTTAAGGCAAGTTTCTAACTTGCAATTATGTATGATTTAGTGTGGATAATTTGTATTTTAGTTGTGTTTTTGAGATTTACCATTTATGGGTTTTGATGATTTTTGGTGTTTAAACCCTTAAACATTGATTTAGATATGAATTGTGTTGGTTATATTAGTTAATGGTTATGTAGGATTAATTTGGTGGGATTATTGATTGATGGTGTTGGCTAGATGGAAGAGAAATAGGATTTGGGTAATTATAGTTCATATAACCTGTAGCCCCCAACTGGGCAAATCGACTAGGGTGAATCGATAGCGAATCGATTCGCTAAATTAGGTGGCTACCGGTCTGGGGAGCCAAAACGATTCGGGTTAAGGCCGAATCCATTCGGCATGAGAGAGAATGTTGGCTTCCTCAGCCGAATCGATTGACTTTTTGGGTGAATCGATTCGCTATCAAGTGCGAATCGATTCGTAAATCCTGTTGTTTTAGGATATTTTTCTAAATTAGTTTTTATCCCTTTTCTTTTAGATTTAGGATTTAGGAACCTTCTATTATGAAGTAAAATAGAGTACTAGAGTCTCATATTAGGGTGATGAATACCTTAAAATAGAAAGGGGAGTAATTGGGTTTATTTTAGGGGTCATTTAATAAGAGTAGTGTAGTTTTTCATCTAGCAAGCTAGCCTAGGACGAAAGGAAAGTTACGTGGTATTGTTTTGGGACTCCTAGAGACTAAAAAGAGGAAAATTACACGTGGTAGTCTTTAGTGTTGTTGTGAATTCTTGGAGGTTAGTATGGGGGCAAATTAAACTTGGTAATTTATGTTGTTAGACACACATGGTTACGGATGTAATAAAATGTACTTTTAATTGACATATCTTGTGAATTATGACTTGCATATACATACCTCTCTAAATGCTATCATAAGGGAAGTTACGCGAATGAGGTGAACTCCGCGCATGCTGGGTGAATATAGTACTCAGCCATAGGACTGATGGTTACATTGTGTTGTTGTTTTATTCGAAGTGAGGTAATTTCGGGTTTGGTTATCACTCACAATCGAAGGTATATGGACGATTCCCATGCGGCGCGATTTTGGATGCCCATGTGGTTTTGGTTATAGTCCCTGGAAGATGATAGCCATTTAGGGGCGCATCCAGTGGGGTGACTCCCGGAAGGATGGTCTTAGAATTGTTATGTGTTGATTGTAACTATTCTCATGAATGTGGCACTTTATAATGAGCAACGTATTTATAAATCAACTGTTTTTCATAAGTTTCCTACATGGTAAATGGACTTGTGAAACTATCCTTTACGAATTTCATAAATTTAGCATGTTAATGTAATTAAACTATTTACCTTAATTAGATGAGTAGTTTAACTTAAAATGAATCTTGTATGTCACTAGGATGTGCATTTAGATGAGAGGTGATGATAATCTTTGTATGTAAGAGCGAACCAAAACTCCTTATGAAGTTTAGCATTCATAACTATTATGAATTTTATTCACACGTTTATTATATCAAACTGGGCCCTGACCCGTCTATATTTCTCTATCTTATTTGTGGTTCGCATTTATGCCCAAGTGCTCCGCCGCAAGGATGTTGATGTTGATCCTTCCTTCCTAGTGTCCAAGAGCTTTAGCATTTTTGCAGTTGTTATAGGACTTTTGTGATAGACGCATCTCTCTTTTGCATAATCCAGTTATGATCAGTTTGTACATTCGGGTGTGTTGCCTAAGTTTTATAATTGTATATAGATTGTTTGTATTTAACTATAATACTCGGTGTAACCTGTTTGTACCAGTCTGTTACCCGATAACTTATTCGGTTACTATTTTGTGAATGATTATTAAACTGTTATCTGCCTTTATTTTTATCCACCTTCTTTTCAAATTGGATTGTTGAAATTGTTTTTATTAAACTTGTAAAAATTATTTGACATCCATTTTCTAAAATAATTAGTGGTTATCTCCTATTGTTATTATCACGACAGTGATGCTAAAATGGACCATCTATGATTCCTATATTTATTAGAGTATTGGGGCCACCTTTTATTTTAATAAGTGGGGTGTCATAGATGGTATCAGAGCATCAGGTTCTAGAGTCCTTAGGATCTAAGCGGACGTATCACCTTCTACCACAGCATTCTTTGATATAGAGACCTATTGTTAGGATTGTTTTTTTTGTGCACGCTTGCGATCTTCTGCTAAGATAAATTGTTTTAAATTGTATTCTAATTCAGTTGTTTCTTCATCTCAGATGCCGCCTAGGAGAGGTCACCTAGCGAAAGTAAACCGAGTTACAGGGAACGTAGAGCCCCCACTACCGCAAGGAACAATAAATGTGGTGGAGGTGGATAACATGGTTGCCCAGGCAGTCAACGCTGCAATGACTGCTATGGCCCAACAGTTTCCCCAAGCCCAATAACTGGTAGCATCGGAGGTTCAAGACCATACGGTACCCTCTGCTTGGGAGAGAGTGAGAGAATATTTTTTAAAAGGTAACCCTCCATAATTTAAGGGTGGCACTGATGTGATTGTAGGAAACCATTGGAATAAAGATATGCAATGCCATTTACGAATGGTGGAGTGTAGCGGCGAACGAAAATCGATTCTCGCCACTTTCAAACAAGTAGAAGCAGCTTTACTTTGGTGGGAGTCACTGACAACACCAGAGAAAATAGATACCATATCTATCTCGAACTTTTGGGTTTTATTCGATCGAACGTATTTTCCTCCCGCAATCCAGAAGGAGATGAGGAGAAAACTCCAGGATGTTGTTCAAGGGGAACGGTCAGTTGCAGAATATAAAGAGGAATTTACTTATCTAGCGAGCTTTGTGCCGAATGATGTAATTTCGGAGGAAAAGAGAGTATCAAAATTTATTAGGGGTTGGAATTGGAGAATAAGGCAGCACTTGTTGGGAAATCTAGCTTTACAAAGGTTTGGGGACATGATGAATGCAGCCTCGCTTCACTGACAAGATCACCATATTTATGTGAAAGGGAGTAAGAAGATTTCAAATTTGGGTCAAGCAAGTAAGCAAGGAGGTAATGGTGTCGGTGGATCACTACCCTTACCACAACAGTAGAGAAGTAAACAGAAAGAGAGGGACACCCAGTAGGGGGATTCATCCAAGAGATAACCTTTTGGGGGTTTTAATTTTGGCGGAGGTGGTTTTAGGCATAGTCAGGGTGCCCAGCAGCAGCAATAGGTGGTCCAGCAAGGCCAACCAGGCCAAGGTAATAATGGGGGTCGAGGCCATTAGGGACAAGGCATGTGGTAGTTTCGAAACAATAATGGGGGCCAATTTCTAGAAAATTTTGCGGGCCGCTGCTTTTAATGTGGTGAACAGGGTCACTTTAAGAAAGCTTGTGCATAGTTGATCAGGGACAGTTGCCTAGGGGTCCTCAGCATCAATAGGTGCATCTACAGCCTCAAACACCTATCCTAGTCGTCCCTATACAACAGGGTCAACTACAGTACATGCATGTGTATCATATTCAGGATGCTTTACTTCCTCTAGCCCTGACCCCACCGCCAGCTATTGAGGGTAAGTTTCCCATTCACGAGTATGCGGGTCGAGTACTATTTGATATGGGTGCAACGCATTCATTATTTTTAGGCATTTTGCTCATTCGACAGGGTTAATTGAGTCTGTTGAGAGTACTTTTACTAGTGTGGAATCTTGTGTGGGAGATGGTTCGCTTATATTCTTTATTTGTAAAAGAGTAGGAATATACCTTGGAAATTTATGTTTTGAGGCTGATTTACTCGTCCTGGATATGGTTAGGTATGATGTTATTTTGGGTATGGATTGGTTAGTGAAATATCGAGCAATGATAAATTGTTATGGGAGGATTATAGTCTTTTCCATTTTTGGGGAAGAAATGTTTCTAGTGGCTATGCCTCTTTCAATGGGAGGTTCGAGCACTTACTTATATTGTATTGCGGAGGAGACTTCACGTGATATAGTCGTTTCCTTAGACTCTATTACCGTTGTTGGAGAATTTGAGGATCTTTTTCAGGAGATTCCAAGTTTACCCCCAAGTCGTGAGATAGAGTTTGTAATTGATTTAGCACCAGGAACTCGACCGATTGCTAGAGCTTCATACCGTATGGCTCCTATGGAAATGAGGAATTTAAGGGATCCAATTTAGTAATTTTTAGAGCAAGGGTTTATTCGACATACCACGTCGCCATGGGGTGCTCCAGTGTTGTTTGTGAAGAAGAGAGATGGTTCCCTCCGCTTATGCGTTGATTAATGGGAATTGAATAAGGTCACCATCAGGAATAAATACCCATTACCTCAGATTGATGATTTGTTTGATCAATTAAGGGGAGCGTCGTACTTCTCTAAGATAGATTTGAGGATTGGGTATCATCAGCTGCAGATTCAAGAGAAGGACGTGTCAAAGACAACATTCTTGACTAGATATGGGTCCTATGAGTTTTTGGTCATGCATTTTGGGCTAACCAATGCTCCTACTGTATTTATGGACCTTATGAATAGAGTATTTTGGGTATTCCTAGACCAGTTTGTCATAGTGTTTATTAATGACATCCTAGTCTATTCTTGGACCGAAGCCGATCATGCTGAACATCTACGATTGGTCCTATAAACACTACGAGATCATCAACTGTATGCCAAGTTAGAGAAGTGTGGATTCTAGTTACAGGAAGTGTAGTTTTAGGGGCACATTATGACATATGAGGGCATTTTGGTAGACCTAAGTAAATTTTTCGCAGTGAGGGAATGGGGTCAGCCCATGACGCCCACTGAGATTCGTAGTTTTCTGGGTTTAGCGAGTTATTACTTCCGTTTCATTGAGGGGTTTTCCAAGATCTCTAGCCTTGGATGAACTTGACCCGAAAGGGAGTGAAATTGTTTAGGATGATTCTTGTCAGCTAGCTTTCAATGAGTTAAAGGATAAGTTAACTTCTTATCCTATACTTGAATTGCTAAGATCGGGGGTGGAGTACATAGTCTTTTCTGATGCGTCTCTACAAGGATTGGGAGGTGTGTTGCAACAGGAGCATCGGGACATTTCTTATGATTCTCGCAAGCTAAAGTCCCATGAGAAGAATTATCATGTGCATGATCTGGATCTTGCTATGGTAGTGTTTGCCTTGAAGATATAGAGACATTATCTCCTGGGGTAGAAGTTCAGTATTTTCACGGACCACGAATTGTTGCAATATTTATTCTCATAGAAAAATATCAATATGCGACAATGTCGATTGTTGGAGTTTGTGAAGGACTATCAATTTGATATTCATTATCACCCAGGAAAGGCAAACGTGGTAGCGAATGTGCTGAGTCAAAAACTCGTGGGGGAGTTAGCGAAGGTATGGAAGGCTAAATGGAAAGAACTTAACTAGGAGGATGCTGTATCAAGGGAATTTATGTGAGTGTTGACCGTTATGGCTACTATTGTGATGAGAGTCAGGGAAGCGTGAGGAAGAGATAAAGACTGCCAAGACCGGATACGTTAGTTATTGACTGAGGGAGAGGAGTCGTACTCTATAAGTTTTGAGGGTGGGTTACGTTTCCACGCGAGACTTATTGTCCCAGATGAGGGAGATTTGAGACGTGCTCTCACGACTTAATCTTATGGGTCTAGATTTACAGTACATCCAGGTGGAGACAAAATGTACCAAGACATGTGCCCTCAGTATTGGTAGGAGGGTATGAAAAGGAACATCTCTGAATTTTTTTCCCAATGTACTACTTGTCAATTGGTGAAGGTATACCACCAACAACCAATGGGATTATTACAACCTTTAGAAATACCAGTGTGGAAATAGGAAAGTATCTCGATGGATTTCATCATGGGATTACTGACGTCACAAAGTGGTCATGATTCCATTTGGGTTATTGTCGATCGTCTGACTAAATCGTTAGATTTCTTACTAGTGCGAACGGATTATAATACGGCATGTTACGCCCGGATCTTTATCACAAAAATTATGAAACTCCACGGGGTTCCCATCAACATAGTCTTCGACTGAGACAAGATCTTTGTGCCCAGTTTTTAGCGAAGTTTCCAAGAGGCGGTGGGGACCGAATTTAAGTTGAGTACCTCCTACCACCCGCAAACGGATGGACAGACTGAGAGACTCAACCAAATGTTGGAAGACATGCTTTGAATGTGCGTACTTGACTTTGGAGGAGGATAGGAGTAATATCTTCCATTAGTCGAATTTTCTTATAATAATTCATATCAATTCACTATAGGTATGGCAGCATATGAGGCATTGTATGGCCGGCCGTGTAGATCACCTACTTATTGGTTGGAAGTAGGAGACAATAAGCCCTTTGGACCTAAAATGATCCAAAATACCTCTTCGAAAATTGAGCTTATCCGAAATCGCATTCGAATCGCATAAGACCGCCAAAATAGCTATGCCGATGCGAATGAAGGCATGTAGAATTGGAAGTGGGAGATCAAGTTTTAGTGCGGGTATCCCCGATGAAGGGTATAACGTGATTTGGGAAGAAAGGCAAGCTCCTGCCTCGCTATGTAGTCCCTTTTCCCATTATTGCAAAGGTAGGCCCCATAACTTAACAACTTTCTTTGCCAGAACGCCTGCAATAGATTCACGATGTGTTTCATGTTTCATCCTTGAAGAAGTATAAGAGATGCGAAGGAGATCATTGTCACATTACTTTGGATGCTATCGAATTGCAACCTGAAATTTCATAAGAGGAACAATCGGTTGCTATCTTAGATCACGGAGAGCGTAGGCTCTGGTCGAGAGTGGTAGCATTGGTTCGAGTCTAGCGGGGACACCATATTGCCGAAGAATCAACATGGGAATGAGAGGAAGATATTCAATAGAAGTATCCACACCTCTTTTTACAAGCTTGAATTTTGAGGGAAAAATTCCCTTGTAGGGGGGCGGGGGGAATATGTAACACCCCTTATTTATGAGCAATTATTTTTATATTAATTTTCCTAGTGGGTTAATTATATAAAATAAAGGAAGTGAAAGTGAATATTACTTTAAGTGGTTTAAGAGATAAAATTTACTGAGTTTTTCATATTTACTGTTACGTGAATGCAAATAGCAACATATTATGTTTTTGTTGCATTGTTGTGCGCTTTAAGAGACGATTATGATTTATATTCCAATTGGATCATCATTGAAGAATTAATATGACATTGGAACATGAAATAAATTATGATAACCCAGATGCCACTTTAGTTAGCGTGGTTTGTCCGAATATGGTTGAGATAGTTAAAATAAGTACCAAATTGTATTTTTGGGTTCCGGGTACTTTTGGCCAGTTATGACTTAATTATGTTGTTATGAGTCATTTTAATTATGTAGTAGCATTTAAAGTTGGACTTAGTGTAATTGGACATTTAAGTCTTCCAAGAACATTTATTCCTCATTTATGTGTTCCTAAACATAGAAAGAGTTAGAGAGAAGAGAGAGCTTGGGGGAAAGAGGAGAGAAAGAGAGAAAATTGAAGATTTGAGCTTGGAGTTGTTGTTACTAGACGATAATTCGAGACTACAAAATAAAGGATAGTTTCTAACTTACAATTATGTATGATTTAGTGTGGATAATTTGGATTTTAGTTGTGTTTTTGGGATTTACCATTTATGGGTATTAATGATGTGTTTAAACCCTTAAACATTTATTTGGATATGAATTGTGTTGGTTATATTAGTTTGTGGTTGTCTAGGATTGATTTTGAGGCATTATTGATTGATGGTGTTGGCTAGATGGAACAGAAATAGGATTTGGGTAATTAGGATTCATATACCCCGTAGCCCCCAACTAGGCAAATCGACCAGGGTGAATCGATTCTCCCTCCCTAGCGAATCGATTCGCTAAAAAGGTTGGCTACAGGTCTGGGGAGATGAATCAATTCGGGTTAAGGCCGAATAGATTCGGCATGAGACAGAATGTTGGTTTCCTCAGCCGAATCTATTCGCTTTTTGGGCGAATCGATTCGCTATTAGAGGCGAATCGATTCAGAAATCCTGTTATTTTAAGATATTTTTCTAACTTAGTTTTTAGCCCGTTTCTTTTAGTTTTAAGACCTAGTAACCTTCTCTTATGAAGTAAAATAGAGTACTAGAGTCTCATATTAGGGTGGTGAATACCTAAAAATAGAAAGGGGAGTAATTGGGCTTATTTTAGGGGTCATTTAATAAGAGTAGTGTAGTTTTTCATCTAGCAAGCTAGCCTAGGACTAAAGGAAAGTTTGGTGGTATTGTTTTGGGACTCCTAGAGACTAAAATGATGAAAATTACACGTGGTAGCCTTTAGTGTTGTTGTGAATTCTCGGAGGTTAGTATGGGGGAAAATTAAACTCGGTAACTTATGTCGTTAGACATACATGGTTACGGATGTAATAAAATATACTTTTAATTGGCATATCTTATGAATTATGACTTGCATATACATACCTCTCTAAATGCTATCATAAGGGAAGTTACGCGAATCAGGTGAAGTCCCCTGGCTAGTTTATGCACAGTGAATATAGTCCTCGACCATAGGACCGGTGGTTAGAGTGTGTTATTATTTTATTCGAAGTGAGGTAATTTCGGGTATGTTTATGACTCACTATCGAAGGTATATGGACGCTTCCCACGCGGAACGATTTAGGATGCCCAAATGGTCTTAGTTATAGTCCATGGAAGATAATAGCCATTTAGGGTCACATCTAGTAGGGTGACTCCCGGAAGGATGGTCTTAGAATCGTTATGTGTTGATTGTAACTATTCTCACGAGTGTGGAACTTCATAAATGAGCAACGCATTTATAAATCAACTATTTGGCATACGTTTCCTATATGGTAAATGGACTTGTGAAAAAATCCTTTACGAATTTGGTAAATTTAGCATGTTAATGGAATTAAGCTATTTCCCTTAATTGGATGAGTAGTTTAACTTATAATGAATCTTGTATGTCACTAGGATGTGCATTTAGATGAGAGGTGAGGGTAATTCTTGTAGGTAAGAGCGAACCGAAACTGCTTATGAATTTTAGCATTCATAACCATTATGCATTTCATTCACACGTTTATCATATCAAACCGGGCCCTGACCCGTCTATATTTATCTGTCTTGTGTGTGGTTCTCATTTTTGCCCAGGTACTCGACCGCAAGGACGCCTGTGTTGATCCTTCTTTCCTAGTGTCCAGGAGCTATGGAATTTTTACGGATGTTGTAGGACTTTTGCGATAGACACGTCACTCTTTTGCATAATCTAGTTATGATCAGTATGTACATTCGGGCATGTGGCCTAAGTTTTGTAATTGTATATATATTTTTTGTATTTAACTATAATACTTGGTGTAACCTATTTGTACCAGTCTGCTAACCGATAACTAATTCGGTTATTATTTTGTGAATGATTATTAAACTGTTATCTATCTTTATTTTTATCCACCTTCTTTTCTTATTGGATTGTTGAAATTGTTTTTATTACACTCGTAAAAATTATTTGACATACATTTTCTAAAATAATTGGTGGTTATCTCGTATTGTTATTATTATAACAATGATGCTAAGAATGGACCATCTACGATTCCTATATTTATTGGAGTATCGGGTTGGCCACCTCTTATTTTAATAAGCAGGGTGTCACAACCCTGTCTCACCACTCTAGGTTCTCCCAATCATCGACCCCCAACCACATCACGTGGATCGCGCTACCCGAAAAATCTTCCATTTTTAAGACTCAAAGTAGGAAAAAGGCTTGGGAATGGATCTTAGAAAGAAAGGGCACAGGATATGAATGCAAAAAGCTATGAGAAATGAAGAGAACTCGCCCCTTTTTTATTGGAGCCCAAGGTCCATGCCGATCGACAGTCCCCCTCCCAAGGAAACTTAGAAGATCATTCCATTGCAAAATGGAAACCCTTGCAACATGTCGGTCGATAACCCCCTGAAAATTTTGTACAAAAAAATCGCTGAAAATCCCAGAAAAATTCCAACAATTGTTCGAAAAATTCCTAAAATTGCCAAATAAATATTGGAACCTTTCTACACTAAGAAAACCATTTTTTAGGATTTCAAAATCGCTCACTAAATTAAAACTATAGTCATGTCCATAATTACAACCCTAAAATAGCACACCCGCATCTCGGAGTCCACTATAATTTCCAAGCAGAATCCCAAAACCTCAAGTCATCAGATGTTTCCCCAGCGAAACTTCCAAATCCAACTTCCCTTGTAAAATGATCAGATATCCCTCCTCGACAGTATCTCAAATAAACACATTCCCCAGTGTAATCCTAAGACCATAGGTTATCAACTGTTTCCCCAATGTAATTTCTAAATCCGAATTCCCTTATAAATCGGTCGGATATGCCTCCTCGGAAGTGTCTCAGAGAAACACATTCCCCAGCGGAATCCCAAAACCTCAACTCATCAACTATTTCCATAGCAGAATTTCTAGATTAAACTTCCTCACAATCCATCCACATAATCCTCAGCCAGATGTATGTTCCCCATTAGAGTCTCAAAAAATATAAATTAAAGATTCCCCAGAGAGAAAACCCCCACATTACAACTTTTGGTCATTAGAATTGAGCTCGACTTGCAGAATTGGTCACCCCAACTTTAGTCCAACAGAATTGGCCTCGACCAGAGAATTGGGAGCTATAACTTTTGGTCCTCGAAATTGACCTCGACCCGCAGAATTAGTCGCCACAACTTTAGGTCCTCAGAATTGACCTCGACCCATAGAATTTGTGGCCAAAATTTTAGGTCCTCAGAATTGACCTCGACCCTCGACCCATAGAATTGGTCACCACAACTTGAGGTCCTCAAAATTGATCTTGACTCAAAGAATTGGTCTCGAAAATTTAGATCCATGTAACTGACCTCGACCCATAGAATCGATCGTCAATAGCATTACTTTAGGTCCTTAGAACTGACCTCGACCATCCAAAATGATAATTTTTATCCCTTATGTCCTCTAAATAGACCTCAACCCTATGAAATGTTCATCCTCCTCCGTAAGATCCTTAGAATTAACCTCGATCCTCTAAAACGGTCATCCTCACCCCTTTGGTCTGCAGAATTGACCTCGACCCTCTAAAATGGCCATCCTCTCCCTTTTGGTTATTTAAATTATCCTATTTCCCAAAGCATCATGTGGTGTCTATTCGACGAGTTTCACTTGTTCCAAGCTCACCCTTTGAGGGTCTCTATAGACACCACATTCTAGGAACACCCTAAATCTCTCCTTAGGTCCCTAACACGTCCCCATTTACTACAAAACCTTAGTCATACTCTGAGTACCGATCTAGGGGCCATTGAGTGCTCCTAGGGCCCGTTAAACTCATTTCAACTTCATTGTTAGAGAAAAATCATTATGAATCTTCTAAGGGCTCTGAATCCTATTTCTAACGGTTCACTCCATGTGTGAATGGGCATAACCATGTGGACTAAAGGACCATTTTATTATCAAAAACCGGTGTAAATTCCATCATGCACTCTCGAGCCCTGATTTGACCTCAATCAACTTCATCGTCAGAGTGAAACCTTAATGAATCTTCAAAGGGCTCTGAGTCCCCTTTCTAGTGGTCTACCCTATGCATGAAATGGTATAAGTGTTCCGAAAAATGATACATTTCCCCTAAAAATTGATCTAAAGGTCACCGAGCGCTCTTGGGCTTCGTTTGACCAAGGTCAACTCTTCAGATCGAATGAGACTGAATGAATATTCAAAGGGTAATGAATACCCTTTCCCATGGTTCACCCCATGTACGAATCAACTTTACGGTATGGATAAACGAGTCATTTTACTCCGAAATTCACTAGGTGCTTTGGGGCCCGTTTGACCAAAGTTAACTCTCTCAACCGAGAGAAGATTTTTGGAACATTGAAGTGCCTCACATAAAATTTCCAATGGTCTCGCTCATGCATAATTTGGACTTACACTTTGGATGAATGATCCATCATTGTCCAACTATCTCCTATCCAAAACACCGATGCGGCCGTTTGAGCCCCGTTTAACCCAAAGTAAACTCCAGAACCTAAGGATTCTCAAAGGTCTCAGAATATCCTTTCCAACGATATGCCTCGTGCACGACTTGGACTTACAAATTGCAGTTTACAACCATTTTTTTGAAAAATCTTCACAAGACTACCAGTTTGCAGGTCCATTTCCCTGCATATCGATAGTGTGTCTAGGGTTACCTGTCGATAGGCAGGGCAAGGACAATGCCAATTGGCAGTACCTTAACCCTATAGAAGGAGATCTTGAGCTCACTTTGAAAGGCACCTCAGAAACATCAACTTTAGTGATCTCAACAACATTCTTCTCAAGTTAGCGAGGTTTCCTTATTTGAAACCTTTCACTTCCATCACTTTCACAACCAATTTAGCATAAAACCCTCTAGATTCTTCACCCACTTGCAAGTCATCTCATCATCAACAAGATTAATCTCGAAGTCTCAAAAGAAGGTTCAAGCATTCATCTCTCTCTGTAAATTTTTTTTTCGCATTAGTCATATAAGTTCTTATTTAGATCTTTACTTTAGATTCATACACATACTAATATTCAATCCTTTATTAGTAATATTGCACATAATATATTTTCTATAAAAAAACAAGAAAAAGTGGGTTACACCTATAAATTTCAATGGGATTTTTTATCGTATACTCCCCAAACTAAAAATATCTTTTTTACACACATATAGTAAAATTCCCATTTAAATTTATAGGATAGACACCACCCTTGTGTCACATGCGAACTACATGGACTTTAATGCCTTTGTAGGCTATGTAGGCGCTTTGAGCTAAAACTCGAGACCCGAGTCCTATTTTCCCATTTCCTATTTATCCATATATTTTTCATATATATCATACTTGTGAGTCATATTTGCATCTTATCTAACATATACTATCGTTTCATTATAACGATTAATTTCTCGATAAGTGCAACATATTTTTAATTATTATTTTGGGTACATTCCTATGGATGACCTCACTCTGTCTTTTCCATGACGCGCGTCGAGCGCTTCCAATGTCCACTTATATATATACATGCGCACACACTTCACAGAGAATGATGCAAACTAATAACATAAGCCCATTATAGACCGAAAGGACTGGATGTGTCCCTAACTCCCTCCCATTCTGTAACTTAACCCCTGAACCTCTGATCTAAACTGTTTCGCAAGTATTAGTTTGTCTTTGATGCTGTTCTCTTGAGGCGACAACATGTTCTTTATCCTGCTTTCTGCAATATAGGCAGGTGAATCTATCTCTTTACATTACCCCACATCGATGACAACCGAAGTGTTCCTATAAAGGGCGTGAGACCTCTCTATCTCTCTCCCCACCGTGTGCACGAGCGTCGACCACCGAGATGGAGAAGGATATGAGAAATCGGATCAGGGGAGGGATGGACACAATTACAAAGGTTGGTTGATTATGCCAGCATACAAGAGAGAGAGGGATGAATACATGAATATATAAGCTATGTGTTGAGCTGGATACGGCCTGTAAAGCAAGGTTGTATAGGGGCTATGAACTGTAGTGGCTCAGGTGATAGAGGTGACCTGAGTGAGCACTCAGATGAAGAGAGAGAAAGAGGGTGGAGAGTTTGGCAGGGACTTTATTCCAAAATGTGTCCTGCTAAATGGGGAGGTAAGCACTAGCATTTATAGAAGTAAAGGGAAATATGACGTTCATAGAGCACTTGCATGTGGATAAGTGATGCAAGTGTGAAATCTCTGTAGAATTTATATAGCTGGCAAGAGCATGCTGATGTGGCTAAGTCTGTAGTAGGGTATTTACTGCTGGCGAGCTAGGTGGTCGTGGCCTATTTGAGACAGGGTCGTGGCCTCTAAAGCAATCAAAATAGGGTGGCTGTTGTAGCCGGTCTGATCCCCCAGGTAGGGGCATTACATTTATGCTTTTCATTGTCGTGATACTAGTATTGAGCATATCAATAACCCCTAAGCCTCAGTGCCAAGAGGATACGAGTTGGTGCTGTGACTGTGTGTATGCCAAAATGTAGTGGTGCCAAAATTAAGTCGATCATGCTTCTCTTACTTGCGGTATGGCCATTAATTTTCAATGCTTCAACTACTAGTGCCCTCTTATATTAATTATTAGAGGTCATGGACTGATTGCCTTTGCAAAACCTACAAAACATTAACCCTAGGTGATTTCAGGTGACTACGAGACACCTAGTTGAAGCGATTTTCAAGCGCTTGCCACCTTCTGCAGGTAGTTTTTCTCCATTTTAGGATGGTTTCTTTTTTTTCCATTGATTTCCTCATCACAATCCATGCTTGTTTTGATTGTTGTTTTTTCAACTTCTAAATGCCATGCAGTTGTTAGGGCTTTTCTATACCTTTTTATATTTTGCCCCAATTCGTTGAATTTCTACTGATATATTCGATTATGGAAACTCAGAGATAGTTCTCTGTTTATTGGAACAAGTGTTTAGGATGTTGTAGAATCGCTACAGTGAAATAATGCAAATTCTAAAAAAACCATTTTTTATTTAAACCCTAAAACATGCATCTAAATGATTGAATTAAATATTAAAATCAAACAATCACAAGATTAAATATTATGAACACAAAATTCAGGAAAAATTCCCGAAGGGCAAAACCTTTTATCTTTATAACTTTGAAAAGTTTACAAGACCATTGACTTACATACAACTTGATCGCCTACAAGGGTAACACACGGTGCCTTCGTTAAACCTTCAAAGCAATGGCTAGAAATCAATAGTGGTTCACATGCAGCTATACCACAAGTACAC
Organism: Sambucus nigra; assembly: GCA_949130495.1. Lineage (NCBI taxonomy): Eukaryota > Viridiplantae > Streptophyta > Magnoliopsida > Dipsacales > Adoxaceae > Sambucus > Sambucus nigra. The sequence goes on from OX422208.1 coordinate 359,850,677, forward strand.
GCATTCCTCGACACGCAGTCTTCACGGTGTAGGTTATCCTCCCCACAAGAGTAAATTTATAGAGACTCCCTCCACAATAGCATGCAGCTCTCCGGTTGTAGATTTCTCCCCACAAAGGTAATGTTTCAAAAAACTTGAATCTAGGGTTCTAAAATAATTCACTAAAAGATTGGGATGTTTTGTGAATTGAAAACAAATGGTTTAAAACCTAAAAGAAGAAGATAAAAATTGTTTCTGAAGTAGCTGTTTCGTCTATTGAAATTATGCAGGTCTTCATATTAAAAGCGGAGTTATAAAAGCCTATTTATAAAAAGGTTAAGGAGGCGCGTCACTCGAACAAGGTTGAAGTCGCTCGAACAAAAAGGCATTATCATTTGAATGACATCGCGCGACAACTTCTCGCGAGATAGCTATGTCGTTTGAATGACGTAGGCTGGTCATTCGAACGACCTATCAAATGAGATTTCGTTCCATCATTGTAGATAATTTCTATACGAATGCATGGCTGCCAGTTTCGTATTTTTCTAATTTTTCTTTGTATTGTTATGATTTTTCTACAGAAAGGTGTACGAGAACAAAATCTTTAGAAAAATATTTGATAAAAATAGCACAACACTTTAAGTGAAATGCTAAGGAATTAAATTTAACCTTGCCAAAATTAACCTCGTAGAGTCTTGAATGTTGAATAACTTGATATTCAGATTCGTCTTTGATGCTTGAATGTTCCTGAATGCTCTTTGACGGTGTAGTGGTATACAACATACTAAATTGATAACGGACAATGAAAATAATGTCCTTACAAATCTCCCCCTATGCCTATGCCGGTACAAAATAAAAACATCTGAATTATCAAAACCCAAAATGCCGATACAAATCAAATATCCACCATGAACCCAAAAATGGAAAGGTACTAATTTTGCAAGTCTTCAAATTTTCTTCCAAAGTCTTCAACAACAAGTCTCAAAGATTTTCTCATCAGGGTGTGCATCCAATAATCATCAATCTTCGTACCTACACACATGAGATAAAGAAAATACCTTCATGACGCATCGAGTTTGAAATGATATAAGAATAAATCATTCAATCTAATCAAATCTCCCCCATAATGCAAACTCCCCCATATAATCATAATTCGTTCTCCCACTTTTTAATATGTCCCCAAATAGACAGATAAGAAGAAACAAACTAAACATGGAGTGTCACGATAAAATTTCATAGAAAATGTGAATCAAACTACGCGCATGCAAAGATGTAACTCAAAAACCAATTCCACAAACTATTTTTGATTTTTCAATTTTTTCAAAGAAAAAATAATGATACAAAAATCACACCATGGATTTATATTAAAACAACCAAGTCATGGAAATGGAATGTATGGGTGTGAACACATTCGATAGGTAAATCAACTCAATCAATCATATGTGCACGATGAAAATGTGTACCCCTAACGAATGAACATAAAAAATATCCTTAGTGTCAAATTGTTGAATTTAGATGACATCGTCTTAATCAAATCAACAAATCAAAGTCTAAATGATTTCCACACCAATAACGTCCAAACTATTTATTGTCATTTGGACAACTTTTCAAAGGTTGTGCAAACCCATTGATATATCCATCCAAAACTCCCTCATATACAATAATGCAATTTTATTTTTCTAATGAGGTTCTAAATTCTCAACTTAGAGAAAACGTATTGGCCCAAAATTTTGGCATATTTCATTTTTTATTGCCTTTATTTTTTGTGCGGGCTCTTCTCAAATGGTGGATTTAACGATGTGATTATTATTCACTCGTAGAACTTTCTCGTGTTCACTCATTATTTTTTCAAACTAAACAAATTCCTCACTAGAAAATGGATCTTACATGCACTACTTTTATCACTCTCGTATTATTGCACTTGGTTCATTTTAAGGACATGATTGAGATGAAAATACTCAACCAACATGTGATACGACAAGCACAATAATTAAACAAATTCGTGCATGTGTGCAATAGAGGAAACCATGAGTCAAAGATGTAGTAAGTATCACTTAATTTATCTTAATGACTCCAAACATTATAAAGAACAAAGATGACGGATGTGTTGTCTCAAAATACTATCAAATAGTCACTTAGATAAATAGAATGAAATTTTGACTCAGCCATCCTAAGTGTTTATCCATAAAAGGTGCAAACAAAATACAAAAATCTTTTTGGATTTTCAAATTTGACAAAACAAAATATGAATGGTCACTCAAAAAAAACATTAGAAAATCTTTTTGCATTATTTAAAAATTTTCAAAAAGAAAAATATTTACCAAATGATACATCCAGCAATAGGCATATAATATCGATATGAGCATCATCCTATGCTAGAAAATATTAATCACACAAATGAATCAAGAATCAAATCAGGTATGATAAACAAACAAATGTAGTGTTAGCAACTAAGCATATATAGAAAGAAAGACTGCATATAAACTGTGAGAACCAACCAGCAGTACCAAAAATAATATCAGGATGAATCAGTGTACTGTAAACAGAATGGTCAAAGTCAACCTGGTTGCTCAAACGATCTACGCATATCGCTCAAACGGAAGGGGTTAGTCGCGAGAAGAGGCTTCGCGCGAGAAAGACTTGTCGCTCAAACGACATGATGTTCTCGCTCGAACGAGAAATCCAAAAAATCCCAATTTTCCCTGAAAGTCATGCAGTTTTTCCGAGTGAAAAAATTACGTGAAAACAGTACCTGGAAAGTGTTGACAGATGCAAAACAGTGCTAAAACAGTAGCGAAACACACACATGCAACAAATAAATCAATGTGCTCAACATAAAAGTGAGACATAACACTACAAAGAATATAACATGATGCATAGCTAGTGTAAGACAAAACATCCAACACAATCAACCAAACAATCTCACATGATGTGAATCACGTGCTATCAAACGAGAATCATGAACAAATAAACCATAAGCCTCTAAATCCTATTTTCTAACCCAAATGGATTTGTAAGGACATGTGGGGGTGTGGGTAATTAAATTTATTCTTCTATTAACCTGCCTAGGTCCTTGTAAATGCTTATAACAAAAGCGCCTATGATGACCTTGCCTACCATAATGTATGCAAGTGTAAATCAGGTGGTATGTGTTACCTAAAGGTGGACCTGTCCTCAAATTTCTCGGTTGCTCTCTCCGAATTTGACTAGGTGGCTCCCTCTTAATGATCCTAGGTTGCTCTCTCCTAACAACCTTCGGAGGCTCTCTCTTAATAACCCTAGGTTGTGTGGGGTTGGCTTTGGGAATTTGTGTAACCCTCTCATCGAAGCCTATACCCCCCCTATCCTCCTTAATTTGGACTGTGCCTAAGATCTTATCTAGGTTTGCCGACCTAGACTCCAAATCAAATTTCACCTTCCTTGATTCTCTCAAATTATTCTCAAGCTCACCTATCCTAGATTCGAGTAAACATCTAGAATCTTCAAATTCTAAAAGATCCTTTTTCATATCCTCCATCACACCTCGAAGACTATCTCTCTCACCCTCAATATATTCTAATTTCTATTTAAGAATCTCATCACGTGACCTAAGATCCTTAATCAACGCATCAATATTATCATTATCTAAAGCACGTTTCTTCAATTTGGATTCAAGTTTCAAGTTTTCCTTTTTTGTCTTTAAAGATTCAAAATACAAATTATTGTAGGCATATTGCAACTCACTTAATTCTTCTTCTTCCTCCTCACTCTTTTCACCCTCACTCTCATCACTAATCACACGGATGGGAAGCTCTCGTCTAGAAGAATAAAATACTTCTTCTTTCGAATCACTATCACTAAGGGTAGAAACATGAGAAACCATTTTATTCAATTTCTTCTTTAAATTTATGGTACACTCATCTAACGTGCGACCGACACCCTCACAACAAGAACACCTCTTAGATTCATTTTTAATAGAGGATATAAAATAAGAACTTAGGTGAATTTTCCAATTAACCTTTTTAAAAAGTTAACATCGAAAATCATCAAAACCACCAAAAGCCATTTTTTAAAAAATAGGATCAAAACACAATAACTTAGTGCAACAGGCTCTGATACAAATTTGACGAAGTGAGAAGTCAAATTGTATCAAAAAAATAAATCCTTGAAAAATTAGGATCACGCGATAAATTAGCGTAACCTGCTCGGATACCAATTTGACGACGTGGGAAGTCAAATTGTATAAAAAAGAATCCTTGAAAAATCTGGATCACGCGATAAATTAGCGTAACCTGCTCCGATACCAATTTGTAGAATCGCAACAGTGGAATAATGAGAATTCTAAAAAAAAAACAATTTTAGTTAAACCCTAAAACATGCATCTAAGTGATTGAATTAAATATGAAAATCAAACAATTACAAGATCAAATATTAGGAACACCAAATTTAGTAAAAATTCCCGAAGGGCAAAAACTTTTATTTCTAGAACTTTGAAAAGTTTACAAGACGATTGACTTACATACAACTTGATTGCCTACAAGAGTAACGCACAGTTCCTTCATCAAACTTTCAAAGAAACGACTAGAAATTAGTAGTGGTTCACACGCAGCTATACCATAAGGACATGTAGTCCTAGGCATGAAGTCTTCACTGTGTAGGTTATCCTCCCCACAAGAGTAACTTCATAGAGACTCCGTCCACAATAGAACGCAGATCTATGGTTGTAGAGTTCTCCCCACAAAGGTAAAGTTTCAACAAACTTGAATCTAGGGTTTCAAAACAATTCACTAAAAGATTGGGATGTTTTATGAATTGAAAACAAAAGGTTTATTGAAAGAAGAAGAAGAAGAAGAGAAAAATCATTTTTTCAGTAGAAGTTTTGTCTATTGAAAATATGCATGTCTTCTTATGAAAAACAGAGTTAGAAAAGCATATTTATAAAAAACTTAAGGCGGCGCGTCCCTCGAACGAGGTTGAAGTCGCGCGAACGAAAAGGCATTGTCGTTTGAACGACATCATGTGACAACTTCTTGCAAGATAACTATGTCGTTTGAATGACGTAGGCAGGTCATTTGAATGACCTATCAAACGAGATCTTAGGCAATGATTTTCAATAATTTTGATACGAAGACATGTCCGCCAATTTCGTATTTTTCTGATTTTTCTTTGAATTGATATGATATTTCTACGGAAAGGTGTCCGAGAACAAAATCTTTAGAAAAATATTTGATAAAAATATCCCAACACTTTAAGTCAAATGCTAAGGAATTAAAACTCAACCTTACCAAAATTAACTTCGCAGATTCTTGAATGTTGAAGAACTTGATCTTCGGATCCGTCTTTGATGCTTCAATTTTCTTGAATGCTCTTTGACGGTGTAGCGGTATAAGACATACTAAATTGATAATGGACAATGAAAATAATGTCCTTACATATGTTTTCATTTTTGGGGGTCTTTTCTATATGGTGGGATTGTTGAATTCGCGCATTTTGTTTATGATTAGGAATTCGATAGACATTTTTAGGTATTGGGTGGTTTGAATTGGGTAGTTCCCGAGTAAGGAATTTTCGAGGTTAGATTCTAAGTTTGTACTCATTGGATTTATTTTTTTCTAATAACATGACAATCTGTTCAAGATGTTCTTCGTCAAAACCCAGGGGTTTTTAGGTATTGATTTTTAAAAGTCAAGAGATGCAACGCTAACCTGTTTATCCCCTTGGTCGCAACATGTTAGGAGTTAGAAATGACTGGCAACAACCTGGAATAATAACTTCACTTTCTGACCAGTAATACCTTTAACATTAACATTGTTTTCCCATGGCTACGACCTTATTTCCAACCTTAGTACTTTTCATCTTTCAAATTTCTTTGTATCACATCGCAACCTCTTAATTGAGGCAATCTTCTTTTTCACTTGTATTTTGATCACGTTGACTACAACACTCTTATTACTGAGCCCTTTTTCTTTTATAGGTCCTTGCCGTGGCCATATGCATTAGAATACCTGGGAATATCTGGAAGACTTATGGAAGAGGGACTTTGGTGGCCTATCTCCCGCGGTGTTACATATAAAGCCTTTGAAGACTAGTGGGCCTTATAGGATGAAAGCTTTTCCAAATTGTGTTCAAGTAAATTCTGACTTTGTGGCATCCCCAAACTATTTGGATCCAGACGTGGCATTTGAGGGTGTTCACATGGAAGAGGACACTTTCTCAATAGACAGCTAACCCCAAAATGCTATTGATGTTGTGGCCCTTACTGTGACTATTGTAGAGGAAAGAATTAACGAGGTAGGGACTTATGGCCGCAACCAGGAAATGACAAGCAAGCCTATGTCCCTCCACTATCCTTATAGCATAAGAGAGGAGTGGTTGGTATGTCTGGAGAAATCCTATGAGTTCCCACCAGGAATGATTTTCACACTACCTTCTACTATAGAGCGAAGGTCATGCTTCGCAGTCCCAAATAATGGGGTTTATTTCCCACTTCATTCCTTTCTCCTAGGATTGCGACTGCCTATTCTAGTGCCTGTGAGAAAAATTTTGAAGGTTATGAACTTGGGCCCAACCCAAGTTGACCCCAATGGTTGGAGGGCCATCCTTGCCTCCTTAATGGTCTGAAATGAGATTTTTAAAAAGGATATAATAATTGTGATGTTTTTTGAATTCTATAGGCCAAAGGATAACTCTAAGGAAAACTCATGGTATTTATACATGGGGCTCCATGTGGCATCCGGTATTTATTGAGGGAATTCCCTACAATGTCAAAAATTGGAAGGGAAAATTCTTTTATATTTCTGAGGATAATCGGGAGGTGCACCCATAAGAGAGTGAAAGAGAGAAGGAACAAAGATTATTACGAACATGAGTTCGTCCACCTAAGGAAGGTACATGATGGTTGCGGCCTCAGTTTACTTTAGATTTTTAACATAAATTTTCAACTGCTCCATCATTCAATTATCATCCTTTTTATAGTTTGTGCAGGACCGACCATTTCTTCTAGGCAAAGGGAGAGAATTAAGATTGCAGTCTTAATTAGCGATTCAAAGACGCACTTACGTGATATTTTGACTCTATGGTTACTTTATAAACATGGATACTATATCTCCCATTAATATTTAATGATGGTTATGGAAGGTATACATCATTTCAAATAATTTTGTGACATTAACTTTAACATGAATGTTGATTTATTATTTCTCCTTTTTTAGGTACCACCACGAAAGGGGAGCTAATAATGGAGATTGATAGGGGTTTCTTGCTTTCCTAACTGAGGAGTTGGAAGATACCATCCAAGGTATAAATTAAGCTCCATAGTAGAAAAACTAAGAAAATAAATAGGGCAGCTAAGGAAGTTCCCCTCGGGATGAAAAAGAGGTTGCGCCTCCAACTAAAAAAGGGTACTCTCCTACTATTGTTGCGGACACTCTGCCAGATGTGGAGGGGTAGATTTAGACCCTCCATAGTTTGATGATGACATTGGGGTCAACCTGTTGGCAGCTGATCTCACTTCCTTCTCAGGGGAAATGACTATAGGAATTCTAGGCAATTACATGTTACTTCCTCTGGGTCCCCTTTGTAGACTATCATGGCATTTAATTCAAATCTTGCCACACCCGAAAGTAGGGAACAAAGGTCTACCAAAGGATGCTTGCGTCCATGTCTGAGGTATCCATATGTTTAATCCTATTAGGACATAACTGCCACTATAGTCCCAAGAATGAGGAGAGCCGCAAATATCTCTAACCTTAACCATCTCGTGGATGAGGATGCGAAGGACTTGGAGGAGTAATCCTTACACAACCTTCTGAGGGTAAGCTTTCAATTCTTTCCTTTCCGCAAACATTTGAATGTTTTTAAGATAACATTTTGAATTTTTCTTCTTCCTGACTGCAAAAGTAGCTATGTACCAAAAGATAAATATGAAGGTCTCTATAAACTATATAGGGTTACGGAGGATGGCCACATCTATAGATGGAGAGTGCCAAGTCATCGCCCTTTGAGTCTGAAAAAGAGTATGATGAGACTTCCGTTTAAGCATATAAATGGGATGCAGACACAAAGGTGGAGGTTGTAGCCAAGTCCAAATATAAGACTGAGGAAAACTTTAAACAAGATACAGAGGCAATAAAAATTGCTGAAGGTAAGAGTTTGGATGCTGAAAGTCAGGTTGTAACCTTTGAAGAAAAGTTGAACTAGATTATGAAGAAAAACAAATGTTTGTTACAAGTTCATGTTGTGAACCAAAACAAGCAATTAAGATCATGTTTTGGCCCTCTAGTAGAAGGATATAAACCATGTCATAGCCTTGAAAAAATCAACTGAAGATATTGTGGCTAGCTTTAAACAATCTTAAAATTTTTACATCCTCCAAAATAAGGCCTATATTTGCGAATATAAGAAAATGAGGCATAGGGTGGATAAGAAATTTCCAGATGCCAAAGATAACATTTACTCCTAGAAGTTCAATAATCCTGATCACGTGTTGTGTGATGAGGAGCTAAAGGCAGTGGAGGAGCTGGACAAAATTTAGAGAGAGGAGGTTGCGATAGCTTAGGCAGAGGTGGATGAAGAGGACGCGACCTCTTAACATTGTAATCTTAATTTTGAACTTCTCCTTTTTCATTTCTAGATCTCTATTATAAATTCGTGTACTATAAAACATAGGTCATCTACAAACTTTTAATTTTGTGTTACACAGTTTTCTTCTATATGATATAATTCTACAACTTTGTATTTTTTTATTGCCTTGCATGTCTTGATCTTTTCACTATTTAACTTTAGGATGTGGATTGTAAGTAGCATAGTAACTTAGATAAACGCTCTACAACCTTCAAGGAATATAACTGCAGTAATTTGTTTATTGCAGATTTTTGTACTCAGGAATAAAATTGATCATAGTCATCTGTGTCTTTTCTTTAACCTGGAACTTTAGGATTCCTACCGCACTATTTATGAGATAGACATGAGAATAAAAATTCCCTTTCATGGTATATAATATTAATAACTTTCGGTATATAATGGTTGTCGTAGTGGTCTTCAATCATAGTGGTCCTTAGGAAGTTGATTCCATTGTTGCGTCCATTTAGTTCCCAGACCACCTTCTTGATCAGGATACAACCTTCTAGACCGAGTTAAGTTTTGCACTTGGATTTCCTGCTTTGGGGTATTTTTAATACTCCCCTAGTTGGGTTTTTTATCAATCCACCCACAGGTATAGGGTATTTTCATGCCACCGATGGCGGGGTATCTATCAATCCTTCCATGGCTGTCTCGGGGCATTTAGGTATATATAAGCCTCCCAAGGCTAAGAAAGGGTATTATTAGGATAGCTCGCTGCCAAAAAAGGGTATTATAAACCAACATGTCGATCAATAGGGTATTATGATCCCCCAAGGCTAAGAATAGGTAATAGAAGTATCATACACCACTCAAGGATGCCATGCTAGGAGGGGTGTTAAATGCTATTAATGTTGTCACGCCCTTTTCTTCTCAGGTCACTTTCTCCCCGTTCACGTCAATCTTTAGGATAATTGTTTGTTAGGCTCTCTTCACACCTATTAAGACTTGAATCCTTTGAAAAGCCTTAGAAGGATAGAGTGAGAATTCAAAGATGAAAAATACACACACACACACACACACACACACACACACACACATATATATATATATATATATATATATATATATATATATATATATATATATATATATATATATATATACTAGCGGGATGTCCGTGCCTGAAGGCACGGAATTTTTTTTCCAAGGCATTGAATCATACCCGTGCTTTAAGGCATGAAGGAAATTTTCCAAAGCATTGAGTCATGTAAAATTTAAGTCAAAAAGTTTAGTTTACAACACAAATACCTGTAAACAATTTAAAATTTATTTAAAAAGTTTAGTTTACAACACAAATACCTGTAAACAACAATTTAAAAAGTTTAGTTTACAACACAAATACCTGTAAAATTTGGGCAAAATTTATTTTGTTTATATGATTATCCACCATGTTTAAGAAATAAAAAATACCGAAATAATAATACTAATATTCCGTTCCGGACCTCGTATTAACCACATCATCAATTTAATAATATTCATAAATAGATCCAACATATGGACAATACTACATAACAAAATCGATCACCATAAGTCCATTTTATAAACCACATTTTGATCACCCTAGTTGACAAATTTGAAAAATAACATTCATTTTAATGGGATTGCAAATTTAAAATTCCAACATGTATTTCTCCACCTACACAATGAAAGCCATGCAAATGAGATTGCGAATCAGAACTTAGACCACTAATATCGCTCTCGATCCAATCCAGCATGCGTTCCCCAAGTGAGGATGATCTCCATGCGCAATCCGAAACTGAAAGAAAATTGACGCAATGATAATTTCAGATTTTTAAAATTTGTAAAGTGTTATCTCCTCCTAAACATTTAAGGACTGAAACTTGGGAAATGGGTTATTAGGTGATTTATGCTCCTCCTTACTTTGATCTTCACCATCATCATCTCCAATTTTCTATAGGCAAGAACTAACACAGAAAAAATCTTTCAAAGTACATACCTTTTGTAGTTGATGTTGGAAATGGGTAGGGGCATCTCAACCACTCATTAAATTCAGGCGATCCAGGAGTAGTTGCAAACTTTCCAAAACACTCTATAGCATCATACTATAAGAAAAATGACATATTAAGAAACATTAAAACATGAGTTATGCAGTGAATATGGATTATATATCAAAAACAGATTGAAAAGTCCATAAAGCGTGAACATTAAACATACCTTTACTTTTACCTCTGCCGATGGCATAACTACAATTTTATTCCTACTTTATTACCTATGACACACTGCATATCACATCTATTCATCAACTCTTGGGCACAATGTAATATCATAATGCCTTATATTTTATGAACAACAAAACTCACAACTTCAGATAAATAGATAATGGAACGAAACCAATGAATATATACTAACCAATTATGGAACTAATAAATATATACAACAAATGTAACTTCATGAAAATATCGATTATTTTCTCCCAATCATAGAACAATCAATCATCAAACTCAAATAAATCAATACCTTGATTGGAATTTAGAACACCAACTTCATAGCCATTGTAATATTCTCAATTGCTATAAGCGATGGACCAAAAAAAGTATATGAAAATTAAGTCTACAAAACAACAATGAATTAACTAATAAGTTTGCGATCAGAATTGTAATTAGGATACCAAAAATGCTAAAATTGACATGATAAAAAGATTAAAGAAAAATGCTAACCTAAGCCAATGGCTCAATTACTAAACTAAGTAAATCAAATATGCTAAACAGAGCCAGTGGCACTCTTAGACAATAAAATATGGTAAACAGAGCCAGTTCATTGCCTTCACTTTCATGTTTTATGATAGTAAATTATGTTTCCATGTTCGACCTACAAAAAAAATTTAGAATCAATACATTAGTTTAGAAGCATAATAAAGTAATTAGTTAAGTAGCAACATTCACAATACAATGATATTCCATTGAAATTTGAATAAATTAAACATGTTAAGTTATTTATCATAGTTCTTTAGTAAAAACAATATTAAACCTCTAGATGTCTTGAAAACTTGTCTGAATAATATAGGAACTTCCAAGGTTTTAGGGCATTAAAAAACAAATATTGCATAAAATCAAACTCATATTACAACCATAGTTCAAAATTCCAGCATATGTATAGGAGGAATAGAGCAACTCAAATGTGCCCGGTCAACTAATTTGTGCAAAAGAAAAAGCCCAAAATCAATTAGCATGATAAAATAAAATGTGATGTTAGTAAAACGATTATGCCTTTTCTTAAATAGACCCCAAAAGACTATAAAAGTAACCTAGAAACACAATGGAACATGTGTAAAATGAAGAATGCAACTGATGAGTTAAGCACCTTCTATTTCTCCTAAGATTTTCCACAAATCTACCTACAACATATTAGAATTGGAGATATAATATTTTGAGATATCTTCCATACAAGAATCTGGACAATCACCTCAATCATAAACATCTTCCACTAAAAAATCATCGGATATAAAAAAAGTATTTGGAGACAAAAAATCGAAGAAAATGATCACACAAAGCAAAGTAATGATAAAACAAAAGTAGTGACTGATACCTTAAAAACAAAGCACAGTAATGATAAAAACAAAAGCAATGGTAGTAGATCAAATCTCTCAAATTTGTGGTTGGAAAATACAGAATCCCAAATTTGGGTTGGTGTTGAACTCATGTTTATACAGGAAAATGCTCCTGATAGCTTCAAATTTAACACCGCAATCCGAACAAACATGAGCAACCTGGTGCTATGTATCAAAAACTGCACAAAAAACGTGTTCTGTATCCGATCTGGCATGTACACTAACTATAAGTTCCTTGGGAAGTAACTCCTTAAACTGTTGCTGCTATTTTTATTTGGAGGTAGTAACCATTATTTCCTTTCATTTTGATAGGTTGCTACTGAACATAAAATCAACGTATACATAAAATAGATATATCCAAATCAACAAATACATAAAATAGATGAATCCAAGAAATAGATTTGATTTTGCTCCCATCCGTTAGGTAGTATGTCACTTTGGTACTAATATTTACAATATTATAACTTTGACATTCAAAAAGTAAACTATAACATGAATAAAAGAGCCAAAGCCAAATTGTTTCCTGATCATAAGCTAAAACATTATCATAAGCTAAAATAACTTGAGGTTTTTTTTTTAATTTAAAGAGAACGAATTTTCACTCTGGAGAATTGAACATAAAATAAAATTCCTTCGTTTCAAATTCTTGATTTTGTAGTCTATATACTCTTCCCTCGCACTATAAGAACAAAGTATACATCCTCAAGTCTAACTTTTATGTCTCTTCGTGGCTGGGCTCTTCATAGATTTTCTTCTTTAAACTCTCCCTCTATTTTTTGTCTTCCTTTGTTTCTCTTCCTTAAAATGGTTGGAATGGTTGAGATCTGTCCAACAGTAGCTAGAGTTAAAGCAAGACTCTTTTGATGCGCCTCTCCCTTTATTTCAGCCTTCCTTCACTCAGTAGTTCCGCCGATCGGGCATGTCGCTTGGAGTTGAGGTGAGTTATCAAAGTCTCGACTGTCAAACAAATAATTTTTTATCATATCTTGCACTTGAAACTTATTTTCTTTTCAAAATACTTTCCAGAGCATCTGATGGAATTTCATCATTCTCGTCTATTTTCAGCATCGCTTTTATCATGTGAATGAATTTTAGTAAATTTTTTTCCACCATTTCCACTTTCGATGCCATCATTGTTTGTTAGTGAACCTGATGAGTCAAGATCAACTTCATTTGCTGAGTTATCTTCAATCTCATAACCTGAAGACAAAGATTCATTCTTCTCTCTCACTTCCACGACGCATCTTCTTCTTCACCTTCTATTTCTTCTGTGGCTTCTTCCTCTAGTTTTGAGTCCGGGGAAGATGAAGAATCATAGGGTCCATATCTATCGTCATGTTCATGCTTGTGGAATTGTATTTTTATCATTTCTTACCCCTTTTTTAGAATAAGACTAGAAAGATGTTGTAGGCTGCTCAGAGCGTGAGAGCGACTGAGTTCGTTTGAATTGAAACACCAATAGAAGATGTATTAAGTGCTAATCGCCTTAACTCTAGGTATTCTAAACAAAATGATAACATAATAGATTGGACACCAAATTTTAATAGAAGCATAAAATTTGCAAGTAAATTTAGAAAAATATACATAAAATACCGATGCAAAACAAATTAAAAAGCAACGTAAGTTTCAAAATTTAGCATAATTTTAAGAACTCAAGTACTTGCACCAGGATATAGAAGCTTTGAAACTTCTTTTAATGTCTGCAATTGTATGTCCTAAGTATGTAGAGGGCTTGATGTCGTGTTTTTACTCCTTAGGGTGTCTTCAATAATAAAACTGACAAACAATGCAGTCGCACAAAATGGTAAGAAAATTTAAAAAAAATCACAAAGTAGAAAGAAAACATTGATATTTAAAAGTCTCAGTTTAGAATTGTAGAACAAAAGAGATGCACAAAAGTCTCACTCTTTAGGAATGAATACTTTGAAAAGTACCAAGTAGAATTTTAAAAGAAACGAATTAAAAACCCAAATAAGTAGATTTTGAATATAACCCATGGACTCAAACCTCATAAAAACCTCCTACGAACACTGTGTATATATGATCCTTCTGACTAAGTGATGTCCAAAATTACTATCAGTGTGATAGATCCTTATTTTTTTAATACTAATAGAAATGGGATAATAAATATAAGGCTGAAATGTGAACAATTACCAATAACAACAGGGGCCAAAGGCAGCCATAAGTACATGGGAATCTGGTGGCCTTAAATTAACTAAGAAGAATAAGCATTGAAGAATTGTTCAAGGGCTTTACAAAATTACCTCACTGTGTAACTTATTATTATTTATGATTCATTGTTACCAAGAATTGTTTTCAGTGGGCTCCATGAATATGAAATCACCATTTGTAATGTAATACAGAGTTTATTATATATCCCCAAATCCATGTTTAACTAATATTTAGAAGCAAGAATAGTAATATGCACCTTCAATACAAAGAAGAAATATGCAGCTCTTCTCATAATGTCTCTTAATAATTTATCACTAAAGATGAAACTATAACTTAAAACCCCTCACTAAAAATTAAAATCCCAAAAACCATATTACTTGAACTCGAGAGGATGATGAAGACAGGGGTTCCAAAAATGGGGGGAGAAAGGGTTTTATAGGGAGAGAAACGTAGAGGAAACTTAGAATCGTATATAATCTAAGTCAAAAAGATGTGTACGTACCGAAAATGCATGTCAGTAATATGTTGATAGCTATAACCCAAAAATGGGGAACTTAGAAGCATAAGCCAACAAAACCTTAAAAAATATAGCAATAATCATAAGTAGAACACAAAATACCTGTACTTTTACTCCATAAGGTAATCTGATTAAGAGAGTATTACAATATTTACCACTGAAATCAATATTTGTATTGCTCCAGAATCTTATTAAGAATACACCAATAATCATATGAACCAATTGGACTATACTAATTCTCATATAAAAAGAGATAATAAGTAAGAAAAATCCAAATAATAAGGAGTAACGAACCTATCCAAGCAAACCACGGTATAAGTAATCGATCTCTTGAAATATACAAACTTAACATTTGAAATCTCACAAATATATCCAAATAAGAAAATATTTTATTAATTATATCTTTTTTTACCGATGTTTCCAATTCAGAAATCTCCAAAAGATATTATATCAAACTTAACACACCACGTACACACGTTGGTTGTGAACATTTAGAACCCAAAATACAAAAATAAATGAAAATCAAAGAACTATTAAATTGTTATCACTTCGCAACCACCTATCACACACCCCTCCTCCAAAGCCCCTTCGTCGCTCTGACAACTCCTCCAAAATCGTAAATTTGTTTCTAACTCTAAATTGTAAGAAAATCCCCAATTCAAAATTTAAAATAAAAAATCTAAACTTTGAAACAAATGGTTCAAAGTCTTTAGAAATAAAAATCTTCAAAATAAAAACCCCAAATTTCAAACCATGTGTGTATGTGTGTGTGTGCGTGCACGTACCGTCTCTTCCACAACAAACACTCGTCACACAACTAAACCATACCCTCTCACTCCTTAATCCAACCATCATCCTCAAACCTTTCCACATGAACTACATACAAAAGAAACCACAGTAGAAACAAAAATAAACACTATTTTTTAAGTACTAATATTTCTCACCCCCGAATCTTTCCTCAAAAATCTGCACAAACAGATTGAAGTTGTACCCAGACAGATTAAACAAAAAAATGCTCAAGAAATAATAAAACATGGCAAACAACAAAAAATTGATGAAGAATCTATACCAAAGATCAGCTTAAGAAGACCAACTCAAATACAAAAAATAGGATACCTTCGCTTCATGGTTGTTCACGCTATAGAGCTCTATACCAAAGATCAACTCAAGAGTCTATACCGCAAAACCTACAGAGATCTATAACAAAGAGTACCAATCTGCAAAAATTATACCATACAAAGATTTAAAATATAAAACAAATTCTATAATTATATCAAGCCAAAAACCTAAATATAATAAAAAAAAACATTGAAACCTTAGATTTTGATCATTAAAATCATTGAACTCATTCCATCGAAACCACCCAAAGTGGTGGAAAAGCCCTAATTAACAAACCAATTTGATTTAAAACCTGATTTGAAACCCAAAAAATCTCCACTTGAAACCTAAACCTGAACCACACAGAAATCCCCACATAAATGAAAAAATTAATCGAAAAGAATGCCCAAATTGAAGGATGTACCTATCTGCAAATGAAATCATCGCCATAAACATATGATAGATGGATATTGGATGCAAAATTTTCTATTGAGAACTTTCTACCAAATGAAAATGAGTTGGAAAATGGAAAGAGAGATAGGGGTCAAAAGAGAGGACGTGTGTACTTTCTAGCAGAGGAAGGGGAATTACTCATTTAACCCTGATTTTGAATTGAAATAGGAGTTGGAAATAATTAGTGGTGAGTTAAAAGAGGGGGAAAACTAAAAAAGAAAAGGTTAAAAGTGTAAAATATGTCAAAACCATCTTAACCCTTTATTTATAGATTTGGTGGCACAATCCTCACCTCTGATTAAGTTATCAGCGTATGGAATAGTGTCAAAACTTTTACTCCTTATTATATATATATATATATATATATATAAGCGTTGAATAAGTATACAACTTGTAAGGTTAAACTCAAAGTTTCACTAAATGTAATATCCAGAATATTCTAAGGTAGAGATAGGCATGCAGCTGCCCAAGTTACGGGTTGCATCTCATTTGAACTCTTGGAGAATCCCCTGTATGATGATCCTTTCAATCTCATTCTTCAAAGAAAAGAATCTATTGGTAGTGTGGTCGTGATCTCGATGAAACTCACACCATCTTCTCTTGCCCCTCTTATGTCGAGGGATTTCAGTTGCCCTGGACACTTGAGTAGTTTCTTCTCCTTGATGCTTTCAAGGATGTCCTCCAAACTAGAATTCAGTAGTGTGACGTCCTTGTAGGTTCCTTTTCCCTCAACCTTTTCCTGCTTCCTCTTCTTCTTCAATGCCTTGGTTACGGCGTTCTTTTCTAGGACCGTGGCCTTTTGTATGGTAGTGAAGGCTGCAGACTCCAACATTAGAATCCTCTTCCTTAGGATGTTAATCTATTATTGAAGGGAGTCTTTGCCTTATACAAGCTGTTGATGCACCTCAACAAGTGTGCCACAACTTTTCTCTGTTGGGGATCTGATATAAAACTTCCTTCAATGACTTCCAGAGTATCAGTCTTTAGAAATATATTCTCTGAGATGAACCAAACCATGGTGAGAAAAAATAAGATTTATAAATAAATCTACTTTAAAAGAGAAAGTATGAAGATATAGATGCAACCTTTTATCACTGGTTATGGCTTGTCTAAACAAAAGCAGGCGATTGTGGCTTTTCAAGGCAATAAGGATATGGTCTCCTCCTTTAGAACCAATAAGTATGCGACCATGGTCTCTATCTGAAGAACTATCCACCAGAAGTGATATGAGCAAACATAGTTTCTGTCCCAAAATAATTTCATCGAGTTGGACAATTTGTCGAGGTCTTTCTTTATAGTGGAAAATTAACTAAAAAGTTAGTAACAGGCATCGTAACCTATCTTAGACAATTTATTGATCCTTATCGTAATTTCCTAATTGGATTTTGTCCATTGAATCATCAGTTTTCGAACTACGTGACCTAGCCTTTTGTAACTTAACCCGGACTATAAGACAAAAAGCCTGTCATGGGAGTTTCCAAGCATTTTTCAACATCTTCGGTCCTGAATAAAGAAATTTTAATAATCTTAAATAATAACATGCCAGAAACATAAAAATTATCTATACTTCTACATAGGGAGTCCGACCTATTGGCAGTCAACATGCCAGTCCGCATCCAACAAGGTACAATGATGGGTCTTTCCCAGAAACTGTCCCAAAAAATGAGATTCTATCATCACGAATATGACCATAAAGGTCTCCTGGGGGTTAATCTATGACATAAAAGTCCTTCCTTGTAAAATAGCACTAGTTTGGTAGAAAAAATCCTACCATATAGGAAATAAAGTGTCATTAGACGCCCAAAAGTATAGAGAAACATGAAGATAGATGCATCCCTAGTTACCTACCTTTGTGAGGCCATGGCTTATTGAGCTTTTCATCATAAGCTAGGTACATTAATATCATTGGGGTAAGCAACTATGCTCCAAAGTCATAAAAAATAGGTCCAGAAGATAGATCTAGAGACAAAAATTCCCTTAGGGGGCTTATATGTAAGATATGGGTATAATAACTAAAATCTCACCCATAGGATAATGATCCGGAGGTCCCATGGATGAAATAAGGTGTTACAAACTCGATTTAAGAGGAAACTTGGTAAAACACCTCGTTTCCTATAGATGACACCAAAATGATGATGTAAAAACTTGGATCGGTAAGAAATAACCATGCCATCAAGGTTATTCTTAACCATCATAAAGTGTGAAAAGCATAATAAAGTAAGAAAATAGAGATAGAAAACAAGATACAGAGTGGTTCAGCATTAAATGAGCCTACGTCCACTTTGGTTCCACATTCTCTGATTGGGGGAGAGCTAATCCTATTATAAATTTGTAAGGACAAAAATTTCCAATTGAGTCCTTTGTAGTTTTGGCTCAATTCCGGACCAAAATGTTTGAGTCAAAGGATAGAGTTATTGATCATCATTCAAGCCTATGACATACTAAAATTGAAGACATAGCGGCCAAGAGTATAAAGCTTTATCAAAATCTCGAGTTTATTGTGCCACGTTTCTACGTGAACAACATTGGTTCCATTTCTCCCAAGGTATGAATGCATTACATATTTATATAGGAGCTTGGAACAATTTTAATTGGGTGTAAGTTTTGTTTAAACTGTTATTTATTTTCAGAAAGTTTCTTTAAAAATTTAAAACAAAGTTTCTGGGCTAAAATCAAATTTTTTAAGCTTTCTGGATTTTCGTTCGATATTGTCGATCGATGAGTTTTTCGTTCGAACAAGTTTTTCGTTCGAACGAGAATATCGTTCGAACGAGGTTTGCCAACGATCTTGCCTCTGGAACTTCGTTCAATATTGTCATTTGAACGAGTTGGTTTGTTCAAATGAGAATGTCGTTCAAACGAGTTTGGCAACGATATTTCCCATCAGTCAAATGGAAGTTCATTAAAAGGGTCATTCGAACGTGACTTCGTTTGAACGAAAATATCGTTCGAATGAGATTTCTGGCGGGAAATTAAATTGGCAGTTTTGAGAAGTTTTTCCTACTTTTTCCACTACTCTTCCCCACTAACTTTTGACAGACTTATCAAGTACGGGAACCAACTTTGGAAAACCAACTTTTTCACATCTTTCCATATCCAAGAGAGAGTTTTAGAGCAAAATTCCAAAAGGAAAAAGTTCAATTTTTAGTGTTTCTTTTTCAAAGAAAAATATTTAAAACACTTATGTTTTTCACCCATATTGTTTATTCCAAGTTTCAATATATATATCATTGCTCGGAGTGTTTGGCACCGGGTTTTACTCTACCGTTTGAAGAGTTCATTTGCGTTTTCTTCTACATCCTATAAATAAGAAGTTTGGGTTTTGCTAGGGAATTCTCACATGGTGAAAGGCATCATGTGTGGTTGATGGTGTACCTAAAGTCTCATTGGTGAATTCCAAGATTCCGGTGGAGCTCCAAAGTTGTCGACTAGGTGGAGGTGTTTACAAGAAGACGTGTCAAGGATTGAAAGGGGTCGAGTCGAGGAAGTAAGTCATCTATCTTGTAATTGTAAAACCATACTTAGTGGACTTAAGGCTAGGGTCGTCCGGGGTTTTATCCCGTTGTGGTTAATTGTTTATTTTATCTTTTGCAAATTCAACTAGAACGCATGCATAGGTAAAAAGATAAAATTGGTTTAAATCACTACTCTTTTTTAATTTGGTGCTAATTAATATTTTGGGTAAAATTGATATTAATTTAATTCGAGTCATCGCTTAATTTGATAAAATGGGTTTGGCCTAATTTGGGAATATTGAAAATATGACTTAGGCAAATTTCTAGGACTTGGGTTAAATTAAATTGGTTTAAGTGAAATTAAAAATATGTATGTGTTTAATCTTATTTCACTTGGT
Organism: Sambucus nigra; assembly: GCA_949130495.1. Taxonomy (NCBI): domain Eukaryota; kingdom Viridiplantae; phylum Streptophyta; class Magnoliopsida; order Dipsacales; family Adoxaceae; genus Sambucus; species Sambucus nigra. Next base: position 359,870,918 of record OX422208.1, read on the forward strand.
TTAATTTTAATTTGAAATAAATTAAAATTAGTTAATTTGTCTAATTGAACCATCTCACTTTTGCATCTTTTAAAAGGAAATTGAAATTACATTATGTAGCAAAGAATTGAAAAATTGGGGGCCTATCCTTTTCAAATTGGTATTAGAGCAGGATCTCTAAAATATTGCGTTTAAGATCTTTTTAAGTATTTTGGTCAAAAATGGAATTTTCCCCATTTTTAAAATTTCCTATTTTCGATGGTTCTAACTACGCGTATTGGAAAGCGCGGATGAAATCGGCACTAAAATCTATCGACGAGAGAGTTTGGTTATCTATCGTTAATGGGTGGTCCCCATCTATCGACGAGAGACTTCGCTCATATGATGGATGGATGGTGTATGTTTAAGAAGACTTTATTACACTTTGACGAATAAATGTCTTTATTTCTTGACTACAACTTCTCCTTTTCTTCTTTTTCAAAAATCTCAATTGCCTACAAAAATATATAACAAAACTATAGAATAGCGGTAAGTGAGTTATCAATCAAAATCTAAGGTTGAAACATGAAACCGAAGAAATATGTAATTCATTTGTTTATCTTCTTTTAGGACTTTTTGCTTTTTCAATTTTTTTTAGCCTTTTCAAATATTAAAATAATTTTGTGGAATAAAATGAATTTTAATCTAAGAACGAACTAAAATGAGAACCAACTAAAATAAAAGTGTGTGAAATGTGACTAAATTAAATGACTAAAATAAATGAACAAAAACTAACACTAAAATAAGATATAAAGCGAGGTAAATAAATTTGAGAACAATCAAGGAGTGGGACTACACCACAAATTTCAGCTACTCTAACTAATTAATTTAATTATTTAAAATATTCCAAATTAATATCAAAATTACAAATCAACTCTCGTTGCAATTGCAATTTTAATAATAATCTTTTAAAAAATTAAGTTTACGCCCTCCCCCCTCCCCCACCCCCCCCAACTCTAAAAAATAGATCTACACTCCTTTGAATGAATCACCTGCTAGGATCGATTCATCAAAATTTGTATAAATCATAGAAAATGAAATTTAGAGTTGAACTTAAAGGGATAATACCACACTTAAGAAACCCCTATCTCTAGTTCGAATCTAAAATGGGTATTATATCTCGAATTTTGATTTTCTCTCGGAAATCATTTACCCTCTCTCGAGGCGTAAATTTAGGGTTGAAGGATCAAAATTAACATTTGAAGGGAATTTTCAAACAATCAAACTAAATAAATCAAAATAACATCAAATAAGCGTTCACCCCACCCCTTGAAAGGGGATTTCGCCTAACATGATAGGAAATTTGGTAAACTAATAATCAAACGCATAAAAATAAGATGAGAGGAGAAGAGAACAATCAAACCCAATCTCTTGATGCTTAATTGAACTTCAATCCAGGCGTTGAAATTTACATCCCTCAATTTGAATGATCTAACCAAAATTATATAAAAAATTACACTCAAATTGATTCTCGGTAATTTATTTTCTCACTAATCTCTAAAAAAATAAAATAATTCTAAACTAAAAAAACTTCACTAAAATGGTGTCTCTCTGTTTAAAACCCTAGATTATTTTGATTGGTCTTCAAATGGCCTTGAATATTCTTATATAGTGCCCATGGAGATAAGGGGGTAAATTGGGTATGGATTAAAAGTGTGCATGGAAAAGATGAGAGGATCATGGGTGAGGGAATAAGGGTATTTTGGACTTAAAATGGATGAGAACATGTGGGAGAAGTGTTGGGGGTACTTTTGGAAAGGGGTAAGAGGTAATTTTAGCACATGTGGGTTTCTTTGTCTATTTTAGGTTTGGGATATTTGGCAAGTAAGAAATCGAATAGCAGATAAAGAGTTTCAAGGTCAGATGGTTTGTAGTCGGATTCGTATTATGTGTGAAGGGTTATACCTAGGGCAAGGGAGGTTAGTGGGTTCGTTATTAGGATTATCGAGTTTGGGGGATTTTGGGGGTTGTCCGAATTTAGGTCATGGGGCTGGGGTTGGTTAACAACATTTCACCACTTTCTACCTCTTGGGCACCAGAAAGCCTCCCTAATCTTGCCAAGAAAGAGTACACTGAGATCCATGCTCCCCTGTCCAAAGTCTACCAGGTCTTGATAATATGAAGCCTCATTAAACCCTTGGACCCCCGTCCACTATCAAATCCACTCCCCAAAAACTTTAAAGACAATGCTTATTGTAATTTCCCCCAGTCCGCTAGCCATACTACTGAGAGTGTTTCCATCTTAGGAATGTGATATAAGGCCTAATTGATCAGGGTATCATCTCCCCGCCAGCCAATCCTAAACCCAATGCCACTCATAACCCACTCCCAACCCATACAAATTACATCTTTCTAGAAAATGACCCTGAATTTGACCCATCTACTCAAATCATGCCCAGAAAAGTACACATCGTCCTCCTACACCTTACTTGATTAACCAATCAAGCTTTATCACTCCTTATGAGGGCTTGGATTCTCGTTCTCACCCGACCTAAGGGGAAATACATGGAGTTACCATTTGTGTTGAACCAACTCTTGGAGTTTGGGCAAAATTTCATATCAAGATGACTATTGATTGTCAAAAATTCATTGGCTTATTCATGGAAGCTCGTAAGTGGGCTCAGGAATCATATGAATGGGTGGTACCTGTTAAAGATATTAGTATAGATAATGGATGATGCATTTTGACGGACAAGTGAAATTTGTAGAACTAATGAGCTACTCACCACTCTGAAGCTTTAGAGACGGTTGGTCCCTTTACTCTTGAACCTCCCCATTGAGTGGGAATATTTATATGTTGAAACCATCAAGGTTGCTGAATGCAATAATTTCTCTTAGCAATAGGATATAGTCTCTATCGGATGAGGGGATTCTTTGATAACTTAGATGATGAACCCAGTCAGGAAGAAACTAGCCTAGTAGCCAGTCTGTGTGGAATGATATCCTTCAAAGATGTGTTGGGGGAAATTAATAAGGTGACCATTCAATCAAAAATAGATAAAGACATGGGGTTCTTTTTCTTCCCCACCTTGTAATTCACATAACCCTCTTCAAAGATCCGACTCCCCATGTGACCGAGAAAGATAAGGGAAAGTGAGTTATCGAATATTTTCCCATTCTAGAAATGACCACTGAAGAGAGTAAATTCCTTGACCAACTTAAGAAAACGCAAGCCAAAATCAACCTATGGGTGCTTTTCGTGTCCCCCCAATTGCACCGAAAGGCTCTGATAAAACTCCTCACCAGGCCATCAGTCCTTCCTTCTACAACTCCCGAAAAATCCATAAACATGGTGGGGTCCTTGATCTATTCTAAACTCCTCTCCTTTCACTTGTTGACAACGAATCTTCTTTCAATGTTTGTCCTCTCATAACCATTAATTTTTGGGGATTGAAAGTCAGTGATCTCACTCCCACTTTGCCGTCGTGCATGCTTATGATAATACTCTCCGAGACGTAATGGAGTCCAAAAAACTCACAATAGGGTATGTTCTATCAATCCTATCACCATGTTCCAAGTCATTGACATACCTTTATGTTTTAATATACTCCTTGTCTATCCAAGGGTCCACATCATCCGAGGGGTATTTTCTTCTCTTCATTAGAAATTGAAATTCTTCGCTAAAGGCCAGGTTATGACTATCTGAGGAGATGACGACAGTATAGACAATGCTAGACTAGAAATCCAATATTGGAAATATAGCATGTGATGAATGACATGATCCTCTATGGATTTAGACTTGATCAACTTCCTCTTCAAGTAAGAGATAATTTCAAAGACCGAGTTTGTTTGGAACACAACCCTCATGGCAATATCAAAGTGATTTAGATTTTTAAGAACATGCACTTCTTACTTGGAATAGGCTTCGGGATGTTCCAATAAGGTATTCTTGAACCTATAGTACTAAAGGAGGCCTTCCCCCACGTATCCTAGGCTACCATCCCTCACCAAAAGAACTCAAAGAACTTCGGGGTCCATGAGCGAAAATAATCTTAGAGGAAGAAATGACTATTTCGATAGACTTTTTGAACAATAGGTTTATCAATGGGGGTGAAGACTTCCTTGAACCATGGTATGAACATGTCAACAAGAAGATAAAACTAGGGATGGAAACCTTATTTCAAGATAGTAACTCTTGCACCAAATACTGCCAACATGAAGTGCAACCTCTCATTGAGAAAGCCATAATAGTTACTGGGATTCTAAGGAAAGTGGTTTTGAAAACTCATTCGATCAGCAGGCATTGGGCATGAGTCTTTGCATGGTCCACTCAGATGTTGTGCCATCGAACCCATCCACCCAAATAAAAGCTGATGAAATGCCTCTCCTCAACTGGAATATGTACCTGTCCAACCTGATCAGATTGAACATAACCCTACTGTTTACGCTATCTAAGTCTCTTCACCTGATGTTGTTGTTCCTTTTTCTCATATGAATGTAACTAAGACCTCTTTTGACGATGTTCTCAATGTTTTTTTTCTTGAAAATGAAATAAACGAAGATTCGAGTATCTCGTTATGCCTTACATTAATTTCCTTAATTCTAATCAAACCTTTCATGATGATGTTTTGCAAATGAACAATTCTTAACTGATCTTAATAAGGATAATAAAAAACAACATAACCACGTTCAAATTAATGATGATGGGACTATTGTTATTAATCTCGATCCTAGTAGCCATCAGTGTGAGATTAGGATAGGTTCCACCCTTAACAAGCATGAGCGTGCGATATTGAACAACTAATGAAATAATTTTTGGACATATTCGCATGGTCGTACAATGATATGCCCAACATTGACCCAAAAATAACTCAACATGATATCTTTACATTCCTAGAATGCAAGACAGTCAAATAAAAGCTAAGGAAACTCTGCACCGAATGGTTGTTCAAAGAAAGAGGAAGTGTTCAAGCAATTGAACATGGGTTTCATTTGCGTAATCAAATATCCTACGTGGCTCGATAATATCATCTCCCACCTAAGTTAGGAGGAAAAGTATGCATGTGCATCGATTACTAGGATTTGAATAAAGCATCCCCAAAAGATGATTAGCCATCGCCCAACATCGACATGATCGTGGATAACACAACCAGTTATTCCCTAAAGTCATTTGTTGATGGATTTTTCGGATACAACCAGATCAAGATGAACCCTAACCATAAGGAGGAAACCTTCTTTATTACACCCTGGAGAACTTTTTGTTATATCGTCATGCCATTTAGGCTTAAGAATGCTGGGGCTACTTACCAAAGGCCTGTCACAACCATCTTGCACGAACTTATTTACAAAGAGGTTGAAATCTACGTAGATTACAAGATCATAAAGTCTAATACTCACTAAGGTCATATTCACACCCTTCGAAAGTTTTTCAAGTGATTGATGTAATACCAGATGCAGTTAAATCCATAAAAATGTGTTTTCATCATCATGAAAGGAAAAATCTTGGGATTCATGGTCAATGAAAAGGGAATCGAAGTAGACCCTTCCAAGATAAAAGCCATACCAGAGATGCCACCATCGTGGATAGAGAAGGAAGTTCGAGGTTTCCTGGGTTAAATAAAGTATATCAAGCAGTTCATCAGTCAATTGACTTGAATTTGTGAACCTATTTTCGAACTCCTCCAAAAAGATTTAACTAAAGTATAGAATAAGGCCTGACAAGAAGCTTTTGACCAAATCAAATGATACTTTACCCAACCTCCGATGCTTATGCCCCCGCAACCAGGTCTCCACCTCCTCATGTACTTGACCATTACAGATACTGCAACAGGCGTTTTACTAGTTCAAAACATTGAAGAATCCCATAAAGAAAGAGACACCTATTATTCTAGTGGGAATTGATTGGGTACTAAGTCAACTAAACTACTTTGGAGAAAGCACGTGTCGCCTTGGTATAAGTCTTGAAGAAGTTATGGAACCAAATGTTTGCCTTCCCCATAGGACTAGTATCCCCTATGGATCCCACTAAATATCTACTAGACAAGATCACTTTGTCTATAAAAATGGGTCATTGGAAAATATTTCTTGTCGAGTTCGTTATTGTGTAAGTCACGCAGAAATCTATGTAAGGGAGATCCATCTGTGACTATCTTACAGATTTCCCCATAGAAGGGACCGATGTTTGAGTCTCTGATTTTTAGGATGGAAATATTCTCTTCACCTCTTAAGAGGACCTCAGATGGAAAAAATTTCTTTGATGGAGCTTCTAACAAGAAAGGATACAACCTTGGGATACTCTTGATTGCCTCTGATGACTCTCACCACTCCATTGACATCAAACTAGATTTCCCCTGCACTAACAACATGAATGAGTATGAGGTATGGATTATAGGCCTCAAGATCACCCTTAATAATAGAATCCTTCACCTAGACATCTATGAATACTATGCCCTCCTCATTGGCCAAATTCTCATAAAATGGAAAACCAAAGATGACAAGCTTCTACCTTTCCACGCCCACCTAGAAGAGCTAGCCTCCAAGTTTATAGATGTCACCTTCCACTACTTGCCTCGTGCAAATAACAACCTAGTTGACGCCCTTGTTTCCCTAGCCTCCATGGTCTACATGCCCGAGGGAATAACAATGGTCCCTTTTCTGGTTCAGAAGGAAACTAAGCCCACCTAGTGCTACCACATTGAACTCGTTGCCTAGGAAGATTTTTGATATGGTCATGTTATGGTAATATGACATCTGGTGCCTCCTCAAACATGGTAGGTATCCCTAAGATGTTGATAAGAAATAATGTGTGACTTATTGTAAAATGGCTGGCCAATATATCATCTGTGATAAAGCATTGTTCAAGAGAAACTTCAATGGATCCCATTTGAACTGTATAGCTGGAGATGATGTTGAAAATATAATGTAGAAGATATATAGTGGGTAATGCGGCACCTATATGAATGGTCACATAGTTCCTAAAAATATCATCCATCAAGGATACTATTGGACCATCACGGTTCAAGATTGCACGACCTATGTCTAATAATGCCTTAAATGCCAACAGTTTTCCAATCTTTAAAACTTGCCTCATCAAGAATTATACAACATGAACTCTCCCTACTCCTTCTCCATCTTGGGCATTGACATCATTGGTAAGGTTACTTCTAAAGATTTAAATGGTCGTGAATTCATCCCAGTCTCCATTAATTAATTCACTAAATGGGTCGAATCTGAGTCATACGCAATGTTAAATGCCAAGAAAGTGGCCAAGTTTATCAGAAATAACATCATCTGTCGATACAGAGTTTCTCATAAGTTGGTATCATATAATGGGTTCCACTTTGAAGCAGAGGGAAAAAAACTAGTCAATGAGTATGGGATTCAGAGATACAAATATTCTCTCTACCGCCCCACCAAGTCAATGGTGTTGTCAAAGCTGCCATTAAAAGCCTCAAATTCATAATCAGCAAGATGATTGAGAGTTGAAAAGATTGGGATGACCGAATTGCTTACGCCCTCTGGCGTTCCCGCAGTTAAATAAAAATTCTTACTGGGGATACCCTTTATTCTTTAGTGTATAAAATGGAAGCAGTCCTACCCGTTGAGCTAGATATTCCTTCCTTACGCATTATGCTCGAAAGTAAGGTTAATAAAGAAGAATGGCTTCAGAGACGGTTTGATAAACTATCACTCTTAGATGAAAAGATAATTAATTCTCTATATCATATATAGGGGTACCATAATATAGAGCAATCATTCAATCAAAAAGTCAAGGGCCGAGGTGTCCAGGAAGGAGACCTTCCCCTCAAGGAGATCATAAAACGTTTCTCGGACCATAGAGGGAAATTCAAATCGAATTGCAGCGGCCCTAAATCATGAAGAAAATTCTCTCAGGAGATGTCGATATGCTCACAAACCTCGATGGAGAAGAGATGGCACGTCCAGTCAACCTGGACTAGTATGCCAAAATATACCCTCGTCTGGGATGATGGTGCTCTCAGCCTAAGATGAGGGATAAAGTGAACCGAATTACCAAGTTTATGAGGTCATAATAGAGACTAGGGTCAGCCTAGCCTGGCACCCAGCCCAGCCTGGACCCTCAGTGTACATAAAGTCTTAGCTCAGCCACACGAAAGACTTCGACCGACCCTATCCACACACCACAAAATCCATCGTACAGAGCCTCATGAAGACTAGCCTCAGCCTTGGCCTCTATATCCGGGCCGAAGGTGACATCAGTATAGAGTGTGGATTGGGAGAAGCATGGATCAGTGCACGTGGGACATATACTCCACATGGGCGAAACCGTTATAATCGTATCATTCTCTCACATGGGGGAATATTTTGGCCATCATACTCTACATGTATCACAACTAGGTGTCTCCATGAGAGAGGCTAAGGGCAGCGCGTTCATGCACACTACATGCTTAGTGGGGAACACTGTACCCCTTAAGCACTATATAAACCATTCATCTTCTACATTGTAAAGGGATCATGATTCCAAACCCTAGCAAAACTCTGTCAAAATATACAAAAGAGAGAAAAGCGTGAGTGTTGTATTTATATGCCATTTATGCCATACTTATAGTGAAAACCACCATTCACACTACACAGTGGATGTAGGCCCTGTCCGAACCACTTATGTTTGGTATCATCTTCTTATTTACGCCATATCCTTTTGTTTATACATTTATATCTTATGTACACCATTGTTGCCTGGTTGAGCTTACATACATCTTGACCTGGTGATACTATTTCTGGTATCATCAGTCTGGCGCCATTTGTGGGAATGAAAAGCATTATCTTTTCCTTTAACTTATCTTATCCTCACCGGAGTCTTTGGTGGTGAACTAGTCCACCCCTTCTGTGGAGTTATTTCACCATTGAAAGAGTTCCTGCTGAGCTGGAAGGCTTTCACTCTTTGATTCTAAGCTCATCCGCCAGGCTGTAACATGGCATCAGAATTTCCACAACCATCACCACCATCTAGTGTCCCTACTTCTAGTAACGCCCCTTCTCAGTCAGAAATGGCTGAAGTGGAAGCTGCATTAAAATCTTTGGTAGCAAGCCAATAAGCGATACAAGAGCAGCTAGTTGTCTTCAGCCAGAATGTAGTAATTAGGCCAATGGGGGTCTCACCAGAGATGATACTTCGATAGATGGGGAGACGCCTTAGGGGACCAAGGGACCATCCCAGGCACCTCGCAAGGAATTACCTCCTCCTCAACGGTGGAGAGACATTACTGACCCTAGGCATTTATGCTTGGGGAGGCAAGGCCAACCTTATCTGGATAACTAGTATGATAATTATAAAGATAAAGATGCTTGGATTGAATGTTAGGAACCATATAAAGTATCTGGTAATACGGTATGCTCCATGCAAGGAAGTCAAGGTCGTAATAGGAGGTCGAGTCAAAATTCTCAACCCAGGGTCTCAGCTTTTGACCGATTAAGTAGAGGTTTGACCTTTAAAAGGCTCAGTCCAATTGGATATTTATGAGAAAGGTTATCTTGGTCAAGGAAAAATTGTGGCTCAAGAAGGGAGGGGGAAGATGGCTGACCCCCTTGTGTTTGAGACGAAGGACAGCGAGAGGTGAACATCTGACGCAGATTAGCAGTCGGGGAACCCTCAGTTCATCCAATAGAGGCAACCGGGGATAACATTGTCCAGGATGATGTTGTCCAAGTGTATGAGAGGCCTTGAAAATACTCCATCCAAAGGTTAGAAAACAACATTGGAGCCATCCTTAAGAGCCGTGACCCCTTGCAAAGGGGATACTCAGAAGGTTCTCCCTTTGTGGCAAAAATAGTCAACTTTAAGACCCCTACCAAATTCAAACTATCGGTGGTTACCCCAAAGTATGATGGGAGTACCAACCTTGTGCACCATGTATAGATGTACTAGTCAGTTATAGACATCTACTCCATCTCAGATGAGATTAAATATCATGCATTCTCGAGCACTTTGACTGGTGTTTCCCATATCTGGTTTACCTCACTCCTAAAGAGCTCCATTGAAAATTTTAAGCAACTTATAGAACGGTTCATCCATAACTTTTATTTCGGGGTAAGAACCAAGAATAAGACAACCCACCTGCTATACGTTAAGCATGGAAAGAATGAGAGTCTTAGGGAATACATCACGAGGTTTAATAAGGAAAAACTGGAAATGGAAGACTATGAGGAAAGTATTGCGATGAACGCATTAATAGGAGGCTTGTAAAAAGGGAAATTGCTTTAGAAACATGCTGAAGACCCGCCAAAGTCAATGGCTGAGATACTAGTGATAGTTGATAAGGTCATGTCCATCGAGGAAACTATGGTGGCTAAGTATGAAGATGAGAAGGGGACTAGCAATGGGATAAAGTTTTAGAAGAAGAATAAAGATGGAAAAAAGAGATCGACTAATGATAAGTTCATCGGGTATACTCCTCTTACGGTCAACTGTGAGCAAATTTTAAATTAAATTAAGAATGATTGGACCCTCAGATGGTCTAAGAAGCTGAAATCTCCCCCTCACAAAAGGAATAAAAGCTTATGGTGTGAATTTCACCAAGATCATGGGAACTTAATTGATAAGTGCTTTACCCTGAAAGATGAGATTGATAAAATTCTTAAAGCTGGAAAGCTAAGGAATTATGTAAGCACTGATGGACCAAATAGAAGGTGAGACTACCCCAGAAGACGAAGGGTCGACAGGTGTAGGGAAAATGTCCCAAGGAAGAAGGACGACACCTTTGATGATGATGATGATGATGATGACGACCCAGACCTGCTGCCGAAGGACGATGATCCAAAAGGTTGACTTTATATAATCTCATTTGATTATAAAGATGATCCATGGAGGATTGGGAGGGGGTGGAGTAGAAGTGGCTGACCGTAAGGCACATGTGGCTGAGGCTAAGGTCGTTCCCAAGGTTGAAGTCGTTAACTCGGTCGAGGTTGGTACAAATTTAGAGAAGAGATAGAAGGTAGATGTGGACACCTTAATTGTGGGTTTTTCAAGACTTTACCTCAAGGGAATCCTATTTCCTTAGGATAACTCTTTGGTGATTACAACTTGAGTGCATGGGTATGACGTGTTGAGGATATTAGTTAACGGGATAAGTTCGATCGATGTTATGTTCTGGCCAACTTCAAAAGCTTGGGACTCTCTAAGAAGAGACTTATCCCTTACCATCATCTGTTAATAGGGTTTAGTGGAGTAATGGTGCACCCATTAGGAATGTATGAAATGGAGGTTAAAATGGGAGATGTTTGGCCTAAGAGGCTAACAAAGAAGTTTAATTTCTTTGTGATGGATGAAAGTGTATACTCGGCTTATAACATCATCATGGGAAGAGTATCCGTTAAGTAATTTGAGGTTATGCCATCCACTGAACGCCAAATGGTAAAAGTCCCGACCCCTTATGGGGTAGGGGAAGTCCAAGGTAATCAAGTTCTGGAACGTGAATTCTACCTTAACTCAGACGAAGAGAGGGAAGCTCATAGGAAAAAAAACTACGACCTACAATATTGATACCCTTGATCCCAGGGATGAGACCAAACTAAAGAAAGGAGAAGTCACGAAAGAGGTCGAGTCCATTGTCCTCGATGAGGAAGACCCGAAAAAAACCATCCAGGTCGATAAATCCCTGAGAAGGGATATTAAGGAAGATTTGATCAAACTCTTAAAATAGAGGTCGAGTATATTTGCATGGGTTCATGATGATATGTCAGGCATAAATCCTAAACTCTTTTGTCATAAAATGAATGTGGACGATGATGCTAGGCTGATACGACAGAAGAGGAGGATCTATTTCTAGAAGAAGTATGAGGTCATATGGGAAGAGGTAAAAAAGCTGGAAAAGGCTGACTTCGTAAGAGAGGTGATATATCCTGAGTGGCTATCCAATGTAGTTCGAGTTCCCAAAGCCAATGGGAAGTGGAGAACGTGTGTGGACTTTACCGACCTGAACAAGGCATGCCCTAAGAATGATTTTTCTTTGCCTAGGATCGACCAAATGGCCGATGCCATAGTAAGCCATGGTCTAATAAGTTTCATGGATGCTTACTTAGGCTACAACCAGATATCCATGCACTCGAACAATGAGGAGAATATTGCCTTCATAATTGAAAAAGGGACCTACTGCTACAAAGTCATGCCGTTTGGTTTGAAGAATGTTGGGGCTACCTATTAGAGACTTGTGAACAAGATTTTTGAGGATCATATTGGGAAGAAAATGTAAGTCTATATTGATGATATGTTAACTAATAGCCTCAAGGCCGAAACCCATGTGGAAAACCTCAAGCAAATATTTGACACAATGGATAGATACAGGATGAAGCTCAACCCTACAAAATGTGTGTTCGGTGTAGGGGCTGGAAAGTTATTGGGCTTCATCATAAATTAGAGGGTGATAAAGGCCAACCCAGATAAAATCAAGGCCTTGATAGAGATGAAGACACAATTTACAATCAAAGAGGTTCAGAGGCTGACTGACAGAGTAGCAGCACTTAACAGCCTTGTATCCATAGCCACCGATAAGTGTATTCAATTTTTCAAAGTCCTTAGAAAGGATTTTGAGTGGAATGGGGAATGTGACAAGTCTTTTAAAGATTTAAATTCTTATCTCGGCTCCCTTTTATTATTATCGCGACCAGTTTAAGGGAAAAAATTGTATGTGTACCTAGTAGTGTCAGAATCAGCTATTAGCACTATCATCGTAAGATAAGAGGGTGGAATACAAAAGCCGGTGTATTTTAATAACAAAGCACTCCAAGGGGCATAGAAGAGGTACCCTAGGATGGAAAATTTATCCTACGTCCTAATTCACGCTTCGAGAAATATGAAGCCCTATTTCCAGGTCCACACAATGGTCGTCCTTGCCGATTCTCCACTCCAGCAGGTCATCCACAAGTCGGAGAAGTCTCTGAGGTTGATGAATTGGGAAAATTTTATATCATTTACCATCCTAGGTTGTACATCAAGGGGAAAGCATTGGTAAACTTTGTAACCGAATTCACCTGGAAAGAGGTCGATGGTGACAATAGTGAGACTACGGATTGTCAGTAGGGGGAAGTGTCTACCGTCACCCAGATGAGGCTGAGGCAAGCGTAGCTAGGAGAAGGGTGAAAATGAAGATGAACGGTATCCCTTCAAGCAGGGAACCCCGTTAAAGAGTAATTTCTCCACAGACAGTATTGTGTGGAGCCTCTTCGTTGATGGGTCCTCTTGCAAAAATAGAAGTGGCGTCGGAGTGATATTATCGGCACTAGATGGCACACACATTGAATATGCCTTGAGGTTTAGCGTCAAGGAATCCAATAATGAGTCTAAATACGAATCTCTTATAGCGTGTCTCACCTTGGACAGGTCTCTGAAAGTCATCCAACTCCTAGTCCATAGTGATTCAAGAATGGTGGTGAACTAGATCTTGGGGGCGTATGAGGTGAAAGACGATATAATGGCAAAATACTTGGAGAGAGTAAGGTCAGTACTGAAGATGTTCAAATAGATGAAGCTAAAGAAGATACCTCGGCTGGAAGATAGTCGAGCTGATGCACTTGTAAGACTTGCCTCATCCACAAGAACATAGATGAGAAGGACAGTGTCGGTAGAAATCCTGCATCGGCCGTCCATTGAGGAGGAGGATAACACTTTTGGGTCTTGTATAAATTTGGATATGGGAGATTTATGGATGGATCCCCTTATTAAATACATCGGGGGGGGGGGGGGGGGGGGGGGGAGTTTTCAGGGACAAAAATTGAGAGAAGAAAGTTGAGATACAAAGCCGCCAAGTTCTCCATCATAGGAGACACTTTATACAAAAAAGGTTTTTGCTTCATCTCCTCAGGCGTGTCCATCCATCTGAGGTAGGATATATTCTTAAGGACGTGCATGAAGGCTCTTGCTCCAGTAATATAGGGGGTAGATCTATGGAAAAAAGGATTATTACCCAGGGGTATTGGTGGCCGACCTTGGCCAAAGCCGCTATAGCATATGTCAAGAAGTGCGACAAATGCCATAGGTTCGCCAACATTCCCCATCAGCCTCTGACCTCAATCACATCTCCTTAGCCATTTTTGATATGGGGAATTGCTCTAGTAGGACCCTTACCCAGAGTTGTGAATAATTATTATTATCTGATCGTAGCGGTAGATTACTTTTTGAAGTGGGTGAAGGCTCAGCCGATGATTATAATCATAGAATAGAAGATCTTTCGGTTCATCTGGAAAATATAATCTACATATATGGCTTACCCAACACCCTCATTTTTTATAGTGGTAAACAATTCAAAAATGTTTCACTGGAAAAGTATTGCGAAACAGTCGACATCAAACAATTCTTCTCCACTCCCGGACGATCCCAGGCTAATGGGCAGACGAAAGTGAACAAAAAATGATTCTTATTGGAATTAAGAAGAGCCTAGTGGATGCAAAAGGGAGATGGATCAAGGACATGTATGATGTCTTATGGGCCTACAGAACTAAGGATAGGACCCCTATCTGGCAAACCCCATTTATGCTTGCTTACGGATCAGAGGCGGTCGTACAAATGAAAATAGGTTTACCCATTAATAGGTTTTAGACCTATGACCATGAGAAGAATAGTGATGATTGGAGGCTTGATTTAGAGCTCATAGAAGAAAAAAGAGAGCACGTTGAAGTTAGGCAAGATGCCTACTAGCAAAGAATAGTAAAATTCTACAACAAGTGGGTAAAAGCACGTCCACTGAAAGTAGGAGACTTGGTACTGAAGAAGACATGGAAAAAACCTAATAAGCTTCAACCAAATTGGCATGGCCCATATAAGGTAGTTGCAGAGGTTGTGCTGGGGACGTAAAGATTGGAAAACTTGGAAGGGGAGGCATTCTCCAACCCATAGAATGTTGATCACCTGAATAAATATTACCAATGAAAGGATAGTATTGTCTTGTCTATGTTCTATTGTAACACATGTGTATGAGACTCGGATGAAATAAATTCAATGAAATCAAAATGTTCAACGTGTTACCCCATATGTTGTTTTCCTATTCAAATATTCGATTGTATTAGGTCAGCTTAAACTGAAAAACATCATTCATGGTGAAATAAACTTAACTTTGTGGACCCACTCCCTCGATTCAGATGACAGTGCATGGAGGGGGACCATAAACTCTCAAAAAGACAAGGGAGGACTTAATGCCTAAAACACCATAATTTGGTGGGTGCAAATTATTAAAAATCACTTAAGTGTGGTTGATTGTTAAAACATCATAAACTTGGTGGACTCACTCCCTCGGTTGAGATGACAGTGCATGAAGGGGACGAACCTCCATACACTCTAAAAAAGACGAGGGAGGATTTAATGCCTAAAGCACCATAATTTGGTGGGTGAAATGTATTAAAAATCACTTAAGTGTGGTTGATTGTAGCAAACATCATCAACTTGGTGTCATACAAAACAACATAAGTCAAAAGTGAGACTTCATTAACTTAATGAAGTACAGTACAAAAAGAGCAATGTCCATATTCTTCAAAAAGTAATTGGGTACAAAGAAGAGGGTATGGGCCACAACATCTATACCAACATTCTTTATTGCTTCAACAAGGTCATCTTCGAATTTTGTGGCTTGATTCCTTAAATCCTCATCCTTCTCAGTAATGATGTTATCATTAAGATCCAATTATTTGTTATGCTAAAGTTTGAGCTCGTCTATGGCTTGCTGATGAGAGGTTTTGAGGTCGGCTTCGCCCTGAATTTCTCTCTCGGCCTCCTGGAACTTCTGATGGTTCTCAGCCATCCATTTGGTGGCTGAGGTTAAGGCACATACAGACTGCAATAAACCAAGGCAAAGTCAGGAACAAACTATAATGTTATCAAATGTATGACAAAGGTCAAAAGGATGAGGGAGATGCTTGTTCTAGGTGGTGAAATAAAAAATCCTAGACCTTGTCCGGGGGCATCTTGTCTAAGAACTCGTAATCGACAGCCGACGAGGCTGAAAATATGGCTACCTTTGCATCTCTAAGGTTGGTGATCAAAGAGGGGGTCGGCCTTGAGTTTGGTCAGATTGGCCAACCAGAATACCCATGAAGATGAGAAGACATGAGAGTAGGTTATTTCAGTGGCCCCTAACCTCTGCCTAGTTGTAGTATCAGTTCGAGTGTCAACATGGGCCTCTAGCTCCTTCCTTTTTTCGTGAAACCTCGATAGTTCCCCCCTAACATTAATTTTCTTAACAGGAGGTTGTTTTTTGTTCTCCTTCTTGATGAGACCAACTAATAAACTTGGAGTAGTCATCTCCCAAATATCGTATGAGATGTTAGGAGGATGGTCTGAAAAAAAGCGGATGACATATCAGAAGTGATCGAGTGAAAAAGCCGAGCATCCGTGTAAATACTCTAATCGTTGTTATTGGCTTCCGACCACAATAAAAAAAAAACTAAACTTTAACTACACTCTTATGGAGTATAGTGGCGATTCTGGGTATCAAATCCACATGGAATATTTGATAGATTTTAATTGATTTATTACTTTAAAAATAAAGTGTTAAAGATGATGATTGAGTGAGAAAGGAAAAGGGGAAAAATAATGAAGTTAATAAAAACTAATTGGAAAATTAAGGTAGGGACACAATCCCCCAACTCCTAGTATGTTTACAAGTACAAAACTAGTTGTAAATTAATTAATTCATCAAACCCGATCTTTAGTACTCCCAAGCATTACATATATGAGGGATCGTAGCCTACACAATATGTAATCAAAGGTCGAATAAAGAAGTGTCGTCATAGATACATGCGTGTTGCACTCTTAAACATCCTGATTACCTAGGGAAAACGAGATCAAAAGTCCTACAACGGTTGTGATCACCATACTACACGATATAATCAATTATTAAATTTAGAGAACTAATTTTATACCCTTGCAAACCACATCGGGTTGGGTTCATGCATCCCAACCCTTAAAAATCTATCCTAACATGGAGAAAGTAGTGAAAACTACGTTATCTACATTGCATGAACTCAAAATTTCTTGGAAAGATATATTAAGCATTAGAAATAATAATAAAAGTTCTGGAAATAGAAGTTACCAAGATTGAAGAACAAGAACATGCAAGAAGAAATCAAAGGTTCAAGAAAAATCGGAAAAGCTCTTGAATTAAAGGTGCAAAATATGTAAATTCTTCTCCTAGATGTTCCTCCTTTATTAGGAGCTTTTGCATGAATGAAATATCAATAAAAAGAGTCCTAATGACTAAATATATAGGCTAGAGGTCATTTAGAGGAGTCCCCAAAACATAAAACTCTTTTGTCTATATGATAAGGACAAATTAAAAATCCCGTATCTGGAAATTCATGACACTTAGAAAGCGTGACTAATTTTGTAAGGTATCTAAAGCGTGACTAAAGGACGGATCGATCTATTTTCCATTTAAATCGGATCAGTCTGCTATGCAAATTTAGGAAGAATCTCTGCTGGATTTCTTCTCAACTTCAAATGAGCGTAACTTCTTCACCCTAGCTCGAATTGAGGTGCCGTTTTTTCCAGTGTTCTTTTAATTAAAATATTTTTAAATTTCCAGTTGGCCCTATCTCCAGAATAAGGATGAAAAATTATGAAAATGCCCTTGAACTTCCCATTTCTTGGTTTCTTTCACTATTTTGAGTTCTCTTTTCCATCTTTGTTGCATAAAATACCTGTAAAACACAAAAGGGATACACAAAATATGAAATATTTGCGAAAAAGGGTTAGTATAATAAATATGAGATAAATATAATCTATTTACAAAGAACGGAATCATAAAAGTACCAAAATTCAGTGGATAAATGTGAAGAATTTATGCCTAATCAAATCCCCCTAACTTAGAACTTTGTGCGTCCCGAGAAATGTAAAAGAATGATAGTATGTGTTAAGGACCCTTAAAATAAATTATTGGGATAAAATACCTCTTACGCAGGAAAGTGATTGCATTTAGCGTATGCAATAAGCCATTAAACTCCTAGGTTACCCTCGTAGGACGAGTGGTGTCTCATGAGGGTTTGGAGTGAAGATACCCACAAAGTTCATTATTGAATCAAAGAAAATGAAAATACTTAAAAATTTTACAATTTAAACTCCTTAAAAATGGTCATCGCAAATTCATATACAAGAGTCTCAAATCATAGTGTGTGCGTGCGAAGCCAAAAATCGAATTGCTAACTTCCACCGATTGATCACTACATTAGTTTTCAAAAATTCTCTTTGATTTCAAAATCTCACGGGATGCATTCACAAATGAATCACTCGAAAATGTGGCTTATTCTCTCAATATGTGTGATGAAAAGGGTAAATAATGAAAGACAAAAAAATTTAGGTGAAAATATCTCGTCATCGAAATACGGTCATAGGGAAATGGGAAACATCATCTCCTTTTCACGCCATGTAATCTCTTTTATTATCTTTTGTGCCTTAGCTGTCCACGCGGTAGACAATTTCGCAATTCGAACTCAGTTAGGACTTTCTTGGGTTTAAGGTGAAATTGGGTTACATGGAAATGGTTGGGAAATCTGGAATTGGAAAATATTCTTATGATGTCTGTTAGTGCTTTTTTAGGCATTTTCTCATTTTCTCTTCTTTTTCTGTTTTTCACACTTTTATTTTCTTGCTATTTTAGTTGAGCATTTTTCTACTATTTTTTTCTTTTACTCCTTTTTATGCACTTTTCGGATTTACTTTCTGAATTTTCATTTTTCACAATTCCGGGCCAATTGGGGTTTTCAGGTTGTCAAGCGAAAGGGAAAAACTTATTTGGCTCAAAATGATTAGCAAGGGGATAATTTTTATGACTTTTTATGGCTAATATTTTTGGTTAAACGAACGATGGCCTAAATGTATTTATCTAAATTACTAATCATATTACCATATGCGTCTCAAGATGAATTTTTGTCTAGAGATATTTTAGCGCGCTTTTCGAGACAACATCTCACACGTTTCCCTAACCGATCAAAATTAAGGACTTGAGATCTTCAACGACTTTTTTTAAACGCTAAAAAGAACTTTGAGTTAACCCTTAACTCGGATTGATTTAAAAACTCACAAAAAGTGATAGGCACGAAATCTCACCGGGTTGGTTAATTTCCACACTTATTCGTTAAGTCGTCAATTTTCTTTTAATTTCCATATTTGGTCAATTTCGTTGTGCTCTTGAATTTTACAAATTTTAGACTTAAAAAAAATTGTGACAATTTTGAAGCTTTTAAATTCCAATTTTTATTTATTTTGAAGAATAATATTTTTGTCTTTTCAAAAAATTTCAATTTTTGTTGGAAATTTTTGAAATTTTCTAAAAAAAACACAGTTGAAAAGAACATGTGATCGAGTCAATGAAACTAAACAATAAATGGGAAGAATATCCCACACCCCTTAACTTAAATGTTTCATTATCCTCAATGCAAATCAAGAACACAACATAAAGAGAGGATAAGAAATATATTACCCAAATGGAGTGATCCCCGATGAGCACGAGTCCATTGAATCTACAAAACATGTTAGAATCAAGCATAACAAAAAAAAAATATAACAAAAACTTTAACTAGTTACTCTAAACTATACAAAAAGGAAAAGGAAAAAATGAAGCTAATTATGTACAACCTACGATTTGAACTTTTAATAAGTTATACACTAAAAGTCAAAATTTTGGGGGTCCACCCAAAATAAAATTTGACTTTAAGGGGTAATCGGTGTACCCTTATTAGGATGCATGCCTATGACAACCCGTATATAATTATGATAAATTATATTTAAATTATAATTATCTTATGTGATATGAATAATGTGTTATTAGTATATCTAATGTTAAGTGATTATGGTTAGTATAATTCTACTTTCATAAGTCATGAAATGTCAAATTATTTACGAACACAAGATTTGATTAGTTTTTATAGAAATGTTACTGTTTAAGACTAGTTTTGACCCTTGAAACATTACAATTGACTTGAGGTGAAAACTACATAGTTGTATACATGTGAGCTAGGGTTGTAACACAACAAACAGTGCATCAAACGGATGTTCGAGTAACAAGTTAGGTCAAAATTACGAGAAGGGGCAAATCTGTCAATTCCCTTAAGTGGTAAATTATCTTTTATTAAACCAAATGTTTTAATTTGATTGGATGGATTGGGAGGAAGCCATGTCCGACTTAAAACTCTCCCTTAACCTTATTTCATCAGCAAATAAGTCCCTAGGTTCATTTTGAGGTGTTATTAGCTTGAGGAAAGAGAGGTAGAAGTTAAGGAAGAAAGGGTTACAAGGAAAATCTAGGAAAACAATTCCAAGAAAATCCTTAAGGTGTTTCCAAGGTAATATTATGTGTTAATATTGTTTTAATATTCTATTATACTTATTTCAAAGTATATAAATCGTGAAGTATTGATCCAAATTCCATCCTCCTTTGTGATAATATGTATTGGTTCATATGTGAAATAAGTGGTGTTATAGGTCATATTGCTTTGTATTGAAACCCTTTGTATTCAAACTTTCATATCTCTTTGTATGCTTACTGGAATTCCGAAATTCCAATTGTATATGAAAATAGACTCATATATTCATATCATATCCAGAAATTAGAATTTAACTCCTTATGGTTAGGCTTTAGTGATGGTTGCAAGTTGATATATAGTTGCTGTTTGTATATTTCATTTTGGTATGCCCTGAGTTTGGTCAAGATTTTGGGATAGCAAATGAAGTCCAAATATTATGAAACTATAATTCTGTGTTATTTAGTATGTCTACTAAAAGTGTGTTGAAAATCATGGAAAGTTATGCTGTATAAAAATTATGAAAATTCTTGGAAGTCGAAGGAACAATAGAGGAGTTTGTAGGGAAGATTTCTTGTGTCGTAAAGAAATAGTCATAACTTGCACTAGGGAGCTTGGAAAATTAAACCGTCACTTGTTCTGGAAAGTATAGTCATATATGTTTTCATATTGATAATTTTGGATGTATGTGTGCAATTAATGAATATGGGAAGGTTAAGTATGGAGGACAATATTTTCAGGCCATATTGGATATCCCATGAAAGAATATTTTTATCTGCTCCTTCCCAAGGGTATTTTGAGTACATGTTTCATAAGTATATATATTCAGAAGTATACTTTTATGTTTACTTGAGTTTAGTTATAAATTCTTTACGAGGTAGTTTCCAGGGTTGAATGTTCATGACCTTATCAACATATATACCATCGTTTCCTCTTTACATTTGTTTCATGGAATATGACTTAAGTAGAATCATATTGTGGTTGTGTACTCATTTAAAGTTACATAATTATATTAAGATAATACTTATGATTGATCTTTAGTACTGATTTAGTTGGATTAACAGGAGTAAGGCCAAATCAACCAAGTTCAGCTCCACCAGAGGGAAACGGGAATACATAGTTGACAACCCAATGTGAGTGTACTTACTGAGTTGATTTTGGATATGATGTATATGTATTATATGTTGAGATGATATGGCTTATTTAAAAGACAAGAGATGTTGAGATGTTATGGCTTATTTAAAAGCCAAGAGATTTTGAGATGTTATGGCTTTATAAAAGTCAGGATATGTTGAGTTGCTATGCAATTCAGGAGATGTTAGGTTTTTAAAACCTATGGATATGATTATTGCCCATGGGCAGGAGATGTGGGG
Source organism: Sambucus nigra (assembly GCA_949130495.1). Classification (NCBI taxonomy): domain Eukaryota; kingdom Viridiplantae; phylum Streptophyta; class Magnoliopsida; order Dipsacales; family Adoxaceae; genus Sambucus; species Sambucus nigra. The sequence continues at coordinate 359,892,508 of OX422208.1, forward strand.
TTTATTAACTCCGGATATGTATATGGCCTAATTTGGCACAGAGATGTATATATTAATATGTTGAGATGTTAATATAGTACTTTTACTATATAGATATGTAGTACATTCACTGAGAATTTAAACTCATGGCTTTATATGTTTACATTTTCAGGTTTTCTAGCTGCCACTAGGTCTTGGAGGTTGAGTACATAGAAGTTGGGTCTTCTTAGTTTGTTTTATAAAATTCACTAGTTGTAATTAAGTTAAATGATATGTGAGTTCTGTTGAAATTATGTCTCCTTAAAATGATTGGATTTTTTTAATATTCCGCATTTTAACCTTGAAGTTGTTTCAATATGTATTACCTAAATAATAAATAAATTATAATTGTGGTTTGTAAACTATTTAGTTAATTATATCCTAATGGGGTTAGGGGGTGACAATGCCTCCCGAAAAAGTAAGAATTCCATTTGAACAACGGAAGGCATGTATGAGATGGAAAAAATGAACCATCACCAATTAAATTTTTTAAAGTGATGATGGGGGATTTGGATGCTAGGTGGAACAAGTACAATTGAGATCCAAGAAAAATATCATCACCTCCCAAGGATTTTTCAAGTAGTATGGGTAGAGGGGCACACAAAAAGGAAGATAACATATTAGAAAACAATTCTAGCAAAATTTCCTTGTTGGTAAAGGGTGTAAACGCTTCAAATTTTTCAATCGACTCATAGGAATCTAGCGATACTTATAATGTTTCAATAACGGTGAACGAAAATGGTGATGAAATAAACTCAATCTCATGTGATTCATCATCACTTGGAGATTGAATTTCAAGGGTAACAAACTCACTTTCACTTAGATGTTATTTAGAATTTTGAGGTGACACACAAGTCTTAACCTCCTGTTTGTTTTCTGACTAAGAACGCACCTCATCGCAATGTACGACCATTTCCTTAAGAAGACCATAATCGATATTCTTCGTGCTTTGGGTGGACAGAAAATTCAGTAATCTTTTGGTTAGAAAAAATCATGTTTTCTTCCAAAGTAGGATCCCTTGGCTCAAGAACCTCGAATTCCTCGTTTGGTTGAAAACCTTCTTTAGTTTCAACAATTTCGGAAGAAAATTCGTCATTGGATTCGAATAATGTAATCAACTCTTACTCCCCAAAATGATTTTTTTTTCAATATTCGTTTTCAAGCTTTTCATACGCAAGATTTAGAAAGGCCTCACTCATGGTAATAGGTCGCGGCACGGATTCTTGAGAATAAAAAGATTTAATATAAATTTCTCTTCGATATTCGTTTTCAGGCCTTTCATACTCCAGAGTTAGAATGGACTCACCAATGGTGATAGGTCGAGCTGCAAACTCTTGAGAATAAAATGTTTGAAAATTATTACCTTATGAACCATTATAATTACCAAACTCACCATGAAAAGATATCATTACCGAATAGTATGTAAATGGATAATTCGTGTACAGAGGTGTGCGGTTGAGGATTCAAAGTTTCTTAGAGCTCAGTTGTGCAAGCCTACAAAAAGGTTAAAAGAAAAAAAAATCTTTCCAAATAGTATATCAATTATATCTAAAACAAAACAGTCCCCGGAAACGGTGCAATTTTGATCGAGTGGAAAAACTGAGCGTCCGTGTTAATATGCTAATCTTTGTTATCGTCTTCCGACCACAATACAAAAAAAAACTAAACTTTAACTACACTCTTATGCAGTATAGTGGAGAGTCTGGGTATCGAATCCATACGGAATATTTGATAGATTTTAATTGATTTATTACTTCAAAAACAAAGTGTAAAAAGATGATTATTGAGTGAGAAAGGAAAAAGGGGGGAAATAAATAAGTTAACTAAAACTAATTAGAAAATTAAGGTAGGGACACAATCCCCCAACTCCTACTATGTTTACAAGTACAAAACTAGTCATAAATTAATTAATTGATCAAACCCAATCTTTAGTACTCCCAAGCATTACATATATGAGGGATCGTAGACTGCACAATATGTAATCAAAGGACGAGTAAAGCAGTCTCGTATTAGCTACACCCACGTTGCACTCTTAAGCATCCCGATTACGGAGGGAAAACGAGATCAAAAGTCCTACAACGGTTGTGATCACAATCTAATTAATTATTAAATTTAGAGAACTAATTTTATACCCATGCAGACCACATCGGGTTGGGTTCATGCATCCCAAACCTTAAAAACCTAGGCTAACATGGCGAAATTAGTGAAAACTATGTTATCTATGTTGCATAAACTCATAATTGCTTTGAAAGAGAAATTAAACATGAGAAATAATAATAAAAGTACTGGAAATAAAAGTTACCAAGATTGAAGAACAAGAACATGCAAGAACAAATCAAAGGCTGAAGAAAAATCAAAAAATCTCTTGAATTAAAGGTGCAAAATATGTAAATTCTTATCCTAGATGTTCCTCCTTGATTAGGAGCTTGTACATGAATGAAATCTCAATAAAAATATTCCTAATGACTAAATATATAGGCTATAGGTTGTTTAGAAGAGTCCCCAAAACACAAAACTCTTTTGGCTAAAAGATGAGGACAAAATAAAAATCCAGTATCTGGATATTTGTCACACTTAGAAAGCGTGACTAATTTTGTAACGAATCTAAAGCGTTACTAAAGGCCAGATCGATCCGTTTTCCATTTAAATCTAATCGATCCGCAATGCAAATTTAGGCAGAATCTTTGTTGGATTTTTTCTCAACTTCAAATGAGCATAACTTCTTTAACGTAGCTCGGATTGAGGTGTTGTTTTTCTAGTGTTCTTGTAATTGAAAGCTATTCAACTTTCCAGTTGGCCCCACCGCCGGACTAAGGATGAAAAATTATTAAAATGCCCTTGAACTTCCCATTTCTTAGTTTCTTTCACTATTTTGAGTTCACTTTTCCATCTTTCCTGCATGAAATACCTGTAAAATACATAAGAGATACACAAAATATGAAATAATTGCCAAAAAGGGTTAGTACCATAAATATGAGATAAATCCAAGTTATTTATAATGCACAGGATCATAAAAATATCAAAATTAAGGGGATAAATGTGAAGAATTTATGCTTAATCATGAAGCAATTAATAAGATGAAGGAAGACTTTGGAAAAAGAAACATACAAAAAACTCACATAATTATTCACAGGGGTAAATCCCCAGACCAGATTCTTTAAGAAGCTTTGGGGTCATTAAGTCTTCAAATTTGGGAAGAACACTCTTAACTCCCTACTCTCTCAGGTAGTCGGCTACATCCCTCTCAGCAAGGCTGAGGCGAGGGTAAGACCTTGCTTCCATCGAAGGATCGGACCATGATTGAGGGACCCTCAGACTGTCCTCAGAGGGGTTGGCCTCGGCTGGGAATTCCTAACCTCCAGAAAAGAAGAATTTTTTTTTCTTCCAATCATGTGGTTTGAAGTTTGGGCGATGTGAAGGAGTTTTTTGTCTGACTTCCTAGCACCTAGGTGGAAGTAACCTTGCTATTTGGATGATGAATAGAGGTTATAATAGGACAAGAATAGGTCAACCGATGGTTCATCTGTGAATGATTTTTTTTCACAGGGAAATATACCCTAGGATAACCCTCCAAGAGTTAGGAGGCAGTTGAGTGGTGCAACCCCTAAGGCAGATAATATGGAAACCACAGCAGGATGAAGGGGAAGTCTGACGTCGACCATGGACATTTTCTCATACATAGCAACTTCCCCCTCTCTTACTTGGAAAACATTCTCATCCTTGTCTAGGAACCTCATTGTAATGTCGGATTTGATGCTAAATGAGTGTCTCTATACCAAGAGATCACGTTCTTTGACATACGAGGCATATGAAGAGGCATGTGAAGTGTCAACCTCGTCTTTGATTTCAGTGTCCTCATCCTCTTCCTCACCCTCATCCTCAGCTTTTTCATCTTCATCATCAGTAAGGATAAGAGGGGAATTTCAGAAATTTGTTTGAAACTCACCAGGGTACCTGGCTGTCACAAGCACAACATTTGGATTAACTGTGGTTTCGACCTGCTCAGGATGGATAGTGTTTGGTGTATCGTCTCTCCCAGATGTCTCGGCTTCAAGATAGGACGACACTCGGGTTTGTGGTTATCCCATGGTCTCTTCTTAATTTTAGCCCTCTCCTTGAGGGTGAGACTACCTGACGGTTTATCCTGGAGTGGGAAACATTTTGTCCAATGAAATGGGAAAGATGGGTCGTACCCAAATAGGGGCGGCCCTAGGTCTAGCCTCATATTCTTCCTCTACCCTACGGATCTATTGAAGGAACCTCTATCTTAAAGTTATAAGTTCCTCGGCCAATTTATAGAGCCTTTGTAGCATTCAGAGGATGACCTTATACTTATAGAGATTTTTAATGGAAACCACAAACAAGTAGAGTTGTTGAACAGTTTGACCACATGATCAAATGGAAGAAAACGAACTTCTTTAAGGATTAAGCAGTCAAGAACACTAAGGAAGATCATCGGAGAAGGTGATAAAAATTCTAATGGTAAAAAGGGCTTTGGGTTTTTTTGTACTTACATAAGCCAATATTAGGCATTAGTACAGTCTGCAACCAAGTAACCACTAATTTATACCCTAAAATTAGCCTTAATTCCACCACCAAAGGTTGCAGAAACATCAAAAGTTTGCCAAAAAACTCAACAAGTACAAACTCTGAGAAAATCCACAAACTCAATGCAACAACGGATGAAAATGTTAGAAAATAGCAAAGAAAGGTACCTAGAAGAAGGAAAGAAGCAAAAACACCAGTGATTAGCTCTACAAATCTTACCAGAGAATGAAAATGGTGAGAATGGTAATAGATAGAGAGAGAGAGAGCATGAAATGGAAGAAGAAGAAAGAGAACCTTTAGGATATTCTCAAAATTTAAACATTACATCATTATTTGGCATAGAAAACGAAGTGGTGCACAACCCTCAAGGCATATCATCATTAGGGAACAATGTCCCAATCATGATAAACAACCGTCATTCTTAGAGAACGCAACATGATGATTGATAAGTGTCAAAGGTCAGTTTGAAGCCTCATCAACTTGGCAGCTAAAGAGACGATAATACCCCTCTGCCACCTCAACGGCGTCGATGGCTAAGGGCTAGGGGTGATCGATGTGACAAAACATACCCTCGTATGGGACGATGGTGCTCTCATCCTTTGACAAGGGAGAAAATGAACCGAATTACCAAGTTTATGAGGTCGTACCAGAGACTAGGGTGGGCCTAAACAACCTTCTAGGTATCAAGCAGTAGTTTGGGCACCCGACCCAGCCTGGACCCTCTGCCTACATGAAGTCTCAGCTCTTCCACACAAAAGACTTAGGACAACCCTATCCACACACTACAGAATTCATCGTATAGAGCCCCCTAAAGACTAGCCTCATCCTCGGCCTCCATATGCGGGTCGAGGGTGACATCAGTATAGTGCGTGGATTAGGAGACACGTAGATCAGCGCGTGTGAGACATATACTCCACGTAGGAAAAACCGTTATAATCAAAACATTATCTCACGTGGGGGAATATTTTGGCCATCATACTCTACATGTATCATAACTAGGTGTATCCACGAGATAGGCGAAGGGGATCGCATTCATGCATACTACATGCTTGGGGGGGCACTATACCCATTAAACACTATATAAACCTTTCATCTTCTACATTGTAAAGGGCTCATGATTCACAACCCTAGTAGAACTCTATCAAAATATACAAAAGAGAGAGAAAATCTTGAGTTTTGTATTTACAGGCCATTAGTGCCATTCTTATAGTGAAAACCACCATTCATACTGCACAGTGGACGTAGGCTCCGGCCAAACCACTTATATTTGGTATCATCTTCTTCTTTTCCTCAACTTCTTCTGTCTATGCTCACCAACCTCGATGAAGAAAAGATGGTGCTTTCCAGTCAACCTAGACCGTCTCAATAAATTTTACCCTTAGTTCAAAGTCTTGGTGCACTACAAGTCTTCTTATCCCCATTTTATTTAAAAATAATTCTTATGGGACCTAACCCTCTCAAAACCTTTTTCTTTTCAAAATAAAACTCATGAAAACTTCAAAACCCCAGAGTTATCTAGGAAACCCATATGCCATGTGTCCGGTCCTTTTTTTTCCCATAAAATGCTATTTTTTCTAACCTCTACGAATGGCGGTAAATTTTATCATTTACACGAACAAAAGGATTATGTATGCCTTAACGATTGGTACAGATAAATGAAATGCAAAAATCATCAAGAGGCACGAAAAAATATGATCAAAATAAATTTTTATTTCTAATAAGGAATACATCGCTATTACAGGAAATGTCATGAAAGGGAGTTAAACAAACCACCCTTTAACTGAATGAACCATTACTAAACAAACCTAACCGTGAACCATGAAACTTCGATATTACCATAGCTTTACAAAAATCACCAAAGCTTCACAAAACATTTCCTTTAACTACTAGATGAACCCGCTTCATCATCGTTACTAGCCCCTAGATGTCCCCAAGTTTCCCATTCCTAGTTGGCATTTCGTATGCGCTCCATGAAGCGGTATGCCCTGACATGCCTGGACAGAACCATAACACCGTCTTTTATGGTGTCGAAGGCAACGAACTACATTTGACCGGTCCTTTTTGCCATAATTTTCTCTACTACCCGCTTCCATAACAACTTCAGGTAGTCCCTAGACATATGCCAAGCCCCCCCAGACTGTGACGGATAGATAGACGGTCGACGGAGCTTCCACAAAGAGCCCAACATCATCCTCTGTGATTCAGTCAAATCGTCCATCGAGAAGAAATTTGTTATGCGAGGGGGAATAATTTGTTCCCACACAACGTGCCACAGAATTCACCAGGGGAAATAGATAGAATTTTGTCGAAGGCCCACCAACCACACATACTGATACTATCCATGCTACAAGACAGGCTATAAGTCCCCCCACCATAGCACTGACCAGTGAAGACATCGGGCTTCGTGGTCTACAAACCAGTTAACCCAACTCTTTACAAATGGGCCAAAGCTGAATAAAGGCTAGACAAAAACATTAGGCACAACCACTAAGGGATACTCAGGAGGGGCTTTTAGACGAAACCTCTTTACAAGCCACATGAAAAGCATTACTGGGCTTCCCCTCTGAAGGTTGAAAAGGACCTCCTTCCAAGAATCAATACCATTCAGGGTCTCCTCCAGTACCATTACTGCAAGATTATGGTGATAAGACATTTATTCTGTTATCATAGCCACTTAGGGATCTGCCATTAAATCCCCCGTCACTAGCAATAGCCTCATAGTATGGTGTAACGAGATAGCTACAAAAAATCCAACATCCTCAAAACCCCTCAAGTGAACTAAATACATGGCCGCCTAAAGAGAAATAGTCCCTCCAGTAACCAATTATCGAGCAATCGAGGGAGAAATATAAAGCAACTCCAACGGGAATACGCGGGGAGAACGGGAAAAATTGAGCATAGCTGTCGCTACACTAGGGATGACACCCAACATGGTCGAGAATTCTTCATAGGTGGGATAGACCTCGACCAGGCCAAAACAGAAGAAATGGTCCTTAGGGTGCCAGAACTGTACCGTCACTACTGACAGGTTCCAGTCTATGGTTCAGTCATGCCACAGAGAAACTCGACTTAGGTTGAAAGCATTATAGTCCACATTGTATAAGCACATGGCCTCCAGACCATTAATGTAAGAGGAGGATTCTTCATAAATAGGAAGATCCATTTAGGAATTAAATATATGAAATAGGAAGATAAATGTGGATAGTGGAGAAAGCCTATCCCATACCCCTCCTTTTATATCAAACCCCTTGGCTAAAGATAAGAACTCTGGAAACTCGATTAAATTTAAGCCCTACAGGAGTACTCTGATGTGTAAGAAAGTGTAATCAAAGCCTAGGGACTATTTTATGTGGCCCCTATGCCGATAAGCATGTTAAGGGGTATGTCGATTGGTATCCCCCTTATTTCAGAAAATTCCATCTTTCCTTTTTTATGAAAATCAATTTCAGTAAATCCTCACTTTGAAAAATAATCCACGGGTTATTTACTCATTTTCTCTTAAGAAAAAAATAATTTTTATTCTCAAAATAAATTCTTACTTAAATTTTTTTTTCTTGAGTTGATTTCATTAAACAAATAAACATTGTGCTTTTCGTTAATATTTCTGTACTTATCTCTATTTCTGCTTAAAATAAACAGTCTCAGTAGAAAATTAAAAGTGCATCAAGAAAAATGCCAAAAAAGAAAATGCATATTTTTCATGTATATTTTTTTTTCACTTGGTTACATTTTGCAAATAGAAAAGAAAATAGAAAAATGCGAATGGGACTTCGCTCGATCCCTCAAATTCCCCTATCAAGCTCTCAACCTCCGTGGCAGAAGTGCTTTCCCCTATGATGAGCAGGGCATACTCACTCCCTGAACCTGAACCCTCATCTGAGGTAGGCGACGACAAAAAGAAAGAAGGAGTTGACTTCTTGATATAATCCTACATGGAGGTTGTCCAGTCTTTGATGTCCCTCAGCTAGGTGGTCGACACCTAACATGCTGCAAGCAAAGAAGAAACAACAAATGGAAAATCATTTAGTAAAGAGAAAATAAGAATAAACATAAATGAGAAAGAGAAGGATATACCTCAGGCCGAAGGAACTCAGTCGTAAGTCCTTCCCATAAAACTAGACACCGATGCATAAGGACGGTATGGCACGCTCAATCACTCCTCACCACTCAATCAAAAATTGTAGGAAGAGGGAGTAACCTGAATGTTTATAGCCTCATCTTCCATCACCGCCATCACTGACATGCCACCACCTATGTTGTGGACCGATCCCACCGGCGTGATAGTATCCTTGTTCAGAGCCATGGAGGTTGGAGGCATGTTCTCCATGTCATAGATATAGGAGGGCATTAGTCAGCCCGTCATAAAATCCATATAATCATAGCTCTCCGTTGTATGTGCATAGTGCGTATAAGGCTCGTCGATCATCGCTGTTGTCCGAGCATTATTGGACATCTCTCTCACCTGCCTCATGAACATAGGGGCACCGAGGGTAGGACCGTCACCTTACCCTCCATGATCCGTCTCACCACCCTCTACCCTAGGTACTAGACGAACCCAAACTCATGCGCGATCAACCGCCGCATCTACACATATAGGCCCGTCACCCCCATATCACACAAAGTCATCCACCAAGGGTAGAAGGTCAACTAGAATCCCCAATAGAGAATCAATATATACTTAAGAAATAAAATGTGACACCCCGCCTAATTAAATACTGGGTGATCAGTCCTTTATTAAATTAAAATTAAGGTGAACAGTTGGTTCATTCTTAACATCACAGTCGCAAAATAAAATATAGCAATTAAACACCCTAAATAATTAAGCTAAATGTCAAAACAATTTAAAATTTTATTCCCATTTTATTGAATCCAAATATGTAAATCTTATTAACAACCAACAGTTTAAGAATCACATAAATACTAAGGATGGAAATAACACGCAAGAATTTAAACCATTCAGATAATCCAAACCAGTTTAAAACTACAAATGAAACCATCCTGACAATAATTAACTCCCAAGGAGTACTGAATACAGAAAATACAAATGAACACAGATCTCTGACATAACCAAACTGAATAGGGAGATGGGAAACACATGCCCTAACTATAAAGAACTAAAATAGGAACTGAATCAATGAAGAGGTCGTCTAAAACCAAGTCCGGCAATTCCCACATAAGCTGCAACACGTCCAATCCAAAGAACCTATACATGTCGTCCCTGCGGCTGGGCACCTGTATTACATATACATATATATACAAGAAAGAGAAAAAGACAGGAAACGAGTCAGATCCCAAGTGTAAAATAGTTTTAAAATAGTTTAGCAAGTATTTAAAATGCTTACCTGCTAATGCAAGAACCAGGTTAGTATGCGACACTCTCTTGAGAATTCTCACCTCTCATCTAGTATGCACGCCTTCTGTACTAATCAATCTTGTAAGTTTCTTTAACTTATCCTCCATAAGGTTTTGTCACGTGAAAAACAAGCTTATGATATTTACTTTAGGAAACCATTCATTTCAAAATTTCTTATGTTATTTAGAACCACTCATTACCGTTATAAAGTTCCCGAACACTTATAATAAAGTTAAAGCATTTATTCATTACTTAACTACTTTTATGCACAGTAGAAACTTCCCATACTTATATATATATATATATATATATATATATATAAGTCACTCATCTAATATATATATTATTTGCACCCCACATAAAATCTATGGCGCTGGCATACTATGCTATCAAGTCCCGATATCACTCGTACTAAGGGAAATACTAGTTCGAAATCACCTCGAACTGTATTAACATAAAGAAAATATAATTGGAGGCGAAGCATAGTTCCAAGTCACTAAGAGGTCAACACATACCCTCACTTCTCTTAGGACCGTATGACTATCAATCTGATAGCCTATACCAAGGAATCCTATGTTTAGGGTACGATTCAATATCCTCCATAAAGGCCCAATCGAGATAAGACTGTCCCCGTGCGAAAACCCCCGTGATGGCAAGTAGCTCGAGTATGATTTTTATAAAAGTATACAATATATGCACAATCACACAGTCATATATGTATTAATATTCACATTTCTAAATTAGGTGCGCCCATGTCCCATAATTATAATTATCCGTCATTTACACTTTTTACTCAATTATTTTGCATAACGGACTCGTCATTTTTATTCTCATTTATAATTCACTTCATACTCACTTATCCTCTCTCGAAGTATTCTAAGCATAATTTCAGTAGGAATACACTCACTTACCTTCTGGTCTAACTCCGTTACGAGCCTCGATCTTTTTATTAAACGTGCGCCTATTTTCTTATACGCATGAATAATTCCTCGTTAACCCAAAATCTCATCCTATATTAAATTTCACTCAACGGGGTCTACCTAGACCCTACTTGTCTTCTCTATATCCCATTATACCCCAACAATAATAATCAAGGGTTCCTAAGCATTTTAACTGGATTAAACCATCGGACGAGAAATATGCAGTTTTCTAGGAGGGGTCGATCGATCGATGTAAGGGGGTCGATGGATTGATCGTTGATCGATCGATGTTCTTGATCGATCGATCGATCAAGCAGTTATGACGAAACCTGCTCTTTTCCAGTTACGGGTTTATCTCTACAACCTCATCCAAATTTCCATTAAGGACTCTCAAACTCTTAATTAATAATACTACAAGTACCATATACTTAATAGCCAGATTTTCTACGTAAAACATGTCTGAATTCATCAAGTATCATGGTTTAATGGGGTCCAATTGATATAAACTAAAAGACCCCTACTTTTCTTTTATTTTCCATTCTTTTAATTCTTTACCAAATTTCCTACTTCTAAACCCATAAAATTTCGTGGCTTATCCTCTACATGTGATTTAGATGTCCAGAATACATCTACTTCCTCTATAACATATGATTTTAAATCTCCAAAATTAAAATTTCTTCCATGAAACAAATTCTAAACAACCCTAGACTAACATGATTGAAACATTAACTAAAATAAAGCAAGTTAAATACTTTCCTGGAATTTGAGTTTATGATTTGTGGACGAAAGTGGTATGGTTGCATTCCTTGTCGCGTGATCTACGCTTTGGCAGTGGTGGCGGTGTAAACGGTCGAGTCCTTGGCCTTGAGTTTCTTGGAAAGATATCCAACCCCTTGTCTAATGGACGTTCTTTGATTTTTTTTAACCCTATAAGGAAACTCCTAAAGGTTGATTTATCCTTAGGAAATTCGTGGGTTTTATTACCCAAAAATGTAAAATGTCTAAAATATCCTCCCGGGATGCTAATTGGGCTTAAAAACGCACCCAGACCCAAACTAAACCCTCGAGAACATTATTTTTACTATATCGAACCTTTAGGACACATTGGCGCACTCGAAATGACCATACGGGCGACTTATAATTTATTCACTTTTAATAATAATAATTTAATATCGACACGACACAGACACGTCCTGACTTAATTTCCATAATTGTCATATTATTCCCTCATGACAATTTTAATAAATTCGATTCTACATATTACCCTACTCAATAAGTAATATTTAACAAATCAACAATTTCCCAATAATTACTAATTCTCGTCACGCTAGTAACATTTAAAATAAATTTCTAGATTAATATTAAATTAATTTATCTCAATTAAATTTAATAAATCCATAAATTTAAAAGCAATAAAAATACAGGGTATTACATACTTCCCCCCCAATAATGGAATTTCGTCCCGAAATTTGGAAAATAAGGCCTATCTTGTACCATTTGTAACAAGGTATAGAGCATCTAATTCCCATAACATCGAAATAGAGCTACAAATCTCAATCTCATCAAATTAATTCATATAAATTCTCTTGAATAAATATGACTAATGTAAATATCCAATGCTCTATACAACAAAATAAATAAATAGAAGTCGTATCATCTTGTATTAAAAATTCTGGATACCTAATCAATACGCAAACTATGTACATAGTAAGGTTCTCAATCACTATAGACACCGCCTCACAGCAAGCTTGTTTAACACTCTCATTCAAGACACTTCTCATTGTGATTTTAACCAACAACATTTTGTGACATCCCAACTAATTAAATACCAGGTAGCTACTCTTTTATTCAAATTAATACAAAATGTCAAGTTGGTTCAGTTCATAGCATCACTGTCGAAAAACATTTTAACGATTACTAGCCACCTAATATTTAAAAAGTGAGTTGTCAATTTTAATTAAATCCGATTTACATACAACTAAAGAAAATTAAAAAATACTGATACCACAACCACATCACAATCGCAATAAGATAAGATAATAATGTAATAGACTAAATCTGGAGGGATACACCTCACAACAATCCGAATACTAAAATAAACAAAATACAAAGCCTGAGCCATTAATTAATTACATCCCAAAATCTGAAATAGAACTGGATAAGTAAGATTTCTCTAAAAGAAAAGGGGCGACATTCCCTACAGATGAGTAAATCAGAAGTAGAGTCAATATAGAAAGTGGAGGCGTCTACTATCGAGGTCCTGTAACATTCATAGCAGCTACAACACGTCACTGGGATGGAACTCCTATGCTCGGTGTCCTTGTGGCTGGGCACCTAAAAAGGTTTTTACAAAAAAAATAGATTTGAAAGCAAACGGGTTAGAGCCCGATTGTGAAAACAGTTTAAAATACAGCAAGTGTTTAATATCATTAAACAGTGAATATAAAATACATGATAGTGCGTGCACTCACATGAATTCCTCACCTCTCAACTAAGTGTGCACTCCTATCGTACCCGTACCCGTTCCAGTTATTCCCATATCTAACTAGACCAATACATAATTTAACATTACTATGCGATTACCGATTCAATTCCCGACATCTTAATTTAAACAGAGAGTTGTACTTTTCTTCTTAGTTCTCAAAATTAGTAATACTCGTCACTAGGGATTTTTCCATTTTTAACTCTACAAAAATGTTGCTATTATTCACTTGCATTTATACATGACATTTCATTTCAATTAACAGTATATTATTCTCATCATAAATATACAATACTGGCACCTCGAGGCTAAGCTGCGGTGCACACATACTCTGTTATCCAATCCTGGTACATCACCTACATAAGGACCCCATATTTCAAATCTCTCAGGAATCGTTCCGACAGGTAACAAACACACACAATGGAGGCGAACATAGTTCACATCACATGGCTCACGCACATACCTACGCTCCCATGATCAGCAGACTTATTAACTTCTCAAATAAGTCCTTCTTTAACCTATGTCCTCGAGGTACCAATCTAAATCCCCTCGTTGGCACACAAAGATTAGATGGCCCTGAACGAACGCTGACCTCCCGTGATAACAAGTATGGTATGTATGTTATACACAATTGACTACATATACCAAGCATTCACACATCTTGGATATTCCATAATATTAATAGAGGTATATTTCTCGTCTTTATACTGCCATTTAATGTTGTACGTTTACAAGTCCCCCTATTAATACACATTAAAGTTGTCAACTCTTCTCACGTCGTAATTTTAGGTACCCGTTTCCTATTCCATAAATGTCATCCGGTTTACTACAAAATCCTAAGTTTTACTCCTCAACGTACTCCAATCTCACAATTATACCCACTAGTCAATAAGGGAAGGTTAGTACTCCATTAAATAAGTCTACAGGAAGTTTGAAATAAAATCAGGCCTAAAAAGACCATTATATCAACTCGTTAGAAGTCTTGTTCGAACGAGGTCGTTCGAACGACCTGGGCAGGTCTTCTAACGAGATGGCAGACTACGCCCAGAAATCTCCCCATTCATTTTTATTCAATCTTCTCTTCTCTAAAACTATCCTAAGACCATCCAAATTACATTTTCATGTTTGTAAACTATTTTTAGTCATCCTAAGTCATTCCTCACCATACTTTTGGGGTCAAATCTTACAAATCGACAAGTCAAAATCACAAATCCCTAAATTTTACCCCAAACCCTATGAACATAAACCCAGAATTTTATTATGCCTAAATACTCATCATAAATCCGTTTTTAAATCATCAAAGTTAAGTTTTAAATACCAAATTTGGCCCATAATCATTCTACATGCAATTCCTAACCAAGATCAAGGGTTTCTACAACAATTCCATTGGGTTTTCTCCAAAATATACACAACATAAGGTTTCTACACTAAACATGGAGGAAATATTCATTGCAATTAAAAATATCAAATCAGTTGCCTTAGATTTGTTCTTTAGATTTGTTGTCGGTGTTTCAAGGTTGCTTCTTCTCTCTTTTTTGTCACAATCTCTTCCAAAATGATGGTGGGGAGATGGTTTTTGGTTTGGAACCCTATGATAACTTCTCTCTAACTCCCGTAGCCCACTTCTAATGATTTTGGCTGGTAATGGCCTTAGTGGCCTCTTTAACATTATAAAAATAAAATCTAAAATTCGTGGGCTTTAATTCCCCCATTTTTAAAATTACCAAAATACCCTTCTAGGTTGTCGGTTTGGCCTAAAAATGCCCCGGGACCCAAACTAAACCCCCAGCTAGTGTTTTTTGACTATTTCTACCCTTCCGAACACGTTGGCGCACTTAAAATGACTATTTAGTTTATAAAAATATAATTCACTTTTTAATTTAAATAATTTCATTCCTAACGCGACTGACACGCGCGTCCCAACTAAATTTCCAAATTGTCATATTTCTGCCTCGCGATAATTTCTAATATTCAATACTCATATATTACCATATATACTCAGATATATTCAATTTTAACATCATAATCAAATACCAACTCACATCTTTCTAGTATTTATATCCGGATTAATTCCCAATTAGTTCCCATTTAATTCAATTAATCCCTTAAATAAAAATCAATAAAATTACGGGGTATTACACATTCGCATAAGACATGCCTATACATTATTAATTCCTTATTATTTCAATATCACTGGGAGGCCGCACCTCACTACCTGAAAACTACTCGGATTTATCTAAACACAAAACTGCCATTAAGAGAGAAACCATACGAACATCTGACCACTTTGTTCCCCTAAAATTGTCATGGAATTCCACCATAGTCGTCAAACTCTAACTCAACCAATCCAAAATTCTGATTATCCTCCCATCTCTTAACATTCAGAGTGAGAAAACTTAAGGTTTTTTTTCCACAGTAAAACCTCAATAAGTATCTTCTTCATAATACACAGGAATGAGTGCTCCCACGGAACCCTTCCATTAGGTAATATCCTCCCCCAATTATCGTATTATACTCCACTTTCTATCTATAACCGTTGTGGAAAAGAAACAATCACAATGAATCCAAAATTACTTTCACACTTCTCCACTAATGGTTAATCACACCTCGCGTATTCCCTGAATTATGGGTGATACAACCTGCTCAAAACGGAACAATATCCCCGCTACTTCCTGAAATCCCGCATTGAAGGTGGGATTCAAAAATCTTATCCTAATTCAGAAAAATACTGTGTAGGACCACATACCGGCGCGATTCGCCCTTTCAAAGAAAGACCGGGGCATACTAGGTAATATTGTAACTCACCCCAAAGGAATGTAAATCACTTCCTTCTTAGGCATCTTGTTCTACACGTCCGAAGGAAATCTTCATCTTACCTTGAGGTTGTCAACTCATCCAAGAAACTTTACCGGCCTCTTCCATTATAGGTATTGTTGATAGCCCCAAAATTCTTTGGTTGTTCCTCTTGTTCCAATCAATTTCTACTTATGAGTAGTTCCCGCGGAGACTACTCATTATGTCCCGCTCGACATCGACTTCTACTTGTTATGTATCACATTAACTGACACTTAATACTCCCCTTGTTTCCTTTGCATATACTGAAAGTTCCGACCCATGCACTTTTCTCCATGATGTGCACTTCCGGACCTTTTTATACCATACAAACATCTTCACTATTTGTACTCATCAGTCGTTCTCAACATTTGACTAATTTTAACTCCTCTCTGAGTGTTCTCCATAATAATTTAAATTCTACCCTTCTCAAGGAATCCCCTTTTTAAATGGCTTCCCACACCCTTCTAACCAAACTCGGTGTGCTACTCTGAATACAAATATATGGATTTTTCATCTTTCACACGGCGCTCACTCCGCCCTACCACTTCCACTTCGTTATGTTAATCCCATAAACATTTATTGCACACGTCTATTCCCACATCCTTACAACTCGAACGATTCTAACATCAACTAATCAAGATGCCCACACACCCTATAAACCGTGCATATTAGGGTAAGCAACACATACGCTTCACACATAACACCCAATTCTTTCTTTTCCTTGTGCTCACAACGTGTTTACAACACTTGTGTACTCTCAATTACCCTTAAAAAATTGAAGTTTTTAAATCCTCTTTAACATCGTTCCACCCCTCAACTCGTGGTGATAAGATAAAACTTTCAATGCTTTCTTACCAACAACCGGCTCCACTGGCCTTAATTCATAATTCAACTTCCAATTTATAGATATAATTACCTTCTCCTATTATGACCTGAGTACTAAACTCATAGACTAATGGCCAAACATCTTCCTACTTCCAACCTTACGCTAAGTTTCATGCGTGGGATGTCTCGCAGAGAGAAATCGAAACAAGGAACCCCCCCCAATACACTACTACCTAGCATTGTTGCTTCTCAAAATCCATTAGGTCCTCCGTCCATCGCATGTACCCCTTTATTCCGTGTCTTGACAGAAAAGTTACATCTCTTCCCGTAATTAAATTTAAGAAACAACATTTTGTAAATTGCGCTATCGTTTAGCATTGGTGGTAATCTCATTCCATAAACCTCAAATACATACAATTGGGATTCTCGAAATCCTGTCCCCAATCATATGGGTATAACTCTCAACACCCACATCTCTAAAGGATAGATATATCAATGCGCTCTTCCTATCACTATGTCATGAGCGCTTAATATAATAATGAGTTAAATCTTTTCGCTCAACAGTAAACCCAATACATACTTAATCATAACAACAAAGTCCCTACACACACCGGGATTTAATATCTCGAGCCCCACTATCCCCTCCAAAGTCTCTAGAATAGATAATATAAGTGCGAGTCCGACCCTCTCACAGTGAGGCCTCGTCAGAACAAAACATGCTGCACTAATGCAACCATTCCAATAGCCTTGCAATAACTGCCTACTATCATACTACCCGTTACTATAAAGTTGTAACCAAGACAATATCATACTCGTATATCACATCACTAAAATGAGTAATCTCAGTAAAGTATATAACATTATTAATACACCCATTCATCCTCCGCGGATAGCACTACAGATAATCCCCCTACACTAGGGAAAATATTCACATAATAATATTGTTTATAGTTATATGCACTAACTCATCTCACATGCTAATCTAGCAATGAACAAAATATAGTGACTCGCTCGTGTCACATAAAACACGCCTCATCCTCTGAGGATAAAACTCATACTTCTACCTTGACAATAGTCTTGACTGCACAAATGGTCCCCGGACGTAACACGTATGTCCAAACCAAAACAAAAACTACTTTAATCATTGTCCTTTACTAGGCATCCTACTCTTATTCCTTTACTCACTTCGGGAAAACATTAACGCATGTGAATCACTCTCCAGAAAATATCTCTACACATGATCCACTTATCACCTGTCACACTAACAATATTAGGATTGTCCTTCTTGGACTTTGGTAGGCTCAATTCCTGGTGGCTACCCTCGTTGTTCCCTTAGCTTTGTTGGGACTAAGGAACATGCTACTGGCTTCAATAAACCTTACTGAATTCACCATAGCTTGGTAAGAATTTAGATATCTGAATCAATTAAATGAGCCCCCCGATGGGCCTCCCCCTTGCGGTGTTTTACTAAATACTTTTCATCTAGACTCACTTTCCAATAAGTCTTTTGATTATTTTAGCTCCATTTATAAGAGCGTTAGCATCTCTTCGGACGACGCGTGACATTTTCACCATATGGATCGACTCTCCAACATAATTCTCTTTAAGTGTTGTCAATCTTTCCTCATGAGTCGATTGTACAATTGATATCTTCTCTACCATTGGTATCCACTCCCACTGATACAAAATTTGGTAAAAGTATAAATCCATTTACAAATGGATCCCTGTCTGGCCCTTCCGTAATGGTTTCAGCACGATGTTCATATCTTTAACTGAAAAATTGATGAAAGAACGTGTGGTTAAATTGTACTTAAGGTCCTTTCATTGATGCAACATTTAACTACTAACGGTGGTGGTTGACTCCCACTATCGTAACTTTTCTACCCTGAGTCAAGAAAAATTTTACCCCAAATTTTCACTTCTACTTAACCACACTCCACTATATTTCCAAGCCTTTGAATATATTACCTTCGTTGGGTAGCACACATAATTCCCGCATGTCTAGAATTTTCGCTGATGACTCTCCTCAATTTTACCTTTCGACCCTCTCACAAGCGCACAACGTTGGGTGGGTCAAATTTGTCCTCACTTTCGACTATAGCAGCACTTGAAATTTATAGGTTGCATCCTAACCGTATTTACAGTCCTGGACTCTCATTCCCTAATAGGGTTGACCTCGACTACGGTTATCATCCTCGAATATACTTTACAACCTCAACTGAGCCCTGCTTCCTAATGTTCGCCTAACATCCCTCGTCTGACATCCTTCATCGCTCGTCACACGCACACATCCGAATGCAATTAGAATTCACTAATATACATATGTTATAGCTGGAGAATGGAATATCACCATAAAAAACAGTAATCCTAAACATAGGGCTCTATATCAGACAAAGCAATGCTGGAAGCATATTAAGCTGCACAGATCCTAAAGGACACTAGAACTTGATGCTTTGATACCACCTGTGACACCCCACCTAATTAAATACTGAGCGATCAGTCCTTCATTAAATTAAAATAAAGTTAAACAGTTGGTTCATTCTTAGCATCACTGTCGCAAAATAAAATATACCAATTTATCACCCTAAATAATTAAGCTAAGTGTCAAAAAATTTTAAAACTTTATTCCCATTTGATTGAATCCAAATATGTAAACCTTACTAACAACCAACAGTTTAAGAATCACATAAATACTAAGGATGGAAATAACACCCAAGAATTTAAACCATCCAGATAAGCCAAACCAATTTAAACCTATAAATGAAACCATCATGACAATAATTAACTCCGAAGGAGTATTGAATACTGAAAATACAAATGAGCATAGATCTCTGACATAACAAAACCGAATAGGGAAACGGGCGACACATGCCCTAACTATGAAGAACTAAAACATGAACTAAACCAATGAAGAGGTCGTCTAAAACCAAGGCCTGCAACTCCCACATAAGCTGCAGCGCGTCCAATCCAATGAACATATGCATGTTGGCCATATGGCTGGGCACCTGTAATACATATACATATATATACAAGAGAGAGAAACAGACCGAAAACGGGTCAGAGCCCGATTGTAAAACAGTTTTAAAATAGTTAAGCAAGTTCTTAAAATGCTTACCTGCTAATGTCAAACCAGGTTAGTATGCGGCACTCTCTTGAGAATTCTCACCAACAGTTTAAGAATCACATAAATACTAAGGATGGAAATAACCCTGAAGAATTTAAACCATCCAGATAAGACAAACCAATTTAAAACTATAAATGAAACCATCCTGACAATAATTAACTCCCAAGGAGTACTGAATACTGAAAATAAAAATGAACATGGATCTCTGACATAATCAAACTGAATAGGGAGACGTGCGACACATGCCCTAACTATGAAGAACTAAAACAGGAACTAAATCAATGAAGATGTCGTCTAAAACCAAGTCCTGTAGCTCCCACATAAGCTGCAACGCGTCCAATCCAAAAAACTTATGCATGTCGCCCCTATGGCTGGGCACCTGTAATACATATACATATATATACAAGAGAGAGAAAAAGACAGGAAACGGGTCAGAGCCTGAGTGTAAAACAGTTTTAAAATAGTTTAGTAAGTACTTAAAATGCTTACCAGCTAATAACAGACCAGGTTAGTATGCGACACTCTCTTGAGAATTCTTACCAATAGTTTAAGAATCACATAAATAGTAAGGATGGCAATAACCCTGAAGAATTTAAACCATCCAGATAAGCCAAACTAGTTTAAAACTATAAATGAAACCATCCTGACAATAATTAACTCTCAAGGAGTACTGAATACTGAAAATACAAATGAACATGGATCTCTGACATAATCAAACTGAGTAGGGAGACGGGCGACACATCCCTTAACTATGAAGAACTAAAACAGGAACTGAATCAATGAAAAGGTCGTCTAAAACCAAGGCCTGTAGCTCCCACATAAGCTGCAGCGCGTCCAATCTAAAGAACCTATGCATGTATCCCATGTGGTTGGGCACCAGTAATACATATACATATATATACAAGAGAGAGAAAATGGTAGGAAATAGGTCATAGCCTGGGTGTAAAATAGTTTTAAAATAGTTTAGCAAGTATTTAAAATGCTTACCTACTAATGCAACAACTAGGTTAGTATGCAACACTCTCTTGAGAATTCTCACCTCTCATCTAGTATGCACGCCTACCGTACTAATAAATTTTGTAAGTTTCTCTAACTTATCCTCCATAAGGTTTTGTCACGTGAAAAGAAAGCTTATGATATTTACTTTAGGAAACCATTATCTTCAAAATTTTTTACGTTATTTAGAACCACTCATTACCGTTATAAACTTCCCAAACACTTATAATAAAGTTAAAGCATTTATTCATTACTTAACTACTTTTATGAACAGTAGAAAGTTCCCATACTTATATATATATATATATATATATATATATATATATATTAGTCACTCATCTAATATATATACTATCTGCACCCCACATAAAATCTATGGTGCTGGCATACTCTGCTACCAAGTCCCCGTATCACTCGTACTAAGGGAAATACTAGTTCAAAATCACTCTCGAACTGTATTAACATAAAAAAAATGCAATTGGAGGCGAAGCATAGTTCCAAGTCACTAAGAGGTCAGCACATAACCTCACTTATCTTAGGACCTTCTGACTATCAATACGATAGCCTGTACCAAAGAATCCTATGTTCTAGGGTACGAGTCAATATCCTCCATAAAGGCCTAATCGAGATAAGGCTATCCCGGTGCGGAAACCCCCGTGATAGCAAGTAGCTCGAGTATGATTTTTATCCAAATATACAATATATGCACAATCACATAGTCATATATGCATTTATATCCATATTTCTAAATTAGGTGCACCTATGACCCATAATTATAATTATCCGTCATTTACACATTTTACTCGATTATTAAACATACCGGACTCGTCATTTTTATTATCATTTATAATTCACTTCATACTCACTTCTCCTCTCTCAAAGTATTCTAAGTATAATTTCAGTAGGCATACACTCACTTACCTTCTGGTCCAACTCCCTTACGAGCCTCGATCTTTTTATTAAACGTACGCCTATTCTCTTATACGCGTGAATAATTCCTCGTTAATCCAAAATTCACCCAACATTAAATTTCACTCAACGGGGTCTACCTAGACCTTGTTGGTCTTCTCTATATCCCATTATACCCCAACAAATATAATCAAGGGTTCCTACGCATTTTAATTGGATTAAACCATCGAACGAGAAATATGTTGTTTTCCAGGAGGGGTCGATCGATCGATGTAAGCGGGTCAATCGATCGATCGTCGATCGATCGATCAAGCAGTTATGACGAAATCTGCTCTTTTCCAGTTACGGTTTTACCTCTACAACCTCATCCAAATCTCCATTAACGACTCCCAAACTCTCAATTAATAATACTACAAGTACCATATACCTAACAACAAGATTTTCTACGTAAAGCATATCCGAATTCAATAAGTATCACGGTTTAATGGGGTAAAATTCATATAAACTACAAGAACCCTAATTTTCTTTTAGTTTCCATTCTTTCAATTCTTTCCTAGATTTACTGCTTCTAAACCCATACAATTTCGTGGTTTATCCTCTACATGTGATTTAGATGTCCAAAATACGTCTACTTCCTCTACAACATATGATTTGAAATCTACAAAATTAAAATTTCTTCCATGAACATATTCTAAACATCCCTAAACTAACATGATTGAAACATTAACTGAAATAAAGAAAGATAAATACTTGCCTGGAATTTGAGTTTCTAATTTGTGGACGAAAATGGTACGGTTGCGTTCCTTGTCGCGCAATCTACGCTTTGGCAGTGGTGGCAGTGTAAACGGCCGAGTCCTTGGCCTTGAGTTGCTTGGAAAGCTCTCCAACCCATTCTCTAATGGCCGTTCTTTGATTTTGTTTTTGTTAAGCCTAGAAGGAAACTCCTAAAGTCTGATTTATCCTTAGGAAATTCGTGGGTTTAATTACCCAAAAATGTAAAATGTCTAAAATACCCTCCTGGGATGCCAATTGGGCTTAAAAACACACCGAGACCCAAACTAAACCCTTAGGTACATTATTTTGACTACCTCGACCCTTCCGGACACATTGGCGCACTCGAAATGACCATACGGGTGACTTATAATTTATTGACTTATAATAATAACAATAATTTAATACCGACACGACATAGGCACGTCCTGACTTAATTTCTATAATTATCATATTATTCTCTCGTGACAATTTTAATAAACTCAATTCTACATATTACTCTAATTAATAAGTAATATTTAACAAATCAACAATTTTCCAATAATTACTAAATCTCGTCACTCTAGTAACATTTAAAACAAATCTCTGGATTAATATTAAACTAATTTATCTCAATTAAATTTAATAAATCCCTAAATTTAAAAGCCATAAAAATATGGGGTATTACATGAAAATACCGAAAAGAACTCAGGAAAGATTGAAAGATAAATTGATCACATGTCGGGCGTTCAGAGCCCGTTGCACGTCCGCTAACCATAAATTCTAATTTGATCGACAATTGGACTTTAGCCACCAGAACATTCAGTATAAGTCTCCCAAATCCTCCTCCTTCATGGCTATCAACCCCTCATTGTACCCGATTACTTCATAGAACCACGTCTGCTAAAGATAGGAATCAACAAAAATGGAATAAAAAAAATGAAAGGAAATGCATAAAAAAAGAAAACAAATACAAAGTTACCTCCAGAAGATACGTGGCCCCCGTAAAAGTCTATCAGAAGAACCGACTGAAAGCATCAAAAGAAGAATAAAGGGACACCAAGGTCATGTTCCCCCAGCCAGACACATTGACGCCTGAAATCTTCCTCAACTACGGCAAGAACCAAAGATGGACGACGTCACTCCTCATCGCCACCAAAAATCCACCCAACAAAAGTAAAATAAATAGATGGCTCGTCTATCTCACATATCCCCCATCAGTCACTTTCACCTTCCTCTTTAAAAAGCGTATCCTTCAAAGTAAAAATACGGATATAATCTCCAAACACAATTCTCCCCACGTCCCCTAACGTCACCTGCACTGCCTCTGGCATCACCCTCAGCGTGAGGTCCACCACTATCTGAAATACCACATAATCAACCCCTATCACCTGCTAAATATCTATGGGAGTGATATTAATTTCTCTAAAGCCAAGATGAAAGGTGCAGGTTGTGTCCTACCACCTCTCCCCTTGAGCACACAAAATCGCAGTAGAATGCGATATCTCGTCAAAAGTATACGCTAAATGATCAAAACTGGCGTAGGAACCATCTAGCGCACCACTGGAGGGAGCTTATCCCAAACCTTATTTAGCCCTGTCGTCCCCCAAGATCTAATTCCCATAGGATCAATGTCAATCTACAAAAGAAGAAGAAGAAAAACCTACCATTGTAACAGAGAAGAATGAGAAAAATGGAACGAAATAGAAAAAGTCATTGTACTTATGTAACTACTAGGGTTCCTCACCCTAGATGAATGATGATTTAACGAATCGCATAGTAGGATATGGGTCGAAAAAATCAAAAGCATTTTCATTGACTAAAGCAAGGGCCTAGACTTCCACTCCAAGCCAACCCAGTCATCAATGGCTAGCCACTCAATTTTGTATCCCTCATTTGAAGAACTAGCCATTTGAAGTCTTGAAGCAAATAGGACTTAGGATTGATTTTGAGAAAGAGAAAGCATAAGATTTAAACACTTTAAGGTGTGAAAAAGCGGAAGGGTACACCTAATTCGTATTGAATATTGCATTTAATTACCCTCAAAGTTATGCATTTTAGCCCCCTCTAGTACTTAAATGCGTATAATTATGTTCATTAATAAAAAAACCTTCGTTTTATATGGTAACATGTTATTTGAGGTATAATTGAGCTTTT
This sequence comes from Sambucus nigra, assembly GCA_949130495.1. Classification (NCBI taxonomy): domain Eukaryota; kingdom Viridiplantae; phylum Streptophyta; class Magnoliopsida; order Dipsacales; family Adoxaceae; genus Sambucus; species Sambucus nigra. Next base: position 359,917,425 of record OX422208.1, read on the forward strand.
ATAGGTATTAAAGTGCTTAGTATGAAGTTTGGGCGCGTTCCAATAATGTTCCGTCGCGATTCGCACGTTCAGGGGCTTTTTCATAATTTCACACTTCGGGATTTTTGCCCAAAGTATTCAAGGAAGTTTTTTAAGATTCACATCACCGTAAACAGTGAGCGAATTGGATTCCGAACGAAGGAAACACGGGCTTTTAATCGAAAATGAATTATAAAAAAAAACAATTTCAGTAATACCCACCATGTCCCTTTTCTCCTTCATTAATAATTCATATAATACCCCTTGTGTCCCTAACTCGTTTTTTGCAGCAAACCCATTTCGGGAATGTTGATTTGGCCCTAGGCTTGAGTTTTTCTAGGGTTTTGGGTTCCTCCCTAATCGGGATGCTTTTGGCCAAATTGAACACACGATTATGGAGCATTGGATTGTGCGAAACATTCATGAGATCGAAAGGGGTCGGGCTTGACCATTAATGGAGATTTGGATTCTTGGTTTTTTTCACCATTTATGGCATTGGAGATGGTCTTGGCTTGGAAGAAAAGTGTTACACTAGCCACGGTCGATCGGCTAACGCCACGCGGTCGACTGGTAAATTAGTTTTTGCCTTGAGCCAAGACCAGCATGTCCTCCCCCTGTTCATGCAATCGATCGGTTTTATCCCGATCGATCGGTGTTCTATTTCCACAGACCTCTTTGCTGCTATCCCTATTTTTTTTTCCTTTTTTTTTTGGTTGTTAAGAGAGACTTATCCTTGTTTTCATTTCTTTTCCTTTTTCTTTTGTTATATTAATGTAACATACTATAAAAGCAAAACTTTGTTTATTTTGTAAAGGAGATTCATTTTTAGTTCTTAGGTTAGAGTTTGAAAGATAATTTTGGGTTTCTTGTGGAGACCACCCCTCTCCTCCATTTTCTTGGTGGTTTGACACCCATTAATGTTAGTGGGTACTATTTATTATCTTCTCTCTTATTTTTATGCTTTGTAACCTAGATTTCCATGCATAGCTATTTATTTCATGCCTAGATAATTTTAATTGTTAATTTATTTCTTGTTTCTTTAATTAATTAGTTGTGATTTAATTAATTAGTTAATCTATTTAATTTCATTTAATATGATTAGGGGCTAATTTAATCTAGGCTGTGTCGGATCGAACTCACCTAGGGTTGATTTGGTTGATTTGCTTTGGTGATGGAGTTTGACGTGTTTATTTCGAGTGGGATGTCCTAGTTATTATGCCTGGGAGATTTCACGAGGTATATCATGTATGATCCGTATTTATGACCATGCGTGCATAATTTTGGGGGTATTATTGACGCCAAATCTTATTAGTCTTTTATGCGAATTTAGGGGTGTGACAACTCTTGATTTAATTAATTGACGAAACAAGAGGCAATTTTAATAATCCATGAACCCATGTAACCATTTTTTACTAATTAACTCAGGGTGAGGGATATTCGATGCAACCTATAGTTTTTATTCATTTTGTTAATCTAGTTTGAATACACTTATGCCTACTTTATCTTTTCTTTGTTTTTAGTTAAGAAAATACCTTTTACACTTCAATTTCGAAGTATTAAACCAATTCAACTATAGCAACTTGTCTCTGTGGATTTTTGATACTTGGACTTAGCCGCTATACTCCCTTTTTGAGTGCAGTCATAAGTTTAGATTTTTGTATTAAGGCGGCGAACAGAAAACAACAATCAACATTTGACACGCGCTACTTTTCACCCTTAATCAACACCCCCTTTTTATAGAAGGCTAAAGGCTCTGTCGATCGAAAACCCCCTAACCATATCGATTGGAAGCCGCCTCTTCCTCTTTCCAAATAAGACCACGAGTCCATGATCTTGTCTATTGGCACCCTCCCAAGATAGCCTATTAGCACCCCCTTTCAAATTTTGTACAAAAAATGCCATAAATTTCCAAAAATTACCCAAAAAATTCTCAAAAGATCCCTAAAAATATAGAACCTCATTTTACTCAAAAAATCTTTTTTTGAGCACTAATCCCCTTACAAACTCTCTAAATTCCCAGCTATATTAATCTTACACTCTTATCCCTAGCATATTCTCCGGTAGGATTAATCTTATGCCCCTGTCCTCAATTATTTCCCAACTAGAATCTCAATGATCAAACATTCTCTAGTAGATTCTCAAAACAACACAATTCCCAGTGGAACTGTAAGTGCATTTGTGATTCCAAGATAATTTAAAAATTAATAGGAGAGAAATTTCTCACATCATAACTTTAGGGTACTCATAATTGACCTCAATTATCAGAACTGGTCGCTAAAACTCAAGGTCCTTAGAATTGACCTCGTCCCTCATAATTGGTTGTCACAAATTAAGGTCCTCATAAATGATCTCAACCATCAGAATTGGTTGCTATAACTTAAGTTCCTCAGAATTGACCTCGACCCTTAGAATAGTTCATCATTAATTTAGGTCCTTAGAATTGACCTCGACCCTCAAAATTGTTCGCACTAACTCAAGCTCCTCAAAATTGGCCTCAGCCTGCAGAATTGGTTACTATAATTTTAGGTCCTCATAATTAGCCTCGATTCGCACAATTGGACATCACAACTTCAGGTCCTCATAAATGACCTCGACTCACAAAATTGGTCTCTATAAATTTAGGTCATCAGAAATGACCTCAACCCTTAGAGTTGGTGGTCCGAACTTAAGGTCCTCAGAATCGACCTCGGCCTTCAAAATTGGTCATCATAACTTAAGGTCCTCAGAATTGGCCTAGGCCCACATAATTGTTTGTCCTAACTTAAGGTCCTCATAATTGACCTTGGCCTTCAATATTGATCCTCGTAACTTAAGGTCCTCAGAATTGACCTCGGCCTTCAATATTGATCCTCATAACTTAAGGTCCTCAGAATTGACCTCGACCCTCAAAATTAGTTGTCCCAAACTAAAGTCCTTAAAAATGATCTGAACCCGCAAAATTGGTTGTTACAAATTTAGGTCATCATAGTTGGCATCGACCCGCTGAATTGGTCATCCTGGCTTATGGTCCATATAATGGACCTCGCCCATAAAAATTGGTCATCACAACTTTGGGTCCTCAGAATTGACCCCGACCCTTAGAATTGGTCATCATAACTCAATATCTTCAGAATTGGCATCGACCCACTGAATTGGTCATCCTGAGTACAACTTGAGAGTTAACCCCAACCCGCTAAAATCGATCATCCTCATATCCTTAAGTCCCCAAAATTGACCTCAACCCGCTAAATTGGTCTCCCAAGCCCCATATAACTAATATTAACACATCCCCGACCCGCCCAATCGGCCATCCTCATCACTTTAGGTCCTCATAACTGACCTCGACCAACCGAATCGGTAACCCTCGTCTATTTAGGTCCTCATAATAGACGTTGACCCGCTGAATCGATTATACTCATCTCCTTAGATCCTCAAACTGACCTAGACCTCAACCAGCTGAATCTCTCACGTTCATCTTCTTATGTCATCACAACTAACCTCGACCCTTCGAATCGATCAAACTCATCCTCTAGGTCCATAAAATTGACTTAAAAAACCTATTTCCCAATGTCGATATGGTGTCTATCATTCGACAGACATCACTTGTTCCAAGATCTCCTGCTAAGGGTCTCTTTATAGACACCCCATACTAGGACCCCCTAAGCACCTCCTTAGGTCCCTAGCACTAACTCAATCACCACAAACCCAAGGTCATATCCCGAGTATAAATTTAGATGCCATCGGGCGCTTTCATTCCCTGTTTGACTCTGGTCCACTTCCTCGCATGAGTGAAAGCTCAATTAATCTTTGAAGGGCTTTGAATCCCTTTTCCAATGGTCCATCCCATGCATTAATCGACCTTATGATTCGGACGAATGATTTATTTTACTAATGAAAACTGATTTAGAGGCCACTAGGCGCTCTCGGGCCCAGTTTGCCTCTGGTCAACTTTCTCATCTGAGCGATAGATCAATGAATATTTAAAAGGACTTGAATACTCTTTCTAATGGTCTACCCCATCCAAAAATTAGCCTTACGATTTGGACCAACGATCCGTTTTACCCTGAAAATTGGTCTGGAGGCCACCGAATGCTCCCGAGCCCCGTTTGACTCTAGTAAACTGGTTAGCTTGAATGAAGCTCAATGAATCTTCAAAGGTCTCAAAATATGTACGGACGAATAACCCATTTTTCTCTGAAGGGTCATCAGGCATTTTCGAGCCTAGTTTGACCTAGGTCAACTCTCCAAACTAAACAAAGTTGAATGAAATATCAAAAGGCTCTAAATACCCTTTCCAATAGTCCATCCCGTGTCAGAATCGACCATATGGTTCATATGAACAATCCATTTTCCTCTGTGAATTTCCTATTCAGTGACCAACGGGCATTCCCAGTCCCTATTTGACCTCGTTCAGCTCCTGAACTCGAGAGTGGCTCAGACTGTCGAAGGGAACCCCCAATACCCTGGTTATCGATAGTGTGTCTGGAGTTCTATGCCGATAGCATGTCTAGGACTATGCCGATCGGCACCCCTTGTCCCTATAAACAGAGGCCATGGCCTCATTTTGAAAAGCACCCCTAAAGACCCCTCTCAGCAATTTAGAGAACATTCTCTCGAATTCAGAGTTGTTCCCCTCTTGAAAAGACCATTTACCCACATTCATTCCATCCTTTTCATATTCCTTTTATTAAATTCACAGTAATCTCCTCATACCACCATCACCTCATCGTGAGATCAACACATCTATAATAAAGTTCCATTTGAAGTCTTCATAATAAGGTTCAACTCTTCACCCTTGTCTTTAAATTCTCTTATTTTATAGTTAGTTACTTTATTTTACTTTAATTTTTTATTTAATTACACCACACATATTAAATTAAAATCTTCATTATTAGTATTTGTGCATACTTTATTTTCATAAGAAAAACAAAAATAAGTAAAATAGGGTTTACTTTTAAATTCCAAACGATGAATTCTCATCTCATTTTCTCACACTAAAACACATTTGTCTACACACACACATATAAGAAAAGTCCCCGATTGGATTTATGCGTTAAACCCCACCCCTTATTTTCTTCGAACTACGTGGACTTTGATGCCCTTTTGGGCTACGTAGGCGTCTTGGGTAAATCCCTAGACTTGAGTCCTCCCATATACATTTGTTATCTTGTTCTTATTACATATTCTTAATATATCTTTGTGCTTGATGTTTGATATATGCATTCGTTCTTCTGTAACGACTTGTGGATCAACAAACACTTACATTATACTTTGAATTACTATTTTGGGAACACTCCTAAGGATGAACTCACTTTGCCTTTTTTCATGACGCAAGTTGTGATTACATTCTCCATTTATACTATGCACATAAACACACACATCACGAAGTTTAATAGGAGAAGATTAACACATGCCCATGAGAGATCGAAAGGGTGGGATGGGTGACTAACAACTTCCCATTGCATACCTTATTCCCCAGACCCTTGAGATACTCGGTTTCGTAAGCATCAATATGTCCTTGATGTTGTTCTCTCGAGGTAGTTACATTTCTTTTGCCTGTTTTGTGCAAAATAGGATGGAGACTCTATTTCTACATAGCACCCCACATCGATGATGACTTAGCACCCCGAGAAAGGATGAGATCCCGCATGCACACCGGAAGGGGAAAGAAAGAGGATTCCTTCTCAGGATATCCTCCCCCGACCCCAACCTCAGGATGGCCATAGAGAGGGACTTTGTCAGCAACTCATCTGAAGATCGAGTGTCACATTGTGATTAAATTTTCTCCAATTCGGTTTTGTTCCTTTTATATTTCTGCAGTAATAGTTTTTAGACATTTAATATCTGCTATGGAGATAAAAAAGGATTATGATTCATCTTTTCTGAGAAAAATCTTCAAATTCAAAGGTTTTTTTATTTAACTACTAAAAATTTGGCATCATTACTTCAATTGGACAAACCAGTGAGTCAGAAACTCCTACTACCGATGAACTTAAGGCCATAAAAACTTTGGAAGAAAATGATTTTATATGAAAAACATATTATTTTGAATGTCCAAAGTGATGAACTTTATGATTATATGCCAAGTGTAAAATGCAAAGAATATTTAGGAAGCTCTATAGAAAAATGTGATACCGAGGAGGCTAGAATCTAAAAATATGCAATCAACATTCATCTAAACTTTCAGACAACGGATGAGAATTTTTTTTTGCTCAAACTCAGAATATACAAAAAAATTGAATACGAAATTATTTATGAAGGAACGCAGTGATATGAGAATTTTCAAGTTAAAATAATGATTGATAATATTTCTCCCGATTGGAAATATGTTTATAAGCATAGGTTTCAAAATGGGTCAAAGTTATGTTTATTGTAAATTTATAATATTGGCTTTATTCCGTTTGGATAAAACTTGTCGAGTCATAAGTTAGGAATTCGTTTTCTCTGTCCTTCAATCCGATGCATATTAAAGACACATAGTGACCAACTTAAAGATACCTCAACTTCGTGACAAGTTTCTTATTCATCACTGGGATCTATAAAAAAGGTATAAAAGTTATATTATCAATGGTTTTATTGTTTGGATGTTTAAGCTTATTGAGGCCATTTTTGAAAAATATTTTTTTAAAGAAAATATTTTTTGTTTTTAACTTCAATCGAATAAGTTTTCTTTTTAGTTCAAATGAGTTGTATTGTTTCATTCAAACGAGATTTGAAAAAGGTTCGAGAAAAATATTTCTTCTTAGAAGAAAGTTCTCGCCCAAACATCATTTGAAGTGCATTTAAATGAGATGTACGGTCTCTCTCAAACAACCTTGATTTCCGTTCGAGAGAGATATCCAATCTCATTCGAGCGACCTTGAGTTTCATTCAAATAAGATGCCTCAAAGTTTTTATCACCACCTTCTCACATTTTACAGAAATAAAAGGTCTAAAAAGTGTTTTTCCGTTTAATCGATTTGAAATATTATTTACAAAAAGAAAACATAAGACTCTTTTAACCCTGTTTACACTAATGTTTTGAAATCCAATAATCAAGATAATATTCATGTTTTAGATCTCATATTTCTTGGACCAAGAACGTTTACTCTTTAACACACAAACATTAGTTTTGTGTGGTGGACTCCGTATTTATTGCGATGGTTTTCTAGTCAAAGATCAGTGGACACCGAGACATGTGAGGTTCATGCATCGATATGGTTGTGTGGGGATTCCAACGATGTTTCTAAAAATAACGTTCTTCATCTAGGATTCAAGGCGTCGAGTCAATAGAAGTAAGTATGTTTATCACTATTGTATAAATCATATATCATAGTGAATTTGAGTGGACTAGGGCATTTGAGGTTTTTCTCATTATGAGTTTTCCTCTTGTATCGATGCATCCTTAGGGAAAGATAAAATTGATCAATAGTTTAAACATTGTTGGTTTAATTGCTTCTTAATCAAAATTGGAATAATTCCTTATTCGCTTTATTGAATTGAAAATAAAAATTTGGTCGATTTGGCAATCCATATCCCTATTAGCACTAACACGTTTATCAATTTTTTATCAGAGACATTGAAACAAGTTATTATGTGCATCCTGTTTCAGATAACTTTAGGGTTTTTTATGGATTTTAACTGTGAGGGTAGGTCCACAACCCGACCTTCCATGTTTAAAGGTTCAAGTTATCCCTTTTTGAAGGCCTAAATGAGATTTTTCCTTAAATCTGTTGATGATAATGTTTAGCACTCCATGGAGTAAGGGTATTCTCCTACTACTGAGAGTGTTTTGCTTAAAGAGTTTTCCCTTTGGTCAAAGACTGAAAAAGATTCCACAATTATATATTCTAAGGGTGGGAATGCTATTTTTTTGTGTTGTCACTAGGAAAGAGTTCAGACGTATCGTGAATTGTGAGAGTGCGAAAGATGCTTGAAAATTTTCAAAATCCACATATGAGGGTACTTGCACGGTTAGGGTTTCTAAGTTAAAAATTTTGATAACTAAATTTTAAACCATTAAAATGCGAGAGCTTGAGTCTTTTGATGAGTTTTAGGCCTAATTGTCGGATATTTTTAATTGCTCGTTTAACTTAGGTTAACCTATCCCTAAATCGAGAGTTATGAGAAAATTTTAAAATTGTTGCCTAAACTATTTAATGCCAAAATCACGGTCCTATATTATCTTGAAGGTGTTGAGACTATTTAAGTACAAGAACTTGTAGGCGGTCTCTAAACCTATGAGATGAAAAGAAGTGTATTGCTTTGAAAATTAGAAAGGAAAATGTTTTAGATTCTGATAGTGAGGTGATTTATATCCCAAAGAGATTGCTAGGCTTTTTAAAAAGGTCATTAAATTTGTCAACCTTAGAGAAGATAAGAGTTTTAATAAGAAATTGATGAACTTTAATAATGTCTATGATAGTAAAAATAGGGATAACCCTGAGATGGTTGATGACTAGGACAAGTGTTATGTATGCCAAGGGTTAGGGCATCATGCTCATGAGTGTCCCACTAAACTAAGAAAAGAAAGTAAGAAACACAAAGCTTACAATGCAATCATTAGTAATAATGTGTGGGAAGAGGAATCCAATTATTTCATGGAGTGTAACTACACCACTTTCATGCCTAGTCATTTGAGTTTAAATGAAAACTCTTCCAACATATAATCATATGGATGACAGTTTTGAGATCCAGTCTTGTGATTACCATGTTTGTGAGGATGAAGGAGATAGTTGTGATAAGAAGGAAAGTGATATTCAAGTGGCCTTATGTGAGTTGTTTACGAAGTATTTGGAGCTAAAGAAGGAGAATTTGAATTTAGAGGCTAAGTTGAAAGAACGTGACTTAGGTAATCACGATAAATTAATTGATGATTTAAGGACACGTGAGAAGACTCTCAGGGAAAAACCCATTATGCATTATATTCGGTCTATTATAATATGATACAAATTGACATCAATCCTTTCCCAATTTAGCCTTTTGTCAGTTTAATGGAAGAACTTATAGGTGTTCTAGCATATTTAATAGTATTTAAACCAAAACGTTTGATCAAATCAGCAGCATATTTGAGCTATTTGAAGACCAAAGAAAAATTAGAGTTCCCCATAATAGACATTAGAAACTAAAATTTCATTATATTAGCAAATTTTTTAGCTTCCAAGGGAGAAGTTTACCCCGAGACAATGTCATCAATGTAAACTTGTGCAATTAATAAACAATTTTTGTTATGTTTAATAAATATTATTAGGTCAACTCCCCCACGGTGGAAACTATTTGTCATTAAGAGTTTTTTAATCTTTCATATCAGAAATGAGGTACCTGTCTTAAACCATTAAATGCTTTCTTTAATCTAAAAACATGATTTGAAAAAAACGATCTAGAAATCCCTTAGGTTATTTAGCATAAATTTTTTCATTTAAAATTTCATTGAGAGAGCTAAACTTGGTTTTGGTTCCATTAGATTATTTGGTTTTGGTTCCATTAGATTATTTGGTTTTGGTTGGTTTTGAGGTTGGGAGAAAATTTGGAGTTTAGAACTCCATAGCTAAACTTGGCATTTTCGTAGGGGCGAATCGATTCGGCCCCTAGGGTGAATCGATTCGCATAGATGCAGTTTCCCAGGTCTGTGTACCCGAATCGATTCGGGTTAAGGAAGAATCGATTCGGCATATGCAGAATGTTGGTTTTGTCTTCGGAACTGATTCGCTTTCAGGGCGAATCGATTCGGCAGGGCGAATCGATTCGGCCCTTAGGGCTAATCGATTCGGTTCCTCCAGTTTTGAATTATTTTCTTGTTTAAATTTTAAATTTTTCTTTAGGATTAGGACCTAGGAACCTTCTTGAATGAAGTAAACTTAGAGTCCCAGAGTTGTACTTGAGTTTGGTCGCCACCCTAGACTAGAATTGGGTCATCTAGGGTTTATTCCGGGGAGGTTTAAAGTGATGTTAAGGCATTACTTATTTTATTCAAACTTTTTGAAGTTAGGAAGTTAAATGCCCATGTTTGGAGACTTAGGGGCTTATCGGAATTATCCGAATTTTGGGAATTGTAGATCATAATGATCATTTGGAAATTTAGTCGGGACTTGTAATTTGAGGAATATTAATGATGATATTCGATGAGAATAGGTTCGAATAAAATGAACCCAAATGTTTAAATATGATAGGTTCAACTAAAATGAACCCAAACTGTATTGAAGATGATTGGTTCAAATAATATGAACCCATTTGTTTAAATAATAATAGGTTCAAATAAAAAGAACCAAACACATGGATAATGGAAATGGAATTTGGTAAAGGGAATTGAAAATGAAAATGAGATTTAAAATGGTAAATGTTAATATACTTAAACACACCTCTCTAAATGACATCATAAGGGAAGTTCGTGCGCTTGGTGATGCCCCCTGGCTAATGAATGCAGGGTGGATATAGTCCTAGGACATATGCGGGTTTTTTATATGTTTTCTGCGCTGGTGAGGGGATTCCGGGTGTGGTCCTGACTCTCCCACAGGCATATGGTCGCTTCCTGACGTTGCGTTATGATCCCAGGCTGCCTTGTTTGATAGGCCCCTGGAAGATGATGGTCATTTAGGAGCGCTCCCAGTGGGGAAACTCGGAGGGGCGGTCTTAGAATCGTTATATGTATATGAATATAACTTTTCTGCATCAAGTGGGACTTGATGGATACGTTCCATAAAGAGCATGGATATGTGCCATAAAGAGCATGTGATTGAGATTTATGTGCCATAAAGACCACTGGATACTAATGGTATTCCTATTAAGGAACGGAAAGATAAAATGGAAAGATAATTAACTATGGAAGTAAATAAATGAAGGGAAATTATATCTTCTTGATTAAACCAAATAAATGGTTTTATTCCTATTAAGGAATGTAAAGGGAAATGGAAATTGGATAAATGAGGAAAAGTTTTCAATTAAAGTTATTTACTTTTATTCTCTTGTGTAAATGATTTAAATTTCATAAATAGTTAAATTGCCTTAAATTGTAATGTAGGCTTAACATACTAGATAACATGCCATATTATAATCCTTATCATTCATGCATAACTGTTCATTTCTATCATGATTTTTATTTCTTCTTGTGATCATATAGAACCCGTCCCTGACCGGTTTATTTTCCTTGTTATGTATATGATTGTATCCGCTCAGGTGTTCCACCGCAAGGGTGACCGTTTTGATATTCCCATCCCTTTTCTTTTGACGAGCTGCAGATTTTGCGGATTATTACAGGACCTTGAATTAGACGCTCTCATCTTTGTATTCTAGATACGATCGGGTCTTTTCATCGGGCGTCTGGCCCAAACTTTTGTACTTGTTTAATGAATGTACTACGTAAGATATTAAACTGTTGTACTGTGTTCTATGTAGCTGTGGACCGACAGCCTATTCGATCCTTTTGTATACATTCGTCTTAGTTGTATTATATATATTCTTGTGGAATTCCACTTGCTTATCAGATTAGGTTGTTTAAATTAAATTTTCACAACTGCTTTTAAATTTCTAAACTTTTTGGTAACCCATTTTCTGATTTATTGGGTGGTTTTCCCGTATACTCAGTTTATTTTTGTTGATGCTGAGAATGATATCCATCCATGATTCCTGTTACGTTTGAGTTTCGGGTTGGACACCCCTTATCCCGGATCGCGGCTTATCACAATATAGCAAGCCCAAATGTAACCATCAATACCAAAATATGAAACTATAAGAAGCAGGGTACTGAAACAGAATTAACCAGAAAAGAAATTTGGTCGCTTAAACGAGAATGATAAGTCGCTCGAATGATAAAACATTATCGTTAAACTGACAGCTTCGTGCGACAAGAGGATCTCGCTCCAGTTCAGGAGATTAAATGGTGATTCCCAATGAAAAAATTTGGTAAAAAATCTAACTCGAAAGGGCTCAATCCTGTAAAAAAGTACCAAAACATGAGTTAAACTAAGAAAACTCGAAATAACCAAATGTGAGTTACATGCTAACATCGTACCGATGTGCTCAAACATGAACATGGAATGTATGGGCGTGAACTACAATAAATGAATCACAATTCCAACACATCAAAACAATCAAGAAGTTCTAATTGATATCTATAAATCATCAAACTTTATTTTAGACATATGTTAAAATGAAAGTGTGAGCTAGATGAACTAAACAATCAAACATGCACACAAATCTGGAATATTGACGATTTTACAAATAATAGCGTCATGAAATGATTTTTCAACGTTAGGATTCTTGGTGCAAACCCATTTAATTTATCCATCCAAACTCCCTCAAATATATATCATATTTTATTTTGAATTAACATAAACTAAATGGCCCAATTGGTGGCATATAATTTTTTTTATCCTTTTAATTTTTCGAGATCTTTTAAACTGTGGCTTTCACGACGACTCAATTTTACACTCTTGCCGCCCTTTCCCGTGAACACTCATCATTTTTTCAATTACTATTCTCACGGTAAATGGTTCTTACATGCACACCTCCTCCTTATGTCTACTTACACATAGATGAAAAAATTGAGATAAGAACATTTCACCAAACTCAAATAGGCAAGGGATGTCAAACATCCATATACTCGCGCATGTGAGCAAAGATGGCATATATACAAAGTCGAATCAAAATGCATATCAACTTCAAAACGACCCCATAATACAATGGCTAATATCATTCTAAGCATTGATAATTATGACCAAATGTCCTAGCCACGCGGATAATGAAAGGAAGGGGGTCGAAGCACACCAATATGCCACATCAAACATGTAAACTAAAAAAAATAGAAAATCTTTTTGGTTTTTCAACATATTTTGACTCAAATAAAAATAAAATATTTTTATATTTTTTCAAATAAGACTCAGCAAATGAAAAATATAATAGAAAATGATACACATGTCATAACACTAGCAAGATATAAATCATGATACAAAGACCAACGTATGACAAACATGGTAACACAATCATACTTTTGATTTAGCATGGGAAGAATCAAGTGCTACCAATTGAGAACCATGAAGTTTTATTCCTAAAGCCACTAAATCCGATTTTCTAAGCCAAGTAGGTGTAACATGAAGGGTGGGGGTTTCGGGAATCGAAATGACTTTATTACTAAACTTCTTGGGAGTATTCCTAAGGTCATAAAAAAACATTTAAGGTGACCTTTCCTACCGTAGTGTGTGCAAGTGTAAAGACGGCGGGAATGATTACCAAAATATCGACCTCTCCTCACGTTCCTAGTGGGATCTCTCACACGATTGATATTGACTTTGGGAATGGGAACAACTCTATCATCATAGCCTCTACCACACCTATTACTTTTGACATGGACAGTGCTTAACATCCTATCCACCTTTTTCGACCTAGATTCCAAGTCAAACTTAACCTTACTCGAGTCTTTCAACTTCTCCTTTAACTCACAAATCCTAGACTCAAGAACACGCCTAGATTCCTCAAACTCTAGAAACTCATTTTCCAAAGTCTCCATCAAACCACGAATAATATCTCTCTTTCTCAACATACTCTAGATTCTCCCTAAGCATATTATCATGTGCTTTAAGATCCTTAATCAAAGCATTTTTATTTTCTATGTCATGCTCATTCAACCTAGACTGCAATTTAGAGTTAGCCTTTTTCACTTTCAGTATTTCTTCATATAACTGTCTAAATGCAACTTGCAACTCACCTACATCGATCTCATCCTCCTCACTCTCATCACCCTCACACACTCGGGATGCACTTTCAATGGCCTCGTAAGTGTCATGCACATGAGAATCTTCATGGGAAGATTTATTGTCATCGCTCACATGACATGTCAAGAAAGGAACAAACTTGATCTCATCGGGGGAACTGTCACCCTCTTCCGTATCACTATCACTTAAGGTGGAATTATATGTAATCAGTTTCTTGTCCTTTTTCTTAAGTCTAGTGGGACACTCGATAACTTTGTGACCATACCCCTCACACCCCAAAACACCTATCCGACTCAATCCTATTAAATATATCACTTTTATCTTTAGTGGTGGACTTAACCTTTTTGTTCTTGAATTTCTCAAACTTTTTATCATCTTTCGATCTCTTTTTAAACTTAAGAAATTTTTTGACTTTTTTTTCCAACAAGGCGACATCCTCAAAATCGAAATCAAAATCATCATTTGAAACTTTAGTTTCCTCTTTTCAGGCTTTCAAAGTAATGTCCTTTTCTTTCTTTGGCACTTGATTGGAGGTAAGCATATCTAGTTCATAGGTTTGTAAGTCACCTATCTCTTTAAATTTCGTCTAATCAAGCATACCTATGGAGTTTAAAACGATTTTTTTTGCATCAAACCTACTCGACAAAGATCTTAAAATTTTCTTTATGACAAGGTTATCGGGAATCCTTTCACCTAAGTTAAATGACGAGTTGATAATATTAGACAACTTAGTGTAAAACTCATCAAACGACTCACTATATAACATTTTAATCGTCTCAAACTGTGTAGTGAGGTTTTGCAACTTAGACGCCCTAACTGTGATAGTGCCCTCGTGACTAAGTGCAAGAGTATCCCAAGCCTCTTTTCAATTCCACAAGTCATGATTCTATCATACTCTTCCATTGTGACATGTGAGGAAATTGAGTGCACACCTTTAGAGTTGTAAAATGCAAGACTATGTTTAGCATTAGTCCATGACTCAAAAGGTTTTAAACTGGTGGCCTCACCCACTCATGTGACTGGTGGTGTCCAAACCTTATCGACATCTAATAAAACACGCTCATTAATAGATTTTAAAGCATTTCTCATTCGTATTTTCCAACAAGAATAATTAGTTCCATAAAAAATAGGAGCACGAAAACTTTCAAAACCACCAAAATTCATCTCGAAAAACACAAGGGATCAAACAAAAAAAATATATTTCTAGCTCTGATACCAATTTTATGGTCCCTTTTAATTTCTTATGAGGAAAGTGTTTTAAGGATGACAAAACAAATTTCTATTTTTGTGAAAAAAAACATTTTTTCAATTTTTAATTCGCACCAAGTTGTGACCAATTTTAACTTAAACAGATTTATCTTGATTAATCCTAAACATCTATTTAGTGATTAAAGCAAGTAAAATAAAGTAAAGAATACTCACAACACCGGATGTACGAGGAAAACCACAAACGAGAAAACCTTGGACGACCCAAGCCAGACAATCACTATGAATATGGATTTACAACAAACAGACACAAGTCTAACTCAATGACTCGATCCCCATGAGACTTGATGCTCTTTTGATATTCACCCACTCCTCTCACAATGCCCATGCAGAAAGTAACCTTCTTCCACGATGCTTGTCCACAACACACACGTCCACGTAAGTCCACCGATATGGCTTGTAACGTCTACAATGTTAAAATTGAACTCCACCGAATCTTCACCTCAAAACCAGCAATGTTCAAGTGTATAACAACTCTTCTTAATGATAAAAAGATCACTATATCATATATTAATGATAACTCGGATCTTTGAAATTTTAAGGACGCATTAACATTGGAAAACCTTAGAAAACTTGTGTGCAGAAACGTTCTGAACGAATACTAATTTTTGCAGAATGCACACTTCCAAAATCTCAAGAAAACACGCCTATAAATACTTTTCTTAAGGAGGTGGATTGTTCAAGTGAGATGACATGTCACTCAAACGCGATGTGCATGTCACTTGAATGACAGGCAATATCCCTTGAATGATGTGGCAGGTCATTTAAGTAATGCGCGTATTAGAGTTTCAATTAAAACAAATTCTGAAATAAAAGTTCAACTTGAATTCAACTATAATCCATCCTATCATATTAAAACGAAGTGTAAACATTTTCAAACACCTATAAAACATTTTTTTAATAAAAATTACATCCTTAATCATTTTAAAATAAATTTTGAGTCTCATTAAAATTACACATTCATACTAGAGTGCTCTTGGACATTAATTGATCTTGAAGTCGAATAAACTTGCACCAATTAAACTTTGGCATAATTAATCCTTTAATCTTTGCCGCAACGTCTTCAATCAAACTTCAACACATCAAGGTCTATGTGGGATCATGACAATAAAACCTGACCTACGACTCAAACATGTTTTATTATGGGAATAAGTCAAAACTATATAATGGACTCAACTTGGAAATTTTGTCCTTACAAAATTCGTGTAAAAGATAATGAAAAAGGTGCAACATGTCAAGAAACGGGTTGTGTCATGAATATAAGAAACGATATCCTAGCTTGAAATGAATTTGATAAATGTTCCGATTGAAAGATAATGTAGAAAAGTCATATGAGAAATTAGATAATGTCCATGTAAAGTAAAAAGAATGGTAAAGTGACGTTATTAAATGTATAATCAAGAAACACCAGGTTGTTTTAACCCGTAATTAACAAAAGTGAGTGATTGTGAAATCCTTTCAGCAAAAAATAAGTATTTTCTAATACGGTGCGTGCGCATGTTGAAAGGCTATCATCAGGGAAAATGCTAAAGAAAACCCACTGTGTGTAAATGGACTATTTTAATGAAAGAAGTATTCTTTTAAAACAAACGTATTTTTTTAAGTATTTAAATGGGTGAGTTAAATCAGGAAATTTTGGCGAGTTAAGAAAAAAGGGTCTTCATAAGATTAATGAGATTTAATCGGAACAAGTAACATTTTGGAATAAAAACAGTTTTGAGCATTAATGTATATGTATGTACATATATGAGGTAATTAAATGCGCATGTAGGTATAACTTGTCAGAGTCTCTTTTCTTCCAATCGATTTTATTTTGCATTGTTGTATATCCTACTGGGCATTCGACTCATTCCGTTTTCTTTGTTACGGCAGGTTGTGTGCAGTTTCGTCTTCTGAGAGAGTTATATCAGTAAGAATCCTTTTTGTTTTACGTTAGTAGCTTTGAATGATTGGATCCTAGGGATGTTTCCTATGGGTCCCACACGTAGCTTGATATGAATTGGAATCGCATGCTAAACAAGTGAAATGTTAATTAAATAAAATTGGACTAGCAACATTATTTTGGTTGTCCCATTACACTCCACATCTAATGTCTAGGATGGATCGGGTTAACCATTGGGTAACCCACAGATCAGATCCTTAGAATCAATGTTCCTTTTCGAAGTGACGTTGAGAGGTCGGTAGTGGATCATTGACGTCGATGTTTATTTTGGGCCGATTACGCTAAACAGATGAAGGTTTCAGTTCATGTCCTTGATGATGTCAATGAGATTAGAATGATGAGAAATTTGTTCCCATGTAGAAAGTGGCCAAGATAGTCTCCAATAATTTCTCTTGACACTTCTGATGTAAATGTGTTAATAATTTATGAGTTCTTGCATAGGCCATTAGTGGCTACACCATGTTCTCTAGTCTGAGGCACCTTTGTGTTAACCCTGGATGATGTGAGAGTCCTATTGAGATGTTAATAAAGGTAAATACCATATATTTAATTAGAGACATGAGTTTTTTAAATCAACCCTGGAGATTAGGTGATTAGAGTGTCAGGTCTAAGAGGTATAGATTTGGGGTAAGGATGCATTAGGTTCCTTGGCACGTGGATATTTAGCAATTCGATAGGCATGTAGACCCATGTTGACTGGTACTTAAGGATTTTTACTCACGACTTAGTTGATAAGATATTGTCATTGTAGGTGAGTGCCTAGTAATTTTTAATTTATGGATATATATCTTAAGCTATGATGTGAGTCACGATCCATTGGTGGTATGCATGTTACGTGGGTAACGATGATGATTTTAAGTGACATAGGAGTGAACCCTAGGAAACTTTCTATGATGTGGTTTTCAATAAAAATGATTCGACATTTGAGGAGTAGGATCCCTTGTGTTTTCGGTAGTGTGGACTTAGAGGCTTATAGGTTGTATACGACGTCCTATATCCTACCAGAATCCTTAGTACTGTTAGCCCGTGATTTAATACGTGATATATGGGATCAGCCATTTGGAAAGAAGTTTTCAGACCTTTTATTGTTCCTCGAGGATAGAGTCATTTGTTAGACCTATGCTGAGGTTTCAAATAGAAGGGAAATGGATTTTTATCTTAATATCGCAGTGCATTTTCAATGGTCTAAATAATGTCTAAATATGAGGAGGTTTCAGTGTGAGTAGCTACCTTTGATAGAACCTCTACTTCATTAGTGTTCTGAAAAAGGTAGACTTTTTTTGTCCTTGTCTAGTAGTCAGTGTAAGTGACAATATCTCAAAAAAGGGATTTTCCTTATTTAATGAGTAAACTATGTACTCCTTTCGATTCTTGATATCGATTGCATGTGGCATCTTTGGGAAAACAAATCCACTTGTCGTGACACCTTAGGGTGTTTAATAATTATAGTTCACTAGGTATGGAGACTTTTAGGCCAGTATCCTTATGACTATCTAATAGTTGGGGGATAAATATTAGAAATTAGTAGAGCATACCTGCTATGAAGAAATCATGGGTAATGAAACCTTGTTAGGTTTTTGATGACTTTTATGTTGGGATTTGCTTGGTGTCCTTAGGGAACCAGTTAAGATTGGTATTATGAAGTGCTAGTGTTCTCGTAATGGTTTTATTTAGGGTTATGTTATGGTTTCAGGTTATTCATAAAGTTTAAAGGAGTCGAATCGTGTTGTCATTAATGATGTCATATTAAGGACTTGAGAATATGACCCCTGAAGGGATATAAAAGTATGATTAGGGTATCAACATGTGTCGATAATGTAAGTCTAAATAGACATAGCAAGAGAATTATTAGTTCTTGGCATGTCTTATTAGGCTATATAAATTAGGAGGTGTAGACCCGTATAGTACTTTTTATTCTTATAGTTCTAATGGCGATTGATTTGTTCATCATGTAAGTTCAGTTGGGTAGATTTTAGAGATAGTCATAGTGATGACCTTATGTCATTGGAGGTTATAATAAGGTGAGTGTTTCTCCTAATTGGGCACAGCTTAACCAGATGTTTGGGATACGATCATTGTATAATAAATTAGATAGTAACCAAAGTGTGCTAGGTTGATTAGAAAGATGGACAAGGTCGGTGTTGACAAAGGCATTTGGCATATGTCGAATAGAGACAAAAGACATTTGACATTCGTCGAACGTAGTGGTTCATGTTCATCAATGATGAAAGGAGGAAACCTTATTCCTATGGAGTGAAGTCTAGCATTTAACTTAACAAAGGACAATAATTTCATATGTTACTTTCGTTTCATAGAAATAAATGGTTCGTGATCTGATTCATTACGGTTGGTGACCCAAGATAAGGCGTGTGGATAGGATAGAATCTAATGATATATGTTGGGAGTAGGAGTAGACTTTGAATCATACGTCACAGGTCCACACTTATTGTGCATGGATGGGATTATCTCGACACGGTTGTTCATTCATATTGATTTTTTATGTTCTTTTAGTTTCAATAATCGAGGATTATGTTCCCTCGGTGACAGTATCCTAGTATGGTATCGTGTTTTGGCTACGATGCAGTTTTTCTCAGTCAGACTGTGGTTGAATCTATCATGGTTAGTGCAGCTTGGAAACTTATGTTTTGAATAACTTATAAGAAGTGTCCTTATAAGAAGTGTCCCTTGTTTTGAATAACTTATGTGTGCGTGTGGTTGTGCATTCTGCCACACAGTTTCCTCGTCCTATCCATTTTCCTTAGGATTAATGATCTTATGTGTTGGACAGTATGATGATTATCGAATCTGGTTGTAAAGAGAAAGATTACGATTGGAGGATAAGGCAAAATTTTAGTTTATGAGGAAGAATAGTACTCAGCGTTGACTTGCCACAGTGAATGGATTGATGGAATCCTTGGGCGAGTGTTCCATAGTTGGATGCCTAGAGTGATTCTAGGTTCATGAAAGGATCCCATGGAAAGGTATATGTCAAATGCGTGATTTGTGACTTAGTTGGTTTTTCTTTCCTCGGAGTTGGTGATTAGAGATGTGAGACTGGTATCAAGTTTAAGTAAACTTGTGTGGTCGGGACAACCTCGAGACTTTGAGAAGACTCCCAAACTATAATCCTAAGAATTAAAATAATTTATAATGATGGGTGGATGTTAGTTACGCTTGGGTTCGCACTTGGTTGAGTGTCGATCAATTGGGAGTGTTGCTCTAATAGATATGGCGGTATGCCTTGGGTTTTAGCAAATAAGCCTTAGAACTTGATTGAGTGTGAGAATTATGTAAGTGGAGTCCCAAGGATTGTTATGTGACTTAATGGATAGCCTGATAGTGAGAATTACAATATGTTGCATGTTGAGATATGTGGTAAAAAGCCCTTTTTAAGGATGGGTGATGACTTCCTAATGATTTGAGGACTTTTATGAACTAGCCTTGAAAGATACCTATGACTTAGAATAACAATTGATAACCTCCAGGAACTTGAGGAATTGATGGATTGAGAATTTTGAGGATAAAATTCCCTAAGGAAGGAAGAATATCACACCTTACCCCATGATGTTGACCATACCCATATAATTTGGTGACTTTATCTGACCCACTTGGGCTTTAGACTTTGCAAGATAGATTTTGGGTCAAATTTAGGTGATATAGTACCCTTGATGCGATTAACATCATGAGATCCCTATTTGGTTAGAACCCTTGGGTGATATAGTACCCTTGGGTCGTTCGAGCGAAATGCTTGGTTGTTCAAATGAGATCCCTATTTGGTTGGAACAATGCTTCAAATGACCTTCCAATGACCCACCCATATTTAAAAAATCTACCCTCGTTGAAACCTCGTTCAATGTATGTTAAAAAGAGATATAGTTCTTATTTGAACAAAATCCAATTTGGTTCAAACGACATAGTAGTTCTTGTTCAAACGAGATCCATTCTCACTCAAAAGAGACTGAAAATATTTTTCGTAGGATCAGAAAATGTTGTCAAATTCTAGACCATTGGATGAATTGAGCTGTCAAGCTCTCATGGCATTAGATCTAGCTCGGGATTGGCCTTTGGGGCATTTTAGGGATTTTCCCCTTAGGGGTTTCTAAAGTATTTAAAGGGTGAGAGAGCTCACTCTTTCCCATTTCAATCAGATATTTCCTCTCTCTCTCTCTCTCTCTCTCTCTATATATATATATATATATATATATATATATATATATATATATATATATATATATATATATATATATATCTTAGAGCTCCTCTTTCACGAACCACCATACACCACCGTAGCACCACCATCCTTCTACCCAAAACTTCCATAGTTTAACCCTTTTTCCACCATATTTAATCTTATAAAACATATATACACCACATGTTTGAGAAAGATGGATTTTATGGATATGTTGTCGAGGATTTTTGGAGAAGAAATAAAGTAGATTATTGGAGTTTGAATGGGGTTTTGCTTGGAAGTTTCATGGAGCATGCTTGTGGAGCTAGGCAACCTCCTTGAGGCCACCTTAGGAGGTGGGAGGTTGACATCACCTTCTTCTTAATCCAAACATGTTTAGGCATATTTGAGATGGGAAACTCTACTCTTTAGCTTAAGAACTCTATTTTGCATAGTATTGGTCTTGTAGTTAGAGTTTGTATGAGTAGAATTCATATATGATTTAAGAAGGTTATTTCTTATGGTTTTGCGTAAAATTGTATACAAAGGATTTCAAGAGTGTTGAGTAAAATTATATATTTCAAGAAAACTTGGTGTTAAACATTTTAAGAAAAGTAAAATGTTTTGAAAATATTATTTATCTTGTTGAGATATTTGATGAACAAAGTCTCAAAGTTTTTGCGTAAAAATGGCATTTATGTGAAAGTGGACATTTATGTTAGTTTAAAGAAAAAAAATGTCTTTTAGTCTTGAAAATCATGTTTTTGCAACTATTATGAAATTTCTTGAATAAATTATGGGTTAAACTCATTTTATTATATTTTTGGACTTAAAATCCCTCTTCTCATGTATATTAACTTATAGTAACATGACAATCAGAATATGAATAAGTTTAGTAAAGGTTTTAATGAGTTTTAACATGAAATAAACAGAATAGAAATTTCATCCCTTAAAGTGCATTGAAAAATGTAGAAAATATTATTAGTGTATTTTTCAAGACTACATGTGATGATAAAGGAAAATGGTGTTTTCCATGTTGTGGCCATCCCATCCTTGTCGGCGTGCACACACGGGGGTCTCGTGCCCTTCCTTGGGGAACTTTGGTCGTCGTCAATCCAGGTGATGTATACAAATAGATTCTCCAACCTATTTTGCAGAAAATAGGCAAAAGAAATGTTGGCGTCTCGAGAGAATGGCATCAAAGACATACTGATGCTTGCGAAACTTATTAGTTTAAGGATTTGAGGACTAAGTTACAGAATGGGAAAGTGATAGGTGACACGACCAAAAATGTGTATCTAGTGTTCGTGATGATATATGCTCAAGTGCAAGCCTGTAGCGTTAGTAATAAACTCGATAAGTCGGGATCGTCTCCACAGGGAAATAGGACCAATGAAGTCGTAGTGACCTTGGAAAGATTCAGACCCCTAACTCGACTCTAAAAAGAATGAAAAGGTGATTATGGGAGATGGACTTACTATAAGAAGAAATAAGAAGAAAATTACCAACAGAATTTAGAAATAAAACAAAATATTTTTGACCGACTTAAGAGAATTAAAAACTGTAGTGAAAAGTGCAAGTGAGAAAAACGAGTCAAGATACACTCATCCAACCCTAGTTCATTTATCAATGTTAAAACATAATTTGGAATTGAAATATCTGAGTAAACCCAGTCTTTAGTACACCCAAGCATTACATATATGAGGGATCATAGCCCGCATCATACATAATCAAGAGACGAGTAAAGTAGTGTCGTCGTGGCTACATGCGCGTTGCACTCGTAAGCATCCCGGTTACCTAAGGCAAACGAAATCAAAAGTCCTATAATGGTTTTGATCGCCATACAACACGATTAACTCAGTAATTTAATTCAAAATTAAATTTTACGCATTCATTAAGAACATCAGATTGTATTCATGCATCCCAACCCTTAGAAAATTAGCCGGACATAGTAAAACAAGAAGAAAGCGTAATTTTAATAAAAGAAGACATCTTAACTACTAACTTAGAATCAAGAAGAATGAAATTATTAAATAATCAATTAACTAAAGCAATTATGAAAGCAAGAATGGAATGAATTTACTTGAATTGCAGAAGTTTGAATCAAATCCTTATAACAAACTCTTTAAATGAAAACTAGGGTTTTTCTATTACTATCTCTTTAAAACTAATTAAAAATCTCCTCTAAAAACTTATTAGAAGCCCCCCAAATGTCTGGGAGGATATTGAAATATATATATTACGAAATTTTCAAGAGTTGGAGTCATGCTAGACTCTAGCTGGAACAGGATAAACTCAAGTCTCGAACCCCAGATCGATCTGCCCAAAAATTTCGGATCGATCTGTACTTTTATTTTGAGTCATGCGCACTTGTAGACTCAAGATCTTCAACTTTTATTTTGCGTTCTTGACCGGATTCCTGGTGAAAATTACACTTTTGCCCTTTTGATTTGTCGTCTTTCTTTTCTCTTGTTTATTTCGGTTTCTTTCTTTCTTTCATATATTAAATACCTGCAAAATTAATAGAAAAAATACATGAAACTCAGGATACTTGTTAGACGAAGCCATTATCAATGATATGAGATAAATCAACTCATTTTACACTGTCCGAGGTAATAAAAGCCTCTAAATTAAGGGGAAAATTTTAAAGAATGTATGCCTAATCGAACCTCCCTAACTTAGAACTTTGATCGTCCCGAGCAATGTAAAAAAAACATGGTCCAACTCTAAAATGAGATAGCATACCTCTTTCGTGGGCGAGCCGTTGCATTTAGCATATGCAACAAGTCTTTAAACCTCTAGGTGTCCCTAGTAGGACGAGTTGTGTCTCGTGAGGGTTTGTAGTGAATATACCAACAAAATTCGTTATTGACTCAAAAAAAAAATCCAAATACTTAAAAAAATTTCAATTTATACTCCCCAAAAACTAGTCACTATAAAATTATATTCACAAGTCTGAAGCAATAGTGTGTGTGTGGAAAGCCAAAAATCGAACTGTTAATTTCCACCGATTGATCATTATGTTAGTTTATGAAAGGCTTTGATTTCAAAATCATACCGAATAAACTCAAAAATGAATCACTCGGAAGTGTGGCTATTCTCTCAATGTGCATGATACAAGGAGTAAGTATGATGGACACAAATTCATGCACACCATTTTGAAAGACAAAATTTTATGGTGAAAATATCTCTTCAACGGAATACGACTACTAGGAAATGGGAATCATCATCTTTTTTACCCCACGGAATCTCTTTTATTATCTTTTGTGCCTTAGATCTCCACACGATAGACAATTTTATAATTCGAACTCGGTTAGGACTTTCTTGGGTTTAAGGTGTAATTGGGTAACATGGAAATGGTTAGAAAAGATGGAATTGAATTTTTTTTTTATGATGTCCATTATTGCTTTTCCAGGTTTTCGCTCACTTTTTTTTTCTTTTTCTATTTTTCTATTTATCACACTTTTCTTTTCTTGATATTTTTGTTGAGCATTTTTATATTTTTCTTTCTTGCCCCTTTTTATGCACTTTTCGGACTTAATTTTTAGGATTTTCAACTTTCACAATTTCAGGTCAATGTGGGTTTTTCAGGTTATCAAACGAAAATAAAAAAACTTATTCGGCTCAAATTGGGTTGCAAAAAGGTTATTTTTTCACGAATTTGTTTGGCCAATATTTTGGGGTGAGAAACGATGGCCTAACTTCATTTATCTGAATTACTAATCATATACCCATATGCATCTCGAGATTAATTAAGTTTAGAGATATGTTAGCGCGATTTTTGAGATGACACCTCACACGTTTCCCATAACCGATCAAAACAATAAAATAGAGATCATCAACGACTTTTTAACATGTTGAAAATAACTTTGAGTAACTCGGATTGATTTATAAACTCAGAAAAATGATAGGCTTGAAATCTCACCGGGTTTGTCAATCTCCGTACTTATTCGTAAAGTCGTCAATTTTCATTCAATTTCCATCTTAGGTCAATTTTGGCTTTGTGCATTTGATTTTTACAATATGAGACAAAATATTGTGACATTTTTGAAGCTTTTAAATTCCAATTCTTATTTATTTTGAAGAAACGTATTTTTGGATTTTTCAAAAAAATTCAATTTTTTTGAAAATTTTGGGCATTTTTGAAGTTTTAGAAAGACGCACATGTGACCCCCCATAACTTAGACTTTTGCATTGTCCTAAAAAAGGAATAAAATCTAAATCAAAGCGAATTAAAAGTTCCAAGAAATAAAACAAACAAATACTAAAAAAGAAAAATTTTATATAGAATGACCAACATGAGTTACAAGAAAAGGGAGACGAACAACCTACTATTATAACAACCAACAACTTCACAACCAAACTGCAGAAATGGAATCACTCGGGCGGCGCATGGGATCCACCGATCGCATTCGGGTCATATGGGTCATAGAAATATGGCGGTGGTGGTGTACCCATAGCCATCTGATACATCTCCGCTTGGAGACGGTGCATCATACTGGTGTCGTGCTGATAAGACCTTTGGTCGGCTACCCTATCAGTTTTGTATTGGTTTATGAACCCAGCCAGTCATGTTTCCACCACTGAAATATGTCGATTAATTTTGTACATTTGCTGGAAAAAAATCAGAGTACTTCTCACTATCGTACTCCTTGTCACCTTCACCCATTTTCATATACTCATCTTCTTCATCGTTGATTTCTTCATCATCACTCGCGTCCTCTTCTTCATCACTCACGTCCTCTTCTTCATCACTATCCTCTTGTCCTAGTTTGGCTTGGATGTTTTCCCATGGGCTTTCACTTCTAGTCTGCGTGGTTGCCCTAAAAGGAGTTGGGAGGCGAGGGAAATCCTGCGGGTAGGCAATTTCGGCGTCCGCTAGCATGGACGTGATGGGACGGGAATAGGGGAGAGGGATTTTTCCCTTTTTATCTGTGACTGCGAAAAATATATCCTTATAAATGTAGATATCCAGGTTGATGGGGGTGTTGTGGTCGAAAAGGTGTTATACGAGGGTGGCTTGACATGGGCGCATTGGTGAGTTATTTCCCATTGGGAGAATGTTCACGCATATGATTTTGAAAGTGAGGCATGCTTTTTTATTTAGCTAGCCCACCGGGAATGTCTCGATGATCCATTTAGTGTTGGGATCAATGCGGGACATGCACACATCTTTATTAAGTGGGAGAAGAGGGTTGGTGTACGTGTATAGATGAGGGCTTGTGACATCATTACCAACCAACTTCTGGAGAAGAAGGGACAAAGAGAACGGGATGTGGATGCCACCTACATATGCTTCAGCCTCGTTATGCCCGGTGTGGACAAGTGAGCCATAGAATGCTCGCACTACGTTAGGCCACACCGTGTCACGAGGCTCATTTAAGAAATGACACCAACCTCGTGCCATAAAAAGTGTAGTGATGGAGTTTGGTATGTTATTTCAAATGACTTGAAGCTCCACTTAGACCTTACGAGTTTGCCCAAAGAAACGCTCACGCCACACTTGTTCTTGAAGGGAATGGTAGCCGACGGCTCCGTCGCCTAGAATTTGGGTGGACTCGTATTTTCGGGGAATTGGGTGGTTGGCCATGGTATCTGGAGGTAGTAGAATTACTGGACAAAAATAGAGAAAGAGAGAAAGAGAGTGAGTAGTGGTGGTGATGAAAATGTGGTGGAGAGGGTGTGGTTTTATAGGTGGTGAGGGAAGAGTGTAGGGTAGGTTTTGGAGGGAAAAGGGGGAAGTATTTAGGAGGGAAAATGTGGTTGGGAAGGGTGGTGGAGAAAATTGGAGGGAAAGAAATGGATTGGGTGGTGAACCTTGGGAATGTAAAGGGTTACAGAAATCGGATCGATCCGGGTTCCCAGGACAGGATCAATCCGGTTCCCAGTTCATCTCTAGGGCACCTTTTTTATGGTATACTCTTCTCTCATCTCCTAATAATGGTCCTACACACGTTTGACTTCGAAAACCTCTGACCTCGACACTATGGCCCTAAATGTTCACCTCGTAATACGTATTGGTGCTCGAATTCCTCTCCTTTTGTGTTGTGAACCTATGGACTCTACTACCTTAACCTATGTGAAGCTACTATACATAATAATTCACCCTATACACATAGGGGGTGCGATGACCTCTCAATTTCAGCTCACTCTACCCCGTAAATGGGGTCTGACAACCAAATGGTGTCGATCTCTTCTATGCATGCCTCTACATATGGCTTCAGGACTTGTCCATTGACTTTGAATGTGTTCCCCCCTTTTGGATCTTCCAATTCCACTACTCCATGGGGGAATACACTTCTCATAATAAATGGACCAGTCCACCGAGATAGCAATTTATCCAAAAATAGATGAAGCCGAGAGTTATGAAGGAGTACCTTTTGTCCAGGTTGAAACTCTTTCCGTCGAATAATCTTATCAAGCGCGAGTTTCATTCGTTCTTTTGAAATCTTGACATTCTCATACGCATCATTGAATATCTACTCTAACTCATTCAATTCAAGCATGCGGGTTTCACCAGCTTTGTCCATATCGTAATTTACCCTCTTAATGGCCTAATACTCTTTATGCTCCAACTCAACGGGAAAATGGAAAGGTTTGCCATACACAAAGAGGAACGGGGACATATCGAGTGGGTTCATGTATGCAGTATAATAGGCCCATAGCAAATCGTTCAATCGAAGGGATAAATATTTCCAGTTAGGATTGATGGCCTTCTCGAGTATATTTTTCATTTCATGATTCTCCAACTCGGCCTGCACATTCGTTTGTGGGTGATACGTCGTTCCAACTTTATGAATGCCACCATACTTTCTCATGAGCTTCTCGAATGTCTTGTTGCAAAAATGAGTGCCATTATCACTTATTATCTCTTTCGGCGCCCCGAAGCGAGAAAGTATGTGTTTTTGCAAGAATTTTATCACCATTTTATTGTGATTAGTCTTGGTAACTATAACTTCCACCCATTTAGAAACATAGTCTACTGCGGCTAGGATGTATAGGTAGCCAAAGGACGGGGAAAATGGGCCCATAAAGTCAATACCCCAGCAGTCGAAAACCTCAATAATGAGAATCGGGGTGAATGGCATCATGTCTCATCGAGTTATCGCCCCTTTTGTTGACACCTATCGCAAGATTTGAAATAATTATGTACATCCCAGAACATTGTGGGCTAGTACAATCCTCTTTGGAGAATCTTAGCAGTTGGCTTTTTCACAGAAAATTAGCCTCCACATGCTTTCGAATGATAGAATTGGATGACTCTCAGAATTTCGTCATCCGTTACGCATCGTCAAATGATTTGGTTGGGGCAATATTTAAAAAGGAATGGATCATCATAGAAAAACATGCACGACCAAGTGATGAACCTATTCTTATCTTGCGGTGTCCATTCGGGAGGGATGGCTCCCGTGACAAGATAGTTCACTATATATGCAAACCAGGGCAAAGAAGAGGTGGCAACGAATCGCTCATTCGGGAAGTACTCATCTATGGGTGTAGGATCACTAGGTATGTCGAGCGAAAGCAGTGATAAGTGATCGACGACAATGTTTTCTACTCCTTCTCTGTCTTTAATGGAGAGATTAAATTCTTATAGGAGTAGGATCTACCTTATGAGGCGCAACTTTGCGTCTTTCTTTGCAAGTAGATATTTTAAATCCGCGTGGTCAGTGAAATAGGTGATGGGGGAACTGATAAGATAGGACCGAAATTTGTTTAGAGCAAATACTACCGTTAGTAATTCCTTCTTCGTGGTGGAGTATTTGAGTTGTGGTTCGGTGAGAGTCCGATTAGCATAGTAGATGACATGAGCCTTTTTGTCTTTTCTTTGGCCCAAAACAGCCCATATCGCATAATCGTTAGCATCACACATGAGCTTGAACGGTAAGGACCAATACGGAGCTTGCATGATAGGAGAAGAAACAAGCATGCTCTTCAATTTTTCAAAAGCACTTTGGCATGCTTCATTCCACTCGAATGGGGCGTCCTTTATAAGAAGGATTTTTAAGGGTCTAGCGATAGCGCTAAAGTCCTTAATGCACCTTCTATAAAACCCCACGTGGTCCAAGTAAGAGGGCACGTCTTTTAGCGATTTGGGTAGGGGTAGGTCAGCTATGACATCGATTTTTTCTCCATCAACCTCGATCCCTTGGGATGAAACAATATGGCCAAGAACTATTCCCTCAGTTACCATGAAATGGCATTTCTCCCAATTTAGCACTAAGTTCTTCTCCACATATCGGGCTAGTACTTTATCAAGATTGGCTAAACATAGATCGAAAGAGGTGCCAAAAACACTGAAGTCATCCATAAACACCTCTAGCCCTCTCTCAACCATATCACTGAAGAAGCTTAACATGCACTTTTGAAAGGTCACAGGTGCGTTACACAAGCCGAATGGCATACCTTTGTAGGCAAATGTACTAAAGGGACAAGTGAAAGTCGTCTTCTCTTTATCAAGTACATCTACCTCAATCTGGTTATATCCGAAATAACCATCTAGGAAGAAATAATAAGGGTATATTTCTACTCTTTCAAGAATTTGATTGATAAACGGCAAGGGGAAATGGTCTTTCCTAGTTCCTGAATTGAGTTTCTGGTAATCAATGCAAATGCGCCCCCCAGTAATGCTACGTTTGGGAACTATATCTCCCTTGGTATTTTCAATCACTGTCATTCCCGACTTCTTCTGGATGACTTGGATGGGGCTCACCCATTTACTATCCGAGATTGGGTAGATAATCCCGGCATCCGATAATTTTATGATTTCGGCCCTCACCACCTCTTTCATGGTGGGGTTTATCCTTCTTTGCATTTCTCTCAAGGGCTTCACATCCACTTCGAGGTGAATTTTGTGAGTGGAAATTAGAGGGCTTATCCCCTTTATATTAGCTATACACCAAACAAAAGCACTTTAGTGCTTCCTCAAGATTTTTACAGCTTACCCTCCTGCTCTTCATCTAAGCTAGAGGAGACAATAACAGGAAATGTCTCACTTTCACCTAAGAAAGCATATTTAACGTTAGAGGGTAGTTTCTTCAATTCAAGAGTCAGTAATGTGTCGCTATAGGTCACCATGCGCGTCTCTCTTGGCGGTAACTCTTCGAATAGATAAACCCAACTAACATCTCTCGTGTCCTCGTTCGACGTTCTCTCATCAATAAGCTATCTCAACTCCTCAACCTCTATCTCAAACTCGGTATAAGTTCCCTCGCTCTCATAACTAAACAATAAGTAAGCTTCTAAGGAATCTGCATAGAAATTTTCCTCAATGTGATCTTTTACAATCTCATAAATTAAGCTCACCGCATGTAAATCATCTTCTTCCCCTGATTGTTGGGCTATATTGAAGATGTTTATTTATAATATCATGTTCCCTAAAGTGAGTTGCATCCACCCACTTTGAGTATTAATCAGTGTGTTAGCCATAGCTAAGAATATGCGCCCAAGAATGATGGGAACATGATTCTTCGAGGTGAAGGAGGGCTCCGTGTCCCAAATGACAAAATCTACTCGGAAGTAAAAAGTGTCCACTTGGAATACCACGTCCTCAACTATAGCTCTCAGAATCTTTACGATTCGATCCACCAATTGGAGAGTGATCCTTATGGGATTAAGGTCACCCAGATCAAGCTGCCTATAAATTTAATAGGGGAGGATACTAACACTTGCCCCCAAGTCTAGTAAGGCCCTCTCAATTTTGTTCTCTCCAATGGTATAGGAAATGGTGGGTGCACCGGGATCCTTATATTTAGGTGGGAGATCGTTAAGTAGAACAGAGCTCATGTTTTGTGCTAGGAACACCTTTTTCTTTACCTTCATCCTCCGCTTGATAGTCAATAAATCTTTAATGACTTTTGCATAAGCTAGAATTTATTTTATTTCATCGAGGAAAGGTAAGTTAAATTCCAAGGTTTAGGCACCTCTAGCACCTCATCACTTATTGTCCCTTTGTGGGAAGGAACTAATATTTGAGGAAATGGCACACCAGAGGATGGCTTGACAATTATTTTAGGCTCACTAGTGTTTTCTTTGTCACTCTTGTCCAAGGATATATCTTCGGCCTCTTTCGTGCAGGGCGAAGTCTCCTTATTTTTTGAAGTGTCGTGTGGGGGAGGTAATAAATCAAAAACTCTCCCACTATAAAGAGTGGTTATCTCATGGAAATTCTCCTGCTGTCCTGCAAAGGTGGAGCTAACACTAGGTTGAACTTGGGGAGGTTGGGCAGGAAACTTGCCCTTCTATTGGATACTCAGGGATGATTGCAACTTGGAGATGTTCGCATTCATGTTGACGAACATGCGATCGTATCTAACATTTATTGTACTATGAGAGTTGATGAACTGGTTTATTATATCCTCGAGTTTCCTCTGTGGTGGAGTAATATACGGAGCTGGAGGAGGTGGTGATTACTAAAATTGAGGAGACGATGGAGGTGGGACAATCTGTGAATGTGGGTTCATCGCATCTTGTGGTTTTATATAATTAAAACCAGGATGGTTTATCCATAAAGGGTTGTACGAGTTCCCATACGGGGCGTTCAAATGTCCCTTGAATCCTCCTATAGCATCCACCCACTCGGTGTGCATGGCCTTGTAGGAGGAAATCATAGGGAATGCCTTTGTGGAATGGCTCGCCTCACATATAGCACACACCTTTTATTTCAAAACACGGATGGATCCTGAGATATCTCTCAACCGTCTATCAAGAAAATCTTTCATATATCTCTGAAACTGATCGAATTGATGGTCTATTAAGGTATTACTATCTCAATGGTAAAGACCGAATGTAGTCGGAGCGATAGATGCTTGTCTAGGTCGAACTTGGGTATTTGGATCAAATGTGTCCCATGCTTGAGTAGTCTCTGCGACATACTTAAGATGGGACTCGACATTGCTGGAGTCCAACTTGCAAAAAGTTCTTTCACACATTGTTTTCACAAGTTGTTTGGAATCCACTATCAACCCATTATGGAATAAAGAGATCAAATGGTGTTTTTCAAAACTATGATGGGGGCATGTGCTTACCAAATCTTGGAAACGTTCTCAACACTTGTCAAAAGGCTCATTATCTTGTTGTCGAAAACCTTGGATTTGAGTCTTGGCAGAGTTGGTCTTGTTCTGTGGACAAAATTTTGAGATAAATTTGCATTGCATATCCCTCCAGGCAATAACAGAGTTCTAGGGTAGAGACCATAGCCAGGTCTTGGATTTATCCTTTAAGGAAAAACTAAAAAACTTTAGGCGAACGACATCCTGCGTGCAAGATTGGTCACTAAATTTGTCGCACGCCTCTTCGAACTCTCTTATGTGAAGGTATGGTTTCTCCAATCCATGCCATGGGAAGTAGGGAGAATCTGTATCATCCCATTGCGAAAGTGGAACTGACCGACATTATATGGGAGTAAAATACAACCAGCGGAGACAGTTCGTTCAGGAAAGAGTAAGTCTTTCATGGGACGAAAGGGTGGATTTCCCTCTCTAGTGCCGAAACTAGAGACGTCACACATTTCTCCTTCTTCAAATGGCTCAAAATACCCACTCAGTGTCTAGATGTGTGACTTGAGGGTTGACTCAGGTTTTAACTATCAATAGAGTGCTCATGGGTAGGAGGTGGAACCCAAAACTGCGAAACGCGAGGTGTGTGGGGATTGTCACAGTTATACTCAACGATTAGATTTTAGTGAATTCGGGTTGGAGTATTTTGAGGACTTTGATTTTGTTCAGGATTTTGCATTAAAGGCTTTTGAGAGATGATTTGTAATTTTATTTTTATTTATTTTTATTTTTTTGGATTTTTTCTCTAAGCTTTAGTTTGACTCGATCTAACCTAAGACTACCTAAATCCCCGACAACGGTGCCAAAAAATTGACGTGACCACAAATTTGTATCTAGTGTTCGTGATGATATAGGATCAATTGTAAGCATGTCGCGTTAGTAATAAACCCGGTAAGTCGGGATCGTCTCCGCAGGGAAATAGGATGAACGAAGTTGTAACGACGTCAGAAAGATTAAGAACCCTAACTCGACTCTAAAAAGAACAAAAAGGTGATTATGGGAGATGGACTAACTATAATAATAAATAATAAGAAAATTACCTACAGAATTTAGAAATAAATTAAAAGGTTTTTGGCCTACTTAAGAGAATTAAAAATTGTAGTGAAAAGTGAAAGTGAGAAAAACGAGTCAGTATACATTCCTCCAACCCTAGTTCATTTATTAATGTTAAAACTTAATTCAGAATTGAAATATCTGAGTAAATCCAATATTTAATACTCCCAAGAATTACATATACGAGGGATCGTAGCCTGCATCATACATAATGAAGATACGAGTAAAGTAGTGTCGTCGTGGCTACACGCGCGTTGCACTCTTAAGCATCCCGATTACCTAGGGAAAACGAAATCAAAAGTCCATACAACATGATTATTTTAGTTATTTATTTCAAAATCAAATTTTACTCATTCATCAAGAACATCGGGTTGGATTCATGCATCGAAACCCTTAGAAAATTAGCCAGACATAGTAAAACAAGAAAAAAGCATAATTTTAATAAAAGAAGACATTATAACTAGTAGCTTAGAATTAAGAAGAATGAAATTATTAAATTATCAATTAACTAAATCAATTATGCAAGAAATAATGGAATGAATTTACTTGAATTGTATAAGTTTGAATCAAATCCGAAAAATAAACTCTTTAAATGAAAACT
The DNA here is from genome assembly GCA_949130495.1 of Sambucus nigra. Taxonomy (NCBI): domain Eukaryota; kingdom Viridiplantae; phylum Streptophyta; class Magnoliopsida; order Dipsacales; family Adoxaceae; genus Sambucus; species Sambucus nigra. The sequence goes on from OX422208.1 coordinate 359,951,194, forward strand.
AGGGTTTTTTATCGCTTTCTCTTCAAAGCTAATTAAAAAGCTCCTCTAAAAACTGATTAGAAGCCCCCCGAATGTCTGGGAGGATATTGAAACATATACATTACGACATTTACAAGAGTTGGAGTCATGAAAGACTCTTGCTGGAACATGATAAACTCAAATCTTGAACCCCTGATCGATCTGCCTAAAAATTTCGGATCGATCGGCCTGATGATCAGATCGATCCTATTTTTATTTCAACCAGATCGATCCTCTAAATATGCCTGATGCAGTGAACTTTGGGGGCGGATTGATCCTTTTTTATGAAGACCGGATCGATCTGATAAATGTATCCTTATACAGTGGCTTCTAGTGTCCGGATCGATCCATTTTTTAGGCCATCCGGATCGATCCGGATTTCCTTCTCAATTTCTCTCCATTTTTCTTCAATTTCTCATGATTATCTCGTACCTTTAGATCTTCATAGCTTTATCTCCATAACTCGGATTAAGACGTCATTTCTTCCTACGCACTCGTCGACTCGAGATCTTCGACTTTTATTTTGGGTTCTTGACCGGATTCTTAGTGGAAATTACACTTTTGCCCTTTTGATTTGTCTTCTTTCTTCTCTCTTGCTTCTTCCAGTTTCTTTATTTCTTTCTTTCATATATTACATACCTATAAATTCAATAAAAGAAATACACGAAACTCGGGATACTTGTTAGATGAAGCCATTAGCAATTGTATGAGATAAATCAACTCATTTTACATTGTCCGAGGGAATAAAAGCCTCTAAATTAAGGGGAAAATTTGGAAGAATTTATACCTAATCAATAGGCACCCATCCTGACCTTGCGGTCTCTCATCGTCATGGGTTATTCTTCCCCTTAATAACTCCGTGAAGTTATGGCATGTATATATAAATGGAGAGTGGAATTACTCGACTCGCGTCACGGACAAAGGCGAAGTGAGGTCATCCTTAGGAGGGTTCCCAAAATAGAAATTAAAAATATAATGTTTGCGTTTGTTGGGTCACTGATTGTTTATATAAAGTTGTTGGTATAGTTTGGACAAAACACAAGCATGAATCACAAATATAATATATGCAAGTAATATATGGACAAAAATAGGAAAGAAGGACACCAATCTCGAATTTTACCCAGGATGCATACGTAAACTAAAAAGGCATCAAAGGCCACGTAGTTCGCATGCAACATGGGAGTGGGGTTTCTCCCATAAATTAGAATGGGGACTTTATTATATGTGTGTGTGTAGAACAAGGATGTTTTATTATGAGAAAATATAGTGAGAAATATCCGTTTGGAATTTACAAGTAAGCCATTTTTTTCCTGTTTTTGTTTTTTTATAGAAAATATAGTATGTGCATTACTACTAATAAAAAGTTGGATATTAATATGCGTGATCTGATAAAAATTAAATGTTAAAGTAAGAATTAAATAACTAATGTGAAATAATAGAATTTAAAGAGATTGAAAGGTTTGGACCATAATTGGAAGCTTTAAGGCTGATCTTGGTTGTTGAAGGGCTGCTCTTACAAGCGATTGAAGGTGGTAGGATGAGGGGGGAGGGAATATGTGAAATTGGGTAAGGAAAAGATTGAAATGGAAAGTGGAGGGGGGAGGTTTCAATATGGAAACCATGCTAATTTCGAGAGAATGTAGCTAAGATCACTAAGATGGTTGTTTATGAGGTTCCCATCGAAGTGAGCTCGTTCTCCCCTCATATAGGGTGAATGGGGACGTTGATTAGAAGTGTCCTTGACATGCCTATCGGCAAGTAACCCCAAACACACTACTGATAGGAAGGGACATGGGTTATCCATTCATCAATACTATTCAATTTTTTCAAAAAAGGTTGTAAAATGTAATCTATACGTTATAATCATGCAAGATATGAACCTTTTGAAAGGGTATTCAAATCCATTTAAGAATCCATTAGGTCGCTCCTGAGTTTAGGTGATGACTGTGGTCAAATGGGGATCGAAAGTGCCCGACGATCTTTTGGATAAGAGGAAAATGGATCTATGGTTCAAAGCGTAAGGCTAATTATCACACGGAATGAACTGTTAGAAAGTTTATACAGGGCTCTTCATTATTCCAAAGAGCTTCGCTCGGTTCGAAGAATTCACTCTGGTCAAACGGGCCCCGAAAGTTCCCAATGACCCTTTGACATGAAATGGATCATTCGTTCGAATTATAGGGCTAATTTGCACATGGGGCAGACAATTGGAAAGGGTATTCAAATCCCTTAAAAGACTCATTCACTCTCATTCGAGGTGAAGAATTCATGGGAGTTAAATGGGGTCAAGGAGTGCCCTATGGCCTTTAAATCAGTTTTTAATAGTAAAATGGACTCTTCATCTGAACCGTAAGGCCGATTAATGCATAGTGTGGATTGGTGAAAAGGTGATTTTAAGCCTTTCGGAGATATAATAATCTATCGCTCAGGTGAGAGAATCGATCTGTAGTCAAATGGGTCTTAGAAGTACCCGGTGACCTCTAGATTAGTACTCAGAGTATGACCTAGGGTTTATGGTAAATATGGAAGTGCAGGAACCTAAGAAGATGCTTAGGTGGTCCTAGAATGTGGTTTCTATAGAGCCCTTGACAGGTGAGCTTGGAATAAGTGAAGGTGGTCAAATAGACATCACGTGGATGTTTGGGAAAGAAGTCAATTCTGCGAACCAAAAGGACGAGGATGAATGGTTAAGAGGGTCGAGGTCAATTATGTGGACCTAAGGTTGTGTTAGGGGTGACCGATTCTGCAAGTTGAGGTCAATTCATAGAACCTAAGGTTGTGTTGGGGGTAACTGATTCTACAATTCGTGGTCGATTCTGAGGACCTAAAGTTGTAGGGACCGATTTTATGGGTCGAGGTCAATTCTGAGGACCTAAAGTTATAGAAACCAATTCTGAGGGTTGAGGTCAATTATGACGACCTAAAGTTATAGATATCGATTCTAGGGGGTCGAGGTAAATTCTTAGGACCTAAAGTTGTGATGACCAATTCTAAGGGATGAGGCCAATTCCGATGACCTTAAGTGGTGACGATCGATTTTGAGGGCTTAGGTCAATTTGTAGAACCTAAAGTGGCGATGATTGATTCTACAGATCGAGATCAATTTTGAGTAACTAAGTTGTATAAACCGATTATGTGGGTCGAGGTCAATTCTAAGGACCTAAGTTTATGATACGGGGAGTTGTTCTCCTTTGAAATATTTACCTTATCTTGAGGATGTAGATGTACCTATTGTTACACAAAGGATTGTGTTGTTTTGAGACTCTTCAGGGGAAGGTTTTACCCTTGAGATATCCGGTCAGGGATAGCTTTACTAGGGAAGTTGTGAAGGATTTTGATTATGGGCGTATCCTTAAATTTCGATGGTGGATGGATTAGGATAATGTTTAGCCTGAAAATTATGATGGGGAGTTTGAGAGGTATTATTTTGCAATCTTGTTGGGGAAGCATTTCATTTGAGGTTCGAATTCTGCTAGGGAAGGCTTGAGATTTGGGATTCCATTAAGGAATTATAGTGAACATTGGGAACTGGGCACATTGTTGGTTCTATTTATGGTATATGTTTAGGGTTTATGCCTTGGACAAGAGTACAATATTAATCCTGTTGGAGATTTTGAGAGTTTGTGAGCGGTTTAATGTCCTAAAAAATGGTTCTCCAATATTTGTTTGGCATTTTAGAAATTATTCGGGAAATTTTTGGATTTTTTTGGCATTTTTGTATAAAATTTATACAGCCTACCAATCGGTATGCTGTAGGGGTTGCCGTTTTGGCAATGGCAGAGACTCATGGGCTTCCTTGGGAAAAGGACCGATAGGCCCCGATTTGAATATAGGGGGTCTGACCATCCATACTTTTCATCTAGTCTTAAGGAAGATGACTTTTACTCCCATAGGTGTTCAGCGGCTAACAGGGATTAATTACGAGGATTTTCAGATAGAGGTGGATCATGTAGTGAGTGAGATTCTTTAGGTAATGTACGCGGTTGGTTGGATTGTTGAATCTTTATCAAGGATGTAGGTGACCTTTTACCCTTGGGGGAAGGATCCTCGGGATACAAGGGTGATAGGTATGAATGAGCAGATGTGGTGGTTGATGGAACATGAGTTTAGGTATGTCTGGTACCTATAAGAGAGAGTGATGCCCGGATGAGGTGACAACCGTCTCTAGTTCTTTCCTTTCGAGATTTTCTTACACATTTGTCGTTGTGACTAGAGGAGTTTGGCATTGACCATTCTTGATTTAACATCTTTTTACCTAAAAAGAGACACAAAAGGAAAAAATATATGCCTATTTCTTGCTTGATTTTCTTAATTTAGTGGCTTATTCTACATGCACATTAATTTGTCGCTAACGTTTTTCTTTGAGAAAAAGTAAGAGAATTGTATTTTTAGATTTTTTGAGTATAGAAAAGCCTTGGAGTCTTAGTTGAAAAAGCTTCCATTAGATAGAGGAAGGCATTGGCGGCTTGGTTGGTATATGGGTTAGGGGACAGATATCTTGGTTATAAAGTGGGGATTTTCATCTTCACTGGTGTAGACACCCCATTCTATTACCCCCTAAACTCTCCTTAGGTCCCTAGCACCTCCCCTCATCACTACAGATCCAGGTCATACCCCGAGTACTGACCTATAAGCCATCAGGCACCCCTAGGCTCCGTTTGACCAAAAGGCAAACTCTTGAGCTCGACAAAGGCTGAATGAATCTTCAAAGGGAACTGAAACCCCTTTCCAATGGTCTTTGCCGTGTGCAATTCCGACCTACCATGCGGACGAACGACCCATTTCCCCAAAAACTCAATCAAGAGGCCACGGGGCGCTCCCGATCTCCATTTGACCAAATTCAGCTCTTTAGCTCGACCGAGACTGAATGAATCTTCAAAGGGCACCGAAACCCATTTCCAACGGTCTGCTCCGTGCATGAGTCCAACTTACGGTACGAACGAATAATCCGTTTAACTCCAAAAGGTACCCGAATGCTTCTAGGGCCCGGTTGACTGAAGTCAACTCCCCAAAACTGATCAAACTCTTTGGAATGTCGAAGTACATCTCCTAACCTTTCTAATAGTCTGCCCCATGCGCTATTCGGATTTACCATGAAGACGAACGATCCGTTTGCGTCCGATGATTCCCCATCCAATGGACTGACAAATGCTTCCGAGCCATATTTGACCCAGAGTCAACACCTGAACCCGGGAGCAATCTGAAGGACTTTCAAAGGTCTCTGAATTACCTTTCCAAAGGTCCACCCCATACACAATTCTGATCAATGATTTGTGTTCTGCGACCGATTTTCCAAAAAGGCCTAAAAGACACAGCCAAACGGCAGGTCGTAGACCCTACCTATCGGCGGTGTGCCTAAACGCACCTGTCGAATGGATGAAATAGGGCTATGCCGATCGATTATTCCCTGGGCCTATAAAAAGCAGGCCTGACCTCACTTGCAAGAAGAGCCCAGATCTGATAGATACCACTCTCAACAAACCCCAAAAACCTCTCTCGAAGTCAGCGTGATTTCCATACCCAAATCCATTTCCAACCTTCGCTTTTCATCAAACTTGGTAAATTCACTACCCTCCATCATCATCCAAGTCTAAGGGTTGCTCTCCAACATTCAAGATCAAGCTCAAGATCTGCAAGAAGGTCCGATTTTCTCAACTCTCTCCTTAAATTCTCATAAATTTGCAATAACTTGTTTTATTACTTAGTGCTTTTATTATCTCATCTTACACATCCTAATATACTTTTTATTTAGTATTATTTCACATCTCTTATTTTCATATAAATAAAAACTCAAAAAATAAGAAAAAGTGGGTTTGCTTATAAATTCCAAACGGGAATTCTCATACTTTTCTTACACTTCTTTCACAACTAAAACACTTTTTCTACCCACACACACACACACACACACACACACACAAATAAGAGAATCCCCGATTGGATTTATGGGATAAACCCCACCCCTCATTTTATATGCGAACTACATGGATTTTGATGCCTCTATAGGCTACGTAGGCATTTCGGGGTAAAACCCAAGACTGGAGTCCTATTTTTACTTTTCCTCTCATTTTTTTATTTTCTCTAAACTCCATTCTCTTATGAAATATATATATTTGCTCTTAAAGGCGTATTATTTCGTATACGTTATCGTTCCCTCATAAAAATTAACGTAGTGATGATCGCCTAAATCCTATTTTCTAAATACTTTTTATACCTTCCTACGGACGACTCGCTTTACCTCTTCCATGGTACAAGTTGATGATTCATATCTCCACTATATATAGACATGCACACATATCAGGGGGAAAATAAAAGGAAAATAGAAAAAACCCATGAGAGATCGAAAGGGCGAAATGGGTGCCGAACACCTTCCCATTTCGTAACTTAGCCTCCAGACCCTCTTCGAATCATTTTTGGTTTCCTATGCATTAGTATGTCTTTCGATGTTGTCCTTCGGGATGTCTCCCTTTCTTATGTCTATTTTGAGTAAAATAGACTGGCGACTCTAATCTCTCTACATTTTTCAACACACCCAAAATGACGCCGGATGAAGTGCTCCCGAGAGGGACACGCGAGACCTAGGATCCTCCATCGTGCTCGCTCGCCCGCCGTGAGGATCGGGGACGGCAACAGTGGCGACTCTGCTGTGGATTTTATTTTGAGGGATAGACTCTATTTACATGGATGTTATGTTTATTTATATTTTCCCCTAATTTTTCATGTTCCCCCTTTATTACTCATGTGCACCCCCATTCTTATGCTACTATTCACACTTGTGGAAAATTCTCCATGTACACTTCGCACCACCTACACCTAGGGTCACATATATCCACATGTTACACGCATCATTCATCCATACTTGGTGTACCATTGGTACTTGCACTTTGTTCCATATTTGGGATAATCAAGAAAGACATTCTCATAAGATACTAATTAGAGGATCATGCATGATTCACGCGACATCACCAAAGAGCATTGTGATTGACCAAATTTTATCCAGTAACTGGAGGGTCACTTCGTGATGGGCACTGGTCTAGCAGGGCGTAGTTAGCCTAAGCGATATGGCTCTCACATTCCATTGTCTAAGTACCTTCGATGCATATCGAATGATTCCCACGTATCGTACCGCTTGACCGAAGTCATGACGGGAGGTATATCATAGGGAACTCGTTCACGTACGCCGAGTACATCGAATTCTCTCTCACACGTACTGTACCCATGAGGTATATGGTGAGGCAATTCACTTACACTCAGGTATATCTAATGGCTTATCCACACATACCAATTTCCCACAAGAGCAAGACGTATATCGTGGAAGTCACGCCAAAGGGTGGAACCCTTTCCAATTCACCCAAACAAATACATACCCGCATATAGGTGTTAACCCTAGGTCACACATGTTAGATTATCAGTTTCAACCAGAAACTCTGCCGAAATTCCGGGTCGGCCTGCTGCCTAAATTCTCGTGCATTTTTAAAACGGGACCTTGTCCATGAGCCTGGTCACAAGTCGAGCCATATCTTTGCATATATTACAAACCCAATTTTTCCAGGCTCGGGTCCCGTCAGGCATTTTATTTTGCATTTAGGAGAATTTAATACAAGTAAGAACATACTAATCATAATAATCATACTGAGATCCATCTCCCGAAAAAAAACAAAAAAAAAACATTTCTCCCCTCTTTATCAAAAATCCAAAAATATTTTGTCTTTCTATCTCAAAAAAAAATTCATCTCTTTTTCTCAAAAATAAATCCCATTTTATGCCTTCTAAGGTCCATCGCAAGCCCTTGGCCTGGCTCCTTATTGGCTTCGGTCTTCATTCAAGTCACCCCAGAGTTCCGTCCATTCTTCTATTACTTCTTCCAAGTTTGGAATCCATCCGCTTCCCATGGAGAACACAGATCAAGTACCTATTATGTAGCCGAATCTGACGGCAGTTCCAGCTCAGCTTGTGTCCAAGATTGACAACCTCTAAATCGAGGTCCGAGTGATGCAAAAAAATAGATGCAAAAAAACTTAGTTCCCGTTCCTTAAGATCCCGAGGCCCCGTTTACTCGTGCCATGGATCCACGCGAGCCTATCTGGGTTCCCGAAGAATATCAGCACGCTCCACGTGCTCCTCCTATCAATGGGGCCCCTCCTGCCCAGCTTCCTATGCCTAATCTTGCCCAGCATGGGGCTAACCTGCCTATGATCATTGATCCAAAAGGGGAGGAACTGAACAAAGTCAAAGAAGACCTCAAGATGCTCACCAAGAAGTTTCACAAAGTCAGAATTTTAGGAAATTACATGGAATACACCTACATGTCTCCTTATCCTAAAGCGAGGTTACGTGAGAAGTTTAAGATGCCAAATATTGAGAAATTCGAACGAAGTGGACCCCCAATTGTTCATCTCTGAATTAATCACCGTTCCATGACTCTACTAGGGGCTTTTGAAGAAGTGGTGCCCAATTGTTTCAACAAACTCTGAAGGCTAGCGCCCTCCGATGGTTTTTATCTCTCGAAGAGTCCAGAATTCGTAGCTAGGAGGATGTAGACCGAGAATTCATATCGCAGTACAAATAAAATTCAGAGCTTTAGGTCACCCACCGTGATTTAGAGCTGCTCAAGTAGAACCCTAGAGAATCAGGAAGAAACTTCATCGCCCGATGGAGGGAAAAAGCAGCAACTATGACCAATCAACCTTTCGAGGAAGAACAAGTCAGCATAGTAAAGAAGAACTTCTTACCCCATGTCTGAGCAATGATTGTAGGATAATACTATCCCCATTTTCGAGCTCTCAGAGAAGCAGGAGTAGAAAACAAGGAAGGCCTTCCCAAGAGAGATGTCGAACTGAAGAAGGTATCCAGATAATTCACCTCCAGAAAATATGACAAACCTGTTGGTGCTACAGTCTCAACCATCAATAACATCTCTCAACCAACCAGATCATGGGCACCTGAAAGCTGCCCTATCCCAGTCTGAAAGGAATACACTGAGCTCCATGCTCCCTCTCCAAAGTCTATCAAGCCTTGCTAAGACAAAACCTTATCAAACCTTTGGATCCTCGTCCATTGCCAAATCCACTCCCGAGAAACTTCAAGGCAGATGCCCATTGCGCCTATCACAAAACAGCTAGCCATACCACTGACCAATGCTTTCACCTCTGAAACATTATCCAAGTTCTAATTAACCGGGGTACCATCGCCCCACTAGCCAATCCTAAGCCAAACACTTCTCACAACCCACTTCCAAATCATACCAATGCCATCTTCTTAGAAAAGAACCCATAATTCGATCCCTCAACTCAAATCAGGCCCATATACTCTCCTAAACCTCTCCCAATTTGCCCATATTTCCTCCTACGCCCTGCTAGCCTCACTGATCAGGTACTGTCACTCCTCACCAAATAATGCATCGCTATCCGTATCCGTTCTGAAAATGGAGGTATGGAATTATCAAAACTCTTAAACCAACTCCTAGAGTTTGGGATGAAATTGCCCTCATAGATGATTATTGATTGCCAGAGATTTAGTACGCTGTTCTTAGAAGCATGGAAATGGTCTTGAGAGTCAGATAGTTGGGTAGTACCGACCGATGAAGTCATCCTGGATGATGTGGTCCAAATTATAGCAGAATTCTTCAGGAAGACCAATAACATTTGTAGTATCATCGAGTTATTCGATGCTTTGAAGCTACAGGGGGGCCTCGTCCCTTCACCCTTACACGTCCCCACAGAATGGGATGACCTGTATGAACAAGCCGTTGAATTTATGGAATGCATCGACTTTATATGGAAAGACAAAATTGTTTCCACCAAATGGGGGGAAGAATTCAAATATTTGAATGAAGATCCAACTTCAGAGAGAACTGGCCCAGTGGCCGGCATGTGTGGAATGATATCATTTAAAGAACTCCTCGAAGAAATAAACAAGGTAGCATAACAACCCGATATCGAAAATGAAATGGGATTCACGTTTTTCCCTTCTTCAGTAAATCACATGACCAAATCAGGGATGTATTACCAGATTCCAAGCTCATTACCAGCCAATAATAAAAGGAAGAGCATTGAAAACCTTCCTATGCCAGAGATGACCTCGAGGAAAGTAAGATCCTCAATCAACTAAAGAAAACTCAAGCTAAAATCACTCTATGGGGGATTTTCATATCTTCTCAGATGAATAGGAACGCTTTGATCAAGTTGCTCACTGGACCCACAGTTCATCCTTCTACCACACCAGAAGAAGCGGTAAATTTGGTCGGATCCTTGACCTCTACCCGAATGATTTCCTTTTCTGAAGAAAAAATCCCCAAGATTGGACCAAACCACAATCACGCACTCAACATCTCCATCGAAATTATGGGGAAGGTTGTACCACTCCCTCTTATCGATAATGGATCCTCCCTGAATGTCTTCCCACTAAGAACCTTCAAATGTTTAGAACTGAAAGAAAGCGACCTCGCTCCAACTTCCGCTGTTGTGTGTGCCTACGATAATACCCATCGGGAGGTGATGGGATCCATAAATCTTGTAATAGGGGCTGGTCCTATAAACACTGTCATTAAATTCCAAGTTATTAACATCCCAACCTATTTCAACCTATTGCTAGGATGACCTTGGCTCCACAATATCAAGGGCGTGTCTTCCTCACTCCATCAGAAATTAAAGTTCTTCACCAACGAACGGGTCATTACCATCGTTGGAAATAATGACAATATCGATGGTGCAAGTACCAGCAACCCAATCCTTGAGATACAACACGTGTCAAATGATATGCTCTTATCGGGATTCTGAGTTGAACCACTTCTACTCCCGGTAGGGGACGACTTTAAAGAAATGGTTTGTCAAGAATATTAACCTCATGGAAACGTTAATATGATTCAAATGTTCAGAAACATTAACTTCATGCCCGGACTGGGGAGAGGCCAAATACAACAAGGTATACTCGAGCCGATTGAACTAAAGAAGGCCTTACCTCCTTATAGTTTGGGGTATCAACCATGAGAACAAGATCTCAGAATGATCTTCCTGTCTCGACCAAAGAGAGGATTAGACTGCTTTGGACTATCCCAAGTGATTCCTTGAATGGAAAATTCATCAAAGAGGGCAAAGACTTACCCTTTTGTGGCCTTCTTGAACCATGGTATGACCATACAGATAAGAAGATGAAGCCTGGAATGGAGATCTTTTTCCAATACAGTTACCCATGGGCTGAAAGCTCCCAACACCATGTACAACCGCTCATCAAAGATACAGAAGAGATTGAGGAGGGTGACTCCAAAGATTCCTTCAATTTACAGACACTGGGGCTGACACTCTGCATGGTTCACTCAGGCATTACATCACTGGATCCATCCCAACTGATTAAAGTTGTTGATACACCTCTCCTCAACTGGCATGCTTCACCAGTTCTACCTACTGAAATCTCCCCTAATCCTAATGTTTACCCCCTTTCTTCTTCTATTGTCTGTCCTTGTTCAAATTTAATCAAGTCCTCTTTTGACGAGGTTCTCAATGTTATTTATCCTATCAATGAAATAAATGAAGATTTTGAGTATCTTGTTGTGCCTTACATTAACTGTTGGATTCTAATCAAACTTTTGATGATGATGATTTTGCAAATGAATAATTCTTAATTGCTCTAAATAAGGTTAATAATAAACAACATAACAGTGTTCAAGTTAATAAGGAAGAGACTATTGTTATAAACCTCATTTCTAGTAGCCAACTGTGCGAGATTAGGATAGGGACTACCCTCGACGAGAATGAGCGTGCACAACTCGAAGAATTGCTAAAGGAATTCGTGGATGTCTTCGCATGGTCCTACGACGATATTCCCAACATTGATCCTGAAATAGCTCAGCACGAGATCCCCACTCTCCTAGATTACAAGACGATTAAGCAAAAGTTGAGAAATACTCCGTATCGAATGGTCGCTCAAAGTTAAAAAAGAGGTGGTCAAATAGTTGAACGTAGGCTTCATTCGTGTGATTGAATATCCCACACGGCTAGCCAATATAGTGCATGTGCCGAAATCAGGAGGAAAAGTTTGGATGTGTGTAGACTATTAGGATTTGAACAAAGCCTCTCCAAAGCATGATTATTCCCTACCCAATATCGACATAAACGTGGATAACACAAGAAGTCATGCTCTCAAGTCATTCTTCGACGGGTTTGACGAATATAACAAAATCAAAATGCACCCAGACCACCAAGAAAAACCGCATTCATCACCCTATAGGGAGCCTGTTGCTACACTGTCATGCCATTTGGTCTCAAAAACACTGGGGCTACCTACCAGAGGGCGACCACAACCATCCTGCACGATCTAATTCACAAAGAAGTTGAGGTATATGTGGATGATATGATTATCAAGTCCAAAACTAGAGAAGGTCATGTTCCTGCTCTCCGAAAGTTCTTCGAACAACTGCGACAGTATCAGATGAGACTTAATCCACAGAAATGCATCTTCAGCGTTACAAAGGGAAAACTCTTAGGATTCATGGTCAGTGAGAAGGGGATAAAAGCAGATCCCACCAAGATGAAAGCCATACTTGAGATGATACCTCATCAAACAGAGAAATAAGTTTCAGGTTTCCTTGGGAAATCGCAATACATCAGTCGGTTCATCAGCAAGTTAACCTCCATCTGCGAACCGATCTTCAAACTCCTACGAAAGGATTTAACTAAGATTTGTAATGAGGCATTCCAAGAATCCTTTGACCGAATCAAACAATATCTGACCTAACCCCCAGTACTCAGGCCACCACAGCCTGGTCTCCCCTTGCTCCTATACTTAACCATAACCGACACTGCATCTGGGGCTCTACTAGGCCAATAACTTGAAGATTTTCGCAAAGAAAGAGCCATTTATTATTCCAGCCACAAAATTATCAGATATGAGGTCAACTACACCTCTTTGCAAAAGGTGTGTATCGCACTTGTCTGGGTCACCCAAAAGTTGCGGCACTACATACTCGCCTTCCCTATAAAACTTGTATCCTGAATGGACCCCATCAAATACCTGCTTGAGAATCCTTCCTTATCAAGCCGAATGGACCGATGGTTGATGTTACTATCCGGGTTCGACATTGTACACATCACGTAGAAAACCATGAAAGGAAGATCCATATCTGACTACCTCGTTGATTACCCCGTAGAAGAAATTGATGTCTGGGTCTGTGAATTCCCAAATGAAAGCATCCTTTGTGCCTCTCAAGACACCTATCGATGGTAAATGTTCTTTGATGGTGCTGCCAATAAAAAAAGATACGGCATTGGGATACTTCTGATCACCCTAGATGACTCCCACACTCCCATCGCCATCAAATTGGATTTCCCTTGCACCAATAACATGACTGAATACGAGGCATACACAGTAGGCCTCAAAGTTGCTCTCAAGAAAGGTATTCAATGCATAAATGTCTATGGGGATTCCGCCCTCATTATCGGTCAAGTGCTCAGAAATTGGAAAGTCAAAGACGAGAAACCCCAACCCTTCCATGCCCACTTAGAAGAGCTAGCCTCCTAATTCCAAGATATCAAGTTCCATTACCTACCCCAAGCAAAGAATAACATATCCGATGCTCTCGCTACCTTGGCCTCCATGGTTAACATGCCCGATGGAATAACTATGAACCCTTTCCTAGTTCAAAAGCAAGACAAACCAACCCACTGTTACCACATTGAGCTCGTCACCACAAAAGATCCTCAGATAGACAATTGTTGGTACTATGATATCTGGCACCTCCTCAATCATGGTAGGTATCTCGAGGGTTCCAACAAGAAAGATCAAGCAACCCTTCGAAGAATGGATACCCAATACATCATATGTCACAAAGCACTACTCAAAAGAAACTTTGATGGAAATCATCTGCACTGCATCGTAAGGGCTGACATTGAAAAGATAATGCAAAAGATCCACAGTGGGGAATGCGGACCTCACATGAATGGTCATATGCTCGCCAAAAATATCATCCGACAGGGTTACTACTGGACCACCATGACCCAAGATTACACCGCCTATGTCCAGAGATGCCTCAAATGCCAATAATTATCTAACCTTCAACATCTGCCTTCGAACGAATTATACAACATGACCTCTCCCTAGCCATTCTCCACCTGGGGCATCGAAATTATAGGGAAGGTTACACCGAAGTCTTCCAATGGGCATGAGTTCATCCTAGTTGCCATTGATTCCTTCACTAAATGGGTCGAAGCTGGGTCATATACAGTGCTAAACGTTAAGAAAGTGGCCAACTTTATCAAGAAAAACATCATCTATCGATATGGGGTTCTGTACGGGCTAGTGTCAGATAAAGGGTTACATTTCGAGAAAGAAGTCATAGACATGGTCAACGAATATGGGATTCAGAGACACAAATATTCTCCCTACCGACCTCAGACCAATGGTGCAGTTGAAGCCGCCAACAAGAACCTCAAAGCCATCATCAGCAAGATGATTAAAAGCTATTGGGATTGGGTCGACTGGATCCCATACTCCATCTGGGGCTATCGAACCTCAATTCGAACCTCTACTGGGGCTACCCCTTACTCTCTTTTCTAAGGCATGGAAGCAGTCCTACCTGTGGAGTTGGAAATATCCTCGCTATGCATCATGCTTGAAAGCAAAGTCAGTGAAGAAGACTGGTGCTAAAGTCGTCCTAACGAGCTGACCCTCCTAGACGAAAGGAGATTGAAATCTCTATACCAAATACAAGGCTACCATCGCCGAAAAGCGCGATCACTCAATAAGAGATTCAAGGACCGCGATGTTCGATAAGGTGACCTAGCCCTCAAAGAAATCATAGAACCCATCTAGGACCCCAGAGGGAAATTCAATCCCAATTGGAGCGGCCCCAATATTGTCAAGAAGATCTTCTCCGGTGGTGCCTCCATGCTCACCGACTTGAATGGGGAATAGATGGATCATCCAGTCAACCAGGACCGTCTCAATAAATTCTACCGCTGATCCAAAATTTTGGCGCGCTACGACTCTTCTCATCTCCCTTCTATTACAGAAAAAATAAAAAAAATAAAATCTCTCTTCATTTCCTTCTACCCAGAACAATGTGGGTCTGATCCTCTTCAAATAATCATTTTCAAATAAACTATAAACTTTTCAAAAACCCTAGAGGTACGTAGGTAGCTCATACACCTTACATGAGCACGGCCATTTGTTTTTCACAAAATACTATTCTTTTCTTATCTCCGAGAACGACAGTCAATTCCAGCATATACCTAAACAAAAGGATTATGTATGCCTTAGCGACCAGTATAGATAATTCAAACAAACACAAAACTCATCAAAGGCACAACGTGATGATCATAAACTTGTTTATTTCACTAATAAGAAATTACACTACAGATTACCTAAGAAAAGGAATGGATAACTCCCTTCCCCCGTCTTAAAAAATCCAAATGAAATCCCCACACTTATTCCCCACAATAAATGCTCCAAGAGTCCTATCAACAGCTACCAGAGGAGTCTGTTCCATCATCATCATCTACATCCTGGGGTCCCCAAGTTTCCCCTGCCTGAACAGAGTGTCGCAGACACTCTATGGACCAATAAGCTCGAATCAACTTCGAATAAAACACAACACCTCCCTCCATGGTGTCAAAAGAAATAATCCACTTTTGCCTAGTCTCCACTGTCAATATCTTGCTAACTACTCTCCTCTACAACCACTTCATATAATCCCTATGGATAAGCGAAACTCTCCAAATATACTGAGAAGGACGGGTCGACGGATGTCGATTCTCCCACAGAGAGCCAAGCTACATGCGTAGATGCTCGGTCAAATCCTCTACCGGAAAAAAAATTAGTGTCCGAGGTGGCACGACCTGTGCCCAACCAAATTGGCGTAGAAGCCGCCAAGGGAAATAAAAAGAGGTCTCGCGGAGACCAACCATCCGCACATATGAGTATTCTCCTAGCTCCAGAATAGGCAACAACTGTCCCCACCAAGGCACTGACCAATACAGATTCTGGGCCCCATGTTCCATTAGCCAATTCTCCCAGCTCACAATATCCAGGCCAACGTAGAAGAAGTGATGCGAAAAGAAGTTGGGTACAGTCGACAAAGAATATTCTAGAAGAACCACCAGGAGAAGTATTTCAGACAACCTTATGAACAACATCACGGGGCTACCCCGCAGGAAGTCAGAATGACCTTCTCACCAGGCATCCAAACCATTCAGGGTCTCGCCAGTATCACCACTGCAGGATTGCGATGGTATGACATCCATGAAGTAATGACTGCAAGTTGTGGATCCACCCGTAGTTCCCCAATCACCTGCAGCAATTTTAATACTAAGCCCAGAGCAACGGCTCCAGCATAACCAACATCGCCTATTTCCTGCAAATGCAAGGACAGCAACACCGTCGGGAGGGAAATCATTCCTCGAGCAACTAGTGATCTAGTCGCCGAAGGCAAAATGCGAAGAAGCCCAGCCAGTAAATCCCTGGGAGAACGAGAAAATTCGAGTAAAGCCGCAACAACACGGGGATTAATCCCCAGTATAGAAGAAATGTCCTAGTAGGTAGGACAAACTTCATCCAACCCAAAACGGAATACGTGGTCTTCGGGGTACCAAAATTGTACCGTCGCTATTAGCATGTTCCACTAAATGGACCGATTGCGCCACAAAGAGACTCGACGCAAGTTGAAAGCATCATAGTCGACGTTATAAAAGCACATTACTTCCAACTCTTCGAGGTAATTAGGAGACTGAATGCTACCAGGGAGATCCATCTTACAAGACTAAGAAACATCAGACAAGTAAAAGTGTGATGGAAACACTCCACCCTTCCCCTTTTTATACTTGACAACCCTCACAATAGACATAATCCCTATAGAGATCGAAGGGAATCTTACCCCACAAGGTATAAAAGGCTGAAGAGGGCACAAATCAAAAGATTTGAATTGATGGGACTGGACTAGATCGGCAACCCCCTATTTTTGGAAATTTTCATTTTTCCTCTTTTATCAAAATCAAAAGCCTAATAAAAATAAATTGATATTCTCAACAGAATTTCAAAAATCCTTTTCCATCCTTAGAAAATTTCCCATTTTTAAGATTCCTTCAAAAAATCCCAAAAATATTTATTTTTACGGTCTCAGCAGCAAAGTAAAAAGAGCATGCATTCATTCATCATTAACAAAGGATAATAAAAAATCCCATTGCATTGCATATATATTTGTTCTCTATGTTACATCAATTTTGCAGGAAATAAAAAAAAGCAAACAACAACGGGACTCAACCCGAACCCACATTCTCATTCTCTCGCTCTCACCTACCCTTCACATCTCTCTCTAAGAGATTCCACCCCTGTGACGCACTCTCTTTCCCCTATGGAGAGACGGCGCACCCCCACTACCCGAGACAGAGTCCTCCCCGAACCAAGTAAAAATCACCAAAAAGAAGGAATTAGGATCGCATCCCGAACATGGGCAGTTGCCAAAGATATCCAATCTATAATGTCCCTCAACCAAGTGGTCGACACCCAGACGTGCTGTCGAGTAAAAGGAAAAATCAGTATCAAAGAGTGATCAAAACAGAAAAGGAACCAATAAGTGGAAAATCGCAAAAAGAAAGAAAGTAAGAAGCTTTGAAAAATGAAGGGAATTTTCCCTTTATATAGGATGCTAAGCATTATGTCGATCGGTATTGACCACCCACCCACCGATCGGCATTGTCTCCTTACCTTCCTGAGGCAGTCCAAAAGTCCATGCCACTGCCGAATGGCACCCTCTGAACCGTGACGATCGGCACCCCCTTAAAATTTCATACAAAAATTCCTAAAAACTATAAAAAGCCCTGAAAAATTCTTAGAAAATTCCTAAAAATCCCGAAAAGGATTAAGAACATTTTCACCAAGAAAATTTCACACTCCCTCGAGCAAAACCCCCATTTACCTAGTGGAACTCTCAAAAAACCAAGTGAAACTCCTCTCAGCAATGTCCTCGGAGGATCTCTAAGGATCATCTCCTATCCCCCAAAGGTCTTGAAATACGTCCAATCCTTGGACCACCTAATCGCTTCCCCAGTGAAGTTTACGGCATCAAAATTGCCTTTCCTCTATGAAATCCCTAAAATCACAAACACTTCCCCAGCAATCAGCTCCCCGGCTCAACACAACATCATGAGGTAATTTCCCCAGCAAAGCTCCAGAAATTCATTCAGCCGAATCCAAAATCAAATCTTCACCACTCTTAGGTCAAAATTGACCTCGGTCTTGGATCATCAGCTTAGTTAGGTCATAATTGATCTCGATCCTTGGTCATCACCTCTCTTAGGTCAGAATTGACCTCAGTCTTCAATCGTCACCTTAGTTAAGTTATAATTGACCTCGATCCTTGGTCGTCACCTCTCCTAGGTCATAATAGACCTCGGTCCTCGATCGTCACCTCTCTTAGGACAGAATTGACCTCGGTCTTGGATCGTCACCTTAGTTAGGTCAAAATTTACCTCAGTCCTCGATCTTCACCTCTCTTAGGTCAGAAATGACCTCGGTCTTGGATCCTCACTTTAGTTAGGTCATAATTGACCTCGATCCTCGGTCGTCACCTCTCTTAGGTCAAAATTGACCTCGATCTTGGATTGTCACCTTAGTTAGGTCGGAATTGATCTCGGTCCTCGTCCGTCACCCCTCTTAGGTCAGAATTGACCTCTATTTTGGATTGTCACCTTAGTTAGGTCAGAATTGATCTCAATTCTCGATCGTCACCTCTTTTAGGTCAGAATTGACCTCAATCTTGGATCGTCACCTTAGTTAGGTCAAAATTGACCTCGGTCCTCGGGCGTCACCTCTTTTAGGTCAGAATTGATCTCGGTCTTGGATCGTTACCTTAGTTAGGTCAGAATTGACCTCTATTCTCGATCGTCACCTCTCTTAAGTTAAAATTGACCTCGGTCTTGGATCGTCGCCTTAAGCCCACAGAATTGTCTTCGACCTTCAAGATCGGTCAGCATCTCCTCAACAATTGGCCTAAAGTTTTCCTCCAAACCATCCCTTAGCTCCTCAGAATTGGCCTCGACCCTATGAATTGGTCATCCACCCTCAAAAGCATCATGCGGTGTCTATTCGACGTCTATCATTTGTTCCAAACTCACCCGTCGAGGGGCTCTATAGATAACCCATTCTATTACCCCCTAAACTCTCCTTGAGTCCCTATTTCCTCCCCTCATCACTATAGATCCATGGCATACCCTAAGTACTGACCTAGAAGGCATCAAAAACTCCTAGGCTCTGAATGACCAAAAGTCAAACTCTTCATCTCGACCAAGGATGAATGAATATTCGAAGGTCACTGAAACCCCTTTCCAACGGTCCATTCCGTGTGGGATTCTGACCTACCATGCGGATGAACAACCTATTTCCCTCGAAAGTCAATCAGGAGGCCACCGGGCGTTCCCAGACTCCATTTGACCAAAGTCAGCTCTTCATCTTGATCGACAGTGAATGAATCTTTAAAGGGCATCGAAACCCCTTTCCAACGGTCCGCTCCGTGCACGATTCTGACTTACGGTATGGACGAACGATCCGTTTGACTCCAAAAGGTCACCAAATTTTCCAGGGCACGATTGACAAAATTCAACTCCCTGAACCTGATCAAACTCTTTAGAATATTTAAGTACATCACCTTACCTTTCCAAAGGTCCGCCCCGTTCATGATTTGGACTTACCATGCGGACGAACGATCCGTTTGCGTCCGACAATTCCTCGTCCAATGGATTGACAAATTCTTCCGAGCCATATTTGACCCAGATCTAACTCCCAAACCTGAGAGAAGTATGGACTTTCAAAGGTGTCTAAATTACCTTTCCAACGGTCTACCCCATACATGATTCTGATCAACGGTTTGCATTCTGCGTCCGATTTTTGAAAAAGTCCTGAAAGACATAGCTAAACGGCAGGTCCCAGACCCTTCCTATAGGTAATGTGCCTAAACGCACCTGTCGATTGGAAAATATGATCGGCATAGCCCTGGTCCTATAAAAAGGAGGCCTGACCTCACATGTAATAAGAGCCCAGATCTAATAGATACCACTCTCAGGAAACCCTGAAGACCTATCTCGAAGTCAACATGATTTCCATACCCAAATCCCCTTCCAACGTTCACTTGTCATCATCCTTTTTCATCAAACTTGGTGAATTAACTACCCTCCATCATCATCAAAGTCTAAGGGTTGCTGTCCAACATTCACGATCAAGCTCAAGATCTTCAAGAAGGTCCGATTTTCTCAACACTCTCCTTAAATTCTCATAAATTTGCAATAACTTGTTTTATTACTTAGTGCTTTTACTATCTCATCTTACACATCCTAGTGTACTTTTTATTTAGTATTATTACACATCTCTTATTTTCATATAAATAAAAACCCCAAAAAAAAGAGGGTTTGCTCATAAATTCCAAACGAGAATTCTCATACTTTTCTTACACTTCTCTCACAACTAAAAAACTTTTTCTATACACACACACAAAAATAAGAGAATCCCCGTTTGGATTTATGGGATAAACCTCATCCCTCATTTTATATGCAAACTACGTGGACTTTGATGCCTCTATAGGCTACGTAGGCATCTTGGGGTAAAACCCGAGACTCGAGTCCTATTTTTAGTTTTCCTCTCATTTTTTATTTTCTCTAAACTCCATTCTCTTATGCTATATATATATATATATATATATATTTGTTCTTAAAGGCGTATTATTCTGTATGTGTTATCGTTCCCTCATAACGATTAACGTAGTGATGATCGCCAAAATCCTATTTTATAATTACTTTTTATACCTTCCTACGGACGACTCTCTTTACCTCTTCCATGGTGCAAGTTGATGATTCCTATCTCCACTATATATACACATGCACACATATCATGGGGAAAGTAAAAGGAAAATAGAAAAAACACATGAGAGACCAAAAGGGCGAAATGGGTGCCTAACACCTTCCCATTTCGTAACTTAGCCTCTGGACCCTCTTCAAATCATTTTTGGTTTCATATGCATCAGTATGTCTTTGGATGTTGTCCTTTAGGATGGCTCCCTTTCTTTTGTCTGTTTTGAGTAAAATAGACTGGAAACTCTAATCACTCTACATTTTTCACCTCACCTAAAATGACGCCGGCCGAAGTGCTCCCGAGAGGGACGCGCGGGACCTAGGATCCTCCATCGCGCTCGCCCGCCCGCTGCAAGGATCGGGGATGGACACAACTGGATTGTGTTGAATCTGGTGTATTGAACATACTGTAATGATGTAAGTTTTTCTATAGCTATTTATTTGGATGAGATGTAGCATTCTATTGCAGTATTATGTTCTTTTGGAGAAAGGTGGTGTGACACTACTCATACCTTTCATCTTAGCTTCGACGAGGTGATTGTCACTCCTATAGACATTCATCAGCTACTAGGGAATGATTGTGAAGGGTTTTAGGGATGCTATCTTTACCGGGGTTATTTACTTAAGGCTTATAGTGAGGCATTTGCTGGTGATGGGAGACTTAATAGTGGATCCCTATTTGGATGCGATAACATCCTGTATGTCTTACTGTCATAGTCTTACGACGGTGATACTGGTGGAGACTCTGAATGGTCTTGAGGCTTAGAGGGAATTTCACTCCGATTTTTTGAGAGGGATCCCGGTGATGTTGTTTATGTGGTTGGCTGAGAGGTTTCATCCGGAGGTCCCTCTTAAGTATCCATTAGCAGGTTTGTCGAATTTATTTTCTCGGTACTTTATCAATTTCGACCCATCTGTAGAGAACTAGGTTAATTGGTTCACAGAGCATAAAGCACAGTGCCTTTATTGGTAGGTGCCATGATGGGGTGAATAATAGCTTATTTTGGAATTGGGAGAGTATCGGTATACGCGATTAGTGTGCCTGTGACAAACTTCATTTTATTTTCCTTGGAGGCTTCTGCGCCATGTTGGATAGGAGAAAATAGTGCATCCTTGTACTTTAGACTTTTTTCGGTGAAGGACCTGACTGAATCTTGACACATAATGTTGGGTTCTTTGTGGGAGAGTCAGCGATCTTTTACCCATCCATCTAAATTAGTAGGAAGGATTTGTCATGTGTACGGGGACTATCTCAAATGGTTGTGGAAATGAGTAGTGGTGAAGATCCTGGTGAAAAGATCGAACATATGTGGTTTATTATTTTTGACACCATAGAATGAGGGGTATTACTTTTTTCTAGGATGGTGAGTTCGTACCGCTCAATGGCATGTACTCGGAATATTAATAAGTTAGGGGAACTTTAGGGACCTCCAGAGGCTGATGATGATGAGACTTGGTCTTTTGTAACTATGGATAGATTTTTGTGAAGCTGGTTTTATTTATGTGAAGCTTTTAGTAAGTTTGGGAGAACTTTGTGTGTGTTTGGTGTTTGAAATAATTTTGATATAGCTTTGATAGTTTTAATGAACATGAATGTTTTTTTTAACTCCCTTCGATGAGACTCCATGTAATGGTACCGAACTTCCTTGTTTGAAATAAAAAAAAAATTGATTACATTTGAGTTATCTATATTAATTGCTAAGGTATACATGATCCTCTTGTTCATGAAAGTGATAAAATAAACCGTCATTCTCGGAGGTTAGAAAAGAATAGAATTTATGGAAAATAAGGGGATTGTGCCCATTTAAGATGTATAAGTTGCGTACGTACCTCTCGTTATTTTTAAAAAATTATGAGTTCCATTATAAAAGAAAAAGGTTTTTGAGAGGATCAGGCCCCATATAGTTCTGGATCGATAAAAATGAAGAGTTTTTTAGAATAGAAGGAGGATGAGAATTATCGTAAGCTCATCGAAATTTCGAACTAAGGGTAGAACTTCTTGAGACAGTCCAGGTTGACTGGGCCTGCCATCTCTTTTCCATCGAGGTCAGTGATCATAGCGATGCCTCCTAAGAGAATCTTATTTACTATATAGGGGCCACTCCAATTTGGTTTGAGTTTCCCTCTAGAGGTCCCAGATAGGATCTATGATCTTCTTAAGGGTAAGGTCTCCTTCCGGGACACCAGGATCCTTGACTCTTCAATTTAATGATCGAGTTATTCAGCGATGGTACCCTTTTATATGGGAGGCATCTTTTCATCCAATGGTGATAGTTTGTCAAATCGGCTCTGATGCCAGTCTTCATCGCTGACTCTGATCTTCAGCATAACTCGTAGGGAAGGAAGTTTAGATCAACGGGTAAGACTTATTCCATGTCATATATCGCAGAGCAGGGTGTAACCCCAATATATGTCTTAATTAAAGTGTGGTAGCCTCAGAGGGCATAAGGGATCCAATCGGACCAATCTCGATAACTTTTGATCATTTTACTGATAATGTCTTTGAGGTTTTTGTTGGTGTCTTCGTTGCACCATTGGTTTGGGGTCAGTAGGGAGAATATTTTTTTCTCTAAATCTCAAATTCATCGACCAATTATGTGACCTCAGCTTCGAAGTTAGACCCATTATCTGATATTATCTTGTGGGGAACCCCATATTGGAAGATGATGTTCCTTAGGATAAACTTGGCTACCTTCTTCACATTCAATAATGCGTATAACTCGTCTTTGACCCATTTAGTGAAGTAATCAATGGAGAATAGGATGAAATCATGATCGTTCGAAGCATTGGGTGTGACTTTCCCTATGATTCCAATGCCCTAGGTGGAGAGTGACTAGGGAGAAGTCATGTTATATAATTCCTGAGGAGTTAAGTGGTTGAGATTGGTGAACTATTTTCATAGAGGAATCTTCAGACATAGGTACGCAATCCTGAACCATGTTGGTCCAATAGTACCCTTGACTAATAATATTCTTTAAAATCGTATGACCGCTCTTGTGGGGTCCTTATTCCCTGTTGTCGATCTTCTGCATCATTTTTTTAATGACATACCCTGCAATGAAATGCAAATGGGTTATATCAAAGTTTCTCTTGAATAGTTCTTTATCATAAATGATGTACAGGTCAGACAGTTTACCAAGGGTCGCACGGTCTTTCTAATAGGCATATTGGGTAAACAGATCGTGATTGAGGAGGTGCCAAATGCCTTTTTCCCAAACTCATCCATATCAAAATCGTACTCGGTACCGAGCTCAATGTGGTATAAGTGGGTTGGTTTATCTTGTTTTTTTACTAGGAAAGGGGCCATCATTATTCCCTTGGGCATGTAGACAATAGAGGAAAGGGTAGCAAGGGAATCGACTAAACTGTTATTTTCGTGGGGTAAGTAGCGGAAGGTCATATCTAGGAACTAGGATACCATCTCTTTTAGGTGGGTATGGAAGGGTAAGAGGTTTTTTCTATGTCTTTCCATCTTCTGATTACTTGACCGATGATGAGGGAAGAGTCTTCGTAGACATCTACGTGTTTTATACCTTTCTTGAGGGTGACTTTGAGGCCTACAGTGCATGCCTCGTATTCGGCCATATTGTTGGTGTAGGAAAAATCTAGTTTGATGGTAATGAGAGTGTGAGAGGTGATCAGGAGTATCTCAATGCTATATCCTTTCTAGTTGGAAGCACCGTCAAAGAATATTTTCCATCGTAGGTCTTCCTGAGAGGTGCAGACAATATTTTCATCTGAGAATTCATAGATCCAAACATCGATATCTTCCATAGGATAGTCAATAATGTAATTGGAGATGCCTCCCCTTTTCAAGGATTTTTGTGTGACATACACTATATCAAACTCAGTTAGTAGCATCAACCATCAAGCCATTTGACTATATATGGCAGGTTTCTCAAGTAGGTATTTGATAGGATCCATTCGGGACACAAATATGATGGAAAAAGAAATCATGTAGTGTCATAACATTTGAGTGACCTAGAAGAGGGCAACATATGCTTTCTCCAAACCAGTTTAGTTGACTTCGTACTAGACAACTTTCAATTGGCATAGTAAATAGCTCTTTCCTTTCAATATTCTTCAATTATTGGGGCTAGTAAAGCCCCTGTTGCATTATCTATTACGATCAAGTACAAGAATAAAGGTAGACCTAGCTCGGGAGGCATAAGTACCGAAGGTTGGGTAAGATTTTGATTTATTCTATTGAAGGCTTCCTTATAGGACTTGTTCTAGACATTTGTAGAGTCCTTCCAGAGGAGTTTGAAGATGTGTTCGCAAATAGAAGTCAGCTGGCTTATGAACCTGCTGATGTACAATAATTTTTTTAATAATCCTAGATTTCCTTCTCCGTTCGGGGTGGTGGAATTTTGAATATAGCTTTCATCTTGGCCGGGTCTGCTTTAATTCTCTTTTCACGGGCCATAAATCCCAAAATCTTTCCTTTTGTGACACTGAAAATGAACTTCTATGGGTTTAGCCGCATTTGGTAATGCCGTAGTCATTCGAAGAAGTTTTGGAGGGTAAGAGCATAAACTTACCAGGTTTTAGACTTAATGATCATGTCATCTACGTAGACTTTGACCTTCTTGTGTCATGTAAGATGGTTATGGTATCCCTTTAGAAGGTAGCCTCAGCATTCTTGAGCCTAAATGGCATAATAGTGTAGAAAAAGGTTCACTAAGGGGTGATGAATGTGGTTTTCTCCTACTGGTGATGGTGCATCTTGATATTATTGAATTCGAATCCATCGACGAATGAGTTGAGGGCATGATTGGAAGTCTTGTCCATAATCATGTCAATCTAGGCAATGGGTAATCGTCCTTCAGAGATTCTTTATTTAAATCTCGATAGTTGACACACATGCAAACATTTCCTCCTAATTTTGGTATGGGTACAATATTGGAGATCCATGTGGGATATTCAATCAGCTGGATGAAGCTTACATTCAGTTGTTTGATTACCTCTTCTTTGACTTTGAGTGACCATTCAGTGCAGAGGTTTCGGGGCTTTTGTTTGATCAACTTGCATTTTGGGAGAGTTGGGATCTCGTGTTGAGGTATTTCGGGATCAATGTTAGGCATTTCGTCATAGGACCATGTGAAGATGTCCAAAAAATCTTTTAACAATTCTTCGAATTGTGCCCACTTATTCTCGTTAAAGGTGGACCCTATGCTAATCTCACGATGTTGGCTACTAGAATAGAGATTGATAACAACAATTTCATCCTCATTAATTTAAATTGGTTATGTTGTTTGTTGTTAACCTTATTAAGATCAGTTAAGATTTGTTCATTTGAATAATCATCATCATCAATACTTTGATTAGAATCAAGAAAATTGATTTAAGGCATACCAAGATACTCAAAATCCTCGTTCAGTTCACTTTCGAGAAACATAATGTTGAGAAAATCGTCAGAATATATCGTTATTACATTATTATAAAAAAAAGTAGCGCCTGAATGAATCATACAGAGGGTCACCCCAGTGTCTACAGGTTGAACGAGTCTTCAAAATGACTTTCCTCAGAGACCACGGTAATGGCTAAGGCTTTCTCAGTGGAAGGTTACAGTTGATGTTAGTAGTATTCGTCCCAAGATTAGTTGCCTTGAAAGAAGATTTCCACCGCCGACTTCATCTTCTTATCGTTGTGGTCATATCACGGTTCTGAAAATCCACATAAAGGGAAGTCCTCACCCTTCTTGACGAATCTCCCATTTATAAAATCCCTTGAAATAGTCTTGGAACCTTCTAAAGTCATTTTCAGACGTGGTTGGCGGAGCGTTCTATATTCTTCTGGTGAAGGCTGATAACCCAAGACACATGGGGTAAATGCCTCTTTTAGTACTATTGGCTCTAGTCTGACTTGTTAGTGTTGCCCCAGCACCAGTCTGGGCATGAAATTCATATTATTGAACACTTGTATCACATTGACATTACCGTAAGGGTTGTGTTCTATACAAACTTAATCTTTGAAATTATCCCCTATTGGAAGGTGAAGCCGATCGACTCTAAAGCTGTAGAGGACCATATCATTCATCCGATGTTGTATTTCTAGTATCGAATTGTTGGTGACGGCATTATTGTACCATCATCATCCCCTAAAACAATGATGACTTGCCCTTTGGTGAATAATTTTAACTTCTGATGATGGTAAAAAGATACCCCTCGAATGCTATGAAGCCACGATCGACCAAGAAGCCGATTGAAGCATGATGGTATATCAATAACTTGGAACTCAGTAATAGGATTGATAGGGACAGACCCTATTTTGAGTTTTATGAATCCTATCACCTCAGAGAGTATTATCATAGGCACTCACTACGACAAAAGTAGAAGTAAAGTCACTTACTTTTAACCCCAAGTAATTAAAGGTTCTTAGTGGGCAAAAATTAAGGACGGATCTATTATCGATGACTGAGGGCGGGACTTTCTTTCCCATCACTTAAATAGAGATGTTAAGGGCATAATTATGACTGGGACCAATCTTTGGGATTTCTTCTTCGAACAAGGAAAGGAGTTTAGTTAAGGTGAAGGATCT
Source organism: Sambucus nigra (assembly GCA_949130495.1). Lineage (NCBI taxonomy): Eukaryota > Viridiplantae > Streptophyta > Magnoliopsida > Dipsacales > Adoxaceae > Sambucus > Sambucus nigra. The sequence goes on from OX422208.1 coordinate 359,978,577, forward strand.
AACCAGGTTTACAACTTCTTTTGGATTGGTGAAAGGAGGGACTGTGGGCCTAGTGAGAAGTTTTTGCAGAGCATTTTGGTGTAATTGGGAAGCCATGAAGAGTCCCCATATGGTGATGTTATCTAGAGTCTTTTTTAGTTGATAGAGGATCTTGCTCTCTTCAACGGTCATTTTTGACATGGAAAGTTCTTTGGCAACTCCCTTTCCCTTATCTGTTCCTGATGACTGCGGATTCAGATCCTTATAGTGTCTCCCTGATATCATCATGTGGTTTACAAAAGAATAATAACCTAATGTATTTATTTATTTCTGGATGAAGAACTACTTTACTAATTTCCCCCCAATAAGTCTTTGAAAGACATCAATCTGTACATGTTGATTACTGGACTGACTTTTCCCTAACTCGGTTCATCGTCTGAGCTATCAAATACGTCCCCCATCCATTAGTGATGATTTCTTATTTACAAAAGAAATTAATTCATTCCATAACCTCCACGTCTTCCTCATATAAATTTGTCAACTCAATAGGGAGGTGCATGAGTGAAGGGACTAATCGCCCTTGAAGCTTCCAAGTAGTGAGTAGTTGGAAATTGATGTTGATCTCATTCGTCTTTCAAAATATGTCAACTATGTAATCTAAACTAACTTCTTCGGTCGATACCACCCATTCGTCTAATTCTCGATCCCATTTTTGAGCCTCTATGAATAGGCCATTGAATTTCTGATAGTCGATGGTTATCTTTGTGGGCAATTTCAGCCCAAACTCTAGAAGTTAGTTCAATACTACTAGTAACTCCGTGTATTTCCCTACAAATTAGGTGCGAACGATAATAAAGGCCCTTGTGAGGAGTGATAGAGATTTGTCAGCGAAGAAAGTGGGTTATAGGATAAAGTACAGATAAACTTTAAGCAGTTTAAGTGAAATTATGGGTATGATGGGTGCTTTACTGGGCACGATTTGAGTAGATTGATCGAACTTCGAGCATTTTTTTTAAAAAAGATGGAATTTTCTTATGTGAAAAGTGGGTTATTGGTGGTATTGTGTTTAAGATCCTTTGGTGGAGCGACGAAACCTCGATCAATCAAGACTTGAATCACATTCTTAAGATGGAAAAATTGGTTAGAAATATGGCCCACAAATTGGTGGAAGTCATAGTGGGCATCGGTTTTAAAATTCTCGGGAAGTTGGTTTGGTAATGGATAGGGGTCCAAGGGTTTGATAAGGTTTCAGATTAACAAGGCTTGGTAGACTTCGAATAAAGGATCATAGATCTCGATGTATTCCTTTCTAGCAGGATTACAACTACTTTGTGATGACTAATAGGTTGCAAGTTGGGAGATATTATTGATGGTTGAGACTCTAGCATTGACAGGCTTCTCATACATTTTGGGAATGAACTTTTTGATTAACTTATTTGGCTCGTCTTCTACCTTCGTAACACTTGCTTCACTTTCTATATCCTCTTCGCATAGATCTTGAAAGTGTGGATAATGCTGACCTCCCATAGTTTCTCGAATATGGGGTAGGAAATTCTTCTTCATGATGCTGACTTATTCTTCTTCATAGGGTCAATTTGTTATGATGGCAGCCTTTTCTCTCCATCTTGCTATGAAATTACTAACAGTTTCTCTATGGTTTTGACTGGGAATCTCTATATCACGACATGTTACCTCTAATTATTCATTATACTTGTACTGTGACATGAATTCCCATGCGACATCTTCCAAACTACAGATTCTGGATTCTTCGAGGGATAGGAACCACCGGAGGGCACTATGCTTCAAAGTCTATTGAAACTTCTAAGCCATTATCTCTTTAAAGGTGCTAAGAAGGTTCATGGATCAGTGATAACTACGAAGGTGAACAATGGTTAGGATCTTAAACTTATCCACAATCGTGCTTTAGGTTAGGGATACATATAGGAGTAGTCCATATAGTTCCCAAATATCCTGACTTGGTAAAATATTTTGGAAATAAGTTTGAGATCTTCGTCGACCTTGTTCATTTCCTCCTCCTTGGGATCAATAGGCGCTGGAAAGTTAGCCCCTGGTTGGGTAAGGTTGGCATACGGAGCTGAGCTAGCAGTGGCCAAATGTGGGTGAGGCACATGGAGCATGCGAATATTCTTATGGAACCCAAACATGCTTGAGAGCGGGTGGACCTATGGCACGACGAAAGAGGACCTTGGGTTCTTTGGGAATCTGGACCCGATTTCACTACATATCATGGATCTCCATTTAAAGGTTGTCAATCTTGGCACTGAGTTGGACTAGAAATTCCATCAGATCAGGATGCACATTCGGTGCTGGGTCAGTAATCTCCATGAAGACATTATGAAGGTAGCTTCAGGACTCGAATGAAGTTGCAGAGGAACTGACAAAGCTTCAGGGTAGTTTGACGAAAGAACGAAGCCAATAGGGAGCCAAGACAAGAATCAGGTATGCGATCGACCTGAGAAGGAAAAAAGTTCAAATTTATTTCAAAAATAGAGAAGAATTTTTTTTCTTTTTTTTTGCTATTTTTGAAAAGGAGGAATTTTTTTTTGACATTTTGGATAAAAATGAAGAAAAATGGCTTTTGTTATTTTGGTTTTTTTATAAGAAGGACGAAAAATGACAAAAGAGTCTCACCATGATTACTATTATTATTATTATTATTATTATTATTATTATTATTATTATTATTATTATTATTATTATTATTATTATTATTATTATTATTATTATTATTATTATTATTAATATTATTATTATTATGTTGTTGTTGTTGTTGTTGTTGTTGTTGTCACATGAATTAGGTTTACCTCAATGCAAAAAAAATGTCAGAAAAGACATGAGCCTTGAAAATTTGGGTTTGAAAAATAGGTACGATATGGTTTGACTTATTTCCAAGCTCATGGACAGGGTCCTGTTTTTAAAAATGACAAAATAACACCAAAATTTGGGTGGCATTCCAACCTAGCATGTCGGTAGAGTTTCGTGTAGTAATCGAAAAACTAAATATGAGTGCCCTAAGTTTAATGTCTATATGGGGTTTATGCAATTTATAGGTTAGTGGAAGGGTTCCCCCTTTTGGCATGACTTCCACGATATAATTTCTGGTTTTGATGGCAATCAGGATGTATGGACAAGCCATTTGATATACCTGAGTGTATGTAAATTGCCTCACTATATACCTCTAGGAGACAGTACGTGTGGTAGGGAATGCTATATACTCGACATACATGAATATGTTCCTTTCTCTATATGTCCCGTCATGAGTTCGATCAAGTAGTATGATGCAGGGGTAACCATTTGATATATGTCTAAGGTACTAGGCCAATGGAAGGGGAGAATCATATTGCTTAGCCTAACTTCAACTTGCCGGACCAACGCCCACCACAAAGTGACCCCCATTAAGGGGAAAAAAATGGTCAATAGCCTTGCTCTTGGTGATGTAGTGTGAAAAATTCATGATTCTTTAATTAGTATATTATGGAGAGAGAGTCTTTTATGGTGAGTGAAACAAGCATTATACTAATGGGAAAGAATGTCCAAGTATCATGAAAAATAAATCTAGCATGCAGCATGAAAACTATATTAACCATGGATATGTATAAGTGATATGATAATATCTACAAGTGAGTGTGTGGTAGTGAACCTAAGCATAGGTCAACTACAAGTGTCGTGTGATATGTGCAAGTGTGAAAATATAGGTGTGTGCTAGTGAAGCCTAAGCATGGATATTCTAAGTGGTATGTGAAGCATGTGGGTATAAGTGAACTGATACAAGTGTAAGTAGTGTGAGGTGTATATGGAGGGTATTTACAAGTGTGTGAAGTAAAAAATGAGTGAGAGGTGATATAAACATGAGGTAGATATACACAAGAAGTAATAAAGGAACAATGGAACATACGGGTAGGTGCATATGCACACATGCGAAAAATGATAACACCCATGTAAGAAGAGAGTCTAGCCCTTTTATGAAAAATAAAGTCCCCAACAAAGTCGCCACTGTGGTCATCACATCCTAATCGGTGCACGTGTGAGGGTCTCGCACCCTTCCTCGGGGTGCTTCATCCGTCGTCAATTGGGGTGATGTATAATAGAGTGGCCAACCAATTTTGCACAAAACAGGTAAAAGAAATATTGATTCTTACAAAACCAATTAGTTCAAGGATTCGGGGGCTATTTTATGGAATGGGAAGATGTTAAGCACCTATCCCTCCATTTCGGTCCATGGGAATGTGTTATTAGTCTCCTTAATAACTCCGTGAAGTGTGTCCGTGTATATATAAATGGAGAGTGGAATTACTCGACTCACATCATGGACAAAGGTGGAGTTAGATCATCTTAGAAGTGTTTCCAAAATAGTAATTAAAAATATAATATTTATGTTTATCGGATGACCGATCGTTTATAGAAAGACGATGGTATAGTTTGGAAAAAAAGAATAGTGAATCACAAATATAATATTTGGAAATGATATATGAAGAAAAATAGGAAAGGAAGACTCGAATCTCGAATTTTACCCAAGACGACTACGTAGCCTAAAAAGGCATCGAAGTCCACATAGTTATCATGCAACACGGGGGTGGGGTTTATCCCATAAATCCAGTCGGGGACTTTACTATATGCGTTTGTGTAGAACAAGGATGTTTTAGTGTGAGAAAATGTAGTGAGAAATCTCCGTTTGGAATTTACAACAAACCCTATTTTCTTTTCTTTTTTTTTACAGAAAATATAGTATGTGCAATACTACTAATAAAAAGTTGGATATTAATATGTGTGATTTAATAAAGATGAAATGATAAAGTAAGAATTAAATAACTAATGTGAAAATAAGAGGATTTAAAGAGGGTGTGAAAGGTTTGAACCTTCTTTGGAAGCTTTAAGGTTGATCTTGATTGTTGAAGGGTTGATCTCGCAAGTGGATGAATGTGGTAGGAGGAGGGGAAAGGGTATTTGCCAAATTGGGTAAGGAAATGATGGAAATGGCATGTGGGGGGAGAGGTTTCAATATGGAAACCAAGTTGACTTCGAGAAAATGTTGTTGAGATCAGTGAGAGGAATATTTCTGAGGTTCCCTTTCAAGTGATCTCATGCTCCCCTTATATAGGGTCAAGGGGATAGTGATCGGAGTTTTCCTTAACATGCCTATCGGTAGACAACCCCAGACACACTATCGATAGGAAATCAAATGAGTTTTCCATTCGTTAGTCTCATGCAGATTTGATTATGGTCAAATGGGGGGCTCAGAAGCTCCTGGCAGTCTTCTGGATAAGAGGAAAATGAATCGTTTGTCCAAACCATAAGGGCGATTTGTGCACAGAACGAACTGTTACAAAGGTTATGCAGGGCTTTTCAATGTTTCAAAGAGCTTCACTCGATTTGGAGACTTGACTCTAGTCAAATCAGGCCTTAAGGGTCCCCATGGCCCTTTCAGAGTAAAATGAGTCATTCATTCATACCGTAGGGCTGATTCGTGCACGAGGTAGACCGTTGGAAAGGGTATTCAGTGCCCTTCAAAGATTCATTTAGTCTTATTCGAGCTGAAGAGTTAACAGGAGTAAAAAGAGGCTCGAGAGTGTCCAGTAGCCTCCAGATCAGTTTTTAATACTAAAATGGACTGTTCATTCAACCATAAGGCCATTTCTCGCATGGAGCAAACCATCGAAAAAGGGATTTAGAGCCCTTTGGAGATCCAGTGAGTTGTCACTCAGGTGAAAGATTTGACCAGTAGTGAAATGCGGCCTGGGAGCCCCTGGTGACCTCTAGATCAGTTCTCAGAGTATGGCTTAGGGTTATGATGAAGGAGGAAGTGCTAAGGACCTAAGGAGATGCATAGGGGTCCTAGAATGTGGTGTCTACATTTGTAAAGTAAACATCAAATGTCCAATGACTTCTTTGCCAAAGAATGTAATGAGATAAAGATACTTCCACCTTGACAAGTGTGTTACTCTAAAGTATTAAATGTGTGTTAATGAGTTAAAATAATAAAGAAGTTAGTTTGGGTAACTTGATAATATTTTTGGAAATATAGCACTTCTAAAATGGAGGAAAAAGGCAAGTTTGGAAATAAATGGTTAAATGGAAATTTTCCGTAAAGTGTAACATTTTATGAAATAAAAAATGTTGACAAAGGTGTTACATTAAATGGTCCGGCCCAAAATGGTGATTTTTTGAATAAAATCAACGTGCATGAGTAAGGGATAACTAATGTTGATTTTCTAAAGTGTAACACAAATATGGTGTGTAGTTCCCCAGTTTTGGCTTCGGTCAGTAAAAGTGGGGATAATGTGGACATGGAAAAGTGTTAAAAACACATGACAAAGGAACTCGGATATGATTGGTAATAGTTAAGAAGGGACTAGAGCCTTAGGGTAAAAAGCCCAAAATCACTAGCTAGAGCATATGATAGCATAGTCGACGGTGTGGATCCCGTTAAAGTATGCGATAATGTGGTAAACTCCTAGGAAAAAATAATAAGAAAAATAGAACATTTCAAGAAATGGGTTGTGTGGTGAATATAAAAAAATACAACCTAACTTGAAATGAAATTGATAATGTTATGGTTAAAAGATAATAGGGATGTGTAATATGAGAAATTGGCTAATAACCATGTAAATTGAAAAGAATAGTAAAGTGAAGTGAATAAATGGGTAATCAAGAAACCTAAGGAGGTTTTAACCTGTAATTAACACAAGTGAGTGATTGTGAAATCCTTTCAATGGAAAATAAGAATTTTCTACAGTGCGTGCATATGTTGAATGGCAATTTTCAAGGAAGATTCTATGGAAAATTCGGTGTGTGTAAATGGATGATTTTGATAAAAGAAGTATTTATTTCCATCCTTATCATTCTTCACTCCCTTATTTAGGGGTTTAGTCGCTCGCGCATGTAGCTTTGAGTGAAAGAGAAGAATAAGGTCTCATGCCCTTTTCTAGGGGCGATTCGATCGTCGTCAATGTTGGGTGATATAAAGAGATATAGTCACCAACCCATTTTGCATAAAGAATGCAAAAGAAATGTCGTCGCTTCAAGAGAATGGCATCAAAGATATAATGATGATTGCGAAACCAATTAGTTTAAAGGTTCGGGGTCTACGTTACGAAATGGGAAGGTGTTAGGAACCCATCTGGCCCTTTGAATCTCTCATGGTCATGTGTTATTATTCTCCTTGAAAAACTCCATAAAGTGTGAGCCCGTGTATATATAAGTGGAGAATGGAATTCCTCAACTCACGTCATGGAAAAATGAGGAGTGAGGTCATCCGTAGGAGTGTTCCCAAAATAGTGATTAAAAACATAATGTGTTCCTTTTTAGGATATCGATCGTTATGGTGAAATGATGATACATGTTAGATTATGCACGAATAAGAATCACAAATACAATATATACAAATAATACAAGAATAAAAATATGCAAGGAGGACTCGAGTCTCGGGTTTTAACCCGAAAATCCTACGTAGCCTATAAAGGTAACAAAGTCCACTTATCTCGCGTATAATACGAGGATGGGGTTTATCCCATCAATCCAACCGAAGATTTTATTCAGATGTCTGTATGTAACAAAAGGATATTTTGATTTCAGAAAATGTGGTAAGGAATCCCGTTTAACATTTATGAGTAAAATCCTTTTTTTCTTATTTTGAATTTTTTATAGAAAATATGTTTATGTGCAATACTACTAATAAAAAGTGAGATTATTAATATATGTGGACTAAGAAGGGTGAAATACTAAAGTAAAGATTAGATAACTAATGCAAAAATAAGAAAATTAAAAAAGAGAGAATATGTTTGGACCTTATTTGGAGACTTGAAGATTGATCTTGGTTGTTGAAAACGCTGTCTTTGAAAGTGGATGGAAATTATAGGAGGAGAGGGAAGTATTTTTGATAAATTAGGTATGAAAGGGATGGGAATGGAATGTGGAGGGAAGATTCTGATTGAGAAACCACGTGGACTTTGAGAGAACTTTGCTGAGATCAGTGAGAGGTATATTTCTGGGGTTCCTATCAAAGTGAGCTCATGCTCTCCTTATATATGATCAAAAGGGGAGTCGATTAGCATTGTACTTGTCCTACTTATCGATAGGCATCCCCAGACACGCTATCGATATGCAAGAAAATGGGTTTGCCATTCAGCAACCTCATGCAGATTTCTCAAAAAAAGGTCATAAAATGCAATCTGTAAGTCTGAATTATGCATAGGGCATACCTTTGGAAATGATATTCAAAGACCTTTAAGAATCTCTTAGGACACTCCCGGTTCTGGGAGTTGACTTTAGTCAAATGGGGCTCGAAAACACCTGACGGTCTTTTAGATAAGAGGTTCCTATAGGGAAACATATCATTTATCTGAATCGTAAGTCTTATTCCTGCACAAGACGTACCATTAGAAAGGATATTCATATCTCTTTGAAGATTCATTCAGTCTCATTTGGTTCAAAGAGTTGACATTGGTCAAAGAGGGCTCGAAAGATCCCAATGACCCTTCGGAGTAAAGTGGGTCATTTGTTCATACCGTAATACTGATTCATGCATAAGGTATACCATTGAAAAGGGTATTTAGAGCCATTAGAAGATTCATTCAGTCTCATTTGAGTTGAAGAGTTGATGGGGTTCAAATAAAGTCCGAGGGCGCTCGGTGTCCTTTGGATCTTTTTTGGTGGAAAATGGATTATTCGTCGAACGGTAAGGCTGATTCGCGCACGAAGTGAACTATTGGAAAGAGGATTCAGATTCATTGAGCTTTTCCTCAGGTGGGAAAGTTGATTGGGGTCAAAACGGGGCTGAAGAACGCCCGGTGGCCTCCAAATAAATTTTTAATAGTAAAATGGATAGCTCATTTGAACCGTAAGGGGAATTCATGCATGGAGTAGACCCTTGGAAAGGGGATTCAGAGACCTCTAAAAATGTATTCAGCATTTTCTCAAATAAGAAAGTATACAGAAGTCAAACAGGGCCTAGGCGTGCCGTTAGCCTCTATATTGGTACTCGGAGTATCACCTAAGGTTTATAGCAAATGGAGAAGTGCTAAGGACCTAAGGAGAGTCTTAGGAGGGTCCTAAAATGTGGTGTCTATAGAACCCCTTGATGGGTGAGCCTTGTAAAAAGTGAATGTCATTGAATAGACACCACATGGATGTTTGGGAAAGAGGACTCTTCTACGAAACAAAAAGATAAGGATGAATGATTCAGAGGGTCGAGGTCGATTCTGAGGATGTTGGGGATGACTAATTTTGCGGGAGTTTAATTCTGAGGACCTAAAGTTTAACGACCGAATCTACAGGTCGAGGTCATTTCTAAGGATCTAAGGTAATGATGAGGATGAACAATTCTGAGGGTTGGGGTCAATTCAAAAGTTTTGGTGACAAATACTTAGGGGCGAGGTCAAATTTGAGGACCTAAAGTTGAGGACATCGATTCATAGGGTCGAGATAAATTTTTAGGATCTAAGGTAATGATGATCGATTCTAAGGGCTAAGGTCAATTCTAAGGACTTAAAGTTATGAAGACCAATTCTGAGGGTCGAGGTCAATTATGAGGACTTAAAGTTGTGATGACCAATTTTGAGGGTCGCGGTTAATTATGAAGACCTAAAGTTGGCGAAGACCAATTCTGAGGGACGAGATCAATTATGAGGACCTAAAGTTGTGAGGATCGATTATGTGGGCCAAGGTCACTTATGGAGACCTAAAGTTGTGACGACCAATTCTGCATGTTGAGGTTAATTTTAAGGACCTAAAGTTGAGGAGACTGATTCTGAGGATTGAAGTCAACTCTAAGGACCTATAGTTATGATGAACAATTTTGAGGGTCGAGGTCCATTCTGAGCACCTAAAGTTGAGGAGATTGATTCTAAGGGTCAAGGTCAATTCTGAGGACCTAAAGTGATGACGATCGATTCTATAGGTCGAAGTTAATTCTGAGGACCTAAATTTGGGATGACCAATTATGCAGGTCACGATTAATTCTGAGGGACTAAAGTTATGACGAACGATTCTGCGGGCTGTCACTTCTGAGTACCTAAAGTTGAGGGTGATGATTTGGTGGGTCGAGGTCACTTCTGAGGACTTAAAGTTGAGGATGACCAATTCTTAGGACCTAAAGTTGTGTTGACCGATTTTACGGGTCGAGGTCACTTCTGAGGACCTAAAGTTGGGGTTGCTCTCTAGGGGAATCTTTTGTACTTAGAGCTTTATTGAGGATTGAGATTTTTCTTGGGAGAGAAATATGACTGGGGATCATGTCTTTTGGGAGGAGATAGCTTTAGTCTCGAAATTTCGTTGGTGAATTGGATGTAACCTTGCTAGGAAAGCTATAACTGTTATGTTGAACGATTTGGAAGAAATTTTAGTCTAGGAGTTTCACTGGAGAATTGGAGAAGCATTTAATTTTGGGTTCCGGTGGGGAATTTGTAGTTGGATTTTTGGGATGCATCGTTTTGTGAAATAAGTTTAGAGATTAAATTGGAGATAAGAGTGACATTAATTCTACTGGGGATTGTAGGAGATTAAATTGGCTGTCTTGGTGAGAAATGTTCTAATACTTGTTTAGGATTTTTAGGAATTTTTCAAAGAATTTTTCAATTTTTGTGGAATTTTTTGTACAAAATTTCAGGGGTTATGTCAATTGTCATGTGGTAGGGGTTTCCATTTGGCAAGTTGCATGGACTCCTGGGCTTCCTTGAGAAGAGGAACAGGCAGGTGCCCATCCGTATTAGCAAGGGTCTGCCGATCGGCATACTTATTGGACTCTTTTAAAAAGGGGGCGAATCATCCTCATTTTTCACATCTTTCAGCATTTGAATCTTCTTCTTCTTCTCTTAAAAATCCATTTCTAAGCCTTTCTTTCTTTAAACATCAAATGATAAGCTCTTCGAGTGAGGGATACAACCAGGAGTGGTTGATTGTTGAGGATTGGACGGGCCTAGAGTGGCGAGATAGGGTGCCCCTTGCTTTGGAAAATGAATTTTTTTTTGACTTGTTTGAGCCAGTAGTTGAGGATCACTTTATTCTGCGTAAGCCCTCACCCCATCATTCTTCTAGGGCGAGGAACCCTAGTTGCTATGTAAGTGTAGTGACTTTTGGCATTTTATTTCCTTCTTGTTCTTCTTTTCTTAGTTTTCTTGTGTTGATAAGAGATTTTTTTCTATGCTTTCTTGGTTTTGACAAACTAGAATCGCTCCTTCAAGTCTGCATTCCAAGGGGATGACGGGGTTGAAAGATGTATGTGAGGGTTTTCGATAGTAGTGCATCGGGTAGTGACTTATGCTAGCTTTGGGAACTTGGGACAGGCTTTCGATGACAAACTGCATTCCACTAAAGTGTTATTAGTGTTAAGAGAGAGGTGTTGGGACACTACCCACACTTTCCACTTGGGTCTTGGGCAGATGACTGTGACTCCCATTGATGTGCAAAAGCTACTGGGGATAGATTGTGAGGGTATGCGGATTGAGGTAAATCGTACGGTGAGGTTGACACCGGAGGCAATTTATGCAGCTTTAGGGGATGTGGGTAGGATAGTTTCTGGAGATTCTACCTACATCATCTCTCTAAGGGAGGTTCTAATGAGACAGAGAATTGATGATATAGGCAGGATGTAGATGAAGTATATGTCTTGGTTTCTTCTTTTGTTAGGTGGTTTCTTGGTTGAAAAGAGTGGAGAGGTCATCCATATTTGGTTCTTGCCATTTTTGAGGTTCCTTTCGGATGTACTACTTTATGATTGGGGTATCCAGACCTTGGTGACCCTTTATTTTTCTCTGGATGCATTCAGCTTGTGCTATCGGCAGACCTTTACGGGGGGCCACGTACTTATTGGAAGTAATTCTTGCATTTTATTTTCTTATATTTTCTCTTTGGTTTTTGTTGATTCTTGTGTTTTCTTGAGACATGGTTATATAAGGTGATAGGTCTTGATGCCAATTTGATAGCCATGAAAGACGAGGAGTTAGGAGACTTCTATCGAATGCAGAGATCGCGAAAGTCCAATAAGCGAATAAACTAGTCTTTGTCTTTAGCGACAATACGATAGCCCGTGAACACTATGACGATTGATCAGGTTATTCCTTTTTTCTTTTGAATCTTCTTTGAGGTATTTTGTTTATTTTCATAAATATCAATCTTTTTTCGGGGCTTGTAGGTGACCTTTTATTCCTGAGGGACGACTCCTCATTGCACGGTGTAACAGGCGTGCATGCGCAGATGAGAAGGATGATGGAGCATGAGTTTGGATGCTCTTGGTACTTGGGAGAGAGGGTTGTAAGGAAGATATTGGAGTATGAGGTGACGGTCCCACCGGAGTATATGATGTGGTGCGAGAGATGTCAAATTAGGCTAGGATAGCGATGATGCTCAGCGAGGCTTGTTTTCTCTGTATGGATACAATGTTTACATATGACTACCTCAATTTTATGACGATATGGTTAATACATCATGTGTTTATGATGTGGTGAACATGACTTCGCCTCCTACATCTTTGGTCAGGGGTACGAGTAGGCCGATGGGATCTGTCCACAGCACAAATGGCACATTATCATCGGTGGCAGCGGCAGAGGAGGCACCTCTCATTCAGGTCACTCCTCCCTCATATAATTTTCAGTTGACTGGAGGTAGATCACTAAGATTGTTACACCGACTTAATTTGGTGGATCCAATATTTATGGGGATGATGGAGGACACCCTTCATCCTGAGGTATATTTCTCTTTTCTTGTCTTGTCTCCTTTTGATTCTTCTTTGTATTTGTACTGCCTAGTTTGCCTTTCGGTTTTATGGTTTTATTCACAATATATTTGGGTGTTAACAACTTGGTTGAAGGACATCAGGCATTGGGTGGTATCTGCGACTACCTATATCAAGGACTATGTTCATATTCGTTCTGCTCTGGTTCCACATGCTACTTCGGAGGAAGGATCGGGCTCTAGGAGTGGAGCTTCTATAGCTCACCGTCGGGGGAAACACATCCGCTATAGGGATTGAAGGTCCAGTAGGAGAGAAAGATTGGATTCGGGGTGAGTCCCGTTGTTTTGCATCTTCTTGTTTCTTATTTCTCCTGAAAAAAATATTTATGCAAATGGTAATATATATAAAAAGGATTTCTTATTGTCTGTCATTCTTGTTTTAATGACTTATTCTATATGCACTTTTTTAATTTACTACTGAGATTGTGAAGATGATAGGATATCTATTTAGAAAAAAGATTGAACAATTCAGGGAGAAGACTTATGATGAAAAATGATGGGAAAAATGGATAAGTTTAAAAGAAATGATCCGAAGGTTTTTAAAATAAGGATTTATTTTTTGAAATATTTGATCTTGTCAAAAAAAGAAAGATAGAATTTTTTGAAATAAGGGGGTTGTCAATTGGAATAACCTTTTCTTACCTATTGGCAGATGAGTCCAGTCAAATCACCCTAAGGCTTTGATTGCACTTTCTTGCAACCCAAAGTACTTGGTAGGGTCGACCTTATTTCAATCTCTTTAGGTTTCTTATCTTTAGCCAAGGCCTTTATGTGTAAAAGGGGGGGGGGGGGGGGTAAAGGGGGTGTGGTTTTTCATCCTTTCTCATTTCCTCTTCCTTCTAATTTCTTGCCTTCTCCATTATTATTTCCCAAATGACCCTTCCAATGAGTTCATAATTTTCTTCATATATCGAGAGCCTAAAATCCATATGTATTTATTATGTAGATTATGAAGCCTTCAATTTTCATTGAGTCTCTTTATGGCACAATTGGGTTATTGATTAGAACATATTGGCGACGGTAGCGCAATTTTGGTACCCTGAGGATCTAGTTTTTTTATTTTGTTCTAATGAGGTTTGTCTGACCTACGAGGAGTTTTCAGCCATGTTGGGGATTAATCTTAAAGTAACATTGGCTATGCCCGAATTCCCTCGGTTTCTTTGGGCGCTATTAGCAGAATTTCTCCATATTTCCCCTTTGACGTCTCGGCCATTGGTCACTGGGGGAATGGCCTCTCTTCCAGCTATCATGTATTCTATGCGTCTACGGGATTTCAACTATGTGGGTTGTGCTACAATTATTGCCCTGGTCCTAACTTTGAGGATTTTGTTAATAACAGGGACCTAATGGTGGACCCTTAATTGGTTGCCATTATGGCGTGGATGTCATATCATTGCAATCTTGTGGAAGTGATACTTGAGGAGACCTTAAACAATCTAGATGCTTGGCGGGAAGGTCATTCTGATTTACTATAAGGGAGCCTGATTATGTTGTTCATGTGGTTGGATGAGAGATTTTATTTTGTGGTTCCCCCCAAATATCCCTTGGCATCTATGCTGAATTTCTTTACTCGATAATCCACCAGTTTTGGCCCATCTATAGACAACTGAGTAAATTGGTTTATGGAGCACGAATCTTGATGCCTGCGCTAGTCGGTGCCATGGTGTGGAGAGACATAGCCTATTCAGGAACTAGGAGAATGCTAGTTCATTCACTTAGTTATCCTTTAATAGAGCTCATTCTATTTTCCCTATAAGCTTCTACACCAAGTCGGATCGGAACAAATAGTGCCTCCTCGAGCACTAGACTTCTTTCATATGGAAGGCTTAACTGAATTCATATATATGAGGTTGGGCTCTCTGTGAGAGAGTTATTGGTCGTATAACCATCCCTCTCAATCTGTAGGAGGGGTATGGTATCTATCCGGAGACTATCTGAAATGGTGTTGGAAGTGAGTAGTGACAAAGATATTGGCATAAGAGATCGGCGAAAGATGGTTCGTCCTTTTTGACACTATGGAGGGGGAGTAGTGGTTTTCTATAGGCTAGTCAGGGAATACCGTTCTATGGAGCACCATCAGATTAAAAATCAAGAAAGGGAAGTTTGGGGGCCTCAAGGAGTATATGATGATGGAGTTGGGTTTTCCAATATCTCTGGATAAGGTCTTTACAAAGTTGGGTTCATTTCTTATGAAGTTTTTGTGACTGGGATGTGTTTGGTTCATTTTTAGTTTGTTTTTGGATTTTATTTCTGGAATTGGGTAATAATTTTTAGGAAGTTTAGGTCAGTCTACTTTTAGGGATAGTTTGGTTAGCAGAGGGTGGTTTTTCTTACTACATTCACTGATACTTTGTGTAATTGTATTGGACTCGCCTATTTAAAATAAAAGATATTTTGATCCTATTGTTCTACCTCTTGATGAGTTTTATATTTGAATTATCTATACTAATCACTAAGACATACATAATCCTTTTGCTCACGTAAATGATAAAATAAACTTTCGTTCTCGGATGTAAGAAAAGAATAGAATTTTGTAAAAAAGATGGAAACCACGCCCACGTAAAGCATATAAGCTGCCTATGTACCTCTGGGAGTTTTGAAAAAATCTTGATTTTAATTTTGAAAGTAAAAAGGTCTTTTTAGCGGATTAGGCCCCACGTAGTTATGCGTAGAGGGAAACGAAGAGTTTTTAGAATAAAAGGGATATAAGAAGAGTCATAGCACGTTGAGATTTTGAACTAAGGGTAAAACTTTTTAATACGGTCCAGGTTGACTGGATGCACCATCTCTTCTCCGTCAAGGTCAGTGAGCATAGTGGCGCTACCTGATAGGATCTTTTTCATTATGTAGGGGCCACTCGAATTTGTCTTGAATATCCCTATGGGGTACCATACGTGTTTTATGATTTCTTTTAGGGCCAAGTATCTTTCTCGGACATCACAATTCTTGGCTCTTCTGTTGAATGATTGCACCATCCGACGATGGTACCCTTATATGTAGTATATAGCCTTCAGTTTCTTTTCATCCAAGAGTGACAGTTCGTCAAGGAAGCTTTGATACCAATCTTCCTCATTGACTTTGCTTTCAAGCATGATGTGCAATGAAAATATTTCCAGCTCAACGAGTAGGACTACTTCCATGTCATATACTAAAAAGTTTGGGGTAGCCCTAGTAGATGTCCTAACTGAAGTGAGATAGCCACAGAGGTCATAAAGGATCCAATAGGTCCAATCTTAGTAACTCTTGGTCATTTTACTAATGATGTCTTAAAGGTTTTTATTGGTGGCTTCAAATGCACAATTGGTTTGGGGTCGGTAGGGAGAAGATTTGTGTCTTCAAATCCCATACTCATCGATCAGTTCCATGACCTCATCTTTAAAATGTAACTCGTTGTCTGATACTAGCTCGTGAAGGACTCTATAGCGGCAGATGATGTTCTTTCGAATAAACTTGGTTACTTTCTTGGCATTCAGTACTATATACGATTCAGGTTCGACCCACTTGGTGAAGAAGTCAATGGTAACCAGGATGAACTCATGCCCATTGGAAGATTTAGGAGTGACTTTCCCTGTGATGTCAATCCCAAGGTGGATAACGAACAAGGAGAAGTTATGTTGTACAATTCTCGAGGGGCAAGTGATGGATATTAGCAAACTACTGGGATTATGGGCATCTCCGAACGTAGGCATTGCAATCCTGAACCATGGTTGTCCAATAATTCCCTTGACGGATGATCTTCTTAGCAAGCATATGATCGTTCATGTGGGGTTCGCATTGTTCGTTGTGGATCTTCTGCATCATTTATTCAAGGTAATTCCATGCGATGTAATGTAAATTGGTTCCATTAAAGTTTCTCTTGAACAACGGATTATCACAAATGATGTACTGGGTAGCTAGTTTGCGAAGGGTCGCACGATCTTTCTTATTGGCGTGCTTAAGGAGATGCCAAATATTATAGTACCATCATTTGGCATTATCAAAATCTTCCTCTATGACGAGCTCAATATTTTTGTAATGGGTTAGCACAGCTTGTTTCTGGATTATAAAGGTGGCCATCATTATTCACTTGGGTATTTTGGACATGAAGGCTAAGGTGGTAAGGGCATCTACTAAACTGTTCTTTACATGGGGAAAGTAGTGGAAGGTGATATCTCAAAATTGGGAGGCCATCTCTTCTAGGTGGGAGTGGAAGGGTAAGATCTTCTCGTCCTTGACTTTCCATATTCTAAGGAAGTGGCCGATGATAAGGGAGTAGTCGTCGTATACATCTAGCTATTTAATACCTTTCTTGAGGGAGAATTTGAGGCCTATAGTGCCTGCCTCATATTCGGTCATATTGTTAGTTCAGGGAAAATCCATCTTGATGGCAATGGGAGTGTGAGAGTCATCAAGGAAAATCAGAAGTATCCCAATGTTATTTCTCTTCTTATTGCAGTGTCGCCAAAGAACATTTGGCATCGAAGATCCTCCTAAGAGGTGCATATAATATCTTTGTTCGATAATTCAGAGACCCAAACATCAACCTCTTCCATAAGGTAGTCATCAAGGTAATCAGATATGGCTCTCCCTTTCTTCGCTTTCTGTGTAACATATACAATATGAAACTCAGATAGCAGCATCGACCATCGGGCCATTAGACCAGACAGGGTGGGTTTCTTAAGCAATTAATGATAGGATCCATTCGGGGTGATGGAAAAAGTGAGCACGTAATGTCATAAATTTTAAGTGACCCATACTAGAGCAACACATGCTTTATCCAAGGATTGGTAGTTGACTTCGTACTCGGCCAACTTTTGACTAGCATAGTAGATGGATCTTTCTTTATAGGTTTCTTAAATGTATTTGGATAGAAAATCCCTTGCTGCGGTATCTATTACAATCAAGTATAGGAGTTGAGGTAGACTGGGATACTGTGGCATTAGTATAGAAGGTCGGGTAAAATATTGCTTGATTCTCTCAAACGCTTCCTGACATGCCTCATTCCAGATTTTAGTAGAACACTTTTGGTGGAATTTGAAGATGGGTTCACAAGTGGAAGTCAATTAGCTGATGAATCGAATGATATACTAAAATTTTCCTAGGAATCCCCAAACTTCCTTCTCCGTTTGGGGTGGTGGCATTTTGAGTATGGATTTTAGTTTGGCAGGGTTTTCCTTTATTTCTTTCTCGCTAACCATGAACACCAAAAGCTTTCCTTTGGTGACGCTGAAGACACATTTATGTGATTTTAACTGCATATGTTATCGCCACAATCATTTGAAGATGTCTATGTAGAATTAATAATCATGTTGTCTATGTAGAATTTGACATCCTTATGTGCCAAATAATACAAGATGGTTATAGCATCCCTTCGGTATGTAGACCTTGCATTCTTGAGCCTGAATAGCATAACTGTGTAATAAAAGATTCCTCCAGGGGTGCTGAAGGAAATTTTTCTTAATGATCAGGGTGAATCTTGATTTGATTGTATTCGGTAAACCCATCGATGAATAACTTGAGAGGGTGACTGACTATGTTCTACACAATCATGTTAATGTTAGGTAGTGGGTAATCGTCCTTTGGAGATCCTCTATTGAACTCCCGATAGTCGACGCACATGCAGAATTTTCCTCCTGATTTTGGTACGGGTACAATATTAGATAGCCATATTGGATATTAAATCACCTGGATGAAGCATATGTTCAACTGTTCGATTACCTCTTCCTTGACCTTGAGTGACCATTCAGTACGAAGTTTTCACAACTTCTGTTTGACCAGTTTCCATTCTAGGAGAACTGGAATCTCGTGCTGATCTATATTAGGATGGATGTTGGGCATGTCATTGTAGGACCGTGTTAAGACATCCACAAATTCCTTTAGTAGCTCTTCAAATTGCGCACACTCATTCTCATCAAGGGTGAACCCTGTCCTAATCTCGCGATGTTGGCTACTAGAGTTGAGATTGACAACAACAGTTTCATCCTTATTAATTTGAGCACAGTTATATTATTTGTTATTAACCTTATTAAGATCGATTAAGAATTGTTCATTTTTAAAATCATCATCAAGAGTTTCATTAGAATCAGGGCAATTAATGTAAGGCATAGCAAGATACTCAAAATGCTTATTTATTTCACTTTCGAGAAAAAAAATGTTGAGAACCTCATCAAAAGAGGTCTCGATTATAATGTTCTAAAAAAAGTATGAACAACAATAGATGCAGAGATTGGGTAAATAGTCAGGTTGGGTTGCATCTTAGTAGGTTAAATTGGTACAACATTCTATTTTAGGAGAGGCGCATCAGTGGCCTTGATCATAGTGGATGGATCCAACGATTTAGTGCCTGAATAGATCATGCAGAGTGTCAGGCCCAGTGTCTACAGATTGAACAAGCCTCTATAGTCACTTTCCTTGGAAACCTTCGTAATGGCTACGGCTTTCTTACTAAGAGGTTGCACTTGATGATGGCAATCTTCGGCCCAGGAGTAGTTGTTTTGAAACAAGATTTACATCCTTGGCTATTATCCACATTATAATACCATGGTTCAAGAAAGCCAAAAAAGGGTAAGTCTTAACCCTCTTTGATGAATCTTCCAATTAAGGAATCCCTCTA
Organism: Sambucus nigra; assembly: GCA_949130495.1. Classification (NCBI taxonomy): domain Eukaryota; kingdom Viridiplantae; phylum Streptophyta; class Magnoliopsida; order Dipsacales; family Adoxaceae; genus Sambucus; species Sambucus nigra. The sequence goes on from OX422208.1 coordinate 359,997,895, forward strand.
AAGAGTCTTGGCATCTTCTAAACTTCTCTTTAACTGTGGTTGGCAGAGCATTCTGAGTTCTTCTAGTGACGGCTGAAAACCCAGGCCACATGGGGGAAAGGAATTTTTCAGGCCTACGGGCTCTAGTAATCCTTATTAACATAGCCCCAGTGATTAAGCGTGAAAAGTAGCGTTGTGTCAAAACGCTAATAGTTGAATTATTTTCACCGCGTTAATACAAAAACCTAAATTACGACTGCACTTGTGATATAAGTAAAGCGATAAGTCGGGTATCGAAAATCCATGGGGAATGTTAGTATAGATCATATTCGATTTATCACTTCAAGAATAAAAATTTAAAAGGTGATGGGTGATTTTAAATAAAAGGGAAAAATAAGAAGCTAAGTCTAAATAGTATTAAATAAAATGAGAGTAGGGGTCACGTACCCGCCATGGGCTAAATACGTGAAAATAGAATTTCGATTCGAAAACATTTAATTGAGCATTTTTAGTTAATCAGAAACATCAGACATGAAGGAATTTAAGCCAACGATGTGAGATTAAATAATTATTTCAAAATGGTCACACGCGTCTTAAAGTCGGATTATCGCAATAAATACTAACGTTGCGTGACAAAGAAAGTTAAACGCATAATAATCCCATTTTAATACGCGAGGTTTCAATTAAATGTAATTTTACACGAAACCTAACTTTCGGAGCTCGACGCCCATTAATGGCGAACACACGACCCAAACTCTATTTAACTACTCACACCACATGAATAATTAAATAAAACAACTAATTAATAATTAAAGTAAGAAATACTTAAACTACACTAATTTATCTACGCACATGAATTAAATATGAAAGGAAATAAAAGGAACGAAACTATAATAATATCCACTTACATTAATGTGTGTCAAACCACAACACAAATGGAGGAGAGGGGGTGGTCTCCACAAAATCCCCAAAATGTGCAAACCCTAGCTCCACAAATAGGAAAAGGGAACTAAAAACTAATCTCCTTACAAAATAACCAAAGGGTCCTTTTTATACTAACTTGCATAAAAGAAATAAAGAAAAAAAGGAAAAGAAAATAAATAAGGGGGACAAGTCACTAATTAATGGAATAAAAAAAAGGAAAAATAAAAAGAGAAGGGAAAGACAACATTTCGGTAACATCAAAAACAGGTCACCGGTCGACCGCCACAAACCCGGTCGACCGCATGAGAAGGGGGGAGTCCACTGTCTCGGACCAAAGGCAAAAATTCAAACACCGGTCCACCATTGGAGCGTGGTCGGTCGATCGGTGGCGTTGAAACTCAAACTCCAATTTTCCTCTCAATTCTGCAGCAGCCAAAACCCCCATGGTTGTTAAGCCAAAACTGAAGCTAACTCGTGATAGTAGCAAGCCAAAAACAAAATCCCTTGTTTCTTCCAAAACCGCGTGGCTGCCATGGCTAGACCAAAGTCGAATCCATGTCCTTTTATAAAAAAAACCGAGACAAAATCCAACCTCCATCAATAATGGCCAAAGCCATGGAAATACCAAAATGGGTACTCCAAAAACTCGAGCCAAATGACCCGCAATAATGTCCGCAGGCGATCCCAACTTCAATTTCGGACGAAAATCATCAATTTGGGACGAACCCAAAACCCGAGCCAAACCCGAGATTGGATCAAAAATCGCCCATGGTGTTTATGCCAAAATCGTGTTAGGGACATGGATGTCATTTATAAAATTTTTAATAAATAAGAAAAGGGACACAAGGGGAATTATATAAATTGTTAATGAATCTCTTGTAATTATTTCCGATTAAAGGTCCGTGTTTCCTTCGTTCGGACTCCGATTCGTTCATCGTTCATGTCCACGCGAAGCTTGGCCTGAGGACTACAACTTCCATGAAGACTTCGGGCAAAAATCCCAAAGTGTAAAATTATCGAAATGCCCCCGAACATGCAAATCGCGACAAAACTTAACTAGAATGCGCTCATACTTCATACTAAGCACCTTAACACCTATAAAAGCTCAGTAATACCTCAAATAACATGTTAACATATACTATGGAGGTTTTCTGGTTATTGAGCATAATTATAGCAATTACGATACCCGAGGGGGCAAAAATACCTAAGTTCGAGGGTAATAACGTGTAGCATTCGATACGAATCACCCAGTCCAAGCATAAAGTGTATATTGTTAACAATATGTATTATGTTGAAATTTTCATGAGGTTTGTGCTCTGGACAGACTCGATCTTTGAAATCATCCCTTACGGAAATGGGAAGTGGATCAAGCCTGAAGCCAGAGAGAAGCCTATTATTTATTCCATGTTGTATTTCTAGTACTGGATTGATGGTGCTGGCATTTTTAGTCATGTCATCATCTCCCAAAATGTTAATGACTTGCGCTTTGGCAAAGAATTTCAACTTATGATGAAGGGAGGAGGAAACCCCTCAAATGTTATGAATCTACGATCGACCAAGAAGCAAGTTAAAACATGTGGGTATGTCAATAACTTAAAACTCGATAATGGGATTGATAGGGCCAGTCCCTATTATGAGTGTTATGGATCTCATCACCTCTCAATGACTATTATCATAGGCATGAACTACGATGGAATTAGGGTTAGGTCACTTAATTTTAATCGTAGATAATTGAAAGTTCTTAATGGGCAAACATCAAGGTAGGATCCATTATCGACAAGTGAGCAGGATTGCCTTTCCCATCACTTTAATTGAGATATGGAGGGTATAGTTAGGATCAGGGCCGATATTCAAAATCTCTTCTTCGGAGAAGGAAAAGAGTCTAGTGGTAGTCAAGGATCCAACCAAGTTAACGACTTTTTCTGGAGTGGTGGAAAGAGGGACTTTAGGCCCAGTGAGAAACTTTATCAATGCGTTTTAGCGTAATTGGGAAGACATGAAGATTCCCCATAAGGTGATATTGTCTTGAGTTTTCTTGAGTTGGTCTATGATCTTTCTCTCTTCGATGGTTATCTCTGGTATGGGGAGTTCTTTGGTAAATCCCTTTACCTTGTCTTTCTTAATGGTCGAGGATTCAGATCTTGGAATTATCTCCCTGATCTGTTCATATGGTTTATAGAGGTGGTGAAGAATAAGAACCATGTTTCTTCATCGATTTCTAACTGTATGACTACTTTACTGATTTCCCCAATATGTCTTCGAAAGAGATCATCCCGTACAGGTTGATTACTGGGCTGACTTTTTCCTGATTTAGTTCATCATTTGTGCTGTTGAATTCGTCCCCCCATCCAAAGGCAATGATGTCTTCCTGTCAAGATAAGTCAATGCATTCCATGACCTTAACGACTTCCTCATATAAATCCTCCCACTCAATGGGGAAGTGTGAGCGTAAAGCACCATCCACCCTTGAAGCTTTAAAGTAGTGAGTATATCAAAAATGTTGTAGATTTTATCGGTCTCTCGAAACATGTCTGACATAATCTGCGCTACATCGTCCAAACTGATTTCATCAAAGGGTACCACCCAATCATTTGACTCCCGAGACCTCTTTCTGGCCTTACATTAACATGATGCTAAACTGTTAACAGTCGATGGTCATTTCAGAGGGAAATTTTAGCCAAAAATCCAAAATCTGGTTCAAAACACTCGACAACTCCATATCTCCTCATTCAGACCGAATAAGAACGACAATATAAGCCCTCATGAGGAATAACAAAGCTTTGTCGGTGAAACATGTAAGGTGCAGGAGAAAATACGAGCAAACTTTAAGAAGTTTGGGCAAAACTATAGGCATGATGGGTGATTTAGTGGGTACAATCTGGTAGATGGATTGAATTATGTGCCATTTTTCATGAAGATGGCATTTGCATGGGTTGGAAGTGGGTTATGAGTGGTGTTGGGTTTAGGATTGACTGGGGGGAGGTGATACCACAATCAAATAAACCTTGGATTACATTTTGGAAATGGAATCACTGATGAGTAGTATGGTCAACATACTGGTGAAAGTCACAGTAGGCATTAGTTTTGAAGTTTTTAGGAAGTGGGTTTGGTAATTGACAAGGAACCGGAGGTTTGATAAGATTTAGGCTTAACAATGATTAGTAGACTTTAGAGAAGGTAGTATGGATCTCGATGTATTCTTTTCTGGTAGGATTAAGATGGATTTCTAGCGCCTAAGAGGTAGCAGGCTGGGAGATATCATTAATGGTTAAAACTGTGGTATTGGCAGGCTTCTCATACTTTTCGGGAGAGAACAGTCCATACACTTTCTTTGGCTCAGCTTCTGTCATGGTAACATTTTCATTAATCGCCACACCCACTTCCCGTAGGGCTCGAAAGTATGGGTAAAGCTGACCTCCCATAGTTCCTCTGATATTGGGCAGGAAATTCTTCTTCACTATCCTGACTAGTTCTTCTTTGGAGGGACGGTTGGTCATGGTGGCAGCTTTCTTCCTTCACCTTACTATGAAGTTACTGACACTTTCTCCAAGGTTCTGCTTGAGAAGCTCTATATCATGACGCATGACCTATAAATCTTCGTTGTACTTATAATGTGATATGAATTCCCAGGTAACATATACCCAACTACAGATTCTAAATTCTTAGAAGGATAGGAACCAACGGAGAGCGTTGTCCTTCAAATTCTGTTAGAACACCTGGGTTATTATCTATTCGGAGACCTCAAGGAGATTTATGGTTCGGTGATAGCTATAAAGGTGAAAAATTGGGGGCCCGCTACCCCTGAACTTCTCGATGGATGGAATCTTAAATTTCTTTAGTAATCGTGCTCGAGGGTAAGGAGATATGTAGGTGTATTCCATGTAGTTCTCGGATATCTGAACTTAGTCAAACTTCTTTGATGACAACTTAAGATCTTACTTGACCTTATTGAGTTCTTCCTCCTTGGGATCAACGGTCACTAGTAGGCTAGACCCTAGTTAGGCAAGGTTTGGCATAGGGAGTTGAGATAGTGGTGTCTCATTGGTAGTCGAGGTACGTGTAGCATGCTGATATTCTTCTGAGGACCAAATAGGCTTAAGAGCGGATGGACCCATGGCATGAGGAAAGAAAACCTTAGGTTCATTGGAAACTTAGACTCGATTTCACTGCATCTCATGAACCTCGATTTGAAGGTTGTTAATCTTGGCACTTAGTTAGACCAGGACTGCCATCAGATCAGGTTGTACATTCAGTGCTTGATCGGTATTTTCCACAAAGTACTGGTGAAGGTGAATTTCAAACTCAGATGAATTTGCAGGGGAACTGATAGAGCTTTGGGGCAATTTGATGGAAGACCGAAGCTAATAGGGAGCCAGGCCAATAATCGGGTATGCGATCTACATGAAAATGGAAAAGATTCAAAATTATTTTTGAAAAAGAGAAAAAAGATAAGAGGGGAAATGTTTTTGACATTTTCGGTAAAAAGGAGGAATAAATATATTTTTTTTCTTTTAGTATTTTGATGAAAAGGAGGAAAAAAGCTTTTGATAACTTTGGTAAAAAAGAGGAGAAATGTTTTTGACATCTTTTATGGAAAGGAGGAAAAATGTTTTTGGTATTTTTGGTAAAAAAAAAGGAGGGAAAACGAGAGAAGAGCCTCGTCATGATTATTATTATGTTTATATTTTCACTTCTGTTAGGTTTAACTAAATGCAAAAGAAATTCCAGATACGAACCGAATATGGGAAAACTGGTTTAAAAATAGGTAAGATAGGGTTTGACTTGTTTCTAGTCTAACGAACAGGGTCCTATTTTAAGAAAAAAGATGTCCTAAGTAACCGAACAGGGTCTAGTTTGTTTGTTTCTAGTATAACGAACAGGGTCCTATTTAGCGACATGCCAACCCGATATTTCGATGGAGTTTCGTGTAGTAACCGACAAACTAAATATGAGTGTCCTAAGTCTGACGCATATATGAGATTTATGTAGTTGTTGGGTTAGTGGAAAGGTTCCCCCTTTTGGCATGACTTCCACGATATACTTCTTGCTTTTAAAGTCAATCGGTACGTTTGGAAGAACCATTTGATATACCTAAATGTACGTGAATTGCCTTACTGTATACCTGGTAGGGACAATACATGTGAGAATGAATTTGATATACTCAATATATATGAATGAATTACCTACTATATACCTCCCATCATGAGTTCAGTGAAGCGGTACAATGCGGGGGGAACCATTCGAGATACGTCGAAGGTACTAGGCCAATGGAAGGTGAGAGTCATATTGATTAAGCTAACTTTGACATGCCAGACCAGTGCCCATCACAAAGTGACCCCCAAGGACGGGACAAAATTTTGATCAACAACCATGCTCTTAGTGGTGTAATGTGCAAAATGCATGATTCATTATTAGTATATTATGGAGAGATTTTTTTATTGGAATGATGAGTAAAAGAATCACTATACTGATAGGAAATAATGTACAAGTGTCATGAAAAGTAAATCTAGCGTGTAGCATGATTATACTAAGCATGGATACGTGTGAGTGAATGATGTGTGAATATATACAAGTGACTGTGTGCTACTGAACCTATGCATGGATATTCTAAGCGGTGTGTGATAAGTGCAAGTGAACATGGATATTCTAAATGGTGTGTGCTCGTGAAACCTAAGCATGGATATTCTAAATGGTGTGTGAAACATGTGGACATAAGTGATCCTATGTATAAGTGTAAGTAGCATGAGGTGTGCATTAAAGATATTCACAAGTGAGCGAAAGTGAAAAGCCGGTGATAGATGATATAAACATAAGATAAATATATATAGGAAATAAGCATAGGAGAAAGGGAACATATAGATAGGTGCATACGCACACATGAAAAAAATGATAACACCCATGCAAATAGAGTCTATCCCTCTTATTATAAGTCATTCCCCAACATAGTCGACACTATGTCCATCCCTGTCGTTCTTCCCTCCTTTCCTCGAGGGTTTCAGCGCTTGCAGGCATGGCTTAGGGGAAAGAGAAGAAGAAGATCTCACACTCTTTTCTAGGGGATCTCCGACCGTCGTCAATGTGGGGGTGATGTAAAGAGATAAAGTCGTCATCCTATTTTGCACAAAATAGGAAAAAAAATGTTTTCGCCTCAAGAGAACGGCACCAAAGACATACTGATACTTGTGAAACCAATTAGTTCAAAGGTTTGGGGGCTAAGTTACAGAATTGGAAGGTGATAGGCACCCATCCTGCCCTTTCGGTCTCTTATGGGCATGGGTTAATATTCTTCTTGAAAAACTTCGTGAAGTGTGTGCGCATGCATCTATAAGTGTAGAATGTAATTCCTCAACTCACGTCATGGAAAAAGGTGGTGTGAGGTCATCTATAGGAGTGTTCCCAAAATAGTGATAAAAAAATAATGTGTTCGCTTATTGGGATATCGATCATTATGGTGAAACGATGATATATGTTAGATTAAGCGCAAATAAGAATAAAAAATATAATATATATATATATATATATATATATATATGTGTGTGTGTGTGTGTGTGTGTGTGTGTGTGTGTGTGTGTGTGTGTGTGAGAGAGAGAGAGAGAGAGAGAGTAGCAATATGAGGGTGGGGTTTATCCCATAAATCCAACCGGGGATTTTATTTATATGTGTGTGAGTGTGTAGCAAAAGGATATTTTTATTTGAGAAAATGTGGTGAGGAATCCCATTTGGAATTTATTATTAAAACCCTTTTTTTTGTTTTAGGTTTTTTTATAGAAAATATGTTATGTGCAATACTAATAACAAAAAGTGATATTATTAATACGCATGGACTAAGAAAGGTGAAATGCTAAAGTAAAGATTAGATAACTAATGCAAAAATAAGGAAATTAAAAGAGAAAGAATATATTTGGAACTTCTTTGGAGTCTTGAAGATTGATCTTGATTGTTGAAAAGGATACTTCGCAAGTGGATGGAGGTTGTAAGAGGAGAGGGAAAGGATTTTTGCTAAATTGGGTATAAAAGGGATGGGGATGGAATGTGGAGGAAAGATTTTAATAGAGAAACCATGGTGACTTTGAGAGAACTTTGTTGAGATCACTGATATGGATGTTTCTAGGGTTCCTTTCAAAGTGATCTCGTGCTCTCCTTATATAGGGTCAAGGGGGTGATTATTGGCATTGTCCTCGTCTTGCCTATCGACAGGCATCCCAAGGCACATTGCCGATAGGCACAAAAATGGGGTTGTCATTCGATAACCTCATGAAGATTTATCAGAAAAATGGTCATAAAATGAAATTTGTATGTACAAATCACACACGAGGCATACCATTTGAAAGCGTATTCAGAGAACTTTACGAATCCATCGGGCTACTCCCAGGTTCGGAAGTTGGCTTTGGTCAAATGGGGCTTGGAAGCGCTCAACGGTCTTTTGGATAAGAGATTCTCGAAGGAAAACAATTCGTTCATCCGAACCGTAAGGCCAATTCACACGCAAGATAGATCATTGGAAAGGGCATTCAGATCCCTTCAAAGATTCGCTCAGTATCATTCGGTTTGGAGAGTTGACCTTGGTCAAATGGGCCCAAAAGTGCCCAATGACCCTTCGGAGAAAATGGTCCATTCGTATGTACCGTAAGGTTGATTCACACATGAGGTAGAATGTTAAAAAGAGGATTTAGATCACTTCAAAGATTCATTTAGTCTCATTTGAGATGAAGAATAGAAAGGGGTCAAACGAAGTCTGAGAGGACCTGGTAGCCCCCAAATCAGTTTTGGGGGGAAACGGATCGTTCGTATGAATGGTAAGACCAATTCACTCACGGGATGGACCATCAGAAAGTGTATTCAGAGACATTCAAATATTCATTGAGCTTTAACTCAAGTGGGGAAGTTGATTGGGGTCAAAACAGGGCTCGGGAATGCCCGATGGCCTCTAGATCGATTTTTGATAGTAAAATGGACCGTTTGTCCGAACTATAAGGTCGATTCGTGAACGGGGTTGACTTTTGGAAAGGGGATTAGAGACCTTTGAATAGTCATGAGCTTCTACTCAAAAGAGAAAGTTGACCAGAGTTAAACGGGGCACCCGTGGGCGCTCATTATCCTCTATATCAGTACTCGGAGTATGACCTAGGGTTTCTGGAAAATGAGGAAGTGCTTGGGACCTAAGGATAGTCTTAGGAAGGTCCTAGAATGTGGTGTATATAGTATTATTTCAAAACAAATGATATTTTGTTAATGTATTTAACTGGGTGAGTAAAATCGAGAAATCTATGTGAGTTAAGAAAAAAGGGTCTCTTCATAGGATTAATGCAATTTAATCAAAACTAGTAATATTTTAGAATAAAAATGGTTTTAGGAATTAATGTATACATGTGTAGATGTACGATGTGATTTCATGTGCATGTACGTATAACATGTTAGAGTCCCTTTTATGTCGTTCGATTCTATATTGCATTGTTGTATTTTCGAGTGGGAATTATGTTCATCCACTCTTCTTTGTTACGGTAGGTTGTGGGGGGTTTCGTATTTTAAGATTATTGTACAGGTAAGTATCCTTTTTTTCTTTATGTTAGTATCTCTAAATTCTTGGATCCTGGGGATGCTTCCCACACTATGTTGATATGAATTGAAATCGCATTCTAAATAAGTTAAATGTTAATTAAATAAAACTCGACTAGCAACATTATTTAGGTTGTCTCATTGTACTTTACACCTAACATCCAGGACGGGCTAGGTTGACCCACGGGTAACCCATAAATACGGTTTGAGGCGTTACAACAAGTGTATAACGTCACATAATCCCAAATAAGGATCAGTCATTAAGATCTACAAAGTGCAAGCAAAACATACAATCCAATAAAAAGGATAAAAAAAAAACTTAACGTGATCCCTCGTCAAGGCGTTTAACACCACTTGCACATCCTTCAGAGCCAAAACCCCCTTTGATTTCCTGTTTGACATCCTCCACCTTTACATCTTCGAAAAGTTCTCGGGCTCGTTCACCTTCAAGGACATTGATTCAATATTGTGACCAATCACCTCATAGAACCACGTCTATCGAAAGCGATACAAAATGTCAAGAAGGAAAAAAGAGAAAGACATCAGGAAAATAAAAAAATTTGTATCGAAAGATTACCTCCAGAAAGTACGTGGGTCCCATAAAGGTCTATCGGTGAAACCGATTGAAAGCATCAAGATAAGCATAAAGGGATGCCATCATAAAACTCCCCAGTCATACATATGAATCTATGAGATGATCTTAAAGTAATTGATAAACCACAAATGGACAACACTACCACTTGCCGCCACCACAAACCCTCCTAATAAAAGCAAGATAAATAAATGAGTTTCCTACCACATTTTTCGTTCGTCGATCTCATTGTTCTGTCTAGACAATAAGGTGTCCTTTAACACCAATATCCTGATCGACTCTCCAAAAATAATTCGCCCAATATCTCCTTGGGAAATCCAAACCACGACTTTGGATATACACAAAGTCCTATCCACCACGAACTGAGGACCCTCACATTCTAGTCCGGTCAATTGGTGAACATCCAAAAGTGTAACTATCATCTCCCTAACACCCAAGTGAAATGTATAGGTGGTGTCCCACCATCTCCCTCCCATAGATATCTTGTCCAAAACCCCAACTAGATGGACAAATTCAGTAGCCGCCACCATCAATTGCACTGCCCGGGAGAGTTTTTTGCACAACTTCTTTATCCCTGTCGAGCTGTGAGAATGAATACTCGACGACGCGATATCCACAAGCATATAATCCAAAATCCTTTAGCATCTCAAGGATAAAAGAGATAGAAAATAGATAAATGAAAACAAAGATAAAACACTCACATAACCACTTGGGTTCTTCACCCTCACATAATAATGATTTGCCATCTCCCGCGGTAGAACCCTATCATCAAGAACAAGGTCGAAACTATCATAGGTATTCTCACTCACAGTATTAGCGCCTCAGCATCACACTACTCCATATCGAACAAATCGCCAGTAGCCATCCAAATGTTGTCCACTGCAACCTTCATAATTTTTTAAAAAAAATCTTCAAAACTGATTTTTAGAGATCAAAAGGAAGAGATTCACTTGAATAAAGATGTGAAAATGAAGGAGGTTGCCCCCTTTTTAGGGAACTAGGGGATATGGCGATCGGTACTCCTTTGATTCCGCCTATCGATTATAACATCTCAGCTCCCCTAAGAAGCACAAGATTTCGTGACCTATGACAATAGGCACACCTCTTACTATGCTAATCGGCAATCCCCTCAAATTTTGTCATAAAAAATCTTTAAAAAAAATCAAAAAATCCCCAAAAAATCCCCGAAAAATCCCCAAAGGATCAGATGGACAAAAAATTAAAAACAAACACTGAACCAAATACACCAAGATACTCCTTAATAGGACCAAAAACAAAATTCTTCGAAACTTACAGAACCATCGCTACCATCACACGCCCTAATAGAATTGGAATGGAAGAGAACCACCATTTGTAACCCTAGTCATTAGCTATAATTATCAAAACATTCCAAATTTGTAAGTCATCAAAATTGACCTAGGTTAGCAAAATTGACCTAGGTCAGTTGAATTGACCTCTACCCTCTGAATCGATCGCTTCTTATCTTCAGCTCCTTAGAATCGGCATCGACCCACTAAATTGATCAATTCTACTCTTTTGATCTGCAAAATTCACTTAGGTATGCAGAATCGATCTCAATTCTCTGAATTTCTCTTTTTAAATATTTAGGTTCGTAGAACCAACCTTGACCCATTGAACAAATTGCCTCTAATCTTTAGGTGCATAAAATTAACGTAGATTCGTAGAATCAACCTCAACCATATGAATCGGTTACTTTAAATCTTTAAGTCTGCAGAATTAGTCTCGACCTTCTGAATCATTCATCTATACTCTTTAGCTCCGCAGAATTGGCATAGGTTCGCAGAATCGGACTCAACCCTCTAAATCGATCGCTTCAAATCTTTAGGTTTGCAAAATTGACCTGGACCCTCTTAATCGGTCTCATTCAATATTTAGGCCCATAGAATTGACCTGGTCCCTCTGAATCAGTCGCCTCTACTCTTTAGGTTTACATAGTTGAACTAGGTCCCTAGAATCAACCTCAACCCTCTGAATCAGTCGCTTTAAATATTTTAATCTCCATAATCGTCCTCGACCATCTGAATTGACTGCTTCAAATCTTTAAGTTCACAAATTTGCCCTCGACCCTATGAATTGGTCGCCTCTACTATTTAGGTCCACACCCTCTCAATTGGTTGCTACAAACTTTTAGGTTTAGTGAATCAACCTCGACCCTCTAAATCGGTCGCTTTAAATCTTTAGGTTTACAGAATCAACCTTGACCCACTGAATCCGTCTCCTCTACTCTTTAAGTTTGAAAATTTTACCTAGGTCCATAGAATCAACCTCGACCCTCTAAATTGGTCGCTTCAAACCTTTAGGTTTATAGAATCGATCTTCACCCTCTGAACTGGTTGTTTCCACTCTTTAGGTTCGCAGAATTGGGCTCGTCCCTCTGAATCGATCACCTCTACTGTATAGTTTCGCAGAATTGACCTAGGCTCACAAATTGGCTTCAACCCTCTCAATTGATCGTTTCCACTCTTTAGATCCTCAAAACTGATATTGACCCATTCTCTTAATCACTAGCGAAGACCTCCACCCACCAAACCTTAAACTCTGATTATGCTTCTATTTTTCAATGACCTCCGCTTGTTCCTAGCATGGTCGGTTAGGGGATATGTATACACACCATTCTAGTAACATCTCGATACCCCCTTAGGTCTGTAACACAATTCCATTCACTATCGCACTCCAAATCCTAATCTTGAGACCACCAGGTGCTCCCGAGTCCCATTTTACTTTGGTTAACTCTCCAACTAGAGTGAAGCTCATTGAACCTTCATAGGGTTCTAGATACCCTTTCCAACGGTCCATATCGTGTGTGAATAGGCCTTATGGTTCTCACATACTTACCTTTTACTCCAAACCCCGATTTAAAAGCCATTAGGCGATCCCAAGCCCTATTTGAATTCGGTCAACTCCCAAACCTGATTGAATCTTGTTGCACCTTCATAGGGCTCTGAACTCCCTTTTCAACTGTCCATACTGTGTGAGAATCGGCCTCGCAATTCGCACATACACGCCTTTTTACTCTGAGAACCCCCGTCTAGAGGTCATCAAGATCTTCTAAAACCTTTTTGACTTTAGTCAACTCTCGAATATGAGAGTGTCCCAATATGTTCTCATACGGCTCTGAATACCCTTTCTAATGGCATGTTCATGCACAATCCGGACCTTATGATTTGCAGTTTATGCCCTTCTTTTGAAAAAAAAACCTTTTTGGACTGCCTATAGGCACCTCAGATGCCCTATAGGCAGAGGTTTACTTTGCTTATCGAGGAATCTAGGGTATGCCGATAGGAAAACTAGGGCCTATATTGATCTATTGACCCCCTAACCTTAATTCTTGCTATCTAATGAGGTCATGACCTCATTCTCAAGGACCCTTTTTTCTCCAATCAGAACATTCCTTGCTCGAAATTAGTGCATCGTCACTCTAAAAAATCAAAGTTTCCAACATTCCCCTCACCTTTCTTACCTCACTTTTATACCATCTTTTTTCACCTACCTTATCCCTACTTGACTATTATCCCACCACCATAAAATCATCATATTCCTCTTCAAAAATCAATAGCAAAATCTTCTAGGAGGTCCACTCATACTCACTTTTATTTAATTTAATTAATGTGGTTTGTTTTCTTTTTTCCACTTTAGGTTTATTGTAGCCTTACTTGATTCTCTCGTATCAACTAATATCATTTTTTATTACTATTACTCAAATAAAATATTTTCATAAAATCAAAAAAGCCGAAAAGAGGGTTCAACTATAAACACAAAGTTAGGATCTCCTCACTTCTCTACACTTTTGAAGTTTAACTTGTTTTCTTCAAAATCAACTAAAGAGGAGTCCTAGATTTGGGTTTACGGGTTAAATCTCACCATTGTGATATGTCTAACTACGTGGAGTTTGATGCCTATTATGGCTACATAGGCATCCCGAACCATTATTGGGATTCTTGTCTTATTTTGATCATTATGCTACTTTTGTTTACATCTCATTTTTAGTAGTATTGCGCGTATGTACACACTAACAAATTAATGTTACCACCCAATATACCCATTCACCTCATCTTAGTAAATCATTATTTGGTGGTCACTAACATTGCATTTTTTTATTTTTTTTATATTCCATAGGGTGACCCCTCTTCATCCTTCCCATGATGTGTGTATGATGATTACTTTTCTCACCTATTTCCACATCGAACACATTATACACATGAGCCACATCTCGGAGTAAAAGGAGAACATTATTATAGGCTATGAGATACAGAAAGGGCGTAACGGATGCCTAACACCTTTCAATTTCGCAACTTAGTCCCCGAAACCTTGACTCATTTGGTTTTGTATGCATCAGTTTATCTTTTTATGCCATTATTTTGGGGATGGCTACATTTTTTTTTACCTATTTTGAGCAAAATAGGTTGATGACTCCATTTTTTATCTTTTCCTCCCCTTTTTACTACACCCAAATCATATTAGTGGTAGCCCGCGAAGATTGTGCGAGAGTGGCGAAAACAGGACCTCCATCCTCGAATCTTTGCATGTGCCTAGAGAGGTTTTCCTTTTCTTTTCTCTCTCCATCTCGAGGTAATCCAGTGTCGGAGGAATCATCCCGGATGTCCACATTTCCATTTAGTTTTAAAAAAACATTTGTTAGCATAATGTCCAAACTCATTGTGTTTTCTATATTGAATGTGGCTTAAGTCTTTTTTATAATCATATTTATCAAAATATTTCTTTTCAGAATATTATTTATGTGGTCTATTAGAATAATTAGGTTGTCCTTCTCTGGAAGAAAATTTATTTCTGAACTCAACAGATGTCTTAAAATGTTAGATAATAATGCAATTTCATAATCTAGGGACTCAAGAGAGACATATGAATCATCAACATCAGATAAAGAAGATACAAAATCAAGACTATTCATAGAAGAATTAAACACTAAAGAGGGTTGTGAGGTATGTGATTTTTCTTTTCCTCTTTTATTATCACATTAAACAGTTTCAGGTTTAGAAGTCCTACTTTTTCTACATAATAGTTCAGGTGTTATGTTATAAATCATCCGTTTCTTCTATGACGTGTTTCTTTATAGCAAATGTATGAGGAAAAGATCTTAGAATTTTAGCACATTTTTTAGTATCAGCATAAAGGATACTATTAGCATTTGATTGATTTACTATATCTTGTAACCTAATATAAAAGTCATCAAAATTTTCATCATCTTTCATAAACATGTCATCATATATATGTAGTAATAGTTGAGACTTAGCCTCTTTAACTCTAGCATCACTCTCATGTGTAGACATTAAAATGTCCTAAGTTGCCTTAAAAGTGGTGCAGACTGAGATACATTTAAATCAGATTCGCCCACTGCTTAAAAAATTGCATTTATGACTTTATTGTTACATTATGAACTTCCATCCAGAATAAAGTTTTCTTTCACTTCTTTGAACCTCATTAACATTAATTACATGATTAGGTATTGAAAAACAAGTTTTAATCATATCCCATACATTATCTCCTATTTATATGATATGTGCACTTATTCTTACTTTCCAATAAGAAAAGTTTGCAATATCAAATTGAGGATAATGTACAAAACTACCATTTCGGTATTCCATTTAAAATGTGTTCAAAATAAAGAGTTAATAATCTTAAAGAGTAATAAAAACTTTTAAAACAAAGTAATCCGGACTACTGTGATACTACTTAAAAGTAATCTATGGACACAAAGTATTAAGATTAAAAAAATATCTTTTAATTCTTTAGTAAAACCCTTTAAACCTCAATGGTTAAACACACAAAAAAATAGTTTAGGTTGGTGTGATGTTCAAAGTCCAACAAATAAAAACAAAGACAAAATGAGATAAGGAGAAAAGATATTGTGACAACCCGCTCACCAAAATAAGGGGTGGCCAGCCCAATACTCCAATATAACGGAATCATGGATGGAATCATTCTCAGCATCATAACAAAATATAGAGTACCCAGGATAACCACCCAATATTTCAGAAAACGGGTTGCCAAAAATTTTGATTTGAAAGTAAATAAATGAAAACAAACAACCCGATTCCTGAAAGATAAGGGAAACCCCAAGACATATATATAAATAATACAACAAGAATACAATAAAGGGACCGAATATGTAACCGGTCACTTAAAATGATACACCAATAATACACAAGTACAATAAGTTACTTATTACATTACATTAGACATTTACAAAAGCTTGGGCCTCTCGCCCGAATAACAGACTTGATCTTAACTAGAATGAAAATGAAGGCGTTTATACCAAATGTATCCCGTAATACCCGCAATGCATCACGGCTCGTCGAAAACATCGGAGTAGGAATTTAAATCAGGCATCCTTGCGGCGGAGTACCTGAGCAGAGACAAGAAGGATATGCAACAGGAAAATGTAACCGGTCAGGGCCCGGTTCTATATGATTACCAGATGAATAAAGAGTATGACAGTTATGTAATATGAACCGTGAAGAAAGAGAAATAAGAAGCTACCTATACAATTTTAAACATAAGCTAAGCAAGAATAAAATAAGCAGCATTAAACTAAAGACTTCACCCAAGGTGCTAATTATTTTATATATCTTTTCCTTAGCAGGAAATATACTTATAAACACAATATTTTGCTCTTTAAGGCAATTATATTTAAATTTTACCCTTTGTAAAAATCCTTTCCTTATTAGGAAAATAATCATTTTCAAATGCTCTTTGTGGCATTTATATGTGCTCTATGTAGCACTCCATCATGCTCTATATGGCATATCAAAATACATCAAGTCCCACTTGATTATGAACTGTTATATTATATACATATAACGTACTCTAAGACCGCCCGTCCGGGTTTCCCCACTGAGCGCGCCCCTAAATAACCATCATCTTCTAGGGCCTATCATAAGACAACCTGGGATCCTATCGCAAACGTCAGGAAGCGGTCATGAGCCTGCATGGTAGCCAAGACCACACCCGGAATCTCCCTACCCCCGCAGAAATAATATACAACCATAAGCGCTCCCATGGCCTAGGACTATATCCACCCTGCATTCATTAGCCAGGGGGCTTCACCTATCGTGCGGACTTCCCTTAAGATGGTATTTAGAGAGGTGTGTAACATCCATTTTATTTATTATTTCAAAATCAAGTAAATCATTATTTACCGGTTCCATGATTGAGTAAATTATCATTTACTACTATCAATACCATTTCCATTTATATGTTTCATTTTATTCGAAACCATTACTGTTTATGTCTAGTAATAGATAGAACTTATTATCCGGAGCCATACGATAACTATTATCAACACTACAACCTCAAAGGAGTAAATAAACTCTTCATTATCTCCAAGCATTCTAGGAGGTTATTTTAGAACCCCAAGGTTATCATCTTCCGAAGGAATGAAATGACTTTCAATTTATTCTCCAAACTCACCTTTATGGCGTTATTATGAACCACCAAGGTTAACATAGTTCAATCGAACTTTTAAAGTCTCCCAACATTCTTTTGGGGTGGTAATATAAACCATCAAAACTCGTATAGCTTAATTAAGCTCCTAAGGTCTCCCGAACATAACACTACATCTCCTAGTTTTATAATAATTAACTAGAAGAAAAGAATGCCTTATCATTAATAGGCCTAACCCCGGAAAAATCCCCACATAACCCATTCCTAATGTAGGGTAGACAACTAACTCATCTCACACTCTAGGACTCTAAGTTTACTTCATTCAAGAAGGTTCCTAGTCCCTATATGTAAAGAAAAGGATTAAAATTGAGTTATAATATTAACTCAAAAATAGCAGGAAAACGAATCGATTCGCCCAAGGGCCGAATCGATTCGCCCTAGCGAATCGATTCGCCCCAAAAAGCGAATCGATTCGGACATCTAAACCAACCTTCTGCAATTGACCGAATCGATTAGGTCTTAACCCCGAATCGATTCGGGTTATGCAGACCTGCCAATTTCCCCTTAGCGAATCGATTCGCCCTAAGGGCCGAATCGATTCGGACCTGCAAATTTGCCAAAAATGGCTACGAAGGGTTATGAACCCTAAATCCTCCAAACCCCAAATCCCTTCCTTTTCATACACAACCAACAACAAAAATCTACCCCAAACTAATCTACATGATTATTAACCATCAAAACCCACAATTTCTTCAACATAAATCAAAACTAGGGTTTAAATCCCACAAATTCTACATTTAAACCATAAATGGAAATACACAATTATCATACAATTTATGCATCTTAAATCACATATTAGCAAGTAGAAAACTTGCCTTAGGGTTGATATCTCAGATTTATTTGGAGAAGAAGAAATCCCAAATCTTCCATCTTCAATCTCTCTCCCATTTCTCCATTTCTCTTCCTCTTTCTTTCTCTCCTTTCTCTCTATGTTCAAGACATAAAATGAGGGAATGAAATAAGGGGCAAGACCAAAAATCGTGGCTTAACATAATTCTCCCAACTTAAATGGTTAATACTACATTAAAATGACTCGCAAATACGCATATAAGCTAAAACCAGGTAAAAGTGCCCGAAATACAAAAATACAATATGGCACTTATTTTGACTGTCTCGCACCTTCCGAGACTAACTACACCCTCTAAACTGGCATCCAGAATTGTATAAATTATTTCGAGTTCCAAAAATCATTTAAACTATAAGGCCATATAAAATACATGACACTACAGACATGCAACCTGATGTTATTTACTTTCACATGCAGTAAATATGCATCAATCTAGTAAATATTAACTTTCAATTCATTAAATTAATATTTACTCCAGTCCCCACATTTTATATAATTACCTTATGCGGTAAAATTAGTATAAAATGAGCCTCCCAGAATCGAGGGTTGTTACAGATATGAACACGATATTTGTTAACAAGGAACCCGGTGTATTGGTACACCCTGGGTCTTTTAGTTCCAATACCACACACACACAAGTCCACTATAACAACAACTTTGGTACAAATTAAATTTTATAATGTGTAAATGAACTAGTAATCCCAATATACCTAGTATTCCAAGCCAATCTCTAAAACCCCCCACAAACTACTGAATCAGACTAAAAAATAGTAGCCAAGTAAATCAACAGAACTTCACACTCAAAGATAGATCCGTGAAGAGGTAACAAAAACGACGGTTGTGAAATCAATTCAAAAGATAAGATTGAAAATTACTTGCTTTATAAATTAATTTTTCAACCTTTTGAAATACAGTTTGAGTGAGATCATAAACAAAACAAAACAAAATCAAGTACAGAGTATATAGATGATTATCATAAGAAGGTTAAATTTAAACAAGATCTAATAACATAAAGATAACTATAAAACCATTTAATACATCAAGAAGAGAATTGATCTTTCTAAACTAGGGTTTGAAAAAATGATAAAACCAGTCAAGTTATTTAAAAACCTAAGTAACACAAGAATAACACAACATAAGTTTTTCATATGTAAAAAGAGTATAGAATGTACCCACAAAGATATCACAGGCACATGCAAGCTCTATAGCCATGTTTAGCTCAAATCATCTTAACTACACAAACCAGAAAGCTCCAAATTCCTAAAATCATCGATAAATAAACAAGCATCCTCACACAATATATATAGTAAAAGTATAGGACGAATGTCTTAGAAATAAATAGATAAGATATTAAAAAATTTAGAGAGAGTCAATAAGAAATTTTGGCAGAGTAACATCTAGGTTTCAAAAAAAATTCTCTCACAATACAAATGAAAAGATCTTTATTTATAGAGACAGTGGAATGGCTCAGATAAACATGTAACTACCCAAGCAATAAGAGTGTAAAGGTGATCAACAAAGGTCATCTGAGGGTCTAAAAGTCAATGCGCAAAAGCTTAAATTGTGGGGGCACATGCGTAAAATACTAGCTCATAGAGAAGGGTGAAAGCGTCCCGAAGGATAGGCCCCCAATTTTTTAAAATACACAAGTAATTTCCTTTTATAAATGGATATGCGGAAGCATAAGATGGTCCACAAAAACACCAAATTTTAATTTACTTCAAATTAAAATAAAACCAAGTGAAATAAGATTAAAACACACAGACTTATTTCAATCTCACTTAAACCAAATTAATTAACCCATGTCCTAGAAAATTTGCCTAAGCCATATTTTGCAATTTTATCAAGTTAGGCCAAACCAATTTTATCAATTAAATTAAATGACTTGAATTAATTTAACATAAACATTACCCAATATTTAATTTCGCACTAAATTAAACATGCAGTGATTAAAACCAAATTTTATCTTGAATTACCTAAGCATGCGTTCTAGGTGAGTATAGAAAGATAAAATAAACAATAAATCACTACGCCGCAATGTATGAGGAAAAATCCACAACGGGAAAAAAACCTCGGACGACCCTAGCCTCAAACCCACTAATACGGAATTTACAAATACAAGCAAGATGACTTACAACACTCGACTCGATACCTCTCAAGCCCCTATGCGTCTTCTTGTATCAACCTCTTCTTAGCGACTAACCACGGAGCTCCACCGTGGTCTCGAAATCCACCGATCGGACTTTATGTGGTCACCATCACCCGAACTAGGAGCCTTTCTCCAAGTGGGTAAATCAACGAAAACCTCTTCTTCTTTGTGGGATTTAGAGGCAAACCCAAAATGTCTCTTCAAACGGTATAGATGAAAACCGGTGCCAAAACTCCAAGAAAGTACAAATATATATATATATATGGAAGCTTAAATGAACAATATGGGTGTAAAACAAGTGTTTAAAACATTTTTCTTGAAAATCAGCAACACTTAAACAAAGAACTTTTTCTCTTTTGATTTCTCCCTCAAAACACTCTCTTAGAGGTTGTAGGATATGTGAAAGTTAAGTTAAAAACTTTGGTTCCCATACTATAATAATCTGTCAAAAGTTAGTGGGGCTAAAGTAGTGGAAAAAGTTGGAAAAACTGCTCAAAACTGCCAAATACCTGTTCCCGCCAAATCTCGTTTGAACGACATTTTCTTTCGAACGACATTTTTGTTTGAACAAAATCTCATTCGAACGAGACTTCTAACGAAGTTCCAGTGTGAACTCGTTAGAAATCTCGTTTGAAGTTCGTTCGAACATCATGTTGGTTCGAACGACACTTCGAATGACATTCCAGTGGCCTTATGGAGAATTCGTTGGCAAACTCGTTCGAACAACTCGTGATACGAAAATCTCGTTCAAACGACACATCGAACGAACTTCCAAAAAGTTTGGAAAATTCGATTTTTGCCCAAAAACTTTATATTCTTTATTTTGAAGTTTAAATGAAATCTTTCGGAAATTAAACAACAATTTTAAATAAACGTTCACCCATTTGAAAATTTTCCCAGAAACTTTATATTCTTTATCTTAAAGTTTAAATGAAATCCTTTTGAAATTAAACAACAATTTTAAATAAACGTTCACTCATTATAAAATGTTCCAAGCTCCTATATATATATATATATATATTAAAATGCCTTCATACCTTAGGAGCAATGGAACCATTTTGATGACGTAGAAACGAGGCACAAACAAACTCGGTAATATGATGAAGCTTTATACTCTTGGCCGCTATGTCTTCAACAAACACGCCATAGTCTTGAAGGATGATCAATTAACTCTATCTTATGACTCAAACGCTTTTGTCCGGAATTGAGCCAAAACAACAAAGGACTCAATTGGAAATTTGTGTCCTTACAAATCTCCCCCTTTGGCTATTCCGGGATAAAAACCAAATAAAAATCCTAAAGGGCCGTCAAGCTCTACTAGACTAATAAAAAGTCCAACCCAAAATAAAAATACAATGCTTGACTCAAACAACCCAGAAGATCACAGTCTTTACCGGTGAAAGTTGCCACTTATAATATAATTCCTGCACACTTAAGCAAACACATTACATGCATAAGGAATATCAAAATATTTAATGCAAGTAAAGTAAGTACTCCCCTTAAATTTAATTCTCTCAGTTTATCAACAATGATCAACTTAGAAAGACGTCTCCTCCTAAGATAAATCGCCCCCAAACTAAGATATGATAATAATAGATTTACATACCATTTCTCCCATATCAATATCTCCCCCTTTTTGTTCAGGAATAGACAAAGGCTAAAGAATCAAGAATTAACTTATCTCCCCCAAATAAAGCATATACACCCTCTAAATGAAGCAATCGATAAATTGAATGGGATAACAAGCTAAAACATGTAATTGTGCATAAAGTGATGAGAACATTAAAGCATATGGGCAACAAAAGCACAACTAATCCAACAAATAATAACGAATACCAACTAGGATGCAAGAAAATGATACCAATAAGATACATAAAGTATTAAGCATGTGATATCAACAAAGAATGCAACAAGATAGATACCAATTATGAATTAAAGCATATATGGACTAGAAATCAAGGCAAAGACTAAACAAAAATATCATATATATATACGTACTCTAGATATACCAAAGATGCACACGCACATATATAGAGATATAAACACACAAATGACACACACAAAATATAATAGGAGTCTTTCACACTCGTATGGAAAAAATGTGTCATATGGAAATGGAAGTGTTGGGGTGTGAACAAGTAACAATTAAATTTAGACCCAATCACTTAAAACATGTTCACGGAGTACTAAATTAATTGCAAACTTCATCACATTTGAATAAATCCTTTCGGAGCCCTTCTCCGTGCACATTTATATTCATCATTTTTTATTTCTCACAAATCTCATGTGCAACGGATTTTGAAATGCACTAGTCCTCATAGGTCACAAATATGTAGATGACAAGATTGATAGGAGAATAACTCACAAAGCTCAAATATACATATGAAGTTAAAATTTCAAATGAGCTCGTGCATGTGTGAGTAGAGGCATATAAAAATAGAATTCATTTAATCAACACAAAATCCAACTACTCCATGTAAGCATTGTAAAGAACATAATAAGAATTGTCAATCTAAACCGAAAGTTCTAGCCACATGGGAGCATAAAAGATGGGATTCTAACACAAGAGTATGCCACATAAAGTGTGTCAAACTAAAATACACACAAAATAAAATCTTTTTGAGTTTTTGTAAGTTTTAACCAAAAAAATATATACTCAAAAGATAAACAAAAATCATTTGAATTTTTCATTAACCTTAAATTATCAAAAAATAAAACCCAAATGATAAACAAAAATCTTTTTGTATTTTTCATTTAATGCAAACAAAAATGAAAGAAATATAATACAAAAGATAAACAAAAATAATAATTCCAGCATGTGATAAATCATGGAGCATAGTCTAGAAAATGATTAAACAAACATACATTTAGCATGTGAATATAGCATGAAGTACAAATGCTAAAGTATGAAAACAAAACTAACACATTCAACCTTTAGATTTTGCAAGTTAGGAAGCATGTGAAAGTAAATGAGAATACCCTTATCTTGTAAAGCTACCAAGTTGGATCTCCTAACCCAAACTAATGACGAATGACGATATCGGGTTGTAGAAATCTTGGCTACCTCGGTTGCCTTACCTTTGGATTTTCTAGGAACTCGTTTAAGATCAAAACAAAATTTCCTAAGATGACCTTTTCGACCATAATATGAACACTTGAACTCACGGCGAAAAGATTTACCTAAGGAGTGATCTTTAAAGGTTTTCCTAGGCAATTCTCCTAAAACATTGGTTTTGGCTTTATGAGTTGATTCACTACAAGTATCGAATCCTAAACCACAAGTATCATTTTTAATTTGGACCGTTCCTAATATTTTATCTAATTTTTTCGAACGACACTCCAAATCAAATTTGATGTTACTAGAGTCTTTTAATTTATTTTCTAATTCTAGGATGTTAGACTATAATAAAACATTTCTCTCTTCAAACTCGAGAAGCTCATTTTTCAAGGATTCCATTAAACCTCTAAGGCTATCTCTTTCGCCTTTTACATATTCTAGCTTCTATCAAAGAGATCTCTCTCGTGTCCTAAGGTCTTCCACTAACTCACTATCATCAACGACCTTGACACGCTCTTTTAAAGTTGCTTCTAACTTCAAATTTTCTCCTTTTAATTTAATTGATTCTTCATATAATTATTGAAAAGCATTTTGAAGTTCACTCACATTAACCTCTTCTTCAATTTCACTCTCTCTTTCTTTTTCACTCTCACTACCATAAAAAATAAGAAAATCATAAACAATGACCTTTGAAGTGTCATGTGATAAATTTTCATCTATAGATGAGTTTTCACTGTCACTCACATGACTAGCCATAAAAGCCACAAAGTTGGTCTTAGTGGGGTAATCGGGTCCCTCTTCCTTATCACTATCACTAAGGGTTGCATTATATGAAATGGGTCGCTTACCCTCTCTCCTTAGTTTAGTGGGACACTCAGAAGCCCTATGGCCATAACCCTCACAAACAAAACATCTATTTCACTCGTCCCTATTTAAATTTTCATTAATAGTTTTAGGGATCCTCTCGGCTTTGCCATGCTTAGAAGTTTCAAATTTCTTAACGTCATTTTTAAATTTATCTTTGTTAATTTTAAGAAACTTTCAAAATTTCCTTGCAAACAAGGCCATATCTTCTGAGTCACTATCACTCTCGCTCTCTACTACTTGTTTATCCTCTTTTCGGGCTTTTAAAGCAATGCCCTTTTCTATTTTTCTTTTCAGTTTTAGAGGGAAACATATCAAGTTCATAGGTTTGTAAATCACCTACAAGCTCTTCTAATTTCGTAGAGGCTAAAGTTGGTAAAGAATTTAACACGGTCACTTTTGGAATAAATCTATCGGGTAGGGACCTTAAAATTTTCTTTACTACTCGGTTGTCGGGTATTTTATCTCCCAAATTAAAAGATGAATTAACAATATCGGAAAGTCTAGCATAAAATTCATCAAAAGTTTCTTTTTCATTCATTTTAATAGTTTCAAATTGAGTGGTGAGGTTTTGGAGTTTCGAAGCTTTAACGACACTTGTACCTTCATGAGTGAGTTGTAAAATATCCCAATCTTCTTTAGCGGTCTCACACGTCATAATACGTCGGAACTCATCCAGTGTAACAGCGCTAAACAAGGCATTTAAACCATGGGAATTAAAGTTTGAAAGTTTAAATTCACCCTCACTCCATCTATCGGCCGGTTTGGGAACACGTTCATTTTCTACTAAATGAGTTTGTGGGGACCACCCGTTAACTACAGACATTCAAACCCTCTCATCGATAGATTTAAGTGCCTATTTCATACGCGCTTTCCAATACGCGTAATTAGAACCATCGAAAATAGGAAATTTTGAAAATAGGGAAAATTCCATTTTAGCCAAAAATAGTTAAAGGATCTTTAATGAAGTAAATTATCGTTTTTGGCTCTGATACCAATTTGAAAGCATCCCGAAGGATAGGCCCCCAATTTTTTAAAATACACAAGTAATTTCCTTTTATAAATGGATATGCGAAAGCGTAAGATGGTTCACAAAAACACCAAATTTTAATTTACTTCAAATTTAAATAAAACCAAGTGAAATAAGATTAAAACACACACACTTATTTCAATTTCACTTAAACCAAATTAATTAACCCAAGTCCTAAAAAAATTGCCTAAGTCATATTTTGCAATTTTATCAAGTTAGGCCAAACCAATATTATCAATTAAATTAAATGACTTGAATTAAATTAACATAAACATTACCCAATATTTAATTTCACACTAAATTAAACATGTAGTGATTAAAACCAAATTTTATCTTGAATTACCTAAGCATGTGTTCTAGGTGAATATAGATTGATAAAATAAACAATAAATCACTACGCCGCGATGTACGAGGAAAAACCAACAACGGGAAAAAACCTCGGACGGCCCTAGCCTCAAATCCACTAAGTACGGAATTTACAAATACAAGCAAGATGACTTACGACACTCGACTCGATCCCTCTCAAGCCCCGATGCGTCTTCTTGTATCAAACTCTTCTTAGCGAATAACCACAGAGCTCCACCGCGGCCTCGGAATCCACCGATTGGACTTTATATGGTCACCGTCACAAGAACTAGGAGCCTTTCTCCAAGTGGGTAAATCAACGAAAATCTCTTCTTCTTTTTAGGATTAGAAGCAAACCCAAAATGTCTCTTCAAACGGTAGAGATGAAAACCGGTGCCAAAACTCCAAGCAAGTATATATATATATATATATATATATAGAAGCTTTAATGAACAATATGGGTGTAAAACAAGTGTTTAAAATACTTTTCTTGAAAATCAGCAACACTTAAACAAAGAATTTTCTCTTTTGATTTCTCTCTCAAAACACTCTCTTAGAGGTTGTAGGATACGAAAAAGTTAAGTTAAAAACTTTGCTTCCCGCACTATAATAATCTGTCAAAAGTTAGTGAGGTAAAGTAGTGGAAAAAGTTGGAAAAACTGCTTAAAACTGCCCAATACCTGTTCCCTCCAAATCTCGTTCGAACGTCATTTTCGTTCGAACGAAATCTCGTTCGAACGAGACTTCTAATGAAGTTCCAGTGTGAACCGATTAGAAATCTCCTTTGAAGTTCGTTCGAACATCATGTTCGTTCGAACGACACTTCGAATGACATTCCAGTGGCCTTATGGGGAGCTCGTTGGCAAACTCGTTCGAACGACTTGTGGTTCGAATGAAAATCTCGTTTGAACGACACATCGAACGAACTTCCCGAAAGTTTGAAAAATTCAATTTTTGTCCAGAAACTTTATATTCTTTATTTTGAAGTTTAAATGAAATATTTCTGAAATTAAACAACAATTATAAATAAATGTTCATCCATTTGAAAAATTAAATTTTTTCCCAGAAACTGTATATTCTTTATTTTAAAGTTTAAATGAAATCTTTCTGAAATTAGACAACAATTTTAAATAAACTTTCACCCATTATAAAATGTTCCAAGATCCTATATATATATTAAAATACATTCATACCTTAGGAGCAATGGAACCATGTTGATGACATAGAAACGAGGCACAAACAAACTCGGCAATATGATGAAGATTTATACTCTTGGTGGCTACGTCTTCAACAAACACGTCATAGGCTTGAAAGATGATCAATTAACTCTATCCTATGACTCAAACGTTTTTGTCAGGAATTGAGCCAAACTACAAAGGACTCAATTGAAAATTTGTGTCCTTACAAAGGGCAGTAGGGTCATTTAAGTAAGGCTTTCACTCGATAGGTCTGCAGCCAGTAGAACAACACAGAGCTCACGCTTGATGAAATCACGTGGGTTAACCCCTCCTCACTGATTGTTCCAAACCACTAACCACGGATCCCCAATAAAAACCATTCGAAATGAATAAAAATGCTGGAATTTTAGTTTTGCTAAATTTAAATTAAGAAACAAAAATAATTTGATTATGCTTCATTAAATAAATAAACCAACATTTAAAAAATTCAAAAAATTTGTAAAAAAAAAATGTTTGGAAATTATAAAACCAAGAAAAATAGTATATAAAAATATTTAAGTAGAAAATAATTTAAAATGTATTAATACAAAAGTATATAATATATTACACAAATTGAATTTGGGTTTTATAAAATTATAAATTTTTATTTTATAATTCTTAAAAATATTTTCGGGAATATATTTAGTGTGTGCAATGAAACCTGGGGTATTAGGACTGCTATTACAAAATTGAGCCAGCAAAATACGAGGGACAACAGAAAGTACTTTTAGAGCAGATAAAATATGATGTTCTAAATTTGATTTAATCCCTAAATATATATATATATATATATATATATATATATATATATATATGTAAGAGGGTAGTTTAGATAAGATGGAGGTGTAACCCCTTTTTGAGTATGGTGATGACAAGGTTAGTCAGTAAACACTAGTGATTTAGCCGCAAGACACAAAGAACAGTTTGGAATGTATGGAACCCAGCTTATACTCACAAATCTCTCGTGTATAACTGACAATATAATAAAGAACTCAGAAATAACTTAGCTAGAGGGAGGGAGAAGTAAGCACCCTAGATACACCTTGGTAGGCAGGCAAACATACTAAAAAACTCTCAAGGATCTCTGTCATGTATTAAAAACTTCGTAATAAATGACAATGGTGAGTCAGTGAACTCTCTCTTTTGCAATAACTCTTTTCAATTCTCAAAAGATCATGCTTTCCTCAAAGGTGGTTGGGGTCCTTAAATAGCCCCCCACACCACCCCCAAGGCAACTCAGTCATTAATGCCTGTGAAAGACCTCCCTCATACCTTATGTCACCAACATTAAATGCCTGGTGTACTAGTTGTCTTTATGTCATAAACATTAAATGCCAAGACATGCCTTTTGCCTAACCACTCTATGTAAGGGGGTTGTTGCAACAGAGGTTGCTTACCAACCGTCTGACAGCCCCAAATACCACGGTGGTTTACTCAAGTGCAGACTTGACGTTGTCTAGCTGGCTAGTGACATCACCTACAGTAGATGGGACATAAAGTAGAGGGTTGTTTGGTTCACAGCAAAGCTCCCGATGGAACTCGAAGCTACTTTACTCTAGGTTCCACGGTGAAGATCTTTCGGTGTTTTACCAGGTGTATCTAAGATAGTTAGGACAAGCCCCAACGGTGCCCCACTTCTCAATCCTCCAAACCAAGTCCCTCTAAAGTTCCCACGGTGAGGTTGTTCGATAGAGCATGAAAGCTCTCCCAGGCCCTGCCAAGCCTGGTCTCTCGCGAGTACCGTTCGACCTCACACCCATTCATTATTCTTGTTACAACATTACAGTCGTTACAACTCGTAGTCAATATAAACAAAGCTATAATATGTCAACGTAACAATAAGCTAAAGTACGAGTTGCCATGCCAAGCTGCCTCCCCAAGCTGCCACGCTTGAGTTGCCACGCTGAGCTTATCCTCAGAACACTGTTGCTAATTGGTGGATTATCCCTAACTCCAGGATTACCTTCAGGCCCCCTCTATATTTGCCCCTTCGTGGAGGGATTTGTTGTGGGAACAAGAAGTGCCTCCACGAAAACTTCTTAATCCGATGAACCTTCTATGTCTGGCCTGCTGCTTTTTCCTAATGCTGAGCCTCAACCGTTCCAGCTTGAATATCTGAAATTCTCCCGAAGGACCTGCTAATATTCTCCCCGTAATGTTCGAAAAAGTGAAAAATTCTCCCCGATGTGACTGAGTCATAACTAAACAACGTTTGAGCTTCTGTCGAGGGGACATCGTGGCTTTTTTTAACCGTTGGGACACCTTCTTTGTTGGGGGGTTTATTGAATATGTCAGAGAAAATCTTGGCGCCCAAAACTCAATCTTGCTTAGGAAGGTAACGATGGTTGTTCCCTAGGTGTCACTTCATTAATGATGGCAGTTCCCTAGGTGTCACTTCATTAAATGACGTAGCGTTGTCTTTTCCATTGTCAGAACACTTCCCGAAGTGCCACGTGTATATTTGAAATGATTGCAGGTGGCCACACACGTGGAATGGTGGGAAACTTAAACGACGAACTTAAAAAATTGAACGGCCAAATCTCCCAAACACTTAAAACCTTTCTTTCTCTTACTTTGCCACTACCTTCCTTCGCTTTTAGAGAGAGAGAGAGAGAGCTTGCATTGTTGAGCATCTGAAACCTCCATTGCTGTTCAAGCTTGTGCCTTCCTTTTCTTGCTCTCATCTTCTACGCCCCCTCCTGTGGTTGCTCTCCGCCATTGTCGTGCTCAGGCTCCTCTTACTCGAGGTTTTTTTGTTTGCTCTAACACTCTGTCATGGTGTCTCCATGTTACCCCACCATCTCTTCAACCAGTGCGCCGCCTACTACTGCTGTTGCTACCACTACTGCTACTTCTGCTTTGGACGCTGTCCGTCGTGAACAGTTAAGTTTTTATCGTCGCTGTCCCATTTTTGGCGAGGATGATAGCTTTACTGCTTCCTGCAAGACTGTCAAATTTGAATGCAAGTTTGAGACCTTAGTGATGGGTGACGAGGATGAAGAACCCTCGAAGTGGTTCTTTCTTCCTCCAGAGGGGACTCTCCGGTTTCGTCTGAAAGGATGGGACTTCCAATGGTCCCAAATTGATTTCGAAACACCAGGGGGTTCTCCTGCCTATTTTGCTGCTTGGAACTCTCACATGGTGATTTCCCATGGTGATATTTTGAGTAAGATTGACCTTCAACGGGCCAAATGGTTTGGTGAGTTTACGCTCTCCAAAATTAATGCTGCTCTCCCCATTCTTGTTTCTCGTTGGAACATGACGACTCACACATTCATTGCTGCGTGGGGCGAGTTTACGATAACCCTAGGAGATGTCTGCGAGCTTCTAGGGCTCTAAGAAACAGGTCATGAGCCTTATACCGATGAGCCTCTCGACGCCCAAGAGACTGCTGACCGTTTGGCGTTGGACCGAATATGTCGAAGTTGCATCGGTTCTTCAAACAAAGCTACCTTCACTCTGCTGATTAACTACTTCTTTAAGGGTTCTAGTGAAGGTAGTTCTTCAACTTCAACGGATGCCCCTGGACAAGGTACTTCGTTAGAGCTCCCTGCTTACATCCTTGTGATTCTTTCTCGTTTTCTTTTTACGGGAAAACCAAATGATCAACCCCGAAGGGACCTTATCAACATATCCCTTCGTTTGGCCCGGGGCATCAAACTTCCTTTGGCTGCAATTGCCTTAGGGTCCCTCTACACCTGGCTCGACAGAACATTGTTCGACATGGAACGATCACTTGGTCGTTATAACCTGGCCAATTTTGCTAACAGCGTCCTTCTAACCAGCTTTCTTTACGTGCGCTTTCCTATTGTAGCGACCAAGGCCAACCGACCTCCTTCTGGGGAAACCATTCTGCCCCCACGCTCTTATATTTATCACAAGAGGCAGAGCCGAAAAGAGCTGATCACCTCAATTGATCGTTTTGAGGACTTTGTTATGAGGCCTTACGGAGAGGACGCCTTTGTTCATACTTGTGATTTCTTCCAGCATGAATCCAGGGTGGTTCAGGTGGGAGTAGACATTGAAGATCCTCAGTTAGCCGTGGTGCTTCTCCTTTCTCCGGGGTATCTGCCCTCCTACACCGAGTGGGGATATTCCAGTGAACATTATAACCCCAATCGGTGTAGTCATCAATTTGGGTTTGATCAGGGGGCTCCTCACTCAGTTTTCCAATCCTCAAACCCAAAGGTTAGCTTTAGCGAGGCATGTTCCTTATTTTCCTCCACTGTTGCGTGGGGGATAAGTGAATCAATGGCTGGGCGAGTCACCATTCCCTCCAACAAGAGGCAAGGAAATGTGACCAGTCTATTTGCCACGAAGTTCTGGCCGAAACAACTGGCTAACATGGCTGAATTCATAGATGGCGAGCCTATGTACCCTCCAGTTCTTTCGTTTTCTGCGTTGGAGCTAGGACTTAAAGGCAACTCCGTTCTGGGGATTGAGTTCCCTCTAAGCAAAACCCCTAAGAGGCCTTCCGAAGATCTTCCCCCGTTATGCCCCATGACTCCTACTGTCATACCCAAAGCGAAAAGTGCTGGGGTCTCCAGGAAGACTGCTCCTTCGACTGGAGCTACTGCTGATGAAGGGTCTTCGCAGCCATCAACCAAGAAGGCCAAGAGTGGGGTGGCCTCCACGAAAAAAACAAAGTCCAAATCCCAGACTCCTGTGGCAGCCCTTCCCATAGCCTCCGTTCCTCCTCCCATGTCTCCTGAAAGGGCTGAAAGGTTAAGGAGGGAGGTGCAGGCTGAGGTAGATCGGGTAAATGCAGAGTTTCAACGGCGCGCTGTCGTTGTTCCTCCTTCGGTTGCCTTCCCCACGATCGTCGTTGATCCCACTGAGCCAGTTACAAGGAGGAAGAAAAGTTCGAAGGTTCCTCAAGCCATTGGCAGTGATGTGACAAGGTCAAGGAGGAAGACTTTAGGCACCAAGTCCCAGTGGAAGCAAGCTCCCACGGTGCAAGCTTCTCATTCTTCTTCCCAATCTAAGGCATGTACACTTATCTTATTCTCTTTTCCTCTTTAGTTAGAGCAAGCTGCATTTGCTTATATATATTGTTCTTAACTACCTTGGTGTAGGGACTTAAAGAAACGGGGCCTCGTTCTCCTAGACCCCCAAGTCCCCCCATAAGCCGTTTCGTGGGCGGTCGTGTGGGGTCATCTCATCCGATACTACCCCACCCCGTTCGCCAATGACCGGGCTTACTTACTCCCGTCGTTCAATCTTACGATGGGCGAGGGAGGCAGTTGTGGAGGGTGAGGTTATAGAGCCCATGGATGTCTCTTCGCCACCAGAGACAACACAATCTGAGACGACTACCTCAGTCCCCTCTGGCTCACTGGCTTCCTCTGAGGTTGTTCTCCCCATTGTTCTGGTTGCTGTAGGTGACCCTGAGGTAATTATTTCATACTTAATTTGTCTGATCTGGCATTCTTTCTCTTTCACCCCGTTCTGTGTGCTGAATTTAGGATGTTGGTTGCCCTAGGTCGAAGTATCCTCGCTGCTATCAAACATTCTTCGTCCAACGGTGCTGGCGAGACCTCTGACCACAGTGCCCCTTTTCAATGTTCTGACTGAGGTAAGTTATTCTTGGATACATTTCGCCCTTTTTCTGTACTTGTTCCTCTTTACTAACATTGGGTTTTATATTGCAGCTTTCCCCTGATCTTTCACCACCTTCATCTATTCCCAATGAACCCCTTGCGCTTTCCTTGGTACCTTATGTGGGCGAGGGAACTATGCCGATGGTTGAGGTTTCTGCGGCCAGAGACCCCGTTGAGGCTGATGAGGTAACAAGTCCCCTCCCAACAGTTCCTGCCCCTTTAACCTCCGTGATGACTCCCATTCCTGCCCCTGTTGTGATTCAAGTACTTTCTTAACTCTATGTATAAACTCCTTCTTATAACGGTGACTTAACAACGAAAAAGCTTGTTAAGATTTTTATATAATCTCCACCTTATAACGGTGACTTAACAACGAAAATGCTTGTTAAGATTTTTATATAATCTCCACCTTATAACGGTGACTTAACAATGAAAACACTTGTTAAGATTTTTTTTTATATAATCTTCACCTTATAACGGTGACTTAACAATGAAAACACTTGTTAAGATTTTTATATAATCTCCACCTTATAACGGTGACTTAACAACGAAAACGTTTGTTAAGATTTTTATATAATCTCCACCTTATAACGGTGACTTAACAATGAAAACACTTGTTAAGATTTTTTTTATATAATCTCCACCTTATAACGGTGACTTAACAATGAAAACACTTGTTAAGATTTTTTTTTATATAATCTTCACCTTATAACGGTGACTTAACAATGAAAACACTTGTTAAGATTTTTATATAATCTCCACCTTATAACGGTGACTTAACAACGAAAACGTTTGTTAAGATTTTTATATAATCTCCACCTTATAACGGTGACTTAACAATGAAAACACTTGTTAAGATTTTTTTTATATAATCTTCACCTTATAACGGTGACTTAACAATGAAAACACTTGTTAAGATTTTTATATAATCTCCACCTTATAACGGTGACTTAACAACGAAAACACTTGTTAAGATTTTTATATAATCTCCACCTTATAACGGTGACTTAACAACGAAAACAATTGTTAAGATTTTTATATAATCTCCACCTTATAACGGTGACTTAACAACGAAAACACTATAATCTCACTATTTCTTATATCTCTTCTCAGGTTGCTCGGGAGGATTCCACACCAGCTCTTTCACTTATGGGCACACCACGTAAGGAACCTGCTGTTTCGAAATAATCTGACCATGCTGACCAAGGTTCCACGACTGGTGTTGAGGCAGAAAGTGAATCTGGGTGCGAATTGCCTCTCCCTGACTTAACTCCTCCTGCTTTTTGCCTAATGGTGCTTCACAATTCTCCCCAAATGACTGTGAGCCATCGCTTGGTGATTGAGCAGTTGGTGAACCATCACCCCGAGACCTTCACCGTGGACTGCCTACGGTCCAATATTCCCATGATGAGTCATCGACTGCAAGGCATGGCGATCGTTGTTGCTGAGATTTCCAATACTCCCACTTCCAGTGTTACCTGAGCCCTCATTAATCAGTTTTTGGGTTTTCTGAAGGAATTGGGTCATGACGGTTTCTGTTTCGATTGGCTTATAGCGCATTTGAAAACTTTGAAGAGTCAGCAGCTGATCGGCCAGAGGGAACTGCTGAGAAAGCACCAGGAGGAGCAACGGGCTGAGGAGGTTAAGTTAGCTGAGCTGGCACCTCTTTTGGAATCGGCGGATGAAGAAATAAAGAATGCCGAAGAGGCTCTGCGCTTGGCCAAGCTAAAACGGGAGAGACTTCTTATTGAACGCGCATAGGTGCAAACCAGGCTAGAGGTTGTTGTCAACGGTCAAAGCTCCTTTGCGTCAGCTTCTTCGGGCCTTCCTGGGGATTTTTTCTCTTCCCCGGACCTATGGTTCCTCTTAGGGTAGCAAAATCCTGTATATATTTTCCTTCTTCGTCCATTTATGTAATTCTTGGGCAATAGTTCCCAATTTTTTGTAATGCTCTTTTGTTTATTGAATGAAAGAATGTATATTTTCCAGTTTTATCTTTGAGTTATGACTGCTTTCATATCAATGTCTATACTTCACGTCATCAATAAAACTTGTATATTCATAATCAAAGACTAGATACATCGATGGTACAAACTTAATTGTTTACACATGATAGACTTTCAACCATTTATTATTAATTTTGAATGGCTTATCTTCCTCCAACTTAGAAATTAAGCAATAACCTGAATCATGAGCTTCCTTCACGACGAAAGGTCCCTCCCAATTGGCTGCGAATTTTGGCAGAGGAAGTCCCCTAATGTGTTTCACCGCTGCTTTCAAAACTAGATCTCCCTCTATGAACCTCCTTGGTCTTACCAGGTTGTCATATGCCCTAGAGAGCTGCCTTGTATACATTTGAAAATGTTGCATTGCGTTGTCTCTGTGTTCATCCAATGCCTCCAACTGCACATGCCTGTTCTGAGGGAGCATGCTACTTCGCAAGGCATATCGAGTAGAGGGAACTTCCAACTCCACTAGAAGGATTGCCTCAGCCCCGTAGACAAGGGAGAATGGAGTGTACCCTGTGGGCTTCCGTTTCGTCGTTCGATAGGCCCACAACGCTGCTGGTATCTTGTCATCCCACGATCCTGGAAAATCCTCCATCATTTTAGCCAGGATATTAACCAGAGTTTTGTTAGTTGCTTCGACCTGACCGTTCCCCTTCGGGTATGCCACCGTTGAAGTGTGATGAACGATGGAGTACTTGTCTGTAAGCATCGTTACTTCTGAGTTGACGAAGGGAGTCCCATTATCTAAGAGAATAACCTTTGGGATCCCAAAACGGCAAATGATATACTCTCTGATGAAGTTACTCACTACCCCAGCTGTTGCCCTTCTGAGTGGTATTGCCTCAGCCCATTTTGTAAAGCACTCTGTTGCTACCAGTATCCATATCTTGCCCCTCGACGAAGGGTGTATCGCCCCCACGAGTGTGGAAAGGATAAGGCGTTGTCAGAGAATGTAAGTCCACAGATGAGGCATGGATCATATTTCTATGAAGTTGGCAAGCCTTGCATTTTCGAACAAATTCGGCAGAGTCTTTCTCCATCGTTGGCCAATAATATCCCAACGTCATCAGCTGATCATATAACTTGGCCCCTCCTATGTGAGCTGGGTCATGGGCTTGTTTGAGGACCTCAGTTGCCTCTTCCTTCGTGATGCAACGCAATGGCCTGTTGAAGTATCCCCTTCGATAAAGCTGCCCCTCTTGGGTATAGAACCTCGGGGCCCTTTGTTTCAGTCCCATCGCATCCACTTTCTCTGTTGGGACAGTTCCATCTTGAATAAAATCAATATAGGGTTGCCTCCAGTCCGTTTGGGATTCTATGAAATGGCACTCAGCTGCTTCGAAAAATAGCTGACACTTATCACAATTCCGTTGTAGTTCTGTCGCATCCTGTTTCATTCTAGGCCAAAAATATCCCCCTCTTTGAATTCTTCTATAGAGAGGTATCTCAGTTGTTTCGCAGTGATCCTCATGTGTTTTCTTCAACCTCCGCTCTGCTTCCTCTGGCCCAATGCATCTCGATAACCATCCCCCTGCATTTCTGGAGTAAAGATTTCCCTGGTTTGTAAAGTATTGGGCTAACTCTCTTAGTCCCATAGCTCCTTCTCCAGACTCCAGTTGCTTCCTGATCTTTCCTCTCTAATCTGCGTCTCCCTCCATCGGTAGTATTGACTGCACCACCGAAGGAGTTGTTCTTCGTTGGATCGTAACGATAGTTGTATCGCTCCTCATGACCATCTTTTGAGCAATAGTGGCATAGGCGTCTAGATGACGGTTCATCGTTCTGGGATGTCTTCTGATTTTGGTCCGGTGGAACTGGCTGAGGAGCCTTTTAATGATCGTTCTGTACGGTGCCAAACTCATGTGATTCAACGCATATTCTCCGTTAACTTGCTGAATTACTAAGTTCGAGTCACCCTTGATGCAAAGAGAACGAATTCCCCTTCGAAGAGCCTCCAGCAACCCTAGCACCAACGCTTCGTATTCTTCTTCGTTATTGGAGCAAGGGAAATCTAGTTTGTAGGAAAGGCAAATCTCCTCCGTTCCTTTTGAAAGGATGACCCATGCCCCTCCTTTTTTCTCTACCGAAGACCCATCAAACTGCATCATCCATTCCTCATCGGTTGCATCCAGATAGTTGTCTTGCAAGTCGTCTCCTGGAATGTCTTCTTTAGGTGGTTCAAACGTTCCTGATGGAAAGATTGCCAGCAGATCAGCATACGCCTGGCTTCTGATGGCACGAGGAACCACACACTTTAAATCATATTCGGAGAGAATAAGGAACCACCTAGCTGCCCTGCCAATCAAGATAGTTCTAGATAACAAATACTTAATAGGATCACATCTAGTTACAATATGAATTGTAAAAGACAGCATATAATGTCTAAGTTTTTGTGCTACAAAGACTAAGGCCAAACAATGCCTTTCTAGGCTGTTATATCTAAACTCTGGCCCATGTATGATCATGCTGAGGTAATACACCGGCCGTTCTTGCCCATCAATCTCTTATCCCAGTAAAGCTCTAACGGACCTTGTAGTTGAGGTGAGGTACAGCTGCAGCGGTACTCCTGCCTGTGGAGGAACCATGATTTGTGGTGAAACGAGCAGCTTCTTCAACTCATCGAGAGACTTCTGGTTGTCCTTTTCCCATCTGAACTTTGTGTTTTTTCGCAGTAGCTGCATCAACGGGTGTGTTACCTCGGCCAATCCCGGTACAAATCTTCTGAGGTAGGAGACTTTACTGAGGAAACTTTTTACCTCCTTCGTCGTTCTTGGGCACGACATTTCTAAGATCGCGCGTTGTTTATCCTGGTCCATCAGCACCCCTTGTCGATCAAGCACAAAGCCTAGAAACTTCCCGCATGTTACCCCAAAGATGCACTTCAATGGGTTCATCCTTAATTTATACTTCCTACATCGAGTAAACACATTCTTTAAGTCGTTTTGATGGGACTCCTCCTTCTTCGATTTGATGACCAAATCGTCCACATAGAATTCTACAAATTTGTGGAAGAAATCATGAAAAATGGCCATCATTGTTCTTTGATAAGTAGCTCCCGCGTTCTTAAGTCCAAACGGCATTACTTTGTACATGAAATTGCCCAATGGGGTTCTGAATGCCGTTTTCTCTGCATCCGTGGGGTCCATCTTGATTTGGTTGTACCCTACGTACCCATCCATAAAGCTATACATCTCATGCCCAGCCATGGCATCTATCAGGCTATCAATGGAGGGTAGAGGGAACTCATCTTTGGGGCAAGCCCTATTCAGATCTCTAAAATCCACACAGATCCTTATTTGGCTCTTGTCCTTCTTCCCTACTAGCACAATGCTAGATAGCCACAGGGGATGCTGTATTGGTTTGATGAATCCTGCTGCCAACAAACACTGAACCTATTCCTTAATCTTCAAGTCCAACTCAGGTTTATAAGTCCTTGTTGCCTGTTTCACCGGGATGGCTGAAGGTATCACGTTTAGCTTGTGGCAGCTCACTTCCTCATCTAGCCCTTCCATTTCGGTATACTTCCATGCAAAGACATCTATGAACTCTCGAATTAGCCCAACCAGGGCTTCTCACTTCTCCTGACCGAGATCCTTCGCAATGAAGATGGGCCTTGGGTCTTCCCCTTCTCCTGCTAAGTTCAACTGCTCCAACTCTTGTTCCTGGGCCTTAGCTGATTTACCATGTAGTCTGGTTCTTCGGCGACCTCCTCTATGAACTCATGTATGTTGGAGTTGTCTATCACCATGCACTGTCCCTGTTGATCTACCAAGAAACACTCATATAACGGGTCAGCCCCATCCTCGGTTTCTTCGGCCGCCCACTCACATCGTTATAAACGGTATACCACCTTCCCCTCTTCAGTGACCACCTTCTTGCATTGCCTATTGGTAGTTGTTTCCACGGCCTTCCTCTTCCTTTCTCTCGAAGCCTCAGCGATCCTTCCCCCTGAAAAGCGACTCAGTACGCTTTTCCATTGGACCTCATGATCCATAGGATCCACTCCAAGCCTTACTTTGTTTTTTAGCTGCCTTGTGGTACTTTGAGGTCGAGGGATCACCTGATGGGTTTCTTCGGTCCTTACCCCTTCGTTACTCATGGCTTCTTTACTTTGTTCGTTCAGAGGCCCCATTCTATCTTTGATTGAGGGAACCCATGCCCCCTCCATTCTTCTCGTTAGGACTCGAGCATCCTCCTCCAACTCCGTATAAAAGGCCGCATCTACAAAGTGAGCTTCCTCGATAGCAAAAGGCCTTTTTGTAGCCCTAATGGTCACTTCT
Source organism: Sambucus nigra (assembly GCA_949130495.1). Taxonomy (NCBI): domain Eukaryota; kingdom Viridiplantae; phylum Streptophyta; class Magnoliopsida; order Dipsacales; family Adoxaceae; genus Sambucus; species Sambucus nigra. The sequence continues at coordinate 360,036,827 of OX422208.1, forward strand.
GTTCCTTTGACATTCGCCTTGGTGCATTGATGATATGTTGAAGGAATTAAACCTTGATTATGCATCCACACTCTTCCTATTAGTAAATGATAGGAAGTTGCACTGTCTATTACATGGAACTTGATGTGGGAACTCAGATTTCCCATTACAATTCCCACATTCACATACCCAATGGATTTGGAAGATTGGTTGTCATACCCTGAAATTACCAGAGGCATGGGGACCAACCTTTCTTCTGGGATATCAGCTGCGTGGAAGGAGTTGATCGGCATAATGTTGATGGAAGCACCCCCATCCATAAGCGTTCTTGCAAAACTAACCCCATTGATACTAGCCATCACATACAAGGGCCTGTTATGAGGGAACCTTACAGCTCTATCTGCATCGCTGAAGGTCACCTCTGATAGGAACTTTTTCACCAGCCTCGCCATGGGTCCCCTCCATTTCAACGAGGGAACCGCGTCCTTCCTCGCGATGTCTAGGATCGCCTGAGTTATTTCCAGTCTGCTCTCCTTTGGTATCCCCACTTGATCGAAGAACCAAGCGAATTTTGGGGATTTTGAAACTGCGCTGTACTCAATGACTGCCTCCATTTCCTCCCCCTCAACGCTGTATACGTCTTCCACGTCTTTAGCGCTTGCTTCATCGTAGGATAAAACTACGTTAGCCTTTCTTGTGGTGCAATGTTCCAGAGTTTCTTCGAATTCCCTTTGCCTCATTGTTGACCTTCCTTCTCCTCTTTCCGCCTCATCGTCGTAGGCCGTCACCAAGTTGGCCCCATGCGCTGGAAGCGGGTTGTTGTTAACGTTCTGTGGGGGGATCTGCAGCGTCCCTGCCTTCATGTACTTGTCAATGATTCTTCTTAGTGTGAAGCAGCTCTCTGTCGGGTGCTGGATCTTTCGATGAACCTGACAATACCTAGGATCCGCCTTCATTGCGTCATCGGGTTCCTCCGGAGGAACGCCTTTTGGCAGGTAGACCGTTCCACCCTGGACCATGGCGTTATAACAACTCACCGCCTCTTCTATCGTGCATGGTAACGGTGGTGGGTCTTCTCTATCCCTTCCGAACTTCCTTTTGTTGTCCTTCTTCGTCGCCTTACCCCCATCTGTTCCTTCGGTGTATCCCACTCGTGGGGGTTGAGGCCTTCCTCCCCCAGGTTGTATCGGCTGTCTGAATATCAGAGGGTAGTTTAGATAAGATGGAGGCGTAACCCCTTTTTGAGTATGGTGATGACAAGGTTAGTCAGTAAACACTAGTGATTTAGCCGCAGGACACAAAGAACAGTTTGGAATGTATGGAACCCGGCTTATACTCATAAATCTCTCGTGTATAACTCACAATATAATAAAGAACTCAGAAATAACTTAGCTAGAGGGAGGGAGAAATAAGCACCCTAGATTCACCTTGGTAGGCAGGCAAACATACTAAAAAACTCTCAAGGATCTCTGTCATGTATTAAAAGCTTCGTAATAAATGACAATGGTGAGTCAGTGAACTCTCTCTTTTGCAATAACTCTTTTCAATTCTCAAAAGATCATGCTTTCCTCAAAGGTGGTTGGGGTCCTTAAATAGCCCCCCACACCACCCCTGAGGAAACTCAGTCATTAATGCCTGTGAAAGACCTCCCTCATACCTTATGTCACCAACATTAAATGCCTGATGTACTAGTTGTCTTTATGTCATAAACATTAAATGCCAAGACATGCCTTTTGCCTAACCACTATGTGTAAGGGGGTTGTTGCCACAGAGGTTGCTTACCAACCATCTGACAGCCCCAAATACCACGGTGGTTTACTCAAGTGCAGACTTGACGTTGTCTAGCTGGCTAGTGACATCACCTACAGTAGATGGGACATAAAGTAGAGGGTTGTTTGGTTCACAGCAAAGCTCCCGATGGAACTCGAAGCTACTTTGCTCCAGGTTCCACGGTGAAGATCTTTCGGTGTTTTACCAGGTGTATCTAAGATGGTCAGGACAAGCCCCAACGGTGCCCCACTTCTCAATACTCCAAACCAAGTCCCTCTAAAGTTCCCACGGTGAGGTTGTTCGATAGAGCATGAAAGCTCTCCCAGGCCCTGCCAAGCCTGGTCTCTCGCGAGTACCGTTCGACCTCACACCCATTCATTATTCTTGTTACAACATTACAATCGTTACAACTCGTAGTCAATATAAACAAAGCTATAATATGTCAACGTAACAATAAGCTAAAGTACGAGTTGCCACGCCAAGCTCCCTCCGCAAGCTGCCACGCTTGAGTTGCCACGCTGAGCTTATCCTCAGAACACTGTTGCTAATTGGTGGATTATCCCTAACTCCAGGATTACCTTCAGGCCCCCTCTACAATAGATATATATATATATATATATATATATATATAATAACCTCTAATAATAATATGAGGGTTTATGCTCTATTATAAAACATTTTTGAATATTGAATTGACCTTCTTGATTTATTCCTGATTTGATTTCAATTAATTCCATACATTAGATCTAATCATTTTGGTATGAAGAAATCAAAATAACTTTTGTAAAATCTTAACATCCTCAAAACCAGGTCTTTTGCAAGTTTTTATAGTTTAGGCTCTAGAACCTCTAGAAAAAATTTAACTTATTTCCTCGAACGATTTGTAAGATATACATTTCATAAGGTGGAGCTGTGAAAGAGACTTCGGCATCTTTAATTATCTTCCTTTTAAGGCAAGACATCCCATTAATTTGTGATTACCAAGTTGCATATCCTTGTCATTCATTCATATGACATTCCGTTCAGGCCAAGACATATTAGGATAAAATTTTGATTCAATTTTAATTCAATCAAAATTCAGCTTTCTTACCCAATCTGTACTCACATGAGGAGCCTTGGTTTGGGAGGGACATAAGGAACATTTTCATTCACTTTTACACTCTTTTCTTAATCCATTTCTAAAAAATTATTTGATTCTTCTTAACCCAAAAATTCAATTAAAGGGTTTAAAAGAAAATTTCTTTGCATTAAAAATATTTTGAGCCTTATTATTCCTCATAAAATTATTATTATTCTTATCATGCTACAAAGGCAAGGTTGGTTTGAGTAAAAAAAAAACTCCCTTGAATTATCAAAATTTTCTCAATCACATTTAAAATGTTTTTGTCGACTGGTATGGGTTTTGGTTTTAGTAAAAATCTTTAAAAAAGAAAAGGTTAGAGATAAAGCAACGATTTAGAGCTACTACCCAAATTGAAATTATTACCAAGATTGAAGTAATATTTTTGTTTAATTCATTTTCTGGGAAAATAAATAATCATATGTGTATGTGATAAAATTTAGAAAAAATGATTCATATCTAATTATATCTTCTTAGATGTGACGTGATAAACCAAAATGAAAAAAAATTAACAATCACACAATCCAAATATGTGCGAGGAAAAATACAAAAAGATTAAGTATGATAGGACTTATAAAGATGAAACTATATCTTATGCAATGGCAAGGCTCCAACATCAGATAATTCTTCACAATTGCCATTAGTTTTAGTCCATAATGAATGTGTTCATAACCTAAATAATGTCTTCTTTTATGGTGAAGAACCAATCTTTTTCTTACAAGGAGATTGGAACCAATAGAATATACAAATGCATAATTTTACTTCATAAGATGTGATATCTCTAAAGATTGGTGAAAGTACTTAAAGTGTTTGTCTTACTCAAAATATACTCACAAATATTTTGATGAATTAAAAATTTAAAGTCATTCATAAACAAAGTTCGAAATATTTTCAATTCATGATAATAAGTAGTCAAACTTTGAATAACTTGAAACTTTAAAATAAGCTTATCTGAAAATTACTCATAGAGGCTTGAACAAAAACTTTGATGAATAGTGATTTCCACCAAATATTTTTCCCTCCCAAAGAAAGATCTCAACCTCTCTCAAAGCTAAAAAACTTCCTTTGTTAATAACTCAAGTGAGGTTGTATATACAACCTTCCATAAGATACAACTAGTACATAACTTGATAAGTGTTTATGGACCCTTAATCACAAAGATTTTGATTAAAAAAATGAACTACACAGAGTTCGAGACCAAAAAGTACAAAGCGTTTTCATCGTAATTTGGAAAATACTTTCCTAACATAAAACATGTCAAACCACACAACTACTTACGAATTTCTTCTCTGAAGTGAACTACGTCAAGAAGACAACCAAAGATTTTCCTTTTAAATTTTGTACACAATTTGTGACCAATGAATCTTTACTTCCCTAATGTGAACCGAGGCAATTGTTTTAGAAGCTTTTTAAACTAAACCAGGTTTTCTAAACATTCAATGCACATTTTCAAAGTATTTTTATTTATGAAAAGTATATGGCATATGTTTAAGGTGAATGCCAAAAATAGCCTTGAATACACTCACAAGTTTAACACCTTTTCAAATTTAATAAAACCTCTTAGTTATATTAAACCTTGGGTATTGTAAGTCATCTAATTCCTTTACCTTTTTCCTAAAATGTCATTCTCATTGATCATGTCTTGAGGTAGCTCTCGAATGAAAAAGAAGAAGAAAAAGAAGTTTGGTCTTGAATTCTTGATCATGATGGTTTCTAGATCAACTTAGAATACAATTCAAACCATATTTTAACTAATAGAAGCAAGAGAACTGTAAGGACATCATTTTATTATCTGACTCATAATTAAGTATTTCGTATACCGCTACAACCTTCGAAGAATTATTCAAGATTATTCAAGCATCAGGACGGATCCGAATATCAAAGTTCTTCAACATTCAAGCCTCCGCGAGATTAATTTTGGTAAGGTTGTCTTTAAGTACCTTATCGGTTCACTTAGAGTATTGGGATATTTTTTACAAAATATTTTCTAAGTGTTGGAGAGGATTTTTTTCGTCAAAAGAATTTTTTTAACTTTTGAGGTGGAATATTTTCTAGGAAAATAAAAAATTAATTTTTATTTAATCTCGTTCGAGCGACATGTGATCTCGCGTGAAGCTGTCATTCGAGCGACATTAATATTTGGTTTGAGCGACGTGTTGCCTTAAGTTTATTATAAATAGGGTGTTAAACCACTCCATTTTAATAAGAAGACCAGACGTATTAGTTTTTGCAAACACTACAAATTGGCAAAACACTTTGTGTTCTTCGTTTAGGATTTAATCATTTTTATTTTCAATTCACAAAACATACCAATCTTTATGTGAATTGTTTTGGAACCTAAGATACAAATTTGGTGAAGTTTTTCTCTTCAGAGAGGGTAAACCTATAGCTAACGAGTGCGTGTAGATCAGGAGTGCTCGCGGGTCTTCCTGGATGATTTGGACTGCGTGTTCGTGTGGACAGCTACGATTATTCCATTGCTGACTCAAGACTGCGTGTCTTTATGGATTCTTGCGAGAGTTCATTTCAGATTTGTGATTTACGCGTTTATAGTGAAATAAAAGGTTTTTCCCGAGAGGGAGTTTTCCTAAAATTTGTGAGGTAACAATTTTATTTGTGATGGTTTGACACACACACACGCACCTAGATGTTTGTTTAGGTGATGAATTTATTTGGTTTGATATTTGTCATCGATGAAATAATGTTAACTTGGAAATTTGCGAATTCGATTTAATCATTATCACACATATATTTTACAAATTGGCATGAGAGCCTGTTACACTAAGTTATTGCGTTTGATCCATTTTCTATAAAATTGTGTGATACTGATTTTTTTCGAAAAATCTATTTCGTGAAAAATTGTTATTTTTCCTATGGAGCACTTATGTAATCGGATGCCCCCCTTTGATGACACCAGTTAGAGTTTTGATGATTTAAATATTTTGAATTTGACTTTTGCAAAAATAATTAATTATTTAGAAAAAGAAAATTCTCGTTTTAAATACGCGATGGATCTCTTGCAAATGATTCAAAATCAAAGATATTTTTATCGTGAGAAATTTGTTTCTTTAGATCATGACTTTGATGCTTCAAAATTGTCAAAACAGGAGAGTGATGATAGAGTCCTTTCTTTAGAAAAAGAATTGGAGGACTTTAAAAATTCTAGGATCTATGTTTGTACCAAATTAAATAAAAATATTTTACTCGATGAGTTTATGGCATGTGAGGAGACTCTTAGGGATAAATGTGAATATTTTAAGGGAGAATGTAATAAACTTCTAGAAATAATTGAAAATTTAGATAAGGAGTCCCTAAAATTGGAAGAGTCTAATTCTTTGCTTAAGTAAAAAAATTTGGAGTTAGAAAATGATTTGACAGACTCGAGTAATGTTTGCAGCAATGTTAGTGGCTCGTCGTTTTTTCATGTTTCGAGTGTTAAAAACTAGACCATTATTTTTTTAGAGGGTCAATAAATCCCAAGGACGTTAGAAATTTGTAACACCCCATCCGCCCGGAGAGAGTAAACGGAGCGCTAATGAGATAAAATAAATCCAAATCCACAAGTGACAAGGTATAGAGCATCTAAATAAACCCACAATAATATAAATCCACTAATCTCAATCTCTTCAATTACAACAAGTCTCTCGAATTAAAATTACAACTATCTAACTCGAATAAAAATACAAATCTCCAAAGCTCTATACATCAAAATAATACAAATCTTCCAACTTGTATTAAAAATTCTCCCCAATATAATCCACGCTAAAAATCATCCCAATTGGTCCATAGCATCACAATCCACGCTAACCTGTCAACTAAAAGAAAATATGGGGAAGTGCACAATACGACAGGAATTATGCTCAACAAATACGGATTAGCAACGAATAAAACGTAAAAACACGAGTACGAATATTCAAATCAAAATGCAAATCTCAAAGAATTTATCAATATAATTTCTCAACAACACTTTAACCGGGTCACCAAGTCTCACTACATCCGTATATGCTTTATCAAGCCATAGCCCGAGAAACAGGAATTTTGGCGGGTGCCCAACCTCCATGCCATATTAAAATCTCATGACAACGTGCTCATCAACAATATAATGATACCAAATGAATCAAAATAATTTCAACAATTATTTTTCAGATTTCAATAAATTTATCAATTCAAATATGAGTTCAATTAACAAGAATTCAAAAAGAATGACACTCGCGAGATTTAAGGAGCATATTTTGTAAAACCCCATACCTCAAACCATGATGAGAAATCAACGATCACATCCTCAAGATCAACACAAAAGATCTACAAAATCTCCTCCAAGAACCTCCAACAAAATAGCCCCAAGAACACCTCTAATATAAGGTTGGAACTCAGAAATCTCAAGGGCCAATGTGTATATAAAAAGAAGAGGAATATAAAATATATTTGCTACCAAAATTTGTGCCAAAAGTATGTTAAAAGGGTTTCCCACGACTTCCTTTTATAATGCAAAGAAATGAAGAGTTGGAAACCAAAAGACTCCTTTAAATAAGGCAAAGAAATGAAGAGTTGGAAGTCAAAACAACTCCAAGAGTTAAAAATATTTAAAAATCATTTTAAAATCCGTTTTAACTCCGATTTCGAAACTGTTTGAAATTCTCTCCTTTAAAAATAATATTCAACATATTTGAGCAATAAAAATAATTTTATCAAAAACTTTATTTTCCTCCATTTTCCAAAAATTAATTAAAATAGCCCAAAATTACGCGGGTTGTTACACTTCCCCACTAACAATGGAATTTCGCCCTAGAAATTCGCCGAATGCCTAACTCTCAAAAATCAGGCCAACAATCTCCAAAAATAATCTCGTCTCCAAAAATAATTCCTCACCTCTAATCTCGAAACCAATCACGAATATCACCTAAAATTTTCTATCTCCAAAAATTGCTAACCACGTAATGAACCCAAAACTCAAGCCCGAGGGTTGTCGTATACCTAAGCTCTGATACCATTTGTAACACCCCGCCCGCCCGCCCGGGGAGAGCGAACGGAGTGCTAATGCGATAAAACTAAACTAAATCCACAATAACAAGGTATAGAGCATCTAAATAAACCCACAATAATATAAATCCACTAATCTCAATCTCTTCAATTATAACAAGTCTCTCGAATTAAAATTACAACTATCTAACTCGAATAAAATACAAATCTCCAATGCTCTATACAACAAAATAAATAATACAAATCTTTCCCAAAGAATCCTCGCTAAAATAATACATGCTCACATTCTGGTAGGAAAGGTCACCTTAGGCATTTTTCTTTTGATATTCTAAAAAGTCCTAGGAAGTTGAAGTCTAGAGTTCCCTTGGTTCCAAAAACCCCTATGCATCATTACACACCTGTTTGGGTTAGGAAATCACTTTTAGAGGTACTAAATATTAGACTAGTTGATTATCTATTGCTTGCACATGATTCTTCTCTTGCTATATCATATCAATGATTGTGTTCGCATGTTTGTCATACACTAGTTGTGCTTCATGATATATTCTTTCTAGTGTTATGACTTGTGTACTTTTTGTATTAGATTTTTATATTTGATAAAACTTTTCAAAGATACAAAAAGATTTTATTTTGATGAAATTTTGGAAAAAGATAAAAAGATTTTTGTATTTTGTTTTGCACCATATATGAATGGACATTTACGATGATCGAGTCACAATTTCATTCCATGTCCATGTGATGATTTCATAGTGTTTTGATATGCGTCATCATTCCATTTTTGTGCTTTACAATGTTTGGAGTCATTGAGATGTGATTTAGTGTTACTACTTACATGTTTCACTCATGAGTTAGTTTATTGCACACTTACACTTGCACGACTTTATTTGATTATTGTACATGTTTATCACATATTGGTCAGAGTGTTGAGATCTCAATTTTGTCTTTAAAACGAACCATATGGGATAAAACTTGACAATTTAAGTAGTGTATGTAAGAACCGTTTATCGTGAGGATTTAATTGCAACAAAATATGATGAGTGAATCATGGGAAAGGGCTGCGAGAGTACAAAATTAAGTCGTCATGAAAGTCACCGTTTAAAAGAGCCTAAAAAAATGAAAGGCAATAAAAATATAAATATGCCAAAAAGGTTCCACCTCAAAAGAAAAATAGAAGCATTATTATTTATGAGGGAGTTTGGATGGAAAGAAATGAAAAACGGCTCTACACGTCCTGACAGCGTTATGAAAAGGCATTACATAATTTTAGACGTTATTGGTGTGGGAATCATTCTTGAATTTGATTTGTTGATGGATTGAGTCGATCTCATATAAATTCAACACTTTTGACACTTAAGGACGATTTTGAGATTCATTCATTAGGAGTAAAATATTCATCATGCACATATGTTATGTTTGATTACTTTTATTTGCATATCGAATATGTTCACACCCATTCATTCCGTTTCCATGATTTCATTGTCTTAGTGTAAATTCATGGTGTGTGATCTTTTTGTAAAATTATTTTTGCATTTTTGTATGAATGTCCTTGTCGCTCACCACGAAGAAGATACGTCTTATTCAAAAAATATTGCATTCATCCCAGAGTCAAAAAAAATTATGCCGACACCCTAAGAAAGGGTTTAGAATTTCAAGTGGATAATTAAGTATTCATGTGTATGTCCCCAAGAAAGGGAATAATTCGGTTTGGAAAAAGTGGAAAGTTAGCACCCGGCTATGTTGGTCCCTTTGTAATCATCAAACATACCGGACCAGTAGCCTATCGTTTAGAATTACTATTTGAATTATCCAATATACACGATATGTTTCACATTTCCTAATAACGAAAGTACATCTCCGATCCAAGTCAAGTTATCACTTGGATGAGTATAACCATCATCCCTAACCACGAATTCAAGGTAGTTCCTATCCAAATCCTTGATCGCTAAGAGAAGTTCCTCCGATGTAAAATTATCCCACCAGTCAAAGTAGTTTGGTACACCAAGGAACTGAAGAAGCAAACTAGAAGACAGAAGGCGCTATGAGACAACAGTACCCCGCGCTTTTCGCAGGTAATTTTGACAAATTTTTGTTAGGTGGAAAGATTTTTACAACACACCTTGAATAGGAATATAGTCCCTCAAAAGTTCTAAAATTCCCAAGAAACCATAGATTTGTCCAATTACAAAAATAACCTTGAATAGAGAATCATGTTACTATACACTTTCCTATACCAGTTAAACCCCAATTTTAACCAAAAATTGAACCAAATAACTTATATTTGATAGTAATATCAATGAACAATCCCCTAAGGACTTATGAGCCCTAAACTCAAAACCAAAACCACCCAAGGACCAAACTAAACGCCTAACTTGTCTCCACTTATCTCCCTGCTGACATGGGACCAGTTGGACTGCCAACATGGCATGTACCACATGGAGTACATAAGGTACCCATTTAACCCCACATGTACCTTGGTTGAAACATGTAAAAAATTAGGTTAAAACCACCTCCAATTCCATCATTGAACACTCCTCACAAACCCTATAAAAGGAACCCTTTATCCATAAGAAAACTCACTTCATGCTCAACACACTTTTAAAGTAAACTTTTGAGTTTTTATGCATATCAGTCATTTTATGTGTGAATGTTTTTTCTTTCACTTGGCTATGTTTCTGCACTTATATACAGTAAATATATGTAGTTACGTGTGAATGTTAACATGTGAATGTATTGTATAAGCTTAAAACTCAAAAAACTGCATTGAAGCTTGAGCTTCAATGGTGGATTCTATATCCTTGACCTTGAACTAGTTTCAAAGTGAGGAAACTTAAGCTTTGGTCCTTGAAAACCTAGGTGCAATGTTTAATTGGACCAAAACCAATCTTTTATCCCCCAAATCAAAGTTTGAATTTTTCGAACAGAAAAAATTCATAACTTGAATTGAGGAGATATACTCAACCAAAATCCTTCAAACCAAGTTTATTTGATTGCATTTTTAACATATAATTCCACCATTACTATGACGAAATAGGAATCATTGCATTCAATCACTTAATCTCAGGTCAAATGTTTACTAATTTTACAGTAAATAAATAGCTCAAACTAGACCACCAAAATCTTTGAAACCAGCATGGTTGGATTCCACCTCAAAAATTACACAACTTTCATTTAGGAACCAACTCAAATGGATTTGTAAAACGTCTCAAATTTAAGGTCAAAGTTTAAAAACCCTAAAGTCAAACTGTCGAATGTTGAAGGTGAAGTGGGTACACGTGTACTAGTGAAAGTCAAACCAGCAACCTATTATGCTTGACTAAGCACGTGAGAGCATGTCTCCAATATGAAAAATCTAATATTTTTTCCAAAGTTTCTATTTTTAAATTTTGAATAAAATGGTATATTACATTATCCTATTTGGATCCATGGAAAGTATAATCCTGAGAAAATAAATTCTATGCTTAATATCCATCTTTCATTTTACACAAAACCCCCTGGCCAATTTTTGAAGTATGTCAAAACATTCCCAAACTTTTTCCTTAAATTCTTTAGGTCAAATAAGGTCATTTTTTCTCTTTCTACCAAACCCAAATCCCAATGGAACTAAGAAAAAATAGCCTTTTAAACTTTTTAAAAATCCATATTACACCCTCTTAATTATTTTTATACTGGCCAATTGTGCGCGTCAAAGCTAATTCTGAGGGCTGAAGTGGGAGTGAACACTTCTACGGGTCAAATCCAATTCCGAGGGCTTAGGTAGAGATGACCAATTTTGCAAGTCGAAGCCAATTCTGGGGGCTTGAGTAGGGTGACAAATTCTGAGGTTCAAAGCCAATTCTGAGGGCTTAAGTTATAGATTTATTTTTGAGGCACCACTGGGGAAAAGGTACTTATCCGAGGAAAGGATGCATCCTTGTTGGGGAGTTTTTCTTTAATTTCTACAGTGTCCTTTGGAGACATTGCTGCGGAGATTTCCATTTAGGAATTTCGCTGGGGAAGTAAGTGTTTCGCTGTGGAAGCAAGTGTGGTATAAATGTTTTTCTTGGTGAAAAAGGTTCTGAAATTTATTTGGCAATTTTAGAAATTTTTGTGGATTCTCCGGCATTTTTTGGGAATTTTTCTACAAAATTTCATGGAGGGTATCGACTAGCAGTGACACAGTTTTTTAGGGTACCTCAAGCAGAAGAAGGGATAGTGCCGATCCATATGTTGCTAGGAGATGATGATCATCATGCCCCTTAGCCTCCTATAAAAAGGGGGCAACATTTCCTCATTTTTCACAGCTTCTAGACTTTCTCTCTTCTGCTCTTTCTTTCAGCAAACTATTTTAGCATTCCAAAACCAAGAAATGTTTGATTTCTCAAGCATTGAGGTCCACATGGCGTAGCTAAATGTCAACAACTGTGCGAACTTAGAATAGAGGGCCAGGGTGTCCCTAGCGCTGGGTAGTGAGAATGTTTTCGACTTGTTCGAGACAGTTATGGATGAGCAGACTCTTCTGAATGATTCGGCGCACCATCGATCTTTTAGAGTGGTGAACCATGGTGGCTATGTAAGTGTTGATGACCTTTGGTATTATTTTCTTCTTTCCTTGGTAACATTTCCTTATTTCTTGAATTTTGACAAGGGTTTTTTACTTTTGCCTTTAACAGACTGATATCTCTACTTGGAACCTGCGTTCACGATGGACGATGGGGCTTAGGATGTCTGGGAAGACCATCAATCGGTGGCACATTTAGTGGTTTCATTAGTCGATTTAGGTAGATAGGCATCTGCACTAGATGAGATGCCTCATTCTATGGTTGTTCTTTGTGCTTTGGGGGAAAGTGGTGGGACGCCACCCACACCATGCATTTTTTTTTGGTAAGATGATGGTGACTCCCATCGATGTATAGTAGATGTTGGGGTGGGACTGTGATGGGACCTAGATAGAGGTAGGTTGGACATTACGAGTGACGTTGGCGGCAGTGGAGGTAGTGTTAGGTGATGTGGAGAGGATAGTCTCTGATGACTCTATTCGTTTGTCAATTTTAATGGAGGTGTTTTTGAGTCAATGGATCGATGATACTGATGGGCTACAGGTGCGTCAGGTGGACCGTTGGTTTATTCTTCTCTTATTGGGAGGTTTTTTGGTGGCGACGACTGACAACATGGTCCACTTGTAGTTTTTTTCCATTTTTGAGGGTGTTTTTTAATATGCTTCTTTTTGACTGGGACAGCCTGACTTTGGTGACCCCATATTTTTCTTTAGACACATTCATCCGGTGTTACTGGCATAAATTTATTGGCACCATGTATCTTTTGGAGGTATTCTTTATTTTGTGAATTTTTCTTTATGCATTCGCATTTTCCTTTATGCATTTTATTCTTCATTCCTTGATTATTTTCTTCTGATTGATGTCCCTTGTTCTTCACAGAAGTGATTATATGAGGTGACTGGGCTTAATGCCCAACTGATAGCTTTGAGGGATGTGTCTGTTGGGGGTTTTGTCTGATGTACCGATGGCATAAGTCCAACCAACAGTCAAGGCGATCCCTCTATTTAAGAGGAGTGCGTCAGGTCTTGAATAGCCTAATGAGTGATCGGATAAATCATCTTTTCCTTTGAGACCATTTTTTTCTTAATCATCTTTTTAGATTTTTATTTTCCGTTGGGAATTTTGCAGGTGACCTTCTATCCCTTAGGGACGGACATCCAACTCACGGGGGTGATCGGGGGGAACGCGCACTTGCATCGTCTATTAGCGCATGAGTTTGGCTACTTCTGGTATCTCGGGGAGAGGGTAGTTCGATAGGTGGTGGAGGAAGTGGTGATGGTGCCACTTGTGAGGCCCCTGATGTACATGAGGTGAGAGAGGTATATGTCCTAGGAGGCGAGGGTGTCGGAAATGGTTGGAGAGCCTTATTCATTGTATACCAACATGATGGCAACCTATGATTACTTGGATTTTGAATCGAGTTAATTGATGTTGCCCAGCATGTACGACATTATACCTCTCCCTCTACGAGATTTAGTCAGCCAATGGGGTCTTCCCACAATGCAAGTGGTATGTCGACCTCGGCAACTGCAATAACCTCAGAGGTTCTCTTTGTACGATTGGCTCCTCCTTCCTATAACATTCAGTGATAAGATGAAGGGTCGATGCGTATGCTTCATCATCCCAATGCGATGGACACGGAGGACCTAGGGCTGACAGAGGACGTTCTTTAGTCAGTGGTATACCTTTCATTTCATTATTTTTTGATTTTGTGATTTCTTTCTTTACCTCAGACTGACTGATTTTCTCTTTTCTATTTTTTCTTGCAGCACATTTAGGTATCAACCAAATGGCTGAAGGACATTCTGTATTGGATGGCTTCTACAGTGCTCATATTTAAGAGTCGATCCTTGTTTTGTCCAACTTGGTGTCGTCTTCCTCATCTTGGGAGGGGTCTGGTTCGGGGATCGGAGGCTTGTCATCTCGTCGCTGAGGAAAGCGCGCATGCCATATGGACGGGGGGGTCTTAACTAGCGAGAGAAAAAAAGAAGAGAGAGAAAGTAAGTGAAGGTGAGAGAGAGGGAGTTAATTTTCAGAGGTTCAGGCTGAGTCCCATTCTTTTTGTTATTTTCCTGCAAGACAAGTGTAATAAAGAAATATATATACAATGAAATGGGATTTTGTTATTTTTTTTTGGCTTTAGTCACTTAATGCTTATGCACTTATTACTTTTCTGCTGAGATCGTAAAAAGAATTTAAAATGATTTGAGAGAAAATTTATTTTAATACAGGATAAGTAGAAATATAGGGAGAAGGATATTTTGAATTCCTTAGAATAAAAATTATTTTTATTGAGTTTTTGGATTTTGATAAAAAAAAAGGAAAAAATGGAACTTTCCAAAAGTAGGGGGTTGCCGATTGGCATGCCCCTTGTCTTGCGAATCTGCATGTCAGTCCAGTCTAATCAACCCAAGGTTTTGATTGCACTTTCCTCAATTACTTGGTACTTGGTGAGGCAGATTTTCCTTCGGGATTTGCAGGATTCTTATCTTTGGTTAAGGTTTTCCAAATATAAATAGGGGTAATCGTGAAGTATTTTCCTCACCCACCCACATCATTTCTCCTTTGCAATGTTATTTCTTCTTGTATCATTATTTTGCAATATGGCTCTCCCCGAAAGTGTTTAATTCGCTTCTTACCTAGAAAACTTAGAAGTGATGTGCTCATACAATGTCGACTATGATGCTTTCAACATGCATTGAGTTTCCTTATGGCACAACCGACCTATTGAATGGAACATGTTGATGGCGGCGTTAGAATTCTAGTACCCTGAAGACTGCGTCTTTCTCTTTAGCTCGGACGAATTATGTCCAACTTATAAAGAGTTTTCTTCCATGCTGAGGATAAATCCCAGTGTTGTAGTGGCTATGCCTGAATTTTTCCAGTTTCCTCGGGAGCTGTTAGTAGGACTTCTCCATATTTTTCCCTCAGCGGCTCGGTCATTGGTTTCTAGTGGAATGATCTCTCTCCCTGTTGTGCTGCATTTTGAGCATCTACAGGATGTTGGTGAGGCGTGCCATGTCAGATATTTTATGCTTGACTTAATTTCAAAATTACTGTTGGTGACTAGAGAACTATTGGTGGACCCACAAATTGCCTCCATTGCTTCATGGATGTCATACCATCTCAATTCTACAGCGGTGATATGGGAGAAAACTTTGAATGGTCTGGACGCCTAGCGAGAAGGCTATTTCTACTTCTTAAGGGGTAGCCCTGTTATGCTGTTCATATAGTTATCGAAGAGATTTCGTATAGCGGTCCCTACTGAATATCCCTTAGTAGTTGTGCCAAAATTCTTTTCTCACTACTTTATCAGCGTGGGCTTAGACACCGAGAGCTAGAAGAACAAGTTTGTGAAGCACGGGGCTTAAGGTTTGCGTTGGTCATTATCTTGGTGGGGAGAATTTCTTCCCATTATAGGTTGGGAAGGGAAGTTGTTTGACTCCTATTCCAATGTAATTGTAACAGAATTTTAATCATTGAAATAAATAAAATTTTAATTATATTGTTGTACCTCTTGATGAGTTTTATATTTGAATTATCTATACCAATCGCTAAGTCATACATAATCATTTTGTTCATGTAAATAATAAAAATGAACTATCATTCTCGGGGATAAGAAAAGAATAACATTTTTATGAAAATAGGGGGTCGTGCTCATGTAAAGTGTATGAGCTGCCTACGTACCTTTAGGGGTTTTGAAAATATTTGAGTTTCATTTTTTAAAGTAAAAATATTTTTAAAGGATCAGTCCCCATGTAGTTCTGAGTAGAGGGAAATAAAGATTTTTTTTATAGAAGATAAGGGAGATGAGAAGAGTCGTAGCGCGTCAAGATTTAGGGTAGAATTTGTTTAGATGGTCCAGGTTGACTAGACGAGCCATCTCTTTCCCATCTAGGTCAGTGAGCATAGTGGCACCGCGAGAGAGGATCTTCATTACAATATAGGGGCCACTCGAATTGGGCTTGAATTTTCCCTTGGCGTCCCAAATGGGTTCTACTATTTCTTTAAGGGATAAGTCCCCTTATCGGACACCACAGTACTTAACTCTCTTATTGAATGAACGTGTTATTCGTCGATGGTATCATTGTATATGATATAGAGCCTTCTGTCTCATTTCGTCTAAAAGTGACAACTCGTCAAAATGGTTTTGATTCTAGTCTTCCTCGCTGACTTTGCTTTTAAGCATGATGCGTAGTGAAGTAATTTCTAGCTCAACAAGTAGGAATACTTCCATGTCGTATATCAGAGATTAAGGGGTAGCCCCACTAGATACTCAAAGTCAAATGCGGTAGCCGTAGAGGGAGTAAGGGATCCGATCGGCCCAATCTCGTCAACTCTCTATCATCTAGCTGATGATTACTTTGAGGTTTTTATTAGTGGAATAAATTTCTCCGTTGGTTTGAGCTCGGTAGGTAGAAGATTTGTGCCTCTGGATCCCATACTCGTCACCCACTTATGTGGTTTCTGTCTTGAAATGTAACCAGTTGTCTGACACTAGATCATGCGAGACCCCATATCTATAGATGATATTTTTTCAAAGAACTTGGCCACCTTTTTGGCATCCAACACCGCGAATTATTTATCTTTGACCCATTTGATAAAGTAATTAATGGAAACCAATATGAATTCATGCCCTTTGGAGGCTTTGGGTGTAACTTTCCTTATGATATCGATGCCCCATGTGGAAAATGGCCAAGGAGAAGTCATGCTATTCAATTCTCGCAGAAGCAAGTGTTGGAGGTTAGAAAACTGTTACCATTTAAGACATCTTCGAATATAGGAAGTGCAATCTTGAACCATGGTAGTCCAGTAGTAATATTGTTGGATATTTTCTTGGTGAGTATATGGTCGTTCATGTGGGGTCTTCACTCCCCGTTGTGTATTTTTTGCATCATCTCATCAATATCAGCCTCTGTGATGCAGTGTAAATGGGTTTCATCGAAGTTTTTCCAAAATAGTGCTTTATCATAGACAATATACTGGGCAGCCAGTTTGTGAAGAGTTTTTCGATCTTTATTATTATAATATTCGGGAGATCTACCATGCTTGAGGAGGCTCCAAATATCATAGTACTAGTAATCGAATATATCGGGATTTTCTTTTGTTATAAGCTCAATGTGGTAGCAATGGGCAGGTTTATCTTGCATCTGGACTAGGTAGGGGGCCATCATTAGATGGAGGTTAAGGTATAAAGGGCATCAGCTAGATTATTCTTTGCTTAGGGAAGGTAGTGGAATGTGGAAGGTGATGTATTATAATTGGGAGGCCAACTCTTCTAAGTGGGAATGAAAGGGTAAGAGTTTATCATCCTTGACTTTCAAACTTTTGAGTACTTGATTGATGATGAGGGCTGAATCCCTATAGACATCTAGGTATTGAATTCCTTTCTTGAGAGCAACTTTGAGGTCTACCGTACATGCCTCATATTCAGTCATGTTATTAGTCCAGGGAAAATCTAGTTTGATAGAAATGGGAATGTGAGAGTCATCAGGGGAAATTAGGAGTATCTCAATGCCATATCCTTTCTTATTGGCAGCACCGTCAAAGAATATTTTCCACCAGAGGTCCTCCTAAGTGGCACAAAGGATATTATCATTCGGGATTTCCTAGATCCAAACATCGATTTTTTCCATAGGGTAGTCAGCGAGGTAGTCAGAGATGGACCTTCCTTTCATGGCTTTTTATGTGACATATACGATATCAAGAATTGTACCTCTCGCAACCAGAATCCACACTTCTCGTACTTAGCATACAACTGATGCTCTCGTAGGGTCTGGAGAACCTGCCTCAAGTGTTCGGCATGCTCCTCCTCGGAGTGTGAATATATCAAGATATCATCTATGAAGACGATGACGAACTGATCCAAGAACTCTCTGAACACTCGGTTCATCAAGTCCATGAAAACGGCTGGGGCATTTGTGAGTCCGAACGGCATCACCCTGAAATCGTAGGACCCATATCTCGACAAGAAGGCAGTCTTCGAAACATCCTGCTCTCTAATCCGTAACTGATGGTACCCCGACCTCAGATCTATCTTCGAAAAGAAAGTTGCTCCCCCTAACTGGTCGAACAGATCATCGATTCGAGGCAACGGATACTTGTTCCGTATCGTGACCTTGTTCAACTCCCGGTAGTCCACACACAATCTCAGTGAGCCATCTCTCTTCTTCACAAATAAGACTGGAGCGCCTCACGGTGAGGTACTCCTACGAATGAAACCCTGACCTAATAGCTGCTCAATCTGATCTCGTAACTCTGGCATCTCTGCCGGAGCCATACGGTACGGTGCGCGTGCTATAGGTCTCGTATCCGGAAATAAGTCTATAACGAAGTCTATCTCACGACTGGGCGGTAGGCCCGGTATCTCCTGAAACACATCGGAATACTCCCTAACAACTGGGATCGAATCCAAAGGAATCACAACCTCCTTAGAGGTATCCTCCTCAATGTAATATAAATGAGCGGTCGAACCTCCCTCTGGGCGAGGCATCGCCACTATAAACATCTATTGCCCCGGAATGGCAAAAATAATGCTCCCACCGAAGAAATCAATCATGGCTCTATAAGATGCGAGCCAATCCATACCAATAATCACGTCATGCTCGTGCATGTCTAAGACTAGCATGTCTGCAGGCAATACCAAGCCACCAATCTCTACCCCTACTCCCCGGCATATAAAGAATATAAGCGACCCACTCCCCAATGGTGAGTCGACACACGTCACGGTGCTCTCTGCTGTGGCTAACAATCCTAAGGACTTCGCAAAATGCGTAGCTATAAAACAGTGCGTTGCCCCCGTATCAAACCAAACTTTACCCATAGTACCATGGATAGGAAACATACCCTCAATCGCGGGTGGTGCCTGTGGAGCTGCTGCCCGGTGGACGTTATAGACACGTCCGTACTGCAATTGCCCCTGCTGCACTGGAGCTGCTGGAATGGCTGGTAGGGCTGGCATCTGGGCTGGAGCTGGAAGGGCAGGTGGAAAGAGTGGTCTCTGCGGCTCATTACGGGCTCCCTGCTGTTGTGGGGCCCTATCGCCCTCTGGGCAATCCTGACGCTTATGGCCGTGCTTGCCACACACAAAACACCGGCCTCTGAAATTACCTCCCCTCTGTCCCTGCTGACCACGGCCCTGCTGGCCGTTACCTCCACGCCATTGGCCCTGTTGGCCCTGATGTGCACGCTGTTGGCCTTGCTGGCCCTGCTGTTGACCCTGCGGTCGGTGTTGGCACTGCTGACCCTGCTGATTAGGCTGACCCTGATGGCCCTGCCTGAATCCCCCGAATCCCTGCCTAGAATCACCTGAACGAAATCGCTTAGCAGGGTCCCCCTGATGGGAACTCTGCTCGTGCTGACGAGTCTGTCCCTGAGTTGGTGCCCCACTGGCACTATTACCCCCGGTCCTGCCCTGCTGGCTGGACTCTCCTGCTCTCTTGCTTCCCTGAAGATGGAAGCGGTGATCCTGGCAATGTAGTAGTGCTGCATTGAGTACGTCAGTGAAAGTACTCAGGGATAGATTCCCAAAAGGTGCTGACGGATCCTCCAAGCTAACCCGTCGACGAACAGAAAAATTTTCTTGCTCTCAGTGGGTGCCTCATCCGGCACAATAGTGAGAAGTATCGTGAACTCCTCCTCATACTCGGCTACAATAAGGTTCTCCTGCTTCAGATTTAGCAATTTCCGCCTCATCTCAGTCTGCACTGCGGGTGTAAAGTACTTGCGGTCAAACCGCTCCCAGAACATCTGAATAGGGATCGTGTCCCTCTCCTCCAAAGTAGTAGTGGACTCCCACCACTGTAATGCGGCTCCCACCAGTTTAAAAGAGGCCAATAGCTGCTTCTGCACTTCGGTGTACTCATACATACGGAGGTGCCGCTGGATGTCCTTCTTCCATTGGCTGACAGTAATAATATCTGAGCTACCAGAAAACTCAGGGGGATGGGCTTTCTGAAAAGCATCCCGAACCCTCTCCCATGCAGATGGAAGCTGTGCTGGTACTGGCGCCACTGCCTGGACCTGTGGTGGAGCCTGCTGAATCACCGCTATCGCGGCATTTACCGCCTGAGCAACGATGGCGGCTACCTCATTCGCATTCATAGTGCCTGGTGCCGGAGCTGCTGGCTGGTCGGCTTGGGCACGCCTATCTTTTGGATCACGTCTCGGAGGCATCTGAAACGTGAACAAGTTTATTAGTCTACAGTTATCAACAAATCTCGAATAGCTGAAGACTTAAATGTAAAAGCAAGAATACAATAGTCCTAAAAATAGGGCTCTATGGCAAGTAACGTTAAGCTGAAAGCGAAATAAGCCGTACAGATCCTATGGACACTAGAACCTGATGCTCTGATACCACCTGTGACACCCCGCCTAATTAAATACCGGGCGATCACTCCTTTATTAAATTAAATCAAGGTAACAGTTGGTTCATTCTCAGCATCACTGTCGATAAAAATAATTTTTCCAATTTAACACCCTAAATAATTAAGCTAAGTGTCAAAAACATTTTTTATACGAACTTCCAAATTTTAATTAAAGAAAAGATTTTTATTAATTCAAAACAACATTTCTACAATAGAGAATCACATCACGAAATTTAAATAAAACCATACATTCACCAAACGAATGACAATAATATAAAACTAAAATCATAAACCATCCTGAAACAAATCCCATAAACAATACTGGAATAACTGAAATATAAAAAAATCCCCAATAATAAATGAAATGATCAAAAGGGCGACACGTGCCCCATAAATGAGAGTAATAAGAGTGGAGTCAATGTCGGAAGCCGTTTACTCAAGGGACCTGCAACTCCCACCTAAGCTGCAGCTCGTTCTCCTCAAAGAATCCTAAGCAAGACGCCCCTGTGGCTGGGCACCTGAAAATATACATATATATACACAGAAGAGCGAGAGAAAAGGAAACGGGTCAGGACCCGAAAGTGTTTGATTTTAAAATACGTTAAGCAAGTATTTAAATTGATACAAGCCAATGCAACATCATATTAGTTCGTCTCTCTCTTGAGAAATACTCACCTCTCTTCTAATGTGCACTCCTATCGTACTAACCTTCCCAATGGTTCGTTTATCTTAACTTACTCATATGTTTTCAAAACTGAACGATGGCAATGTTATGAAAAGGTTACTTTCAATTTTGTAGTATTCCTCTCGTTTTAGCTTCATTAAATTATAAGATTTCCCCGTGCCTTTTCATATTTTCACAAAACAAGTATTTAATAATTTGGGTCAACATCCATGTTCTACTTATCAAATCACAGTAGGCAGTTCAAAGTTTATAACCTCATATATATATTAACTACTCGAATAAAATATATATATATAATGGCACCCCAACTAAACTATGGTGCGGGCATACTCTGCTATCCGATCCCCGTATCGCTCACATAAAGGGAAATACAAGTTCGGAATCACTCTCGAACTGTATTAACATATACAAAACAACGTTGAGGCGAAGCATAGATTCCAAGTCCAAGAGGTCAGTACATACCCACACGTCTCTTAGGACCGTCCGACTATAAATTTAATATCCCGTACCTAGGATCTCTACCTTCTAGGGTACGATTCAATATCCCCATAAAGCAACACAGGATACGATCGTCCCAGCGCGGTAACCTCAGGGATAGCAAGTAGCGAGGGTACGTTTTTCACATGTATATAATATATGTACACACATTCATATAAATATACCAATTTCATCATATTAATATAGGTCACTCTCATTACCCATAATTACAACCTTTGTCCTAGATTTCACCTTATTAGTATAACGTATAAGGTTTAGCCTCTAACCTTAATTCGAAGGGGTTTTCTCACTAGTTATGGGACACTCGTGGGTTCTAACCATCCAAGTAATATATTCAGTAGGTAGACGTCTATTCACTAACGTAGGTATTCGTTGAAATCTCTCATTTGAAATACGTAGTTCGTCGTTCCTTAATTAACTATTCTTTAAACCCAATTATCATTTCATAATAAAGTTCTCAACACTTAATCATATGTCCTACTGGTCTCTCTTATATCCCAAAACATTTTATTTGAAATGCCCAAGAATTCCTTCATGATAACTTAATTCATCTAATTAAACAAGGGAAATAATAGGCTGCCAGGAAGGGTCGATCGATCGACTACTGGGGTTCGATCGATCGAACCTTCGATCGATCGACGCAATAGGGTCGATCGATCGATCAAACAGGTATTTCGATTTCTACAGAAGTGCAGTTACGGGTTTAACTAATATTCTTCATTCAAATCCATAATTTCCAACACTAATCGTCCCAAAACTTATACTACAATCATGGTAATATATTTCCAGATGTTTCTAACGTTAAGCATGCATATAACCATCATTAAACATGATTAAACAACCTAAAATCTCATCTAATCATCAAGAACCCTAGTTTTATTAATCTTTTGTTCTAATCAGTTTTCTCCAGAATTTTCTTCTACAATAACATCAAAAATTCGTGGGTTTATCATCTACATTACATAAGACTTCCAGAATATAATTTTAATCTTGTCTACATGCAAATTCCTATCACAAAGTGGGGTTTTCTTCCATAAATTATACTCCTAATCATTCCTACACTAACATGATTATTGCACCAACGAAAATACGCAAGTTAAACACTTGCCTGTAATTTCAGAGGTCTGGTTTCCTGCTGATATTGGTGTGGTTGCGTTCTCCTCCTCGCGATCTACGCGTTGGTGGTGACGGTGGTGCAAAAGGTGGTGTTTTTGGCCTTGAATCAACTAGCAAGGTCTCTCCTTTCTTTTCCACTAGCCATCTTAGGGTTCTGAATGATCTAACCCTAAAAGTCTGACTTAAATGGCTGATAAGGATGGCTGAAATTCGTGGGTTTAATTACCCTAGTTTGTAAAATGACCAAAACGCCCTCCCGGGTCACTAATTAAGCCTAAAAACATCCCGAGACCCAAAATAAACCCCCGAGTACACTTTTCTGACTATCTCGACCCTTCCGGACGCGTTGGCGCACTCAAAACGACCATACGGACAACTCATAAAATATTTACTTTTATATCTCAATAACTAGTCCCGACGCGACACGGGCGCGTCCCGACTAAAATTACCAAAATTGTCATTTTCATTCACTCGTGACATTTACCATATATTACTATGCTCCTAAGTAATATTCAACAATTTCATATTATTACTAACTCACATCACGTTAATAATTATAACATAATTAATTTCCGGATTTTTATTAAATAAATCCCCAAATTAATTATAGCATAAAAATACGGGGTATTACAGTAACCGGGATGGATAAGAGTGTGACGTGCGTATCGATTAATTCGACACCGCTTTGTTCTTGCCTTTGATTTCATGTGGTGTGGACTATAATCCCTCATATATGGAATTCTTACGATTAATAAAGACTGGGTTTATTTAAAATCTTAATTCCGAATCTAGTATCCTATGAAGTGAAATACTTGGGTGTGGGAGATTGTAATCCACCCTCTTATTCTCATCTCATAGTTAAATTCTTAGTCAATTTATCATCAACATTTTGTTTAAGTAGCGTAGTGGCATATTGTTAGTTCTTAGTTTCATTAGTAGTTACTCTAAAATTTGCATCTAGTCGTAGTTGTTTCATCCCCCAAATCATCTTTTTATTTCTTTTAGAGTCAAATCTAGGATTTCTTCATCTTTCCAATGTCATCATGAATTCTTTCGTCCTTTTTCCTTGAGGATCGATACCTGACTTATCGAGATATTACTTGAGCGACAAGCTTGCACTTGAGCATACATAGCACGAACACTAGACACATTTGTGATCGCGTCTTATGGGTACATTTACCTAATGCATATAAGTTCGACGCCTTTGAGAAATTCAAAGTTTATAGGGATAAAGTAGAGAAGCATCAAGGTAAAGTATCAAGACACTACGATCTATTTATAGTGGTGAGTGCCTCTTAAGGGAGTTTAGGCAATATCTAAAAGACCAAGGGATCACATCCCAATTATATGCACCCGGTATGCCTCAGCAAAATGGTGTAACATAAAGGAGGAACATGACTCTTTTAGATATGATTAGGTTCATGTTGAGTTATATAGATCTCCCAAATTCCTTTTGAAGACATGCTTTATAGACGAACACTTATTTACTGAACTTGGTACCTTCAAAGGAGGTATCTACTACACCCATATGGACTGGGCACAATCCTAGCGTGAAACATATTAGGATTTAGGGTAATCCAGCACATGTGCTGAAGAGAGATCCTAGTAAGTTGGAATCAAGATCAGAAGTTTGTTTCTTTATGAGTTATCCTAATAAAACTAGGGGTTATTTATTCTATAATCCTAAGGATCGAAAGGTCATTGTTAGCACTAATTCTCGATTCTTGGAAGAGGATTATATGATGGATCATAAACCTAAGAGTAAATTTGTTCTTGAAGAGTTACGAGGGAACTAACAATATTTTTAACACCACCAGTACAAGATGAAATAACATAATGCGTTGACTCTAGTACACCAGCATAGGGACAACCTCATCGTAGTGGGAGGGTTATACATCAACCTGAATGGTTTATGTTTTCGAGAGAGTCTTGTAATAAGGTCCCTGGTGAACTCGAATCCGATCCCTGTAACTACAACGAGGCTATCCAAGATAAAGATGAAGAACTTTGGCTTAAAGTTATGAATTCTGAGATGGAATTTATGTATTCTAATCAGGTGTAGAACTTTATGGATCCACCCAAAGGAATAAAATGGGTCTATAAGAGGTGGACATAAAGGTTGAGACCTTCAAGGCACGGCTTGTTATGAAAGGATTTACTTCAAAATATGGCATAGATTATGAGGAAACCTTAATGTCGGTATCTATGATGAAGTCCATTCGAATTCTCTTATCTAATGTGGCTCATTTTGTTTAAGATATTTGGCAAATGGACATTAAGACTGCATTTCTTAATGGGAATATTGACGAGTGTATATGTATGGTGCAGTCAAACGGTTTTATTGCCCAAGGCCAAGAGCATAAATTATGTAATCTTAAGAAGTTCATTTATGGACTTAAGCAAGCATCTAGAACTTAGAACATTTGTTTTGATTAGGAAATTAAATCTGTTGGTTTTTATCAATGTCCAGATGAGTCTTGTGTGTACAAGAATACAATGGAAATGTAGTGGTGTTTTTAGTAATATATGTGGATGACATTATTCTCATTAGAAATGATGTTGGAGTTTTATCATCGGTTAGAGTGTGGTTATCCAGTGAATTCGATATGAAAGAATTAGGAGAAGCTAGTAACATCCTTAGGATCAAGCTTATGTGAGATCGCAAGAATAGGATGTCGATTTTATCACAAGCAACTTATATCGCTTCCATTCTTGCCAAGTTTAGCATGAAATATTTTCAAAAAGGGTTCCTCCTTTTCAGACATGGAATATCTCTTTCCAAGGATCAGTGTCCTGAGACACTTGATGAGATAAAGAAGATTAAGGCATCCATTATGCTTCAACAGTTGGGAGCCTTATGTATGCTATGTTATGCACTAGACCTAAATTTGCTTTGTTATTGGCATGGTTAGTAGATATCAATCTAACCTTGGTAAAGAATACTATACTACGATAAAGAATATACTCAAGTACCTGAAAACAACATGAGATTATATGCTAGTTTACCAGGATGAGAGTCTAGTACCTATTGGGTACACCGGCTTAGATTTTCAGTCTGATAGATATTTTAGAAAGTCTACCTATAGATAAGTTTTTACCCTTGGATGTGTAGCCATTAGTTGGAGGAGTATCAAGCAATCATGCATTGTTGATTCCACTATGGAAGCTGAATATATGGAGGTTGAATATATGGAGACCTCCGAGGCATCCAAGGAACCACTATGGTTTAGATACTTCATAATGGATCTAGGAGTGGTACCTTTAATTCAATCGATTATTACACTTTATTATGGTAATAGCGGTGCGGTTACTAACTCAAAGGAATCCAGGAATCATAGGAGAGGTAAACACATCGAGCGTAAGTATTATCTCATTTGAGAATTTGTGCAGCGAGGTGATGTCCTAGTTATGAAGATTGCATTGGGGAACAACCTAGCAGACCCCATCATGAAGAGCTTACCAGCCAAGACTTTCCATAGTCACGTAAAGGGGATGAGAGTGAGATGCATTACAGCATGGCTTTGAGTCTAAATTGGAGATTGTTTAATAAGTACACTAAAACCATGCTTTATGTAATAGTTTTAGTTATGGATTTAATGTTAAAATCAAATTACTTTTTCCTGTTTTAATGAGACCATATATGAACATAATGTTTGCATTATTTTATGTATTGTTGATGTCTTTTATTATGGTCAGTAGGTGTTCTGGTGTGTAGAGTACGGATTACACATAGAGGATAAGATCACCAGTGCTTATAGAATATAAGTTTTATCGTTCACATTCTTAGATAAAACTAGACACACCATCAGTAGGGTTGTAGCACAATATTTTAGTAGGTCTATCTTGATTAGGAAAAGTTGTGGAATTTTAACTTATTGTGCTAGTACACTTTAGGTGTATTGAATAGGACCACCTTGAGGTCATTGTCTTTATACTGATTTTATAAAACAATGTAAACCTTGTTATTATTAGATTTACGTCAGGCACTTAATCCAGATATGATTGATGGGCACTAGTTATTTATTTCTTTGAACTATCGGGTGAGATTCATTAATGGATCAATAATATTAATAGATTGGGTAACAGTGATTCATGTATGGCGAAAGTATTTTATGGATGGAATCCACATCCCGATATAGAGACGGGTGATACCCCCTTGAGATGCTTATAAGTTTTGTATGTATCAAACCCTGTAGCTGAATTATGTTAATCCGATACTATAAATATGTTAAGTTGGACCACTCAAGGACTTAAACAAGTTAATCAAATAAATTATCAGTAATTTATTTTATTAACGGGTATCTGTAATCTTAATGTGGGGAGAATTAATTAAGTAATAATGAGGACCTTGAAAAATAACTTTGACTTAAGGAGTGGAGCTGAAATTATAATTATTTAGTGGTATTAATTATAATTAAGGGACTGAGATTATGATACGGGAAGGATTAGGTTTTCTCAACCCCATTAGGAGACACATCCTTATACGTCCTTAGGGTCCTACTGTAGCTTATATATATGAACCTAAGGCTCGTTTTTCTTAAGCCAACCCTCAGTCTTTCGAGTATTTGATACTCAAAAGACCCAAATTCAGATTTATGAGAAAGAGAGACGGCAGAGATGAAAAGTGAAAAGAGTAGGTGGTCACGGAGATAGAGCCCACACTCTTCTTGTGAATTTCCATATTAGGAATACAGTAAAAGACCGTGAGGTGCATCGGTCCTGAATTCTTGATTAACTATCATCACGTACGATTTGTGCTAACAAGAGATCAAATCAAAGAGATCTCGAAAGGTAGATCCTAATTTCGCCCTGTAGGATTTCAAATATGTGTAATTTTTTTGTAGTTCAATCTATTCGCGTATTCATCAGACCCTTGGGTTGTCGCTCCAACATGTTGGAAAAGGAATTTAGTGCCCTTCGAGATTTTATTGAGCATCGCTCAAGTTGGAGAATTGACCGAAATCAAATGGGTCCGAATAGCACCCAGTGGCCTCTATATCAGTACTCGGAGTATGACTTAGGGTTTAGGGTGAAAGGGTGAGTGCTAGGGACCTAAGGAGGTGCTTATGGGGGTTCTAGGATGGGGTGTCTATAACCCCAAATATCATGTCAAAGCCAAACACGTAGGTATTTGTTTCCACTACATTTAATATATGATTGCGCAAGGGTAATTGATTATGTAGCATATCTCCAGTAGCAGTATGGTGGTTGATCCGGTGACCAAGCCCATTGCATGAGACATTTTTCTTTCTCATATAAGGAGTATGGTACTTTATAGCATTTTATATGTGTTTGACACTTCATTTTTATTGACATTATTGTTCTTATTTAATGATTATATTCCTCAAATTTTGTATTAGAATGATCATTATTGTATACACAACTTATAGTTATGAAAATTGGAATAATCAATATTGTAAACATGTTTTTATTTCTCATATTAGAATTATGGTGGTTGATCCATTGACCAATCCCATTACTCGAGACACTTTTCTTTCTCATATTAGGAGTATGGGACTTCATAAGATTTTATATGCATTTGACACTGCATTTGTTATTGACATTGTTGTTATTATTTATTGATTATTGATTTGCATTCCTAAAATTTTCAACTGCAAAAATCATTATTATATACACATCTTATAGTTATGTCACTAGGCTTGAATCGACCTCCTCGCATGGGTGATTCACCTTGGCGTTCATATGTCAAGTAAGATGAGAAATTGATGTTTATGGATCTTAAAAATTAAAATAAGACATTTATTTCTTTGGAGCCCGTAAGACGAGATAGATATATACACTTTCAGTGTATAATGTTATGTGTCACCTTAGTTAAGTACTAAGATGAGACCTCTATATACGGGTCGATCATAGAGCATTTGTACAACTCTATGTAGCCTGTATATAACTGAATGTGAGATTTCAGGTAGGTACTAAGATAGTGACTGGGATGAAACTCAAGTTAGGTGCTATATAGATACTAAACTCAAATTCGTAAGGCGTTCTTATTATTTCATTGTGACATACCCATATTAATGGGGAAATGCCAAAGAATACATACATATTGTATGTGCTTTACATACCGACAGTGAGAGCGGCGATTAAGTCCCTACTTTATCTTTGTGTGAGCTAATTAGATCATTATGATCCCTCTTATGACTTTTGTTGACATAACACTATATCATAAAGAGGATAAGATACTTAAGTGTGCTTATCTAAAATGATGGAAGATACCGTTTAAAGGGTACTTCTAAGGAAGATGTTAGGTATAATTGGATTGATATAAAGAATTAGAGAAGACTCGTTGATAGTACACCACGCTAGTGTTACTCATAGCTCGGGCGACTATGTCATGATTTGTGCACAATTGAAGTCATGAGTACATTATATATTTTATATATTTGGGGTAAATCATGAGTTTTCAATGGATTAGGAATGTTGAATCTAAGACCCTTCTAAGTGATGCATTTTTCGTTAGCCTGATGATTACTTAATGGCTACTCTCCGAGGGCTATATATTTTTTCAAGTGAAGTCACACGACACTTGTATGAATAAATGAATGGAACATAATTAGAGAGATATTATAGGAGATGGAAGTTTATATTCTTCCCTGTGTAGGCGAGTGGGAGATGTTAATATTCGGGTCGGGTTATGGTACCCAAATCCGTGATCCGGACACATGGGTAGTTTGATCCTAATATAATCTTCAAATTAGCAATATTAATATTATATATATATATATATATATAAGGAATATGTTTTTCTTTATATTGGAGAGATAGAGTTGTAGATTGTTGAGAAACCTAATTGGTTTAGGTATGTATATCAACAAACACTCTCACAAAAGACCAAATATAAGAGGATAAGAAAGAGGAGTCGATGTTCACTCTCCCTCCCCCCCCCCCCCCCCCTCATGTCTCAATATCCCAAATTTCTCTCTCTCTCTAAGCCATCACCTTTGAGCCTAGAACTTGCGTTCATGTATCTAAAGGAACGACTCTCGTAGGATCAAATCATACAAGGAAGGAGGTTATTGGTGGAGATAACTTGATGATCAAGAAAAGGATTGGCTCGTAACAACAAACCCAAGGTTTAAATATCCATTCAACATTCCAAAAATCGGTAAGCCCAAATTTCATTTATGTGTTACATGACAAAGATTTACAAATTAGTTACATTCTGGTTTCATGTTAACCCCCCATAATGTGGGTCAATAAATTTAAAGAGGTATTTTTTTCCCATTAGTTATGCTATATACACTTTAGGTACCAAAGTTTAACATGGGTATTATTTTCACTTTTTGCAACGCATTTTTACATTGTAACTTTTTACATCATTTTCCCCAAAAATGTATTACAAAAAGTTAAAATGGGACACAACTTCATAATAGGTTAAACTTTGTTACCCACTGTGATATGCGACATAACTAATGGGGACCAAAGGCCAAATGACCCTGAATTTAAAATCGAAGTTAGTATTTGTTGATTGGTATTAAGCACAGTTTCCCGAGTGATGATGATATAAAATTTTGAGTTATTTATCCTAGCGGCCCGTAAAATATACTGGTGTGATATGTTTAGACCCTAAGCAATTTATTTACCTTTTCAGACCCTAAACTATTAAAAACTCCATTTTTAAGTCCCTCTATTAGCTACTACATTAAAGTTAATGAAATTTCTATAAAATCAATTATCCTCATTTTAAAAGTGTTAAAAGGAAATTCGCAACATTTAAATCTTAAATAAAAGGAGGGACTTTCCCTCCCTAAAATTGGCTCAAACAATATTGTTTTTACTTATAATTCAATACGACCCAATTAAATACTATACATTTTTCACTTAACACGAGCAAACCAAAATAAAAACAATATATGACATGAAATCTTATTTTTAAACTAACACAAATACAACCCAATTAACACGACATGACACGACACAAATTGTTTTTTACCTTGAACGAACACGAGCAAAATAAAATGTGACACAATAAAAAATCATACTCCCACCGTCACAAATTAAGAGTCCTTATTATATTTTTGTATAATTTACGGATACCTTCGATTAATGACAAAGATCAACACATGTTCACTGTCAGAAAATATGGATCATTGATTATGTCTAAAAAGAAAAGTAGAGTATTAATTTCGGACAATCTAAAAAGGAATGTTGGACTCTTAATTTGGGACGGAGGGAGTACGTCTCACACGGATATGAATTAATTAAAACGCGACACGACACGAAATATTTTAAAACAAATTAACACGAACTAAATAAAACGTGACTCAACATAAAATCGTATTTCTTTTACCCAACAAAAAGACGACACAATTAAAATGAATGAAAAAATAAAATTCATTTATTCGAGCCCAAATAGTTGGGAAAAGGTTTTGTCGAGTTGAGTTGAGTACTTAACACTAATGTAACCCAAATAAAAAGGGACATGTCTTGAAATCATATTATTGTCGTACATATTTATATATATTCATAAATATATAATTATTTATATATTGGGAATAAAATACTTTTTCATGTAGTGTTGCATTTTGATTGGGTCGTGCTCATGTTATGTAAAGCAACATTTTGTATCGTGTTATAATTTAGTCGTGTTCATGGTAGGTAAAAAAGACAACTTCATGTTGTTCCACATTCTAAATGGTCATTTTGGTGTTAGGTAATTGTGGATTAAATGGGTCGTGTTCGTGTTGAGTACAATAATATGATTTCATGTTGTGTCACGTTTTATTTGGGTTGTATTTGTCTTAGGTAAAAAATATTATGTGTCGTCTCATGTTTTAATTAGGTCTTTCCATATCGCATTTTATTTTGATAGTTTTCATGTTTGGTAAAAAAATATTTCTCTTTGTTTTTAAATTTGGTCATTGTTTGTGTCGTAAAAGAAATATGAATTCATATTGAGTCTTGTTTTATTTGGTTCGTGTTAGGTTTAAAAAAAACACTACGTGACATGTTGTAATTGGGTCTTGTTTGTGAGAAGTTAAAATATGACTTTATATCTTGTCAAAACTTATTTTTGTTTTTGTTCGTGTTGGGTAAAAAAAATTTAGGTCATGTCGTGTTAAATGGGTCGAATTTGTGTTAGTTTATAAATACGTTTTCATGTCATGTAGTGTTTTATTTGTGTTGTGTTCATGTTAAGTAAAAAAAATAAGATTTTGTGTATCATTTAATTGGGTCGTGTTGAATTATAAGTAAAATAATATTTTTATCCAATTTTAATGAAAAAAAGTCCCTCTTGTTACAAATTTCCTGAATTTTGGAAATTTTTAATGAGGATAAATAATTTTTATATAAATTCTATTAATTTTAATGATATAGTTAACGAAGGGACTCAAGGACGGTATTTTTAGTAATTTAGAACTGAAAAAGTCAAAAAAATTATTTAAGAACTAAACTCGTCTCATTAATATAATTTAGGGGTCAATGGGTTAAATAACTCTAACTACTTGTTTGGGAGTTTTATTTTGGAGAGAAAACAAAGGAAATTAATGAAAATTGTGCTTCATTTCCGTCTTTTGGGAGTTTACATAGGAGAAAAGGTGTTGTTTCGCCATTTTTCGTTGTTTGGGAGTTTAAAATGAGAGAAAAGAATGAAAAAATTTTAAAAACATTTCCCTTCCTTTCTCTCCAAAACATTCCTTCCAAATCAAAAGGAAATGGAGAGAAAGGAAATTTTTATAAAGAATACATTTTTTCTCTTAAAAAAATTATTTCCCTTCCAACATCCAAACACTAGAAAAGAGAAATATTTTATCTTTCTTTCTAAATCCTTTATCTTCTCTTCCTTTCTTATCTCTTTTATAAATTTTCCTTTCTTTTCTTTTCTCTCCTAATAAAACTTTCCTTTCTTTTCCTTACTCTAAGAATCCTCCCACACAAATTGTAAAACTTTCAACAGTATCTACGTGTACACATGTGTCATGTGATTTAACCGAAGATATTGCACTGGACATAATAGAATGAAAAAATAGGATTCATGTAGCTGACTCCAAATAATTAAAAAAAGACTTTGTTGAGTTGAATTAAGTTGGGTACATATCTAACATGAGGAGTTCAAAAATAAAAGTAAAAAGGCTTCCCTTCTTGTCTAAAACTTAATTTACCAACAAATATGTGTTCGCGGTATAGGGAGATAAGTGAATTCGCTCATTAGAAACCTATAAATATTCGAACAACGCTGATATTTGCTAACGAGAATGCTAATGATGGGAATCTGAATTTAGAGGATTAAATATCTGTGTGTAGTACCTTTACAAATAAAAAAATAGGAATAGATATAGACGCAACTCTAGGGCCCTCGTAAAACAGAAATTAAGGTTCATTTTCTTTCGTTAGAGAGTACTATCGCAAACTAGTTGAGTTAGCCGCCACTGGTAAGAAATCACGAGTTCTACTGTTTTATTACTTGGGAATCTCTCCACGTTGAAAGAAAAATAAAAATAAGTAAAAAAAGTAGGGATGCTTACACTTAGGTTTCTCACGAATAATTTTATTATTTCAAAATTCGAACAATTTTTTAAAATATTTAGCTTCTTCAAACATTCATTTAGTTAATACTTTTTATTTTTAAAAATTCACGCTAGCGTCACCCCTCACTGCCAGAGCGCCGACAATCTGTAGACTTTTAAAACAAAAAAAGTATTGTGTAAATGAGCATTTGAAGAACCTAGATGTTTAAATTTCTTTATCTCATTTCCAGAGTAATAAAACTGCTTGTAGGAACCAAGTGTGCTTATTTCAAAAAAATATTAAATGCCTAAATCTTGTTCAGAATAAAGAAATTTTGTTAACATGGCATGGTTGCCCAAAGTAAAGGCATGTTGGGAGCCACGGCTCCATTGCGCGGGCACCCGAAGATTAAATGAGTGATTTAGCATTTTCAATTAGAAATTTCACCAACTGATATAACATTTGTTTTATTTATTTGTCAAGAGTTTAAAGCAATGATCAAAATGAGACATAGAAGTTGTCATATATAAGATTTATTTATTAAATTATTTAATTTTGAAATAAGTTAATTCGAAATTAATATCTTCAATAAATATTAGTGTCCTATCTATTTAATGTGGTCCCCATAAGAATTTAAATTTGATAATAATTCTTTTGATAAGTATCTAAATATTAAGAATAATGATTGTATAAGAATTATCCGAACGAATATTGTAATTCTCCTTAAAGCTGAATAAGTATCTTGTCGAGGCATAATTGCAGAATGCCGAATAAGAATAATATTTTCCAGAACATAAGAATATGGCTGAGAACTTTGATGGGCCTGCTTATAAATAAGAATTACCCCGACCAACTATCCGTTGGGGGTGAAATATAATAAATGTTATAGTTCTCCTCAGAGCTGAATATGATAATAAGTATCTCGCCATGCTCCATGTTGAGATGAATATAGAATATGAATCCCAATGGATATATAGAATCATTTGTGCTGGAGCAGATATCATACCAATAATAACATCAATAGTTCCTCGCTGAGGTGAAATTTCATACTGCCGAGCTATGATAATATTTTTCAGAAGAGTAAGATTATTTCCGAGCATTCGTCGGAGTTGAATCTTGTACCTGTAAAAATTAATATCTTGCTCTACCATTTGTGTAGGCTGAATTGATTAGTCATGAGAATAATTTACTCATCCAATCAATATATGATATGTATATGCTTGAGAAATAAAAATATTAATTTCAAAATATAAAATAATATGTTTTATGCCAAATGTGTGTGAGATGGACAAATTATTATCAAATATGCATCATAAATAAGACGTAAAGTTTTTTGTAAATTTATTTAATCTCCAACAACTAATCAGGTATAAGTTGCTGTTTGAAAATTATTTATCACTTGGTTTTAAAAATATTTTTGGGGTGATCATAAGTTAAAAAAGACTTAAGCCCCTTGCTTGTCCCCAAGCCGAAGTCGTGTTTAAAGAAATATCAGGGTTGCTTAGCATTTTTTAATACCCCAAGATTCTACTGCTGCCGACAAACAACATGGATGTTGCCGACCAACATTTAAGGATATCTCAAATTATAGAATATATGGTTGGATGACCAGAATATATCGAATCTTTAGATCAAAAAATAACATTCAATGTAAAATTTAAGCCTTAATAATGTTAATTAAATGAATAAATATATAACCCACTAGATCGTGTGATTTCGACAAAGAAACCTTGTGATGTGATGAACGAGGGGCCAACATATCAAATTTGTGCCCAGAGTCTTGATATGGTCATGATTATTTTACTGATCCTCTTTTACAAGAGGTGGGTAATGATTTTTCAGGTGAGAGAAAATTATTTTTTATATTAATCCCTTCCGAGATAAAAATATGGTGAATGATTAAAGTTATTACCAAATTTATATAAAAAATCAATCAATTTGACTTTATTGACATAGATGGAAGATGAACCAAATTAAGTATATAGTTCATAAAAATGAATACAAAGAGACTCAAACTTGAAGAGAGAGAAAGTAGATCTGGGTCATGATTTCCATGAGAAAACGTTTTATTTTCTTTAACCTTTTCCCATTCTTTTATTAAAAATATGATGGGAATTTGAATAGACATCAAAGATCTTACAAAATTTATTTCAAAATCAACAATGAAAATGATTAAATATTATCATCGTCGTATATATTGGTATATGTAATCATTTAAAATATTTATTCCATGATATAAAATTGAAACTTGAGAATCAAGCAAAAAGTTATGATTTATGAAATCCACTATTTTTCAGATTTCTAAATAAGAATTAATCTAACAGTTATGATTTTAAAATCATGATATACAATATTTTGCAAATAAAAATTGGACAATTAATTTATGTATATAAACATAAAAATCATGATTGAATCATATAGAAAATAAAAACTTAGCTTTTGATGGAGAACAATGCTTGTAACACGTTCCCACAGACGGCGCCAATCTGTTGAAGACAGAAAATGGCCACTGCCATTTTAGTGGCGTCAACAGCAGATAAATGATGAGTATGAGATTGAAGATGAAGATAAACATTCACATCAAACATATAAGAGACGAAGATTTTTAAAGTGGTTCGGCTATGAATAAAGCCTACATCCACTGTTATTTTATTCCCAGGGATTTATAATAGCACAATATGGTGTTTCTTGGTTCTCTTGGATCTCTCTCCCTTTTGGCTAAGGGAATTCATGTATTTATAGTGGTGGAGGATAAAGAGATTCATTGTATGTAGACATTTATACATTATGTCTACATTCAACGAATCTAATTGTTGAATTGCTTGGTATGCTATGTGTTGTCATCTACAATATAAATGTACATTAATGATCATTAAATGCGTAGTTATCCTTTGATATTCCTGATTGGTATGCCGACCAACACTCCTCGGGTGCCGACCAACTCTCCTCGGGTGGCGACTAATACTCCTCGGGTGCCGACCAACTCTCCTCGGGTGCCGACTATTATTCCTCGAGTGCCGACCAACTCTCCTCGGGTGCCGACTAACATTCTTCGGGTGTCGAATATTGACACGTAGGATGACACGTGTCCTTTTCTGATTGGTCCTCGTAGATGGAGAATTTTTGTGTTAACAATGATGATTGGTTATTTTTTAATCAAACTCTACTATGAGAGATGGTAGAATTATTGTCTAACTTGAAAATCTGCTCATCTCTCACCCTAGATATATAGATAATATTTCATCACTATCCTCCATAACAATATACAATATTTTGTGCAAGAGAGAAAATTTCAAAATCCATACATTATTATTTTCTAGACAAAAATGATTAAGGTTAGGCATATGTTGTGAAAACATAAATATCCAAGATTCTTTTATTAGGAACAATTCTATGCTAAAGTTTAATCAAATCAATGAATTCTTGATTAACATTATAGTGTTCTTAAGAATGATTTTACATGTGATATCAGAGCTAAAGTTAAAGATCTCGTGATTTTTTTTATTGTTGTTTGTATATTATAAAATCTACATTAAATTGGTTTTGTGTGCCTAGGACTTTCTATTCTGTCATTAAATATGCTCAAAACGATTCTGTATGCTTGTGAGATTTTGCGATGTTTTCTTCTGTAGCAAATACTCATTGGTTGGAATGAAAAGTCTAAACTTTCTTGAAATTTTACGAAACTCAAATGGTCACTTGAAAACGTCAAAATAAACAAAATGCATTGTATACAATGGGAATCGCCTTATTTTTGCATTTTGACATTGTTTACACCCTTAAATTTGTATTTTGTCATTTTTTATAATAATGTCCACGTCGATATATCACTCCAGAAAATTAATTTTTACATTTCTCCAATTATTCTGAGATCCTGGAGTAATTATCTACAATCAAAGTGGTGAAAACTCAATTTTTAGGGGGCAAAAATTATGTTTTCTCCAAATATTATTAATTTTTTCGCCACATGGGTTGTTATGTTTGTTCACACTAATATTCCTCCTTAAGTTGGATTAAATGGTAGACATATAGTACAATATATATATATGTGGACATTAGATGTATGATTCAATTTTGAATATCAATATTCTTGTTTATTGGATTAGATGTCAAACGGAGGCTATAATTCATATGTATGGATATTAGATATATGATTTAGTTTTAACTCCCAATTCATATTATTAGATTAGATGTCAAACGCGTGATATAATCAGAAATTTTGCGAACGTTAGAATCATGTATGTCAATGATACCCATTGGTATATCATGCGAATTCACATAATCATAATTTATAGTGTTGGGCATCAAATATATATATCACAAGTATGGTGGTTATGATTAACTCAATTTTAATGGGTGACATATTCTTTATTAAGAATTTTTAGGACATCGAACGTAGATGCCATGATTTTTTAAATTAATTTGCATGTCCCCAAATTAGGTGTCCCAAAAACATCAACAACTTAATGTTCCCTTACATATAATGATACTTTGTATTAATTTAAGCTTAATGAATTTTGGACCATTTCTATTTAATTTGGTTCTCATACATAAGTTTTTCATTATGCATCATGGTGTGAAAGTAAATGATTTATATCTTACTCATTTATTATTATTAACCTATTGTCTTATGCAAGTCCCTCGTTTATTTGATTTTCATATTACAATACATTAAAATATTTTGTAAATTTCTAATCAAGAAATTTCAAATATTTTTCATTATGTATGTTTATCTTTAATATTTATGTAATGCAAGTTTTGATGTTCATTATATTGTTCCATTTCAGAGAGATAAATGTTATACAAGTGCATTCATGTGTGTTTTGGTTACCTACGGATCCATTTATGATATTGAATGCTAGGATGTTGATACTTTATGATGGTTCATACATATTATTATTTATTCAATTATTATGATTCGACTACCTACAGGTCCAATTATAATGATTAAGCAAAAGTTAAGAGATGATATAAATTTGGGGAATAGAAACATATATCATCAAACGCATATCTTTCATTCTGATATTACCACTTGAGTGTATGAAAACATCAACGTGAATAATTTAGATCATTACTCATGGAATATTTAATGAACAGTAGTTCAAAATTTATGACTTGTGTATGGAAGTCTTTACTTAATGTAATATTCATATTATTGAATTTTTGGTAGTCATCACAGCAACCTAATTAGAATGACAGTAAATATTAAATGTAAAGATAAACATGGTACTAGTATTTCATGATGCTTATAATTGTAAAGATATTTGAAGAAGAGTGCGCTTGCGTTCAAATAAGGAAGTTATTTAATTAAACACAGTTTTTACCACATAAGTCCTAACCATACATCTATATGTGATTCAATACGATGATGAAACATGCAAGAACACATATATTAGGAAAAATCCCCCAACGGGGCAAAAACTTTTATTTTCACAATAATTTTGTAAGAAAAATGGCTTACAACGGATTACAATGAAAATACAGTGACACAGAAATACCCTCAGGTGTCGGTTCTATTGTCGACGGCTGGAACAATCCCTTTCCAGTAGGGAATCAGTGACGAAGAGAACGTCTTCCTCACAAATTACTCCAGATGAGTAAATGATCTTCTTGAAGGTTTAAATATTCACACACTTATATGGGAATGGTTTTATGAATCAAAAAGGTTTGGAAAACCTTAAAAGGTGAAGTCTTATTCTGGGTTATTTTCACAGAATTTTGATATTGCAGAAAGACTTGAAAAACTTGAAGAAGGAGATCAGATATTTATACAAAAATCGAGGTGATGGCTCGTTCGAACGAGATAGCATGTTGCTCGAACGAAGGACAGAAGTCGTTCGAACGATATCGCGTGGCATGTCTATCTCGCGCGAACGACTTTGAAAAGTCGTTCGAGCGATCTCGTCGATCGAGGTCATTCGCTTCTACATTTAGAAAAATTCTTCTTTAGATAAAAAATTAATCCAGAATTCAAAAATATTTTTCAAAAACAATTCCCAAATATTTATGCAAATATTTAAAGTTCCAATAAAATATTTTACTGATAGAGCGTAGTGGAGTAGTGGGAATGAGCTGAGTAGCACGTTGCATGTAGCATGATGCATGTGAAGAAGGTGGTTGCATTGAATTCGGATACAGGCCGTCGAGGATGATCGTGTTGATGTGCCGAATGTAGTGGTATCAGACATATGAACTGTGATCTAGGATAAAATAGAAAATTCCTAGAATCTACCACGGACATTTATAAAATTATGTCCTTACAAATATCCCCCTATATCTATGCCGGTACATACATAAAAAATCCGAATTATCAAATACTAAATTGCCTATACAAATCTACCCTCCCATGAATAAATTTGCAAGACTTCAAAAGTGTTCTTCAATCATCTTCGTCAAATCTCAAAACGTTTCTCATCAGGGTCTGCAACATATCAATCTTCAATTTTGTACCTACACACATGAGATAAAGCAAAAACCTTCGTGACGCATCGAGTTTGAAATGATATAAGAATAAAGCATTAATAATCAAATCTCCCTCATAATGCAAAAACTCCCCCATAACATGATAATTCTTTCTCCCCCTTTTTATGATGTCCCCAAATAGACAGATAAGAAGAAAAAATCAAAACATGGAGTGTCACAAAAAAATGCATAGCAAACATTGATCAAACTACGCGCATGCAAAGCTATGTCCCCAAAAATTTTGCAAACTATTTTTGAATTTTTCAATTTTTTCATACAAAAGCAGGATACAAAAAAAATCACACCATGGATTTAAACTCAAACAACCAAGTCATGAAAATGGAATGAATGGGTGTGAACACATTCGATAGGTAAATCAACTCAATCAATCATATGTGCACGATGAATACGTATACCCCTAACGAATGAACATCAAAAGAATCCTTAGGTGTAAAAAGTTGTTGAATTTAGATGACATCGTCTTATGCAAATCAACAAATCAAAGTCAAATGATTTCCACACCAATAACGTCCAAAACTATTTAGCGCTTTTTAAAGATTTTCAAGGACGTGCAAACCCATTTTAATTCTCCAACCAAACTCCCTCAAATATATTTTCTTCTAGAGGAGAATAAACTAAATTCTCAAACTTTGGAGAATTGGTGCAAAAACCTAAATGGCCCATAATTGACATGAATTTCTTTTTATTGCCTTTAAATTCTTTCGGGCACTTTTAAACCTCTTTGGACCCCGGATAATAAAATTCCTCCATTTTTTATGTCCAATTTAACGGTGGCTTAGTATTCGCAAAGGCAAAATGAACCTTTCGCATCCCTTCCCCGTTTTTTAAATAAAGCACACAAACTCACAAAACGGTTTTTATATGCACAATTTCCTTATAAAAATTATCGCGCTTGGTTCATTTTAAGGACAGGATTGAAGTGAAAACACCCAACCAACATGTGATAATACAAGCACAATAATCAAACAAATCCGTGCATATGTGCAATAAAGGAAACATGAGTCAAATATGTAGGAAGTAACACTTAATTACATCTTAATGACTCCAAATATTATAAAGCACAAGGATGAATTGACCTATTGTCTCAAAACACTATCAAACAGTCACATGGATAAATGAAATGATGTTGTGACTTGGTCATCCTAAGTGCTCATCAATAAAAGGTGCAAACAAAATACAAAAATCTTTTTAGATTTTCTCAAAAATTTTCAAAACAAAAAAATATATATACAAAAAGTACATGTCACAACGCTAGAAAACATAAATATCATGAAACAAAAACTAGCGTATGACAAACATGCGAACACAATCATCTATATGATATGGCAAGAGAAGAATCATGTGCAAGCAAATGAGAATCAACTATTCTAAAATCTAGCGTATCCAAAAATGATTTCCTAACCCAAGTGGATGTAACACGTCGACACGAGGTTTTGGGAACCAACAAAATACTAGACTTCGAATTCCTAGGACCTCTTCCGAGATCAAAATAAAATCTCCTAACGTGACCTATCCTACCACAATATGAACATGTGTAAACGGGTGGAACAACACCTAAAGTGTGATCTTTTCTAACATCCTTAGAATTATTTGACTCTCTAAAACAAATAATGGTTTTGGATTTAGCATTAGAAGCATGAGAACACGATGAGCCATTACCATCACTATCAAACCTACTTGAATCGTTTAAATCATTTTCCAACTTCAAAATATTTGATTCAAGCAAAGAATTATACCCTTCCAAAGATAGGGATTTCTTTTTCAAATTATCAATTAAACTTAACAGTCTATTGCGCTCCCCTCAACTAAAACAAACTTATCCCTAAGAGTCTTTTCACGTGCCGTAAAATCATCGATTAATTTTTTATCCTCGACGGCACAAATGAGAACCCTAGAATTTTTTAAGTCCTTCAATTCATTCTCTAAAACTAGGACTTTCTCATCACTCTTCTTTTTGGCAATTTTTAAATAATCAAAATCAATACACAAATTACCAAAGTGCTCACGACAAATATCACTTTGAGTTTGAAACGCTTGCAAATATTCAATCTTACTTTTAAAGAGAGAATTTTCTTTTTCCAAAACTTTAATTCTTTTGCAAAGATTCAAATTCAAACTTTTTAATTTTTCAGCACGGTTGTGAACTTTTTTAAAAACAGGCTCCTCATTAAACGAGCGTACCATTGAAAAAATTGCAATTTTTCACAAAACTGATTTTTTTTTAAAAAATCAATATCACACGATTTTGCGGAAAATAGGAATACGCGATAAATTAGCGTAACCCGCTCTGATACCAATTTGAAGAAGAGTGCGCTTGCGTTCAAATAAGGAAGTTATTTAATTAAACACAGTTTTTACCACATAAGTCCTAATAATACATCTATATGTGATTCAATACGATGATGAAACATGCAACAACACATATATGAGGAAAAATCCCCCAACATGAAAAAACCTTTTATTTTCACAATAATTTTGTAAGAAAAATGGCTTACAACGGATTACAATGAAAATACAGTGACACAGAAATACCCTCAGGTGTCAGTTCTGTTGTCAGCGGCTCGAACAATCCCTTTTTCAGTAGGGCAGCAGTGACGAAGAGAACGACTTCCTCAAAAATTACTCCAGATGAGTAAATGATCTTCTTAAAGGTTTAAAGTGTCACACACATATGTGGGAATGGTTATGTGAAGCAAAAAGGTTTGGAAAACCTTAAAAGGTGAAGTCTTATTCTGGGCTATTTTCGCAGAATTTTGATATTGCAGAAAGACTTGAAAAACGTGTAGAAGGAGATTTGATATTTGTGCAAAAATCGAGGCGGCGGCTCGTTCGAACGAGATAGCATGTCGCTCGAACGAAGGACAGAAGTCGTTCGAACGATATCGCGCGACATGTCAATCTCGCATGAACGACTTTGAAAAGTCATTCGAACGATCTCGTCGATCGAGGCCATTCGCTTCTACACTTAGAATAATTCTTCTTTAGATAAAAAATTAATCCAGAATTCAAAAATATTTTTCAAAAACAATTCCCAAATATTTATGCAAATATTTAAAGTTCCAATAAAACATTTTACTCATAGAGCGTAGTGGAGTAATGGGAATGAGCTGAGTAGCACGTTGCATGTAGCATGATGCACGTAAAGAAGGTGGTTGCATTGAATTCGGATACAGGCCGTCGAGGATGATCGTGTTGACGTGTTGAATGTAGCGGTATCAGACATATGAACTGTGATCTAGGATAAAACAGAAAAGTCCTAGAATCTACCACGGACATTTATAAAATTATGTCCTTATCATATTAATGGGGTATATTGAGTTTAATTATTCATTAATAAATATTATTCCTTAAATGGAATTAATTTTTAGTTATTGAATGTACATCAAGGATCATGTATATTATTAAACTTGGTGAAAATAAGTTGTCCACAAATATCGTGTACATCTAACGAAATAACATTATACCTAATAAAATAATCTACAAGCATCATATATTTGATATTTTAAAGCTACTACTGAAGAAAAACCATGGTTATGCACTCTATATATTATAAAGTTATTAAAGTTTGTGTTGTTAAGTTAAAGCTTTAATGTAGTGAGCTATATATCTCATTATTTCATCCTTTTATTGTACCCTA
This sequence comes from Sambucus nigra, assembly GCA_949130495.1. Classification (NCBI taxonomy): domain Eukaryota; kingdom Viridiplantae; phylum Streptophyta; class Magnoliopsida; order Dipsacales; family Adoxaceae; genus Sambucus; species Sambucus nigra. The sequence continues at coordinate 360,080,463 of OX422208.1, forward strand.
TTTTGTTTATTCAAAATAGCTTACGTCATATGTTTTAACTCTTCAAATGAAGTTAAGAAGCTTAAGTTTCAATTAACTGAGTTAGATCTTTGTATGGAAGTTTTAATTTATTGACACATTATTAATGATCAAATTTATGTGGTATACTCCATAAAAAATTAAAAAGAGAATAAACAAATTGAATATTATATTTATGAAAATAATTGTTTCATGACTATACTTTAAAGGACTAAATATATATATGAACTATCTTTTTTCATAAAAATAGATTCCTGTTATCTGACATATCCGAGCATGTTCAGGTAGATTGTGTGAAATATAATGCACGGTTCAAAAAGAATTTTTAAAGAATTTAACTTTTGTATGTTTTCCGCTGAACTTAGGGTGCTACAAAAAATATATTTTTAATTCAATGCAAAAATTCTTTACAAAATAAAATGCAAATTCAAACCAGATTATTTTTCTTATATTTTTGAGAATCAAGTCACCATTTTGTTTTTGCATAAACCCTCAATGATTTAAATTTCCATGAAAATATTTGTATAGACTTTATCATTGGTAATTTTAGTTTAAGTAGTTAAATAATATTTCAGTATATATATAAGAATATATTTTTAATTGGTTATGGTATTCCTTTTGATGTTTTGTATAAAATAAGGTTCTGACGTATTTTATTTTAAAGACCCTTTTGATCTTTCATCAAAATATTAGTCTTCATGATAAAAATCTTTAATCATGTACCAAAATTGATTCTAGACTCCCTATGATGATTCTAGTGGACAATGTTGTTTTGAAAATGTCCCTTATAAATATTGATATTCGAGTTGTACTCTTAAGACGATACGATGTCCAATATCAAGATGACCTATGTTGCTTAAGTGGAAGATTATGAAAAAATTCCCTTAAAATTAACCTACATATATCATATAATAGTAATAGACGCATATTTATTGCATTAAGAAAAATAAAAAATGTCTAATTACTTATGGATGGTAAAATGAGTGGAAGTAGAAAATCATAGAATATTGTTATAAAGGGGGTTAGGGTATCAGCCCCATTATTCATTAACTTATTTGAATAATTTTTCTTTTAGTTGTTGGATTGTTTAATAACAAAGAACAAATAAATAATCAACCATTAGATGATGGTATTGTCACTATAAGAGAAATAGAGATAAAATAAATAAATAAATAGAATTAAGAAGATCCTAAAAGAAGTATATCATCCTGAATGATTATGTGGTATATCTACATGAACATGAATTTGACATAGGGATAAGTAATGAATACAATTAAGTTTATGATTTTGTTGAATTTCCTAATTGATATACGGAAGTCAGGTATGAGTGAGTCATTAAGACCAAGTGTGACGCTAATGGTATTCAAATGATATAAAGATTAATTTATAGTAAAAAAAAATCAACCACAAATGGGGGAAAAGTTATAAATGAACATTCTCATTTATATCTAAGGACCTGAAATTCTTATGACATTAGTAAACTCAAATTTGATTGAGAGTTAAATTTAATGGATGTCAAAACTACTTTTCTTATAGGATTTTAATAAATATTGTGTATATGTTTAAGAGATAATTGTATAAACTTAAGTAAATTCTTCACATATGGTATTTTACGAAATAATAATATCATGTCTTTAATCATTGTATATTTGTATACACCTTGTAATTGGTGGGAGTAAGTTCATATATTTAATTTCTCTATAAACAACCAAGGAATTAAGAAAATAGAGAAACAAAATATCTTCTATGGATTTTAATAGTATGATGTACATTACACCAAAACGCACCTTTAGTAACGGTATTTTACCGTTACTAAAAATATTAGTAATAGAATTTTTCCGTTAGAAAAAAAGCGTGGGCATAAAATTAGTAACAGAATGTTACCGTTACTAATAGTAACGGTAAAGTTCTATTACTAATTCTTAATTTAGTAACAGCACTTTATCATTACTAATTCTGATTTAGTAATTGACTTTTGTGTTACTATTTTAACCTTAGTACACCTTTTTAACACTTTTGTCTGATTTTGTAATGGTAAAGGTCCGTCAGTGATTTTAATACATATTTTTTTAAAAATTCAAAATTCAATATCCTGAATTTAAACAAATTCAATTATTCTTACCACATTATTCAAATCCTAAGAACATATACAAAAATAGTCCACGTAAGCAAGAGCATTATATTCATCATTTACATTTTATATAAGCCTCCACTCTTTATTTACAAAAGAAACTTAAACCAAACAAATGAAACATCGTAATACAATCATCCCGAAAGTTACATTATTTTCATAAATGCATTCAATATAACATTATAATACAATCATCCCGAAAGTTACATTATTTTATATTCTAACAAAGCAAATGAAATATAAAAAAGAAGTCCGTTGTTGTTTACTGTCAACTTTCGTCATGTTATCATCGCCACAAACCGCAACGCTGGAAACTTGATGAGGATCCAAAAATGAAATTTTGCCAAACAAAATAAAATTATCATATTAGTTATAATACCAACATTTAGTCATATAAAATTAATTTAGTACAAAAAATTATTCACGAGCAAAAAAAAATGCACAACACTCTGTAAAAAAAAGGTGAAATAAAAGTAATCTATCACGTCCAAGAGAAAATATAGAAAACAAAAAAAAATACTTAAATATGGATTTAGCAAATAATATAAGAAGATTAAAAAGGTAAAGAGAATAAGAGCGAACCAGGATCTTCGTTGGTAAAGCAAAGGGAAGGAGTGATTCTAAATACGTTCCCATGAAACCTGCCTTTCTAATCAATATTCCCAATTCTACAACCACAATGAATCTTCACCACTTAACGTTTATTAAACGATAAATAAGGATGGAGGATTATTAATTAAGAGTTCAAAAGACAGACCTTTCGTCTGATCTATAATATGAAGAGTTTCATCCTAAGCTGGTGTTTGTAACTCGCGATTAGTCACAAGTTCTACTCCAAGCATTAAACATCTTCCCCTCACATCCCCAATAACTGTAGAAATGAGAAAAGAATTGTACACCATTAAGAAGCCATACATAAGAGATAAATAAAATCAAAATTACTGAGAAAAGGCTCCAAGCATTCATCCTTTGCTCTAGTTTTTGTGCTCTTTTTTTAAATCCTAGATTGGTAAATTCACAGTAAATGTCTCGTACGTCAAAATTTTGAATCATTGGATACCATTTCGTCGTATGAATGGGTGAGAAACAACAACTAGACCATTATGAGATTGAAAAATAATACCTTTTCCCACACCACCTTGCGTAACGGAGACATCGAAAGATATTTGCGATGGAATTATTGTTCGATGCATGAGCTCTCTCTCTCTTTCTTCCACGGCACATTCATATTTTCATGCTTTTGCAAAATGCCAGATTGATAAATTCATGTATAAAGTCTGATAATTAATGTTAAGAGTTTGGATAACAAAATACATTTTCCTAACACTCACATTATCAATTCGACCCCTACCTGATTCTTGATTGAGCTTCATTTACACCAAATACAAATATCAGCATCATTGTATAGAAGTGTGAATTAAAGGGAGGAGCCAAAATTAAAATGATTTATATTTATCTACTTTAGGCCTAAATGCTTGATTTCACCAATCAATTTCAAATTTTATTGACACGAAATTCTGATCCATTACATAGATAATATCATCCTCCCAATCACGATTTGCTGGCTTCCCACCCGAAGCCCCTAAGCTCAAATATAGATTGTGATCAGCGGCATTACTCGATGACTCTGAAAAATAAGTGTATTTGAATTTTTTGCAATACTAATTCCTCTTTCAAAGTAGTATTTTATTTTAAATAAAAACAAGTTAACCAAAGTACATACCCGTGGAATTGAGGTCATTATCATAAATGCTGGGATCGAAGTTGTTAATAGCTTCCTTTCCATTTCATTTTATATCAGCTTTGTCATAGGTGATGATGTTGTAAACAGCACCACTAGATAAAGAGATAGTAGAGCTCAAACAGGCATAACAATGACAGTAAATAACAACACAGATATGTAGAAGGATATGAGAAAAAGAGGAGAAACAGACCAATATAAGTGGTTCGACAATTGCCTACGTCCACTGTGCAAGTGAGTGTAAGTATCACTATCAGAAGAGGACTCTAATGGCCTTAGCAATACAATCACACCACTTTCTCTCTCTACTGTAAATGCACCACAGTTTGGATAGGGTATGTCATTGAGAACCTCTTACAAGGTATGAGAAGACAAGTATATATAGTACCTACGGGGTATAGTGTACCCCTAGGCATGCAATGAGCATGTGTATAATGATCTAGACAATCTAGTGAAGCCACTTGTCACTGTCACATATAGAGGATGATGATGAAATATTCATCCACGTGCCAAGAAGATTCGGTCATAACGGTTTGTCCATGTGGGATATGCCATGTTGGGATCTTGTACTGCTCGTATGATAGATGTCGTCTAGGGGGTCTCGACCAAGCTGAGTATGAGACCCCCATGTAGCTCTGCTTGATGTTCTGGTGTGTGGTTTGACTAGGTATGTTCGGCTGAGAGTCTATCAACCTAGTCCCAACTGAGGTCGAGACGACCTTGATACTGGAAAGGGAAAAGGATGAGTTAATGAGTCAGTCCCCTGATGGGAGTCCTCCTTGGTCTCTATCATCCTAGTACCGATTGAGTCCGAGATGACCTTGATATTGGATAAGGTTGAGGATGAGTTAATGAGTCAGTCCCCTAATGGGAGTCCTCCTTGGTCTTTGTCATACTAGTCCCGGCTTAGGTCGAGATGACCTTAATACTGAAGAGGTTCGAGGGTGAGTTAATGAGTTAGTCCCCTCATGGGAGTCCTCCTTGGTCTCTGTCATCATAGTCCCGACTGAGGATGAGACGACCTTAATATTGGAGAGGGCTAAGGATGAGTTGGTGAGTCACCCCTGATAGGAGTCCTCCTTGGTCTTTATCATACTAGTCTCGACTGAGGTCGAGACGACCTTGATATTGGAGAGGGCCGAGGTTGAGTTGATGAGTCAGTCCCATGATGGGAGTCCTCCTTGGTCTCTATCATCTTAGTCCCGACTGAGGTCGAGACAACCTTGATATTGGAAAGGGCCTAGGCTGAGTTGATGAGTCAGCCCCTGATGGGCGTCCTCTTTGGTCTCTGTCATACTAGTCCCGATTGAGGCCGAGATAACCTTGATATTAGAGAGGACTGAGACTGAGTTGATGAGTCAATCCCCTGATGGGGGTCCTCCTTGGTCTATATCATCCTAATCCTGACTGAGGCCCAGATAACCTTGATATTGAAGAGGGCCGATGTAGCTAACTATGGACATATTCTTAGATGAGGCCAAATCAGAGGTTGAGGTCGAGGATGACAACTTCTATTCTAACCCTTAGGACTAGGTATCAAGTTCACTGTATGATGATCGAGGTTACTGCCATGATATCTGAGGTTACCAATAACAGACTGGTGATCTTACATTGATAGATACAAATGTAGTCTCGGCTGTAGTGATCAGGCTGAGGTTGATTAAGTCGTGGCTGACCCTACTGAGGCCGACCCTCATCTGGATGACATTAGTAATGATTTAGTCATGGTCAACCCTACTAAGGCTGACCCTTAACTGGATGACACCGCCTATGATTAAGATATGGCCGACCCTATTGAGGTCGACCCTTATCTAGATGAACCTGCTAATGATTAAGCCATGTCCAACCCTACTAAGGCCGACCCTTATCTGGATGACCTTGCAAATGATATGTGAGGCTCTTATGATAACTCGGACATGATATGTGATGCTCATCATCCTAAGAGACGAGGGTACATTTTGGTCATATTAATTACCCCTAGCCCTTAGTCTTCCATGTAGATAAAAGGTTGAGGGATAAATTATATTTGGGCCGAGAAGTTGATGATACGTTCTTTAATTTTTCAGGCCTAAATATTGCATGTTGATGTCTGTCAGGTGCCAACTGTCAGCCATCCTAATCTAGGTCGAGTCTAAGACGATGCGCCAGTCTTCTTGTAGGATACTTATAAGTGCTGAGTCAGATCTGTATAGAATTCTCATCCCCACTATCATGGACGAGGCCAAGGTGACATGAGTCCACTGATTGTTACTTCCATGCTGAGTTTTCTTCAGTCGATCATCGTTCTCCAAATAGTGGATGAGGCCGAGGCTACTTGGGTCATAAGACCTCTGATGATTAAATCCTTGTTTGTACTTTATGCAAAATAATGGTATCGCTGTTGGTCGACCTTAGTCGAGGGGTCCTGTCTGGGATGAGACCAAGATGAGAAGCTATTCCTCTAGCAGGATGAGTCTGTATTAGTCCTGGATGAGATGATGAGTCAGCCATCTAATAGGACAGTTGCTGGCATCGGATGTACTGTCATAGACGAGACTGAGTCCTCCTGTGTCGACCCCCAGTCTGAGTCATAATATCTCTCTATCTGATGATTCATCAAGGTCGTCCTTAGACGAGGGGTCCCAAGCTTATATAAGGGTATACTTGGGCATATCAATGATATTTATCTCTAACCAATTCAATGGTTTTTAAAATATGAGATCACCAAGTTAATGATGTTTATTTCAGGTCACCAAGTTAATGATGTTTCATGTATGAGATCACCAAGTTAATGATGTTTGACTTATATCACCAAGTTAATGATGTTTCAAGTATGAGATTACCAAGTGATTGATGTTTGTCTCATATCACCAATTTAATGATGTTTGACTCATATCACCAAGTTAATGATGTTTCAAGTATGAGATCACCAATTTAATGGTGTTTCAAGTATAAGATCACCAAGTTGATGATGTTTGTCTCATATCACAAAGTTAATGATGTTTCAAGTATGAGATAGCCATGTTAATGATGTTTCAAGTATGATATCACCAAGTTAATGATGTTTGTCTCATATCACCAAGTTAATGATGTTTCAAGTATGAGATCACCAAGTTAATTATGTTTGTCTCATATCACCAAGTTAATGATGTTTCAAGTATGAGATCACCAAGTTAATGATGTTTGTCTCTTCTCATCTCGTCCTTAGCCGAGATGAGAATAGCAAACTGATTTTTCAAATTTAGGTTTACCGAATTACAGTGTTAGACCACGTCCCCTATTATCCTTTTGAAAGTGTATGAACGAGGTTCGTCTCGTTTATATACTGTATTTTCGTCGAGAGGAGCATAAAATGATTTTTAAATTTGAATTCACAAAATTATGATGTTCTTCCACGTCCCCTCTCGTCGTTTTGAGAGTGTATGGATGACGGTCATCTCGTCCATATATCATCTTTTCCCTGAGAGGGTTTTTCACCAATATGATGATGTTTTTTAGTTTAAGACAACTTGAACCATGCAATTGAAAACTTCATATGAGAGAGAACATATGAAATTTTTCATTGACCTTTTTTTATAAGACAGATAGTTGATATATATAAGGTAGCGAATACATTAAAATTCAATTGATAGAGATAACACTCGCCTTAGTCTGAGATATCAGAGGGTCGGCTTCGTGCCAGTTTCTGCTGAACTTTTAACGTAGCCGACCCTTTAAAGCAACATCCTATGGCGGGAGGTTAGGATCGGCTTCTTCACAATCGTCGAATTCTTCGTCGTTTGTGTTTGTTTGGACATCTCATCTCGGTTGGCCATAATTTTTCTTGGAATCATTATTATCAACACTTTCGTCAACATACTTTCTGATCTTTCTCTTGTTCAGGAGCTTCTCAATCTCATTCTTGAGGGCAAAGAATTTGTCAGTTATATGACCATGGTCTTCATAAATCTCACACCATTTACTCTGGTCCTTCTTATGTGGAGGAGCTCTCATCTTCTCAGGCCATCTCAAGTCTCTATCTTCTTCTTAGCTTTATGAGACTTGTTTCCACCAGTTTTATCCTCTTCTTAGGCATCCATGGCATCCTCGACATTCATGACCTTTCCTGCAATAGCTAGTAGCTCGGCCATAGACTTCGGGGGGTCTTTGGCAAGATTCCAACAAAATTTCCACTTCTAGAGCCCTCCTATAAGTGTTGTCATAGCGATACTCTCTTCATAATCTTCCACTTACAACTTTTCCTTGTTGAAGCTCACGATATAGTCTCTGAGGCTTTCATTTTTTCCTTGCTTCACATAAAGTATATTGGTCATCTTTTTCTGAGGTCTTACGCTAAAACAAAAATTATGAATGAATCGCTGGGCCAACTATCTAAAGTTTCCTATGTAATTCTTAGGAAGATAGGTAAACCACACATGTGATGCCCCAATCAAAGTGCTCGAGAAATCTTGGCACCTTATCTCATTAGAGATGGAGTAGATGTCTGCTGCAGACTGGTACATCTCAATATGCTAGACTAGGTTGGTACTTCTATCGTACTTGGGTGATACCACTGGAGGTTTGAATTTAGTCAGGGTTGAAAAGTTCACAATCCTTGCCACAAAGGGTGAACCCTCTGAGTACCCACTCTACAAGGGGTCTCGACTTTTTATGAGATCTCCAATCTTGTTTTCCAGCCTTTGGATAGAGTCGTTCCAGGGCTTAGCACTGTTTATCTGGCCAAGGTTATCCTCAGCCACCTCCAAAGGGTGAACCGGGGGTTCCCCAGCTGCAGCACAATGTCATCTGTTGACCTCCCCCTGACCACCGTCTTGGTTATGAGGGGTCATCCATGATGGGTCCGACAGTTGCCACCTTCTCTTCTAGATCCAATAAGAATTCTTGACCCGGTATCCTTTTCCTTAGGTCATTAACTGGGTCGAGCCTTTCTAAGGTCGACCCTCTACTTAATCGATCAAAAGTTGAACCTCTTTATCGAGCATCGCAATCTCGTATTTCACCCGGACCTCGGCTCTGCTGAATAGGTCGTACAGTGTTTTTTGAGATCTCATACATCTCCCAACAGTCTGCTGGAGCATCCTCAACCTCAATATCATCATACCTGTCCTTGGGTCAAGGGTTTCCTTACCTCCCCGGGCATAAATGCCTAGAGTTAGCAACATCACTTTTCCATTGGTGAGGATATAAATCCTTAAGTGGTTCTTGGGGTGGTACCCTAGCCTCTTGGTGTTTCCCTTGAGCAGTTACCAGAGTGATCATCTCCGGTGAGACTCTTGGCAGTCTCATCATTATATTTTGCCTATATTGGGCAAACTGCTCTTGCATTGCCTGCTGAATGGCTACCAAAGACTTTAAAGATGTATCCACCTCAGCCATCTCAAACTGTGGTGGTGCTTGACTGGAACTTGGCCCCCCTCCACCAGCTGGTGGAGGAGGTGGTGGTAATTTAAGTGCCATAGGTTTGAGCTGTGACGAAGAGACTGATGAGCTTTAGAACCTTGATGGATATCTTTCAATGGTGAAATGACTCCATAAAAGGGGGAGGACTAGTTCACCACCAGAGTCTCCGGTGAGGTCAAGAAACAAAGGAGGAAGAGATGAATCCTCTCGTTCCCACAGACGGCGCCAAATGATGATGCTATAAACAGCACCACCAGATAAAGAGGTAGTAGAGCTCAAATAGGCATAACAATGGCAGTAAATAACGACACAGATATGTAGAAGGAGATGAGGAGAAGATTAGAAACATACCAATATAAGTGGTTCGGCAATTGACTACGTCCAATGTGCAAGTGAGTGTAAGTATCACTATCAGAAGATGACTCTAATGGACATAGCAATACAATCACACCACTTTCTCTCTCTACTATAAATGCACCAGAGTTTATCTAGGGTATGTCATTGAGGAACTCTTACAAGGTAGGAGAAGACAAGTATATATAGTGCCTGGGGGGTATAGTGTACCCCCAGGCATGAAATGAGCATGTGTAGAATGATCTAGCCAATCTAGTGAAGCCACCTATCACTGTCACATGTAGAGGATGATGATAAAATATTCCTTCATATGCCAAGAAGCTTTGGTCATAACAGTTTGTCCATGTGGGATATGCCATGTTGGGATCTTATATTGCTCGTACGGTAGATGTCATCTGGGGGGGTCTCGGTCAGGTCGAGTATGAGACCCCCATATATCTCTACTTGATGTTCTGGTGTGTGGTTCGACTGGGTATGTTCAACTGAAAGTCTATTAACCTAGTCCCGATTGAGGCCGAAATAACCTTGATACTGGAGAGGGCCGATGCTGAGTTGATGAGTCAGTCCCCTGATGGAAGTCCTCCTTGGTCTCTATTATCCTAGTCCCGACTGAGTCCGAGATGACCTTGATATTGGAGAGGGTCAGGGCTGAGTTAATGAGTTATTCCCTTAATGGGAGTTGTAAGGACATTTTTGTCCAACATACTTGTATATGTCATTAGCCGTAACACCGTTGCAAAGATTCAAAGTCCAACGGAATCCGAAGATCAAAAGAAAGGAAGAATTCAGAAATCCAGTCAGCCGGACCGGTCCGCCTTTATATAAAAAGAACTGATCCGCTGAGACCCAGATCGGACCTCCACGGACCGATCCGTCGTGCACTTTGAAGCCAGTGAGCCCCGAACCGAATGCGAACCGAATCAGCTTCAAATTAAAAGAATCGGTCCGCTATCAGACCGATCCGCCTAAGGCCCGGACCGGTCCGCCCTGGATAGAATCAAACAGATCGTGTATCAGATTTTCTCGGCCAAAGAGTTTCTATTTAATCCCACTACGGGGAAGTGGTTTGATAAGACTTACACACGATTTTCTGAGTTCCATAACTCTTAAGTCTTCATGGTATTTGAGTCCATTGATTCATACCCTTGATTCACACAAATTCCATACATTTGTGAGTCACTTTTGGTAACCCAAGAACATCATTGCTGTTTTTCAAACCTTGTGAAGTGGACCGTTTCTTCCTCTTCATTGCAGCCCTACTGGAAAGGGATAATTCCAGCCGCGACTACAGAATCCGATACCTGAGGGTAATTCTTAGTCAAAAACTTGTATTTCAGTGTAATTCGATTGTAAGTCGTTTCTCTTACAAATTATAGTGATATACAAATGGTTTTGCCCCTGTGGGGGATTTTTCCTTAAACTTTGCGTGTTGAATAATTCTTGCATGATTTCATATTGTTTCAATCACATCTAGTTGCATGTTTAGGGTTAATTTGGGTTAAAATGTGTTTTAAATATAATTTGATCATTTGAACGCAAGCGCCAACTCTTTCAAATTGGTATCAGAGCATGTTACGCTAATCAATCGCGTATTCCTTTTTTCGCAAAATTTTTCTGAGATATCAATTTTCTGAAAAAATTGATTTTTGAAAAAGTGCGTGTTCAAATGGAGAAGTCATATTATAAAATGCCTATTTTTGACGAGACAAATTATGCTTATTGGAAAGCCCGTATGAGGTCGGCTTTAAAAGCCATTGATGAACGTGTCTGGATTTTGGTTGAACGAGGGTGGACTCCTCCCACCGTGACTGTTGATAATGTGACCAACTTGAAACCTGACATTTCTTGGTCTGATGAAGAAATTAAATGGTCATCTTTTAATTCTAAAGGTCTAAGTGCTATTTCTGGGTCTGTCACACCTGATGAGTTCAAACGCATAATGACGTGTACCACGTCGAAAGAGGCATGGGATGTTTTACAACTCACCCATGAAGGAACTAATGCTGTGAAAGAGTCTAAATTGCAAAACTTGACAACTCAATTTGAAACAATCACCATGCATGATTCTGAATGCTTTGATGAATTTTATGCTAGGCTTTCTGACATTGTTAATACTAGCTATAATCTTGGTGAACATATTCCAAATGCTAGAGTTGTTAAAAAGATTCTCCGTTCCCTTCCTAAGCGTTTTATACCTAAAGTCACTGTGCTAAATTCCTTGGGTAATTTAAATACACTAAAATTGGAAGAACTTGTAGGAGATTTACAAACTTATGAAATAGACATGTTTCCTAAATCTGCCAAGCCAAAAGATAAGGGAATTGCCCTTAAAGCCCAAGAGAGAAAAAGTGAGGGGTCGGCAAGAAAGAAAGTCAAGTCATCTAGAAAGATAGAAAATTCTGATTCTGAATGTGAGTTTGACTTAGATGATTTGGCATTATTTGCTAAAAACTTCAAGAAAATTCTGAAATTTAAAAAAAGTGGAAACTTCAAAGATAAAAAGAATTTTCAGAAAAATAAGTTTGAAAAGAAAGATTTCAAAGAACCCCCTAAAGACAGTGAGAGGTGTTTTGAGTGCGACGGTAAGGGACACAGAGCGTTTGAGTGTGCCACTCGTCTGAATAGGGAAAAGGGTAAAGCTGTCCTAAATGCTACCCTTAGTGACGACACTGAGGTCGAGTCGGTGGACTCGGGAGATGAGTCACCGCATGAGCGTAACTTCACCGCGTTCATGGCTAGTCATGTGAATACTCCTAGTTCTCCTCATGACGATGAGGATGATGCTTCACAGGGACACCTCGACAATGAGAGCGAACAAAGTGAGGGGGAGGAGGAAGGTAGTGAGGACGAGAGTAACCTTCAACGCGCCTATGCCGAGTTATATAATGAGTGTAACACCCCATATTTTTGGTACATTTAAAATTTAATTAATTCGGAGATTTTAAATTACTTAGTGTGTTGTAATTTAATGAATTAATTAGAACAGAATAATATATATAAATATTAATCTGGGATTGAATGGTTAATATTTAGGGAAAACTTATTTACTAAGTTAATAGTAATAATGTAATTACGTCATCTCGAGTATTAGTGACGGGGATGTACTTATCACATTCGGAAGTCGGTATAGACTACATAGGGTGGGGGATAAGTATTTTTAGAAATTAACTCGGATGCAAATTCTGAGGGTACAGTTGAGTCCGGATGGGCCGAGATAGTCGGAAAAGTGTACCCGGGGGTAGTAAACGGGTCACGGGACGTTTTTAGACATAGCCGGACCCACTCGGGGAAATTTGGGTCACTTGGGCTTGGCCCATTAGTCAAAAAACGGGATTAAGTTAATTAATCTAATAAAAAGAAAGAAGGGGGTGGCTGAACTTAATTAGAGAAAGCAAATTAAGGGTTAGGAAACCCTAACAGCAGCCAAAGCCAAATTGGGGATCAAAGAGAGCCATCAAAGGTCATCTTCAACCTTGGGATTTAGCTCCAATTCAGACTCTACGAACCTTAAGTCAAGTGGATAACTTGCAATAGCATTAAATCTGTTTTCGATTCATATTCATGTGTAGTGATTATGTAGAAATCCGTTTTTGGGTGTTAATGGAATGAACATGGAATTTTGAAAACAAAAATTCTGATTTACGAAATTTAGGGTGATGATTCTTGTAAAATCTGATAATGGTGAGTTATTGCATATCTGGTAGAATGATGTCTGCATATTTGAAAACGAATTTGATGATGAAATTTGGGGTATAAATGGACCTAGGGTTTATGATGGAACTTTCCCCAAATTTAGAAACTGGAGTAAATGGACGAATTATTTATGTTGATGAATATTTTGGAGATTCCTAATGAGTTTCCTAATATGTACAAATGCTAAAAGAGACTTAGTTTCAGTGTAGGAGGAAATTAGGGTTTGCATATTTTCGCCCATGGCTGTCCGTCTTCGCGAAGAAGACGAGTACCTGTTCGATCGATCGATCGACGCCATGAAGTCGATCGATCGACGGTCGGCAGACACGGACAGTTCGCCCAGTTTTATTTATATAGGATGAGATTTATATAAAAGTTGTTATGTGATTAATTAGTGAGAAAAATATTAATGCATGATTTAAATCTAATTAATTATGGGGAAATTAATTAGAAGATGGGAGTAGAAATTGGGTGTCACGTCAAAATTTGGTTGAGCGACATCGGAGTATACTATTTTATTCAATAATGGACTAAGTAATTTAGAGTCGGGATTTAGACTCGGGTGAGATTAATTCGGGCTATGAGATTGAGTCCAAATTAAATGGTGAGGGTAACACCAAAAGTAACTGAATCTATTAATGTGCAAATTAATTTAATGATTCGAGTTGGGTAATAACATCATAATAAAAATGGAATAGGCTTGTGTCACGGGTTTAGTACACGGTGTAGCTGGAACATTTTTATATATGTTTATATATATATATATATACGGTGTGTGATAGTATATATATATAGTGTATGCTTTAATATCAGTGGTTAGATATTATTATACTCTAGTGCTATAGGGGGAGGTTACGCGCAGTGGATGAATCCCCTAGCTTGAGGAGTAGGGCGAGTAGATTCCCAGGTCATAGCGTCCGTTACAGGGGGTGAGGGGCATCTCACTTTCCGGGAAGGAATATGACCGCCTCCAATCGTATACTAAACCAAGTTAGTGAGCGATTCTAACTTGGATAACTAGGATATGTGAATATACCTAGTGTACTAGCACTTTAGAGAAATTATATCCGGGGAGTACTTTTGCTCGGGTGGATGTTAGTGTTTTATGTATTCCGGTATGTGTGTGAATGCTGCAATAAATTCTAAGTATATAATTAGGTGATTATTATATATGGTCTAAATAAATACAAGTATGAGTTGTTGTATACGTATAACGAGTGGAGTAGTTATATGAATCAAAAAGGGAAATGATTTAATTAAGTTGATAGTGCTAATGACTTAAAAATCATAATCACAGTTACTCATATTGGAGTAGAAGGGATTTAAGGAGACTTTTATAATTATCTAGTCATGAGATAGATAACTAGGTGATGATTAAAGCGTTAGTGGTGCACATTAGAGGAGGGGTAAGGAAGTTCTCAAGAGAGTGCGACACTAACTAAAATATGAAGAGCATGCATATTTATTATTACTGCAAGTTAATCATTTGCTAAATGTTTTCAAATGTTTTGGGTACTAACCCTTGCTATAAAAACTTTTTTAAAAACCTTTTAGGTGTCCAGCCACAGGGACGCCAGACTTGACTCGATTCCAGGAAATTCGTTGCTGCAGCATATGTGGATGTTGCGGGACCTTTGATAGACGCCTCTTTCTTTCATTCATAATGTAGAGACTAATTATTATTTATTCGAGCATGTCGCTCGCTCTCCATTTATTTATTTCCTAGACTTGTTGGGATGTTATTCTTGTCTTTATGGGATTTTTATTTGGAACGATTGTTTATTCGGTTAATTAATTTTTACTTGTGGAATGATTAGTTCAATTATCTGTGATTTTTATATTGTTTTATTTTCCGCGTGAGTTTGTTTTATTAATGAAAGATAAAAATTGGCACCAGTCTATTTTTTCTCACTTAGGTGGTTAGTAATTTAATAAAACGACAGTGATGCTAAGAATGGACCAAATGAGAAACCTGTTCTAACTTGATTTAGGACTGATCACCCGGGATTAATTAGGCGGGGTGTCACAGATGGTATCAGAGCATCAGGTTCTAGAATCCTTAGGATCTGTACGCTTTCTACGTTTCAGCGTAGCGTTCGGTTGTTATAGAGCCCTATTATTCGGACTGTTGATTATATTTTCCGCTTGTGAGATATCGTATTCCTGCTATTAATTTTGGTATAAATTGTGTACTTATACAATTCAATCTATTTCAGATGCCGCCAAAGAGACAGAGAGCGGAGAGGGCTGAGGCTAGAGATGAGGTGAGGGAGGCTCGCCAGGAGCCACAGGTACCGCCACCACCACCACCGACCGAGTTGATTTCTACCACTCAGGTGGCAGTGATAGTGGCCCAAGCGGTCGAGACAGCGATGCGAGCTATGGCAGCTCATTTTCCACAGCCCCAGACACCGCCTCCATTGGCTCCAGCAGTTCAGGCTCCAGTGGGGCCACCATCTTGGCAGCGAGTGAGGGAGACCTTTCAGAAGGGTCACCCACCTGAGTTTCGAGGTAGCACCAATGTGGTTGAGGCTTGTGACTGGAAGAAGAACATCCAGCGCCATCTGCGCATGTTAGAGGGTACAGAGGTGCAGAAACAGATGCTGGCTACCTTTCGTCTGTCAGGGGCAGCCTTACAGTGGTGGGAATTCGTGACCACCGTTGAGGAGCGGGATTTGATGCCGATTTCTGAATTCTGGGTGCGGTTTGACCGCAAGTACTTCCCTCCAGCAGTTGAGTCTGAGATGAGAAAGAAATTCAGCGAGTTGGTACAGGGTGACAGGTCAGTGGCAGATTATGAGGAGGAGTTCACCCGTCTGGCAAACTTTGTGCCAAATGAGGTGAGCGATGAGGAGCGGAAGAAGTCCAAGTTCATGGATGGTCTGGCTTGGAGAATCAGGCAGCACTTGATTGGAAACCCGGCATTGGTGACCTATACAGATGTCGTTAATGCCGCACTTATACATTGTCAGGATCATCGTTTCCACGCTAAGGGGAACAAGAAGGCAGGTGAGCCGAGCCAGCAGGGCAAGGCAGTCACTAGTAGTGAGACGAGTGGCACACAGCAGCAGGTCATCATTCAGCAAGGGAATCAGGCTAAGAAGTTTAAGCCTGGTGGGTTCCGACCGGGAGGACAGGGGTTCAGACAGGGGCAACCAGGCCCTAATCAGCAACAGCAGGTTCCTCAGGGCCGTCAGGGCCAAGGGAACAACGGGGGAGGCCAACCGGGCCAGCAACGTCAGGGCCAGCAGGGCCGACGGCAGGGTGACGATCAGAAACGTTGTTTCTCCTGTGGCCAGCCAGGACACTTCAAGAGGGAGTGCCCGCAGAGGGGCAGAGGCCAGCAGCAGGGTGCCCAGTAAGGGCAACAGGGTCAGATGCCACCAGCAGCACCAGCACCACCCGCCCCACCGCAGCAGGGGCAGATGCACTACGGACGTGTGTATAACGTTCGGGACGTTCCCAATCCTCCAGCACAGCAGGCGCCGCCCGCGATCGAGGGTACGTTCTCTATCCATGGCACTTTGGGTCGGGTATTATTTGATACGGGAGCCACTCATTGCTTTATAGCTACACATTTCGCGAAGGCTTTAGGGTTGTTAGCCACCGCAGAGAGCACTGTTACGTGTGTCGACTCACCTTTGGGAAATGGGTCGCTTATATTCTTTATATGTCGGAGAGTAGGAGTGGAGATTGGCGGTTTAGTTTTACCTGCGGACATGTTGGTACTAGATATGCATGTTCATGACGTGATCATCGGTATGGATTGGCTCGCTGACTATAGAGCCATGATTGATTGCTTCGGTGGGAGCCTTATCTTCGCCATTCCGGGACAGGAGATGTTTGTTATGACGATGCCTCGCCCAGAGGGAGGCTCGACCACTCATCTATACTACATTGAGGAAGAAACCTCGCAGGAAGTGGCAGTTCCTTTAGACTCTATCCCTGTAGTGAGGGACTTTGAGGATGTATTCCAGGAGATACCAGGATTACCACCCAGCAGAGAAATCGAATTTGTTATAGACTTGGCACCGGGGACGAGACCTATTGCTCGGGCACCTTACCGAATGGCCCCTTCAGAAATGCGGGAATTGAGGGAGCAGATTCAGCAACTACTGGGTCAGGGTTTTATTCGGCGGAGTACATCGCCGTGGGGTGCGCCGGTGTTGTTTGTGAAGAAACGAGATGGGTCACTCCGATTGTGCGTGGATTATAGGGAGCTGAACAAGGTGACGGTACGGAATAAGTATCCGTTGCCTCGGATTGATGATTTATTTGACCAACTAAGAGGGGCGTCTTACTTCTCCAAAGTCGACTTGAGGTCAGGGTATCATCAACTGCGTATCCGAGAAGAGGATGTTCCTAAGACTGCTTTCTTGTCGCGGTATGGATCGTATGAGTTCAGGGTGATGCCCTTCGGGCTCACCAATGCACCAGCAGTGTTCATGGACCTCATGAATAGGGTTTTCAGGGAGTACCTAGATCAGTTTGTCATCGTGTTCATTGATGACATCCTAATCTACTCGCGTACCGAGGAGGAGCACGCAGAGCATTTACGCATGGTTCTACAGACACTGAGGGATCATCAGCTCTATGCCAAATTCGGGAAGTGTGGGTTCTGGCTACAGGAGGTACAGTTCCTTGGTCATGTCGTGTCAGATCAGGGTATTGCAGTGGATCCAGATAAGGTGTCAGCGGTGAGGGAGTGGGGACAGCCCACGACACCGACCTAGGTGCGCAGTTTTCTGGGTTTGGCTGGTTACTACAGGCGATTCATTAAAGGATTCTCTAAGATTGCAGGACCTTTGACGAATCTGACTCGAAAAGGGGTACCTTTCAAGTGGGATGATAGTTGTCAATTAGCGTTCGACGAGCTAAAGGACAAGTTGACATCTGCACCCGTGCTGGCATTGCCAAAGGGAGGGCTAGAGTATCGGGTTTACACAGACGCATCCTTACGGGGTCTTGGGGGTGTGCTCCAGCAGGAGGAAAGGTCTATAGCTTATGCTTCCAGGAAGCTAAAGCCCCATGAGAGGAATTACCCCACTCACGACCTAGAGCTGGCAGCGGTCGTTTTTGCTTTGAGGATATGGAGGCATTATCTTCTAGGAGAGCAGTTTACTCTATTCACGGATCACAAGTCACTTCAGTATCTCTTCACACAGAAGGATCTGAATATGAGACAAAGGCGGTGGCTAGAATTCGTGAAGGACTACCAGTTTGATATCCAGTATCATCCTGGTAAGGCCAATGTAGTAGCAGACGCATTGAGCAGAAGACCGACTGGGGAAATATCGGAGGTATGGAAAGCGAAGTGGAGAGAGCTTCAATATGAGGACGACGTAGCAAAGGCCTGCATATTGGCTTTGTCAATCACACCCGAGATCATTATGCGGGTTGTGAAGGCTCAGGCAGAGGATCAGAATTGCCGGGACAGGGTGGGCCAGTTGTTAGCTGAAGGAGCGAAAGGTTACTCGATTAGCTCAGAAGAAGGCCTACGTTTTAATGGGAGGTTAATGGTGCCAGAGGATGAGGATTTAAAGCACGCCGTTATGACAGAATCCCATGGTTCGAAATTTGCGGTACATCCCGGTGGGGATAAAATGTACCAAGATATGAGGAGGCAGTATTGGTGGGCAGGGATGAAACGGGACATAGCGGAGTTTGTTTCGAAATGTGCCACGTGTCAGCTTGTGAAAGTTGACCACCAGAGACCATCAGGGATGCTACAGCCGTTAGACATTCCCGTGTGGAAGTGGGAGAGCATCTCCATGGACTTCATCACAGGGTTGCCGGTATCGCAGAAGGGTCACGACTCCATATGGGTTATTGTGGATCGGTTGACCAAGGTAGCCCACTTTTTGCCGGTACGCACAGACTTTGAGACGATGCGTTATGCACAGCTATTCATAGCAGAGATTGTTAAGCTGCATGGAGTGCCGATAAATATCGTATCCGACAGAGACAAAATCTTTGTTGCCCACTTTTGGCAGAGCTTTCAGGAGGCAATGGGCACGGAGTTGCGCTTGAGTATCACCCACAGACTGACGGACAGACTGAGAGAGTTAATCAGATGCTGGAAGACATGCTCAGAATGTGCATTTTGGACTTCGGGGGAGGATGGGAGAAATATCTTCCTTTGGTAGAGTTTGCGTATAACAACTCTTACCAATTCACGATTGGCATGGCACCGTTTGAGGCACTGTACGGGAGACCTTGTCGTTCACCCGCTTGTTGGTTAGAGGTGGGGGACAACAAACTCTTGGGGCCGGATATTGTCCAGGAGACATCTGCCAAGATAGAGTTGATTCGAGGAAGGATTCGAATAGCTCAGGACAGGCAGAAGAGTTATGCTGATGCTTCTCGAAGACAAGTGGAGCTAGAAGTTGGGGACCAGGTTTTAGTCCGGGTATCCCCTATGAAAGGGGTGATGAGGTTCGGCAAGAAGGGTAAGTTAGCACCGCGATATGTAGGACCTTTCCCTATTATTGAGAGGGTGGGACCGGTGGCATATAAAATTGGATTACCAGATCATCTTCAGCGAATACACGATGTATTCCATGTGGCATCGCTGAAGAAATATCGAAGGAGCGAGAGAGCCTTTTGGCATATTCCGCTCGAGGAGATCGACTTACAGCCAGACATCTCGTATGAGGAGAGGCCGGTAGCAATTTTGGATCATAGTGAGCGAAAATTACGGTCCAAGGTCGTTCCATTGGTTAGAGTACAGTGGGGTCATCACAATGTTGACGAGTCTACCTGGGAGCGAGAGGAGGATATGCGGGAACAATATCCAGAACTGTTCAACGCATGTACGATTTAATTTCGGGGACGAAATTCCTTTATAAGGGGGGGAGTATGTAACACCCCGTATTTTTGGTACATTTAAAATTTAATTAATTCGGAGATTTTAAATTACTTAGTGTGTTGTAATTTAATGAATTAATTAGAACAGAATAATATATATAAATATTAATCTGGGATTGAATGGTTAATATATAGGGAAAACTTATTTACTAAGTGAATAGTAATAATGTAATTACGTCGTCTCGAGTATTAGTGACGAGGATGTACTTATCACATTCGGAAGTCGGTATAGACTACATAGGGTGGGGGATAAGTATTTTTAGAAATTAACTCGGATGAAAATTCTGAGGGTACAGTTGAGTCCGGATGGGCCGAGATAGTCGGAAAAGTGTACCCGGGGGTAGTAAACGGGTCACGGGACGTTTTTAGACATAGCCGGACCCACTCGGGGACATTTGGGTCACTTGGGCTTGGCCCATTAGTCAAAAAACGGGATTAAGTTAATTAATCTAATAAAAAGAAAGAAGGGGGTGGCTGAACTTAATTAGAGAAAGCAAATTAAGGGTTAGGAAACCCTAACAGCAGCCAAAGCCAAATTGGGGATCAAAGAGAGCCATCAAAGGTCATCTTCAACCTTGGGATTTAGCTCCAATTCAGACTCTACGAACCTTAAGGCAAGTGGATAACTTGCAATAGCATTAAATCTGTTTTCGATTCATATTCATGTGTAGTGATTATGTAGAAATCCGTTTTTGGGTGTTAATGGAATGAACATGGGATTTTGAAAACAAAAATTCTGATTTACGAAATTTGGGGTGATGATTCTTGTAAAATCTGATAATGGTGAGTTATTGCATATCTGGTAGAATGATGTCTGCATATTTGAAAACGAATTTGATGATGAAATTTGGGGTATAAATGGACCTAGGGTTTATGATGGAACTTTCCCCAAATTTAGAAACTGGAGTAAATGGACGAATTATTTATGTTGATGAATATTTTGGAGATCCCTAATGAGTTTCCTAATATGTACAAATGCTAAAAGAGACTTAGTTTCAGTGTAGGAGGAAATTAGGGTTTGCAGATTTTCGCCCATGGCTGTCCGTCTTCGCGAAGAAGACGAGTACCTGTTCGATCGATCGATCGACGCCATGAAGTCGATCGATCGACGGTCGGCAGACACGGACAGTTCGCCCAGTTTTATTTATATAGGATGAGATTTATATAAAAGTTGTTATGTGATTAATTAGTGAGAAAAATATTAATGCATGATTTAAATCTAATTAATTGTGGGGAAATTAATTAGAAGATGGGAGTAGAAATTGGGTGTCACATCAAAATTTGGTTGAGCGACATCGGAGTATACTATTTTATTCAATAATGGACTAAGTAATTTAGAGTCGGGATTTAGACTCGGGTGAGATTAATTCGGGCTATGAGATTGAGTCCAAATTAAATGGTGAGGGTAACACCAAAAGTAACTGAATCTATTAATGTGCAAATTAATTTAATGATTCGAGTTGGGTAATAACATCATAATAAAAATGGAATAGGCTTGTGTCACGGGTTTAGTACACGGTGTAGCTGGAACATTTTTATATATGTTTATATATATATATACGGTGTGTGATAGTATATATATATAGTGTATGCTTTAATATCAGTGGTTAGATATTATTATACTCTAGTGCTATAGGGGGAGGTTACGCGCAGTGGATGAATCCCCTAGCTTGAGGAGTAGGGCGAGTAGATTCCCAGGTCATAGCGTCCGTTACAGGGGGTGAGGGGCATCTCACTTTCCGGGAAGGAATATGACCGCCTCCAATCGTATACTAAACCAAGTTAGTGAGCGATTCTAACTTGGATAACTAGGATATGTGAATATACCTAGTGTACTAGCACTTTAGAGAAATTATATCCGGGGAGTACTTTTGCTCGGGTGGATGTTAGTGTTTTATGTATTCCGGTATGTGTGTGAATGCTGCAATAAATTCTAAGTATATAATTAGGTGATTATTATATACGGGCTAAATAAATACAAGTATGAGTTGTTGTATACGTATAACGAGTGGAGTAGTTATATGAATCAAAAAGGGAAATGATTTAATTAAGTTGATAGTGCTAATGACTTAAAAATCATAATCACAGTTACTCATATTGGAGTATAAGGGATTTAAGGAGACTTTTATAATTATATAGTCATGAGATAGATAACTAGGTGATGATTAAAGCGTTAGTGGTGCACATTAGAGGAGGGGTAAGGAAGTTCTCAAGAGAGTGCGACACTAACTAAAATATGAAGAGCATGCATATTTATTATTACTGCAAGTTAATCATTTGCTAAATGTTTTCAAATGTTTTGGGTACTAAACCTTGCTATAAAAACTTTTTTTAAAACCTTTTAGGTGTCCAGCCACAGGGACGCCAGACTTGACTCGATTCCAGGAAATCCGTTGCTGCAGCATATGTGGATGTTGCGGGACCTTTGATAGACGCCTCTTTCTTTCATTCATAATGTAGAGACTCATTATTATTTATTCGAGCATGTCGCTCGCTCTCCATTTATTTATTTCCTAGACTTGTTGGGATGTTATTCTTGTCTTTATGGGATTTTTATTTGGACCGATGGTTTATTCGGTTAATTAATTTTTACTTGTGGAATGATTAGTTCAATTATCTGTGATTTTTATATTGTTTTATTTTCCGCGTGAGTTTGTTTTATTAATGAAAGATAAAAATTGGCACCAGTCTATTTTTTCTCACTTAGGTGGTTAGTAATTTAATAAAACGACAGTGATGCTAAGAATGGACCAAATGAGAAACCTGTTCTAACTTGATTTAGGACTGATCACCCGGGATTAATTAGGCGGGGTGTCACAATGAGTCTTTCAAAACTAAAAAAACGTAACAAGGCGTTAGTTCTTAGGATCACCGCGTTAGAAGAAGAGTTAGAAGAGACGAGAGAGAGAGAGTCCTCCACCTGCACCGCCATGAGAGAGAGAGAGTCTGCCTGGGTTAGTAAAGAGAATTTGCTTAGAGAGAGAGAGAGCAGTTTTGAGAAAGAGAAAGCGAACTTGACTAAACAAGTGGCTAGTCTTACGAGTGAGCTCCATTCCTCCCTGGAGACTCGGAAGAAACTTGAAGCCCTTGTTGCCCAGCTTACTCATGACCTTGAGAGAGCTAGGAAAGTCAAGGTACAAATCGAGGACAGATCTGGGAAGATGGGAAAGATGCTCCTCGGTCCCGCTTAAGGTTTTGGTGACAGGCAAGGAATTGGTTTTGATGGTGCCTCCACGTCTCAAATTGCACCGGGACCAATTCCTGAGTTTACTACGACTCCTTATGGCCGTCATCAAAAACAAAGAAGGAGAGTTCGACCAAGAAAAGCAAACCAAGGTCCTCCTAATACTATGCCATTTTTCTCCCATTGCAAAAGAAATGGACACCTTAGGGAGTTTTGCTATAGATTTGGTCGGACACGATGTACTTTTGCTCCTCCACGTCATACTGATGAGTTTGCTAGTCTGAGAGAGCAAGTTGAGTTTCTAGCCGCCACATCACAGAGTTTGATGGAGGAATTCCGACGAATGTCCTCACCGTCTATGAAAGCTTCCCGCATTCCGGCTAAAACCAACAACAACAACGGTAAACAAAAGGTTACCTATTCTTGGGTTCCTAAGAAAGAGAAAAAGGCCCTTGTTGTTCATGTTGCTCTCAAAGCACATAATACCTCTCAGTGGTATTTTGACAGTGGATGCTCCAGACACATGACAGGTGATGTCTCCCTTTTTACTCAGATTGAGGATTATGATGATGGGAGAGTTACTTTTGGAGATGGGAGTAAATCTAGCATTGTAGGACGAGGTACTGTAGAGTTACCAGGACTTCCTAAGCTAGAAAATGTCTTGTACGTCAAAGGTTTAAAAGTAAACCTTCTCAGCATCAGCCAGTTGTGCGACGATGACTTCGCAGTGAAGTTTGACCGGAAAGCTTGTAAGGTCTATAATCAAGTCGGTAAACTTTTAGTGCAAGGGGTGAGGACAGAGGATAACTGCTATGGGACTGATCCCACATCCTCACTTGTTTGCAACAGCGCCACGATCACTCCTATGGATCTGTGGCACCAACATCTAGGTCATGTGAACGTTAGAGACTTATCTCGTTTAGTCAAAAAGGACCTAGTACGTGGCTTACCATCTCTTGGAAAGCCAAATTCCATGATTCGTGGACCCTGTCAGTTGGGAAAGCAAATTCGTAGTCCGCATAGGAAGTTGCATTCCATTACCACCTCTCGTGTTCTGGAGTTGATTCACATGGATCTTATGGGTCCCACTCGTACTGAGAGTGTAGGTGGTAAGAGGTACATCCTCGTGATGGTAGATGATTTCTCCAGGTACTCCATTGTAGGTTTTCTGAGAGAGAAATCCGATGCTGTAGATTTCTTAACGACCAAGTGCCGTGTCCTGTAAAATCAACACGGTGTCACTATTAACAGAATACGTAGTGACAACGGCACTGAATTTAAGGAAGCAAAGGTAGATTTGTACTGTGATAGCCTTGGGATCAAACATGAGTTTTTTGCTATGAGAACTCCTCAGCAAAATGGGATTGTTGAGAGAAAGAATAGAACGATCCAAGAGATGGCTAGATCTATGCTTTTAGGTCGTAAAGTTTCTAGGAGATTTTGGGCAGAGGCAGTATCTACTGCATGCCACACGGAGAATAGGGTATATCTGCGTCCACACACACTTCACACTCCTTATGAGTTGTGGACTGGCAAGAAGCCCAACCTAGCATATTTCTGTGTTTTTGGGAGTAAATGCTACATCCTACGGGATAGAGAGCAATTAGGAAAGTTCGACTCTCGGAGCGACGAGGGAATATTTCTAGGATATTCATCGAATAGTAGAGCATACCGGGTTTTTAACCTGAAGAGCTCTAGGATTATGGAATCAATAAACGTTACCGTGCAAGATGACGAACCTTCGACGATTATTGATCCTAACCTTCAGTGTGAGGATGAGGACTGTTCTGACAGTGATTTACCTGTTCCTCTCTCACACTCTGTGGACCCTACTCCTATGTTGGGGACACACCTGCTTGGGTTCGCAAGAGTCATGACCCATCTGCCATTGTTGGTGATCCCACTCTAGGGGTCAAGACTCGTGCTCAGCTAGAGAATGTTGTTATCCATCTTTGCTACACGTCCAAAGTTGAGCCCAAGAACCATAAAGAAGCACTCAAGGATGAACACTGGATATCTGCTATGCAGGATGAGTTGCTTCAGTTTAAAAAGAATGATGTCTGGGAACTTGTCCCCCGACCTAGTGAGATTAATGTGATAGGTACCCGGTGGATTTTTAAGAACAAAATGGATGAAAATGGTACCATAATCCGAAATAATGCTAGGTTGGTCGCTCAAGGCTACACACAGATAGAGGGTGTAGACTTTGGGGAGACATTTGCTCCTGTTGTGAGGCTTGAGTCCGTCCGTCTTCTGCTCGCCATTGCATGTCATCTGCGCTTCAAGGTGTATCAGATGGATGTCAAGAGTGCCTTTTTGAATGGCATTCTACAGAAGGAGGTTTATTTCTCTCATTTGTCTATTTGGGGACATCATAAAAAGGGGGAGAATGAATTATCTGATTATGATTCTGAGAATATCATCTTAAATTGATATATATATGCTTATGTTTATCTCATTTCAAACTCGATACGTCACTTGGTATTTGCTTTGTCTCATGTGTGTAGGTACATCTTTTGATAATCCCATGTTGCACACCCTGATGAGAAAAGCGGTGAGATTTCTGAAGATTCGAAGAACAAACGATGCAGCCTTAGTCATTTGTACCACTTTCAGTTTTTGGGTTCATGGAAGGTTAGATATGTATAGGCATTGTGATTATAGATAATTCGGATTTTTTATGTTTGTTCCGGCATAGACATAGGGGGAGATTTGTAAGGACATTTTTGTCCAACATACTTGTATATGTCATTAGCCGTAACACCGTTGCAAAGATTCAAAGTCCAACGGAATTCGAAGATCAAAAGAAAGGAAGAATTCAAAAATCCAGTCAGCCGGACCGGTCCACCTTTATATAAAAAGAACCGATCCGCTGAGACCCGGACCGGACCGTCACGGACCGATCCGCCGTGCACTTTGAAACCATTGAGCCCCGAACCGAATGCGAACCGAATCAGCTTCAAATTAAAAGAATCGGTCCGCTATCGGACCGATCCGCCTAAGGCCCGAACCGGTTCGCCCTGGATAGAATCAAACAGATCGTGTATCAGATTTTCTCGGCCAAAGAGTTTCTATTTAATCCCACTACGGGGAAGTGGTTTGATAAGACTTACACACGATTTTCTGAGTTCCATAACTCTTAAGTCTTCATGGTATTTGAGTCCATTGATTCATACCCTTTATTCACACAAATTCCATACATTTGTGAGTCACTTTTGGTAACCCAAGAACATCATTGCTGTTTTTCAACCCTTGTGAAGTGGATCGTTTCTTCCTCTTCATTGCAGCCCTACTGGAAAGGGATAATTCCAGCCGCGACTACAGAATCCGATACCTGAGGGTAATTCTTAGTCAAAAACTTGTATTTCAGTGTAATCCGATTGTAAGCCGTTTCTCTTACAAATTATAGTGACATACAAATGGTTTTGCCCCTGTGGGGGATTTTTCCTTAAACTTTGTGTGTTGAATAATTCTTGCATGATTTCATATTGTTTCAATCACACCTAGTTGCATGTTTAGGGTTAATTTGGGTTAAAAGGTGTTTTAAATATAATTTGATCATTTGAACGCAAGCACCAACTCTTTCAGGAGTCCTCCTTGGTCTCCGTCATACTAGTCCCGGCCGAGGCCGAGATGATCTTGATACTGAAGAGGGTCGAGGCTGAGTTGATGAGTTAGTCTCCAGATAGGAGTCCTGCTTATTCTCTGTAATCATAGTCTCGATTGATGCTGAGATGACCTTGATATTAAATAGGGCCGAGGCTTAGTTAATGAGTCAGTCCCCTGATAGGAGTCCTCCTTGGTCTCTATTACACTAGTCCCGGCTAAGGCCGAGATGACCTTAATATTAGAGAGGGTGAGTCTGAGTTGATGAGTCAGTCCCCTAATGGGAGTCCTCTTTGGTCTCTGTCATCCTCGTCCCGGTTGAGGCCGATATGACTTTGATATTAGAGAGGGCTGAGGATGAGTTGATGAGTCAATCCCCTGATGGGAGTCCTCCTTGGTCTTTGTCATACTAGTCCCTACTGAGGCCGAGACGACCTTGATATTAGAGAGGGCCGAGGTTGAGTTGATGAGTCAGTCCCCTGATGGGAGTCCTCCTTGGTCTCGATCATCCTAGTACCGGCTGAGGCCGAGATGACCTTGATATTGGAGGGGGTCGATGTAGCTAATTATGGTCATATTCTGAGACGAGGCCAAGTCATAGGCTGAGGCCGAGGATGGCGTCTTTTATTCCAACCCTTAGGACGAGGTATCAAGTTCACTGCATGATGGCCGAAGTTACTTCCATAATATTTGAGGTTGCAAATAACAGACCGATAATCTTGCGCTAATAGATACAAATGTAGTCTTGGCTGTAGTGATCAGGCTGAGGTTGATTAAGTTGTGGCTGACCCTACTGAGGCCGACCCTTATCTGGATAACCCTGCCAATGATTTATCCGTGGATAACCCTACTGAGGTCGACCCTTATCTTGATGACCCCACCAATGATTAAGCCATGGCCGACCTTACTGAGGCCGACCCTTATCTGAATGACCCTACTAATGATTAATCCATGGCCAACCCTACTGAGGCCGACCCTTACCTAGATGACCCTTCCAATGATATGTGAGGCTCTTATGACAACTCGGCCATGAGATTTGATGCCCGTCGTCCTGAGAGACAAGGGTACATTTTGGTCATATCAATAAGCATTATAAAAAATGTAAGTCGAAATACATAAGTTACGTGCAATGCAATGTGAGAAAATAAAAACAAAGTTAGCACCAAAGACACACACTTGGCATCTCAATTTCTGTATCAAAGAGACCCAAATAGACATGCTTGTTTTCAAAAAGAACCAAATAATATAGGTAAATTTATAATTATAATTGAACATAGCATTTTGAAGATAATCATTTGAAGACAAGAGAACAGTCCAAAAGGCAAAATGATAACTGAGACTCGGGTTGTTTGCTAATGTATGAAACTAATACTTTTTGCCTAAGAACTGGCCCATTCTTGCTTCCTATCTTCCATATTTGTGTATGGTTACACCTCTATGCCTAGAGGTTCCCCTAGGAAAGCCAGTATTGTGTCTCCGCAGTACGTGCACAAACTGTTCTTTGGTTAAATTACCCATCTATTACACACAACAACACATTCAGAACCATGTTCCATTTGAGAATAACATTATTATTCCCTTGTGTCCAAATACAAAACTATGACAAGCCAATACACACCCAAACACTAGAAAGATAAGGTTACACTATAGAACATAAAGTCTCTGGTGATATTTGAATTGAAAAGTCTCACAATTCAATAAGATTATCTAATACATGATCTAGGTTAAATTTAATTAATGAGCTATATAAAGCTTAAAAATCAATATATGAAAGAGAAATGGTTGATTAATCCATTATTAAAATTGTAAAAGAAACACCAACCCCAAACCTGACCCCGACCATCTTTTAACGTGGTCGTGGTTGGTGATCTACCTTAACAAATGGATTAAGGGGAGAGTATATCATCGTATGTATGGTACAAAACCTGTCAAAACAAGTAATGGACAATAATAAGTAACTCACGAATAATATATAAATCCAGGATACAAAATAGAATTATCTATTTTCAAATTGAACTAAAATACAGATTATAACTTAAAAGTTGTGTTGAACATTGATGCAATAAAGTCGAAAGAAAATCTCGCGCTGATGCAATAGAGTCGAAAATAAATCACGATGATGCGATTGAGAAACAGAGAACAATTTGTGTGGATTTTGGTTTTAAAAACTATACCTATCTTTATCACAAATATATTTTTTCCAAACTCAACTTATCTTCTCCCCACCCATGAACACATTGGTGGGGATTTTGATCATCCTTTCTCGCACCGTCATTGTTTTCATATATATCAACCTAAAACAAAAACAAGAACACAAAATCAACCAGTAATTCCAATCCACAAACCTAATGAATTTGTAGCCAATTATTGAACATGTGATTGGTCGCAATAAATATAAAAGAAAGTAATGTTAAGGGTAATTAGGGAGTATGAGTTTGTGAGTGGTGAAAGTAATTTGATTGATCATGATTTGATCAGTAAATTTGTGAGTGGTGGAAGTAATTAAAATATCATAATTCCCGTTATGACATTTATGGTTCATAAAACTATGCACGGTGGTTTTAGCTCCTCGCTCTGAATAGCCTAACAAAACTGAGCACTATATAAGACTTCAGCGTAGGGCTAAAAAACATATACATACATCAACCTATGAGAGTCTAAAGTGAGAGTAATATCGATAATATGCAAGTTTTGGTTTAGCTCCTTTCTCATTTCTAACATTGTATTTTTTTCACAAAGGTGACTCTATACTCAACACAGCCATCAATTTTGAGAGAAATTTGGAAAGTTGTTCTATAGCTACTAATTGTGAAATTGTATTGTGTGAACTATGAAAGGATTGTATATGTCTGCAAAGGGGAAACCTCCATTGAGTTAGAAACTATAACTCGGATACTTGTAATTAAAAAAAAATGATATTAGTTGAATTATATACAAAGATTTTTTATTAATAATAAAACAATTTCCATGGAAAGGATGAACTGGGTGTCTATTAGCAAAAGAAAAAAAATATCAAATAAGTTACCCATGGACTTTAAAATAGAAGTAGAACCAAACTTTTCATAGTTTAAGTAGTAAGCTAAAAAGTAATTTTCTTACAAGGTGCTACAAAAGACAATAATAAGCATTTGCCATACCTTGAAGCTCCATGCTTACATGGAAAAGCTCGACGATTCATTTGAACTCCACCACTTTCACCAAAATTATTGAATTCAAGGGTGTTGAAATTCATTTCCAATTCAATTAGATGATTAGTCAAATTCTGTAACATGATAGAAATTAAGTCACGCATTCAATCTCAAATACAGAAAAATACAACATTAGTGGAAAAAAATAGTAACCACCAAATTTACTTCTAATATATGCCTTTGCTTCAGCTCAAATTTAGAATTCAAATATACTTATGTAAATGATCTTAAAATGGAATGCACAAATCCAATTTATAGAAATCCCCCCTCCCCCCTTTTTTGACAGTCTAATTTGTAAGAATATGTCATAATGTTAATAAGTCAAGACTAAATTCAAGATAGAAACGTGGCATACTCTTTTATGACATATATATGCGGAAAATCAAGAACAATTCTACTATGGCAAGAATTAACGATGGCATGAATTTTGACACTGTGATCGAGTGGCCTAATAATGGTGGCATTGATTTCACTATCACTAATCATTCCTAGCTTGATTTTATCCCATGTACACAATGTTACTGGTGTGTAACTTTCCATAGAGTCCGCATACCGGATATTAGGTATATATTGATTCAATGAACCTAGTTAACAACTATAAATAATGCTCTTGGGGGTGGCTCATGATTATATGTCAATTCGATGAATGCAAACAATGACTAGATTAAAGTTCCTATGATACTGGAAAATTTCCTTATTAGAAGTGTCCGTTATATATATAAATTACTCACCGACGAATCTGAATGCATATTCACAAACTGGTGCCTTCTACTAACAACCAGCGCGCAAAGACAATCATCAACTACTTTCTAGTTTCTTCCTCTGCAGCCATTCATCTACTTGTTAGTTCCTTCATTCCCAACACAAAACTATTGTCTATGGCATCCACTGAAGACAATTAAGTTAATAGTTCCCAGCTCACATTTTTTGCTTCCGCTGAGAACTTTAAGTATGAAATCTAGCTTTTCATCTCTCCCCCTCCATCGCTTGTGTTTGTTCCTCTCCCCAATTCCACGACTTCTATTTTTTTGCATAACTTCTGAAATTTCATTTTCATGCGTCCCATTGGTACTACAGTCTTCATGATAGTTTGTTGTGTCACAAAGGTATCGTTCTACAATATCAACAGTCTCATCACGATATCAGCATTAGGTTCGGGAGAACTTTTCATGTGAGAATTATTTACCGATATCTCATTATTAGCGTGTTTACTAGTTCCACATTCACTACACCAAAAATAACAATTTGGCACACCTTAATATTAAAAATCTGGCACAGTTTAAAACTGTGCCAAATTCTGGCACGGTTTAAGAACAATCTGGCACACTTTAAAAGTGTGCCAAAAATTGGCACTGTTGCAAAGTGTGCCAAAATTGAGCACACTTAACTAAAATATAAAATGCCCTAAAAATACCAATATTTCTAATTTTTTTGGTCTCCCGCTCTCTCATCTCTCATTCTTAGGTCTCTCGTACCCCTCACTCCCTCTCTCATGCTCATATCTCATTTCTCTGTCTCACTATCATTTATTCTTGCTCCGTTTTTGTGTTTGATCGAAGATGAATTGTCAAATCTACAGAGCTGCAAGGTCTCTTATTTGGGCTTCCAAGCAAACCCATCCAAGAAGTAATAGTTATACAGGTTTGGTCTGTTGACATTTGGGTATTAATTTTATAGCTTAATATATGTTTTGCTACTTTCTTTTTCGTAAATCTCATAGTTTTGTTTGATTCTTTTAAATCCATATATGATGTATATAAGTGAATATCATATTAGTTTTGTTGTACTGAGTTAATTTCCTCAAACTATAGAGGGTCAAGCTGCAGCAACAGCAGTTTTGCTCAGGGGAAACGTAGCATTTGTAGCTTCTTATGGGCGGGCTAGTTCTTGAAACGTATCAGTATGGATTACTAGGGCCCTTTCCCTTCCTGCAACAGGTATATATATCTACATTAGTTCATTTTTTACTTTTTTATTACTTGATTTCAAATACATTTTGGGCTCGTTTGGTAGTCCAATTCCAAGGCTTGGAATTGGAATTAGAAGGCCAATTTCAATTCCATGGAATTAAAATTGGCCTTCCAATTCCATTTCCATGGCTTGGAATTGGGTTTCCAAATGGACCCTATATGAAAACCAAAGTTATAAACATGGAATTGCTTCTTGCTTTTATCATTTTTCATGGAATACATTTCTTATCCACCCGGTGAAGAAAATGCATCCTTGGAAATTCCAAAAGCACCTTTATATAGTATATCACTAATCAAATAATGCATTAGCATTTATAAAATCACATTTCTCTCTCTCGCTATCATTTGTAATTTATACTCTTCATTTGTATCTATTTGTCAATACTATCTCAAATCGTGATTATGTTTATTTGTATGTGTGTATTTGGCTAGACAAGAACACGAGAGGGGTTTGCTTGGAGATTTCTTCCATGGAATTGACGATTACGGGGATTGATGATCGGAGATACTAGAATCATATTCTAATTGATGACTCTAGGTGAGATCTTTAGTTTTGTAAATGGGTTTTGATTTTTTTGATTGTCTCATTGATACTACAGTAGTGTCCGAAAAGACACTACTATTGTCCCGAAAAGACACTACTATTATCCCGAAACACTACTGTTGTCTGAATAGTCATGGGCTGAATTTCAGGCCAAAGAATTTGATCAAGAAGTAGAGCATCGGACCCTATTTAAATAGCTACACCTGTTTGAGAACTATTTACTCCCAATTGATGTGGGAATTGGTACTGGTTACTGGTACCAAGTATTATGCACATTTTTCATCATCTACTTGGCACTTGGGAGAAGTAATGACCACTTAGCAGAAATTGTAAAACTTGGTAGAATTGATCATATTTTCTTTTATTTTGACAACTTTTGTACTCCCTGTACTCACACTAGGGAAAGTAATAACCCTTTAATTTATTGTTATGGGGCATTGAAAAGGCAAACATAAAACTACATCACTCATTAAAATAAGAATAATGATATGAGTACAAAAACCTCCCCCGAGGTACCCAAATTTATTGCATTCGGAGGAGATTTGGGGGACTTACTTTGTACTCATAGCACCACTCTTAAAATAATTTGTGGTGCACACGGTAATTGGCATATAACATAGTTAGTTTTATTGGCCCATACTGATTCTTTTTCTCTTGGAATATGGTTGATAGTGAATGAATGCATTATTTAGATGGTTTGTGATGTGTACAAAGGTCAATAGTGATCTTTTAAGGAGTTAGAATATTAGTTAATGGTATTTTTAGTGTAATTCACTTTCTACTGTTGTGTTTCTTCTCCTGAGCTGCATTCCCCTTCTTTTCCTCCTACCATGTATTCGTTGTATTTGAACAACCATTTATGCTTTCTCTTGTATATGGATTTCCACCCCCTTGGAGGCTTTATCAATATACTTAAAAAACATCCATTTATCTTAGTTTGGATTGGGTAATTTTACTGCTCACAACCAATAGTATGATAAGATATGGTTGGATGCGTTAAATTATTAATCCAATGTTACATATTCAAGGTTCCCTAATGTTGTTTGGATTTTAGAAAATATATATCTAAAAAACTTTCTTCTTTTTATACACATTCTTGTTGTGCAGTTTTACGAATGGTTTACAGATCTTGAAAAACAATGAAATCTGAGGTTAGTTTTATTTTCGTCTTCCTACATATTTGGTCTTAGAGAAATTGTGATTACAATACGCTTTATTCTTTACCTAGATTGAGGAGAAGTACCAACACTACGTGAACACTTTAATAGAGTGTATATAGACATGTGATGGCATACTTCAACAAGTAAATAATGTTTTTCTCACACAAGCCTTGTTGCTTTCCTAATTTGTCTAGTGGGGTGAAACCATATTACTTTTGTTTATATTTTTGTCAACTGAATAGCTACCAATTACCCCATTTTTCAGGTGGATCAAACCTTTGATTTATTTGATGAATTACAGCAACAACATTAAATAATAGCTACAAAGACTAAAACTCTTCATGATGTTTGCGACAGATTGGTGCGATACCTCATCTTTTCTCGATAACATTTGTAGGATCCCCGGATTTTAAACTCTTTAAAATGTTATATTTCCTTTTCTTGTTTACTATGCGAAAGCGTAAAAGGAGATGGTTTAGTTAAAACAAAATTTCAATTTCAATTTCAAATTAAACTCAAGTGAAAATAAATTAAACATGCAAATATTAAATTTCACTTAAACCAATTTAATTCATTCAAGTCCTAGAATTTGCCTAAGTCATATGCGGAATTTTATCAAATTAGGCCAAACCAATTTTAACAATTAAATTAAATGACTTGAATAAATAACTACACATTACCCAAATTAAACACGTAGAGATTAAATTAAACTAATTTTTATCCTTTTACCTAAGCATGTGTTCTAGGTGATTTTGCAAAAGATAAATAAACAATTAATCCACTACGTCGAGATGTACGAGGAAAAACCCACAACGGGAAACAACCTCGGACGGCCCTAGCCACAAATCCACTAAGTACGGAATTTACAAATACAAGATAGAAAGTCTTACAACACACGACTCGATCCCTATCAAGCCCCGATGCTTCTTCTTGTAGATACCTCTTCCTAGCAGATAACCTTGGAGCTCCACCGGGGTCTCAGAATCCACCGATCGGACTTTATATGGTCACCGTCACCTGAGCAAGGAGCCTTTCTCCAAGTGGGTAATGCCACAACAAAACTCTTCTTCTTTCTTTATGGGATGTAGAAGAAAACCCGAAACTTCTCTTTGAACGGAAGAGATGAACCCGATGCCAAAATCCAAGCAAGATATATGAATATGGAAACTTGGAAGAAACTAATTTGGGTGTAAACTAGAGTGGTGTATATTTTTCTCTTTGATAAAAACACACTCAAAACAAGATCTTTTTCCCTCTTTAATTTTACTCTCAAAACACTCTCTAGGAGTTAATAGGATATGAAAAAGATTATTTGGAAAATGTTATTCCCGCACATAATAAATTCTGAGAAAAGTTGATTAAGAAACAAGTGGGGAAGTGGGAGAAAAACTGCTTAAAACTGCCAAAAACTGTTCCCGCCCGGCATCTCGTTCGAACGACATTTCGTTCGAATGACATTCTCGTTCGAACGATTCTTCTAACGAAGCTCCAGTATGAACTCGTTAGAAGCTCGTTAGAAATCTCGTTATAATGACCATCTCGTTCGAATGACATCTGGTTCGAACGACAATCTCGTTAGAAACGACATATCAAACGAACTTCCAGAAAGTTTGGAAATTTTGATTTTAGCCCAGAAAACTTTATAAACTTATTTTAAAGTTTTAATTAATTCTTTCTGAAAATAAAACACAGTTTTAATTAAACCTAACACCCAATTAAACTTGTTCCAAGCTCCTATATATATAATATTACATTCATACTTTGGGAGCATGGAACCATAGTTGATGACGTAGAAACGAGGAACGCAAACAGGCATGATGATGAAGCTTTATACTCTTTGCCGCTACGTCTTCAAACAAACTTTTCATAGGCTTGAGAATATTACAATTAAATACAATCCTATGTATAATTTTTTTTGTTCGGAATTGAGTCAAAACTATATATGGACTCAATTGGAAATTTGTGTCCTTACAAATCTCCCCCTTTGGCTATTCCGAGACAAAAACCAAACAAAAATTCTAAAGGGCCGTCAAGATCACTAGACTCAAAACATAACCCACCCAAACTTGACTCAACCCAAGGATCAAACGCTTTGCCATTGAAAGATGTCGCTTTAGAAGAATTTCTGCACACTTAAGCAAACTCATCAAATGCATAGGGAATATCAAAGTATTTAAAGCAATTAAAAGAAATACTCCCCCAAAATTAATTCTCCCCTTTATCAAAATGATCAGCCCAAGAAGTTAGCTACTCCCCCTAAGTTAAATCTCCTAAACTTAGATAAGATTATAGTAGGATAAGATACCATTTCTCCCCTATCAACATTTTTTATGTTTTGTTTTGAATTCCATTTCACACTTTATTATCCATATAAAGCCTCGAAAGCTCCATATGGGCATCGTTTGATATGATAAGTCCATATGCTTGAAACTCTGATGACTGTGGTCTAACATAATAACTTTGCAAATGTTTAACAATATTCCCTAAAAGTTAGTTTAGTATAGGAATGTAAAATTGGAAGGGAATCTAAAAGTGTTGAAATGGTTTTCTTAGGGAAAGGAAGCTGAATTTTCCTCATTTTGATTTGTTAATTTGGAAGAAAAAGGGGTGTTGGCCAAAAATAAAAGAATCACTGAGATGCTCTTAGTAAAATTTCTCAAGTCAAAATCTCTCCAACTTCCAAAAATATTTACAATGGCTTGATATACGCTCACAAGCAACTTTAAAAAAACCATGCCATTGAGTGAAAAAGAGTAAGCATAAGTATCATTAAAATTATTTTTTTCGTTACATTAAGTTTTTGTATTATATTACTAACTTTATTTTGATCCTATGATAGGTCAATAATGTGGAGTTGTGGAGGCGCACCTGTGTGTACTGATGACATATATCACCTGATAAATAAGGATGGGGTAACAAGTGCTGTGAGTTTTGAAATTGCTCAATTATTGTTATTGAATTGTAGTATATAATTTCGCAGAACTAAATCATGATAAAAAATATCATTGAGATCTCGTAGTGTAAATTATTTTTACTAGTTAAGTGACAACAATTTTAGTTGTTTGAATATGATAATGTATTTGTTGGCTAACAAATGCGGGTAATTGATGCATTTGGTGATATGCTGTCTAGATTATCAAAAAGCATATGGAAGCAGAAAAAAATAGCATATATCAAGCCATTGTAAAATTTCTCAAGTCAAAATCTCTTCAACACCATCCTCGATTGACTTCTTATCCTGGTACCAGTTTGATTTCCATGTGTGCATACAGGAATGTTAATCACTTTCCTTTCCTTTTCTATCCCCTTATTTTATTAGGCCGCATTACAGTCGAGGATAGTAGTTATTATTTATTAATAAGGTAGTTGAATATGCTTTGGTGTAATGGTTAATGTTTTGAATTGAAGCCTTAGATTTTAACTCAAACTTTAAGGTTTGATCTGGATAGATATTTTAGAATGGTATGAGTTTTAAGTATTAAAATAAAATTTAAGATTACACAAGGACAACTAGGGGAGGACAACATTCACTTTCAATTATACATGTATAATGTTCAACTAAGAAGCATAGACACTTCATTGGATTTGAAGTGTCAACACATGAATCACACACGAATATGGACACACACAAGTCAGACACTTTGCAGACATAGGAAAGTGTGTTTAATGGTCACTATTACTCACAAACAAGCCGTTAAAATGGTGAAAAGCAAAACCAACCCCCAAACAGCCCCGTAAGAGGTATGGACACCTCACACATCACTAATGTAACTTGTAGGAACTTATCACATAGTCACCTATCTCTCGATTTGTGAATATGATGATAATTTGAAAATATCTAGATTAGGCTTAAAAATATGTCGTTAGAGGGTGAAACCCTAAACTAACCCTCAAATGGTCCTGTCAAAAGCACTAACGCCTCTCATGGGACCAATGTAACTCATAGTAACTGACCTCATAGTCACGGGTCTCCTTGTTTGAGAATATGACGATAATTTTGAAATATCTAGATGAGGCTTAAAAATAAGCCATTAAAGGGTGAAAACCCAAATTAGCCCACAAACTGCTCTGTAAGAGGCATGAACACCTCACACGGGACAATTGTAACTCGTAGTTACTGACCGCGTAGTCATGGGTATCTCCGTTTCTGAATATAACGATAATTTAAAAATATCAAGATTAGGCTTAAAAAATGCCGTTAGAGGGTGAAAACCTAAACTAACATTCAAACATTCTCGTAAAAGGCACTAACACCTCGCACGAGACCAATGTAACTCATAGGAACTGACCTCATAGTCACGGATCTCCCGATTTGAGAATATGATGATAATTTAAAAATATCAAGATTAGGCTTAAAAATATGCCGTTAGAGGGTGAAAATGCAAACTAGCCCCCAAACGATCCCGTAAGAGGCAATAACACCTTGCACGGGACCAATGTAACTCGTAAAAATTTACCTTGTAGTCACGGGTCTCCCGGTTTGAGAATATGACTATAATTTGAAAATATCTAGATTAGGCTTAAAAAAGCTATTAAAGGTAAAAACCCAAACTAATCCCCAAACGGCCCCATAAGAGGCATGAACACCTCGCACAGGACCAATGTAATTCGCATGAACTGACCTCATAGTTACGGTTCTCCTAGTTTGAGAATATGACAATAATTTGAAAACATCTTGATTAGGCTTAAAAATAAGTCGTTAAAGGATGAAAACTCAAACTAGGCCCTAAACTGTCCCGTAAGAGGCACTAACACCTCGCTCGGGACCAATGTTACTCATAAGAGCTGGCCTCGTAGTCACGGGTTTCCAGGTTTAAGAATATGATGATAATTTGAAAATATCTAGATTAGGCTTAAAAATTAACCATTAAAGGGTGAAAACCCAAATAGTCCCGTAAGAGGCCTGAACACCTCGCGCGGGACCAATGTAACTCGTAGGAACTGATCGCATAGTCACGGGTCTCTTGGTTTAATAATATGATGATAATTTTAAAATATCTATATTAGGCTTAAAAACAAGTTGTTAAAGGGTGAAAACCCAAACTAGCCCCCAAACGGCCCCGTAAGAGGCATGAATACCTTGCACAGGACCAATGTCACTCGTAGGAACTGATTGCATTGTCAAAGGTCTCCCGAATTGAGAATTTGACAATAATTTAAAAATATCAAGATTAGGCTTAAAAACATGTCGTTAGAGGGTGAAAACGCAAACTAGTCCCCAAACAGCCTCATAAGAGGCATGAACACCTCGTACATGATCAATATAACTTATAGGAACTGACTGCGTAGTCACGGGTCTCTCGATTTGTGAATATGATAATAATTTAAAAATATCTAGATTAGGCTTAAAAATATGCCATTAGAGGGTGAGAATCTAAACCAACCCTCAAACGGTCCCGTAAGAGGCACTAACACCTCGCACGGGACCAATGTAACTCGTAGAAACTCACCTAGTAGTCACGGGTCTCCCAGTTTGATAATATGATGATAATTTGAAAATATCTATATTAGGCTTATAAATAAGCCATTAAAGGGTGAAACCCCAAACTAGGCCCCAAATGGACCCGTAAGAGGCATGAACACCTCATACGGGACCAATGCAAACTATAGGAACTGACTGCGTAGTCATGGGTCTCTCGGTTTATGAATATGACGATAATATGAAAATATCAAGATTAGGCTTAAAAACATGTCGTTAGAGGACGAAAACCTAAACTAAACCTCAAACGGTCCCGTAAGTGGCACTTACACCTCGCACGGGGCGAATGTAACTCGGAGGAACTTACCTCATAGTCACGGGTCTCCCAGTTTGAGAATATGATGATAATTTGAAAGTATCTAGATTAGGCTTAAAAACAATCCGTTGAAGGGTGAAACCCCAAACTAGCCCCCAAATGGCATCGTAAGAGGTATGCACACCTCGCACATGACCAATGTAACTTGTGAGAACTGGTCGTGTAGTCACGGGTCTCTCGGTTTGTAAATATGATGATAATTTGAAAATATCTAGATTAGGCTTACAAACATGCCGTTACATGGTGAAAACCTAAACCAACCCTCAAATGGTTCCATAAGAGGCACTAACATCTCGCACGGGACCAATGAAACTCGTAGAAACTGAGCTCGTCGTAGTCACGAGTCTCCTTATTTGAGAATATGACAATAATTTGAAAATATCTTGGTTAGGCTAAAAAACAAGTCGTTAAAGGATGAAAACTCAAACTATCCCCAAACGGCCCCATAAGAGGCATAGACACCTCGCATGGGACCAATGTAACTTGTAAGAACTGACCGCGTAGTTACAGGTCTCCCGATTTGAGAATATAATAATAATCGTAACTCGTATAAGCAATTTTTCAGCTCGAACATGATTTTTTTTAATATTACTTGGTTACTAATATCATCACTTTTTTGTATCATATTTTTTTGCAGGATAATATTTTATCGTTAGCTTTTATCCACGTGGAACTCATGAAGAAGTCAATGGTTTACAATAAGGGGATGTTTTATTTAATGTCGTTAATATTCAGGATTCTATTTTTTATGTTATGGCCGTGCAGGCTTTTGTAGTTTTATTATTAACTTTTATGGTCGTGCGAGCTTTTATCATTTTATTGTTATATTTTTTGGCTATGCGGGCTTTACATTATGCAGGTTTTAGAATGTCTAGAAAATAGAGGAAACTCCGCCCAATTATTTTTTGTCTGTGAACTATTAAGACTTTTAATATTTTGAAGTTTGTTTATCAACAATGTGCGAGATTCGCAATTAGTGAATTTTTTTATTTTTAAATAATTAACTTTTTTTCTTTGATCCAAAATTTTGGCATAGTTCAAAACCGTGCTAAAAGTGTATCAAATTTTGGCACGATTTTGAACTGTGTCAAAAGTATACCAAATTGTACCCAATCTGGCACAGTTATAAACTATGCCAAAATTGTGCCAGAAATATCAAATTCTGGCACGGTTTAAAAGTGTGTCAGAAGTGTTCTTGTTTGGTCAAATCTGGCACACTTTTAAACTGTGCCATAAAAAAATGGCTATTTTGGAACACCTAATTCTGGCACAGTTCAAAACCGTGTCAGGTTTAATCTGGCACGATTTTAAATCATGTCAGATTGTTGTTTTTGGTGTAGTGATTCAACTTCAACATAATAGTTGCTCGATAAACGACATTCAGACCCTGGTTGATTGATTTTTAATATTCCATGGATGATTTGCTTTCCTTGTGCTGAAGATATCATAAATCAGTTAGAGAGAAAAGTTAAAAAAGGAAAAATAAAATAATAACAAAATTTCAAATGTGATAAAGCTTGACAGTCTGTAAACATAATACTCACGAACAAGCTCATCAAGCATGTAAACATCCATTATCATACGGCTCAATATATTATATGACATGCATAAATAAGAAAGGCTTGTTCATTCCAAAATAAAGAAGAATGAACTACCTAGGATGATTACATGCTTAGGATTGACTTTGTCAAGTCCTAGTACCAAAGGGACTAACAAAAGAATGGGTGACCAATCAATTTTACCTCTCGAAAAATCAAAATAACGGCTAGAGGCATCTTCAATGTAAATAACAGGAGATCCACGTCATTCCCTATCTTCATCACACATACTTAATAACAAATCCATTCACTTAGAAGGTAATAGTACGCCATACCTACCCATCCCGCACCATAAGCCATAGAAGGCGAAATTAGAACATTAGCATTCCTCAGAACATTAATTGCTTCAGGGTACAGAGCATGTTTGAACATAAATTTAGAAAACAACAACAGTTTAGTAACAAATTACTCCGTCCCATCTAACATTAACCCTCATATTTTTCTTTTTGGGACGTCTCCTATTAAGTATTTTATTCGCAAATCAACGTTGATGTCTAAATACGATTGTACATATCAACTTTAATGAAAAAGTTGGAAATTCGTATAGGCTCTTAATTCTAAACATAAGGAATAATAAAGTGACAACGAGAAAAGAATTAAAGGAATAAGACCTATCGATATATGACAACTTGAATTAACCAAATTAATGGCATCGAATTGATCAGTTTTATTTTGTGAACCAAAAAGAAATGCAACATCACACTTTTCACTCCAAGGTTTAGGTTCATTATTGAACTTTGAGCATGCATATGTCTTTGTGAATAGTCTTTATGTATGCCACTTCTTGATTAAAAGTATAACAGAAATCCTAAACACGATGTCTACTAAAAGCAAAAATAAACTTACTCCTCACCACTGAATGTACTTTTATTTAAACATAACAAAGTTATTTATAAGCACGATGTGGTGTTGACGAATTACTTTTTTGTGACCTTAGCAACCACCGAAATTAGATGTTGCAATTTTATGTGATGATAGCAGAGAACACAACCCTTAAACATCTCTGTTGAAATTTAATATCCCTCGAAAAAGATATTTTCAGGTATTCAAATTCTTCTTCATCCACTAGATAACCCTTTGAATCGGTACAATATTACAAACTTCTCATAAAATGGTATCTACTTACTGTAAGGACTTAATATAATTGTTTCATTCATGAAGCACCTGCAAACCAAATAATAATGACATTGATTACGTGAAAAGAGAAAAAGAATTAGAGGTGACAACGGAACCGATATTTACCTAATACCGTGGTAGGAATAGTGTCGTAATCAATAAGTTTCTCTAAAACATTCAATGCAATATTTCCAGAACCACTAACTACACACCTGAGTACAAAAAAAAGGTAAAGAGGGACTGTTAAACTTGCATTTTTTCTTGTAAACTTCACTCGTATGCACACACCATTGTGTTCAAGTATATCACTAACTTGCAGAACCTCCAGAAAATTCCCCAATAATGACATCAATTTCATGATGTTAATTTATGTGACAATATAAATTTGTGCACAACATCTATATAATTAATAGTTGACATGATTGACCCTCCTCCATTTGTTTCATTAAGATCCTTAGAAGAACAAGAACAATACTCCAAATTCTCCTGAAATTTAATGCAAATGACTAATTCAAACCAAAAACTTGTATTTAACATATAAATACAATTCATGTCTGGTTTAAGAACTCGCTAAATTTTAAATAAATTAAAACTTAATTTTAAAAGACCAAAACATATTGTGGGTTAATTTTTACCCTCTAGTCAAATACACAAATCCAAGAAAGGTCTTTATCATTTTTCCATATCAACATAAAGTGATTTTAGGTAATAATGACATTAATTGTTGATTGTCATAAATATGAACATCTGGGGACGGATTTTTTGGAATCAGCTATGCCAAATGGAAGGTCTGATGAATAAGAATCTAAATCGATTATTAATTGAAACAAAACCCTAATATGAATCGAAAAATTATAACCCACAAATCGATTCATGAATCAAAACCTAAATCGATTTATGAATCCATGAA
The DNA here is from genome assembly GCA_949130495.1 of Sambucus nigra. Taxonomy (NCBI): domain Eukaryota; kingdom Viridiplantae; phylum Streptophyta; class Magnoliopsida; order Dipsacales; family Adoxaceae; genus Sambucus; species Sambucus nigra. The sequence goes on from OX422208.1 coordinate 360,123,717, forward strand.
TCATAAAGCCAAATGGAATGTCTGAATCTGAACCTAAATCGATTCATGAATCCAGAAATAAAAAACCCAAACAAAAATCATAAAATACTAAACTCAGACCCTAACCCCAAAGTAAGACCCTATTAATGATTCTAAATCGATTAGGAGAAATAAAAAAAGAGGGGTTTACCTTGTAAATGTCAGATATAGTGAGAGTATTGTCATCAAGGTGAGGGTGTTGACACCATGAGCTTCATTCATGTTAGAGAAAACGAGAGAAACGGGGAGGAGATAAATTGGGAGGAAAGTATCTCACTTCTATTTTGTGAGATCCCGCTTCTATTTTGTGAGGTGTGTTATAAAATTCATTTTCATTCAATTACTTTTAGAATTCTAAGCTAATTAGTAACACTTATGTTAATTTAGTAACGGTATATTATTGTTACAATTAGTAACGGTAGGATATTGTTAGTAAATAATAAATTAGTCTGTTACTAAAAGCTTGTTTTGTTGTAGTGGTACAAAGTATAGAGATACTTAAAGGAATATATGCTCACACTTAGGAGGACTATTCATTTAAAGATGATCAGTTATTACGACTCAGTTTTATCGGATGTATGGATACTATGAAGTCCAGTATTGTTTAAGTATATTTACTTTGGCTTTGTAGGGGGCTTGAAGGTAATCTCTGAATTAGAGAGAGCTTCCCCAATTAACAGAAGAGACTCAAGAGAAGGAGGCAGCATGAAGACAGCGAGGCAGCTCGGTGAGAAAACTTGTGAGAGAACTCCTTTTTTAACCTTTCGTTCTTACTTAGTAAAATTGTATCTTTTAAGTACATTGATCGTAATGCTATAATGATTGTAATATTGAGTGTGAGGTCAAACGGTACTCACGAGAAACAAAGCCTGGGAGAGCTCACATGCTCTATCGAATGACATCGTCGTTGAAACTTCAGAGGAACTTAGTTTGGAGGATTGAGAAGTGAGGTGGCATTAAGTCTTGTCTTGTCCATCTTAGATACACCTGGTAAAACACCGAGAGATCTTTCACCATGGAAGCTTGTGTAGAGTAACCTGAGTTCCATCGTATAGTGAGCTTTGAGCCAAACAACCCGCTACCAAATGTCACATCTATTTTAGGTGATGTCACTAGCCACCTACCCACTGTCCAATCCAAACTTGAGTAAACTACTTTGGTATTGAGGTTGTCAAACGGTTTGGTGAACCATCTCTGTTATGATAGTCCTCTGACGCACAGTGTATAGGTAAAAGGCATGTCCTGGCATTTAATGATTATGACGTAGGGTATGCTAACCCATCAGACATTTAATGCTTGTGACGTAAAGTGTGAAAGGGGATATCTTTCATTCTATGAAAGACTAAGATATCTCGGGAAAGGTGTGGAGATATTTATTAGCCTCAACTAATTCTAAGAAGAGAGAGTTCCTTCTAGAGGGTTTATTGCTAGAAAGTGATTGAAGAGAAGCTATTGCAAAACCATATAGAGTTTACTCACCCACCATTGTCATTTATTGTGAAGCTTTTAATAGCTAACCAGATATATATCAGAGGTTGTTAGTGTATTGGCTGCTTGCCAAGGTGTATGTTGGATGCTTACTTCTCTCTCCCTTTGAATGAGTTATTTCTGAGTTTTCTTTATTATCATTTGAGTTATACACGAGAGATTTGTGAGTTTAATCTAAGTGTTTATTACATACCATATTGTGTGTTCATTTGTCTTTTGTTAAAGAGTACTTAGGTTATCATTTATTACCATACTTATAGGGTTACGCCTCTAATGGTATTACTATACTCCCGTGCTTCAAGGGAATAAATGATAACCTAAGTACTCTTTAACAAAAGACAAATGAACACACAATATGGTATTACTATACTCCCGTGCTTCAAGGGGACTGCCCTCTTACAGGCTTTATGACCCATATAATATCAACCCTAGTTCTCCAAGTGGTAAGGAGCTAACTTGATAGACTGAGATAATAACCGTTGCTCTAAGGTTCGAAACTCCCCAATGAATACCTAATAGTAAGTGGGTCGTATGTTAAGGTGGCTCTGGCACAGCATCCCCCTGTTTAGCTGGCATAGGGGGAGTCCTAAGGGCTCATTCATGTGGAAGTTCATGGTTCTAAAAGAAATAACCAATATAATGAAATAGTGCGAAACAATCCGTTAACTATTATGAAAATTGAGTTTGTAGCATGATTTCAGGCTACAACTTATGGATTATGAGACCGAAACTTCATTTCAGGAATTGGAGTTGTCGACATTATTTTCAAGCCACTGACATATTATGATAATGTTGTTTCAATCTTTATTATAAAGAAGTGTTAGTGGTTCTAAAAGTAATTAAGAACGATGAATGAAACTACCTTTTAATTAAAGATGAAATTCTGAAATGAGTATCACTTGAACACATTAGTACAAGTGTTAAAGTAAGATATGAGTCTTAAGTGCACCCAATAGTATATTAATGTTATTGATTGATAGTGCTTATTTTTTACAGTACATTATGATATTAATAAAGTATTTGTGAATTCTATATTTATGTACTTATTATATAAGGCATGTGAATGAACAAATGTGACAAACATAGTTTTTTTATAAAGAAATTATGAGACCAAAACTGCATTTTAGCCCTAATTATATATGACATTAGACGTAATCGATGGATGGAACTATGCTACTGAAGCTAGTGTGGGACCGTCATGACTCACATTGGTGGATTATTTAATTAAGGTAAGTCTTTTTTTTTTATTGTTTAGACATATTTTGTGAAAATATGAAGATTCAAGATATTTTATTAAAAACAATTACATGTAAGTTTAATCAAATTAATGAATTCTTCATTAATATTATGGTATTTTTTTAAATGGTTTTACGTCACAGTCACTAGAATGAGCTGCATAAAAATAATTAGATACTGATATATACAACTAATACACATGAGATACGCCCAATTAAATATGATGCATTTGTTCATGAAATAATGTGAAACACATTAATGGATTATTTAATTAAGGTAAATCATTTTTTTATTGTATAGGCATATTTTGTAAAAAGATCAAGATCAAAAATCCTTTTATTAAGAATAATTATATGACTAAAATTTAATTAAATTAATAAATTTTTTATTAATATTACAGTGTTTTTAAGAATAATTTCACGTCATAGTCACTAGAATGAGTCGGGTAAAAATACACCCCCAATCGTATATGACGCATTAGTTCCAATCAATCCGAAACAAATAAGATGTTGCAGTGTACTTCGGCCATACTTGTATGATCAGAGGTGGAAAGAGGAGGGTCGATGTTGAACATACTGGCTTCAAGTGCGTAAACTTGGAACCTAAACACAATCGATCAAAGAGAACATACAGCAGTATTGCAAAGAGATCTATCCAAACTAATCTCTCCTAACTCATCATTGCTCTCAAGTATCATTGGCTCCCAAAAAGCACCTAATATTAAAGTCACTATAAATGTTAAGAATGGAACTACAGCATTTGAATTATAGTCAGATAGAAAATATAAATCATATGTACCATCTCCTCAAATGGCAAGTCAAATTTCGATTCTAATCTTCAAATTTGTGTGACAACTGGTTCGGTTAAATTGAGGGATTAGAATGAAACCACTGCAGGTAACATATAAGATGAGATGAGAACTCCTAACGCGAAACAATTTGAGGGATTATATATCATATAGGTAACAGATAAGATGAGAACTCCTACCGCGAAACAATTTGAATTCATTTTATTAGACAGATCCAACAAATGGCAATCCCTTCAAGAGAAGAATACATTGACTGACATTCAGATAACTAAATAAAGAATTTCAACATACCTAAATAATCAAAGAATCGACACAAATGTTACCCCCCAAAACTATAAACCCGAAATCTAGAAAATCTGGCTTGAAAGTAACTGGAACCTGTACCACCAAAGCTGTATCGCCTATAGATGAAATTTATCTGCAACAAAAGAATGAAAGAATGATAACAGATTTTTCTACCTACAAAGAATTTTTGGTACCCTTTCTGTGTAAGAAAATGAAACGAACTTTGAAGAAGAAACCCGCGAAGAAGGATCAGTTGGGCTGTGAATAAGACGACGAGCTGCCAGCAAAATCAACCGGGGCCCACGCCGAGACTGTGTAAAGAGGCTGATCTAACCAGCTTAGAGTAAGAGCAGCTCCACCACCTTGTTCTTTCTTTTCCACCCTATAATTCTCAAAAGAGTACATTTTCAAAAGCATTTGGCTCTGGAGATATTCTTTCTCCGTAATCCCCATGCACCGAAATCCTCCTTGCTCCATTGAATTCATCCACTTTCCAAAACTCTCGTGCCTCGCAAATCTCTCCCGTCCCTCACAAGCGATAATATTCCTGATCTCGCGTGCAAACATCTCCTCTACATTGATCCTCACTGGGCTTTCCATGGGAAGGCTAGAATCAATCAAGTCAAAAATGGCAGAATAGTAATTCAATGAATTCGAAAGCCTTGCTTCAAATCCAGTGTCATTGTGCTCAGCTTCTTGCTCTGCCATTACAACAATTGTGGGGTTTGTGCTTCTAATTAGACCCAAAAAGTCCCTAAGAACTCCCCCATTGCCATCATAGAGCATTTTATGCAGTTGGAAAATGCAATTTACAGCCACACACTCTCTCTCCTTAACATGAAGCATCCACAGCCTCACATCTTCCAACCTATCAACAACCGGGTGGAATTCGAAAGGCAAATTCAACGCACCAGCGAATCCCGCGAGACGCTCCCCCGTCTCAATAAGGTCCTGTTTGGATTCCCCGATACCAGTGATTCGAACGTGGCTGGGAGGGTTAGCACTAGAAGCCAAACTCTGAAACAAGCTAGGCCATTGAAGTCCTTGCTTGATATCAAAATCAATAATATGAACCCTGTCTTTCCCTTGAAAGCTCCTCAGTAAAATCTCATTGGAGGTGAAATGGATGAATTTGGGAATTGGAGTCACTTGGTTCAAAAGCATTAAAGCAGTTCCATCACTATCATCATCGACATGATTATTAAGCTCCCTTGGAGTGGTAATGTGGAAGATATGAGGCCATAGCCTCGCAACTCGCAAGGCTAAGGCCTCAGTGAAATAAGCGGTGAGACGGCTAATTGAAGACCCTCTGGGAGAAGCCAGCTCACCCAATTTCCCTACGAAAAGATTAATCCCAGCAATGTTCTTTGATCCAATTGCTTCCACACAGGCCATGAGTAAACTAATAAGCTCAAACCCATCATGGTCCTCATGGTTACCCCCATTGCCACCTGCTATAACCTGGGCATTTTGATTTGTGTGGCGAGATGGGCCAGACCCGTTACCAATTTCATAGTCAAGAGTGTTGTCATTTAGCTTAAGAGCCAAATTTTGACTGTCGGATGAAGTGCTGCTAGATCCCGATGCCTCCTTCAATGGTGTCTCTAGATTCTTGTCACCTAGGTTTGTAATCTCAGTAACAAGGTCGGGGGGCACAAAACAAGCCCTCTCCTCTTCTCTTGGACATGATGAGAGAGAAAAAGGAGGTTGAGCTGGAGGCTGACAATGAAGGCCAGCAAATAGGGGAACAGATTGATGATGAACGTCAAACCAAAAATTCCCACCACCCAGTTGGCCTAATCTCAAGTTGTTATTATCAGTATCATCGCTGTGTTGTGGTGAATCATCGGATTTCTTACTACCCCTTTTTCTCTTAGCTCGCGTAACATCTTCAAAGGGGTTTTGTTCAGCAAACCTCTTCAAACTCTTGCCTCTGTTCCAAAAATCTTCGGTTTTGTCTCTCCTGATGTTGTGCTTGAGAGACCTGGCTTCGATTGGCTTATCAACGGATAAGGTGGCTGGGGGTGGCCTTGTGGGTTGTGAGCGGGAGTTGGTGTCTTTTCTGACGAAACTGCTACATGGTAAGTCTAATCTCTGTGTGCTCATTGAAGGAAAAGGGCAGGCTTGAAACTGTGCGGGTGATTCGCTTCTTATTCTATGCCTTGGTGACAACAATGTTGAAGAAGAACACCCGGCCAACATCCTCTATACCTTTTCCACTTTGCTCTCTCTGCTGTTCAACTCCACTTTGACCCACTCTTGTGTTTCTGTCTCTCTCTATTTCTTGTATCTCTTCCTTCACAAAGTTAATAACTATGCAGTGTATGGCAACTATGTATGTTTCTATGCAGCGGTGTAAAATTGTATGCAGATTAAATTAAATGGACTAAGGGTGAGTGTGTGAAGCTTTGAAAAATCAAGTAAAGAAGAGGAATCCGATGCCAAAATAATGATGAAAATATATTTGAGTGTTCCTATATGAGATTTTATATATGTGCAGCAAAGAATACAATCATCAATAAAAGAATCAGAGAACTTAAGATGGTATAGAAAACCTACCGAAAATTGATCATCGGATTCCAAAAATTTCAAAGAAGACGAGAACTCATTGGGAAGAAGTGTGATTTTTGAGCTTGTTGAAACTGGCACACCATGCATGGGACTCCAGACATACTTGCACAAATTGGTAGCTGAAATTCTGAGAAATTGAACGACCCAGATTAGCTTTTGAGACCTTTGACAAGTCCATAATAGCTCACACTGCGTCTAACACAAACCCAGAAACCCCAGCCTCCGAAAATACCTTCACACATGCATGAAAACAATTAAAATGATAATACACAACAAAATCTTCAAAACCCACTACCCAAAAAGCCAGAAAGCATAGACGATTCTGCTATTATATAATGAAGGATTTGTGGTGGTTGCATTCCTGTAGTAGTTGTAGTTGCATGACTGATTTGATTTACCTAGCTTTGAGAAAAAAATGATGGGTCGGTGAAAAGGGTGTTCCTGAAAAGACTTTGGGAGTTGGGTCTTGTGACCGTTGATAAAAATCTGACGGCTGAGAATGACGGTTTATATGACCGTTGGGGGGTTTTCGGTGAAATGTGACCGTTGGGAAGGTGGGGTTGGTGTCTATACGGAGCAAATGTGGCAGGGATTTTATTCTGGACTGGTGGGTTTTCTGCTAAATGCACGTGCGTGTCTCCTCATATCCGTTCACTTGACCGTTGGGTTTTACATCTTTCATTTGTACTGCTTCGTAGGAAATTTCCCCATAATTGATGACTACGCTAATTCACTACACGTGGCAGAAACACATAGTCATGCCATTTAGTGCAACCGCAGATGTGGTGCCACGTCACGGACGTGAGAGTTTTTTAGAAAAGTTTCGTTAACTTTTTTTTAAAACTAATATATAATTCGTACGATGCATAAATAGTTTATAAAGTACATAAATATTTTATATATATTAGATTTATATTACACAATTAAATCAATTAAACATAACGTAATTTTGATTCCATTTTATATATTTAACTTGTGATTAAAATTCTCTTATTTTACAAAGAAACTAAGTTCTAAAAATGGGGGAAGGGATATAAAAATAAGAACAATTGCAATACAATATTTTAATAAAAGTATATGCAATAACATTAAAACAAAGAACATTATTCTTCATAATTTTTAACTCAACCCAAGGAAGGCATAATTGGTTGGAATAACAAATTCAAATCGTTTATAGAGTACTAAATGAGATAGGTATGGTGAATTGGCCATTACAATATAAACATCCACACATAAACTTATGCGATTAAATATGGATAAAAGTCAAATCTCCAATTACTAACTTAGCGCCATTGCATGAAATCCCTATCAAGTACATATAAGACTCGATCAAACGTGTTAAAACTCGAACTCGGAATAAGTTGCCTCAGAATTTTTGTGATTCAACACAAATTTAAAATGAAATTCCTATTGTGCACTTTTGAATTCAATCAAGCATTTGAGATGAGGCATTTTCATGAAGAAATGTGAAATTTTGAAAACTAAATTACAAAATAGCTAATGAACTATTAATTATGAACAAACTATTATAAAATCCATATAGAATTTTAGTATTGTTAATACCAAAAATTATCCTGCTACGTGGACCAATCATGTATGAACACGTGTTATCCAGTTGCGGATTAACCTAAGTCAGCAAGGACGCGTCACCGACCAACTAAAGAAATGTCGACCAACAGGTTAAAGAAGCCCGACCAACACCAGGAAGACCGACCAACGACGACGAAAAATCGTCAACAGTTGTATACATTAATGTTGTACAAATGTAAATGCCTGTATTATAAAGGCATTCCATCATTTAGTATTCCAACTCTGGTACAACCTCAAAGGGCAATAAATACATTGCAAACCCTACATCCAAGAGACATGAACAACGAGACAAGAGGAACTTGAAAAAAAGCAATATATAATAGTGGATGTAGGTCTTTCTTTAAGCCGAAACACTTTAAAAATTCGTTGTCTCTTTTACTCATTTTTATATGTGATCAATTAATTAGAACAATCGAGTTTTTTGCATCAACAGATTGACGTCATTTGTGGAAACGTATTTCTAATCGCTCTCATTCATTCAAACACACAAATGGCTTATATTCCTGAATCAAATCTCAGGAACAATGGCATTCCGCCTGTCCCTTCTGCCCCACCAGCAATAAATGAATTAACTGGAATTCTGACCAGTCTTGCAAGAGGCCAAGAAGCTATGCAGGGCACTATCAAGCAACTTGCACAAACTCTTCAAGCAGGAGCACATGCTATGTCTGTGTAACACCCCGTAATTTTGAGGATTAAATATTTAATTATCTTGGGAGATATAAAAATATTTAAATTGGAGAAACTTAAATTCATGAGTTGGAGAATTAATTTGAGTGAGCCGAATTATTTATAATTGGCAACTTTAAAATTTAATTGTCCAAATTAATGTGTGTCGCATTTTGAGGTCGAAATTTAAAAATGTTAAAAATTATTTCGGATGGAAATTCTAAGTGCGCGGTTGAGTCCGAATGGGTCGAGATAGTCAGAAAAGAATACCCGAGGATAGTAATTGGGTCTCGGAGTATTTTTGGGCATAGCCGGGCGCACACAGGGTGATTTGGGCTATGTTAATTAGGTCCATGTGGTCAAAAACGGGATTAAGAGTTTTAACCTAAATTGGGAAGTGTTAAATGGAAGTAAACACAAATTCTAAACCTAGGGCTTGAGAGGGAAATTGGGGGAAAGCAAATCCAGAGCCAATTGGGGATTATTGGAGCCAAATTAAGGGACTACACCAACGGATCAGACCTTACGAACAATTTCGGGCAAGTGGTTAACTGTTGTAGTTCTTAAGTTGATGATAATCAATTCATACAATGGGAGGTGTAAGCCAAAATTCGTTTTGGGTGAGTTTTCATGTAAAAATTGGGTTTTTGGAAATTGATATACCTTAATGGGATTAAGGGTGAGATTTACTATGTTTATGATTCTAAAATGTAGATGAATGAATCGTATGTTAAAACCAGTACGAATTAATGGTTAATTGTTGTTAATATGACTGAATTTTGTATTGAAGATTTGGAACCCGGATAATACCCAAATCGGAAAAACGTGAGAATTAATGGAATTTGATGATGAATTAAGGTCTTTAGGATGTTTAGACATTTTTCTTATATGGAGGATATGTTAATTGTATTTGGGTAAGGGTTTAGATTGAGAATCAAAGCTTTAGGGTTCATCCATGGCCGACAGTGGGCTGGAGAAGACGATTTCTGGAACGATCGATCGATCGACCCAGGGGGTTCGATCGATCGATGCTACAGATTGTTTGGCAGTGACGCCAGTTTTAATTACATGGAAAATAATTATTGAGAAAAGAATTTTGGGCTGATTATACATGTTGAAAATGGACCAACAGGGCGAGTCCGGGTATGTTGGTAATTATAGGTAAATATAATTCGGAAATTTGATGGAGATGAATGTGTGACACATTGTAGAAGAATATGTGGGAATGAAATTCTGAGATTTAAAAATGGACCAAGTGAGCGAGTCCGGGTATAATGGTTGGGCGACACAAGTATTAAATTAATTAATGTGTAATTAATTAAATTAGAGTCGGACTGTAGACTCGGGAACGTATTAAATTAATTAATGTGTAATTAATTAAATTAGAGTCGGACTGTAGACTCAAGAACGTATTAAATTAATTAATGTGTAATTAATTAATTTAGAGTCGAAACATAGACTCGGGAAATAGTAAGATATGGGCCAAGTGAGCGAGTCTGGGTATAATGGTTAGGCGACACCAAATATTAAATTAATTAATGTGTAATTAATTAAATTAGAGTCAGACTATAGACTCGGGAACGTATTAAATTAATTAATGTGTAATTAATTAAATTAGAGTCGGACTGTAGACTCGGGAACGTATTAAATTAATTAATGTGTAATTAATTAATTTAGAGTCGGAACATAGACTCGGGAAGTAGTAAATTACGGGCCAAGTGAGCGAGTCCGGGTATAATGGTTGGGCGACACAAAGTATTAAATTAATTAATGTGTAATTAATTAAATTAGAGTCGGACTGTAGACTCGGGAACGTATTAAATTAATTAATGCGTAATTAATTAACTGAGAGTCGGACCACCAACTCGGATTGGTATAAATTAATTAATGTGTAAATTAATTAACTGAGAGTCGGACCACAAACTCGGATTGATATAAATTAATTTATGTGTAAATTAATTAACTGAGAGTCGGACCACATACTCGGATTTGTATAAATGAATTAATGTGTAAATTAATTAACTGAGAGTCGGACCACAGACTTGAATTGGTATTAATTAGTTAATGTGTAAATTAATTAAATGAGAGTCGGATCATAGACTCGGAGAAAAGATTATATTAATTAATGTGAAAATTAATTAAATTAGAGTCGGACCATAGAATCGGGATAATGATAATTTAATAAGTAAGAAAATTTATTTAGCTTAGTCAGGCCAGAGACTCAGGAAATTTCAGGCTAGTGTTACAGGTTGTGAGTACACGGTGAAGCCGGGGTTTACTTTATATATATATACGGTGTAGTGATAGTATATATATGTGTGTATATATTGTGTGCGCAATTAAATATCAGTGGTTAGATATTTATTTAATTATATACTCTAGTGCTATCAAGGGAGGTTGTGCGATGCGGGTGAATCCCCTAGCTTGAGGAGTAGGGTGAGTATATCCCCAGGTCATAGCGTTCGGTATATGGGTGAGGGGCTTATCTCACTTTCAGGGAAGGAATATGATCGCCTCCACTTTGTTTATGTTTTGGGCCAGGTTGGGGAGCGAATCCAACTTGGGTAACTAGGTTATGTGAGCACACCTAGTGAGATGGCACTTTAGAGGGAATCATCCAGTGAGGGTATACTCGGTAGGATGGATATACGCATGATAAATGTGTGGATGTTTTAGTAAAGATACGTATAATATGGTAGTAAATATTATATGTGGGTAATAATACAATGTGTGATGTATTTATTTTATATAACTTGTGTCACGGTTATATGCTATTAATTAATAAGGAATTCTTTAAGTTAATTGGTGAGATAACTTATAATTCATGAATAATTATACTCGGGTTAGAGTAGTATGGCAAGGGGAGGTTATACCAGGACTAGTTGGACGTGGTAGTACAACTAGGTGGGGTTAAGGTAACCGTTAGGTGTATACATTAGTGGAGGGGTGAGAACGTCCACAAGGGAGTGCGACACTAACTTAAATATGAAGCGCATTCATACATTTTAAATTACTGCAGTTAATTCACTTGCTTAAGATTTTCAAAATGTTTTGGGTTCTAACCCTTTCTATAAAACTATTTTCAAAACCTTTTAGGTGTCCAGCCACAGGGACGCCTGGATTGATATTCTATTCTAGGGACACGGAGCTGCGACATATGTGGATGCTAGCAGGAGTTTGGATTAGACGCATCGTTCATTTATTCCTAGAATAGGAATCACTTATCAGTCTCAATTTTATTTAGGGCTTGTCGCCCAGACTTCTTAGTACAGTTCAGATTCATTTTATTCAAGTGTTGCATGATTATATGAGACTATTTACTTTGGTGGTCGATGGTTTATTCGGCATGTTATTTTATAATTATTCAGTTGAGTTTTATTCAGATGTGTGAATGGTTTATATTTATTTCCGCATGTACTATTTTGTGTAATTAAAATGTTAAAATTTGGCACCAGTTTTTGGAATACTAGGTGGCTAGTAAGTTTTAAAAAGTTTTCGACAGTGATGCTAAAGATGAACCAACTGGTATTCCTATTTTAATTTGGCATAGGACTGATCACCCGGGATTTTATTAGGCGGGGTGTCCTAGATGGTATCAGAGCATCAGGTTCTAGTATCCTTAGGATCTGTGCGGCTTTTCACATTTCGTCTTAACAATCTTTGATATAGAGCCCTATTATAGGATTGTTGTATTCTCATACGTATGCGCATATACGTCCTTCTGCCAAGTTTGTATTTGATAGTGAACTCATACGGTTCGATTCTCATTCTAGATGCCGCCCAGGAGAGGGAGTACCTAGGGCAGCGGGGGGAGTTGAGACTAGAGAAGCTCATCAGGAGCAAGAGTTATCGCAGTAACTGCCAGAGATGGGTTCGGCAGCGCAGGTAACTGAATTGGTGGCGCATACAGTTGAAGCGACGATGATCGCTATGGAAAGGTACTTTCCATGAGATCAGCCACAAGTGTTAGTGGTGCCAGATGTTCAGGCTCACCCGGGGTCGTCGGGGTGGCAGCAAGTACGAGAGGTCTTTCAAAAGGTCCATCCACCAGAGCTTCGAGGGGGTTAAGATATGGTACTGGCATGTCAGTGGAAGAGAGATATTCAGCATCACATACGCATGGTAGATTGCAATGAGGTGTAGAAGCAAATGCTAGCCACTTTTAGGTTAGTGAAAGCAGCGCTACAGTGGTGGGAGTCGATCACCACAGTTGAGGAAAGGGATACATTGACTATTACCGAGTTTTGGGTGCGGTTCGACCGTAAGTATTTTCCACTAGCAGTTGAGACCGAAATGAGGAGAAAATTCAGAGAGGTGACTCAAGGGGACCGTTCAGTGGCCGACTACGAGGAAGAATTCACTCGTTTGGAAAATTTTATACCGAATGAGGTAAGCGGTGAAGAAAGGAAGAAAACAAGGTTCATGGATGGGTTAGTCTGGAGGATCAGACAACATTTAATTGGTAATCCCACATTAGTATCTTATACAGATGTTGTTAACGCAGCACTACTGCACTGCCAGGAATATCGCTTTCACGTGTAAGGAAGCAGGAAGGGAGTGGAAACCAGCCATTCGGATAGAGCAGGAGGGAACAGTACCAGTGGGGTATCCCAACAGCAGATAGGGGGAGATCAGGGGCAAGATTTTCGGGAGGGGAATCATGCCAAACGATTTAGAGCTGGAAGCTATCGACAGGATGGCCAGGAATTCCGACAAGGCCAGCAAGGAAGGGATCAGTGGCAGGGTGAATTTAATAGGAGGTGTTTCGTTTGTGGGGAAGCAGGGCACATGAAGAGAGATTGTCCTCAGCGAGGAAGGGGTCAACTACAGGACGAGGTCCTCGATGTACAGCCACTACAGCAAGTCATGGGTGCATTCGGGCAGGGGGAAGCTGCTCCGGAACCCGAGGATCAGCCGTTACAGCTAGAGTATGGAGGTAATTATTTTATCCTATGGGCATGGGGTATATTTTGAGTGACAAGGAGGGTATCGCAATATAAGAATTATTCTCACTAGAGTTCGCGGGTAAGTCGAATTTAGTGGGTGCGCTGGCTGTAGCAGCAATAGTATGTAGATAAAAAATTTCGTGGGGTAGCGAAGTTCTTTGGTGTTATCCACGGGAGAGTGGAGGTGTACACTGAGAGAAGGTTTGAATTATGCGAGGGGTTACTACTTTCGAGAATTATGGGAATAGGGTTGATGATATTTTTCCCAAATATAGACTGGATAGCGATGGATTTGAACTATTGTGGATAATGGGGTTAAGTTTTGGTGTTCGCAACACCAGGGTATGATTGGTACTAGGTATCACCTGAGAGTGAGTCTAAACCTATATAGATATATGTGTATACACGTTATATTGTGCGGTACAACAGACACATAGTGAGGTCTTGTGTTCTTACATTTTATCCCGGTAAGTAGTGGTGTTTACTGAAGTGAATCAGGGTGGTTAAAATTATTTTCGAGCAGGATGAGATAGCTCGGGTTTTATTTAGCGCAAGAATTAGTGATAGTAAAGGCGCGGTATTTTATGTTGTCTTTGGTAGCATAAGGGTAGGCGTATATACTTTTGTGTTACGAGACAAGCATTTTGGGGTACGTGCTAGGGACTGATGGTCTAACAGATATCAACGACCGACAATGTTAGGTAGTAGTGTATCAGGGGGGTTCCTTGTTTGGATTTCGCTTTGTGAGACGTCCCACGCATGAAACTTAGCGCAACGTTGGAAGTGGGGAGATGTTTGATCGTTAGTACATAGGTTGAGCACCCCGGCCAGTATATATATATATATATATATATATATATATATGTGTGTGTGTGTGTGTGTGTGTGTGTGTGTGTGTGTGATATGACTACGGGTTAGAAGTTATATTACGAATTACGATTAGTATAGTCGGATAACTTTCGTGCGATAAATCACGGGGATAGGGTGTATGGGCACCCGGGTTAACTAAGGCAAATTTTGTGCAGATAAGCATGGGTACAGGGTCTATGGGTGCCCTGGTTAATTAAAATGCATACTTGTGTAACTTATAGTTAGAAGCGGGAGAGATAGATATAGTGGGCTTAGACACGCATGACTAGAGAGTAATATTTGAAGCTTGGAACACTAGGCTTAACTTAATTTCGAGGACGAAATTCCTTTGTAAGGGGGGATTATGTAACACCCCGTAATTTTGAGGATTAAATATTTAATTATCTTGGGAGATATAAAAATATTTAAATTGGAGAAACTTAAATTCATGAGTTGGAGAATTTATTTGAGTGAGCCGAATTATTTATAATTGGAAACTTTAAAATTTAATTGTCCAAATTAATGTGTGTCGCATTTTGAGGTCAAAATTTGAAAATGTCAAAAAGTATTTTCGGATGGAAATTCTGAGTGTGCGGTTGAGTCCGGATGGGTCGAGATAGTCAGAAAAGAGTGCCCGGGGGTAGTAATTGGGTCTCGGTATATTTCTGGGCATAGCCAGGCCCACACGGGGTGATTTGGGCTATGTTAATTAGGCCCATGTGGCCAAAAATGGGATTAAGAGTTTTAACCAAAATTGGAAAGGGTTAAACGGAAATAAACACAAATTCTAAACCTAGGGCTTGAGAGGGAAATTGGGGGAAAGCAAATCCAGAGCCAATTGGGGATTATTGGAGCCAAATTAAGGGACTACACCAACGGATCAGACCTTACGAATAATTTCAGGCAAGTGGTTAAGTGTTGTAGTTCTTAAATTGATGATAGTCAATTCATACAATGGGAGGTGTAAGCCAAAATTCGTTTTAGGTGAGTTTTCATGTAAAAATTGGGTTTTTGAAAATTGATATACCTTAATGGGATTAAGGGTGAGATTTATTATGTTTATGATTCTAAAATGTAGACGAATGAATCGCATGTTAAAACCAGTACGAATCAATGGTTAATTGCTGTTAATATGAATGAAATTTGTATTGAAGATTTGGAACCCGGATAATACCCAAATCGGGAAAATGTGAGAATTAATGGAATTTGATGATGAATTAAGGTCTTTAGGATGTTTAGACCCTTTTCTTATATGGAGGATATGTTAATTGTATTTGGGTAAGGGTTTAGATTGAGAATCAAAGCTTTAGGGTTCGTCCATGGCCGACAGTGGACTGGAGAAGACGATTTCTGGAACGATCGATCGATCGACCCAGGGGGTTCTATCGATCGATGCTACAGAAATTTTGGCAGTGACGCCAGTTTTAATTACATGGAAAATAATTATTGAGAAAAGGATTTTGGGCTGATTTTACATGTTGAAAATGGACCAAGGGGGCGAGTCCGGGTATGTTGGTAATTATAGGTAAATATAATTGGGAAATTTAATGGAGATGAACGTGTGACACATTGTGGGCGAATATGTGGGAATGAAATTCTGAGATTTAAAAATGGACCAAGAGAGCGAGTCCGGGTATAATGGTTAGGCGACACCAAATATTAAATTAATTAATGTGTAATTAATTAAATTAGAGTCGGACTGTAGACTCGGGAACGTATTAAATTAATTAATGTGTAATTAATTTAATTAGAGTTAGACTGTAGACTTGGGAACGTATTAAATTAATTAATGTGTAATTAATTAATTTAGAGTTGGAACATAGACTCGGGAAATAGTAAGTTACGGGCCAAGTGAGCGAGACCGGGTATAATGGTTGGGTGACACCAAGTATTAAATTAATTAATGTGAAATTAATTAAATTAGAGTCGGACTGTAGACTCGGGAACGTATTAAATTAATTAATGTGTAATTAATTAACAGAGAGTCGGACCACCGACTCGGATTGGTATAAATTAATTAATGTGTAAATTAATTAACTAAAAGTCGGACCACAGACTCAGATTGATATAAATTAATTAATGTGTAAATTAATTAACTGAGAGTCGGACCACATACTCGGATTTGTATAAATTAATTAATGTGTAAATTAATTAACTGAGAGTCGGACCACAGACTCGGATTGGTATTAATTAGTTAATGTGTAAATTAATTAAATGAGAGTCGGATCATAGACTCGGGAAAAATATTATATTAATTAATGTGTGAATTAATTAAATTAGAGTTGGACCATAGACTCGGGATAATGATAATTTAATAAGTGAGAAAATTTATTTAGCTGAGCTAGGCCAGAGACTCGGGAAATTTCAGGCTAGTGTTACGGGTTGTTGTGTGTGATATTAAATATCCGTGGTTAGATATTTATTTAATTATATACTCTAGTGCTATCAAGGGAGGTTGTGCAATGCGGGTGAATCCCCTAGCTTGAGGAGTAGGGTGAGTATATCTCCAGGTCATAGCGTCCAGTATATGGGTGAGGGGCTTATCTCACTTTCAGGGAAGGAATATCATCGCCTCCACTTCGTTTATGTTTTGGGCGAGGTTGGGGAGCGAATCCAACTTGGGTAATTATATTATGTGAGTACACCTAGTGAGATGGCACTTTAGAGGGAATCATCCGATGAGGGTATACTCGGAAGGATGCATATACACATGATATATGTGTGGATGTTTTAGTAAAGATACGTATAATGTGGTAGTAAATATTATATGTGCGTAATAATACAGTGCGTGATGTATTTATTTTATATAACTTGTGTCACGGTTATATGCTATTAATTAAGAAGGAATTAATTAAGTTAATTGGTGAGATAACTTATAATTCATGAATAATTATACTCGGGTTAGAGTGGTATGGCAAGGGAAATTATACCAGGACTAGTTGGACGGGGTAGTACAACTAAGTGGGGTTAAGGTAACCGTTAGGTGTGCACATTACTGGAGGGATAAGAACGTCCACAAGGGAGTGCGACACTAACTTAAATATGAAGCGCATTCATGCATTTTAAATTACTGCAATTAATTCACTTGCTAAAGATTTCCAAAATGTTTTGGGTTCTAACCCTTGCTATAAAACTATTTTCAAAACCTTTTAGGTGTCCAGCCACAGGGACGTCAGGATTGATATTCTATTCCAGGGACACAGAGTTGCGGCATATGTGGATGCTAGCAGGAGTTTGTATTAGATGCATCGTTCACTTATTCCTAGAGTAGGAATCACTTATCAGTCTCAGTTTTATTTAGGGCTTGTCGCACAGACTTCTCAGTACAGTTTTCAAATTCAGTTTATTCAGGTGTTGGATGTTCGTATGTGACTATTTACTTTGGTGGCCGATGGTTTATTCGGCATGTCATTTTATAATTATTCAGTTGAGTTTTATTCAGTGGTGTGAATGGTTTATATTTATTTCCGCATGTACTATTTTGTGTAATTAAAAAGTTAAAATTTGGCACCAACTTTTGGAATACTAGGTGGCTAGTAAGTTTAATAAGTTTTCGACAATGATGCTAAGGATGAACCAACTGGGATTCCTGTTTTAATTCTATATAAGACTGATCACCCGATATTTTATTAGGCGGGGTGTCACAGTCTTCCCGTGGACATATGCCACCGCCACCATCAAGAGTTGGCAGGCAAAGTCAGTCAAGAACTACAGGGGATACATCCTATCATCCAGGATCTAATTCATTATCCAAGGCATCAGAATCTTTTAATAGACAGTCCTACTCTCCAGAAAGGCTAAGCGCCTTGGAAAGGCTAAGCTGTGCTTCTCCCTTTGATCGTTTGGGACCCTTGGGGAACAGAAATGTTCCTAGGGTAATGTTAGGAAACACGCAACGACCATCTGATCGAAGGGAAAGATCTGCGCAGTCTAGATTAAATGCCCAATGTACTGATCGGGCTGAGCAACAGTCCCAAGAGGAGAGTTCGATGAACAATAAAACAACAACGCATATGTCTGATACTAGTAACAACGCTTGGAAAGGTTCTATCCAAAGATTGGAAGACAGGCTAGGAGAGATGGCTAAGGCCAAAAATCCACTACAAATAAGCTTTGTTAAAGGATCTCCCTTTGTGCAATCAATTGTGGACTTCCCCACTCTATCTAAGTTCAAAGCTCCATTAATTACACCCAAATATGATAGGAAAACATATCCATTCCTCCATATAGAACAATACCAAGCAAGTGCTGATATTTATGTTGTTCCCGACTAAATGAGGTGTAGAGCATTATCTGGAACAATTACTGGATATGCCCAAATCTAGTACAATAGCCTTACTTGGGGAAAGATTTCCAGCTTCCACCAGTTAGCTATGCTATTTATTAGAAACATTTATTTTGGAGCCAAGCCTGTAAAAACGGTAGCATATTTGCTTAGCATACGACAGAAGGAAGGAAAGAGCACCAAGGACTACATCACTCGTTTCAACAACGAGAAGCTGGAGGTCGTGGATTGTGAAGAAAAAATTGCTATAACAGCCCTTATGAGTGTACACTTGATAAAGATCCCCCAAAGACCATGGCAGAGTTGATGGCCAAAGCAGCTAAAATCATGAATGTCGAGGAATCAATGGATGCCAAGAGGAGCTCGGGAGTAAAAAATGAGGGCAAAAATGATAAGAAGTGTCAAAACAAAAAAGAATTATAGAAAAGCTCAAGAAGTATCACAACTACACTCCAATCACCATGGGCATTCATCATTTCTTGGAGGAGATCAAACATAACAAAGATGTGTGTTGGCCTAATAAGTTGAGAAGTTCCCCTACCAAGAGGGACAAAACTAAATACTGCAAGTTCTATAGAGATCATGGTCAAAGGACAAATCGTTGATTTGCCATTCAAAATGAAATTGAAACTCTCATCCGAAGAGGAAAACTGAATCGGTTTATTAATCGGCAGAATAATGAAGGAGCTCGGCGCAGATCAAAATTTCCTTACAAACCTAGAGAGGAGAAAAAGAGGGCTCATGGAGATGATCAGGATGATGATCCCGACTTACCCAAAAAAACCCTGAAAACTAGAGCGTGAGGTATTCACACTCAGTTTTGGTTCTTTTGATTACCAAATTATTAGAGATGGAGATGCAGGAGAGGGACATCATATAGTAGAGCGAAAAGCTTAACTTAATGAGGCTCAGGCTTACTCATACATATAAAGGATTAATCTTGCTGAGGAAGACAGACTAAGGAAGGTTAATAAAGACAAGTTGTTAATAGGTTTTTATAAAAATGATTTATCAGGAGTACTGTACCCCCATGATGATCCTCTGGTAATTAAAATCAGAAAGGAAGATATCATTATCTCTAGAGTGTTAGTAAATAATGGCAGCTCGGCAGATATCATGTTCTATCCTTATTTTAACTACTTGAATTTTAACCTTCACCAGTTAGATCCCTATCATCAACCACTAATAGGTTTTGTAGGTGAGAAATTTTTCCCTTTGGGAACCATCAAGATGGAAGTGATGCTTGGTACATGGCTAGTCAGCCGAACAGAGAAAATTTGTTTCTTTGTAATAGATAAAAATGTCCATTCAACGTACAATATAATTATGGGAAGAGTTGGGTTGAAGAAGTTTGAAGTTCCCAACCAATTTTGGTGTAGTATTCATGAAATGTGATAAAAAAGTAGCTCGAGAATACTACTATTCATCTACCGAGCAAGAAGACCTGGAAGAAACAAAGAAAAAACCACCACGTACCAAGTGGATACCTCTGAACCTGAAGAAGAAGATCCTGAGGTTGAAAGCTTAAATACAAGGGCGAAGACAGAGCTGATAAAGGTTAAGACTATAGAGACCACCGAAAGCATTGTGTTATGTGATAACAAACCAGAGCACACAACTCAAGTTGGAACAACGTTTGATCTTATTCTTAAATAGGAACTAGTGAGCTTCCTTAGACACAGAGAACATATGTTCGCTTAGAATCATAAAGATATGTCAGGGATTGATCCTAACTTCCTTTTCCATGATCTCAATGTTAATAAATAAATTAAGCCGGTGAAGCAAAGTCGAAAAGTGTTCAGCCCCGGGAAGAACCAAGCCATACAGGAGAAAGTTGAAAATATTCAGAAAGTAGTCTTCATTGATGAGGTATGTAAGGACAATTTTCCAATCGAGTCATTTGTTATATTGGCTACATTCCATTGGACAAAACAATTTTGGGTCATTCCTCTTCAAGCATCATTCAACCATAAAGATTCGAGCATTGCATCCAAAGTTCACGCGACATCAATATGCACTTCATGTTCGCTCTTCTAAAAGGTATATGACCAAAATCTTTTTAAGTTTTGGAATATTTTCCATAACAAGAAATTTTAGTATAAAGTAATGTTCATAAAAAGGTCAATTTTCATAAAGAATCTTTTTTGAAATTAATTTCAAGGTTTTTTATGAAAAACTGTCAACTCGTTCGAAGTTTTCTCCAGGTCGTTCGAACGACCTGGATCTAACGACATTCTTCAGGCCATTTTGGAAGCTCGTTAGAAATGTCATTCGAACGACCTCGTTCGAACAAGATTTCTAACAACCTATCTAAATCTACACTGGAATGTCGTTGGATAACTCGTTCGAACGAGTTCTGCCATATCTGAAATTTTTTAACTCATTTTTGAGCAGTTATTTCAAAAAATTGTTTTTGTCCACTAATATATGGACGAAAATTAGTTATTTTTCAAAAAGGAAGTTTTATATTCTCTTGAGAGCATTTTTCAGAACTTCCCTCTTTTTGGTAAAATCAATCTCCAACACCATTTTCAGCCTTTGAAACAAAACCCCTTACAATCAACTTTACATTCAACAAGAAAGTTTGCGGTGGATCTCTGCATTCAAGCTTAGTGGAGACGGTGGTTTTGGGCTTCGATGGATACCGCGACATGAGGAGTGTCGAGCAACTTGTTGGAGCTTCGCGTACTACAAATTCAGAGGTCAAGGATGGCATAAGCATGTCTTGAGTGAGTCAATGTCCGTAAGTCTTTTGAGTCTCTTGTAAAACATATTTTGTAGTGAATTTTGTCTAGGCCCAGCCATCCGAGGTTTTTCCTATTTGCTTTTTCCTCGTACATTGGCGCGTTGTGGTTGTGATTTTCGCAATTTACTTTATTAAATCACATAGATGTATGCTTAGGATATAATGAATAAAATTGGATAATTTTATTTTAATTAATCAAGTTATCAATCTCATCGCATTAATTGGAAATTGTTCTTGCTAACTTATCAATTTGCTACATAAATTAAAATTGGGAAATATCTCTTCTTAGCTAATTTTAATTATGTTGTTTGTATTCCACGAATTAAACTTAGTTCATATAACCTTACAACTTCAAATTGGTATTAGAGCTAGTCTCTAAAAGTTATTTAGATGAATCCTGGAGGTTATATGGATAGTTTTTCGTCGAATAGACTACCTGTGTTTGATGGAACTAATTACAGCAATTGGAAAGCACGTATGAAATATGACCTTAAATCTATTAATGAATGTGTTTGGGTTACTATTGAAAGAGGATGGTCTCCCCCTACTATGGTTTTTAATGATGAAATTATTTTGACTCTTGTAGAACAGTGGTGTGAGGAAGAACTAGAATGGTGTAACTTTAACTCTAAAGGTTTAAATGCCTTATTTGGTGCGGTGTCCCCCGATGAATTCCGTCGTATAATGATGTGCGAAAGTTCAAAGGAAGCTTGGAATATTCTCCAAGTTACTCATGAAGGAACTAGTATAGTTAAAGCTTCAAAACTTAACAACTCAATTGGAAATGATCAATATGAAAGAATATGAAACATTTGATGAGTTTTATGCTCGTATATCTGATATTGTGAATTCTTGCTTTAACCTAGGTGAAAAAAACCTGAAGATCGTGTTGTTAAGAAAATTCTTAGATGCCTTCCTAAGCGGTTCATTCCTAAAGTCATTGTTCTCAATTCATTAGGAAATATAAATACTTTAAAACTTGAAGAACTTGTTTGTGATCTTCAAACTTATGAACTAGATATGTTTCCTAAAGATAACAAAAGCAAAGATAAAGGTGTTGCCTTAAAAGTTAAGAAAGTAGATGTATCTGATTCTGATGAGTCTGATATAGATCCTGATGATATAGCTTTATTTGCTAAAAAATTTAAAAAAATTCTCCAAGTTCAAAAGGCAAAACTCTAAATTTGAAAAACCAAAATTTGAGAACAAAAACAAAGGAAATAGAAAATTCAATAATCAGGATCCGAAGAAGTTCAACAAAGATAGCTTTAAAAAGGATGATTCGGAGATATGCTTTGAGTGTGAGGGACGTGGTCATAGGGCATTTGAGTCCCCACTAAACTTAAAAGACAAGACAAAGAAAAGGCAGTTTATAATGCCACTCTAAGCGACAGTGATAATGAGTCTGAAGACTCTGCCCCGTCTAATTTCACTGCTTTTATGGAAAGCCATGCTAGTAATTCAAGTGATTCACACCTTAATGTTAACCATTCCGAGAAAAATCTTGAGGTTGCTTCCACTCACTCTACTAGTAGTGATGAAAAAGGAAGTGAAAGCGAAATAGATGAAAGTGAACTGCAATCCGCCTATTCTGAATTATACACTGAATATCTCCGTATTCAAAAAGTTAACAAAATATTAACCTTTAAAGTCTTAACTTTATAAAAAGAGTTTAAAGACCTGAAGGATAATGAGTCTTTAGTTAGTCAACTCGAGGAAATTAAAATATCTCTTTCGGAGAAGCTTATCTTAATAGGTAAAGAAAAATGTGACTTAATTATCTCCTTGGAAGGTGTCAACAAAGATCTTAATGAGTCTTTAGAGATTAGAAAATCTCTCGAAGATAAAATTTCCCAACTTGAAAAAGATCTCGAGTCCTCTCGTGAAGTTAAAGCCACACTCGAGGATAATTCAGGAAGAATGGGAAAACTATTTCTAGGTCATATTTTAGGATATAAGGAGAAAGGTTATCAAGAGAGAAAAGGTATAGGATATAAAGAAGGAGATTCATCCAAAGTCAAACCCGAACTTATAGCTAAGTTTATTACCAAATCTAATGTTCCTAAAATAAGTCTTCCTAAGAAATATTCAAAATTTGGTCCAAAACAACCCTATGTGTGCACTTATTGTCACAAATGGGGTCATCTTAAATATTTTTGCTACAAGCTTGGAAAAAAATCTCATTTCACATCTTCTAAACAACACTTTAGCTCCTTAGCGAGTCTTAGGAACCAAGTTGAGTATATAGTTAATACTTTTAAAAGTCTAATGGAAGAGTTTCTTAGGTTTTCTAAAGTCCAAGGAAATAATTCCAATTATAACACTAGAGCCAACAAAGAAAAGAAAATAACTCAAGCTTGGGTTAAGGAAAATCACAACCACAACGCGCCAATGTATGAGGAAAACCCAAATGGGAAAAACCTCGGACGGCTGGGCCTAGACATAATCCACTACAAAATAGGTTTTACAAGAGACTCAAAAGACTTACAGACATTGAATCACTCAAGACATGCTTATGCCGTCCTTAACCTCCAAATTTGTAGTACGTGATGCTCCAACGCGTTGTTCGACACTCCTCGTGTCGTGGTATCCACCAAAACCACCGTCTCCACTAAGCTTGAATGCAGAGATCCACCGCAAACTTTCTTGTTGAATGTCAAGTTGATTGTAAGGGATTTTGTTTCAAAGGTTGAAAATGGTGTTGGAGATTGATTTTACCAAAAAAAAGGAAGTTATGAAAAATTCTCTCAAGAGAATATAAAACTTCCTTTTTGAAAAATAACTAATTTTCATCCATATATTGAAATTGTAAAAGTAGTGGACAAAAACAGTTTTTTGAAATAACTGCTCGAAAATGAGTTAAAATTTTTTAGATCTGGCAGAACTCGTTCGAACGACTTGTCATTCGAACGAGTTATCCAACGACATTCCAATGTAGATTTGGATAGGTCATTAGAAATTTTGTTCGAACGAGGTCGTTCGAACGACATTTCTAACGAGTTTCTAGAATGGCCTGGGGAATGTCGTTAGATCCAGGTCATTCGAACAACCTGGAGAAAATTTCGAACGAGTTGACAGTTTTTCATAAAAAAGGTTGAAATTAATTTCAAAAAAGATTCTTTATG
Source organism: Sambucus nigra (assembly GCA_949130495.1). NCBI lineage: Eukaryota > Viridiplantae > Streptophyta > Magnoliopsida > Dipsacales > Adoxaceae > Sambucus > Sambucus nigra. The sequence continues at coordinate 360,148,333 of OX422208.1, forward strand.
AAAATTGACCTTTTTATGAACATTACTTTATACTAAAATTTCTTGTTATGAAAAATACTCCAACACTTAAAAATATTTTGGTCATATACCTTTTAGAAGAGAGAACATGAAGTGCATATTGATGTCACGTGAACTTTGGATGCAATGCTCAAATCTTTACGGTTGAATGATGCTTGATGAGGAATGACCCAAAATTGTTTTGTCCAACGGAATGTAGCCAATATAACAAATGACCCGATTGGAAATTTGTCCTTACAAATCTCCCCCTTTGACTATTCCGGGACAAAGCAGAATAATAAAAAAGAAATAAAAAGACTGAATTTGCTAAGCCAGCCGTCAAGATGATTCTAAAGCCCGTCCTAAAAACCCAAATAAAAAGACAGACTCAGTAACGCGACTGACGGTGCTGTAGAAGAGTAGGAGATGTATCCTACACACATGAAACAACAAATTCATAAATGCATGGGGAAGTATAGAATATAAAACCTATAAAACAATATGTCATGAGAGATTAAAGAATCTGTTGAGAATAAATTAATGGACTCCCCCTAAATTATGAATATGTTGACTATCTAAATTATGAATTTCCATTAATTAATAAAACTCCCCTTAAGTTATGAATTCCCCTTATCATTCGGGAATTTTATTTTAGGATGCATGATAGGGAGAATAATATTTACTCTCGAGTGCGCGGTAGGGAGATTATTGTCTCTCCCAAATCCATTGCTCATCTTTCTCCTTACTTAGGGTCAATATTCCCCCCTTCCTATGGGCTCCCGTTGTTATGCGCACCATCTTTAGGCTTAACCCTCCCAGCACTGTCATAATCTTTCACAAACACTTGCATCCCGATTTTATGGTCCTTAATTGGATTGTGTGTGCGTGTCTTATTCCCCGTGCGAACACAACCCAAATCACCAAAATGCACGTGGACCTAATGTTTGCCATTAGTATTAGGGTTGCCATAGATCTCACCTCCTTTCTCTTTAGTGCCATTCGTACGGTTAGGATCCTCCCTTCCAGTCTCGCTCGCCAAGCCCTCCCATTTTTCGCTATTATTACCAGGTTTTGTCTAGCCGTCGGCTGCCCCCGCCTATCCAATGATGTCCCCGTCACCCCCTACCAAATAATTGATATGTCATCGGTCAGTCGGTCTCATTGTCATTTACCCCCCGATACCCCTCAACTCACTACCTCCACCTTCTCTCCATCTGCCACTTCCTCCCACCCTGCCCCTAGTCATCCCTCGCCCTCTCGTTCTACCCATCGACCTTCTTTCTCGTATGCTCTCGCACCCGTAGAATGTGAGGATATTTTTTTTATCCGTTCACAGGTTGAGAAGATTCAGAAAGATAGACATCAAGACAGGGCGCTGTTGCGAGAGCTTTTGGTTTCAATTCAGCAAGACAGAGAGGCACAAGCTCATCGGGAGAAGGCTCAAGCGCGTAGAGATGAAGCATAGGCACATCGGGACTCTCTTCTATTAGAGCACCTTGATGACATTCGCCGTATGGAGATGGGCCAAGGTGCAGGCTCATCCGATTCCGGCTCCCTTCCCGATGATTCTCCTCATGATGATCCTGCACCTTGATTTACTTTGTTTTGAATCTACTTTATCGTAGTAATTGTGAGGTTGAGTGGAATATTTTCTTTCTTGTACTCTTTTATTTGGTTTGGATTTTTGTTTTTATGACGTGTATGCGCACTGGATATTTGGCATTTCCCTTATTGAGTAATGCATTATCATGTTATTACCTTTGCCAATTATTCTTATTGGTTTTATTGCCTATTGTTCTCTCGATTATCTTTTAACATGCAGGCTATTCATCCCTTTGTCTTTTCCAGGAAAAAAGGAGGAGAAACATTGATAAGGGGAATTCATAACTTAGGGGGAGTGTTGATACCAAATTTAGTCTGCTGACATGGATCAATAAAGTGAAGACACGTGGCAGTCTACGTGGCAACAACAAACACTTTCGAGGAACTCACACACTCCGAGGAACCATACTACAACGAGGAACACTGTTTCCCCGAGGAACTCATACGCTCCGAGGAACGAGAACTCTCCGAGGAACTCTTGAGCACCGAGAAGCTTAGGCGGTCCGAGTTGCACCTCGAATAAAGCATTAATAGCTGGATAGCCAACAGTCTGACTGTTCATTAAATGCTTATCATTCAGACGCATACGCTTAAGAAGCAATGAATGTATCACCCTTTCATATGTACATCATTTAATGTATTACCCTTTCACATTACAGCCCTAGGGCTATAAATACATTGTACAATCCTCATTGTAAGAGGACCGAAATTTCTTGATAGAACTTGTAATCGAGAATTCCCAAACACTCAGCAATAACATAACAGTGGGCGTAGGCCATTCTTATAAGGTTGAACCACTTTAAAAATTATTTGTCTCATTTATTTATCTGTGATTGAATAATTAGATATAATCTAATTTTTTACATCAACAGATTGGCGTCGTCTGTGGGAAACGACTGGTAATATCGTTTTTCATCAAAAATAATTCATCAGAAATGGCTGATATTCCAGAATCCAGCAATCGAAGCGCTGGGAGTCCTCCAAATCCATCTGCTCCACCAAATATTCCAGATGTGGCTGGAATAATGACAAATTTGGCTCAAGGCCAGACCGTCATGCAAGAAACAATGCGAAAACTTATACAAACCCTCCATGGCGGTGCACCAACCCATTCAGGACTGCGGAGTATTCAAAGAAACACCCGTGCACCATCCTCAAGAACTAGGCGTACCAATTCATATCGCAATGAGGAATCTGAAGATTTTTCTTATCAACCTGGATGAACTTCGTCAATGCGAGCCACAGATACTGAACAACGTATTACTCTTTCTCCAGAAAGGACTAGTGCGTTAGAGAGGTTAAGCAGGGTATCTCCTTTCAATCGATTAGGACCTAGGAGGAGCAAAAGTCCTCCTAGAGCCCCATCGAGGAGTTTTTGGCAACCATCAGACTTAAGGGAAGGATCTGCCCAGTCGCGACCAGCTGCTCGTCAAGAGAGATCCCAGGAAGCCACATCAACGCGATCAGTTGCTCGAACCAACAGGCCCGAGGAAGGAAATGATGCATGGAAAGGCTCTATTCAAAGGCTGGAGGATAGATTGGGGGAAATGGTTAAAGCTAAGAACCCTCTACAACGAACCTTTGTTTCGAGGAACACCTTTTGTCCAGGCTATTATAGATTTTCCAACACCATCAAAGTTCAAAGAACCTGTTGTGACACCTAAATATGATGGAAAGACAGACCATGTCCTTTATACAGAACAATACTAGGCTGCAACCGATATCTATGCTGTTCCAGATGAGATGAGATGCAGAGCATTCTCGGGAAGTCTTATCGGATCTGCTCAAATATGGTATAATAATCTTCCTCGGGGTAAGATTTCAACTTTTCTTCAACTGGCCGAGTTATTTATTGGGAATTTCTGTTTTGGGGCAAAGCCAATTAAATGAGTAGCACATTTGTTAAGTGTTAGACAAAAGCCTGGTGAAAGTACCAGAGATTATATAACTCGTTTTAATAACGAGAAACTTGAAGTCATTGATTATGAGGAGAAGACAGCGATTACCGCCTTGATGAGTGGACTACTGCCCAACAAGTTGTACTACACTTTGGCCAAAGATCCACCGAGAACCATGTCAGACTTGATGGGAAAAGCGTCCAAGATTATGAATGCCGAGGAGGCTATAGCTGCGAAGAAGAACATGGATGCCAAAGAAACCAAGGTGGAAGGCGATAAAGCTAAGAAGAAAGAGCATAAGAACAATGGTAATGACAAACATTCAAAAAATAGGTCGGTATGGGACGTGATGAAGAAATATGATAACTATACTCCTTTGAAGAAGGATATCAACCATGTTCTAGAGGAAATCAAGAACAACGAGGAACTAAACTGGCCAGAGAAAATGAAGGCAGACCCTGACAAGAGGAATAAGGCGAAGTATTGCGAGTTTCATAAAGATTATGGTCATATGACCAAAAATTGCATAGCTCTTCAAAATGAGATTGAAACACTCATCAGACAAGGAAAACTGTCAAAGTATGTTGATCGTGGAAGCGAAAGAAGGAACAATGACCGAATAAAAGAGAGGTCTAGATCTCCTCGTCGAGCAGAGGAGAACAAGAAAAGAAACCACGAAGTTGATCCAGAAGACGACCCTGATCTTCCCAAGAGACCAAGGCAGCCAGAACGAGAGGTATTTTCAATACGCTTTGGGTCATTCGACTGTAATGTTATAACAGGTGGAGATACAGGAGGAGGAGACCTTACTGCCGAGAGAAAAGCTTACCTCTGTGAGGCTCAAGCTTGCTCGTACATTCAACGAATAAATCTAGCTGAGGATGATCGCCCGAGAAAGGTGAATAAAGAGAAATTGGTCATTGGTTTCTCAAAGAATGACCTTGCAGGTGTTCTATATCCTCATAATGACCCATTGGTGATTAAGATGAGAATGAAGGAAGTAATAATTTCAAGAGTACTGGTCGACAATGGCAGCTCGGCAGACATCATGTTCCACTCGTGCTTCAATATTTTAAATCTAAAGATATCTCAACTGGAGCCTTATCATAGACCCCTCATCGGTTTTGTTGGCGAGAAAGTATTTCCACTTGGGACGATCAAGTTGGATATATTCATTGGTACGTGGCATGCTTGTCGAATAGAAAGAATACCCTTCTTCGTGATGGATAAGAATGTTCAGTTTTCATATAATATCATCATGGGAAGAGTAGGATTGAAGAAGTTCGAGGCTGTACCATCTACGATGCATCAATGCCTAAAATTTCCAACAAATTTTAGAGTAGGAGTTGTTAAAGGTGATCAGAAAGTATCTCGGGAATGCTATTATTCATCCGCCGAGCAAGAAGAACTGGAGGAATCAAGGAAAAAGACTACTACCTATCAAGTGGATGAAGGTGCTGAAATTAAAACATTGGATCCTAGAGATGAGTCGCAACTCGTGAAGGGTCAAGTGGTGGAAGCTACTGAAAACATCATTCTGGACGACGAGCACCCTGAGCGAATTACTCAAGTAGGTTCATCGTTGGAAGCCTCACTAAAACAGGAATTGATAACTTTTCTTAGAAGCAGAAAGAAAACTTTTGTGTGGAGTCATGAAGATATGCCAGGGATAGATCCAAATTTCTTATGTCACGAACTCAATGTGAATAAGAAAATCAAGCCAGTAAAGCAGAGAAGAAGAGTATTCAGTCCCGAGAAGAATCAAGCTATACAGGAGGAAGTCGAGAAGCTCCAGAAGGCTTGTTTTATTGAAGATGTTAAATATCCAGACTGGTTAGCCAATGTGGTGATGGTAAAGAAGAAGAACAACAAAAGGAGGATGTGTGCAGAATTCACCGACCTCAACAAAGCATGCCCAAAGGATCACTTTCCAATGCCCCGAATTGATCAACTAGTCGATGCTACCTCGGGACACGAGTTGCTGAGTTTCATGGATGCTTATTCTGGCTACAATCAGATTAAAATGAAACCTGAAGACAGGGAGAGTACTTCTTTCATTACCCCTAGGGGAACTTATTGTTATAATGTTATGCCTTTTCGTTTAATAAATGCAGGTGCGACATATCAGAGGCTGATGAACAAAGTCTTTGCTGAACAAATCAGTTGCAATATGGAAGTCTATGTTGACGATATGCTGACGAAGAGCAAAAGAGCTGTTGATCATCTAGTTGACTTAAATCAGACTTTTGATCAATTAGATAAATATCAAATGAAGCTGAACCCGAAGAAGTGCATATTTGGAGTACGAGAAGGCATGTTTCTCGGATACATTGTCAACCAACGAGGCATTGAAGCAAATCCTGAAAAGATCAAAGCTCTATTAGGGCTGAGATCTCCAACAACGAAGAAAGAGGTGCAAATTGTTACAGGACGAGTAGCAGCACTCAACAGATTTATATCACGAGTAACTGATCGATGTCTCCCATTCTTCAAGACACTCCGAAAGACTTTTGAGTGGAATGATGAATGTGAGAATGCTTTTCAAGACTTGAAGAAATACTTGGGAGCACCTCCACTGTTGTCCAGGCCGGTGATGGGAGAAAAATTGTACTTGTACCTAGCGGTATCGGAGAATGCAGTTAGCTCGGCATTGATAAGAGTGGAGAATGGAGTACAAAAACCAAGTTATTACACAAGTAAGGCCTTCCGAGGAGCAAAGATCATATATCCAAGGCTGGAAAAGTTAGCACTGGCGCTGATTGAGGCGAGTAGAAGAATGAGGCCATATTTCCAGGCTCATACTATAGTCGTATATACTGATATGCCGTTGAGGCAAGCCCTTCATAAACTAGAAAAATCAGGGAGATTGATGTACTGGGCAATAGAGCTCGGTGAATAAGATATAGTCTATGAACCCAGATCATCGCTAAAAGGGCAAGCTGTAGCAGATTTTATAGCAGAGTTCACTTATCCTGATACCCCCGAGGAGCAAAAGTTGCTCGCTGATCAACCTGTGGATGTTACAGGATCAACAAACACAAGCTCAGACCAACTCTGGTTGGTAAAAAAGCAAGTGGATGTTACGGGATCATCAAATTCAAGCTCAGACCAACTCCGATTGGTAAAGGGACAAGAAAAGATGATCGACGAAGAGCGAGAAATATCAGGGGAAGATGAAAGGAAGCAATAAATATTTCGCCGAGGAACTCTGTCAGATCAGAAGTTTGAAGACGAGTTACTTATATGGATGTTATATGTAGATGGCTCATCTTGCACAACAGGCAGTGGGGCAGGGATAGTTTTGAGCACTCCGGACGAGGTCGACATGGAGTACGCCCTACGTTTCCAATTCAAAGCTTCCAATAATGAAGTTGAGTATGAGTCCATGATTGCAGGTCTTAATTTGGCAAAAATTATGGAGGCGCAGCAAATTATTGCCTTCAGTGATTCTTAATTAATTGTAAATCAAATGTTGGGAATATATGCAGCCAAAGGAGAATTAATGATCAAATACCATGCAAAGGTGATGGAGTTGGTATCAGAATTTGCTGCTATTCAGCTGGTCAGAATATCGAGAATGGAGAATGCAAGAGCATATGCCTTAGCTCGATTAGCATCAGCTACTCGTACCGAGATACGAAGAATAATCCCAATTGAAGTTTTGGCTGGTCGGAGTATTGATGAAGATTTAGCGATGAACTTTATCACCCTTGATCTAGGACCATCTTGGATGGATCCCATCAGGGCATATATTGAGGAGGGAGAATTACCAATTGACAAGCTCGCAGCCAAGAAACTGAAGTTTAAAGCTGCTCGATATGTATTAACTAACGGTATTTTATATAGACGAGGAATTATGGCAGGTTTGCAGAGATGTGTACATCCCTCCGAGGTGAAAGAATTAATTAAAGAGATCCATGAAGGGTCCTGTGGAGCCCATGTTGCAGGTCGGACGCTTTTGTAAAGTGTGATGACGCGAGGATACTACTGGCCGATGATGAGGGCTGATTGTATAACTTATGCCAAGAAATGTGACAAGTGCCAGCGCTTTTCCTCCATCCGAAGAACTCCACAAGCATTTTTGACACCCATAACTTCCCCTTGGCCATTTTCCATGTGGGGAATTGATTTGGTTGGGCCACTGCCAACGGCCCGAGGAAGATTCAAATACCTCGTCATCGCAGTGGATTATTTTACTAAGTGGGTAGAAGCTGAGCCACTCATTGATATGACGTACGAGAAGGTGTACCAATTTGTTTGGAAGAACATTATTTGTCAATATGGTCTTCCTCATGCTTTCATCACAGACCATGGAACACAATTTGATAACGAGGAGTTCGTTGCCTATTGTCATCAGTCAAATATTTTGAAGGTCCACTCAGCACCAGGCCATCCTCAAAGCAATGGACAAACAGAAGTGACAAACAGAACGGTGCTAAATGGCTTGAAGAAAAGACTGGATGATGCAAAAGCAAACTGGATCAACGAGTTACAGTCAGTACTGTAGGCTTACCGAACTACTCCTATAGTAGCAACTGGAGAATCACCTTATATGCTGGCGTTTGGAAGTGAAGCTGTTATACCTGCCGAGTTGGGTCTCCCAACACACAGGGTACTGAATTTCAACTCCCCTGTCAGCGACTTAATGAGAAGATTGGATTTAGACATGCTCGAGGAAGAAGCAGCCATTAGAAATGCTTCTTACCAGCAGCGAACAACTTTATTCTACAATAAGAGGGTGAAGAAGTGCGACCTGAAAAAAGGAGACTATGTGCTGAAGAAAGTAATTCAAAAGCACAATAAGCTGGAGGCAAACTGGCATGGACCATACCGAGTTACAGAAGTTGTTCGACCAGGAACTTACCGAATAACAACTTTAGAAGGGGAGGAGTTTAAGAATGCATGGAATGCAGAGCACCTACGCAAGTATTATCAGTGATGAATAAAATGAAGATATTCTGCCGAATTCTTTCTTTTTATTGAAAGCTTTTCAGGGAATACTAGTGCTATTCACTACTCGGCAAAGCTCAGGCTACTCAAATTTTTTCTCGAAAATGCCAACTAAGGTTGGTCGAGAAACCAATATTCCTCCGGGAAGTAAAGCTACCTATATTCCTCTGGGAAGTAAAGCTACCAATATTCCTTTGGGAAGTAAAGCTACCAATATTCCTCCGGGAAGTAAAGCTACCAATATTCCTCCGGGAAGTAAAACTACCAATATTCCTCCGGAAAGTAAAGCTACCAATATTCCTCCGGGAAGTAAAGCTACTTGTATTCCCCCGGGAAGTAAAGCTACTTGTATTCCTCTAGGAAGTAAAATTTGTATTCCTAAGGGAAATAAAACTATATGCTTCTCGGGAAATAAAAGTATTCCTAAAAATGCCAACTTATGTCGGTTAGGAAGTAAATATATTCTCAAAAATACCAACTATGGTTGGTCGGGGTTAAAAACCCACTAACTGTAGTTGGTCGACAAGTAAAATTTAAAGTGATCGAGCAACATTTTTTATACTCGTAACTTTTTAATTATTACTAAGTTGGTCGAGAAACAAAATATTATTTTTGCCAAATGACTACCACAAGTTCAAACTACTCGACAATAAGTTGATCGACAAACTACACAATATTGTTATCTTTTTATTAGATACACATGCACAAATATAAAGTGTTTTACAAGACAATAGCAATTAAGATTGCGAACAGAAATGAAAGTCTTTCATTAAATCCAAAAATAAATTACATTGATAATGAAATGAAAGTTACATTGATATTGAAATGTATACTAACTATTACATCAAAATTCCTACTCTACTGGTCTTTTCCCCTCTGCTTTTGACACAAGAATTTGTGAAGTTGAGATCCTTTAACATCCTGATATTCATCACGGATGGTCGATCTAAGAGGTGCTCGGGACGAGATACCTCGGCATTTGAATGGAGATTGTAGTCACCGAGATATTTGGAAATCAAGCATCGAGGAATGGCCCGATAAGGGATCCAACTCATATCCAGTTTGAATAGTGGCACGGGTAAGTCGAGCATCCCAGGATCATGATAGTCCCACAGGTAATGACCCTGTTCGAGTTGTAGCACACCTAAGGCATTCAACCAGCCTTGCTTGTAGCCCTCATTATTGGCATTCAGGATACGATCGTCCAAGTGATAGAGAGCTTCGTTGTATCCATCCATCCAGAATTCCCTGGGGTATTTGTTGAATTTATATGTTAATCTATCCAGCTGCTCGTGGAGATTTTTGATGAAGATCTCTTTATTCTCCAAGGTAGATTTCTGCGTGGAAAGCTTCTCTTCCAGGTCCCTGATCTTCTTTGACATTTCATCCAACGCCTGGTTCTTCGCCATTAACTGGAAGGCATGGTTCTCTAAGGTAGACTGAGTCCTTTGTTCCTTGACAGGAATCCGAGATGCTCTTGCTCGTCCCCGAGGAGCTCTTACTCGACCACGAGAAGGTGTAGAAGGGTCAGACCTCTTCAAGGTTTCCAACTCATCCCTCAATTTGGCGTTCTCGACCTCCAAGAATGAGAATCCCTCATCATTCACTGGGATTAAAGCGTTTGAAGTAGAAGCTGCAGACTTCAACTGTGACAACTCTCTTTGAAGATTGTTATTTTCTTGCTCTAATAATTCAGCTATCTGTCTGCACTCCTCGACTTCTCCCTTCAGAGTTCTCTCCCTCACCTCGTAGCCAGCAAAACGCTTCTCATACCCCTTGTTAGCATTGAGTTGCTGGTACTTCTTCTCGTACCCCTCATGCAATAGGGCAGTGGACTCTTTGTATTGTTGCTGAAGATCTTCAAGGGTGCCTTAGAGATCCTCGATCATATCATAATAGGCCACATTATTGGCCACTACTCGATCAAGTAGACACTTCAGATATTGATATGCTTCAACTGCCTGTTCTGAAGCATCTTGGCCGAGGATGTCGACGACTTGTGTTGCACTCAGGTCTGTGTGACCAGCCTTAAAGTATTCATTACATTATCGCAGCAGCTTTGTATCATGGGCAGATAGTAATTCCATCCTGGCCAGAAACTAGCAGAGAAAGAAAAAGCAACAATCAATAAGAATCAAGACAGAGTATGAAAAAGAGACAACAGTATGAATAAACACAAGTTCGAGTTTTATTACATCATAAAGGTCAAAAGTACAAGATTTCAGAGTTACATATTCTTGGTTACAATTGACAAAAGCAAAATATAAAGATAAACCCTAACAACTCTACACCTTTTCCTTGTCTCCCAAAACCTTCTCGGGAGGCTGGGACGAGGAAGTAGGTTGCTCGGAAGGAGTAGAAAGTTGCTCGGGGAGCGCCAGCAGTTGCTCGGAAGAAGTAACGATTTACTGAAGTTCCTCGGCAGCAGGCTGGATGGCTGGGGGATGATCTCCCATCACCATAGAAGACTCTTCGGAGGCAGCTTCGTCCTCTTTAAAGTCTTTAGGAGTTGGAGGGGGACCAGGGATATGTTGCTGAAAGAGTTCGGAATTTTCATCCGCTTTCATCTCCTGAAAAGCAGCAACCCATCCATCCCTAAAGTATTTGAGACTTCCATAGTCCACTTGCGACACCATGGCAGCCAATCCCTTGTTCCACCCCTTGTCCCATCTAGCACTGAAAGACTTCTTCACAGCCATTTTCCTTTTCAACTTTTTCGAGGAAAGCTTCACGGACAGCAGGTCATCAGCAGCTTTCAGTTTTCTCTCAGCCTCCTCCTTATGCTCCTGAAGTTGAGACAACTCCTCTTCAGCAACCTTGAGCTTATTCTCTAGCTCTCCAGCATTCTTGAGCTTCTCGTCGAGCTCTTTATTTTTCCCCTCCAAGTCCTTTATTCTCTTCTCCAACTCCTTGGAGACCTCAACAACCTGAGCTTTTTCCTGCTTGGTGGAGGCAAGCTTGTTCTCCTAAATTTCCTTGTCAGTAGCATATTTCTGGCGAGAATCTTCTAAAGACTTCGTCAGGCCCACCAGGGCTTCCTCCACACCAGATGAGGAGCTTGAAGTTTTAATTGCTTCATCCTTCTTCAGAATTATATTGAAGCAGCTCGTCAACTGTGGAAAGAAAATGAAAGCAAGTCAGAAACAAAAATGACAAGGGAAATATGAAAAGTTCAAACTAAGAGGACTTATAGAAGCAAGGTGGCGAGCAACCAATGAAGTGACCATGTCCCGAGTAAGGTTTTCTTCAGTACCTTGGACCTCGGGAATGATCCAAGACTTTACCGAGCTCATGGAAGAGCTCGGAGGAACAAAAGTTGGAACACCGGTTCCAGTAACTGGGGGCTGATTGATGGTGTTAGCCAAATTGACCGAGGAGCTCCTCTTCAGCTTCCTCGGGGGAACAGGGATTGATTCAACTAAGGAGGAGCCCTTGGTCAGTGATATGAAAATCACCTCGCCTGGAGCAGCATCCCTGCTCGAAGCCACTGCGGGTTTCTCTACAACCTTCACAACAGCAGCAGCCGAGGAAGGCGCATCAGTTTTCTTTGTCCCCTCCCCTGGGACATCAATCTTACTTCTTTTTTCCTCTCCAGCACCAGAGGCAGGTTTTTCGAAAAGGGTGGGAGGTCTTCTCTTCTTCATCCTTTCACTCAAAGGAATGTGTGATTCAGGCGAGGAGCTGGTGGAAGCTGGTACTGGCTCTGCGTCACTTATCACCGGACGAGCAGTGAAAGAAGTGGTATAGCTCTTGTACTGCAGCAGATACGAAGCTGACCTAATGTGCTCGTCGGCAACACTCTGATGCAAACTCCAGATAAGTTTTAAGTGCCTTATATTTACGTCTGCTTCCTTTGGACACTTTCTTTTGCTATCAACTGCAAATAAATAAAATATCAGTAGCACATTTTATCAAACACAAAAGAAGCATGATTTCAAAATAAATAAAATAAAATAAAAATAACCTATCCCATTGCCATAGGGAGGGCATCTGGGACCCTGATAAACTTCATCTCCAGATAAAGGAGCATGTTGCCAATTTTTTATGACAACCCCGTGCTCAAAATAATCCCTATTAGCATCTGGGAGATTGACTACTAAGGCCCTATTCAAAAATCTAGTTTTTAAATAAAAGGTGTTATCACCAACCGCACATCTATAGCAAAACATGATTTCTGGAATCCCTATGCGAGTTCCATGGATTTGATTTAACCTATGCACCCCATTAACTATTCTCCATATATTGGGGGCTATTCTTGCAGGAACAACGTCAAAGTATTGACAAAATTCCAGACATAAGGGATTGGGTGGAAAAGAAAATCCACACTCAGCAATAAAGAGACTGGGGAACCAATGTCCCTCAGCCAAGCGGAAATAATCAGAAGGCTCAGAAAGCTCTTCCAGAACAACCCAGGAGGGAATAGAAAAATCAGAATGAAACTTATCAAGAGATTCAACAGGGTAAACCATGATGAATAAAAGAAATGAAGAAGAAGGAAGAAAATCTTACAGAAAAAGAGTGGATCTGATGACAACGGACGATGGAAGAGATGAATACACAGGAGAGAAAGAGACGATGAAAAACTCGAAAATACAAATTTGAAAAGGTAGAAGACGATGGGAGTGTCTGTGAAGTTTAAATACCTTGCCTTGGGAAAGGTAAAGTAATGATTACAAAAAGAAACAATTACGCTACCGGCGGCTAGAGGAACAAAAAGGGCGCGGCAATCGAAGCGAGAAGAAACGATTACGCTACCGGCGGCTAAAAGGACAAAAAGTACGCAGAGATCGAGGCGGTTGTGAAAATTCAAAAAAGCCTGATTCTACGAATTTGGAAAGAGAATAAATACAAGGGAAACACTCCTAAAAATCAGGAGGACTATTTAAAGCTATCATATTCTGAGAAAGAATGTTCCATACTCCTCAAATTTTGAACTAGGAAACATTGGGGGATTCTGTTGATACCAAATTTAGTCTGCTGACATGGATCAATAAAGTGAAGACACGTGGCAGTCTACGTGGCAACAACAAACACTTCTGAGGAACTCACACGCTCCGAGGAACCATACTACAACGAGGAACACTTTTTCCCCGAGGAACTCATACGCTCCGAGGAACGAGAACTCTCCGAGGAACTCTTGAGCATCGAGAAGCTTAGTCGGTCCGAGCTGAACCTTGAACAAAGCATTAATAGCTGGATAACCAACAGTCTGACTGTTCATTAAATGCTTATCATTCAGACGCATACGCTTAAGAAGCAATGAATGTATCACCCTTTCATATGTACATCATTTAATGTATTACCCTTTCACATTACAGCCCCAAGGCTATAATTACATTGTACAATCCTCATTGTAAGAGGACCGTAATTTCTTGATAGAACTTGTAATCGAGAATTTCCAAACACTCAGCAATAACATAACAGTGGACGTAGGCCATTCTTATAAGGCTGAACCACTTTAAAAATTCTTTGTCTCATTTATTTATCTGTGATTGAATAATTAAATATAATCTAATTTTTTACATCAACAGGGAGTTTTATTAATTAATGGAAATTCATAATTTAGATAGTCAACATACGCATAATTTAGGGGGAGACCATTAATTTATTCTCAACATATGCTTTAATCTCTTAAGACATATTGTTTTATAGGTTTTATATTCTATACTTCCCCATGCGTTTATGAATTTGTTGTTTCATGTGTGTAGGATACATCTCCTGCTCTTCTACAGCACCGTTAGTCACGTTACTGAGTCTGTCTTTTTATTTGGGTTTTTGGGACGGGCCTTAGAATCGTCTTGACGGCTGGCTTAGCAAATTCAGTCTTTTTATTTCTTTTTTATTATTCTGTTTTGTCCCAAAATAGCCAAAGGGAGAGATTTGTAAGGACAAATTTACAATCGAGTCATTTGTTATATTGGCTACATTCTATTAGACAAAACAATTTGGAGTCATTCCTCATCTAGCATCATTCAAGCGTAAAGATTCGAGCATTGCATCCAAAGTTCACGTGACATCAATATGCACTTCATGTTCGCTCTTCTAAAAGGTATATGACCAAAATCTTTTTAAGTGTTGGAGTATTTTTCATAACAAGAAATTTTAGTATAAAGTAATGTTCATAAAAAGGTCAATTTTCTTAAAGAATCTTTTTTGAAATTAATTTCAACCTTTTTTATGAAAAACTGTCAACTCGTTCGAAGTATTCTCCAGGTCGTTCGAACGACCTAGATCTAACGACATTCCCCAGGCCATTCTAGAAACTCGTTAGAAGATCGTTAGAAATGTTGTTCAAACGACCTCGTTCGAACGAGATTTCTAACGACCTATCAAAATCTACACTGGAATGTCATTGGATAACTCGTTCGAATGACAAGTCGTTTGAACGACCTCATTCGAACGAGTTCTTCTAGATCTGAAATTTTTTAACTCATTTTCGAGCAGTTATTTCAAAAAAACTATTTTTGTCCACTACTTTTGCAGTTTCAACATATGGACGAAAATTAGTTATTTTTATAAAATGAAGTTTTATATTCTCTTGAGAGCATTTTTCATAACTTCCCTCTTTTTGGTAAAATCAATCTCCAATAGGGGTGGCAATTCGTGTGCGTCGTGTCGTGTTCGTGTCGTGTCATATCGGGTTCGTGTTAAGTATTAGTCAACCCTAACCCGACCCATTTAACTAATCGTGTCAGATGAGCAAACACTAACCCGACCTATTTATTATCGTGTCGTGTTCGGGTTGACTCGCATAACCCATTAAGTAAAATATAAAATAATTTTTTCCTTCTCTCTTAACTAGTCATACCACTCATAGGCCTACAATAACTTAAATTTAATTAATTTCAACTTCTTGCAACACATAAATAATTTATTATCCGGTTCTCCATGAATTTTATAGAATGCCTATCAAGATATATAAATTATCTAATATATTCTCCATAAAATACGAGTTAAACGGGTGCATTCGTGTCATTTTCGAGTTAAACGTGTTTGACACTAACCCAACCCGTTTATTATTCGTGTTGGCGGGTCGTGTCATATTCGGGTTCGTGTCAAGAAATCGTCAACCCTAACCCGCTAACTTCGTGTCGAGTTCGTGTCGGGTTATCGTGTCGTGTCAAAAATTGCCACCCCTAATCTCCAACACCATTTTCAACCTTTGAAACAAAACCCCTTGCAATCAACTTGACATTCAACAAGCAAGTTTGCGGTGGATCTTTGCATTCAAGCTTAGTGGAGACGGTGGTTTTGGGCTTCGGTGGATACCGTGACACGAGGAGTGTCGAGCAACGCGTTGGAGCTTCATGTACTACAAATTCGGAGGTCAAGGACGGCATAAGCATGTCTTGAGTGAGTCAATGTCTGTAAGTCTTTTGAGTCTCTTGTAAAACCTATTTTGTAGTGGATTTTTTCTAGGCCCGGTCGTCCGAGGCTTTTCCCATTTGGGTTTTCATCGTTCATTGGCGCGTTGTGGTTGTGATTTTTGCAATTTACTTTATTTAATCATATAGATGTATGCTTAGGATATAATGAATAAAATTAGATAATTTAATTTTAACTAATCAAGTTATCAATCTCATCGCATTAATTGGAAATTGTTCTTTCTAACTTATCAATTTGCTACAGAAATTAAAATTGCGAAATATCTCTTCTTAGCTAATTTTAATTAGGTTGTGTGTGTGTATTACACGAAATAAACTTAGTTCATATAACCTTGCAACTTCAAGATAAAATATCCAAATTAGTTGGCTAAAGTAGTTATGGTCAAAAAGAAAAATAACAAGTGGGAGATGTGCATAGACTTCACAGATCTTAACAAAGCATGCCCAAAGGATCATTTTCCTTTTTCCTGAATAGATTAGCTCGTGGATTCTACCTCAGGACATGAGTTACTCAGTTTTATGGATGCTTACTCTGGCTACAATCAGATCAAGATGAAGCTTAAAGATAGGGAGAGCACCTCTTTCATTACTGCCCGAGGAACTTACTGTTATAATATTATGCCTTTTGGTTTGAAAATTACAGGTGCTACATATCAAAGGCAGGTGAGCAAGGTCTTTGAAGAGTAAATAAGAAAAAACATGGAAGTATATGTGGACGACATGCTTACAAAGAGAAAAAAGGCATCTGACTATATTTTTGGCCTCAGCTATACTTTTGATCAACTTGAGAAGCACCAGATGGGGTTAACCCCGACCAAGTGCGTCTTTAGAGTACAGGAAGGAATGTTCCTCGGGTATATAGTAAATCAGAGGGGAATTTAAGCGAACCCAGAAAAGATCAAGGCATTGCTTGAAATACATTCTCCAACTTGCAAGAAGGATATGCAAAGGCTAACTAGTTGAGTAGCAACTCTGAACAGGTTTGTGTACCGAGCTACAGATAGGTGCCTACCATTTTTCAAAATACTCAGAAAGAGTTTTGAATGGAACGAAGAATGTGAGAAATCTTTTCTAGAATTGAAGAAGTATTTGGGGTCACCTTTACTACTTTCTCGACCAATTATGGGGGGAAAATTGTACTTGTATTTAGATGTTTCTGAATCAACCATGAGATTTTCTTTGATCAGAGAGGACAATGGAGTTCAGAAGCCTGTTTACCACACCAATAAAGCTTTTTGAGGAGTGAAAATCAGGTACCCTCACCTATAAAATTAGCACTAGCGTTGATCGAAGCATCTAGACGCACGAAGCCCTATTTTCAAGCCCATACAATAGTAGTATACACTAATATGCCACTAAGGCGGGCTTTACACAAGCTAGAGAAATCTGGAAAGTTAATGTATTGGGCAGTGTAATTAGGGGAGTATAAAATTATTTATGAACCAAGATCTGCTCTAAAAGCGCAAGCAGAAGTGGATTTCATAGCTGAATTCACTTACAATGAGGTACCCGAGCAACAAAACCAATAATCTGAGTAAGGATTAAGATAAAATAAGGTGAAAGAGGTTATTGAGAGTCAAGCTCCCGAGGTACTTTGACCAGAATTGGTCATTGTCGATCTACCAGATTTCTCTTCCAGAGCAAAGGAGATGTCAGGGAAGTGTGAGGAAGGAGGGAGAAAAATATTCCACTATGGGATTTTGACATGCCAAGCATTTTTTGACGATATCCTAATATGGAACTTGTACGTTGATGGGTCATCTTGTGCAACTGGCAGTGGAGCATGTATAATACTTAACACTCCTGATAATATTGATATTGAATATGCTCTGCGATTTCAATTCCAAGCCTCAAATAACAAAGCAAAATACAAAGTCCTCATTATGGGCTTAAGTCTAGCCCAATCACTGAATGTCGAGCAAGTTATAGCACATAGTGATTCCCAGTTGGTAGTAAATCAAATCTTGAGCTTGTATGGAGCTAAAGGTGAATTGAAAATCAGATACTTGTCCAAAGCAATGGAAGTAATAACAAAATTATCGGTTATTCAGATGAATACAATTCCAAGAGTGGAGAACATCCGAGCAGATGCTCTTGCCCGACTAGCTTCAGCTACCAGAGTTGAACTCCGATGAATTTCTATTAAGATTGTGGTTAATAGGAGTATAGATAAAGATTTGATGATTAATTTTATTGTTGTAGACATGGGGCCATCTCGGATAGATCCCATAAAAGCATATATTGAAGTAGGAACTTTGCGAGTAGATATAGTTGACGCTAAAAAGTTGAAATATAAAGCTGCTAAATATGTGCTACATAAAGGAATTTTGTACAGGAGAGGATTGACAGTCAATTTGCAACTTGTGTTCATCCATCCGAGGTTCAAGACCCAACTCAAGAAGTACATGAAGGATCTTGTGGAGCCCACATTGCAGGAAGAACACTTATGCAGTGAATAAGTGCGTAAGAGGATACTACTGGCCAATTATGCGAGTAGATTGTGCAGCTTTTGCCAAAAAGTGTGACAAATGCCAAAGTTATTCCAGCATTCGCAAGACTCCACAAGCTGCTCTCACCCCAATCACTTCACCTTATCCATTTTCCATGTGGGGAATAGACTTGGTCGGGCTATGGCCAACCACCCAAGAAAAATTCAAGTACTTGGTTGTTGCAGTGGCTTACTTTACAAAGTGGGTTAAAGCAGAGCCATTGATAGACATGCCTTATGAGAAGGTTTACCAATTCATTATGAAGAACATCATTTACCAATATGGGATGCCTTATGCCTTCATCACAAACCATGGAATGTAGTTTGACAACGAAGAATTCGTAGCTTATTGTACTCATCCAATGTCCAAAAATTACATTCTACGCTAAGACACCCTCGAAGTAATGGGCAAACTGAAGTTACAAATAGAACTCTGCTGAATGGGTTGAAGAAAAGGCTTGATTATGCAAAGGAAAACTAGATCAATGAGCTACATTATGTTTTATGGGCATACTGAACAACCCCGAGGACTGCAAGTGGAGAATCCCCATGCGTGTTAGCATTTGGGACTGAAGCATTCATACCTGCTGAGTTGGGTCTCCCATCCCATAAAGTTTTAAATTTTAACTCTCTTGTGAGTGATCTAATATGAAGGTTGGATTTGGATATTCTAGAAGAAGTGCGAGAAGACGCTGCTCTGAGAAATGTAGCTTACCAATAGCGAACGACTCGATTTTACAATAAAAGGATGAAGCCGACCAACTTAAGGAGGGCGATTATGTGCTAAAGAAGGTGCTCCAAAAAATAATAATCTTGAAGACAATTGGCATGGGCCTTATCGTATTTTTGTTGTCATCCGACCAGGAACTTATAGGATTAAGACTTTGGAGGGGGAAGAATTCAAGAATCCATGGCACGCTGAGCATCTTACAAAATATTACTACTAGTATAATCAAGTGTACTCAGTTCAATATCAATTTCTAGTATCAATAAAATTATCTTTCCTTTAATTTCTAATTTTTTGGAGTACTAGTGCTATGCACTACCTATATACTATATACTTGATATTGAATAAGCTTAAAAGTTGAAGTCGTCAGGAAAACTTTAAAATTTTGCTCGGCATAAGCAATAAGTTACTCGAAATAAGCAAAACTTGATCGGAATAAGAAATAAGTTACTCGCCAAACAAGTTATTACGACCCCAAGACGGTCAACAAATATAACGATAAAACAAGATCTTTATCCTACTAGGTAAAGTGCAAGAAGAACTTTGCGAATATTTCTCAAGAGGAATGTAGGCACATATTCCACATACGCTTGGTCACACCACTGGTAACTAATACAAAAAACCTAAGCATTTAAGTGTGTTAGTGAAACCTTTGGAGACACGTGGGTAACTTGCTCCAAATTTAGATTTTAATCTAAGTATGCTAGTAAAACCTATGTATTCATTGATAATTAATACTAAATTTATATTTTAATATAAGTGTGTCAATAGAACTAATGAAAAAGAAGAACTCTTTCACATCCAGAAAACAACCACATTCAGAGATTAACAAGATAAGTTAATCAAATGCTTTTTCATTCATTTGAATAATGATTACATAATTGTGTTCACATTCAACCACATTCAAATGATTTTATTCTAAAGGGAATTTCCCCTCAACTTTGGAAATAGAATCCATGCCAGCTGGAGGATCAATTAAAATAGAAGGAGAATTGATAAAACTAAAGTATTGAAGCATTCTTTTATTATTTCTGTGCTTGGCTCATCTAACAGATGAAGAGGTCGAACAATCTCCAGCTCGTCGTGCAGCTCATAATCTCCAAGATATTTAAAAATCAGGGCTTGGGGAATTGTGTGCAATCCAGTTAACATTCAGTCTAAAAGGAGGATCTTTAAGGTCTAACAACCCAGGATCATACCATTTCCAAAAAGGACTATTTTCTTCAACTTTCAACACTGTTAGACAATTGGTCCAACCCAACTTATAGCCTTCATTCTAGGCCTATTTAAACCTAGAATGGAAATGCCCCAAATCCTCATTATACCCTTCCATCTAGATCTCTCTAGGTTACTTATGAAACTGGAAGGTCGTCCTCTCAACTTGATGACGTAATTTCTTCCAAACTCTATCCTTAGATTGCATTTGAGAGGATTAAGTGGCGAGTTACTCGATTTAAGTTTGAAGCTTCTAGGACATCTCAACAAGGGCTTGGTTTTTGGCCTTCAACTGGGAAACTTGGTTAGAAAGAGTTTATTGGGTTCTGACCTCATCTGTAGTTCCTTGGCCAGGTATATTTCTTGCTCAGGAAGAAGAGGCAGACTTAATATTCTTCAGTGCCTCCAACTCAACCATTAATCTAGCATTTTCATCTTCCAAGAAAGAATGACCTTCATCGGTAATAGCAGTAATAGTAGAAGAAGACTTCAAGGCATTTAGTTCATCTCTTTAATTGTTATTCTCCTCTTCCAACAGCTTTGCAATGGCTATAGCCTCCTCTACTTCACGATTGAGCAGAAATTCTTATCTTCAAAATGAGAAGCAAATTTCTCTAACTTCTTTTTAAAGCCCTAACCTTAACTCAAAGCCTTATACTTCTTCTCATAGCTATCATGTAAAAGAGCCTTGGCCTCCTTATGCTCCTCTTGCAACTCTTTAATCATTTCGTAGTAGGCAATATTATTGGATACTGCCTAATCAAGAAGGCATTTCAAATGAAGATAGGCTTCCTTGTCTTACTCAAACACACCTTCCCCAAGAAACTTCAATAAATCTTCCTTAGTCAGAGATAAATGACCAGCTTTAAAAAGTTTGTTGCATCTCTAGAGTAGCTCAGAGTAAGTAGAAGATAAGTATTCCAGTTTATCCATAAACTATTAAAAGCAAGAAGACTATCCAATCAACAATAGAGTATATAGTATGGAGAAAAGACAAACAAAAGAGGAAGAAAATTTCTTTCCATTGATAATTTGTTAATTACAAATACATCAACAAAAAGAAAGGAAAAATTACAAGTGCAGAAGAAAATAAAAATAAAAACTTCTTAGATAGATCTACACCTTCTTCATGTCTGGCTTAGGTTTAATAGAAGTGGATGCAGGATAAGGCAAAGGAAAATGGCTTTCAAAAGGAGGAGCAGAAGAGTCGACAGTTTGATGTTAATCGACAGAATCCAACACCAACAAGGATCCACTTGAACCCCCATCATCCTCAATTTCCTCAATCCATGTTACGAGGATCTCCTCGATCATGTCTGAGGAAGAGTTTAGAATCTTGAGGGGTGCTGACCTCCACTAAGGCTGCCAACCAACCATCCTTGAAGCATTTATTCATCGCAAATTTAATTTGCAAAGAAGCAACCATAATGGCTTTGTTCCAGACCTTATTGAATCTAATTTCCCTGGCCTTCGCTTTTTGGCCTTCTCAATAATAAATAGGGTATTCTCAGCATCCAATTCCTGCTACAGGTTGGTGATCTTAAGTGTCTCAGCATCCAGGTATTTTTGCACAATAGTAACTTAGACCCGATCAGCCACAACATCATCCTCAGTAGATTTTATTTTTTTTCCTCCCATTTCTTCTACCATTAGCCAATGCTTGTTGGGAATCAATAAATGACTTCTTAAGCTCATCAAAAGATTTTTCAACCTCCTAAAAAGAAGAATGCAAAGCATCATCCTTCTCCAGCATGTTGTTAAAGTCAACAAGAAACAGCAAAAAGAAAATAAGGTGAGTTAATATCAGAAATATCAAACAAAGAGATAAAAAGGGAAAAGAAAATTACCAGAGCTAGGCTTTGAGCAACCCTTTCAGAACTCCTTAATCGGGGAAATGCATCTGCAGCACCCCTATGGTCTAGAAAAGTACCAGACTTTATTATTTATCCGGCCAAACTAGGGCCAAGTGCCACTAGTGAACCAAAAACAAATAAATCAACCAACTCTCGTTGGTCGGTGTTGGCTGAAGCCCCTTCTTCCAGCCTAGAAGGGGGTCATCTTCTCAACCTCTTCATCTGACTTTCATTAGCTTCTTCAGCAGGAAGCTTCTTCCTAGCATTCCCCTTATTAG
Source organism: Sambucus nigra (assembly GCA_949130495.1). Lineage (NCBI taxonomy): Eukaryota > Viridiplantae > Streptophyta > Magnoliopsida > Dipsacales > Adoxaceae > Sambucus > Sambucus nigra. Next base: position 360,170,726 of record OX422208.1, read on the forward strand.
ATGGGGGATTCTTCATGGCATCCTCCTTATTGGATGGGAGCTTCTTCCCAACATCTTCTTTATTTTTTTCTCCATCAGTAGCTTGTTTTAAGGAGCCAGTAGCATCTATGTCACCCAAAATATTGGGAAACATCCTCTTCCCCATAGAAGCAACAAGAGGTAGGTCTGAATCTGAAGAAGAAGAAGAAATAGAAGTAAGTTCACCACTGCCAGATACAGTGGCTGAGGATGTGGATATGGGGTCTTGGTCAAGGTCGATTAAAAGAGAAGGTGCAGCTACAATTGGGCGAGTAACAAAGAAGATGATGGTATTTCTATACTATAACAAGTATGAAGCTGATCTAGTATGCTCTTCCCCAACTTTCTGCTAAATGCCCCAAATGAACTTCAACTCCCTGAGGTTCATATCACTCTCCTTAGGACATTTCTCTTTTAACCAACTGCAAGTAAAAGGAAATAAAATATATATCAGTATTAGCAGTTAGCATATTATGCAAAGAAGTACAAGAAAATAAATGCAACCTATCCCATTGCCACTTGGTGGGCACCTAGGCCCCTGGTACTCAGCATTGCCGTCAAAGGAGCATGTTTGCCAATTTTTAACAACCACTCCATATTCAAAGTAATCTTTATTAGAGTCAGGAAGGTTAACTACTAATGCTTTATTCACATCCCTAGTTTTTAAATAAAAAGTGGCATCACTGGCTACCCACTTATAACAGAACATAATTTATGGGATCCCTAGATGAGTCCCATAGAGTTAGTTTAATCTATATACTCCATTAACTACCCTCCAAGTATTGGGGGCTACTCTAGCTGGGACGATGTTAAAATACTTGCAAAATTCAAGATAAAATGGGTTTGGGAGGAAAGGTAAACCCACATTTAGCAATAAAAATTAAGGAAAACCAGTGACCCTCAGCTAATGAAAAAACATCAACGGGCAAAGTGGGATGTTCTAATTCTACTCATGAAGGAATATTCCCTTCATTTCTGAATTCATCAAGAGAAGTAATAGGATAAACCATGATTGATGAAGAAGAAAAAGATTCTTACAGAACTTAAGGATTCAGTAAGAGCTAAAAGAGAAATGAAAAATATTCTTACTGAATTTAAGGATTTAGCAAGAACTTAAGAATAGAGATCGATCTCACAAGAAAGAAAAAATCTTGAAGACATAACGACAAGAAAAAACTCTGAAAGTTTGAGGTAAGAAATGATCGTGGCTTTTCCCCCTTTATATGTTGCCTCAAAAATTGGAAAGGTAATAATTAAAAGAAGATGTTGATTGAACTGTTGGCGGCTAAAGACAGAAATGACATATTTACCCAAAACGATTTGCTAAAGTTGTAGATAATTACAAAAATTCCATCCATATTATGCGACGATAGTGAAATTCAGTAAATTTACAAGTATGGGAAGTCGGTAACCGACCAAGTTTCAAAATTATTTCCCGAGCAACTTTAAGAGATACATGTTCCATACTATTTATAAAAACCTCAAGCATGAAACATTGGGGGCTTCTGTTGATACCAAAAATTATCCTTCTACGTGGACCGATCATGTATGAACACGTGTCATACAGTTGGGGATTAATCCAAGTCAGCAAGGATGAGTCACCGATCAACTGAAGGAATGCCGACTAACAGATTAAAGAAGACCGACCAACGAAGACAGCAAATCTTCAACAGTTGTATACATTAACACTGTATAGATGTAAATGCATGTATTATAAAAGCATTCCATCCTTTAGTATTCCAACTCTGGTACACCCTCAAAGGGCTATAAATACATTGTAAACCCTACATCCAAGGAACATGAACAACGAGACAAGAGGCACTTGAAAAAAAGCAATATACAACAGTGGACGTAGGCCTTTCTTTAAGCCAAACCACTTTAAAAATCCTTTGTCTTTTTTATTCATTTTTATCTGTGATCAATTAATTAGGGCAATCTAGTTTTTTGCGTTAACAAGTATATATATGAACTTTTACACCTACTCAAAATCGAAAGAATTCCCTAAAATATACCAACTTGTTTTTAAATTTGAAAATCCGAGTAGCCACGTGCAATAAAAAAATGTTAATCTAAATCTTTAAATAAAGAAACAAATCGTAAGGAATCAAATTGGGGTTGTGATATAAGTATGTACAAAATATCGGGAGTATGGGTGCATTATATATTAATATACATATACATACATTCGACTAAATCTATATATCAACAATCGCAAAATAAAAAACCATACATCTCACATGGATAATGCTATTTGTTTCCACTAAATAATATTTTTTTTTGAAAAGTCAAATAAAAATCCTCTACAGAACGTAAGATTATCCATTTGGTCTCTCAAAAACAAAGATTATATTCATTTGGTTATTCTCATTATCTAAACAATGATTGTAAGTTTGCTGATATGTTCACTTCATGCTGACTTCGTTCTCTCTGTCTGGTTTCCTCCAGAACCGATTGATGTTCAACATGAACAACCACCATAATAGAACAATTCTAAATGAACTGCCCAACGACCGCATTTTTCAATTTTTTTTATTAAGTTTTTCTTATTCTTTTGTTTATATATATAAAAAAAGATTTCCTACAAATATAAAAAAAAACAGTTTTTTTATTAAAATTAAAGTGTTTTTTAATTAAAATTAAACAACTTTTTATTAAAATTAAAAAAAACATAAATAAAAAAAATGTTTACTAATTAAAAAAGCTATAAAACAGTTTTTTTTTAATAAAAAACAACATTTAAAAAAATATTTTTTTAATCCGTGCCAGTGGCCCTAATTAATCGCAATCTTTTATTGACATGATATTGCGATTGATTTGTGCCGCTGATGCGGACCCACATTCTCAAACCCACATAATTTGTTGAATGTAGGCCCGCGCAAGGGACACTAATCAATCTCGAATCTAAGACATCAAATTAAACAGTTTTTTATTTAAAATGAAATAATTTTTTATTAAAATTAAAAAAATATTTTTATCGTAAATAAAAGAAACTATGTTTACTAATATGCGGTTGTCGCGAACCCACGTTCAACAAATGATGTAGGTTCGAGAATGTGGGTCCGTGCCAGCAACATTAATCAATCGTGATATCATGTCAATAAACATAATTTTTTTATTTATGAAAAAAAAAAAATTTTAATAAAAAACAGTTTACTTTAAAAAAAATTATTTTTTATACTACTAGAAAAACTATTTTTTCATATATAAAAAACTATTTTTATATTAATTGTTAAAAATTGAAGAATAAGAAACTTAAAAAAAAGGGTTTGATAGGCACGCCATCTAAAGTTTCTCTACCATAATAAGATAATAACATAATTGACCTTCTAACCCCACTGATAAAACGAAGATCCAGCCCCCAGCTGAGATCCTTATAGTGACTGGAATATTTTTCTCCCATTTAGCCAATGATCTAGCCCAGCACATCTCCTGCCCCATTTACATATCCTCGTCTACTTTTACCAACCCTCCACGATTAGTTCCCACCACTATAAATATCTCCACCCCCACAGGTGAAGAGGACACCCGTAATTCTAATCCAACGTGAAGTTTTACCAACGTTGGCCAATGGATGCCACCTTTGTAAACAAAGAGCATAACCATTGACAAATAATCTTATCGACTGCTCCATCTCCATACCACCGACCCTCCCCATCACCGCTTCCTGAAAAAACTTAATTCTTGCAATACAAACATCCTCTTTGATATGACCAAAATGTGTCCTCATCTCATAGGACGACGGGCATCACATCTCACAAGAGCCTCACATATCCTCAGTAGGGTCGTCCAGATAAGGGTCAACCTTAGTAGGGTCGGCCTCAACAGGGTCGGCCACGACTTAACCAATCAGCAGGGTTATCCAGATAAGGGTCGGCCTTAATATGGTTGGCCTCAATAGGGTCGGCCATGGCTTAATCATTAGCAGGGTCGTCCAAATAAGGGTCGGCCTCAACAGGGTCGGTCGACCTCAACAAAATTGGCCTCAACAGGGTCGGCCATGGCTTGATCATTGGCAGGGTCATCCAGATAAGGGTTGACCTCAACAGGTTCGGCCTCAACAGCGTCGGCCATGGCTTAATCATTGGCAGGGTCATCCAGATAAGGGTCGGAATAGAAGACGTTGGCCTCAGCCTTAGCCTCATAACTCTCATACATCAGCTCAACCTCGACCTCAGCCTCATAGATCATCACATTGTGCCCCGTCCTCGGCCTTCTCTAGCATCAATGTCATCTCAGCCACAACCGGGTTAATAAGAAGCTTATAACAATCATCAGCAAGGTCGTCTCTCATAAGGTCGGCCCCTCATACACCAACCTCGTCTCTTCATCGGCCGAGGTTAGCAGAGTCTCACAGGCTCAATCAATTGCCAACGTCATCATCGGCCTCAACCGACGTTACAACTACCTCACACCTAACCTCGGCCATCCCTCCTGGCCGAGGTCATCACGATTAGAGACAAGACAAAGAAACTACAGTTGATTCCACTAACCTCATACTCGTCCAGGCCGAGGTTACATCGGTCAAGTACATAGGGAAGAGCATTTACAAGCATATGTAAGGTTTGGAACACGTGGGCAAATCAGTTATAACCGAATCATTACCCTCGCGTGAGGGAATATTGAGGTCATCATTATTTACATAAGATCAGCCAGGTGTCACTCTCATACTGGTTCGATGCTCATGCACATGCTCATTGTATGCTTGGGGGTTACATTACACCCCCCAAGCACTATATATAGAGGTCATCCTCTACCTTATAAAGGGATCCAAAATTAGCAAACCTAGCTGAAACTCTGTCATTTTACACAGTAGAGAGAGAAAGCTTGAGAGTTTCGTATCTATGGCCATTAGATCCCTCATACAGTGATATTAATCACACACTTACACAGTGGACGTAGGCTTGATTAGCTGAACCACTTATATTTCGGTGATTTTCCTCTTCTCCTCACCTCCTTCTACTATATGCCTTTATACTGCCATTATTAACATTGAATTGAGCATACAAACACCTTGAAGGGTGGTGCTATTTCTAGCATTATCATTTTGGCGTCGTCTGGGAACGAGAAGTTGTCTCTTCCTCTTTATTCGCTTAACCTCACCGGAGACTCTGGTAGTGAACCAGGCCTCCCCGCTTTGTGCGAAGTTGTTTCACCATTGAAAGAGGTCCTATAAGGTATTAAGCTCATCTACTACACCAGCTCTTTTGTGCTAACACATGGCACCGGAATTACCACCACCTCTTCTGCCACCTGGTGCGGGAGGACCTAGCTCCAGCCAGGCACCACCCCAATCCAAAATGGCGGAGGTGGCCGCAGCCTTGAGGTCTTTGGCTATGACACAATAAGCAATGCAGGAGAAGTTTGCGTAGCTAAGACAAAATATGATGAGGCCACTTGGAGTCTCACCGAAAATGATCACTCCCGCGGCTGTTCAGCCTCATCTTGACGCCAGGGGACCACCCTAGGTGCTACGAAAAGACCAACCTACACCCCAGCAGAGGAGGGACGTCGCTGACCCTAGGCGCTTGCGCCTGGGGAGGCAAGGAAACCCTTGCCCTGAGGACAGGTATGATGATCTAGAGGCGGCCGATGTCCCGAAACATTGTTGGGAGCCGTATGAGGTTCCAAATAATACATTTCATCCTATCCAACGAACCCGAGGTTGTGGAGGCCGAAGGGGTGACGAAGACCAACAACGAGGGTCATCTTTTGATCAACTGAGTAGATGGTCAGCCTTTGAAAGTCTCAACCCCATAAACGACCTAAGACATAGGTTGTCAAGGTCGAGGAGTGCAGTCGTCTCACAAAGGGAAGAGAGACAACGTCGGCCCCAATCGGGACGAGGAAGAGACCACGAAGAGGTCAACAGCAGACGGCATGCTGCGACTGGAGAACCCTTAGTCCACCCCTTGGAGGTGGCTAGGGACAACCTCGGCCAAGCCGACGTTGCAAAACCATGGAATGATTCCATCTAACGTCTTGAGGATAAGATAGGAGATCTCATCAAAAGTTGAGATCCGCTGCAAAGAGGTTTTTCAGAGGGCTCTCCTTTCGTGGCTAAGACAGTAAGCTTTACTACCCCAGCTAAGTTCAAGCCACCTACAGTAACTCCCAAATATGATGGTAGCACGTACATCATATTGAGATGTACCAATCAGTCGCGGACATTTACTCAATACCAGATGAGATGAAGTGCCAGGCCTTCTCCGGGACCTTGACGGGAGCGGCACACATTTGGTTTACTTCTCTTCCGAAGAATTCAATTGAGAACTTCAAGGGTTTAGCTGAACGGTTCAGTCATAATTTCTCCTTTGGGGTAAGAGCTCAAAAGAAGACCATCCATCTGTTGTATGTCAAGCAAGGCAAGAACGAGAGCCTAAGAGACTACATCGCCGGGTTCAACAAAGAAAAGCTTGAGGTTAAAGATTACGAAGAGAATATTGCCATGACCGCCCTCATAGGAGGTCTCCAGAAAGGGAAGTTATTATGGAAACTTGCAGAAGACCCTCCCAAATCCATGGCAGAGCTATTGGCAACCGCGGGGAAGTTCGGGAACGCTGAAGAGGCCATGGCCGCTAAGTATAAAGACGAGAACGGCGGTAGCAGCAGAAGGTTTCAAAGAAAAAAGGATGGAAAGAAGAGGATAGTCGATGAAAAGTTTGCACGTTATACCCCTCTTACTGTGAGATGATAGCACATCCTTAATGAGATCAAGAATGACAGATCCCTAAGGTGGCCAGAGAAGTTGAAGGCTCCTCCACATAAGAGGAAACAGAACTTGTGGTGTGAATTCCACCAAGACCATGGTCATGTCCTAGACAAGTGCTTCGCCTTAAAGGATGAGATCGAGAAGATGTTGAAGTCAGGAAAGTTGAGGAAATATGTTGATGGCAAGGCTCCCAAAAGGGGAAGGAAAGACCCCAAAAAGAAGAGACACGACAAGTGTCGTGAGGACACCACAGCAAGAAGAAATGATGGCATAGATGACGAAGATGAGGACGATCCAAACCTCCCACCAAAAGACGATAACACCCCAGTGAAAAGGGTTGGTATGATCTCCTTTAGTGGTAACACCATATGCGGAGGACTTGCAGGAGGTGGTTCTGAGGTGGCCGACAGGAAGGCTCATGTGGCAGAGGCCAAGTCAGTTGCCAAACTTAAAGTGGTAAATCTAACGTCTTCAGAGGCAATGCAGAAGAGGAAAAAGGTAGACATGGACACCCTCGTAGTGGGGTTCTCCCGACTCGACTTCAAAGGCATCCTATTCCCACACGATGACCTTTTGGTGATCACAACAAGAGTTCATGGATGTGAGGTACAGAGAATTCTTATAGATGGAGGAAGTTCTGCAGATGTGATGTTCTGGCCCTACTTCAAAAGCTTGGGACTCAGCAGAGCTAGGCTGGTACCCTATCATCATCCGCTAATGGGGTTTAGTGGTGAAAAGGTCCATTCGTTGGGCATGTATGAGATGGACGTGCGAATGGGCGAAGAGTGGCCTAAGAGGTTAACCCGGAAGATCAACATTTTTGTTATGGACGAAAACATCTTTTCAGCCTATAACCTCATCATAGGAAGAGTAGCCCTTAAGGAGTTTGAAGTTGTGCCATCGACGGTCCACCATATGCTAAAATTCCTGACCCCCTATGGGGTAGGGGAAGTGCAAGGTGACCAGACCATAGCACGTGAATGCTACTTCAACTCTGTCGAAGAGAGAGAGGATCATAAGAGAGAAACCACCACTTATAACACTGACACACTCGACCCAAGAGATGAAACAAAGTTGAAGAAGGGAGAGGCCGCGGAAGAGGTAGAATCCATCGTCCTCAATGAGGACGAGTCGGAAAAAACCACCCAGGTCGGCAAAGCCTTAAAAGCAGAAATCAAGGAAGAACTGATAAACTTCCTGAGGAAGAGGTAGAGTGTCTTATCTTGGAGTCACGCGGACATGCCCGGCATCAGCCCTGAGGTTATGTGCCACAAGCTGAATGTGACTAAGGATGCTATGCCAATCAAACAAAGACAAAGAATCTACTCTAGGGAGAAGTACGACGTTATCCGAGAAGAAGTCAGAAAGTTGGAAGAGGCTGAGTTTATCAGGGAAGTCAAATATCCGGAGTGGCTATTAAATGAAGTCATTGTGCCCAAAGCCAACGCAAAATGGAGAATGTGCGTAGACTTCACCGACCTGAACAAGTCTTGCCCGAAAGACAACTATCCCTTACCTCACATCGGCCAGATGGTAGATGCAACTGCAGGACATGAGCTCATGAGCTTCATGGACACATACTCAGGCTACAACCAGATCTTCATGGATGCTGAAGATTCAGAGAAGACAGCCTTCATCACTGACAAAAGGACATATTGCTACAAGGTTATGCCCTTGGGATTGAAAAATGCAGGGGCAATATACCAACGTCTTATGAATAAGATGTTTGAAGACCAAATAGGCAAGACTATGGAGGTGTATGTAGACGATATGTTAATGAAGAGCTTAAAGGCCTGCACCCACGTGGCAGACCTGGAAAAGACATTCGATACCATGGAGTTGCACAGGATGAAACTCAACCATGCGAAGTGTGTCTTCGGGGTAGGAGCTGGGAAATTTCTTGGATTCATTGTCAATCAGAGGGGAATAGAGGCGAACCCCGAGAAAATTAAGGGTTTGCTCGATATAAAGACACTAAAAAGCATCAAGGACGTTCAGAGACTAACTAGAAGAGTAGTTTCACTCAACAAATTTGTTTCAAGAACGACGGACAAGTGTCTTCCGTTCTTTAAGGTGCTTAGAAAGGCCTTCGAATGGGACAAAGAGTGTGATGAGGATTTTAATCAACTCAATTCCTGCCTCGGATCTCCTTTACTCTTATCTCGGCCCATAGTAGGAAAAAAGTTGTATGTTTATTTAGCGGTCTCTGAATCAGCTATAAGTGCAGCCATAGTACGAGAAGACGTTGGGGTGCAAAGGCATGTATACTTCAATAGTAAGGCCCTTCAAGGGTCAGAACAGAACTATCCTCGGATGGAAAAATTAGCCTACACCTTGATACATGCCTCTAGGAATATGAAGCCCTACTTTTAAACCCATTCTATGATCATCCTCACTGACTCCCCACTAAGGCAGGTCCTCCACAAACCCGAGAAGTCGGGTAGATTGTTGGCATGGGCCATTGAGTTAGGGGAGAATGACCTTACTTATCAGCCTAGGGTGGCCATCAAAGGGCAGGCACTTGTAGATTTTGTTGCTGAGTTCACATGGGAAGAGGCCGAGGTTGAGAATAACCTAGAGACTGCAGAAGGGTCAAACGACAACGTCTTCCGGGAACCAGAAGAGGTTGTATCCAGGGGAGCCAGAGATGGAATAGTCGAGAATGAGGAAGACCGGTATCTCTTTAAGTACGGAGTCAAGTCAGAAGGGATAACATCATTAATTTGGTGAAAAATTATTTAGGAGGATAACATCTTAGTTGATGATCTCAGACCTTATGACATCATAATTTGGTTACAAGGTCTGAGGTAAGACATCATACTCGGATGACCTCAGACCTTAAACATCATTAATTTGGTGAAAGATTATTTAGGAGGATAACGTATTAGTTGATAACCTCAGACCTTATAACATTATAATTTGGTGACAAGGTCTGAGGTAAGACATCATACTTGGATGACCTCAGACCTTAGACATCATTAATTTGGTGAATATATGGTGGGGGTAACATCTTAGTTGATGACCTCAAACCTCATAACATCACAATTTGGTGACAAGGTCTGAGGTAAGACATCACACTTGGATGACCTCAGACCCTGAACATCATTAATTTGATGAATATATGATGGGGGTAACATCTTAGTTGATGACCTCAGACCTCATAACATCATAATTTGGTGATAAGGTCTGAGGTAAGACATCACACTTGGATAACCACATACCCTGAACATCATTAATTTGGTGAATATATGATGGGGGCAACATCTTAGTTTATGACCTCATACCTCATAACGTCATAATTTGGTGACAAGGTCTGAGGTAAGACATCACACTTGGATTACCTCAAACCCTGAACATCATTAATTTGGTGAATATATGATGGGGGTAACATCTTAGTTGATGACCTCAGACCTTATAATATCATAATTTGGTGACAAGGTCTGAGGTAAGACATCACACTTGGATGACCTCAGACCCTGAACATCATTAATTTGGTGAATATATGATGGTGGTAACATCTTAGTTGATGACCTCAGACCTCATAACATCATAATTTGGTGGCAATGTCTAAGGTAAGACATCACACTTGGATGACCTCAGACCCTGAACACCATTAATTTGGTGAATATATGATGGGGTAAAATCTTAGTTAATTACCTCAAACCTTATAACATCATAATTTGGTGACAAGGTATGAGGTAAGACATTACATTTGGATGACCTCAGACCTTAGACATCATTAATTTGGTGAAAAATTATTTGTGAGGATAAACATCTTAGTTTGATGACCTCAGACCTTAAACATCATTAATTTGGTGAAATTTATAGGGGTAGCATCATAGTTTGATGACCTCAAACCTTAAAACATCATAATTTGGTGACAAGGTCTGAGGTGAAACATCTTAGTTTAATGATCTCAAACCTTAAACATCATTAATTTGGTGAAATTTTTGGGGGTATCATCTTAGTTGATGACCTCAATACCTTAAAACATCATAACTTGGTGACAATGTCTGAGATGAACATCATACTTGGATGACCTCAGACCTTAAACATCATTATTTTATTAAAATTTCTGGGGGTAACATCTTAGTTAATGACCTCGGACCTTAAAACATCATAATTTAGTGATAAGGTCTGAGGTAAAACATCTTAGTTTGATGACCTCAGACCTTAAACATCATTAATTTGGTGAAATTTATGGGTAACATCTTAGTTGATGACCTCAGACCTTAAAACATCATAATTTGGTGACAAGGTCTGAGGTGAAACATATTAGTTTGATGACCTCAAACCTTAAATATTATTAATTTGGTGAAATTTTTGGGGGCAACATCTTAGTTGATGACCTCAGACCTTAAAACATCGTTAACTTGGTGGTCTCATATCTGAAACATCATTAACTTGGTGACATGAGAGTTAACATCATTAACTTGGTGGCCTCATATCTGAGACAAACATCATTAACTTGGTGACATGAGTGTTAACATCATTAACTTGGTGGCCTCATATCTGAGACAAACATCATTAAATTGGTGATCTCTTATCTCAAACATCATTAACTTGGTGACATGAGAGTTAACATCATTAACTTGGTGGCCTCATATCTGAGACAAACATCATTAACTTGGTGATCTATTATCTGAAATATCATTAACTTGGTGGCCTCATATCCTAGACAAACATCATTAACTTAGTGGTCTCATATCTGAAACATCATTAACTTGGTGATCTCATACTTTGAAAACCTTTGTCTTGGTTAGAGACAAACATTAGTGATATGCCCAAGTATACCCTTGTCCAAGATTGGGACCCCTTGGTCAAGGCTGACCTTGATAAATCATCAGACATAGAGATATTATGACTCGGCCTGGGGGTCGACACAGGAAGCCTCAACCTTATTCATGATAGTACATCCGATGATCTCATTACCACCAACTATCCCATAAAAAGACCAACTCATCATCTCGGCCTGGACCAACACAGCCTCATCCCACCAAAGGACTAGCTTATTATCTCAGTCTCATCAGAGAAAGGACCCCTCGGCTAAGGCCGACCAGTAGCGGGACCATCAGTTTGTGCAAAGTACGTAAAAGGATTTAAGCATCAGAGGTATTATAACCCAAGCACCCTCGATCTCGTCCCCCATATGAAAGAACGTCTCATTAACTTCTCGACCCAAATATACTTTATTCCTTAGCCTTCTATCTACATTGAAGACTAAGGGCTAGGGGTAATTGATATGACAAAATGTACCCTCATCTCTTAGGACGATGGACATCACATCTCACAAGAGCCTCACATATCCTCAGTATGGTTGTCCAGATAAGGGTCAGCCTTAGTAGGGTCGGCCTCAACAGGGTCAGCCACGACTTAACCACTCAGTAGGGTTATCCAGATAAGGGTCGGCCATGGCTTAATCATTGGCAGGGTCATCCTCAGTAGGGTCGGCCTCAATAAGGTCGGCCTTAATAAGGTCGGCCATGGCTTAATCATTGTCAGGGTCATCCAGATAAAGGTCGGCCTCAGTAGGGTCGGCCTCAATAAGTTCGGCCTCAACAGGGTCGGTCATATCTTAATCATTGGCAGGGTCATCCAGATAAGGGTCGGAACAGAAGACGTTGGCCTCGGCCTCAGCCTCATAACTCTCATACATCAGCTCAGCCTCGACCTCAGCCTTATAGATCATCACATTGTCCCCCGACCTCGGCCTTCTCCAGCATCAATGTCATCTCAGCCACATCCGAGTTAATAAGAAGCTTATGATAATCATCATCAAGGTCGTCTCTCATAAGTTCGACCCCTCATACACCAACCTCGTCTCTTCATCGGTCGAGGTTAGCAGAGTCTTACAGGCTCAATCAACTGCCAACGTCATCATCGGCCTCAACCGACGTTACAACTGCCTCACACCTAACCTCAGCCAGCCCTCCTGGCCGAGGTCATCATGATCAGAGACAAGACAAAGAAACTACAGTTGATTCCACCAACCTCATACTCGTCCAGGCCAAGGTTACATCAGTCAAGGACATAGGGCCAAGCATTTACAAGTACATGTAAGGTTTGGAACATGTGGGAAAATCAGTTATAACCGAATCATTACCCTCACGTGAGGGAATATTGAGGTCATCATTATCTATATAAGATCAGCCATGTGTCATTCTCATACTGGTTCGATGCTCATGCACATGCTCATTGTATGCTTGGGGGGTACATTACACCCCCCAAGCACTATATATAGAGGTCATCCTCTATCTTATAAAGGGATCCAAAATTAGCAACCCTAGCTAAAACTCTGTCATTTTACACAGTAGAGAGAGAAAGCTTGAGAGTTTTGTATCTATGGACATTAGAGCCCTCATACAGTGATATTAATCACACACTTGCACAGTGGACGTAGGCCTGATTGGCTGAACCACTTATATTTCGGTGATCTTCCTCTTCTCCTCATCTCCTTCTACTATATGCCTTTATACTGCCATTGTTAACATTGAATTGAGATTACAAATACCTTAAAGGGTGGTGCTATTTCCAGCATCATCACTCTTCCACCATGAAATCTGTCATGCTTGTCGGATCTCCTTGGATTCTTATTGTCGATAAACCATTTCTCTACTGATGCAGCTTGCAGATATGAAATGTTGCCCAGCGTCTTATCTGTGTAGATATTTTTGACAGTCTTCCCCTCATCATCATCTAGTATCCCTAAGTGACAAATCGTGTTCGTATGACTCTCATCCCTCCCGTCAAACCGAGTACTCCGCTCACGGTTTATTGCCTCACCAGTTTAACACGCGATTTTAACACAAAGCAACACCGGCTCCACCTTATGGAAGTCATTGCTAGCATAATCAGCTCCACTTAGAGCTGGGCGGTGGGAGAGGGAGAGGGAGAGGGAGAGTTGAGAATGTCGGTGAGAGAAGTGTTAAAATAGAGAAGAGGGGAGAGAGTTTGTTTATGGATTTTAACTGAACTATTGGTATTTATAAAAAAAGAGGGAGGGGTGAACTCTTTTGATATTTCCAATAAAGGGAGGGAAACTCCTCTAAAACATAACGAATTCTAAAGAAAATTAAAGAACAGTGGAAAGGAAAGAGGCTCCCTAAAAGATAGATGAGGAGATATTCACGTGTAGGCTCCTAAGCAGGTCTTGAAAATTGTAGAGCCAATTGATAATAATGATCCTCATGAACCTCTAATACTATTGTATTAGAGGTATAATATAGATTATGCACTTTTAAATTTTAAAATAATATTAAGTATAGATATTAAGTATTTAATTTTAGATTTATGAAAATAATTCTTATTTTTTAATAAGTTGAATTGATTTTTTTAAAATATTAATTTTATCCTTAACTAGAAAAGTTCCTATTATAATTTTAGGACAATCAAGTTTTCTTTCATAAAAATAATCCCTATTATGATTTTTAGGCAATTAACTTTTCTTTTAAAAAAATGATTTTCATTATGGTTTTAGGACAATCAACTTTTCTTTTATGAAAATGATCATTATTTCGTTTGTCATTAATAAAAAAATAGATTATGCATTTTTAAGACATGTAATAATATTAGTTATGAATAAAGGACACTCATTTTTTTTTTGTAAAAATACTCCCTATTTTTTGTAAGTTGATTTTATTTTTAATAAATTATCAATTGTTCCTTATATTAGAAAATGTAAAATAATATGACCTTTGCATCTTCAATCGTAGTATTTTTTTCCCTTCGATCACCACATGGCTTCTGGTCACCAATGCTCCGATCGAGAAACAGTAAATTTAAATTTTTGATAAAAAAATATAAAAAACTTTACTGATTTTTGAAATTTCTCAAACACGACAAATTTTATTTCACCATTTGGCATCACACCATCTTGTCAATCCCCAAAATTGTGAATAGCATATTAAATTTGTAAATATTTCACTGCAAAATTAAGTTTATAGACATTTTTTTATTCTCTCTCTAAAAATTAGGGTTTGGTTTATTTCCTCATTCCGAACTTCTCGTGACACCCCGCCTAATTAAATACCGAGTGATCAATCCTTTATTAGAATTAAAACAGAATGTTCGGTGGGTTCATTCTTAGCATCACTGTCGAAAATATTTAATATTATTAATCACCTAAATATAATTAAGCTAAGTTTCAAAATATTTTCCCATTTAATTATTCCCAGTTAATCTATTAATGAATTTCCATTCTTTAAGATATAAGCTACTCACATTCCACAAGAATATAATAAATACTGGATATGAATCAAATACTGAAATAAATCATACTGGATAAAATATTCCAGTTCAAAGTCACAACCCAACAAACCATAATATCCTCAAGTATAACAGAAATAAAATACTAAAATGAACTGGGTACAATCTTTAATAAATGACTGAGAAAGGGGCAAAACATGCCCTAAATGGAATATCTTAATAGAGTATAAAGAAATGATAGAAGCATCTAAGTGTAAAGGCATGCAACTCCGACAACCATTGCAACTCGCTAAATGATCCACACGTCTAAGTCTGGTAACCCTGTGGTTGGGCACCTGATAAATAATATATATCTATTTATAGCAAAAGAGAGAAAAATATCAAGAAATGGGTCAGAGCTCGAGTTGTAAAAATATTTATTTTAGCAAGTATTTAAAACTGCAATAATGTAATTATTATGTGCATGTTAGTATCGAACTCACATGAGATTCTCACCGCTTCACTATTGTGCATGCCTAACGTACGTCGATTCTAACCTAATTACCCATAATGTTCCCAAGTAGATCATAGACTTATACATCTAAATATATCTCAAAGGAGTAATCAGTATCACCCATACAATACGCTATTAAGATTATTTATTCCAATTAACCGTATATCACATTCCTCGTTCTGATAGTAAATCTTTTACCCACTGATATTACTTTGTTTACCAACGTCTATAAGTTTGCTAATTTCACACATTAGAATGATTCACACACACACACACACACACACACACACACACACACACACACATATATATATATATATATATATATATATATATATATATATATATATATATATAGTCACATCATCCCTATACATATATATACAAATCCTGCATCCCTAGGTTAGGACCACTAGGCGCAAATGCAAAATCTGTTATCGTGTCCCGATGCATCGCTCACTGTATAAAGGACAATTGGATCAACATCTCTCACGAACCATAAATCTCATAGCACAAATATTGGAGGCGAGCATACTCACCATCCAGATGGGTCACGCGCATACCTACGCTCCCATTCAACCGTCGAAACTATCCTACGTCTCAGATAGCACGTATCCAAGTTCATATGCTCTGGGTACAAGCTAGATATTCTCCCATTGGGTCACCCAGGATAAGACTGTACACTGCACGAAAACCTTCTCCCGATAGCAAGTAGCGTAAGTATGTCATACACACAATAATATTAATGATATAATAATAGGCATTCCCACGTCCTATTTAAGTCTAGGTATTCACCCAATCTATACATACATTTCTACACGTAGTATACTTCTCATTACTACTTATAATGTAATTTAATTCGATTATTCACTCTCTCGAAATTTCCAAAGTTAAATCCCCTATCCAATTATTAAGGTATTATCTTAGGAATGCTTCCAAATAATTCTGCACTGGGCTAAAAATCATCAATTGGCAGTGCTCCCTCACTCAAAATAATCCCATATTACAAATTGGATTGAACTGGAAATTTCTAGTTTTTGGAGCTGTCGTTCGAACCAAACATGATGTTGTTTGAACGACATCATGCGAAACCTTGTCTCGTTCGAATGAGATTGAGCATTCTTCTGGTTTGGCCAGACCTGTTACTGCTTCATCTACCTCAGAATTTCAGTCCTCAAACCTCAAAACTTCTCAACCCAAACACCAAAACAACAATCCTAATTGATGTTCTAACATGTATAAATGATTTCCCTTAACTTAGAAGCATTAAATCATCATAATTCATCTATAAAATCCAAAATCCCTAATTTAACAAATCAGAACCCTACTTCTTAAATATCCAACCCAAGAACATGAAATTTACGGATTTATTTCATCATTTAAACGTAAAACATCATGGTTTTTTCTCTACATAAATGGATAAATCAATCTATCCTCAATTTGATACCAGATTAAGAATTTAACGTCCTTAATTACCCCAAAATTATGTATAAACATGGTTTCTACAATCCTACACTAACATGAACATAAATGGTGCTAAAATAAAGAAAGTAATAAACACTTACCTCAATTTCGAAGGTCTGATCCAATAGTGATGTTGGTATAGGTGCGTTCCTCATCTCACGATCAACGCTTGGGTGGGATTTGTGGTGTAATCTCTTGAGTTATGCACCAAGAACTCCTATAGTTCCTTCTTCCTTCCTTTGTGCCTCTCTCTTTTCTCTCTCGTAGGTTTAGAACTAATAACTCCCCTCTAAACCACGTACATCCATATTTAATTTCCAAATTTTCGTCAGTAATATTTTCTCAAAAATTCAAAGGATAAAAATACCCCTACGAGGTGTCGGTTAGGCCTAAAAGCATCCCGGAGTCCAAATAAAATATCCGGATAGAGTTTTTTGAGTATCTCGACTCATCCGAACTCAATAGTGCACTCAAAATTACCATATGAGTTAATTAAAAATAATTTACTTTATTAATCCATTAAATTAGTCCCGACACGACTCACACGCGCATCCTGACTTAATGTACCATACTGTTGTATTTTTCACTCTCGGCAATTTATAAAATTTCATAATTTCGTATTACATATTCACACAGTAATATTTCATGATTCTCAACAATAAGTATTAACTCTTGTCACACAAGTTCATATTCATCTTTAATCCGGATTAATTAATAATTAATTTTCTCACTTTTTTAATTTAATTAATCCAACAATAATAATCAATCCCATAATTATTTAACATAATAAAAATATGGGGTGTTACACTTTGTCAATGTTTCGTTGTTTGAAATGAAGAGAGGTGGGGTTAGAGAGGAGGTCTCCGCCAGAGAGAATCAATATTGTAGGTTACTTCAACCGATAGGTGGTATCGGAGGTTGTTGTCACAATAGGAAGTGTTGCGGGTTGTTGTCTCTCAATTTTCTAAATTGAAGTGAGAGATGAGGTAATGGAAAGTATAAGTTAGAAGGATGATTAAAAGAGAAGGAGTATTTTTGGGAGTGAAATATTTTTGGAACTATTTTTATAAAAATAATGTTGAGTTTTCTATTTGTATAATAAGATTGTTGATATATCACTTTTTCACAAAAGCTATAAAAGAAATTAAGTCTAAAACTTTCATTATAGTTTTAGGACAGTCAACTTTTCTTTTATAAAAATAGTATCCATTTCTTTCGTCTTAAATATTTTTTTTAAATATCGTTTTCATAAGTCGTTTTTTCTTTACAAAACTGGTTTCTATTCTTTTTTTCGCTTAAAATGTGGTGTTTTATTAAAAAAATATACTAGCGTCAAGATGCAAAATTAAATTTGCAGCGACATTTTTTAGTCATTTTAAAGTATATATCCTTCATTTTTACTTTTAATAAGAAAATGATTACGAAAAATACTCAAATTTTTAGTATTACAATGTGGGATAAGTTTATTGTATTAACACTGCAAATTTGATTTTACAGTGAAAAAGGTGCAAATATAATTTAGTAAACTAGTGATGGAGAGACAATAATAAGCCGATAAAGATAGGTTAAATGACATTACATCTAAAACATACAAAAAAATTTATACAGAAAATATCGATGTTGCAAAATTAATTTTGCACTCTGGCGAAGTAGTAGTTTTGGCGAGAGTTTTGATTACATGAGGCTTGGTGACATTCTTAGTCCAATATTTGAAAATAAAAGAAGATTTACTATTTTTTTTAAATAAAACACATCACTCTTAGCAAAAAAGTGGGATAGATTTAAAAAACTAAAAATGCAAATTTAACCCGAAGTATGGGATGATTTTTTATTTTAGACACTATGTTTTAACACTTATAATCTTAACCCTGAAATGTACAAAATTGATTCAATTATGCTCTCCGTTATGTTGTCGTTAAGAATAGTAATGGAGGTGCTGACATTACTTTTTTGTTCTTAATTAAAGTTTTTACTTTATAAAAAATCAATTTTATCATTTACTTTTTCAAAACAAAATTGGCCCCTATTTTTTATTAGAATTAGGTATTATATTTTATAAAAAAAAATACTAAATTTGTTTTCTTTTAAAGTAGTAGACTAAGAATGTCATCAAACCTCCTGTCATCAAAACTCCTGCATAACTACTCCTTCACTAAAGTGCAAAATTAATTTTGCATCATCAATTTATTTTTCCACTTGATTTTTGATTTTTGATGTTTTAGATGTAATACCATTACACTAATCTTTATCATCTTACTCTCGATACTTTATCCTTATTAGTTTGCAAAATTATATTTTCATTTTTTCACTTCAAAATTAAATTTGCAGTATTAATACAAGAAACTTATTTAACAGTAAAATACTAAAATTTTGAGCATGCAACGTAATTAGCCTCTCATACACAATCATATGTACTAAAACATCAAAAACATCCATACATATACATATATATATACACATACAAACCCATAACACACACACAGCCCCCCCCCCCCCCCCCCCACACACACACACATATATATATATATTGAGAGACATTGAGAGAGGGAGAGAAGAAAAGAGAGGCATTGAGAGAGAGAGAGAGAGAGAGAGAGATTCGTTATTGACAGAAACTGCGAGATTTGGTGTGGGTGCATGTGTGTGTGTGTGTGTGTGTGTGTAGATGACAAAGGGGCGGAAGGGCGACGTTAGTTAGGGGGAGGGTCTGGGGAGGGCAAGAGCAGGGGAGATGTGAGAGAGCAAAATGTTTGGGTTTTTTTTCTTTTAATTTATTATTAATGTTATTCATTTTTAGTTTATCATTTTTTCTTTTATTCGTAAAAGATATTATTTAAGAGGTGCTACGTGTCAAACATTTATGGGACCACATAATATTTTTCTCAAATAAAATATTGAGCCAACACATCGGTTACAATTCTTAACGACAAATGTAACACTGGGTACAGTTGAATTGACTTTCAAAATTCAAAGTTAACATTGCAACTTTTCAAATATCGGATCTGTTGATGTAAAAAATTAGATTGCTTCTAATTATTTAATCACAGATAAATATAAATGAGACAAAGAATTTTAAAGTGGTTCAGCCTTATAAGAATGGCCTACGTCCACTGTTTCTGTTATTGCCAAGTGTTTTGGAGTTCTCGATATGTAATTCTATCAAGAAAATCCGGTCCCCTTGAATGAGGGTGATACAATGTATTTATAGCCCTTAGGCTGTATATGTGAAAGGGTAAACAATTAATGCCCTTTAAGAGTATACGTATGTATGATAAGCATTCAATGAATAGTTGAACTGTTGATTATCTGACAATCAATGATGTGGCCGAGATGCAGGTCGGACCGCCTTAGTTGTTCGTCGTTTAGGAGTTTCTCGGAGTGTTGGAGTTCCTCAGAGTGTTGGAGTTCCTCGGAGTACACTTGCTGCTCGGAGTGAGTATGACTTGGTCGGGGAAATAGACTTCCTCGTTGCTCTTGTGCCACGTAGATCGACACGTGTCTTCTTATTATTCGTCTATATCAACATACTAATTTTGGTATCAACAGAAGCCCCCAATGTTTTATATTTCGAACTTTGAGGAATATGGAACATTCTTTCTCGGTATATGGAAATATTAAATGACCTTCCTGGTTTTTAGGAGCATTTTCTCCGTGTTCGAATGTCTTCCAAATTCGCAGAATCCGCCTTTTTGAATTTTTTAAAGCGCTTCGATCTTCGCGCACTTTTTGTCCTTTTAGCCGCCGGTAGCGTAATAGTTTCTATTTTGTAATCATTTCTTTCGCCGTTTCCCAAGGTAAAGTATTTAAGCTTCATAGGCAATCCCATCGTCTTCTACCTTTTCCAATTTCTGCTTTCGAGTTTTCCATAGTCTTTCTCTCTCTTGTGCGTTCATCCTTTTCTTCGTTCGTTGTCAACAGATCTCCCTTTTTCCTGTAAGATCTTCTTCCTTCTTCTTCATTTCTTTTATTCTCCATGGTTTATGTTATCGAATCTCTCGAGAAATTCCGTTCTGATTTTTCTATTCCATCTTGGGTAACTCTGGAGGATCTTTCTGAGCCTTCAAATTATTTTAATTTGGCTGAGGGACATTGGTTCCCCAGCCTCTTTATTGCTGAATGTGGATTTTATTTTCCACCAAACCCTTTGTGCTTAGAGTTCTGTCATTATTTCGATATTGTTCCTGCAAAAATAGCCCCCAACACATGGAGAATAGTTAATGGGGTGTATAGGTTAAATCAAACTCATGGAACCCGTATAGGAATTCCTGAGATTATGTATTGTTATAGATGGGCTGTTCTAGACAATGTTTTTTATTTAAAAACTAGATTTTTGAATAGGGCTTTAGTAGTCAACCTCCCTGATGCCAATAGGGATTATTTTGAACATGGGATAGTTATCAAAAATTGGCAACATGCCCCTCTGATTGGAGATGAAGTATATCAAGGTCCCAGATGCCCTCCATATGGCAATGGGATAGGTTATTTCCATCTTATTTTATTTCTGAAATTATGATCTCATTATGTTTGAATAAATATGTGATTGACATCTCAATATGTATTTGTGTGCAGTTGACAGCAAAAGAAAGACTCCAAAAGAATCAGAAGTAAATATTAAGCATTTGAAACTTATCTGGAGTTTGCATCGGAAAGTTGCAGACGAGCACATCAGGTCTGCTTCATATTTGTTGCAGTATAGGAGTTATACAACCTCTTTCACTGCTCGCCCTGTAATCAGCACTGGTGAACCAGCGCCAGCTCCTGAGGATTCTTCACCAAACTCTCATATTCCTTTGAGTCAGAAAATGGGCAAAAGAAAAGTTCCTTCTATCTTCGAGGAGACTACCTCTGCTGGAGATGGAAGAAGAAGCAAGAATGACGTCCCAAAGGGGACAAAGAAAGTAGATGCTGCCCCTTCTCTTGCTCCTCAGAAGGTTGCCGAGAAGCCCCCAGTGGCTCCGAGCAAGAAGGATGCACCTGTGGAAGTGGTCACCATCTCCCCAACCAAAAGCTCTTCTTTGGTTGAAACTGTTGAAATGCCACCCAGGAGACTGAAGAAATCCTCCTCGGTCACTTTAGCTGAAACCAATCCCCAGCTCCAAGCTAGTGGAGCTGGTGTTCCAACTATTATTCCCCCGAGCTCAGCTATGAGCTCGGTGAAGACTTGGACCATTCCTGAAGTCTAAGGAATTTAGGAGAATATGTCTAGGGATGTGCTTACGTCCCTGGCTACTCGTCACATTGCTTCAGTAAGTTTCTCATATTCTTAATTTTCTTTCTTTCCATCAATACATGTATCTCTGTGCTGACTTATTATTATCTCCTTTTTTTCAGTTGGTGAGTTTCTTTAACACCATTGTGAAGAAGGATGAAGCGATCAAGGCTTCTATCTCCTCGTCCAGAGTGGAGGATGCTTTATTGAGATTGACCAAATCTTTGAAGGATTCCCGTCAAAAGTATGACGAGGATAGGGCTGATTGGGAGAAAAAGTTGGCTTCAGTTGAGGCAGAAAAGGTGCAGCTCGTTGAAGTTTCCAAGGGTTTGGAAAATAAAGTGAAGGATTTGGAGAGAGAGAATAAGAAGTATGCCGAGAAGCTCATGAACTTTGGGGAGCTTGAAAATAAGTTTAAATTAGCTGAGGAAGAGCTAACCCTTCTGCGAGAAGTAAATCGTCAGAAGGAGGAGGTAGAGGCTAAGTTGAAGGCCACCGAGGATCTTCTATCCCAGAAGCTCTCCTCGGAGAAAATTAAAAGAAAAATGGCGGTGAAAAAATCTTTCCGCACTGGTTGGGACAAAGGGTGGAACAGGGGGGTAGCAGCCATGATGACTCAAGTGCAATATGGGAGTCTTAAATACTTCCGTGATGGTTGGGTTGCTGCCCTGCAAGAATTGAAGGTTAATGAGGACTCAGAACTGTTTCAACAGCATCTCCTTAGTCCTCCCCCAATTATTGAAGATGAAGAAGAGGACGAAGCTGCCTCCAAAGAATCTTCAATGGCAGTGGGTGATCCAATCCTTACTCAGCCTGCTGACGAGGAGCTTTCATCTCTGCCTGCTCCTCCTGAATAAGTTCTATCTTTAGCCGACCAACTCATTGTTCCAACCGAGCAACCGAGCTCCTCATCCCAGCCTCCCGAGAAAGTCTTGGGAGACAAGGAAAAGGTGTGAAGTTGTTCGGTATTCTCTTTCTATTTTTCTTCTTTTTCAAGTGTAACCAAGATCTTTGTAACTCTGCACTATGATCTAATAAAATTTGAGTTCTTTTCTTCCATATGATTGTCTCTTTTCTATCTGTACTCTGTCTTGATCTTCTTTTTTATGATTACTTTTTCTTTCTCTGCTAGTTTCTGGCCAGGATGGATCTGCTGTCTGCTAATGATACAAAGCTGATAAAGCAATGTCACATAAACCTGAGTGCATCAGAAGTTGCCGACATCCTTGGTCAGGATGCTTCAGAGCAGGCAATCGAAGCTTATCAGTACCTGAAATGCTTACTTGACCGTGCTATAGCCAACAATGTGGCTTATTACGAAATGATTGAAGACTTGCAAGGTACTCTCGATGAACTTCAGCAGCAGTATAAAGAGTCTTCAGCTCTTTTGCATGAAGGGTATGAGAATAAACTCAAACAACTTGGTGAAAAAGGCTACGACAAGATTCTTACTGGCTATGAAGTGAGAGAGAGAACATTGAAAGCAGATGTCGAAGGGCACAGGCAAATCGATGAGCTATTAGAACAAGAAAACAACAATCTGCAAAAAGAACTAGCTCAGCTGAGGTCTGCTGCTTCATCTTCCACTGCCTTGGTACCGGTCACCGATGAAGGATTCTCATTTTTAGAAGTGGAAAATGCCAAGTTGCGAGAAGAGTTAGAGGCTTTGAGAAGAGCTGGGCCTTCTACTGCTACTCGGGGACGAGGAAGAGGTTCTCGTGGACGAGGAAGAGTTGCTCAGAATGTTGTCGAGGAACAAAGTACTCAACCTGCTCGGGGAGGATCAAGAGTTCTTCGTCGTACTATTGAAGAAGCTCGTACTCAATCAGCATTGGAAAACCAAGCATTCCAATTGATGGCAAAAAATCAAGCCTTGTCTGAACTGTCCAAAAAAGTCTAAACTTTGGAGGATCAACTTGCTACGATGAAGTCTGCCTTGGATCATAAGGATATTTTTTCCAGAAACCTTCATGAGCAGTTAGAGAGGATAATTTTCTAATTTCATAAATAACCTCGCGAATTCTGGATGACATGCTACAATGAGGCCCTTTTCACTTGAATGATCGTATTGAAAATGCTAATAATGAAGGCTACAAACAGGGATGGTTGAACGCCCTGGGTGTATTGAAACTAGAGCAAGGTCATTATTTATGGGATTACCATGCTCCTGGGCTGCTCGATCTACCAATTCTGCCCTTCTAGCTTGACATGAGCTGGATCCCTGCTCGGGCCATTCCTCGTTGTTTGATCTCCAAGTATCTTGGTGACTATGCCCTTCATTCACAGGCAGGATTATCTCGTCCTGAGCATTTACTGGATACACCTTCAATAGTGAATGTCAGAATGCTTCGAGATCTTAACTTCATTAATTCTCCCCTTTGCCTGGAAGATCCTCCTGCTGGCGAGGAGCCTATTTCAAAAGCAGAAGGGAAAAGACCAGTAGAATTGAAAATTCTGAGGTAATAATTAGTACACAATTTAATATCAATGTAATAAATTTGTGTAATTCATTTTGAATTCAATGAAAGAGTTTCATTTTTGTTCGCAAATTTGTATTGCTATTGTCTTGTATTTGTCAAACACTTAATATTTGTGTTTGCATAACAATATTGTGTGGTTCATCGACTAACTTAGTAATAAAAAATTACAAGTATTAGTAATATTGCTCGATCACTTAATAATAAAGTAATGAGTATAAAAATGTTTAAAATTCTTCCAACCAACCAAGGTTGTTAAATTGTGCTTGACGACGAATTATAGTTAGTGGGTTTTTATCCCCGACCAACTATACTTGGTACTGTTTGGAATATTTTCTCCTCGTCGACCAACTACAATTGGTGGATTTTTATCCCCGACCAACCATACTTGGTTCAGTTTGGAATATTTTGTTCTTCGAGGAACTTTTGTGCTTTCTGTAATAATCTTACCTCCCGACCAACATAAGTTGGCATTTAAGAGCATATCTTGTTTCCTAACCAAACACGTTAGCATTTTTAGGAATGTTGTTCTCGCCCTTTTACCAACCGGAGTTGGTCTGGGTTCAAACTATCATGTCCACTTGCCCTTTTACCAAAATTGGTCTAAGCCAGTGTCAGCCTCCTAACCAAAGGAGTATGGTTTCCTAACCAACCGGAGCTGGTATTTTTAGGAATGTCGTGTTCTCGCCCTTTTACCAATCGGAATTGGTCTGAGTTAGAACTATCATGTCCACTCACCCTTTTACCAACCGGAGTTGGTCTGAGCTAGTGTACGCCTCCTAACCAAAGGAGTATGGTTTGTTCTCGCCCTTTTACCAACCGGAGTTGATCTGAGCTCGAACTATCATGTCCACTCGCCCTCGAACTATCATGTCCACTCACCCTTTTACCAACCGGAGTTGGTCTGAGCTAGTGTACGCCTCCTAACCAAAGGAGTATGGTTTGTTCTCGCCCTTTTACCAACCGGAGTTGATCTGAGCTTGAACTATCATGTTGTTTTTACTGCCGAGCAGCGTAGTGTTACACACTAGTATTCCCCGAAAAACTTTCAATAAAAGGAGAGAAGATGGCGAAATATCATCGTTTTATTCATATTGATGGAACTGCTTTACATTTTACATCACTGATAATACTTGCGTAGGTGTTCAGCATTCCATGCATTCTTAAATTCCTCTCCTTCTAGAGTTGCTATTCAGTAGGTTCCTGGTCGAACAACTTCTGTAATTCGGTAAGGTCCATGCCAGTTTGCTTCCAACTTATTATGCTTCTGAATGACCTTCTTTAGCACGTAATCTCCTTCTTTTAAGTCACATTTTTTCACCCTCTTGTTGTAGAACAAGGTTGTTCGTTGTTGGTAAGAAGCATTCCTAATGGCTGCCTCTTCTCTAACCTCCTCGAGCATGTCCAATTATAATCTTCTCATTAAGTCGCTGACTGGAGAATTGAAGTTCAGCACTCTGTGTGTTGGAAGACCCAACTCGGCAGGTATCATGGCCTCACTTCCAAATGCCAGCATATATGGTGATTCTCTAGTTGCTGCTCGGGGAGTTGTTCGGTAAGCCCACAATACTGACTGTAGCTCATTAATCCAATTAGCTTTAGCCTCACTTAGCCTCTTCTTCAAACCATTTAGTAATGTTCTGTTCATCACTTCAGTCTGTCCATTACTTTGAGGATGGCCTGGTGCTGAATGAACCTTCAAAATGTTTGACTGATGACAATAGGCGGCAAACTCCTCATTATCAAATTGTGTTCCATGGTCTGTGATGAAGGAATGAGGGAGACCATATCGGCAGATGATGTTCTTCCAAACGAATTGGTACACCTTCTCGTATGTCATATCAATCAGAGGCTCAGCTTCTGCCCACTTAGTAAAATAATCCACTGCGACGACGAGGTACTTAAATCTTCCTCGGGTCGTTGGCAGTGGTCCAACCAAATCCATTCCCCACATGGCAAATGTCCAAGGTGAAGTTATGGGTGTCAACAATGCTTGTGGAGTTCGTTGGATGGAGGAAAATGTAAAACCCCGTATTTTTATAGCTTTTAAATTATGGGATTTATTAAATTTAATTGAGATAAATTAATTTAATTTTAATCCGGAATGTTGCTTTAAATATTTACTAGCGTGACGAGAGTTAGTAATTATTGGAAATTTGTTATTTGTTGCATATTACTGGATGAGTATAGTAATATATAAGATTTATTTTTATAATATTGTCACATGAGAATAAAATGACAATTGTGGAAATTTAAGTCGGGACGCGCCTGTGTCGTGTCGGGACTAAATGTGAATTAATAAAAGTGAATATTTTATAAGTCGTTCGTATAGCCGTTTTGAGTGCGCCAACGCGTCCGGAAGGGTCGAGATAGTCAGAAAAGTGTACCCGGGGGTTTATTTTGGGTCTCGGGGCGTTTTCAGGCCTAATTGGTACCCCGAGAGGGCGTTTTGGACATTTCACCTTTTTGGGTAATTAAACTCACGAAAATTAGAAGAGTTATATCAGATACCTAGGTCACCTTCTAGGGTTAGAAACTATAAACACAAATGACGGCCATTGGAGAGGAAGAGGAGAAGCTCTCCAAGGAGTTCTAGGCCAAGAACACCTCCGATTGCACCGCCGTCACCACCAACGCGTAGATCGCGAGACGGGGAACGAAACCACACCAATTTCGGCACCAAACCAGATTTCTAAAAATTCCAGGCAAGTATTTATCTTGCTTATTTCATTGATGCATCTTTCATATTGGTTTAGGAATGATTAGGATGAATTGTATGGAAGAAAAACCCAATTTGAGATAGGAAATTGCATGTAGTGATGACTTAAATGATATTTTGGAATCCCTTTGTCATGTGAAGGATTAAGAGTTTGATTAAGAAAAGAGTTCTAATTAGATACAAACACTAAAAATTTTATTCCGGATGATCGGACCATTGGAATCGCTTAAAATTTTAGTATGTTGTAGCGAACGGCGAGACAGGACGGCTGACAAAAATTCAGCTTGATCGAACGGTCGAATTTCTAAAAATATTATTTTTACTAGAGAGTTTTATGTTTTGAGGACTCTTAGAGAGTTTTATATTTTGAGGACTCTTCTAAATAATAAAAAAAAATCAATTAAAACTCCATTTTAATTCCGATTTCGAAACCATTTGAAATTCTCATCTTTGAAAATAAAATTCAAAATCCTTTAATGTAAGACGAAATCTATATTTTTGGGATATCTTGCATGAGGGACAATGTAAGTATATGTTAAAGAGAGAGAGACGCGTAAGAGAGTTACTTTGGGACAAATATGTATACCTACTGAATTTTATACTTGGGAGGATAGAATCCGTGAGCGTGATGTAGTAAGTGGAAAAGTTCCTCAAATTAAAATAAGATGTGAATGGTTATACGTGATAACAATATAATGTGAAATAAATGCGAATGACGAAATTATGGGAATTGAGAATTTACCCATTTTTGACATGGTAATATTAGTATAGTTATATGTTTGTGTATGCATATACTATCTATGTGTGAAAATCATGCCCACGCTACTTGCTATCCCTGAGGTTTCCGCGCTGGGACAGTCTTATCTCGATGGGACCTTTATGGGGGATATTGACTTGTACCCTAGAAGATAGATATCCTTGGTACAGGCTATCGGAATGATAGTTCAGACGGTCCTAAGAGATGCGGGTATGTGCTTTCCTCTTAGAGACTTGGAATCTATGTTTCGCCTCATTTTGTTTGTGTATAGATATCCTTGGTACAGGCTATCACAGTGATAGTTCAGACGGTCCTAAGGGACTTGGAATCTATACTTCGTCTCAATATTATTTGAGTATGTGGTAATACAATTCGAGAGTGATTCCGAATTTGTATTCCCCTTAATGTGAGTGATATGGGGTTTGGATAGTAGAGTATGCCCGTACCATAGTTATTATGTGGAGTGCTATTTTGATATATATATTTTCGAGTAGTTAATATATATATATATGAAATTATGAAATCTGGAATTGCCTACTGTGATTTGATATGTAGGACATGGTTGATGACTCAAATTGTAAATACTTGTTTTGAGAAAGTATAATATGAAATTGGAAAGCTTTATTGATTAATAAAGTCAAAATGAGATCTTCGGTTACAAATTGAAATATTCTTTTCAAACAATTGAATCGTGAAATTTGAATCTTACGAGTAATTTAAGATAAGTTAAATCATTGGGAAGATTAGTGCGATAAATGATAAGACAAACCGTTGGGAAGGTTAGTACGATAGGTGTGCACATTAGAAGAGAGGTGAGAATTCCTCAAGAGAGTGACGCACTAATATGTTGTTGCATTGGCCTGTATCAATTTAAATACTTGCTAAATAAATTTTAAATCATATACACTATCGGGCTCTGACCCATTTCTCTCTCTCTCTCTCTCTCTCTCTCTTGTATATATATGTATGTATTACAGGTGCCCAGCCACAGGGGCGTCTTGCTTAGGATCTCTTGGAAGGAACGCGCTGCAGCTTAGGTGGAAGTTGCAGGACTCTTGATTAGACGACTTCGTTCATTCGGATCCACTCTTAGTACTTTCATCTAGTTGGGCATGTGTAGCTCTTTCCATTATTCCGTTGTTATTGTACATTTGTATTTCAGTTATTTCCAGTATTGTTACTATGGGATTTATTCAGTTTGGATGTGCGACTTTAGATTTCGTATGTTGACATTCGATTGACGAATGTATTAAATTAATTGGATTATGTTGCAGAATTTAATGTGGTGTGATTCTTACTTATTGAATGTTGTTAATAAAATAAATGATTTTTCTTTAAATAAAATTTGAAAAGTATGTATGAACATGGTTTTGACACTTAGCTTAATTAATTAGGGTGTTAAATTGGAAAAATTTATTTTTCGACAGTGATGCTAAGAATGGACCAACTGTTCACCTTGATTTAATTTAATAAAGGAGTGATCGCCCGGTATTTAATTAGGCGGGGTGTCACAGAAAAACATTGGCATTTATCACATCTCTTAGCATAGGCTATACAATTAGTCCTCATCGTTGGCGAGTAGTATCCCTGCGTCATCACCCTTTGCAAAAGTGTCCGACCTGCTACATGGGCTCCCCAAGACCCTTTATGGATCTCTTCAATCAATTCTTTCACCTCGGAGGGATGTACACATCTTTGCAAACCTACCATAATTCCTCGTCTATACAAAACACCATTAGTTAGTACATACCGAGCAGCTTTAAACTTCAATTTCTTGGCAGCGAGCTTATCCTCCGGTAATTCTCCCTCCTCAATATATTCCCTGATGGGATCCATCCAAGATGGTCCTAAATCAAGGGTAATAATATTCATCGTCAGGTCTTCATCTATGCTTCGACTTTCTAATACTTCAATTGGTATCGTTCTTCGCAGCTCGGTACGAGTAGTTGATGCTAGTCGGGCCAGTGCGTCTGCTTGTGCATTCTCCATTCTTGGTATTCTGATCAACTGAATGGCATCAGATTCTGCCAACAACTCCATCACCTTTGCATGATACTTGACCATTAATTCTCCTTTAACTGCATATGTTCCCATTATCTGATTCACAACTAATTGATAATCACTGAATACCATCACTTGTTGCGCTTCCATAATCTTTGCTAAATTAAGACCTGCTATCATGGCCTCATACTCAGCCTCATTATTGGAGGCTTTGAATTGGAATCGCAGGGCATATTCCATGTCAATCTCGTCTGGGGTGTTCAAAACAATCCCTGCTTCACAACCTGTTGTGCAAAATGACCTATCTACATATAATCTCCATGTAGGTAACTCGTCTTCAAATTTCTTATCTGACAAAATTCCTCGGTGAAATATTTTTTGTTTCCTTTCATCCTCCCCTGATATTTCTCGCTCCTTGTCGATCATCTCTTCTCACCCTTTTACCAATCGGAGTTGGTCTGAGCTCGAATTTGATGATCCTTCAATATCCACAAGCCCTTTTACCAACCGGAGTTGGTATGAGCTTGTGTTTGTTGATCCTGTAACATCCACAGGTTGATCAGCGAGCAACTTTTGTTCCTCGGGGGTATCAGGATATGTAAACTCTGCTATAAAGTCTGCTACAGCCTGCCCTTTTAATGATGATCTGGGTTCATACACAATATCATATTCACCGAGCTCTATTGCCCAATACATCAGTCTCCTTGATTTTTCTGGCTTATGAAGGGCTTGTCTCAATGGCAGGTCAGTATACACGACGATGGTATGGGCCTGGAAATATGGCCTCATTCTTCTACTTGCCTCAATTAATGCCAATGCCAATTTTTCCAGCTTTGGGTACCTGATCTCTGCACCTCAGAAAGCCTTACTTGTATAATAAATTAGCTTCTGGCCTCCATTCTCCATTCTGATCAATGCCGAGCTGACAGCATTTTTCGATACTGCCAGGTACAAGTACAACTTTTCTCCCATTATTAGCCTGGACAACAGTGGAGGTGCTCCCAAATATTTATTCAAGTCTTGAAAGGCTTTTTCACATTCATCATTCCACTCGAAAGTTTTTCGAAGTGTTTTGAAGAATGGAAGGCATCTATCAGTTGCTCGGGATACAAATCTGTTGAGCGCTGCAACTCGTCCCGTAAGACTCTGCACCTCTTTCTTCGTCGTTGGAGATCGCAGTCCTAAAAGAGCTTTGATCTTTTCTGGATTCGCCTCAATACCTCGCTGGTTGACGATGTACCCGAGGAACATTCCTTCTCGTACTCCAAATGTGCACTTCGTCAGGTTGAGCTTCATTTGGTATTTATCCAATTGATCAAAGGTCTGACCTAAGTCAACTAGATGATCAACGGCTTTCTTGCTCTTTGTCAGCATATTATCGACATAGACTTCCATATTGCAACTGATTTGTTCGGCAAAAACATTATTCATCAGCCGCTGGTATGTCGCTCCTGCATTTTTCAAACCAAAAGGCATAACATTATAACAATAAGTTCCCCTAGGGGTAATAAAATAAGTACTTTCCCTGTCTTCAGGTTTCATTTTGATCTGGTTGTAGCCAGAGTAAGCATCCATAAAGCTGAGTAGCTCGTGCCCCGAGGTAACATCCACTAGTTGGTCAATTCTGGGCAATGGAAAGTGATCCTTTGGGCATGCCTTGTTGAGATCGATGAAATCAACACACATTCTCCATTTATTATTTTTCTTCTTTACAATCACCACATTTGCTAACCAGTCTGGATATTTCACATCTTCAATGAATAGAGATTTCTGGAGCTTCTCGACCTCCTCTTGTATATCTTGATTCTTCTCAGGACTAAATACTCTTCTTCTTTGCTTTACGGGCTTGATCTCCTTATTCGCATTGAGCTCATGGCATAAGAAGTTTGGATCTATTCCTGGAATGTCTTCATGACTCCATGCAAAAGTTTTCTTTCTATTTCTCAAGAAAGTTATCAACTCCAATTTTATCGAAGCATCCAACGACGAACCTATCTGGGTTATTCGTTCAGGATGCTCGTCGTCCAGAATAACATTTTCTATAGATTCCACCACCTGTCCTTTTACAAGTTGGGATTCATCTATGGGATCCAGTGTTTTAATTTTTGTACCTTCATCCACCTGGTAGGTAGTAGTCTTTTTCCTTGACTCTTCAAGCTCCTCTTGCTCGGCAGATGAATAATAGCATTCCCGAGCTACTTTTTAATCACCTTTCACAACTCCTACTCCAAAATTTGTTGGGAATTTTAAACACTGATGTACTGTAGATGGAACTGCTTCGAACTTCTTCAAACCAACTCTTCCCATGATGATGTTGTAAGCTGATTGCACATTCTTATCCATCACAAAGAAGCGTATTCTTTTTGTTCGACAAGCAGGCCAAGTTCCAATGAATATATCCAACTTTATCGTCCCAAGTGGAAAAACCTTCTCGCCAGCAAAACCCAGGAGAGGTCTATGATAAGGTTCCAATTGAGATAATTTTAAATTTAAACTGTCAAAGCATGAGTAGAACATGATGTCTGCCGAACTACCATTATCTACCAGCACCCTTGAAATCACTACTTCCTTCATCCTCATTTTGATCACCAAAGGGTCGTCGTGAGGGTAAAGAACACCTACAAGGTCATTTTTTGAAAAACTAATGACCAACTTCTCTTTGTTTATCTTTCTCGGGCGATCCTCTTCAGCCAAATTTATCCGTTGAATGTATGAGCAAGCCTGAGCCTCACCGAGGTAAGCTTTTCTTTCTGCAGTAAGGTCTCCTCCTCCTGCATCTCCTCCTGTAATGACATTACAATTAAATGACCCAAAGCGTATTGAAAATACCTCTTGTTCTGGCTGCCTTGGTTTCTTGGGAAGATCGGGGTCATCATCTGGATCATCTTCATGGTTTCTCTTCTTTTTCTCCTCTGCTCGACGAGGAGATCTATACCTTTCTCTAGCTCGGCCATTATTTCTTCTTTCGCCTCCCCGATCAACATACTTTGCTAGCTTCCCTCTTCGGATGAGTGTTTCAATCTCGTTCTAAAGAGCTATGTAATTTTTGGTCATATGGCCATGATCCTTATGGAACTCGCAATATTTCTCCCTATTCCTCGTGTTAGGGTCTGACCTTAGTTTCTTTGGACACTTTACTTCCTCGTTATTCTTGATTTCTTCCAAGACATGATTAATACCCATTTTCAAAGGAGTATAATTATCGAATTTCTTCATGACTTCCCATGACGACTTATTATTCTTGGAATGCTTGTCACCGCCATTGTCCTTTTGCTCTTTCTTCTTAGATTTGTCGTCTTCCACCTTGGTTTCTTTATCCATATTCTTCTTCGCAGCCATAGCCTCCTCGGCATTCATGGTTTTGGCCGCTTTTGCCATCAACTCTGACATAGTTATAGGTGGATCTTTGGCCAAAGTGTAATATAACTTGTTAGGCAACAACCCACTCATCAAGGCGGTGATTGCTGTCTTTTCTTCATAATCTATGACTTCCAGCTTCTCGTTATTGAAACGAGTTATGTAATCTCTAGTACTCTCACCAGATTTTTGTCTAACACTTAACAAGTGTGCTACTCGTTTTACTGACTTTGCTCCAAAATAGAAATTGCCGATGAACAACTCGGCCAATTGAAAGAAAGTTGAAATCTTACCCCGAGGAATATTGTTGTACCATATCTGAGCAGATCCAGTAAGAGTTCCTGAGAATGCTCTGCATCTCATCTGGTCGGGGACGGTATAGATGTCGGCAGCAGCTTGATATTGCTCTATGTGCAGAACAGGATCTGTCTTTCCATCATATTTGGGGGTTACCATAGGGGCTTTAAACTTTGACGGGGTAGGAAAATCCACAATGGCCTGGACAAAAGGTGTCCCTTGAACAAAAGTTCATTGTAGGGGATTCTTCGCCTTAGCCATTTCTCCCAATCTATCCTCCAACCGTTGAATGGAACCTTTCCACGCATAATTTCCTTCCTCGGGCTTATTAGTTCGAGCAATTGATTGTTCTGACGTGGCCTCTTGAGATCTATCTTGACGAGCAACTGGTCGTGATTGTGCTGATCCTTCTCTTAGATCTGATGGTTATCGAAAACTCCTCGACATGGTCTTAGGTGGACTCCTATTCCTCCTAGGGCCTAATCGGCTAAAAGGAGATACCCTGCTCAATCTTTCCAAGGCACTGGGTCTCTTTGGGGAGAGAGTGATACGTTGCTCAGTATCTATGGCCCGTATTGATGAAGTTCACCCAGGTTGATAAGAGAAATCATCAGATTCCTCACTACGATATGCATCTGTACGCCTGGATCGTGAAGAAAGTAAATAGGTTTGCCTCTGACCACTTCGCTGTCCCGAATGTGCAGGTGCACCGCCATGAAGGGTATGTATGAGTTGCCACATTGTCTCTTGCATGGCGGTTTGTCCTTGAGCCAGACTCGTCATAATTCCAGCCAGATCTGGAGGTGCAGAGGGATTTGGAGGATTTCCAGCATTTCCAGCGTTTCGATTGCTGGATTCCGAATTATCTGCCATTGATGATGAATGATTTTTGGTGAAAAATGATAACAATAGTCGTTCCCACAGACGGCGCCAATCTGTTGATGTAAAAAATTAGATTGCTTCTTATTATTTAATCACAGATAAATATAAATGAGACAAAGAATTTTAAAGTGGGTCGGCCTTATAAGAATGGCCTACGTCCACTATTTCTGTTATTGCCAAGTGTTTTGGAGTTCTCGATATGTAATTCTATCAAGAAAATCCGGTCCCCTTGAATGAGGGTGATACAATGTATTTATAGCCCTTAGGCTGTACATGTGAAAGGGTAAACAATTAATGCCCTTTAAGAGTATACGTATGTATGATAAGCATTCAATGAATAGTTGAACTGTTGATTATCTGGCAATCAATGCTGTGGCCGAGATGCAGCTCGGACTGCCTTAGTTGCTCGTCGTTTAGGAGTTTCTCGGAGTGTTAGAGTTCCTCGGAGTGTTGGAGTTCCTCGGAGTACACTTACTGCTCGGAGTGAGTATGACTTGGTCGGGGAAATAGACTTCCTCGTTCCTATTGTGCCACGTAGATCGACACGTGTCTTCTTATTATTCGTCTATATCAGCATACTAATTTTGGTATCAACAGGATCCAAAATCCAAAATCACCCCAAACTTCATAATTCAATTTGTATTTTTCCAAAAAAAATGATAAATTATTTTTTAAAGTAAAATTTTTAATTGAGGACAAATAAATAGGGATTGCTTATATATATAATTTGATTATTAGAAAACTATTTTATTTTAAGATGGTAAAATGAAATATTTTTTTATTGAATAATTTTAGGGACTAATTTTATAACAAAATGATTGTGTCTTAGAGATATAATGAAAAAGTTAAAATAGACAAATTTAATTAAGAATAATTAAAATAAGGACTATTTTATAAAAAAAAAAGTTGATTATCCTAAAAATGAAGGTGATAGATGGTAGAAGGGCATTTTTTGTATTGAATAATTTTAGGGATTAATTTTATAACAAAATTGTTGTGTCCCACAAACATAATGAAAATGTTAACATGCCCTTTTTCTACATTGGCCCTTTTTGGGGTTACAATGAAAATTATTTATCAAATTACTATTAAGTCATTAACATTTGGATTATGTTAAAGTTAGTTAAATTGGTTCGATGGATGATCGTTTTTAATGTTGTACCTTATATTAGTTCCAACTTAAAAGTTCATGTTTATTTTTAGTATAAATTATGCATACATTCATTCAATAGTCGAGATCAACCCTTGTTCCCTATTGTGGAATTTGGTAAGTTCATTATATTTAAAAAGAAAAAAAATAAACTATTAATTTGGGACAACCCAAAATAAAACATGGGATCATAAGTATTTAGCTTTATTTTTAAATATTCATTTGTAGTCATTTTCGTGTATTTATGTTTTTAAATATTGGTCTTATTGTAACAACTATGAGACATGTGCCATTTTATGCAAAAAGAAAAGAAACGGTTAGAGTCGGTTACATAGCAGTTATGAATTGTTACGGGACTTGATACAATTTAAAATATACGTGAGATGGTAGGAAACAAAACTTTGGAAATGAGACTAAATCCAAAAAAGCTATATATTATTATTATACAACATAAAAAGGTGTGTTGTAAAATCAAATAGATAGAGAGAATTTAGGGGGGGGGGGAAATCATTTCATTGTGTCAATACTCAAAGGGTAGCATCCTTATTTATAGTACAAAATAAGGTATCCCGAAAGACTCCTTAATGATTGTGAAATACAAGTGGACATTAACTAAATACATATTTTATATAGATTTTTACAGTCTAATCCTTGGACTAAACATTTTGGACACTTTGATTGGGTCAAATAATTTTTAAATGCTCAGGTCCTCGTATATATATCCTTAGAATTAAATAGATCGCATTTTTTCCAATCTTGACCTACTCCTCTCTCCAACCCGTTGGCCCCAACTCTAATTTCCTCTGACCGACGAACGACAAATCTCCATAATTATTTTCAATGCTATATCTCTCAACAATTCTCTACTTCCTATTAAGATTATAATGATGATCCATTAGTATTAATATTCGATCATGTAACGCCCCGGGACAGATTTAAGAGTTACCGTAGTCAACCCGGTCCGATTCAAACGTTAGTTGTGAAGTGCAATGAAACAACCTATATAATGTTGTTAATCCAATTTTATTTTAATTAACGTTTCACTTATTTATCATGTGAATCAACTTTCAATTTAAACTATGTGAGGGACTCGTGAAAAGCGTCCCCTAACTCCAAACATACAGAGCTACTAACGTAAAAAAGAAAAAAAGTTACTTGTGTAACGCTCTTGAAGTATGAACCCGCACCCGTACCCTACCTGCCATAACAAAGACGAGGGTGTGAGCCGAATGCTCGGTGAAAAATATGAAAAATGCAGTATAGAAACGAATGGCAGAAAAAATACTCTAACACGTTATGACTACGTGCACATGTAACTACTTTGTACACACGTGCCAATATATATGCTTAATGAATCAAACCGTTTCATTTTCAAAAATGTGATTTATCCCGATTAATTCACCTTAATCTTATAAAGACTACATCTTTCTCATTTGACATTTATCCCTTTATTTAACATACACAGTTAAATACTCAAACAACTACACTTTATTTAACCGAAACCCATTTTTTTGCTGAACTTACCCTTTTCATTTAAATCAATCCACATTAGTATTTCCATTGAAAATCACCCCTATCAACACACGCGAACACCGTGTTAGAAAGTAGATATTTAGATTTTAAAAATCTTTCACAAACAAATCCCTGTGTTAATTATGGATTAACCTTCTTAGGTTACTTAACTCACCCATTTAATCATTATACTTTACCTTTTCTTTACTTTATAGACATTAATTAATTTATACATATCTTGCTCATTTAACCTTTACTGGAATATTTATTGATTCATTCAAGTTAGGTTGTCTTAACACATTTTCCCAACGCAACCCATTTCTTGACATGTTCACTATTCCTTTATCTTTTCCTTGAAATCTTTCACTAAACCACGTACTTTAACAGACTCCACACCGTCGACGATGCCTCCATATGCTTTGGCCAGTGATTTTGAATCTTTTCCCCAGGGCTCCGGGCCCTCCTTAATTATTTCAGTGGCATCCAAGTTCGTTTTTAATGTGTTTTAACATTTAACAAATGTCCAGATTTCTTCACTTTTCCCTTTTTACCCGGTTAAAGCCAAAATTCGAGGTTTCACCCCAACTTGTGCTACACTTTGAAAATCATCATTTCATGTCCTTTACACTCTAACATTGATTTTATTCCAAAATCATGTTCATTTAGGATCGATTTGTGTAACACTATTTCCAATATTTTTATTTTATAAAATGTTCTACTTTAAATAAAATTATCATTTTATCATTTTCTTTCCAAACTTGTCATTTTCTTCCAATTTCATACGTGTTAATCTACTAAAAACATTATTAAGTTATACGCACTAACTTCTTAATGTTTTAACCTATTAATACTTATCCAACACCTCGTTTAAAAAAATCAAGTTAGGCATCTCTTTACTTTCTTCATCAAGAAATCCAAGTACATTTAAAGACTATTTTTATAAGAAAATCATCATTTCCTTTTATTAACACATGTAGTCTTACAACCTTACACTTATCGTACTTTCAACCTCTTTTTCACACACTTTAAAGACTATAATTTTTATTTTTCTCATTTCATATTTAAACCCAATAAACCTTCCTTAAACTTGTTTATGTTTTCTTCATTAAGACACTACAAGTTTATATGCATGAGAAGATGAATAACTTTAAAAATCCTATTACATGGGTAAAACATACAATTTAATCTAAAAATTCATATTAGTTGTAAAATATACCATTTACAAGACTACGGGATATTTTTTATTTCTTTAAAACTCAACAAATGTTCAACTTTTATAAAAGATATATTTTTGCAGAAACTTTGGAATCTTATTTCACCGAAATACTCTAGGAAGATAAATATCCTTTTAAAATATTTTATTACACAAAATGTTTAGCTTCAACTTCTAGAAATTTATAATTTTCTTACAAATCCCAAACTTTATTGTTTAAGAAAACTTTGAAATATTCATCCATAATTTTTCTCCTAACAAATGACATTTTTTGCAACATTCTTATTCCATAAAACTTTTAAATATCAATTTACTTGAAACTCGTCATATATTAATTGAATCATACTCTAATAATCTAATAACAAGACTGCAAATATGCAAAAGAATCTTAATACTAAGAGTAGAGTTTTCCACCTCTAAAGACTCCAAATGGTAGTAGAAAGTTGGTGTAGGAGGAACAACCCCCACCTTCAAAGGTGGACTCAAGGGGTTACAAAAGGCATCCCTTATTTTTGGTCCATATGTGTTCCATTTAAGCCTCCAAGAAAAATCCCTTTCAAACTCCATGAAAGTTTCCATTTTCATCTTCTCTAAAATTCCCCAACCTTACTCTAAGATTCGTGGCTCCACTTCAACTATGAAGGAAATGGGCATAGAAGGCTTAAATATGGTGGAATACTGGAAGAATAAGGTGATTTATGGTGGTGGAATGTGGAATGTGGAATGGTGGAGAGAGGTGTCTAAACGTGGTGAAAGGCCACCTCTCTCTCTCTCTCTCTCCTACTTCTTTCAACCTCAAACGAACCAAATGAGCCCCAAACCAAATCTTGTAAAAACCCAATAAACACCAAAAATCTTATTTTTACCCATCTGGGCTCACCAGATTTCGATAGCTCAATAATCCAAGGGCTAGAAATGTGATAGCACACAAGGACAGTCTGATCTATAATTTTCAAAGTTCATCGTTCGAATGACATTGGGTCTCGTTCGAACGATAAGAGCATCTAGTTTGATCCATGGCTTCTAACGACCTTCAAACGACCCTTAAAAGTTTCACAGTGGGGTATCATTCGAAGCTTGTTTGATCCCTTTCTTCGAACAATCTTAACCTCTCGTTCGAATAACCCAACTCTTCGTTCAAACGACCCCTTCTCATTATTTCTCAAAATTCTAATTCTTACCCAAAAATTTCCAACAATTATCATCAAACCTTACTTCATTACAATTTATACAGAATTTTAAATGAAATATTAGGGCAGAGTATTACAAATTTCCCTCCTAGGGAAATTTCGTCCTCGAAATTCTTGACTTATTAGTCCTTAATACCGACTTCTGTTATAATCCATAGAAATCTTCTATGAAAAAATTATCGAAGTTCTCAATACTAAAGTCACATTACAAGCCCTTATACTGGGTTTATCACCAAATGATCAACATGCAACCCATTATAACGCTCACCACGAGCTTCACACAACCGACTTTGATTTTCCACTCGCTTGATGATTATGTTCAAACAATTCCTAGTACTACCTATGCTAGTACCCATGGCATATTGGCGCCTCCATAAACAACCATCTCTAGTAATCAACACTCACCCAATGTAAATCACAATACAACTAGTCATCGTATTCATCATCAAAACCAATTCCATCTTAGGGCCACACATACTGCATCCCACAAATATTTAGGTTATCCTGACTACACAGCTTGCATGATCTTTTCATTAGATATATAATGCTAATTTTTCACTCTGAGAAGTAGTACACCTATAAAATCATCACCGCGCATTCGGTCGACACCTTCCACCGTGTCACTCTGATGACCATAGTACAACTCTAGGTGTCTTAATTTTGAGCACTCACTTGAGCCTCGCACCAATCCACTCACCGTGAAAAAGAGACACCGAGTTCTAAGTTCCCCTCGATTCCTAACACTATACCATATTCTCAAGTCACCATCCCGCTCTTAATAACCAAAACCACCGACTGCCATGTCGACTAGTTAAAAAGGTCGTTATTCCTAGAAAAGGACAATACTACGAGAAAACCATGTGGCCACAAGTATAGCCATCCATACACAGAACTTTATGTAATAGCGAGAATACCTCAAATATGGTAAACCCAGTTACCGAGCCGTATTGACCATACCCGGTAAACCGCGCTCTTCTAGGCCCAACTGCATCATACCATAATATGGTACAAATCTGAGTTACCACATATGTGAGAATACCGATCCCCAATTACTGAAATCGAAAGGGACACACGAAAGTCAGAAGGAACAACAATCCGTTCCGAGAAAATCCCACCCATACGCGTCAGACTATGATTTTCAAAGAAAACCTACACAATATACTTAAAGTCATATCACTCATCCCCAACGTTATCACCGGGTACTAATCCTAGCCACATAATCGAATCAAAACCATTCATTCTCGTAATATGAAAACAACATACGAACATATTGTTCTCTAAGAAGTCAACACCCGACTTCCATACTTGGGAGCCCTACCCCTCGGATCCTTAGCACACATGAACTACTCCAATTAGAGAATTCCTAATGCCCTCGTTCACACTGACCTAGTCCCTTGTTCACACCTAGGTTACTTTTTGTCGTCTCATATCGTGATCAAAATCCCTAATTCCCATAGGCATTACTCAGTTCAAGAGAGGTATTCACTTTACCGTATCCTTTGACCACACGAGATTGCCACCAAGCTTACTTTTTGATTCCACCTAAACTGAATTTACGTGGTGACCACACCAGTCACCATTGGCATTCTAAGGATAGTAAGTACCACACAGAGCTAGATCTTCTAGTCCATGTCGATTTGGTAGGACGTGCTAAGAACTAATCCTAGCATACCGTCAATATTTCCCAACATTCTAATCATGCCTCGATATTACCCCACTTTGGTTGTCATTTAAAGTCTCCACATGGCGTCATCAATCTAAGTCTCAAGTATCTTTCCTAATACTCCCCAAAATAAGGTGTCACAACACCAATACTAGTCATTCCGTAACACCTGGTCACTACGCCCCATAAACAACACGACCTTCTAAGTCCTCCTTGGAGGACACCACCCATATGTGCCGATTCTAGAAACTGCACCCAGCACATACACTCTGTGAATTTTCTAAACTTTGACAAAAAACCTGAGATCATCACGGACGCTAATGTTTAATTATACCAGACTTGACTGGTTATCTGGGCATGTTGCCCAATGTCCTTATTTCAGTTTTATTTAATTCAACTTTATTTGATTATTGTACTGGAATGTAAATCGATGATTTATTCGGTTAGTGGATTTTATTTTATTCCAGTATTACAATTTAATTATGTGATTGTGTATTTACTTATTCATTTGTAATTGTGTATGGTGAATGGTTTTATTTATGATAATTTGGTTAAAGTATAAAATTGACACAAGGCTTGATTAAATAATATGTGGTTAGTAATTAATTAGTTTTTAGACAGTGGTGCTAAGAATGAATCATTTGAGATTTCTGTTTTATTTTAGTAGAGGATC
This sequence comes from Sambucus nigra, assembly GCA_949130495.1. NCBI lineage: Eukaryota > Viridiplantae > Streptophyta > Magnoliopsida > Dipsacales > Adoxaceae > Sambucus > Sambucus nigra. The sequence continues at coordinate 360,212,712 of OX422208.1, forward strand.
ATCCACCCGTTATTTTAAGAAGCGGGTTGCCACGTTACAATAAAAGTAGGCATAAATTAAAAAGCCATGGCAACCCTTCTCCCCTTTATTGACATAATTTTCTTCTTTTTTTAAAATAGATATTTATCCAATACACACACCTTGAGTGAAATTGTTCATTAAAATTAAAATTGAATACATCTTTACCTAATAACAAATATTCATGATACTCGATTCATATTAAGGTATTCTTTTGCATATTATCTTTTTTTTCAGATTTTTTTTCTATCTATTAATTTTATTTGAGGCATTTGATCCAATAATAAATATACAACATATCTCTATACTATTTTAAAATGCTTTACAATCATTCAAAGTCCTTGAATAACGAGATTATCCCCGCCATTTGACCTTCAATTGAGGCAGCAGTACGTCTCCTCAACTTCAATTCATCTTCTGGTCTTACAACTTCCCTTAAAGACTCCACTTATTCTTGTTTCATCCATTGCTTTTCATTTTCTCCACATCCATTGGCTTTTCATTTTCTCAAGAAACATGCATCCCCTCTATCATACCGCTTATAACTCCTATTGCTTCCTTTTCTTCTTCTCATCTTAAAAAGGCTTCCATACCATTCTTTTGGGATATCTTATGATAAGACATAAGAACATCAGTAGGCTTTTACCTTGTATTCACTTTTCCAGCTACAAACTCAAACTCGAACCGCCTTCAGCCTCACCCTCTTCAACCTCTCTTCCTCTTCCTCAAAGATATGTTTCTCTCACACCCCAAACCCACCAATTAGCTTTAAGCTTTGGCTCCTCCAATGATGGCAGTAATAAAAAACAATGTCTAAGAAATTGAATCCATGTTTGATGAATTACTACCAATACCAAACCAATCCGATTATAAATTCAAAATAGGAGATATGATATGGGGAAAAGTGAAATCTCACCCGTGGTGGCCAGGTCACATACACAGTGAAGCATTTGCATCACCTTCAGTCCTTAGATCTAAGAGAGAAGGCCACATGTTAGTAGCCTTCTTCGGTGACAACAGTTACAATTTTTTTTAACCCCGTCGAGCGTATCCCCTTTCTTCCTAATTTTTCAGATAAATCTTAGCAAACTAATTCTAGAACTTTCCTAAAAGCTATTGAAGAATCAGTTGACGAATCTAGTTGAAGATGTGACTTGAGATTAGCCTATAAGTGTCGAAATCCACATATTTCTTACTGATAAATATGAATGGATTTTAAGGCTACGATCTTCCAACTTTTTGTAATTTTTTTAATGTCAAGGCTAAATGACATTGGAATTTCTGTTGGATGAACTTCAGATTCCCAAAAATAGAAGTATTTCTAGAGCATTTACATTTTTATGCAGATTTATTACATTTGATTTGGATCCCACTTCTGATTTTTATTCCACTTTTAGTTGAATTTACAATAGAGTGGATTTTGTGTTATGTATTTATTTTATGAACTTATCATTTTAATAGATTATATATAAAAACGTTTAGAGTTTCTTTATAAGTAGAAATTTGTCATAAAATCAAATTTAAAACAGAACTTTGTGAACTATGGGTTCATTCTCACATTTGTAAATGTTCGACCCATATCTCTCTCGTTTGGAAATCCCAAAATCCCCACCCTACCTTTACTTACAATCTTGAAAATTCTAATCCCATGGTTACTTCTCTTCCCTAATTTTATTTAGTAATGACTTCACAAACTACAACTATACAGCAGAGGTGCAATTTTCTATCATTTTCTATGGGAGTTTTTAAATGAACCTACTCTTCTCATTAACACCACCCGACTGACTTTTTAAACTATTAGCCCAAATATGACCCTCTTGCCCCCTGCTTTTCTCATTAATAACACCCGGCTGACTTTTTAAACTATCAACCCAAATATGACCCTCTTGCCCTTATTATGACCCACCGGCCAAAAATAGTTATCCTAAAGAATGAGTACAGCAGCTTTTATGCTGTGTACCTAAATCAGATAAGCAACTAACAAAAATCTAACAAAAATGGGTACAGGATAGAGTTGATTTTCCAAACCCTTCCAAACCACTAACTAATCATCACTACGCTAATTGGTTTTCATCCCTATCAAGTCAAGTTCTAATCTAGTACCCATAACTAGGCTGGAGATTTGTTAATAGGACGTAGACAATAATTTCAAACAAATCAAGCTCTGAGGTTCATTATAGGCAGCTTGCTTGCCTCCATAGCCATTTTTCAGACTGGGCATCAGTGTTGACTCATTGAGCCTATAACTCTCTTTAAGTGGAAGGCATGGTTGATCAAATGGAGAGAATAAAGAAGTGTTCTTTTTCTGGGTTTTGTCGGAAGGTTCAAATAGTCCCCTTTTGCTTTTCCTTTTACAAACCGTGGTTGTGGGGATGGTTAAAAGATTATTACCCTAAAATGGGTGGGTAATTAAAATGGGTGGGTGTTAACAGTATATCATGGTGTTAATAAAAACACCCTTTTCTATATACCATTTATTATGTTCATTTAAAATATCTTTATTTTATTATTCAAATTTTGTTAGAAAAAAGTAATTTAAAAACGGTTTATATTTTTTTTAATATTTTCTTTTTTGATTGCTTCCAGATTTGTTATTCAGCTTCTCTATCTGTTGGTATACGATGGAAGGATTCACACCTAAACAAAAGACATTATTACATTAAATCGTAACACATTTGTTGTATGTTATATTCAAATATTTTTTTTTTTTTTCCTTCTTAATGAAGGTTTGGTAATGTTGTTGTTATCGATCATAAATGTTTATTCGGGTTGTTATACTATTTATCACATGGCATTTTTAATTTTTCAAATATCAACAAAAGTATCTGAAGTCCACAAAGAGGACAAGCAAACATCGCATATTCATGATATAAATGTATATATCTATATGTGTATGAGTGTGTACGTCCATTCATTGTTACATAAATAACACATAAGGAATCAAATTCACTAAAGCAAATTAATTCATATGAAGTATTAATTCATGAAGAAAATATTTAACAAATAATATGGTCCGAGTAATTATACACATGTACTTTTCTAAAATTATCGACATTACGCATCAATAGTAATTTACTTCTCCAATAAGACAAGATTTAATCAAAGTACTATAATAAATCCTATAATGGTACCACAAAGTGGAAGAATTTATGTATTCAAACTCCCCAAGTTTTAAAAGGTATATGAAAACACTTGAGTTGCCGAAAGTTTATCTTAGTCCATTTCTAATGGTGATTGATTATTTTTACTAAACCAAAATATACCCATTAGCAACATCTTTTTGTTCCGATGATGTCACAATATTCATTCTCGGTAAGGGGTGAGAGTTTTGTTTGGGTTTCATTGAATTTGAAGGTGTCTACTCCACGGGGTGATCGGCAATCCACGTGGGTCTCAGAGAGATTGACTTTATGTATAAATATAGAGATTTGTAATACTTTTTCGTGTGGCATTTTTTGTGAAATTATAAATTTTATACCCTACAAGTTATTATTTCTCAGAATTTATTACTACAATAGGAAATAAATTAGATAATACAAAGCAGACAATTTAACGTGGGACATGATTATAACATTAGCCTATTAGTTGTAAGGAAAATTAGGAACCAAGTATTGAGAGTATAATCACGAACACATTCACTCAAGTTATAAATTAAATAAGGAAACCTAACGAATTACTCAAGTGAGAATCAAGTCGAACCTTCATAATCAATCCCATAAAATGTTGATGCTGTGATTATACACGTGTTGATTTTTTAAGAGAATATTACCAGCGATCTCTTGATTCTCCTGTCAAGAGTTGTCTCCGATTATTGAACGAAGTTTTTCTTGTCTAGAATAGTTTGATCACGGAGTCTATCATATAATTAAGGCAAGACATTACACAAATACAAACCTAGGTTCACAGAGAGAAAAGGGGTTCAAATGTTGAATGGGTCTCAGCAATGAAGTCGGCCTGATGGAATTACAACTGCATGACCAAATCTGCATAGAGAGTCGCCCCACTATGTTCATCATTTGAATCTGATTGGAGAGGAATTGCATTCCTCGTTCGTTTTAGTTTCATAATTTATTGGGACTTCAATCTGATTAGCTTTAAGAAAAAATCGAGTAATCACACTTGGACTTTTCGACTATCAGACTTGACCCCGTTCCGACAATGAAATTATTCTTAAAGATGGGTCTAAATTTTCTAATGAAGATGGGTTTAGACCCAAATCCATAGATATTCCAGTTATATTCAAGTTGATAGTTGTGGAAGAAGGGATATGGGGATGTTCAATTTGGTAAAATTTATTATTAATCAAAATGTGATGCCAGAGGCTTACGCTGTTGAAATTCCATTGAGGAATGAGGGGAAATGGCGGAAATATCGTTGGAAACTACTCCGAGGGTAGAAAATGGAAGATGGCTATATATTGTGTATCTAAAGTTTTCTTCACTTTTTAAATAGTAAAGATAGAGATAATTGTAATGCTTAGGGTCCGTTTGGTTCTCTATCCAGAAAGCTCGATTTAAATGCTGCTTTTAAATACTGTTTTAAAATTCAATTTTTTGTGTTTATAATTATTAGTGTGCATTTGGTAAACTTGTTTTTAAATACAGTTTTTTGAAAATTTGACAAAATTGGCCAACATGTATATTTATATCATACATATACGTGTCTATATATATGTATATGTATATAGAAACATACATAAAACTTTCATACACATGATATTAAAACTTTCATACATATATATATAGTTAAACTCCCCAACGTACCTAATTAAATATACCTAAAAATACGTGATATTAAATATTAAATGTTCGTGTATATAATTTATGTATGTATACATTTATGTATCATGTATGTTATATGTTACATTTTTACATATGAATGTATGTATGAATGTATGTATGTATGTATGTATGTTACAATTTTATGTATCTATGTATGTATGTAACAATTTTATTTATGTATGTACGTATGTTACAGTTTTATGTATATATGTAACATACATGCATTTTAATTGCATACGTATGTATGTATGTATGTATGTATGTAATTAAAATGTAACATTTTAATTACATACAAAATGAATGTATGTATGTAGGTATGTAATTAAAATGTAGCATTTTAATTACATACAAAATGCATGTATGATACATACATACATACATGTAACATACATGAATGTATACATACATACATTAAATGTATGTATCATGTATGATGTATGTTACATACATACATGTATGTATCATATGTATGATGTATGTTACATACATACATACATACATACATTTTTAACATACATATGTATGTAATTAAAATGTAGCATTTTAATTACATACAAAATGCATGTATGATACATACATATAACATACATGAATGTATACATACATACAATTAATTACATACATATGTATGTATGTATGTAATTAAAATGTAGCATTTTAATTACATACAAAATGCATGTATGATACATACATGAATGTAGACATACATACATACATTAAATGTATGTATCATGTATGATGTATGTTACATACATACATGTATGTATCATATGTATGATGTATGTTACATACATACATACATACTCACATTTTTAACATATATACATAGTAACATACATACATGCATACAATATACATGATACATGAATGTATACATACATACATCATACATCATAAAAATGTAACATACATGATACATGAATATACATACATAAAAATGTAACATACATGATACATAAATATCATGTATTTTTAGATATATTTAATGAGGTATGTTGGGGAGTTTAACTATATATAATGATATTGCATGTATAATTCACTATAAAATTATATACATACACGGATTGATAATATTTTTTAATACATATGTACTATATGTATATTTTATATTATTCCATACATTAATAATACATGTATAAAACTATATATAAGTATCATGTATCTATTGATAATATTATTTAACTTTATATTATTCCATATGTAATTTTGTGCACATGTACACATATATTTTTTATTTATAAGAATTACACACATATTAATGTACTATGTATGTATATTATATATTAAGGTATAACTTCATTAAAATATTAAGAATGAATAATTCTGAGTTGAAAAATAAAAAATAGAAGTTATAAAACACCCTAAACCTGTTTTCTGAAAAACTTGATTATAACACAGAACTATTATAATTTTGTGTTTAAAAACACATTGTCAAACGATTTTTTTTATCAGACTTGTATTTAAACACATAAAACATAATTATAGTTGAAAACCAAACATGCCCTTAGCTTGTGCCTCGTTAATTTTTTTAAGGTTAGGATTAAAAAAATAATATTTATATATAGGGCTCTTAAAAATCAAGTTTATCTAGTTAAGTTCTATTGATTTTTTATAAATCATTAAATATGTCATATTCCTAACTTTTTTTTTATAATTTTACCTTTTTAAAATCAACCATTCGTAACTTCTTATGGGAAGTTAAATAAGTGGTTGAACTTTTTTTTATTTTATTTTTAATGTTCAAATGATCATAACTTTTAATAAATGATCATAACTTTTAATTGACAAATTCATTTTTTTGCAAAATTAATATTTTTGTAATTTTTTCGCCGATATCTATCAAACAAGATGTATGAAGCTTGTAAAATTTCAAAAAAAAATTGCACATACAGTAAATTTTACTGTATGTATGTCTGTGATATTTTCACAAATAGTAACATTTACAGTGTGACAGTAAAATTTACTGTGCTCACAAGAAAATAAAATCCATATATTTATCAAACAAGATCCATGAAGTTCATAATATTTCAATGAAAAAAATTACAAAGGCAGTGATATTTACTGTATACACCTTTAAAAATAAAACTTAATTAATAGTTGAATAGTCAAGAGGACTTATTTAAAAAAAATCTCAAAATAGGAATTACATATAATAATTCATATTAGCTGGGTTGTCACATTAGTTGTTAGGATTAAACAATAATACAAACAAATTGGTTCAATAAATGGGTCAATTAATGTATAAACTCATATATATATATATATATATATATATATATATATATATATATATATATATATATATAAGACAACTATTTTTAGTTTATCCTATTTAGTCTCTCAAACACCTATTTATCTAATATTCTCTTATTTTTAAAGCGTCAAGCCAACGGCACCCCATTCCACCCCTACTTACCCCAAACCGAGCTCCGGTAGATTCAAACTCTATTTATACAATATTATCTTTTTTAAGGCTTCCCATGTCACCCCAAACCGGAGCTCTGATGAAGGTCGTTGGAGCGCCGACAATGAAAATTGATGGGGGTGGGAATTGGGTGTCGTTAGCGCACACCTTTAAAAATATGAGAATATTGAGTAAATGGGTGTTTAAGAGCCGGATCCACCGAAGCTCCGGCTTGGGGCGGCATAGGATGCCGCTGGTGCGGCCCTTCAAAAAATAAGAAAATATTGGATAAATAGATATTTGAGCAACTAAATGGGTTAAACTAAAAAAATGTATATATATGTGTGTGTGTGTGTGTGTGTGTGTGTGTGTGTGTGTGTGTGTGTGTGTGTGTGCGGGTGTGTGTGTGTATTTATTCATTAATTGATCCATTTATTTAACAAATTTGTTTGTATTATTATTTAATTCTGAGAACTAATGTGAAAACCCTGTTAATATATATTATTATATGTAATTCTTATTTTTGAGATTTCTTTTAATTAAGTTCTATTGACTATTCAACCATTATTTAAGTTCTATTTTTAAAAGTACACAGTAATTTTATTGTCTGTGTAATTTTCCCATTGAAAATATTATGGACTCCACGGATCCTGTTTGATAAATATATGGATTTCATTATCCAGTGAACACAGTAAATTTTAATGTCTTTCTAATATTAATACATTAAATATTATTGTTTGTGAAAATATCACAGATATAAAACTATATCAATTTTTGGTGCATACAGTAAATTTTACAATATATATATGGGTTTAGACATTAATTGATATATTTATTTAACTAATTTATTTATATTATTATGTAATCCAAATAACTAATGTGACAACCCGGTTAATATGTATAAGTATATGTAATTCCTATTTTGAGATTTTTTTAATGAAGTCCTATTGACTATTCAGGCACTAATTAAGTTTTGTTTTTAAAGGTTTACACAATAAATTTTACTGTTTGTGTAATATTAACACAGTAATTACTGTTTGTGAAAACCTCACAAATATAAAACTATTTTATTTTCTAGTTCATACAATAAAATTTACTATATGTGTAATTTTTTTCTTTGAAAGTTTATAGGCTTCGTGAATGTTGTTTGATAGATCTCGGCGAGCAGATTTCAAAAATAGTAATTTTGCAAAAAACGGATTTGTCAATTAAAAGTTATGAACATTTGAAGATTAAAAATAAGATGAAAAAAAAAGTTCAACTACTTATGTAACTTCCCCCCAAAAGTTACGGATGGTTGATTTTAAAAGGATAAAATTGTAAAAAAAAGTTCCAAAAATCTAGGAATAGGACTTATTTAATGCTTAAAAAGTTAATAGGACTTACTTAAGAAAACTTTATTCTTATGGGATCTATATATAAATAACCCTTAAAAAAGACCAACCCTTTTTAAACTTTAATATAAATTAATAACTATATAACTAATAACCAACTCAGCAATTCGCATTATCTAGATCCAAATAACCAATCAAGATATGATATAATTGAGTAACGTATACTAGTCTCATACACAAGCATCTGGAAAAGGTTCGGGGGAATAAATGGATACATTATCCACCAATAAATTAGATAAAAACAAAAATAAAAAGAAGATGCAAAAAATGTAACAAAAATATATGAGTGGTCATTTGTGAATATAAGATTGACGAACATTAGTCTCCGGTGAAAAAATCAAATAGGTTGTCACTTCAACCTCATTTTTCTTTTAAAGTTTAAGTTCCATAAGACTTTGGTGAAGATGGGTGAAAATGTCGCTTTATCTAGTCTATTTGACTTCAATTGCATAACTCTTCATGAGTTCTTATATGTAGAAAAATTTATATGTTGATCATATCTTTCTCGATGTAGTCTCTTTGAATTTAAACTATACATGCACCGTTGCCTTCATATGTAGTAATATGAATATATGTTGTTTGAGGCAAATCATAAGATTTTTTATTGTTCCTTATGAGGATTATAGAGATAACTTGAATCTACATAACTAACTAGACGCATATTGTTAGATTTAAAGGTATCGTATAACATTATATGATTTATCTTAGTCCCATGTTTGCAAGTCATTAGTAATTATTTATTTTCAAGAGATTGATTATAAATACTATGTTTGGTCCCATGCATTACATTATGTATAACAACACACTAATAACATAAAAGCATGGTTCTTAAGGAACAAACTTAACAATGCAGTAATAAAATGCAAATATGGTACTTCTGGACCAAATTTATACTTGTCATCCTCTTTAGGACGATATGGATATTTTAATATCCAAAGAACGGAGACCATGGGAATATAAAATATCGTTCTTGCTATATGATAAAGTATTGCATGACTTTTCAACCCATTTGATAGACAAATTAGTGTTTAACCAAAAGTAATCTCTATTTGAAGCTTGAGACAATAATTAATTACTCCAAGGTCATTCGTTTTTTAATTCCTTATTTGGGTATTTTGCATTTCAATTGATCTCTTCCCGAGCACATCCTTTTAAGGATATTTATGTAATGACACATTGACATATATGATTGGTTTCATATCTTTACTTAGGTAAGTATTTGCTAGATAGTTTTACATATATCCTTCCAGATTGCTTTAAATTGTATAATAAATGTCTTACTCGAATTGACTACGTACTCATTGGATTTGCTTCAGGCGAAGCAAATCTTTTGGGGACATCCATATGTATTCTATGTCTAAGTTTCGTATAAGTAAGTAGTTATGATATTCATGAGTCTCATATATAATATATTTCAAAAACAGATAAGCTAGTCACATATTTGAAAAGTATTTACGACCATAGCAAGATGATATGTTCTTGTATTATCAATCTAGGGTTTCTACAAGAACCTTATGCCATAAGTTGTGTACTTTTAAGCGAGTTTCTTATTCCTCTTTATTATAAACACCCATTCTTAGCTTTACGGGTTAACTTTTCATAGAGTTTGTACTATAGGTCCGAATAAACCACGTCTATTTAGAGACTCAAATTATGCCACCGTGACATTTTTTCATTTTGACCAATATATTTCTTATCGGCATTCATTCATAATATGTGGATATGTATCATCTTTGCCATTTGATTCATGTACCTACAACATATATAACTATGTCATCGATGATAATTTTTTGCAATCTCACTTTTCTCTTGTATATGTATAAAACATATAGATCTCATTTATATTAGGTACCTTTGCCTACTTCAGGGAATTTATATTCACTTCGGGGAATTTTGTCTTTTCATAGACAATAACATCTTCTAGGGTTTTAGAGAAAGTGGATCTTTGTTCATAATATCTTATTGAGCATTATGTATACCTCTTCTGGAGCATCATTTGGGGCATGATTTCATTTTATATCCATCACCAAGGAGTCAAGTAATTATAACTTATAGTTTGCCACGCTATCACATGCAACAAATTTATTTGTTGCCAAAATTATTTAGTCCTACCGGGACAGTAATTATGGCAAACTCATTTGCAACTAGTCCATGAGCTTGCATCTAACATTTTAATTTTTATAATCATTTGATGTTGAAATATTCTTGTCACTATATTTTCCCATTGAGCTATATGAGGGATTAAAAGAGACAATAGTTAAAGTATTCCACGATAATTCTCGTTGCTGTTCGACAATGATCCGTTCTTCAAAAGCAATTTGTAATTCAGGTACGTTTTTCCCTCCCCTAATGACGGAAAATATGTGTCATCAAAAAAAAATATCACAACAAAAACAATAAACATTATATTTGTCAATGGTTCAAGAAAGGTAAAATTATAAGAAAAACCTTATGATCATAATAGTAAATATATGTGATATGCCCATATATATCCTTGGCCAGGCCGAGGGCGCCCTCCAACAAGACGAGCCCAAGATTTTATCACCCTCCATCAGGCTCAGACGAACCTTTAAGGGGACGACCCTCCATCAGGCCCAGACGACCCTTCAAGGGGCCGACCCTTCATCAGGCCCTGACGACCCTCCAAGGAGCTGACCTTTCATCAGGCCCGGACGACCCTTCAAGGGGACAACCCTTCATCAGGCCCGGACGACCCTCCAAGGAACCGACCCTTCATCAGGCCCAAACGACCCCTCAGGGGGCCGACCCTTCATCAGGCTCCAGACGACCCTACGAGGGTACGAAAGTACGAGGCCCAAATTAGGACAGACTCACTGTCGGAAGGAACTTTTCCCTCGGCCTCACATCAAAGGCCGAGGGTGACATCATCACAGCGCGTGGCTTGGAAGACGCGTGGAACAGTGCGCGTGAGGCTCACATGGCACGTGGAAGACCGTTATAACAAAATCACACCCTCACGTGAGGGAATATTATGTCACCATTTGGCATCTACAGGTGTCAACAGGAGATTGGTTAGATCATCATTCACCTGCACCATGCATACTTGGGGGGTACACTACACCCCCCAAGACCTATATATACTTGTCACCTATAACCCTACAAGGGGATCGATCGATAATTGTAACCCTAGTAAAAACTCTGCTTATACACACAGTAGAGAGAGAAAGTGAGCTTATGTGCATTGTATCCAAGGCCATTAGTGCCCATACTTAGTGGATCACACACTCACAGTGGATGTAGGCCTAATTAGCTGAACCACTATACATCATTATCTTATTCCTCTTATACTCATCTCCTTCTATTAACTTACACACAATTATACATATACATCTCTATGGCTGCCATGGTTACTACTGTTTGAGCTCATCATCACTTATCTGGTGGTGCTAGATTTCAGCATCATCAGTTTGGCGCCGTCTGTGGGAACGAGAAGACATATCTTCCTTTAATACAACTTGACCTCACTGGGCACTCTGGTGGTGAGCCAGTTCTCCCCCTGAGAGGAGATGTTTCACCATTGAAAGAGACCCATTAAGGTTCTCAAGCTCACCAGTCTTTTTTCAGTTCAGTTGTTCGCAGCTCAAACACATGGCACCGGAGATGCCACCACCACCACTCTCTCCACCGGATAATGGAGTAGGACCCAGCTCCAGTCATCCGCCACCTCAATCTGAGATGGCTGACGTGGCGGCAGCTTTAAAGTCTCTGGCAGTAAGTCAGCGGATCATGCAGGAACAGTTCACAGCTCTGAGCCAGAACATACTAAGACCACCAGGGGTCTCACCTGAGATGATTACTCCAGCAGCAGCTCCAGGACAGCATGAGGCCAGGGGACCACCCCAAGCACCACGCAAAGACCTGCCACCCCCTCAGCGGCATAGGGATGTTGCTGACCCACGGCGTCTACGCCTGGGGAGGCAAGGAAACCCTTGCCCTGAAGACAGGGATGATGATCTGGAGGTGGAGGAGGCCCCCATAGAATGCTGGGAACCATATGAAGTCTCCAACAACACTGTACGACCTCTTCAGGAGAGTAGAGGGAGGTGTGGGAGACCGAACCCTGATGATCGCCCAAGAGGCTACGCTTTTGATCGCTTGAGCATGGGGTCAGCCTTTGAGAGGCTGGGCCCAGTAAATGACCTGCGAGAAAAATTGTCCAAATCATAGAGCGCCGCGAGGTCCAGAAGGGAGGCAGCAGATGACCGACTCCGCGGGGACCGGCCCCTGGGACGGGACGACGGTCAGGGGGAAGTAAACAACCGACACAAGCTGGCCTCGGCAAAACCCTCCGCCCATCTCGAAGAGGCGGCAGGGGATAACATCGTCCAAGCCGACCCTAAGAGGCCCTGGAATGACTCGATCCAGCGATTGGAGGATAAGATTGGCGATATACTAAAAAGATGAGACCCTCTTCAGAGGGGATACACAATAGGCTCACCCTTTGTGGCAAAGATAGTCAACTTCCCTACGCCATCAAAGTTCAAGCCACCTGTGGTCACCCCAAGATATGACGGGACCACCAACCCTGTCCACCATGTTGAGATGTACCAGTCGGCAGCAGATATATACTCTATCTCAGATGAGATGAGGTGTCATGCCTTCTCTGGTACCCTGACTGGGGCTGCACATGTCTGGTACACGTCTCTCCGGAAGAACTCCATTGAAAACTTTAAGTAGTTGGCAGACCGGTTCATCCACAACTTTTGCTTTGGGATGAGGCCACAGAAGAAGACCACCCACCTGCTCTATGTTAAGCAGGGGAAGAATGAGAGTCTAAGGGACTACATAGCCAGATTCAACAAAGAAAAGTTGGAAGTGGAGGACTATGAGGAGAGCATAGCTATGATAGCCCTGATTGGAGGACTCCAAAAGGGGAAGCTATTATGGAAGCTTGCTGAAGACCCTTAGAGGATGATGGTTGAATTGCTGTCAACAGTCGGAAAGGTAATGAATGTCGAAGAGGCGATGGCCACAAAATACGAGGACGAAAAAAGAGGCGCTAGTGGGGGTAAATACCCTAAGAAGAACAAAGAGGGGAAGAAGAGGTCTACGGACGACAAGTTCGCTGGTTACACCCCACAAACGGTCAGCTGTGAACATATTCTCAATGAGATAAAGAGTGACCGATCCCTGAAATGGCCTGAGAAGTTGAGGGCAGCCCCCAACAAGAGGAATAAGAACCTGTGGTGTGAATTTCACCAGGACCATGGCCACGTGATAGACAAATGTTTCGCTCTGAAAGATGAGATTAAGAAGATGATGAAAGAAGGGAAGCTCAGAAAGTACGTCGATAGAGGTGCCTTCAAGAGGGGCCGAGGGGATGACCCCAGAAAAAAGCGAGGTGGTGCATGTAAAGAAGGTCCTCAAAAAAAAGGGGACGACCCTTCTGATGATGAGAACGACCCTGACCTCCCCCCGAGAGACGACCAAGGCCCTGTCAAGAGGCTTAATATAATCTCTCTCAGAGTGGGAATGATCTCCGGGGGTCTAGCAGGAGGAGGATCAGAGATCGCAGATAGGAAGGCCCACGTGGCTAAAGCTAAGGCAGTGACAAAGACAGTACACTCAACCTCTCTGGAGGCGAGGTCAAAAAAGAGGAAGAAGGTTGATATGGACACTCTGATAGTAGGGTTCTCAAGAATGGACTTCAAAGGGCGCTTGGCCCCACATGATGACCCTCTCATCATCACTACCAGGGTGCACGGGTGCGAGATACCGAGGATCCTGGTAGATGGGGGCTCATCTACAAACGTTATGTTTTGGCCATGCTTCAAAGCTTTGGGTCTCAGCCGTGCTAGACTCGTCCCATACCATCACCCATTGATTGGGTTCAGTGGAGAAAAGGTTCATCTCCTCGGAGTGTATGAGGCTGATGTCAGGATGGGGGAGGAGTGGCCGAGATGGCTTACAAAGAAGGTCAGCTTCTTTGTGATGGATGAGCATGTCTTTTCGGCCTACAATATTATATTGGGACGGGTAGCCCTCAAGGGGTTCGAAGCTGTGCCATCTACGGTCCATCAGATGGTTAAATTTCCAACCCCTTATGGGGTGGGGGAAGTTCAGGGAGACTAGACGACAACGCGAGAATGTTATTACAACTCCGCTGAAGAAAGAGAGGCACACAAGAGGGCTACAACCACTTACAATATTGATACCCTAGACCCGAGGGATGAGACGAAGCTAAAGAAAGGAGAGGCCGTGGAAGAGGTAGAATTCATCATCCTCAATGAGGATGACCCGGAAAAAACCGTCCAAGTCGACAAGTCTCTAAAGCCAAATATCAAGGAAGACCTCATTAAACTGTTGAAGAGAAGACAGAGCGTCTTTGCATGGAGTCACACAGATATGTCGGGGATCGATCCTGAAGTTATGAGCCACAAGATCAACGTGGTAGAGGGTGCAAAGCCAGTTAGGCAGAAGAGGAGAATTTATTCTCGAGAAAAGTTTGAGGTCATTAGGGATGAGGTGAAGAAGCTGAAAGATGCTGAGTTTATCAGAGAGGTCATCTAACCTGAATGGTTATCCAATGCTGTCATTGTCCCAAAAGCTAACGGAAAGTGGAGAATGTGTGTATACTTCACAGACCTTAACAGGCATTGTCCCAAAGATAGCTTCCCTCTCCCCCGCATTTATCAGATGGTAGATGCTACCGCAGGCCATGAGCTCATGAGCTTCATGGATGCCTATTCAGGGTACAACCAGATCTTCATGAACCCTGAAGACTCAGAGAAGACAACCTTCATTACTGATAAGGGGACATACTGTTATAGGGTCATGCCCTTTGGCCTAAAAAATACGGGGGCAATGTATCAGCGCCTCGTAAATAAAATGTTCGAAGACCAAATTGGGAAGTCTATGGAGGTCTATGTAGATGACATGCTGACTAAGAGTTTGAAGGCAGAGGATCATGTGGCAGACCTGGAGAGGACCTTTAATACGATGGAAAAATACCAGATGAAGCTCAACCTGGCCAAATGTGTCTTCGGGGTCGGAGCAGGGAAGTTCTTGGGGTTCATTGTCAACCAAAGAGGCATCGAGGCCAATCCTGAAAAGATAAAGGCCCTTGTAGAGATGAAGACCCCCAAGTCCATTAAAGACATTCAGAGACTCACAGGGAGAGTTGCTGCCTTGAACAGGTTCGTGTCTAGGGCCACAAACAGGTGTCTACCATTCTTCAAAATTCTCAAAAAAAACCTTCGAATGGAGAAAAGAGTGTGATGAGTCTTTCAAGGAGTTAAAATCATACCTAGAGTCTCCCTTATTGTTGTCACGACCCGTGCAGGGTGAACGACTTTATATGTACCTCGCCGTCTCAGAGTCGGCCATCAGTGTAGCCATTGTGAGAGATGAAGACGGGGTACAGAAACCTGTGTATTTCAACAGTAAGGCACTCCAGGGAGCAGAGCAAAGATATCCAAGGATGGAGAAGTTGGCCTATGCCTTGATCCATGCATCGAGAAAGATGAAGCCATATTTCCAGTCCCACACAATAGTCATCCTCACTGACTCTCCTCTTAGGCAGGTCTTGCACAAGCCAGAAAAGTCAGGGAGGCTAATGGCCTGGGCTATAGAACTGTGAGAGTTTGACATTGTGTATCAGCCTAGGATGGCCATTAAGGGGTAAGCATTGGCAAATTTTATGGCTGAGTTTACTTGGGAAGATGATGAAGCCAAGGATGAGAGCCACGGGAAGACAGATACCCTGTAAGGTAGGCTCACCGACACACCTGCATATAAGCCTGAGACAAGCACCGCTAGAAGAAAAGTGGTCAAAAGCGAAGAGGGAAGATATCTCTTTAGATAGGGTTCACTCACCGAGGGAAGTTTCTCTGAAGAACATACCGTGTGGAGTCTCTTCGTCGACGGGTCCTCTTGCGAAAGCGGGAGTGGAGCTGGATTAATAGTATCAGCACCCGATGGCACAGACATTGAGTACGCCCTGAGGTTCAACTTTAAGGCCTCCAACAACGAGGCCGAATATGAGGCCTTGATAGCAGGCCTCTCCTTGGCCAAATCTCTTAGTGTCGGCCAGATTTTAGTCCATAGAGATTCGAGGCTAGTAGTGAATCAGATACTAGGATCTTACGAGGCCAAGGACGAGAGGATGGCTAGGTACCTTGAGAAGGTACGGTCATTACTTAAGAGCTTCAGAGAAGTAAGATTAAAGAGGATACCTAGGCTCGATAATGGTCGAGCTGACGCCCTTACTAGGTTAGCCTCGGCGACTAGGACAGACATTAGGAGGATGGTCCCAGTGGAAATTTTGCTTCGACCAACTATTGAAGATGCTGAGGGAACACTTAGCAATTTCCAGAATGTTTCTCAGGAAGCTTCATGGATGGACCCTCTGATCAGATACATTAAAGAGGGAGAGATTCCAGAAGCAAGGCAAGAAAGGATGAAGCTGAGATACAGGGCTGCAAAATTCACTGTCAATGGAGACGCTTTGTACAAAAAGGGGTTTTTGCTCCCCTTACTTAGGTGTGTGCACCCCTTTGAAGTCCCTTCCATTTTGCAAGACGTGCACAAAGGGTCATGTTCAAGACACATTGGAGGCAGATCCTTAGCAAAGAGGGTGATCACCCAAGGGTATTGGTGGCCGACCTTGGAGAAAAATGTCGCGGCATATGTGAAAAAGTGTGGCAAATGCCAAAGATTTGCCACCATCCCTCACCAACCCCATCAGCCTCTTACCTCCATTACATCCCCATGGCCATTTGCAGTGTGGTGGATCGACCTAGTAGGATCCTTGCCAAGGGCAGTCAATAACTATCGATTCCTCATCGTAGCGATTGACTATTTCTAAAAATGGGTGGAGGCCGAATCTATGGTCACGATTACAGAGCTGAAGACCTTCCAATTTATATGGAGAAACATTATATGCAGATATGGTCTCCCAAACACCCTCATCTCGAATAACGGGACTCAATTCAAGAATACATCTCTACAGAAGTACTGTGAAAGGGTGAGTATCAAACAATTCTCTTCTACCCCAGGCCGACCTTAGGCCAGCGGGCAAACAGAAGTTACAAATAGGACAATCCTAGATGGGATCAAGAAGAGACTTGAGGAGGCAAAAGGAAGATGGGTTGAGGATTTATATGCCGTACTATGGGCCTATAGGACGACTGCAAAAACCTCTATCGGGGAAACCCCGTTCATGCTAGCTTATGGCTCATAAGCCGTCATCCCCACCGAGGTTGGGTTTCCTACTCATAGGGTCCAAATGTATGACCCCCGGAGAAATATGGAAGAGAGAAGACTTGACTTATACCTGATTGAGGAAAAGAGGGAAGACGCCGAGATAAGTCAAGTCGCCTACCAGCAGAGGACTGCAAGGTTTTACAATCAGAGGGTGAAATAGAGACCAATTGCAGTGGGAGACTTGGTCCTCAAAAAGACTTGGCAGAAGCCCAACAAGCTCCATCCTAATTGGCATGTCCCATATAGGGTCATCGATGAAGTTGTCCCTGGGACATATAGACTAGAAAACCTAGAAGGGGAACCCTTTTCCAACTCCTGGAATGCAGACCATTTGAAGAAATACTATCAGTAGTTTTGTAAAGTCCTATCGAACGACAGTTGTAATAGGTGTTGCTCCGATAGAACAGTTGGAAAAATAATGAGAAATATCAGTGTTTCCTCTCATCTTGTGTTTATCAGTTCTAGTACGCACGAAAACATCTTCGGAGAACGACCCTCGGCCTATAATGAGGGTCAGTGGAGGGGACAACCCCACCATTGTCCTCAAGAAAGACGAGGGAGGACTTTAAAACCATTAATTTGGTAATTACAACCCTCGGCTATAATGAGGGTCAATGGAGGGGACGACCCCACCATTGTCCTCAAGAAAGATGAGGGAAGACTTTAAAACCATTAAATTGGTAATTATAACCCTCGGCCTATAATGAGGGTCAATGGAGGGGACGACCCCACCATTGTCCTCAAGAAAGACGAGGGAAGACTTTAAAACCATTAAATTGGTAATTATAACCCTCGGCATATAATGAGGGTCAATGGAGGGGACGACCCCGCCATTGTCCTCAAGAAAGATGAGGGATGTCTTAAAAACCATTAAATTGGTAATTACAACCCTCGGCTATAATGAGGGTCAATGGAGGGGACGACCCCACCATTGTCCTCAAGAAAGACGAGGGAAGACTTTAAAACCATTAAATTGGTAATTATAACCCTCGGCATATAATGAGGGTCAATGGAGGGGACGACCCCACCATTGTCCTCAAGAAAGACGAGGGAGGACTTTAAAACCATTAATTTGGTAATTACAACCCTCGGCCTATAATGAGGGTCCATGGAGGGGACGACCCCACCATTGTCCTCAAGAAGGACGAGGGACGACTTAAAAACCATTAAATTGGTAATTACAACCCTCGGCTATAATGAGGGTCCATGGAGGGGACGACCCCACCATTGTCCTCAAGAAGGATGAGGGACGACTTAAAAACCATTAAATTGGTAATTACAACCCTCGGCTATAATGAGGGTCAATGGAGGGGACAACCCCACCATTGTCCTCAAGAAAGACGAGGGAAGACTTTAAAACCATTAAATTGGTAATTATAACCCTCGGCCTATAATGAGGGTCAATGGAGGGGACGACCCCACCATTTCCCTCAAGAAAGACGAGGGAAGACTTTAAAACCATTAATTTGGTAATTATAACCCTCGGCCTATAATGAGGGTCAATGGAGGGGACGACCCCACCATTGTCCTCAAGAAGGACGAGGGACAACTTAAAAACCATTAAATTGGTAATTATAACCCTCGGCTATAATGAGGCTCAATGGTGGGGACGGATCCACCATTGTCCTCATCAAAGACGAGGGAAGACTTTAAAACCATTAATTCGGTAATTATAACCCTCGGCCTATAATGAGGGTCAATGGAGGGGACGACCCCACCATTGCCCTCAAGAAAGACGAGGGAGGGGTTAGTGATGTTGTTAAAAACATCATAATGAAAGTCATACGAGAGACAAATACAGAAGAAAGAGACATTATATTACATTACAAAATGAAGATTTTCGTCTGATAAAAGAATACAAAAATATTAATTACACGAAGAGGGTATGGGCTACAAACAGCCACCCTATTGAGCAATGTCAGAGGGCAAGGCCTCAACATCTATTGGAGATTCTCCTATAACCATGACAGGCCGAGACTTAGACGTGCCTGTGCCTTCTACATGCTAAGATTCTACTTGGGCTAGGGCTTCAGTAATAAGTGGATCGTCCAGTTGAACTGCCTCAAGAGAGGGGCGGACGGACGATACTGCATCAACAAACTTAAGTACGACCCACCGACAAGCCGTCCTAATCCCCCTCTCTAAGTACTCAAGACCGAAGCCTTGGAACTCATCTGAGAGTTTGTAGGCCTCTACAGCATCGGCCTCTACCTTCTTCACTGCCTCAGATAGCTCAGTCTTGTGCTGAGCCCCCATGTTGGTCAGGGCCTCGTCCCTCTCCTTTATAAGTAAGTCCTTGGCCGCCATGTCTGCATCATGCTGCCTTGTCAGCTCGTCCATAACCCTTGCATGTTCAATTTTGGTACTCTCTAGCTCAGCCCTTGCAGTCTCCAGCTCCATCTGCAAATCAGCCTCGTGCTGGATGGCTCTCTCTACTTCATGGAATTTTTGTTGGTTCTCAGCCATCCACTTAGTGGCCGAGGTAAAGGCGCATACAGACTGCACAGAAATAATAAACAGTTGTCAAGAGGCCGAGAAAATAGTTAGTGAAAGAATGCAACTAAGGGAATGAAGGGATAATAAATACCTAAGCTAGGGCGAGCAGACCATAGTCATACACTTTTGCTGGAGGCATCTTTGATAGAAATTCATAATCAGCAGTCGAGGGGGTAGAAAACATGGACGCCTTGGCTGCCCTCAGGTTCGCGATAAGGGAAGATGGCTCGGCCTTCAGAAGTGCCAAGTTATGGGACCAGAAGGCCCCCATGATGGAAGAGGAGCCAGTCCCCTCAGACGACTCTACCCTCGCCCTCGTCCTTAAGTTCGGCCGAGGGTCAGCTGGAGCTTCAGGCTCTTTCCTTTTATGACTGTCAGCAATCGTATCAACAAGCGTCGGCCCCACGACCCTCGTCTTCCTCGGAGCTTGCTGAGGCTCCTTGCCTTTCTTCTTGCCTAGACCTGATAGCAAACTGGGAGCAGTCATTTCCCAAAGTGATCTGATATACTAGGGGGACGACCTGAAAGGAGGACGACACGTCAGAAAAATCCAGAGGCAAAGATGAAACACTTGAAAAAAGTAAAAAAAGGAAAAAAATAAATGTAACTCACATAGTTTTGTCAGGGGGCTGACCCTCAGACCAGCTTCCTTGAGGAATCGAGGGGTCATCAGATCTTCAAACTTTGGAAGTTCACTCCCTATCCCTCGTCCTCTCAGATATTCGACTATGACTTTCTCTTCCAGACTAAGTCTGGGGTCTGACCTGGCCTTCATTGAAGGATTAGACCATCTTCTGGGGACCCTCGGACCATCGGCTACAGGTTGTGCCTCGACGGAGAATTCCCACTCCCCAGAGACAAAGAAGAATATCTTCTTCCAATCGTGGTTGGAGGTTTGTGCCGCGTGGAGAAGTTTTTTTTCAGACCTCCTCGCCCCCAGGTGATAGTACCCAGGCTGTTTGGACGAGGAGGTGATATTGTAACAAGCAAAAAATACGTCGGCCGAGGGCTCATCAGTGAAAGCATTCTTCCACAGGGAGATGTAGCCAAGGATCATCCTCCAAGAGTTGGGAGGAAGCTGAGAGGGGGAAACTCTGAGGGCTGACAAGATATCTACGACAGCAGGATGCAGAGGGAATCTGACACTAACCTTAAACATTTTTTCGTATACTGCAAACTCTCCCTCTTCACCCTCGAAGACCCTCTCAGACTCAGGGGGAACCCTCATAGTTATATTGGGGGACACTCCATAGGCATGCCTCCACAGCAAGAGGTCACGATCCCTGACTGAGGAGATATAGGATGAGGCGTGGGAGGTATCAACTGGGTCAACATCTGAGTCCTCACCCTCGTCCTCAGTCTCCTCTCCCTCGGCCTCATCACCTGTCAGATACCTCTGAGGAAAAGCCATTTGGAAGGCATGTGGGGATAGAGTAGTCACAGGGACGGACTCGGAAGTAACCATACCCCCGGGCTGTCAGCCTGGGCTTAGGTCAGACGGCTCTCCTCTCCCAGAAGGTCCAGCGCCAATTGGCGACAACGCTCTCTCATCCATCTCTCCTGAATAACTCTCGGTTGGACTATAAGACGACCCACAAGACTCAGATGGCTCAAATGGCTTTATTGTGGCAAGAGGAATGGGAAAAATGGGTCGTACCCAATTAGGGTCGGCCCTCGTCTCCTCTCCTCCTCTTCCTCTACCCGTCTGATCTCAATAAATAACTTCTCTCTCAGGGAAGGGAATTCCTCAGCTAAGCTGTAAAGCCTCCTAAGCATTAAGGGGGAGACCCTACACTTGGAAGAATTTGGGTAACCTACTACAAACAAATCTCACAATTGACCAGGGTGGACTTTTCAATCAAAACCAAGGAATTGAAGGGTTTTCTATCAAGAATAGCTTACTAGAGGTCACACCGGAAAAGCTATGGAGCAACCTAAGAAGAATCTAACCCTACGAGCTTAAAACAGGAAAATAAACAGAAATGAAGATAAGTAGGGCACTAGGGTCGAGGTGTTACCTGAGGAGAAATAGCGAAGCTGCCAAGCTTGAAGGTTCGAAACAGCAGAAATGGCAAGAAGGCTGGAAGCTAGAGAGAGAGAGTTCAGGCGCGAAGAAGATGAAGAAAGAGAAACTTCAAAAACTTATTTAAATACCTTACCAATGAGTGGGCCCACTAACCAATGCAGAGCACAGCCCACGAGGAGGGCATCGTTAGGTCACAAAGCCCCAGGCAAAGTGTGCAGCCGCCACGCCTTGGAAACTGAAACGACAATGAGTACCTGCCTAGGTGTCATATCAGCTTAACAGGTGTCACTCACCTAACTGATTATACACCCATATCAATTACAACACTATCCCTCAGCCATCCCAATAACATCTATGGCTAAGGGTTGGGGGGTGATTGATATGCCCATATATATCCTCGGCCAGGTCGAGGGCGCCCTCCAACAATACGAGCCCAAGATTGTCTCACTCTCCATCAGGCTCAGACGACCCTTTAAGGGGCCGACCATCCATCAGGCCCAAACGACCCTCCATGGAGCCGACCCTTCATCAGGCTCGAATAACCCTTCAAGGGGCCGACCCTTCATCAGGCCCGGACGACCCTCCAAGGGGCCGACCCTTCATCAGGCCCAGACGACCCCTCAGGGGGCAGACCCTTCATCAGGCTCCGATGACCCTACGAGGGTACGACAGTACGAGGCCCAAATTAGGCCAGACTCACTGCCGGAAGGAACTTTGCCCTCGGACTCATATCAAAGGCCGAGGGTAACATCATCACAACGTGTGGCTTGGGAGACGCGTGGAACAGTGCGCGTGAGGCTCACATGGAACGTGGAAGACCGTTATAACAAAATCACACCCTCACGTGAGGGAATATTATGTTATCATTTGGCATCTACAGGTGTCAACAGGAGATTGGCTAGATCATCATTCACATGCACAATGCATACTTGGGGGGTACACTACACCCCCCAAGACCTATGTATACTTGTCACCTACAACCCTACAAGGGGATCGATTAATAATTGTAACCCTAGTAAAAACTCTGCTTATACACACAGTAGAGAGAGAAAGTGATCTTATGTGCATTGTATCCAAGGCCATTAGTGCTCATACTTAGTGGGTCACACACTCACAGTGGATGTAGGCCTAATTGGCTGAACCACTATACATCATTATCTTATTCCTCTTATACTCATCTCCTTCTATATACTTACACACAATTATACATATACATCTCTATGGCTGCCATGGTTACTACTGTTTGAGCTCATCATCACTTATCTGGTGGTGCTAGATTTCAGCATCATCAATATGCATCAATTAAAACCATATATATCCAGAAAAACTTATTAAATAGGTCAAGATATCATATACAATCACCAAAGCTTATGGAAAAAAATTAAGGTGAACAAAATGGTCATTATATAATATCAAATAATTTAACCATGGAGATTCAGGCTCATGATAAACTGCAATTCTACAACAATAAATGTTGTATAGTGTAACCCCATGAATAATACAGTGACTTTTTCTAGTTTAAGCTTCTGGCTTCAAACACAAGAGTAATGTGAAAAGTATTTCAGTATTTATTTCAATATGGTACCCATGTATTCTAATGTAATAAAGTGAAATGACTTGCATTAGGAATTTATTTCATATAAATCATTGCATATGAATGGAAGGGTACTATATAACTGTGACACCCCGCCCACTAAAATAATGGGTGGCCAGCCCATGATCAAATAAAATGTTGGTCTTATATGGCTCATTCTTAGCATCACTGTCGAAAACCTTTTAAAGTTACTAACCACCTAGTAATTTGATTAGAGTGGTGCCAAATTTTATTTTTTACTAATTAATAACATATGAAAAATCAAATAATAATTAAACCATCCACACAAACTGATAACTGAATCCAACACAAATGAATAACATAAATAAAGCTAACTGAATCAACTATCAGTTCAGTAATAAAATTCAATAATAATTGAAACAATAACCTAGATACACAAAGTCCAATAAATAATCGAATACTAAATCTGAGGGTGACATGCCCAAATGATTCCTGAAGTAAAATCCCTATACTAGGAATGAGTGAATGAAGCGTCTATAAAAAAGTCCTACAACTTTCACATGAGCTGCAGCTACGCATCCTTGGATAGAATCCTCAAACCGGGCATCCCTGCGACTGGACGCCTAAAATATTTTGGAAAAGATTTTTGACATGGGTCAGAGCCCAAGTAAAACACTTTGAAAATATTTAGCAAGAAGTTATATTGCAGTAATTAAATATGAATGCACTCTTCATATTTAAGTTAGTGTAGCGCTCACTTGATGTTCAACTCTCCCCTCTTCTAATGTGGACACCTAATGCTTTCCTTTTAACCTCCATAGTTAAGCTACCCCACCTAACTAGCCGCATCACGCCTCTTTCTACATACTAACTCGTTGTGCCCACCCGTATTGCCCATATAATACGTTACTAGATTTTTTATATCAATTAGCCAATTATGAATTTTATCTTTATATGTTTAATCCTCCACCCACTAGGGTTATTTTAGATGTCACTATATTTCTCATCTATTGATTACACACCGTAGAATAAGTCATATATATATATATATATATATATATATATATATATATATATATATATATATATATATATATATATCACTTCGTTACGTATATACTAATACAACACCCATAAGCTGAGCCGCTGTGCGTGTATACTATGCTATCATGTCCTGATACATCATCTAACAAACACACATAGTAAAATAAAACACAAGTATATATATTTCTTATTCTAATTATATACATATAAAACACAGCACCCCTAGGCTGAGACATGCAGTGCATGCATACTCTGATACCAAGTCCCAGTACATCATGCACTATATAAAGGACTATTGGTTCATTATCTCACTCGAACCATCATCACAAATCACACATATTGGAGGCGTAAATAGTCACAAGCCAAATGGATCACGCACATACCTATGATCCCATTAAACTTTCAAAACTATCATACTCTCTGATAGCACGTGTCCAAGGTTCTATGTTCTGGGTACAAGTCTAAAATCCCCCCTCAATGGGCTCATCAGGTAAGACCGTCAATGTCGCGAACCTCCCCCGATAGCAAGTAGCGTAGGTACGTCATACACATAATAAATCATACCAATAAATATAGGTATATACACAACCTATATCATATATCCTGTATGTAGCATATATTTTTCGAATATCCTACGTATTATTTAATTCCAATTACACTTCTTATTGTATATTCTCGAGTATCCCTCGCTACTCGAAGTGTACCAATTATCCTTGAAAATATTTCAATAGGTAATTCAATCATATCCTACTGATCTAAGTCATAGGTTTGCTCATTCCCCAAATTCGTTACATTTCAAATTACACCGATTAATCTAATCAATTTCACATTAATTAATTTATTAAAGTAGTGTCACCCAACTACAATACTCCGACACACTCATTCGATCTGTATCTTCACCCTTTAGAATGAATTACCCCAAGTCCCACTATTACGTAAAATACCCTTTATTAAATTCAATATTCGATAATTTATTATATACATCTATAATAAATTAAACTGGCTACTCTGTGCCTAACTCCTGTCGCACTAGCCTAACAATGTCTAAGTCACGACCCCGACTCTTAATTTTATAAGAATTAACTTACATTCATATTTTTATTTCAAGATACTAAGCACATCTCAATCTAGTCCGTATCCTAATTTCATCTGAAATTTCCATACGAATCTGTTCATATATTTTCTAGGGTTATTCATCCTAAACACTCTAAATCCATACCTTAAATTTACTATCATCTAATTTCAAGGTAAAAATAATGTTCCTTAATATTTTCCAGAGTTCTACACTCATCTACGAACATCCCTAAATAATCCAGATTTTATTTCTCACGAAAGATTTCGGTTTTAGACATCCTTCCGTAGAAAAATTATAACTAATTAAAAAAAATCAGAAAAATACGAAACTGGCGGCCACGCGTTTGTAACAAAAAGATCTATCTTCATGTCCAAACCTAGGGTTGTTTGAATGAGGTATTAATCTCGTTCAAATGAGATACTAATCTCGCTCGAATGACTTATTACGTCGCTCGAACGACTTCCCAAGTTGTTTGACGCAACACTGATCACTTCTTCTTATTCTTTTTTCTGCTTTCTGCCATTAACGAAATACTTCAAGCTTTAAATCCAACCCAGAACCTTAATCCAAACATTTACAACAATAATTTCTCTCCTCGATAGGTTCAATCCATGATTTAATCCGTTATCCACCATTGATTTATCATACTAATACTCAAAATCAAATTTGGGTTTTCACGATTTGCTCTACACCCGATTTCTCCAAAATTGATTTCAAACTCCAAATTAAACAACATGGATTATTGACCTACCATTACAAATCAGGTATCATTTATTTTGATTCATAACACAACATTAATTATACTTTAATCCTCATAACTGCCCAATTCATAAAACACCCATTTTTCTTGCAATACCCGCCCTAAAATGAATTTGGTTTACACCCACCGTAATATGAATTGAAATACTGCAAATTATATGAAAAAAGTTTAACTACTTGTGTGGATAATTTTTTAGTGTCTGATTCCTTTATTGTAGACAATATTTTACGAAGAACACGTCAATCTCTTCTTGGTTTGGCTCCCAAAAGCTCTCCCACTTGATCCCTCTTTTCTCCTCTACAACTAGAGTTTTCTTATTTGATTTGTGACTGCCACAAACTCTCTCACATAGATTTTATTAGGTGAATCCCGAAATTAAGCCTATTGACCAAATTTAAATGGCTCAAACACTCCCGTGTGAGCCCAGTTATGCCTAAAAATGCCCCGAGACCCACTTACTACTCCCGGGTACTTTTTTCTGACTATCTCGACCTGTTCGGAACCAACTGTGCACTCAGAATCGTCATTTGAGTTACTTAACTAAAATCTCAAATTTCAACCTCAAATTATGACACATGTATTCTTAAAAGAAATAACCCGAATTAATTTAAATCTTTATTCTCCAAATAACTTGAATCTTTCAAATCAAATAAATTTTCCAACGTAAATAATTTCTCTAAATCCTCAATTTAGTTTAAATTCTAATTCACCAAATTAAGTAAATTATTTATCCTAAAAAATACGGGGTGTTACAAAAATGACACCACATAGGCTCTTTTGAACCCTTCAATAATTTCAGTATATTAAATTATGGTTGAAACCTTAATTATCATGCATAACAAGTCTAAATTTTTTTATGCTTTTTCATAATAGTGTGAGTTTCTCATTATTAGTCAGACAAATTATTATGTAATGATAATTCACAATTGTCAGTTTTAAGTGTAAAGTGAAAAAATACATAGATTCATAACAATAATAATTTATTGTATCTTCAATCTTTTGGTAGCCAATCCTAAACAGATGAGAGTATTTTAAAAGAAATCTCTTATCGAATAATTATGGCATATTAAACAAAGGATGGATAACAAAAACTTTAAGTTTTGGCGTAACTCTAAACTCCCTTATCCTTAATCGGAATCTA
Source organism: Sambucus nigra (assembly GCA_949130495.1). Classification (NCBI taxonomy): domain Eukaryota; kingdom Viridiplantae; phylum Streptophyta; class Magnoliopsida; order Dipsacales; family Adoxaceae; genus Sambucus; species Sambucus nigra. The sequence goes on from OX422208.1 coordinate 360,240,631, forward strand.
CCTTTTTAACCATCGGCACTCCGGAATCACAAAAGGGCCAAGACCTAAAAATCCCAACATTTGTAAGGATCGTAAATCCCAAAACTCTTAGTAAACTTCTCAAGGTCATTTGTTTAATCAAGGGGTTAAAAGACTATTTGAATGCATGACTAACTTTGAGAATGCGTGATATTGAAAAACTTCGCAAATTTCTAATTTGGCAAACTTATTAAATTTCAGCCCCTAAACATGCATCTAAAGTGCGTGTGTGTGTCAGCCCATAAACAAATAAATCATGTGACACCAAGTTAAGGAAAAATCCTCGCAGGGCAATACCTTTTATTTCACTATAAAGAGTAAATCGCAACTTACAAGATTTATAATGAAATACAGCAATGAATCCACACGCAGCAAACCCACATGAACCTCAGTCCAATCGGCAAAGGAAGAACCGCAGCACTCCTTAATGACACGCAGTCATAACACTTCGTAGAGACTCCCTCGGCAATGACATGCAACCCTCGGTTGCAAAGTTCTCTCCACAAAGATGAAAAATCCACAAAGTTTGTGTTCTAGGGTTCTAAAAGATTCACAATGGTATGGCAAAGTTGTGTGAATCAAACATGAGTTGGGGAACTCAAAAAAATGAAGACTTGGAGTATTAGGACTCTGGATTTTATTTTTGAAAGTCTTAAAAAATAACTCCCCGAAGATGGCTTTAAATAAGAAAACCAAGGAAAGAGTTTTCAAACACTGGGACCGCTCGTAATTATCCCAGGCGGACCGGTCCGGTTGATGGGCGGATCGGTCCGGTATACCGGATCGGTTCTTTTAATTGCAGGCGGATCGGTCCGGTTGACATCGGATCGGTTTGGCTTTTTATCTTCATCGGTTCGCTATGGATCCGGGGTATACTGGCCTCACTTTAGCAGTCGGATCGGTCCGGTCACTTTAGGCGGATCGGTCCGATCCTCAGGAACCAGATTCCTTCGAGGAATTCTCTCCATCTTCAAAGGGCCATATCTTCTTCACCGTAGCTCGGAATGAGATGCCGTTTCTTCCAGTATCTTTGTTGTGGCAAGCTATTCAACTTTCCAGTTAACCTATCCTCCGGACGGTGGATGTACAATTACCAAATTGCCCTTGAACTTCCATATCATGACTTCTTTCATTGATTTGACTTCTCTTGCATACCACTAGCATATAGACCCTAAAAGCATGGTATGTGAAGTTGTTGAGGACGATGTGGGACACATGATGAAGATGTTGGATGCTTGATTCCCGGAAATTGGATAGAGGCCGTCATGTGAGATCGTGAGGTGACGTGCAAAATGTAGCGGCGTACGACATACATAAATGTAAAATGTTGGACATGAGAAAAATGTCCTTACAAATCTCCCCCTATGTCTATGCCGGTACATACATAAAAATCCGAATTATCAAGTATGAAATTGCCTATACAAATCTACCCTTCCATGAACCCAAAACTGAAAGAGTACAAGTGAATAAGACTGCATCGTTTGATCTTCAAATCTTCGGGAATCTCAACGCTTTTCTCATCAGGGTGTGCAATTCAGTGATCATCAAAGTAGTACCTACACACATGAGATAAAGAAAAATACCAAGTGACATATCGAGTTTGAAATGAGATAAACATAAGCATATATATCAATTTAAGATGATATTCTCAAAATTTCAAAACTCCCCCATAATCAGATAATTCATTCTCCCCCTTTTTATGATGTCCCCAAATAGACAAATGAGAGAAATAAATCAAGCAATCAAGTACCGGGGTGACACAAGGCATAAAATCACACCATGAATGAACACAAAGAAACCAAGTCGATGATAGCGTAAATGAAGTGGAGTGATCAAATTCGATAGGAAAATCAATGCATACAAACATGACATATGTGCACGATGAATATTGGATATTCCTAACGAATGAACTCAAAAGCTTCCTTTGGTGTAAAAGATTGGAAATATAAGACATTGACTATATCAAATCTACAAATCAAAGCTCAAAGTGATTTCTACACCAATAACGTCCAAAATGATTTTCATGCTTTTTCAGGACTTTCAAGGAAGTGCAAACCCGTTTTTCAATCTCCAACCAAACTCCCTCAGATTTATATTTTAATAGAGGTATACTAAATTTTCAAACTTTGGAGAATTGGTGCAAAAAACCTAAATGGCCCCTTTGTGGCATGAATATCTTTTTATTGCCTTTAAATTTTTTTCGGGCTCTTTTAACCTCTTAGGACCTCGGATATTAAAATTCCTCCATTTTTTAGGTCCTTTTAAACGGTGGATTTTGCGCAAAGGATAAAAATCAACTTTCGCAGCCCCTCCCCGTTTTACAATTTAACACACAGTCTCACCAAAACGGTTTTCACATGCATTCCAATCTTGTCAAATTTTATCGCATTTTATACAATGTATAGACAGGATTGAGATGGAAACACTCAAGCCAACATGAGATTGACAAGTGCAACAATCAATTATAGCCGTGCATGTGTGCATTAAAGGATATAGGAGTCAAACATGTAGGAAGATATCACTAATTACATCTCAAGGACTCCAATCAATGTTAAACACATGGATGAAATGATGTAGCCTCTCAAATCTCTATCAAGCAGTCACATGGATATATGGAATGAAGTTGTGACTTGGCTATCTTAAATGCTCATCCATAAAAGGCAAATCTCTTTTTGAATTTTTCAAAATTTTATCAAAATAAAATCTTTTTGTGTTTTTCTAAGAATAATGAAAAGCAAAAATAAGTAAAACACACTAATAGTACAATCTAGCAATAGGCATCAGAGGATATGAAAATGACAATGCAACCTATGCTAGACATGGACCAACCCCTCAGTCAACTGTACAAATCCCCAAAGACTTCCTAAGACTCTCAAATCTAAGGGCATCTAAATGTTTCGTGAAAATATCGGCTAACTGACGGTCCGTGGGAACAAAACTCAGGGTTACGACCTTCTCCTCAACTAACTGACGTATAAAGTGCTCGCGTAACCTGATGTGCTTTGTGCGCGAATGTTGGACAGGATTGCGGGATATGTGTATCGCGCTCGTGTTATCACAGGAAATGAACATGGTGTCCTGTGAAACCCCATAATCCTCCAACATTTGCTTCATCCACATGAGTTACGTGCAACAACTCCCGGCGGCGATGTACTCAGCCTCCGTAGTGGACAAAGAGATGGAGTTTTGCTTCTTACTCAACCAAGAGACAAGAGCAGAACCAAAGTAGAAACACCCACCCGAAGTGCTCTTACATCCATCTACGTCCCCGGCCCAATCGGCATCCGAATAGGCGGACAAACGGTCATCGGTATCAAAGGAATACCAAATACCGTATGAGAGAGTCCCACTCACGTATTTGATAATACGTTTTAGAGCGAGTAAGTGTGACTCTTTAGGAGACGCCTGATAACGCGCACAGACTCCAACACTAAAGGCAATGTCGGGACGACTAGCAGTCAAGTAGAGAAGACTGCCTATCATACTCCGATACAAGGTTTGCTCTACGTCCTTGCCTGAAGTGTCCTTACTAAGCTTGGTAGAAGTACTCATAGGTGTACGTGCATGCTTAGCGGAGTCTAAACCAAATTTCTTCACTAGGTCTCTAGCATACTTGGATTGGGAGATGAACATCCCATCCTCTAGCTGAACCTGGAGACCAAGGAAGAAAGTAAGCTTTGATACCAATTTAAAAGAGTTGGTGCTTGCGTTCAAATGATCAAATTATATTTAAAACACCTTTTAACCCAAATTAACCCTAAACATGCAACTATGTGTGATTGAAACAATATGGAATCATGCACAAGATATTCAACACACAAAGTTTAAGGAAAAATCCCCCACAGGGGCAAAACCATTTGTATATCGCTATAATTTGTAAGAGAAACGGCTTACAATCGGATTACACTGAAATACAAGTTTTTGACTAAGAATTACCCTCAGGTATCGGATTCTGTAGTCGCGGCTGGAACTATCCCTGTCCAGTAGGGCAGCAATGAAGAGGAAGAAGCAGAATTTATCCTCATCGGATCGGTCTGGTCACTTTAGGCGGATCGGTCCGATCCTCAGGAACCAGATTCCTTCGAGGAATTCTCTCCATCTTCAAAGGGCCATATCTTCTTCACCGTAGCTCGGAATGAGATGCCGTTTCTTCCAGTATCTTTGTTGTGGCAAGCTCTTCAACTTTCCAGTTGACCTATCCTCCGGACGGTGGATGTACAATTACCAAATTTCCCTTGAACTTCCATATCGTGACTTCTTTCATTGATTTGACTTCTCTTGCATACCACTAGCATATAGACCCTAAAAGCATGGTATGTGAAGTTGTTGAGGACGATGTGGGACACATGATGAAGATGTTGGATGCTTGATTCCCGGAAATCGGATAGAGGCCGTCATGTGAGATCGTGAGGTGACGTGCAAAATGTAGCGGCGTACGACATACATAAATGTAAAATGTTGGGCATGAGAAAAATTTCCTTACAAACTTTTTAACTGCGTGGTTAAAAATCCAGTATCATGATTGCATACTTGCCAAATTTGACTGCGTGATTAATTTTTTGGGACACCCGTCCTAACAAAATATATTCACATCTTCAACCGTCCAATTATTTAACCGCATGTATAAATAGGCGTTCAAACACACGTGGTCATATATGGAATTTTAGATGCTATAAAAGGGATCATACCCATTGGAAAAAGCACCCCGAAACCTAACAGTGATTCAGTTTTCTACTCCTTATTCAATCCCGAGCATCCTAGTATCTTAATTTTTTTTCAAAATCTGAGTGAAGTTTCTGCTTTCCAAAACGTCACTTCCTTTGACAAAATATTCTTACCTCTATACCTCGCGAATTCGAACCTTCTCAAACGAAGCTCGGTTCGATGGTACCATCAGAAATAGGACACCCCCGTAAAAACTCTACTCGCACTATAAGGATAAAATATTTAGAAGAAAACCCAGGTCGATATCTTATATAAATATTGGGATATTGAAATGTATATAACTATGTAGTAACTTAGTTCGTCCCCCACCAAGGGACCGAATATGCATTTTACAGTGTTTATATTTTAAAGCTTTGCTTTTCTCCAACATTGTTGTTTGTTGAGTTTAATAACATATTCATGTGCTAAATAACACTAATCAAAATGGGTATAACTAAGTACGACAAAAAAACACACTTTTCACAAACCTATTTTCAGGAACATGTCATTGGACAGGTTTACTCCGGACTTTTTGCTAAAACCAAAGTCAAAATTCATAATACTCTTCACCGCTTATCGTAAAAAAAATTCCCGTCTCAATGGTAGCACCCACGAATCTGTGTTTTTCAGAAATACTTATCAAACGCCTATCTTCAATTATGTATTTTTAACATACAAATATAATATTTGGACTCATAATGGAAATTTTACATAAAGGTTTAGGCTCTGTAAATACTATAATGTTGTATAGTTTATATCCAGTATCTCGAAGCTCATGCGCGTAAATAAAACCCTCCTTTGGAACTACACACGCTTTAATTCCAGGACTTGCTGGGCACATAGGCGCAATATCAAGAAACACTTGTGAGACCAAGCCTTATAATACGTCTCTCGGTGTATTATATGTAGGGATGCCTCAATCTCTAGTCCAAACTCCCTTCTTATAGTAAGTGACAATCTCTATCATTTTGGACCAACCGAGGCCCTACGACACCTCCAAGATTTTAACCGTTTGATAAGGGATATTTAGATTTTGTCAACGACTCCTGGTCTATTCAAAGTTTGAAGTTCCATATTGAAGTCAGCCTTCCAGCTCTAAAATATGACATATTTGACACAAACCTCCATAACCTTGTTGATCTCTATAAATAGTGTATGATTCAAGTGCAAATATATCGCAACAAGTAGTATTCGGGTAAGTCCATAATCATATTCCTTGGGGATTGAACTCTCATACGAGAACGGAGATAGGTTATATGACACTCTTTAAACATCATAAAGTTAAAATGTAAAATATGATTTGTTGTTTTAAGTGGTGAGATTAGTGAATCAATAACCTAACATTTGTTAAAGTAAAGGAGAACGAGTAAACTATGAAGATAGGAGAGAAAAAGGGGATTGAAGATCATTATCCCATCTTGGATTCTATACGAAGAGGATGAAAGTTGGTTTAAATTAATTCTAATCGATCAAGAACTAATTAATTCCGAACATCAACCATGTAGAGACAAAACTCATTAATGGACGATTAGGGGTTAATTATCTATGATGCTATATGGGTTAGGGTTGTAGTAAAGCATCAAACACTACCTTTGCAAGACAAGGGTAGTTAAGAAACTAGGATACTCCAATACCAACACATGAGGTTCCATTAGAATAATTATAAACCAAACCCTAAATACGAAGTTCAAGCATCCGAGGTGGGATCATGATCCCCAACCGTAAGGCTAGCTAATCATGATAGAAACTAAGGAAAGCATACAAGAGAATAACATAACTAAGCAAGTCATCTAGTTAGAAACAAACTAATATAAGAGATAGCAATAAATGCAAGTTGAAGCTAATAAAGTAAGGAAGAAGTAGTTGAAAAAATCTTTCATTAAAACCAACTATGTTGAATGTTATTAATGCTTTACATGTAAGGAAATGCCATAAATGAACTTAACCTAGGAGAGAGAAGAGAGAGTTTTCTAAAGTTAAAAACTTTCCAAGTATAAAAACTGATTATTACAATAGGGAAACAAAGGGTTTAAACCCTCAAACTATCTCGAATGGAAAATTTGTAATAAGAAAGAACGGGGGCAAATCAATTCGGTAGTATACTAGAATCGATTCTCAAAAGGGAAACTGCTGCACTGGGCCAAACCTAATAGATTCAGCTGAGGGACCGAATCAATTCGGACCTGCTTCCACCTTAAGGCACGGGCTGATATGGTATGATAAAGATGCATGCTCTAAATAAAGCCTCATAACTTCTTCTTTTTATCTTGGATTCCTATGACAGCCACACCGAGATAACTCAAAGAGCTTCAACTTTCGTAAAAAGTTTGGGATCAAAACTCGAATGCTGAATTTACTAAAATGCCCCCAACTTTACGACTTTCGATGAAAATTTCCTAGGATTCAACCAAACTTCATGACATGCATTCCCGACACCTATAAAAGCTCAAATAAATCACACATAACATACATATGATGAGATTAGAGGTTAGATAATAAATGAGCATAAGTTTTGGGAATAACGTGTACGAAAATGTTAAAATGCAGAAATAAACAGGGTTTTAATGCAATAATCATGACTAATCACCTGCACCCCACATGTAGTGAATGATATCTAAAACATTACATCATTTACACTTACGCCAATTCCAAGTCCTCACACTTACGCACACATAATGTTGGAACATTTTCCATGCGTCTCATGCAAAATCGTATTACGTAAGCTTTGATCTCATGGTTACACAGGTATGTAGGGGCATTACCGAGTCCTTCTTGTGAATGTAAGCCTTTCAAATATGTCTCTCGATATATTTTGTAGATATAGATGCTTCCATCTCTCACCTTTACCGATAACTACAAACTAGATATCCAACTATCTCAAGTCGCGACTTATTGAGCATATTTACACAACACAAATATTTCATGACAATAATGACCTTCTGTTGCATATATACACGTTAAAGACCTCCCATTGCATGTAAATATTCATACACATGCACACTTATGTTCCTATACCCGTTTAGTGATGCTCCCACACCTTTTACTAAAACCATTTTTATACTAAGGCATATGTTTACATTTTAATAGATTCTCAAACTAAGGTTTCTATGCATGTTATAAAATAAAATAAAAGTAATTATAAATATAAAATATGATAATAAGTATATATATATATATATATATATATATATATATATATATATATATATAAAGAAACATAAAGAAGAAGTGGGGTTCCTAATGCCTTCTCCATTCGTAAAACGATTCCCCAACACACCCCAAGAATATATGGATCATTCGCATGCCTATACGTAAGTATAAAAGGGATAACCCGACCCATTTTGTTTATAATTATATAAAATAAACTAGCAACTCTAAACAGCCCAAAACCCTTCGGGGATAATTTAAGACTTCAAGAAAAATTATATTAATTGATATTTTGGGTAATATAAATTGATATTTTTATTCGGGATGAAATTTAAATTATTTGAGGTGAATTATAATCGGGGATTTATTAATGAATTTTTGATAAAAAATTCAAAAAAATAGGGATGCGAGCTGATTGAGAGTTGTACGTGTCCAAAATTAATATTATGAGAATCAATTAATTAATCAATTAAGTGTATAATTAAGTAATTGAGAATGGAAATGATATTCGAAAAATTTTAGGATAGTGCCACGAGTAATAGGCACGGTTAGTCGGAATTATTGAGAAAATATATACGGGTATAGAGACAATACATTACACCAAATCCTGCGAATGGTCACGCCCAGTGGGTCACGGCCCAAGTCCGCGACCATCTGGTCGCGGACTTGGGACGTGACCCACTCAATATTTGGCGTGACCATATTAATTACCACACTAAATTATCAATGCTCTGGAAGTGGTCACGGACCAAGTCCGTGACCACAGTGGTCGCGGACTTGGGCCGTGACCAGGTCGTGACTATCTTGGCGCCAAACTCGCGCCAAAATTCCCTCCAAGCTTGGTCGTAAATGGGTCATGGCCCAAGTCCGTGACCCATGGCATTACGAAGAAGTGAGTACACACATTTAGGGTCACGACTTAGGGCCGTGACCATTTCTGGGTGTGGGTCACGGCTATGGGCTGTGACCATACCTCATTCAAGCACCAGGGTGAATGAAAAAGGGTCGCGCATCACAGATCGAGGGTCACAGATTGGGGTCGTTCCCATTTCTTGGTATGGGTCACGGCTATGGGTCGTGACCATACCTCATTTGACAGTTGATGTTGGTCGCGCAAGGGGGTCACGGCTATAGACCGTGACCATTCTTCATCAATCAGGTATCAATAGAGCTCGAAGGGGGTGGTGGGTTGCGATGGTGGGTCACGGCTTTAGGCCGTGACCGGGTCATTCTTAAAAAATAAATAAAGGCAAGCTAATTTTCATTTTCATTTACCCACTTCTCTCTCTCTCGTCAAAAACTGATGTTGATGACTAAAGCTTCTCTCTCTCGTCAATCAGGTAGCAGTAGGAGCTCTAAGGAGGTTAGTCAAACACTGATGTATTCCCCAACTCCGCCCTAGCAGCAACCGCCCCAGCTCCGCCCTAGCAGCAGTAGCCCCAGTCCCAGTCTCTCTCCCGGGTAAATTTTATTCTTTTTCTCCGTTAATTTATGTAGATTCCATTAATATATGTATATACAATTTATATGCCTTTACAATTTATGCACAGTATATATAGTATATATAGATAATTTATATGATTTAAATTTGGAATAATATTGTGGCAGAACTAATGTAAAAGTAAAAATAGTCTGAGATAATGTTTTTGAAACTTTAGTCTTACAACCTATTAGGTTGTTAATATTAGTAAAACAAAATTTTGGGTAAGCCAATTTACAACACATATTTAGATTTTAGGATGTTAATATTCATATTAATCGATTTCAGCTGAACTTCTAGAGCTATTGTAGTATATATGGTATTTTAGTCCTAATTTTTATTTTTATCGTTTTTTTCTTTTTTGTATTATATGGATAATGGAAAACCTCGTAGAAAGTACATTATAGGAAATGGTTGCAGAGTTGATTACTCAATTTCCTGAATCTACTGGGTCTCTTTTGAGGCAGATTGAAGCTATGCAGGTTCATAAGTAAATTACATTTACATTTGTTTCTTGAATATTATGATCTACTATACTAACTTTATAGTCATTTTCTTTGTTTCATGTTCCTGACTTGAGTCATTTCTCTACTGGACTAACCAGACCCTCATAGTGCCCTTGAAATTAACCAGACCCTCATAGTGCCCCTGGAATTAACGGTTCAGGGGAAATATGTCGTCATAGTGACCCTCATATTTTAACGGCATATTTTCCCTGAAATTAACGGAGTGTTTAAATTAACCAATTATTTTAACGGCATATTAACCAGACCCTCATAGTTCCCCTAAAATTAACCAGGCCCACATATTGCCCATGCTTCTATCTTTAACACTCCCTCCTTGATTCAAGAACAATGATTTTCCAAGAATTTCACACCTGGTGGTTTTGGAAAGGCTATTAATTATAATGAGAGGGATGTTGAGATTCATGTCTTTCAATATGAACTTCGTTATGACCATCATTATGATATTTGGCTTAATCATTTGCATATTTTTATTCATTTTTTTCCTTTATTCACTTTTCTCTTTAAGTTTGACAATGTGTAAAAAAAAATTCAGATTTGGTATTTCACAGTGAGTGAGCATCTGGATAGGGGTGCAACGCTACTACCTACACATATCATGGTAAACTTTATGATATTTTTTATTTGTTCATCCAATTTTATAGAAATTGAATGATTACATACATTATTACATACCAATTAGATACCAGTTCTTTATTACATACCAGTTCTTCATTACACACCAGGTACTCTTTACTTTAACTAAAGTAGTTATATAATTGATATACATTATCTATTAAACCTTTTAGATGATAGAAGGAGTACGGAATAATTATTGGTTTTGTTTGGTTTGGTTGTTGGATAATTATTGGTTCTTGGCTTGTTGTTGGATAGTATGTTAGAAGGAGTATGGGATAATTAGAAGGAGTACGGGATACGATGATAACTTGCTAATGTTTAGACTTAAACTTAAAAACATGGCACCAACACCTCACACGGGACCAATGTAACACATAGGAACTGACCCTGCGATCACGGGACTCTCGGTTTGTGAATACGATAATAATTTAAAAATATTAGGACTTAAGCTTAAAAATAAGGCGTTAGATAGCAAAAATAAGAAACAACCCTCGTATGGACCCGTAAGAGGTACCAACACCTCTCTCGGGACCAATGTAAATGTAGGAACAAATTGCGCGATCACGGGACTACCAGTTTGAGAATACGATGATAATTTCAAAATATGAGGACTTAAGCTTAAAAACAAGAGGTTAGAGGTTGAAAATCTGAAACAACCCCTAAACGGCCCTGTGAGAGGCACCAACACCTCACACGAGAGCAATGTAACTCGTAGGAACTGACTGCACAATCATGGGACTGCCGGTTTGAGAATACGAGGATAATTTGAAAATATAAGGAATTAGGCTTAAAAACATGGCGTTAGATGGCCAAAACCCGAAATAGCCCCCGAACGGTCCTGTGAGAGGCACCAACACCTCGCACAGATCAATGTAACTCGTAGGAACTGACCGACGATCATGGGACCCCCGGTTTAAGAATACTACAATAATTTGCATATATAAGGATTTAGGCTTAAAAAATTGCGTTTAGATAGCAAAACCCTGAAACAGCCCCCAAATGGCCCCATGAGAGGCACTAACACCTTGCACGGGACCAATGTAACTCGTAGGAAATGACCACGTGATCATGGGATCCCCAGTTTGAGAGTATGAAGATAAATTTAAAAATATTAAGACTTAGGCTTAAAAAATGGCATTAGAGGTAAAAACCTCGAAACAACCCCCGAACGGTCCCGTGAGTGGCACCAACACCTCACACTGGACCAATGTAACTTGTAGGAACTGACCGCCCGATCACGGGACCCCCGGTTTGAGAATAAGACAATAATTTTCATATATCAGGACTTAGGCTTAGAAAATGGCGTTAGATAGTAAAACCCTAAAACAACCCCCGAACGACCCCATGAGAGTCATTGACACCTCGCACGGGATCAATGTAACTCGTAGGAACTGATCGTGTGATCACGGGACCCCTAGTTTGAGAATACGACGATAATTTGAAAAAATATAGACTTAGGCAAAACTTGGCGTTAATGGGTGAAAACTCGAAACAACCCCTGAACGGCCCCGTGGGTGGCACTAACACCTCCCACGGGACTAATGTGACTCGTAGGAACTGACCGCGCGGCCGCGGGACTCCCAGTTTGAGAATATGATGATAATTTGCATATTTTTAGACTTAGTCTTAAAACATGGCGTTAGTGGGGGGAAACCCGAAACAACCCCCGAACGTTCCCGTGGGTGTCACCAACACCTCCCACGGGACCAATGTGAGTCGCAAGAACTGACCACGCAGCCGCGGGACTCCTGGTTTGAGAATACGACGGTAATTTGCATATTTCTATACTTAGGCTTAAAAACATGGCGTTAGTGGGTGAAAACTCGTTTAGCCCCCAAACGACTCCGTGGGTGGCACCAACACCTCTCACGAGACCAATGTAACTCGTAGGAACTAACCGCGCAGTTGCGGGACTCTCGATTTGAGAATACGATGATAATTTGCATATTTCTAGACTTAGGCTTAAAAACATTGATATGTTGATAATTTTAACTCATATATGTAATTTTTCAGCTTGATTAATTTTTTTGTAAAACTACTTGGTTACTGATATATTTTTTTTGTATCCTATCATTCGTAGGATTTTTGCACGTAGAACAAATGAAACAACATGAAGATTGTTTATATGCTGTGGACATTCAGGATTATGTTTTCTATGTGTTACAGTCGTGCGGGCTTTTATTGTTTAGTTTTATGGCCGTGTGGGCTTTTATAATTTGATTGTTAAATTTTATGGCCGTGCGGGCTTTATAATAAGCAGGTTTTACATTTACAGGGTTTGGAATGTCAAGAAAATAGAGGAAACTCTGCCCAATTTTTTTTGTCTGTGAATTATTAAGACGTGTAATATTTTTAAGTTTGTATATACATTTGTTTATTAACAACATTCTCGATTCGCAATTTGTGATTTGTTTTATTGTTTTGCCAATAATAAATATTTGTAAGACCTCGTACGCGTCCAACGTTACATGTAGCAACCGACTGTGCACTCACAGGACCCCCAATTTTAGGATTTGACCAAAAAAATACATTTTTTTCAAAATTATAGTTAAATATGGTTATGGACTTTGTCCATGACCATTTTTATTTTTTCCGTCGTGCATAAAAATGGTCGCGACCAAAGTCCGCGACCATTTTTTTTCCTTTTTTTTCGTCATGGTTGTGGGTTGCGGCCCAAGTCTGCGACCAATTTGTCACGGTTGTGGGTCACGAACTTGGGCAGCGATAATTTTTTTTTTTGGTCACGGTTGTGGGTCGTTGACTTTGCCCGCGATCAATTTGTCACGGTTGTGGGTCATGAATGACGGCCACGACCAATTGTTTTTTATTTTTCGTCACGGTCGTGGGTTGCAGACTTTGGTTGCGACCAATTTGTCACGGTTGTGGGTCACGGATGAGGTCCGCGACCCGTCACGACATGGGTCACGGACCAAGTCCGCAACCATCTGTCGTGACCCCTCTGGGCCGTGACCATTTTTTGGTCACGGACTTCGACCGCGACCCACGAAATTGGTCACGCCCGAAATGGTCACGGCTCCAGTCCACGACCCACAGTTTTGGTCAGGTATTTTGGCCGTGACCAGTCGCTAGTTTTGGTGTAGTGATATATATATATATATATATATATGTATGTATGTATGTATGTGTGTGTGATCTTCCATAACGAAAAACAACAGACTAATTATGGACCCTAGGTCATAGCGCCACGCATGTGCCCTTTGAGTTTTAAGTTCGAAATGAGGTAATTTGGGTATGGTTATGACTCACTATCGAAGAACGTATGACCGCCTCCGATACATTTACAATTTTATCAGGGTTGGGTGCGAGAGTCCGACACGATAGTCCAGGATGATATGTGTATGCCCTGGTGCATGATAGCATTTTAGAGATTCACATCCAGTGGGTTATTACTCTGAGGGGTGGAAATTATACGTATATAGAGAGGGATATATATGTATGCTTAATGTGATACTGAATTACGTATATATGTGTGCAGAAAAATATATATTGGCATGAGATATTTAAGTGTGAATATTAATTAATAACTAGTGAAAGTTATTTGAAATGAATTGATAAATTATAACTGAGAATTTTAATTGTTGAAAGTTATCTGATATGAATTAATTAATTATAAATATTAAAAGGATGGGAAAATTAATTTTAAAATACACGTGACATGGGCTAGTGTATAAATTTAAGAATATTATAGACTAGTTAGGTGGGATAGCATAACTAGGGGTTAAAATCCATATGTTAGATGTGCATTATAGTTGAGGGGTGAGTATTATCTCAGGTTAGTGCAACACCAATTTAAATATGGAAGAATGCACACATATTTATTTATGCATTTTAATTACTTGCAAAATATTTTTAAAAACTTTTGGGCTCTAACTCATGTCAAAATATTTTCCAAATAAACTTTTAGGTGTCTAGCCACAGGGGGCCAAGCATGATTATCACTTTCAGGTCATCGGAGCTGCAGCAGTTGTGGAGTGTCGTAGGGATTGTTTAGTCATTTTCTATATTTGAAATTTTAGCTAGAATTCAATGAGTTCTTATCCGGGCATGTCACTCAATGTCAGTTTTTATTCAGTTTTATTTAATTCAGTTGTATTGGATTATTGTATTGGATTGTAAATAGATGGTTTATTTGGTTAATGTATTTTATTACATTCCAGTATTCAGATATGATTATGTGATATTGGATTTAATTATTTATTTGGCATAGTTGATGGAGGATGATTTTATATATGTTATTTAAAGTTAAAAATTCACATAGGAGTTGATTAAATAACAGGTGGTTAGTAATAATTGGATTTTGACAGTGATTCTAAGAACGAGCCATTTGCGACTCCTGCTTTATTTTAGTAGAGGGATGGACACCCATTACTTTAATAGGTGGGGTGTCACAGAAGGTAACAAAGTCAGGTTCTAGTATCCTTAGGATCTGTAATCAGCGTTGTTTTTCTTTGATATAGATCCCTATGCTTAGGGATGTCGATTCCTATTGCGATTTATGTTCTCATGCTATTGCGTATAATTGAAGTTAATCGTATAGTGTTTGGTTGGATTGTGTATACCGAACAAGGGAGGACGATCAGGTTTATCGTTGAGTGAAAAGAGTTAGCTAGATATTGATTTAACGTTGGGGACTTAGTGATAGTACGATCTCCATATTGTACGACTCCTTTAGAGAGGTGGGAGTTAAGGATTAGACTTATACATCTGGGGACATGATTTTGAGTTTTTCGATTATGTACTTTGGGTTAAAGGACCATGATAACAGACGATGTCAGGGGATAGGTCATTAGGGAAATTACCTAGTAAGATTTCAATTGTGTGACATTCCATACATGGACCCTAACAAACGTCGGGAGTTGAGAGATGTTATCGGATTCTAGATATCGATTTTGAATAACGATCATCGTACTTGTAGAGAAAATACTTTGAGCTGAGAGCTATTATATAATATAAAGCCAATGGAGTCGGATAATAATGTGTAAGAAACACTGGGAATTTTTTTACACCACTAGTGGATAAGTAGGACAATATTGAGGATAATTAAGGCATGATTAGTAGGGTAACTAAGTATAACCTTACGGTATAACCACACCCAACATGTGGGGTCGAGTTAAGATAAATATTTTATGTCTATGATGTTTGTGCAAATATGCACGGGATATAAGGTGTATGGACGCACTAGTTAGTTGAATTTTTTGTATTGTTCAAGACAAGAGGATATGGTAATAAATATGTTGAACTTTATGCATGTGGGGTAGTAGAAGCAAAAGTGGAAAAGTAAGATAGACTGAACTTCAGTTAAAGAAGGAAATAGTTTGAATATATATATATATATATATATATATATATATATATATATATATATATATATATATATATATATATCTTGGAGAGCTATTCCACTCGAGATGGCTTCAAAAACTTTTTAGACATAGGTGAGAGATCTCTCTCTAGCCAAGGGAGGATCCAAAAGTTTTGGTGAGTAGAGAGGAGTCGTACTGTGGAAATTTTGAGGATGGATTGCGCATAAATAGGATGTTGATTTTACTAGGCAAAGAGGACCCAGAAAGTGCACAGTTTGGAGCAGACACACGGGTCACGATTTTCAGAGTACCCTATGAAGGGGAGTAATATGTACCACGTGACATGGGATATTGAACGTGTGAATTGGTGTGGAGTGAGACATAGTAAAGTTTCCTATAGGTGCACCACTCGTAGATAGGAAAAGGTTGGTCCGAGGCCATCCACCAGAATTGTTGGTGATTCCAGTGACGAAATGAGTAGGCAGACTGATGGAGTTCATCATTGGGTTACTAACATCATGAAATTATCAAGAGTTCTTTTGGGTTTGTAGAATTGGTTTATCGAGATGGAGAAATTATTATTAATTTGGGAGAGTTACACTATCGAGCAGCGTGCCCAATGATCGTATTGGAAACCGAGCGTCCGTGTAAATACTCTAGTCGTTGTTATTGGCTTTCGACCACAATACAAAAAAAACTAAACTTTAACTACACTCTTGTGGAGTATAGTGGCGAGTCTGGGTATTGAATCCACAAGGAATGTTTGATAGATTTTAATTGATTTATTACTTCAAAAAATAAAGTGTAAAAGATAATGATTGAGTGAGAAAGGAAAAAGTGAAAAATAAAGAAGTTAATTAAAACTTATTGGAAAATTAAGGTAGGGACACAATCCCTGAACCCTAGAGTATTGATGGTATAAAACTAATCGTAAATTTAAGTGATTAATTAGACCCAGAATTTAGTACTCCCAAGCATTACATATATGAGGTTCAAGCCTGCACCATACTTAATAAGAGGACGAGTAAATCGGTATCGCGATAGTGACACTCGAATTGCATTCTGAAGCATCCCGATTACCCTGAAGCAAACGAGATCCAAAATCTACAATTGTCGCGTTTCTACGCAATACGGTCGTAATAAATCATTAAATTTAGAGGACTAATTTTATACATATGCAACTATGACATCGGGTTGGGTTCATGCATCCCAACCTTTAAAAACCTAGCCTAACATGAGAAATAATAATAAAAGTGCTAGAAATTATAGTTACCAAGATTGAAGAAGAAGAACATGCAAGAAAAAATAAAAGATTGAAGAAAAACCAGAAAAGCTCTTGAATTAATGGTGCAAAGTATGCAAATTCTTCTCCTAGATGTTCCTACTTGTTATGGATCTTTTAAATGAATGAAATCTTCATAAAAAGAGTCCTAATGACTAAATATATAGGCTAGAGGTCGTTTAGAAGAGTCCCCAAAACACAAAACTCTTTTGGTTAAAAGATAAGCACAAAATAAAAATCCCGTATCTGCCAATTTGTCACACTTAGAAAGCGTGACTGATTTTGTCACGGAGCTGGAGCGTGAAAAATAGGCGAACTAGTTCTTTTTTCTCAGGTTCGGTTCGGTTTGGGTCTGACAGCTTTTTTCTTAAATTTCTTTCTTAACTTCAAATGGGCATAACTTCTTCACCATAGCTCGAATTGAGGTGCCATTTTTTCCAGTGTTCTTGTAATTTAAAGCTCTTCAACTATCCAGTTGCCCCACCTCCGGACTAAGGTTGAAAAATTACAAAAATGCCCTTCAACTCCCCGATTATTAGTTTATTTCACTATTTTGAGTTCTCTTTTCCATCTTTCTTGCATAAAATACCTGTAAAACACATAAGAGACACACAAAATATGAAATACTTGCCAAAAAGGGTTAGTATCATAAATATGAGACAAATCCAAGCTATTTAAACCGTACGAGATCATAAAAATATCGAAATTAAGGGGATAAATGTGAAGAATTTATGCCTAATCAAACCCCCCTAACTTAGAACTTTGTGTGTCCCGAGAAATGTAAAAGAATGAGAGTATAAGTTAATGACCCTTCAAAAACTTTATTGGGATAGAATACCTTTTTCGCGAGTAAGCGATTTCATTTAGCGTATGCAACAAGACGTTAAACCCCTAGGTTACCCTAGTAGGACGAGTGGTGTCTCGTGAGGGTTTGCAGTGAATATACCCACAAAATTCTTTATTGACTCAAAGAAAATTCAAAATACTTAAAAATTGTACAATTTAAACTCCCCAAAAAAAGTCACCTTAAAGTAATATTTACAAGTCTCAAGTCATAGTGTGTGTGTGCGAAGCCAAAAATCGAACCACTAACTTCCACCGATTGATCATTATGTTAATTTTCGAAAATTCGTTTTGATTCAATTTCTCACGGATTCACTCACAAACGAATCTCTCGGATTGTGGCTATTCTCTCGGTGTGTGGGCTATAAAGAGTAAATATAATGGACGCATAGTCACACGCATAAATTAAAAGACGAAAATATATGGTGAATAGATCTCATCATCGAAATACGTTCATTGGAAAATGGGAACATCGCCTCTTTTTCACACATTTAATCTATTTTATTATCTTTTGGTGTCTTAGCTCTCCACGCAATAATTAATTTATCAATCCGGACTCGGTTAGGACTTTTTCGAGCAATAGGTGTATTGGGTAACATGGAAATGGTTGGGAAATTCGGAATTGGAAATTTTTTCTTATGATGTCCCTTAGTGCTTTTTCGGGCTTTTGCTCATTTTCTATTCCTTTTCTTTATTTTTTCTGTTTTTCGCTTCTTTTCTTTTCTTGCTATTTTTGTTGAGCATTTCTATTCTTTTTCTTGCCCCTTCTTATGCACTTTTCGGACTTTAATGAATATTCCATTTTTGTAATTCCGGGCTACTTGGGTTTTTTGGGCTACCAAACGAAAAGGATAAATTTTATTCGTCTCAATTGGGTTATCAAATGGATAACTTTTTATATATTTTTATGGCTAATATTTTTGGGTAACAAACGATGGCCTACTTCATTGTCCGAATTACTTATTAATTTACCATATGCGTCTCGAGATTAATTTAATTTAGAGATTTGTATCGCGCATTTCGAGACAACATTCCACTTTCCATAACCGATCAAAACAAAGAACTGAGTTCATCAATGACTTATTTAAAACGCTGAATTAGAACTATGAGTTAACCATTAACTCGGATTGATTTAAAAACTCAAAAAGATCGATAGGCTTGAAATCTCACCGGGTTTTGTTAATCTCCACACTTATTCGTTAAGTCGTCAATTTTCGCTCAATTTCCATCTTTGGTCAATTTCGATTTTGTGCATTTTGAATTTTACAATTTGAGACAGAAAAAATGTGCTATTTTTGAAGCTTTTAAATTCCAATCTTTATTTATTTTGAAGAAAAATATTTTTGGCTTTTTTTAAAAAAAAATTCAATTGTTTTGGAAATTTTGAAAATTTTCTAAAAAAAAAGGGTCAATTATTAAATAGTCCCTACTATAAATATATATTTTTTAAAAAGGACACATATTTTTAGTTTAACCCATTTAGTCCCTCAAGCACTCAATATCCTCTTATTTTTAGAGGTCCGCGCCAGTGCCACTCCCTCTCCAAAATATGTGGCAAATGACTTTTTGAGGCAAAATAAAAAAGTTTGGACTAAATGGGTATTAAAAAATGTCTGAGGGACTATTTGATATATGTCCAAAAAAAACACACTTGGAAAGAACATGTGATCGAACCAATGAAACTAAACAATAAATGGGAAGAATATCCGACACTCCCTAACTTAAATGTTGCATTGTCCTCAATGCAAATCAAGAACACAACAAAAGGAGAGGAAAAGAAAGATATTACCCAAAATGGAGCGATCCCCGAAAAGTACGAGTCCATTGAATCTAAAAAACATGTTAGAACCAAGCATAGCAAAAATAATAACAAAAACTCTAAACAAAAAAAAATAAGCTAACTATTGTACGACCTACGATTTTCAAATTCTAATAAGTTATACACTAGAAGTCGAAAAATTTGAGGGTCCACCCAAAATACAATATGACTTTGAAGGATTAATTGTGTACCCTCACTAGGATGCATGCCTCCCGAAATATAAGTATTCCGTTTGAACAACGGAAGGCTTGTGTGAGATGGAAAAAATAAACCATCACCAATTAAAAAATTTAACTGGATGATGGGTGGTTTGGATGCTAGGTGGGATAAGTACAATTGAGATCCAAGAAAAATATAAGCACCTCCCAAATATTTTTCAAGTAGTATGGGGAGAGGGGCACACAAAAAGGAAGAGTCCATATTAGAAAACAATTCTAACAAAGTGTCTTTATCGATAAAAGGTGTAAATGTTTCAGAATTTTCAACCAACTCATAGGAATCTAGCGGTACTTCTAATGGTTCAATAACGGTGAACGGGAATAGTGATGAGATAAACTCAATCTCAAGTGATTCATCATCACTTGGAGATTGAATTTCAAGGGAAAAAGACTCACTTTCAATGAGATGTTCTTCAAAAATTTGAGGTGACACACAAGTCTCAACCTCCTCTTTGTTTTTCCAATCATAACGCATCTCATCGCAAAGTGCGAGAATTTCCTTAATAAAACCAATATCGATATTCATCGTGCTTTGGGTGGAAAGAAAATTGAGTATTTGTTTGATTAGAAAAAACATTCTTTCTTCCAAAGTGGGATTCCTTGGCTCTATAACCTCGGAAGAAAAGTCGTCATTGGATTTGAATAATGCATCCAAATCTTGCTCCCCAAAACAATTTTTTTCCTGATATTTGTTTTCAAGCCCTTCATACTCAATATATAGATAGGCTTCACCAATGGTAATAGGTCGAGGTCGAGGTTTTTGAAAATAAAAAGATCGAAAACGATTTTCTTCTCGATATATATTCTCAAGCCTTTCATTCTCAAGAATTCGAAGGCCCTCACCAATGGTAATAGCTCGAGGCACGGATTCTTGAAAAAAAAAGTTTGAGAACTATTCTGATATAAACCATTATAATTACCGAACTCACTATGAAAATACATGATTACCAAATGATTTGTAAATGGACAATCCACATAAGGAGGTGTGCGGTTGAGGATTCAACGTTTCTTGGCGCTCAATAGTGCAACCCTGTAAAAAGGTTAAAACAAAAAAAAGAAGAAAAATATCTTATGAAATAGTAAATCAATTATAATCTATAACAAAACACTCCCTGGCAACGGCGCCATTTTTGGTCGTGTTGGAAACCGAGCGTCCGTGTAAATACGCTAGTCGTTGTTATCGACTTCCGACCACAATACAAAAAAAAACTAAACTTTAACTACACTCTTGTGGAGTATAGTGGCGAGTCTGGGTATCGAATCCACAAGGAATGTTTGATAGATTTTAATTGATTTATTACTTCAAAAAATAAAGTGTAAAAGATGATGAATGAGTGAGAAAGGAAAAAGTGAAAAATAAATAAGTTAACTAAAACTAATTGGAAAATTAAGGTAGGGACACAATCCCTGAACCTTAGAGTATTGATGGTATAAAACTAATCGTAAATTTAAGTGATTAATTAGACCCAGAATTTAGTACTCCCAAGCATTACATATTTGAGGTTTAAGCCCGCACCATACTTAATCAGAGGACGACTAAATCGGTATTGCGATAGTGACACTCGAATTGCATTTTGAAGCATCCCGGTTACCCTGAAGCAAACGAGAGTCAAAATCTACAATTGTCGCGTTTCTATGCAATACGGTCGTAATAAATCATTAAATTTAGAGGACTAATTTTATACATATGCAACTACCACAACGGGCTGGGTTCATGCATCCCAACCTTTAAAAACCTAGCCTAACATGAGAAATAATAATAATAAAAGTGCTGGAAATTATAGTTACCAATATTGAAGAAGAAGAAGAAGAAGAAGAACATGCAAGAAGAAATAAAAGATTAAAGAAAAAACAGAAAAGCTCTTGAATTAATGGTGCAAAGTATGCAAATTCTTTTACTAGATGTTCCTACTTGTTATGGATCTTTTAAATGAATGAAATCTTCATAAAAAGAGTCCTAATGACTAAATATATAGGCTAGAGGTCGTTTAGAAGAGTCCCCAAAACACAAAACTCTTTTGGTTAAAAGATAAGCATAAAATAAAAATCCCGTATCTGCCAATTTGTCACACTTAGAAAGCGTGACTGATTTTGTCACGGAGCTGGAGCGTGAAAAATAGGCGAACTAGTTCTTTTTTCTCAGGTTCGGTTCGGTTTGGGTCTGACAGCTTTTTTCTTAAATTTCTTTCTTAACTTCAAATGGGCATAACTTCTTCACCATAACTCGAATTGAGGTGCCATTTTTTCCAGTGTTCTTGTAATTTAAAGATCTTCAACTATCCAGTTGCCCCACCTCCGGACTAAGGTTGAAAAATTACAAAAATGCCCTTCAACTCCCCGATTATTAGTTTATTTCACTATTTTGAGTTCTCTTTTCCATCTTTCTTGCATAAAATACCTGTAAAACACATAAGAGACACACAAAATATGAAATACTTGCCAAAAAGTGTTAGTATCATAAATATGAGACAAATCCAAGCTATTTACACCGTACGAGATCATAAAAATATCGAAATTAAGGGGATAAATGTGAAGAATTTATGCCTAATCACCCAACATTTCCTTAAAGAGAGATAATAAACGAGCATAAGACACTACCCAACCCTGTTATGATAAGGATGGGATCCTTAAGTTATCAGGAGGCAATAGGGATGAAGTGCAAGAAGTCAACAAGAGAGGTGACTAAGATGTTGAAGAATGTGAGAAATGCATATTCTAGTCTTTAAGATAATTGAGAGGATAAATTACCATTGGTAGAGTTGTGTGTAATAACTTGTACAAGTCATTATTAGAAAGACATATTTTGAGACTTGAGGTGGGAGGCCTTGTCATCCACCCTGGGGTTGGTTAAGGGAGAAAAGATAACAAGTTTTGCGGGTAGAGCATAAGTTAGAGTCGGTCGATAGGGATTGAGTTAATCGATGTCATGATTGTATAGTCAGGAATATCGTAAGAGTTACGTCGATTGACCTGAGTGGTTAGAAATTATTGCGGGTGTCTCCCATAAAAGGAATTACGTGATTTGACATGAAGGAAAGTTAGCACCTAGGGACGTGGGGTCTTTCCCCAATATTGAGATTATAGAGACAGTGGAGTATAGGCTCGTATTATTGGAGCACTGCTAGCGAATTCATGATAGTTTTGCATATCTTGTATAGGTGAGACCTTAAGAATGATGATGTATAACATTATGAAAGGATTGAATATACATGTCGATAATCTTGGGTTGTATTGAGTACGTAGGCCTACTGTTAGGATGGTACGACTAGCAGGTGTATAGTCGCGATACCAAAATGTTATCAAGAGATGGTGTTGGTTACATTCGAATGACTTGTGAGTAAGGATTCAAATTTTTCTTACCAGGTTTATCCGAATTTCAGGGAAAAATTCCTTTGCAATGGGGATGTATGTAACACCCAGTAATATTGAGAATATTTAAATTACATGTGTCATAATATTTAATTAATTTGAGAAATAAAGTGAATTTATAAATATTAATTAGAAAGAAATGCATTAAGATTTATGTGATATTAAATTTACATGTATAAAAACCACATTCTAGGACCCCTTAAGTCTCCCCTTAGGTCTCTAGCACCTCCCCATCTCACTACAAACCCTAGGTCGCACTTCGAGTACCGATCCAGAGCCCATTGGGCACTCCTGGGCCCCGTTTGACTCCGATCAACTCTATTATCAGAGCGAATGCTCTTTGAATCATTGAAGGGATATGAATACTCTTTTCAACGGTCTTCCCCGTGCACGAATTGGCATAACAGTTCGGACGAACGGACCATTTTACAACCAAAAATCGATTTGGAGGCCACCAAGAACTCCTGGGCCCCGAATTGACCCCAATTAACTTCACCGTCAAAGATAAAGATCTTAAAATACTCAAAGGTCACTAAGACCCCTTTCCAATGGCCTGTCCCATGCATGAAATAGCATAACCGTTCGGACAAATGATTAATTTTCTCCCAAAAATCGATCCGAAGGCCACCAGGCACTCTCGGGCTCTATTTGACCAAAGTCGACTCTTCATATTAAATCAGACTGAATGAATCTATGAAGGGTACTGAATATACTTTCCAATGGTCTGCCCCGTGCATGATTCTGACTTACCATGCGGATGAACGATCCGTTTCCGTTCAACGAACTAAAGTCCAAAAGATCGACGTGCGATTTCGAGCCACATTTGACCCAACGTCAACTCCCGGACCCAGGAACGGTCCAAATAAATCTTGAAGGTATCTAAAGTACCTTTCTAACGATATTCCTTGTGCATAATTTAGATCAAAGGTTTGTGTTCTACACCCATTTTTCCAAGAAAATCTACACGATACCACCAATTAGGAGGTCCAAATCCCTGCCTATCAGCACGGTGTCTAGGATCACATGTCGATATTCCCCCCTGGGGTAGGATGATCAGCACCCCACTGATCCTATAAATAGAGTCCATGACCTCTGTCCCAGAGGACAGAGAATAGATCCATCAGCATCAGTGATCTCAACAACATTCCCTCGAAATCAGCGAAGTTCCTCATGTGAAGTTCCATCCAAGATTACATTCCCATCCTTTTCATTCCTAATTTGGCAAAATATCCTTCTCTTTCATCAACATTCATCAACTTTCATGGGATTTCATCCAAGATCAAAGATCAAGATTTAAAGAAGGTCCAATTCCTTCCCTCTCTCTTTAAATTCCTTGTTTTTGCATAATAAACATTAGATTCATAATATAGTCCTTACTATAGTCCATACACATTAATATCTACACTTTTATTAGTATATTGCACATACTTCATTTCTTACCAAAATCCCAAAAATACATAAAAAGGGGTTATACCCGTAAATTCCGAACGGAATTATCCATCCCACTTTTTCCAAAATCGAAAAAATACAAATTCTACACATACACATATAATAAAATTACATTCGAATCTGTGGGATAAACCCCACCCCTATGCTACATTTGAACTACGTGAACTTTGATGCCTTTATAGGCTACGTAGGCATCCCGAATTAAAATTCGGGACTCGAGTCCAATTTTCCAATTTTCTCAATTTCCCAAATCCCCGAATTTTCTAAAACCTCCAATTTTCATATATATATATATATATATATATATATATATATATATATATATATATATATATATATATATATATATATATATATATATATATATATATATATATATATTATGCTTGTTTGCATTTCATTGAACACATATTATCGTTTCGTAGTAATGATCAATATCATGATAAACGCACAAATCATACTTTCTACATATGTTATTTTGGGAACATTCCTATGGATAACCTCACTCTACCTTGTCCATAGTGTGAGCTGAATAATTCCAATCTCCATTATATAAACACGCACACGCACTTCACGGGGTTATAGAGGAAAATAATAACAGTAGCCCATGAGAGATCGAAAGGGTGGAATGGGTGCCTAACACCTTCTCATTCCTTAACCTAGCCCTCGGACCTTCAAACTATTGGTTTTGTATGCATCAGTTTGTTCTTGATGCCGCTCTCTCAAAGTGGCAACATGTTCTTTTTCCTATTTTGTGCAAAATAAGCTGGCGACTCCATCTCTTCGCATTTACTCCAATACCGACGACGACCGAAGCACCTTTTAAAGAGGGGTGCGAGACTGTGGCGCAACCTTCACGAGGGGAGATATATCTCTCTTTCTCCCCCCCCCCCCCCCGGCGTCGCCCGGGATGGCCACTGTGGCGACTCCGCTGGGGATAATTTTAAAAGGCTAGACTCTGTTTCCATGGGCGCTTCATTTTCTTGTATATCCCCCCAAATTTTCATGTTACCCTTATTGTTCCTTGTACATATGTACCTCATGCTTATGCCACTATTCACTTACTGGTAGAAATTCTCTACGCACACTTCACACCACAAGTACCTAGGATCACGTATATCCATATTTTGCACACACCAACCACTCTCACTTTTCATCCCTGCTCTATTGTTCATAATTGTACCTTACTCTTGGTTGGGCATGATCAAGAAAGATACTCTCTCCACAAGATACTAATCAAAGAATTATGCATGATACACATAACATCACCAAAGACCATTGATATTGACCAAATTTTGTCCCGAAATTGGCGAGTCACTTCGTGATGGGCGCTGGTCTGGCAGGTCGCAGTTAGCCTAAGAGATATGACTTTCACCTTCCATTAGCCAAGTACCTTCAACGTATATCGAACATTTCCCCCGTATCGTATCGCTTGATCGAAGTCATGACAGGAGTTATATCGTAGGGAACTCATTCACATACGTCGAGTATTTCGAATTCACTCTCACACATATCGTCCCCATGAGGTATATATTGAGGCAATTCACATACACTCAGGTATATCAAATGGCTAGTCCACACGTACCGATTGCCCTCAAAAGCAAAACGTATATCTTGTAAGTCACTCCAAAGGGGGG
Organism: Sambucus nigra; assembly: GCA_949130495.1. Classification (NCBI taxonomy): domain Eukaryota; kingdom Viridiplantae; phylum Streptophyta; class Magnoliopsida; order Dipsacales; family Adoxaceae; genus Sambucus; species Sambucus nigra. The sequence goes on from OX422208.1 coordinate 360,267,063, forward strand.
GAACACCTTCCAATTAACCCAACAATTGCATACCTGCATAGAGGTGTCAAGCCTAGGACACACATATTAGATTGTCGGTTTCAACCCGAAACTCTGCCAAAATTTTGGGTCGGCCCGTCGCTCAAATTTTCGGGCAATTTTTAAAATGGAACCCTGCCCGTGAGCCTGTAACTAGTTTCTACATATGTCATAAACCCAATTTTTCCAGGCTCGGGTCCCGTCCGGCATTTCATTTTTATATCTAGGCGAACTTAATACAAGTGAGAACTTAATAAACATAATAATTATGCTGAGACCCTTCTCTCGTATTTTCCTCTCTCTTTCCAAAAGTGTCCAAAAACATTTTTCCTCTTTTATCAAAAATACCAAAAGCATTTTCCTCCAAAAAATAAAAATAAAAATAAAATTTCCTCTTGTTTTCCAAAAATGACGAAAAAAATTTCCTCCTTTTCTAAATAATAAATCCCCTTTCTTTTCTTTTTCAAAAATAAATCGTAATTTTTCTCCTTATCAGGTCCATCACATACCCTTGGCCTGGATCATTATTGGCTTTAGTCTTTAGTCAAACCGCCCTGAAGTTCTTTCAGTCCCCTTACTTCTTCCGAGTTCGAGATTCACCCGCCTTCCATGGAGAAAACAGATCAAGTGCCAAATGTATAGTCGAATTTGTTGACGGTTCTAGCTTAACTCTTTGCTAAAATTGACAACCTTCAAACCGAGGTTCATGAGATGAAAAGAAATAGGTTCCCTATCCTCGAAGAGCTCGAGATTCTCTTCCCTCTCGCTATGGGTTCGCCTGCACCTGAGCCTATTTGGGTTCCCGAGGAATACCAGTATATTCCCCGTGCTCCTCCTTCTAATGGACCACCGCTAGCCCAACTTCCTATGCCAAACCTTGCTCAGCCAGGGGCTTACTTACTCGCGACTGTTGACCCAAAAGAGGGAGAATTGAACAAGGTCAAGGAAGACCTTAAGACGTTGACCAAGAAGTTCGATCAAGTCAGACTCTCTGGGAACTACATGGATTATACCCACATATCTCCATATCCTAAAGTCGGGTTACTGAAAAAATTCAGTATGCCCAATATTGAGAAGTTCGAAGGCAGTGGACCCCTGATCGTTTATATCCATAGCTATCACCGAGCCATGACTCTCCTAGGGTCTTCCGAAGAAATAATGGCCCGAATGTTCCAGGAAACTTTGAAAGATAACGCTCTCCATTGGTTCTTATCCCTTGAGAAGATGTTGCCCCCGAGTTCATATCACAGTACAAGTACAACGAAGAGTTAGAGGTTACCCGCCGTGAATTAGAGCTACTTAATAAGAACCCTGGGGAATCAGTTGTTACACCCCGCCTAATTAAATATCGGGTGATCAATCCTTTATTAAATTATAACCAAGGTGAATGGTTGGTTCATTCTTAGCATCACTGTCGTAAAATAATTTTTTCCAATTTAAACACCCTAATATTTAAGCTAAGTGTTAAAACCATTTAAACCTTATTCCCATTTTTAATTTAACTCCAATTATAAAACCTTTGATAATTAACAGTTTAAGATTCCACAATAATAGTAAGGATGTAAACTATCAATCAAGAATTTAACCATCAATAATAAATCCCAACTTCAAAACACCAAAGAAAACGTTCTGACAGTAATAAATCCCAAATTAAAACTACATAAAGTAAATGAATTACAATCTCTCACAAAAACCAACTGATTAAAGAAAAGGGGCGACACATGCCCAACTAGATAAAGTAGAACTAGAAACGGAATCAATGATGAGGTCGTCTAAGCACAAGGCCTGCAACTCCCACAAAAGCTGCAGCACGATCCATATCCAGAGAATCCTAAGTCTGACACCCCTGTGGCTGGGCCCCTGTAATACATATATATATATATATATACACACACACACACACACACACAAGAGAGGAGAGATAACAGTAAACGGGTCAGAGCCCGATTGTAAAACAGTTTAAAATTTTAGTTTAGCAAGTATTTAAAATGTTTACTGGCTAATGCAACAACATATTAGTAACGACACTCTCTTGAGAAAGTCTCACCTCTCTCCTAGTGTGCACCCTAACGCACTATTAATCCCAAAAGATTAACTTAATTCAAATTCCTCATTAGATTCCATGCTGACAATTTCTAGGACTAAGATAATTAAATTCCAGGAATTTAAGGTTGTCATATAACTCTTATTTAATTAAAAAGTCTTTCAACAGTGTCACAACATTTCAGCTATATATAATAAAACCGAGATATTTATCCATTAATTAACTTCTTTTAGCCTCAGTAGGAAGTTACAAATTTCAAGACTATATATATATATATATATATATATATATATATATATATATATACATTAATTACCCATTTAATATATATATATATACTACTGGCACTCCACATAATATTTATGGTGTTGACATACTCTGCTATCAAGTTCCCGTATCACTCGTACTAAGGGAAATACTAGTTCGGAATCACTCTTAAACTGTATGAATACAAACAAATACAAATTGAGGCGAAGCATAGTTCCAAGTCACTAAGAGGTCAGCACATACCCTCACGTCTCTTAGGACCGTCTGACTATCAATCAGATAGCCTGTACCAAGGATTCCTATGTTTAAGGGTACGAGTCAATATACCCCATAAAGGTCCCATCAAGATAAGACTGTCCCAGCGCGGAAACCTCAGCGATAGTAAGTAGCGCGGGCATGATTTGTTTACACATATATAAGATATATGATCAATCACAGAGTCATATAGATATATAACTATTCACATTCATAAGTTAGGTATGCCCACGACCCAACATTATATTATCCCATTCTTATTACATTTTTATTCGATTATTTCTTATAACGAACTTATTCATTTTATTTTTTAAATTTAATTTATTCCAACTCACTTCTCATCTCTCGAAGTATTCTCTTTACCTAAGTAAAATTTTAGTAGGCCCTCACTTACCTTCTAATCCAACTCCCAGACATTTCGATTATTAAGTCTACGCACGTTTGATTTCTTAGGTATGAATATTTCCCCGTTTACCCTTCATTTTCCCATTTCATTAAAGTTCCACTTAACGGGGTTTACCTTGAACCTACTGGTCCTTTTTATGTTTCATTATGTCCTAGTAACATTAATCAAGGTCTATTACGCATTTACTCGGATTAAGTCAACACAAGGAAAAATCTAGTTTTCCCAGAAGGGGTCGATCGATCGATGCTCTTGGCTCGATCGATCGATCAAGCAGGTATGGCGAAAACTGCAGAATACCAGTTACGGGAATTATCATCTAAAATCATCCAAATCCAAGTCTTTAACTCCCAAACTCCCAGAAATTTATACCACAAGCATTATAAACCCAAATGAACAATATTCTACGTAAGGCATGCGAGTTTTCATCAAGTATCATGAATTAAAAGGGCCAAAATCTATATAAATCTCATGAACCCTAAAAATCATGCCTAAACTTGGGCTAGGGTGAAGACATCAAAGGATAATTAAACCCATTGTCTTAAAGGAGGCATTTCCTCTCTGTGGCTTAGGCTATTATCCGTCAGAAGAAGAACTCTGATTGATCTACTATCCTCGACTCAAGAGGAGGTTAGAATGCACCAGAACTGTCTTAGGAGATTCCCTAAATGAACGATTCATCAGAAAGGGTGAAGATTTCCCCTTCTGCAGCTTCCCTGAACCTTAGTATGACCATGTAGACAAAATGATGAAACCTGGAATGGAGATCTTCTTTCAAGATAGCTATCCATGGGCCGAGAGTTCCCATCACCATATACAACCACTCACTGAAGCGACCATAGTTAATATCAGGGATTCTAAGAGCAGCGACTCTGAGGATTCTTTCAATTTACAAACACTGGGGCTGATACTCTGTATGATCCACTCAGGGGCTACATCATCGAATCCATCCTGCCACATCAAAGATGTTGATGCACCTCTTCTCAACTGGCATGTTGCACCTGTGCCACCTACTAATGTTCAACCTAACCTCGATGTTTACCCCCATTACCCTTTAGTTGTTTCCCCTCACTCTAATGTAATCGATACCTCCTTTAATGAGGTTTTCAGTGTTATTTTTCCTATCAATGAAATAAACAAAGATTTTGAGTATCTTGTTATGCCTTACATTAATTGTCTTGATTCTAATCAAACTATTGATGATGATTATTTTGTAAATGAACAATTCTTAACTGATCTAAATAAGGTTAATAACAAACAACATAACATTTAATGAAATTAAAACTATTGTTATTAATCTCAATTCTAGTAGCCAAATGGACGAGATTAGGATAGGGGCCACCCTTAATAAGCATGGGCGTGCACAACTTGAAGAACTGCTAAAGGTCGTGGATGTCTTCGCATGGTCCTACGATGATATGCCCGACATTGACCTTGAGATAGCCTAGCATGAGATTCCAACTCTCCCAGAATGTAAATCGGTCAAATAAAAATTACGAAAGCTCCACACCGAATGGTCACTCAAATTTAAATAAGAAGTAGTCAAGCAACTGAACATGGGCTTCATTCGTGCGATCGAATATCCCACATGGCTAGCCAATATCGTACTTGTGCTAAAATCAGGAGGGAAAGTTCGCAAGTGTGTCGACTATCGAGAGTTGAACAAGGCCTCTCTAAAGGATAATTACCCACTACCCAACATCGACGTGATTATAGACAATACGTCCAGTCGCGCTCTCAAGTCATTCATGCATGGGTTTGTCGAATATAATCAGATCGAGATGAACCCAGATCACCAAGAGAAAATCACATTCATCACCCCTTGGGGAACCTTTTTCTACACTGTTATGCCATTTGGTCTAAAAAATGCAGGGACTACCTACCAGAGGGCTACCACAACCATTCTGCATGATCTAATACACAAGGACGTCGAGGTATGTGTAGATGATATGATTATCAAGTCCAAGACTAGGGAAGGCCATGTTCCGCTCTCCGAAAGTTCTTCAAACGACTGTGACAGTACCAGATGCGGCTTAACCCGCAGAAATGTGTCTTCGGCATTACTAAAAGAAAACTCTTGGGATTCATGGTTAGTGAGAAAGGGATAGAAGCAGATCCTGCCAAGATAAAGGCCATACTTGAGATGTTACCACCTCAGACGGAGAAATAAGTCTGGGGGTTCCTTAGGAAATTATAGTACATCATCTGATTCATCAGCAAATTGACTTCCATCTGTGAACCCAACTTCGAACTGTTTCGAAAAGATTCAACCAAAGTCTGGAATGAAGCTTGCTAAAAAGCCTTCAACTAAATCAAATAATACCTAACCCAACCTCAAGTGCTCATACTGCAGCAGCTTGATCTTCCTTTACTCTTGTATCAAACCGTAACCGAAACTATCGTTGGGGCTTTACTAGCCCAATACTTCAAAGAAACTCGCAAAGAGAGAGCTATCTACTATTGCAATTGAAAGTTGGACGGTTACGAAGTTAACTACATCGCCTTGGAGAAAGCATGTGTCGCTCTTGTCTGGGTTACCCAAAATTTATGGCACTATATGCTCACCTTCCCCATCAAACTTATATCCTGAATGGATCCCATCATGTACCTACTCGAGAAGCCCGCCCTATTAAGCCGAATGGCCTATTAGTTGATGCTCCTAGCTGAATTTGATATTACCTATATCACACAGAAGGCCATGAAAGGAAGAGCCATCTCTGACTACCTTGCTGACTACCCTATGGAAGAGATCGATGTCTGGATCTCCAAGTTCCTTAATGAGTATATCCTCTATACCTCCCAAGAAGTCCTTCGATGGAAAATGTTCTTTGATGGCGTTGCGAACAAGAAAAGGTATGGCATTGGGATACTCCTAATTTCCCCTAATGACTCTCACACTCCCATTGCCATCAAGTTGGGTTTTCCCTGCAGCAACAAAATGATTGAATACGAGGAGTGCACAGTAGGCCTTAAAGTTACCCTCAAGAAAGGAATTCGATACCTCAATGTCTATGGGGATTCAGCCCTCATCATCGATCAAGTACTTAGAAAATATAAAGTCAAGGACGAGAAACTTTTACCCTTCCATTCCCACCAAGAAGAGCTACCTTCCCAATTCTAAGAAATAACCTTCCACTACCTACCCCGAGCAAAGAATAACTTAGATGACGCCCTTACTACCTTAGCCTCCTTGATTTACATTCCCAAAGGAATAATCATGACACAGAGGAAGATATCGAGATAAACGACTGCTGGTACTATTATATTTAGCGCTTCCTCAAACATGGTAGGTTTCCCCAAGGATCTGACAAGAAAGATCGAGCAACTCTCCACAGGCTGGCTGTCCAATACATTGTCTATGATAAAGCACAGTTTAAGACAAACTTCGATGGAACCCATTTGCACTACATCGCACAGGCTGATATTGAAGAAATAATACAGAAAATTCCCAACGGGGAATGCGGACCCCACATAAACGGCCAAATGCTCACCAAAAAGATCATCCAACAAAGTTACTACTGGACTACCAGGGTTAAAGATTTCACAGCCTACATTCGAAGATGCCTCAAATACTAACCGTTTTCCAACCTACAGCACTTACCCCCGCGGGAATTATACAATATGACTTCTCCCTCATTGTTCTCTATATGGGACATTGATATTATAGGGAAAGTTACACCGAAAGCATCCAACGAGCATGAGTTCATCCTAGTCGCCATTAACTACTTCACCAAATAGGTCAAAGTCGAGTCATACTAGTTTTGAGTGCCAAGAAAGTGGTCAAGTTCATCAAAACAAACATCATCTGCCGATATGGGGTCTTGCATGAGCTCGTATCAGACAACGGGATACACTTTGAGGCAGAAGTTATAGAGGTGGTCGATGAGTAAGGAATTTAGAGACACAAATCTTCTCCATACCAACCTTAGACCAAGGGAGCAGTCAAAGCAGCCAATAAGAATCTCAAAGCCATTATTATCAAGATGACCTAGAGTTGTCGAGATTGGGCTGACAGGATTCCTTACGCCCTCTGGAGCTACTGCACTTCAGTTTGAACCTCTATTGGGGATACCCCTTACTCTCCAATCCATGGCATGGAAGCAGTCCTACCCGTGGAGCTATAAATCCCTTCACTACACGTCATGCTTGAAAGCAAAGTCAGCGAGGAATACTAGCACCAAAGCTGTCATGACGAGCTATCCCTCTTGGATGAAAGAAGGCTAAAAGATCTATATCACATACAAGGGTACCATCGTCCTATAGCGTGATCATTGAATAAAAGAGTGATGGGTCATGGTGTCCGAGAAGGGACTTAGCCATCAAAGAAATATTAGAGCCTATCGGGACCCCAGAGGGAAATTCAAGCCCAATTGAAGCGGCCCATACATCATAAAGAACATCCTATCAGGTGGCGCAGTTGTGCTCGTCAACCTTAATGAAGAAGAAATGGTGCGCCAGTCAACCTGGATCGTCTCAAGAAATTCTACCCCTAGTCCAAAATCTCAGCACGCTACAACTCTTCTCATCTCCCTTCTATTCTAAAAAAACTCTTCATTCCCCCTACCAGAATTATGTGGGGCTTAATCCTCTAAAAACGTGTTTTCTTGCAAAAAAATAATTTAAAAAATTTTCAAAACCCTCAGAGGTACATAAGCACTCATCCGCTTTACATGAGCACGGCCCCCTTCTTTTTCACAAAATGTTATTCTTTTTTTATCCCCGAGAACGACAGCTCATTTTAACAAATACATGAACAAAAGGATTATGTATGCCTTAGCGATTCGTGTAGACAATTCAAAATGCAAAACTCATCAAGAGGCACAACTAGAAAATCAAAAACTTATTCATTTCATTATTTGAAATTTCAACACAATTATAGCGACATAGGGAGCCAAATGACTTCCCTTGTCAAGCCTACTCCTACCTTCCTAAAAAACCAAGAATAAAAATAAGCCCCACTACTCCCAAAATCATTCTCTAAGTATTCTTACAAAAACACCATACAAAAAGTTTCACAAGTCCTACCCACAGCTGCCAGAGGAACCAGCCCCATCATCACCTGCATCCTGGGGTCCCCAAACCTCCCCAGCCAGAATGGAGTGGCGCAAATGCTCCATAGAGCGATAAGACCAAACTAACTTGGGGAAAACCACAACACCTTCCTCCATGGTGTCAGATATGGAAAACCACCTTTACCCAGTCTCCACAGCTAACATCTTGGTCACTACCTTCTTCCACAACCACTTCATGTAGTCCCCGAAGACATGCCAGACTCGCCCAGTAGACTGAGAATGAGGGATCGAAGGAAGAAAATTCTCCCACAGAGAACCAAGTTGCTTACACATACGCTCTATCAGGTCCTCCACAGGAAAGAAGTTCAGTGTTCGCAAAGGCACAATTTGCTCCCAACCGAATTGGCATAGCAGCTGCCAGGGAAAGTAGAAATAGGTAATCCTGAGGCCAACCAACCAGACATATTGGTACTCCCTGAGTTCCAGAATGGGTAGCAGCTCCGCCCTACCAAGGCATAGACCAGCCTAAGCCATGAGCCCCATGCTCTACAAGCCAGTTCCCCTAACTCTCAATGTCCAGGACTACGCTAATGAAATAGGGCGTGAAGAGGTTTGTCTCCTCCGACAAAGGATACTTAGGTGGGACTGCCATACGAAACCTCTCTAACAGCCACATGAATAGCATTACAGGGCTACCCCTTAAAAGTTGAAACGACCATCCTGCTAGGCATCCAAACCATTCAAAGTCTTCGCCAGTATCACCGCCGCTGGATTACAATGTTATGACATCCAAGAAATAATAGTTGCAAGTTGGGGATCTTCCAGTACTTTCACAATCACCAACAACACTTTCAAAACCAGGCCCAGAATAACGGCCCCAGCATAGTAGGCATATCCCACATCCTGCGAATGCACAGATTGCATCATCGTCGAAAGGGAAATCATTCCTCTCGTAACCAACGTCCTAGTTTTTGAAGGCGGGATATGGAGAAGTACAGCCAATAATTCCCTAGGATAAAGGGAAAACTCAAATAAAATTGCATCAAAACTGGGATTTATCCCTGGTATGGCAGAAAATTCCTCTAGGTAGGACAAATTTCATCCAACCCGAAGTGAAAGACATGATCCTCAGGATACCAAAACTCAATTGCATCCATCAGCATATCCCTCAATGGGACAGTTACGCCAAAAAGAGACTCACCGTATGTGGAAAACGTCATAATCAACATTGTAAGAACACATTGCTTCCAAGTCTTCGAGGTTATTGGCGAACTCAATGCTACCAGGGAGAGCCGTGAACAAATAAGAATGAAGAGGATAAAGGAAATGAAAGTGTGAGGAGAAAAGCCCCCTTCACACTTGAAAACTCTTAATCAAAGAAAAGAAACCCTACAGAACTCGGAGTAAAACTTTCCCCACTAAGTACCAAGCAATTGAAAAAAGGGCAGTCAAAGCCTTGGATTAATTGGACTGGACTGATATGCCGATAGGTAGGACAGGGGACATGCCGATCGGCAACCACCTATTTTGGAAAATTTCCATTTTTCCTCTTTTGTCAAAATAAAAAACAATAAAAATATTGTTTACCTCAAGGGAATTTCGAATTTCCTTATGCTTTTACCTATCCCATTTTAAAATAAAATCCTTATAAATCAATTCTCAAATTCTTTTTACGATCTCAGCAGAAAAGTAAAAAGAGCATGTGCATTAATCACTGAAGCAGAAATTAATAAAAACTTCATTTTTATTTGCATTTATTTTTCTGTGTTACATTGATATCATGCAGGAAAAACAGAAAAAACAATGGAATGCAGCTTGAACCCAATTTTATTTCTATTTATCTCTCACCCACATTTTTTCTCTCTTCACCTACAAACTCTCTCTATCTCACCCTCTCTATTATTTCTTTCTCTTCTCTCTAAGAGCCTCCATCCCTACGGTTCACCCTCTTCCCCCTTGCAACGAGATGATGTGCCACAACTCCCAGAGCTCGACCCTTCCCCAGACGAGGATAGACGACACCAAGCAAGAAGGGATCAGAATCACCTCATGAATATGAGAAGTCACCAAATATATCCAATCCCTAATATCCCTCAGCCAAGTGGTGGAGACTCGGATGTGCTGCAAAAGAAAACAGAAAAATCAAATCAGTTAAGTCTAAAAGAAGAAGAAAGGAATCAGGAAATCAAAAGACAAAGAGACAAAAAGTGTACCTCAGGTCGAAGGAACTCCTCTGTCAGGCCCAAATCCTTCGATTCGATCGCATTAGGATGGTGCAGCACCAACCCTCTATTAGCTCGTCGAATGTTGTAACCAGGCGAATGCAGCATCACAAAAGGATCCTCTGAATTCGTCGCCGTCGCTAATGTCGTCACACTGCCCGCTCTGTGGGAAGACCCCACCTGCCGACTAGAACCTGCGTGAGGAAGAGTAATCACATCATATATACTAAGAGGCACCAAGCATCTCAACACGAAATCTATATAGTCATACATCACATCCGTGTCGGTATACAATGAATACGTCTCTCCTATTATCGCCGCCACCCAGGCATCCTATGATATCTCCCGCACTCGCCTCATAAACATAGAGGGCTTCACCGGTGGCACCACAACCTCATCTTCCATGATTTTTCGAACCACCCTCTCCGCGAGGTACCAAGAATAGCCAAACTCATGTGCCAGAAGACACCACATCTGCGCATGTCCCCTAGTCACCCCAATGTGTTGAATGGTCATCCCCCAAGGATAAAATATCACCTGCAGATCCCCAGTAAGAAGCAAAAGATTAATATCAATAAAAGATCATCAAAGGAAAGGACAGTCTCAAGATAAAAGAAGGCTTACCCGCTCGCTCTCAGGCTATTCAACACCAAACACATCGCCTCTAGCGATAGAGATTCCTTCGACTATCGGCTGAAACTCCGCCACCGGTACATTAGGTAGAAGTCCCCAATAGACTCATCCTTCAAAGATATCAATTGAGTGTTTAACCCAATCACCTCATAAAACCACATCTGTAAAGGTCAAAGACCATCAATTAAGAAATCAAGAATAAAATGTATAAAGGAAAATGCAGATGCATAAAGGAAAATGCGAAAAATAAAAGATACCTCGAGAAAATACGTGGCTCTAGTAAAAGACTATCGGTAGCACCGGTTGAATGCATCAAGGTAATAATAAAGGGTTGCCAAAGTCAATCTCCCCGAATCATAAAGACAGATGTCTAAGAACTTCCTCAAAAATGGCAAAAACCACAAATGCACAATGTCGCCATTCGTCGCCTCCAGAAAACCTCCCAACACCAACATAATGAACAAGCGGGCCATATGATGCACCTACTTCCCATCACTCTCATCGATCCCCCTCCTTAAAACTAACTCCCTTAACAGAGACAAACAGAGAGAGTCCTCAGAAACCACTCTCTCCATATCACCCGGCACCGCCGTCACCGCCTCCGGTGTCACCCTCAGCGTCCTATCCACCTCAATCTGAGCACCATCGTAGTCCATCCCCAGAAGATACTGTACATCAATGGGAGTCACCATCATCTCCTCAAAGACAAAATGGAAGGTGTGGGTAGTGTCCCACCACCTCTCCTCCGGAGAACACAGAACAACAGTGGAACAGGGTGTCTCATCTAGAGCATATGCCAGTCTCCCAAAGCCGACTGATGACACCATCCAATGCACCACGCAAGGAAGGAGCTCCTAAACATCCCAAAGCCCCGTCGTCCCTCGGGCACGTATAGTCAACATAGAGACGTCAGACTATGGAAGAAATAAAGAAAACCATTTTCAAATTCAAGAAATAAAGAAATCTCATCAAGAAAAAAGGAAAATAATACCAAAGGTCATTCAATACTTACATAGGCGCTAGGGTTCACCACCATAGATGAACGATGATGCGAGGGATAATATAGAAGAATTTGATCATCCACCACCGGCTCAAATGAGTCAAATGAGTTCTCGCTGCTCAGTGCAAGGGCACCCTAGTCCTCCACTTCAACCCTGCCCAATTGTCAGCATTGAACCATGTCATATGAGTAGCACTGCTTGAGAAACATGCCTTGTCTTGACTTTGGAACGTCCAAATGATTTGTATAAGGTAATTACAGAAGAAGGTAAGTCAAAAAGCTATGAAAAATGAGGAGAACCTGCCACCATCGATCAGCACTGACCCTCCTCCTACTCGAGGCACCCCAAAAAACCGTACCACTGCTGTTTGGCACCCCTCCATCTATGCCGGTCGGCAACTCCTTTAAAATTTCATACAAAAAGTTCAAAAAAATACCAGAAATCTCGAAAAAACTCCGAAAAATTCCTAAAATCACCATATTAATTTTAAAACCTTTTTCACCAAGAAAAATGTCTTTTACATTCCCAGCAAAATTCTAAAAAGAAATTCTCCTCAATAATGTCTCTAGAGGATGCTCCAAAATTCCAAAAAATTCCCCAACTAAAAATCCTTGGATCATTCCCTCTTCCCCAGCGGAACCTAAAATCAAATGCTTTTGCAAATCCCCAAAGAAAGAGCACACATCCCCAATGGAATCCCCAAACTTCCCAAAGGAAAAATAATCCCACAGAATTGTTCACCCCAAATAAACCCTCAGAATTGGCTCTAACCCTCAGAATTGGTTGCTTCTACTTAAGCTCACAGAATTGGCTTTGACCCTCGGAATTGGACGCTTCTACTTAAGCCCGCAGAATTGGCCACCCCTACTTAAGACCTCATAATTGGCTTTGACTCGCAGAATTGATCACCCCTATCTTCAGCCCTCAGAATTAGCTTTGACCCTCACAATTGATCGCTTATACTTAAGCCCGTAGAATTGGATTTAACCCGTAGAATTGGTTACCCCTATCTTAATCCCTCAGAATTGGCTTTGACCCTTAAAATTGGTCGCTTGGACTTAAGCCCACAGAATTGGCTTTGACCCGTAGAATTGGTCACCCCTATCATAAGCCCTCGAAATTGGTTTCGACCCTCAGAATTGGTAGCTTTTACTTAAGCCCGCAGAATTGGCTTTCACCCATAGAATTGTTCAATGCAAATAAGCCCTCAAAATTGGCTTCGACCCTCAGGATTGATCAGTTCTACTTAAGCCCGCAGAATTGGTCACCCCAAATAAGCCAGTTGAATTGGCTTCGACTCGCAGAATTGGTCGCTTCTACTTAAGCCCACAGAATTAGATTTGACCTGTGGAATTGGTCACCCCTATCTTAAGCCCTCAGAATTGGCTTCGACCCTCAAAATTGGTCGCTATAATTTAGATTCTTGGAACTAACCCCTACCCGCATAATTGGTCACCACCTTACTCCTCACCTCCTTTAGGACCTCAAAATTGGCCACCCCGACATCACCTTAGGTCCTCAGCATCGACCACGACCCTCTGAATTGGTCATCCTCATCCCTTAGGTCCACAGAACCGACCTATATCATGTGGTGTCTAATCGATAGCTATCACTTCTTCAAAGCTCACCCATCTATGGGCTCTGTAGACACCATGTTTTAGGACCCCCTAAGTCTCCCCTTAGGTCCCTATCACCTTCCCATCTCTCTGTAAACCCTAGGTCACAATCCGAGTACCGATCTAGAGCCCACCGGGCACTCTCGGACCCCGTTTGACTCCGATCAACTTTATCATCAGCGTGAAAGATCTTTGAATCTAAGAAGGGCTCTGAATACCCTTTCCAATGGTCTTCTCCACGTGTGAATCAGCATAATGGTTCGAACGAACGGATCATTTTACTACTAAAAATTGATTCAGAGGCCACCGTGCACTATCGATCCCCGAATTGACCCCAATCAACTTCACCGTCAGAGCAAAATATCTGTAAATACTCTAAGGGCACTGAAAACCCTTTCAACATGTCCACCCCATGTGCGAAACAACATAACCTTTCGGACGAATGAGCAGTTTCCCCCCCAAAAATCGATTTGGAGGCCACCAAGTGCTCCCGTGCTCTATTTAACCAAAGTAAACTCTTCAGCTCGAACGAAACTGAATGAATCTCCAAAGGGCACTAATAACCATTTCAACGGTCTACCCTGTGTGCGATTCTGACTTACCATGCAGACGAACGATCCGTTTTCATCCGACGATCTCCCGTCCAAAAGATAAATGTAAGGACATATTTTCATAGGTCCGTTATCAATTTATTATGTCATATACCGCTACACTATCGAAGAGCATTCAAGAGACATCTACATCAAAGATGGATCCGAATTACTCCAGTTATTCATCATTCAAGACTCCGGGAAGTTTACTTCGGTAAGGTTATGTTTTTAATACCTTAACTTTTCACTTAGAGCTTTTGGGATATTTCTATAAAAAAAATGCTACGTGTTGGAGCGGACTTTATCGTCAAAATTTGAGAATGAGTACTTTTTCTAAGTATTGAAGCGGACACTAAAATAATATTTTTTTGTCGCAACAGTTGTTCGAGCGACAGAGTAATATCGTTCGCACGAGACAGCAATGTCACGCAATCTCGTTCGAATGACAGTTGTCCTTCGTTCGAGCGACATGCTGATCTCATTCGAACGAGCTCTGTTTTCGAGGCGACATGATTTTCTTTAAAATCTCATTCTGTGGTTTCATTTTGTTTAAGAAGTCTCAGCGTTTTCCAGAACAAAAAAATTGCGAAAGCAGAATTCTTTAGGCTTCTTCCTTTTAGGGTTTTAATCCCTTTTTGGTTTTCAATTCAAAAAACTCACATATGCTTTAGTGAATTGTTTTGGTTTTTAAGGACACTTTACTTTTGTTCATCTTTCGTGGAGTGCGTCTCTACACCGTATGGTTGTGTGTCATTGAGGATCTTGCTGCGTGAAGATTCTTTGCTGAAGATTGGACTGCGAGTCCTTGGAGGGTGTTGCGTGTATTCTCTTGCTGAGTTCAAGACTGCAAGTCTTTGTGGGTTGGCTGCGCGTTGATCCATTGAAAATTTCTCTACATAATTGTAAGTTGCGATTTATGAATTCATAGTGAAATAAAGGTTTTACCCGAAAGGGTTTTTTTTCCCGAAATCTGTGTCTCAGCATATTTATTGTGTCGCATGCTTTATATTTATTTATGGGTTGACACACGCACTTTAAATGCTTGTTTAGGGGCTGATTTATGTTTGTTTAAAAATAGACTCTAATTAAATAAGTGTGACGAATTAGAAATTTGCGAATTTAATCAATTATCACACAGTCTTGTTTTACAAATTGGTATCAGTGATGGTTACGCTAATTTATTGCGTGATCCTAATTTTTCGAGGATTTACTTTCTGATACAATTTGTTTACTCATGTTTTACAAATTGGTATCAGAGCAGGTTGCACAAATTTATCGCGTATTCCTATTTTTCGCAAAATTGTGTGATCTTGATTTTTTTTGAAAAACCAATTTTGCGGAAAATCGCAATTTTTTAATGGAACGCCCATTTAATGAGGAGCCTATTTTTGAAAAAATTCACGACCGTGCTGAAAAATTAAAAAGTTTGAATTTGAAACTTTGCAAAAGAATCAAAGTTTTGAAAAAAGAAAATTCTCTCTTTAAAAGTAAGATTGAATATTTGCAAGCGTTTCAAACTCAAAGTGATATTTGTCGTGAGCATTTTGGTAATTTGTGTATTGATTTTGGCTCTTTGAAAATTGCCAAAAAGAAGAGTGATGAGAAATTCCTAGTTTTAGAGAAGGAATTGAAGGACTTAAAAAATTCTAGGGTTCCCGTTTGTGCCGTCGAGGATAAAAAATTGATCGATGATTTTATGGCACGTGAAAAGACTCTTAGGGATAAGTTTGTTTTAATTGAGGGAGAGCGAGGTAAACTGTTAAGTTTAATTGAAAATTTGAAAAATAAATCCCTATCTTTGGAAGAGTCTAATTCTTTGCTTAAGTCAAAAATTTTGAAGTTAAAAAATGATTTGAGAGACTCAAGTAGGTTTGATAGTGATGGTAATAGCTCATCTTGTTCTCATACTTCTAATGCTAAAGCTAAAACTATTATTTGTTTTAGAGGGTCAACTAATTCCAAGGATGGTAGAAAAGGTCAACCCATAGGTGTCGTTCCACCCGTTTATTCATGTTCATATTGTGGTAGGAAAGGTCACCTTAGGCGTTTTTATTTTGATCTTGGAAAATGTCCTAGGAAGTTTATGTCTAGTGTTCCCGTGGTTCCCAAAGCCCCCACACGACGTTTCACATCTATTTGGGTTAGGAAATCACTTTTAGAGGCACTCGATTTTAGGCAAGTTGATTCTCGTTTACCAGCACATGATTCTTCTCTTGCCATATCATATAGATGATTGTGTTTACATGTTTGTCATATGTTAGTTATGATTTTTGATATATTTTTGTTAGCGTTGTGACATGTACTTTTTGTATAATTTTTTTGTTTTTGAAAAATACAAAAAGATTTTAGTTTGATAAAATTTGTGAAAAAATCCAAAAAGATTTTTGTATTTTGTTTGCAGCTTTTATGGATGGACACTTATGATGACCGAGTCACAACATCGTTCCATTTTTTTCATGTGAATATTTGATAGTGTTTTGAGACAATAGGTCAATTCATCCATGTGCTTTATAATGTTTGGAGTCATTAAAATGTAATTACGTGTTACTTCCTACATGTTTGACTTGTGATTTCCTTTATTGCACACATGCATGGATTTGTTTGATTATTGTGCTTGTCTTATCACATGTTGGTTGGGTGTTTTCACTTCAATCCTTTCCTTAAAATGAACCAAGAGCGATAAAACTTGATAAGAAAGTTGTGCATGCAAGAGTTGTTTGTGTGCTTTGTTTGAAAATGGTGAATGGCTACGAAAGATTATCATTTATCCTTTGTGATTAAGCCGTCGTTTAAATTGGACCTAAAAAATTAAGGAATTTTATTATCCGGGGTCCAAAGAGGTTTAAAAGAGCCCGAAAAATTTTAAAGGCAATAAAAAGAAATTCATGCCAAAAATGGGTCGTTTAGGTTTTTCCACCAATTCTCCAAAGTTTGAGAATTTAGTTTATAAACCTCTAAGAAAATATATATGAGGGAGTTTGTTTGGAGATTTTATAATGGGTTTGCACGTCCTTGAAAATCTTGAAAAGGCGCTAAATAGTTTTGGACGTTATTGGTGTGGAAATCACTTTGACTTTGATTTGTTGATTTCCGTAAGATGATGTCATCTAAATTCAATATTTTTTTACACCTAAGGATACCTTTGATGTTCATTCGTTAGGAGTACACGTATTCATCGCGCACATATGATGGATTGAGTTTATTTTCCTATCGAATGTGTTCACACCCATACATTCCATTTCCATGACCTGGTTGTTTGAGTTTAAATCCATGGTGTGATTTTTTTTTTGGTATCTTATTTTTGTATGAAAAATTGAAAAATCAAAAATAGTTTGTGAATGTTTTTGAGACTTACCTTTGCATGCGCATAGCTTGATCCATATTTTCTATGCAATTTTATCGTGACAATCCATGTTTTGATTCTTTTTCTTATTTGTCTATTTGGGGACATCATAAAAAGGGGGAGAAAGAATTATCATGTTATGAGGGAGTTTTTGCATTATGGGGGAGATTTAATTTATTAATGCTTTATTCTTATATCATTTCAAACTCGATGCGTCACAAAGGTATTTTGCTTCATCTCATGTGTGTAAGTACAAATATTGAAGATCATGATGTTGCACACCCTGATGAGAAAAGCTTTGAGAATTGACGAAGATGTTTGAAGAACAGTTTTGAGGTCTTGAAAATTTATTCATGGGAGGGTAGATTTGTATAGGCATTTTGGTTTTTGATAATTTGGATTTTTTATGTATGTACCGGCATAGACATAGGGGGAGATTTGTATGGACATATTTTTATAGGTCCGTTATCAATTTATTATGTCATATACCGCTACACCATCGAAGAGCATTCAAGAGACATCTACATCAAAGACGGATCCGAATTACTGAAGTTCTTCATCATTCAAGACTCCGCGAAGTTTACTTTGGTAAGGTTATGTTTTTAGTACCTTAACTTTTCACTTAGAACTTTTAGGATATTTTTACAAAAAAAATTCTAAGTGTTGGAGCGGACTTTTTCGTCAAAATTTGAGAATGAGTATTTTTTCTAAGTTTTGAAGCGGACATTAAAATAATATTTTTTTGTCGCAACAGTCGTTCTAGCGACAGAGCAATGTCGTTCGCGCGAGACAGCAATGTCGCGCGATCTTGTTTGAACGACAGTTGTCCTTCGTTCGAGCGACATGCTGATCTCGTTTGAACGAGCTCTATTTTCGAGGCGGTGCGATTTTCTAGAAAATATCATTCTGTGGTTTCGTTTTGTTTAAGAAGTCTCAACATTTTCCAGAACAGAAAAATTGAGAAAGTATAATTCTTTAGGCTTCTTCCTTTTAGGGTTTTAATCCCTTTTTGATTTTCAATTCACAAAACTCCCATATGCTTTAGTGAATTTTTTTGGGTTTTAAGAACACTTTGCTTTTGTTCATCTTTCGTGGAGTGCGTATCTACACCGTATGATTGTGTGTCATTGAGGATCTTGCTGCGGGAAGATTCTTTACTGAAGATTTGACTGCGAGTCCTTGGAAGGTGCTGCCTGTATTCTCTTGTTGAGTTCAAGACTACGAGTCTTTGTGGGTTAGCTGCGCATTGATCCATTGCAGATTTCTCTATGTAATTGTAAGTTGCGATTTATGAATTCATAATGAAATAAAGGTTTTACCCGAGAGGGTTTTTTTTCCTTGAAATCTGTGTCTCAGCATATTTATTGTGTCGCATGCTTTATATTTATTTATGGGTTGACAAAAGCACTTTAGATGCTTGTTTAGGGTCTGATTTAAGTTTGTTTAAAAATAGTCTCTAATTAAATAAGTGTGTCAAATGAGAAATTTGCGAATTTAATCTATTATCACACAGTCACGTTTTACAATTGACGTGCGCTTCTGAGCCACATTTGACCCAAAGTCAACTCCCGGACCCAGGAGCGGTCCTAAGGACTCTTAAAGGTCTCTTAAGTACCTTTCTAACAGTATGCCCCATGCACGATTCGGCTCAATGGTTTGTTTTCTACGACCATTTTTACAGAAAAATCTGCACGAGACTGCCAATTGGCAAGTCCAGATCCCTGCCTATCGACACGGTGTCTGGGATCACATGCCGATAGGCACCCCCTGATCCTATAAATAGAAGCCATGACCTCATTCCCAGAGGATAGAGAACTGATCCATCAGTATCAGTGATCTCAGCAACATTCCCTCGAAATCAGTGAAGTTCCTCATGTGAAGTTCCATCCAAGCTTGCTTTCCCATCCTTTTCATTCCCAGTTTAGAAAAATATCCTTCTCTCTGATCAACATTCATCAACACTCAAGGGAGTTCATCAAAGATCAAGCTTCGAAGAAGGTCCAATTCCTCCCCTCTTTCTTTAAATTCCTTATTTTTGCATAATAAACATTAGATTCATAATATGATTCTTACTTTAGTCCTTACACATCAACATCTACGCTTTTATTATTATATTGCACATACTTTATCTCTGACAAAAATCCTAAAAATAAATAAAAGAGGGTTATACCCATAAATTCCGAATAGAACTATCCATCACACGTTTTCCAAAATCGAAAAAATACATTTTCTACACATACACATATAATAAAATCCCATTCGAATCTATCACTACACCAAAATGACAAAATTGTCACCTTTCCGCCGGCCACCCTTGTCAAGGTCATTGACCGTGACAAAAAACACGCATTTTGTGTCTTGGTCATTGACCTTGACACGACCGTGACAAGGAATTGTCACGGTCACTGACCGTGACAAGTTCGTGAAAAATTTACTTGTCACGGTCAATGACCTTGACACGACCGTGACAACTTATGCAGTAAAAAAATCCCTAGGCTTCTTTTTTCCCACCCTTTTTTGGTTTTCCCCCTCTCTCTCTCTATGGTATATTTTTTTTCCTCTCTTTCTCTTTCATTTCTACATGTGTGTGTATATGTATCTGTGTATATATATGTGTGTATATGTATGTGTATATGTGTGTGTATATATGTGTGTGGTGGTGTATGGTGGGGGAGGGGGGAAGGGGGTAGTGGGGGTGGGGTGGTGCAGGTGGGGTGGGGGGGAGGGGGTGGCGGTGGGGGGGTGCGTAGGTGTGTGGCGGGGGGAGGGGGGAGGGGGCAGGGGGTGTGGTGGGGGGAGGGGGAGGGGGTGGGGTGGTGGGGGTTTTTAACAATTGTATAGCTTTAATTAAGAAATTGTGTAGCTTTAATTGTAATTTTAATTGTATAGTTTTAGATGAAAGTAAATTAATAATTAGTGCCAATTTCATATGAAAGTGGGATTGCCCCTCATTGTAAATTAGTAAATTAATAATTGTATACTTTACTTGTTAGTTTAATTGATGAAATGAATTAATTGAGGAGATGAATTAGAAGGAGTACGGGTTACACATTTGTTGTTGAAATTGATGTTGGATTATTTTGTTTAGTAAATGTTGGGTTGGTTAGTTTTAAAAGTGGCATGACTATTGGATTATTGTCCATATGGGGGTGGGATTTTTCAACTTTTTTTGAAAATTACTTTGTATACCGAACAATATATACAAAGTATGATAATTAAATGAAACATACTTGAAATTAAATATGTGTATTGTAATACCCCGTATTTTCTGTGATATTTATTTTTGGGATTAATTGAATTAAATGTGTAGTAATTGAAAATTAATCCGGATAAAATATTAACGAGATGTGAGTTATTATTTGATTATAATGAGTATATATGGCAATATATGAATATTGGAATTATTGAAATTGTCGCGAGATTGAAATACGGCAATTTGGGAAATTTTGTTGGGACGCGCGTGACAGTCGCGTCAGGAATATAATTATTTGAATTAAAAAGTGAATTTTATTTTTATCACCCGTATGGTCATTTTGAGTGCGCCAACGCGTTCGGAAGGGTCGAAATAGTCATAAAACACTATCCGGGGGTTAAGTTTGGGTCACGGGGCATTATTGGGCCATACCGGTAACTTATAGGGGCGTTTTAGTAATTTCGGAAATTGGGTAATTAAAACCCACGAAAATTAGAGTTAATATCTGACTTAGTATTAACCCACTAAGCCATGTTCCAACCCCAATTTAGGTAGTGGGCTACGGGAGAATTTAGAAACCATAAAGATTGGCAAAAACCAACCCCACCTCCATTAACACCTTGAGAAGAACCTTGAGAAGAACTTGTAGAGAGAGAGAGAGGAAGAGAAGAATTCTGCAGAGAGAGAGAGAAGACAATCCAACCTTCAAGTTTCAACCTCAAATTCAGAGAAAGATTAAGGCAAGTGGTTTAATTACAATTGATTCAAAACTATGCTTTTCCATTTTAGGAATTATCGAATTTATCTTGGAAGATGATATATACCCATGAATTGGAAGTTTAAAACTACGAATTATGTTAGGGACTGCATGTAGTAACAATCTGGATGAATTATGAATTTAAAATTATGACCCTTGATGATTTAAAAACGGATTTAAGAAGAGTTTTATGAATGTTCTTGAAAGAGTTAGAAAACTAGGGTTCTTGATGAAAATTGATCCATATATAGCCCTTGGTTGATGAATTATTGGTTTTAGAACGTTATTAATGTTGTAGGATGGTTGTATGATGATACTATAACGTTATATTAGAGATTCATGCATTAAAAGTATGTTTTGGGATGATTTGAAAACTGCAAAACGAAGCAGTCCGTAGCCATACCTGGTGTGTTCGATCGATCGATGCTCATCAGTCGATCGAACGACCACCATCGATTGATCGAAGGTAAACGTCGATTGATCGACCTTCCCAGAATGAGTAAAGTTTTCCCTATTTTAAATTTTAATGGTGGTAACCCTTGGAAAATATTATTGGAGACCTTATGAATACCCTTAAACTTAAGGAAGACCAGTAGGCATGATTATGAAATTTGGACCTTAATTAGAATTCAATTTGAGGAATTATTCTAAATTATTGAAATTCGATAAGTGAGATAATAGTTGGGTTAATAGTGTAAATTTGAATAATTTGAAGAAATGAGGTTTGGGGCAGAAGTAAGGACCTTAGGAATAAAGATGTTATACGTGGGAATAATAGGAACTTAAAATCTATTTTAGATAGGTTTTAAGTATAAGAAACTACGACGTGAGACGTGTCTACAGTTTAACTTTTATATTATCGGGAGACGTAAAATATACAAATTTGGAATAATGGTATAAGGATGTAGAGTATACCTTTATTAATACTGAATTATCTAAGATGTGTGAATGCTTAGTATATGATTTTTATATGTATGACATACCTACCATATTTGCTATCACGGGAGGTTACGTTCGCTTAGGGCCTTCTTATCCTTGTGTTTCTCGGATTTAGATTGGTACCTTGAGGACATAGTTCAAGAGAACGACTTATTTGTGAGTTAATAAGCCAGCTGACTATGGAGCGTAGGTATGTACGTGACCATGGATATGTTGAATTATGTTCGCCTCCATTTTTGTGTGTGGTGCTTATTCCAACAATTCCTAAGAGATTCGGAATTTTTTATCCTTATGTACGTGATGTACCGGGATGGATAGCAGAGTATGTGTGCACCGCAGCTTAGCCTTTGGGTGCTTGTATTATATATTTATGATGTGAATAATATACGGTTAAATGAAAAGGAAATTGCTATGTTAAATTGTGGGTGTAGTAATTGTAATATTATGAAAAGATAAAAGGGGA
This sequence comes from Sambucus nigra, assembly GCA_949130495.1. NCBI lineage: Eukaryota > Viridiplantae > Streptophyta > Magnoliopsida > Dipsacales > Adoxaceae > Sambucus > Sambucus nigra. Next base: position 360,289,819 of record OX422208.1, read on the forward strand.
CATATATCAATAAATGGTTTTGTTGATAATTGGGAATCCGAGAATTAAAGTAGAACTCTCTATTTAATTGTTAAGGTTGGAAATTAAAACGTGAACCGAGTAGAAGTGTTAGAAACTCTTTTGAACTAGATAGTTATGAGAAAACACATGAATGGGTACAGGAACGTTAGGAGTGCACAGTTAGACGAGAGGTGAATATTTCATGTGAGAGCACGTCCTAACATGTATTTTGCATTTATTGTTTTAAATGTTATTAAAGAACTTGCTGTTTTTAAAATACTCTCCACTTTCGGGCTCTGACCCGTTTGCTTTCAAATCTATTTTTTTGTAAAAACCTTTTAGGTTCCCAGCCACAAGGACACCATGCATAGTATTTCCATTCAGGTGACGAGCTGTAGCTGTTGTGGAAGTTACAGGGCTTTGACAGTAGACGCCTCTTTTCTAGTCTTGATTCCATCTTCAGTTCCATCATTGTAGGGCATGTCACCCATTTCTATTAGAGACATTTTATATTTCAGTTATTCAGACTTTGGTTTGTATTTATTCAGGTTACACTATTTTATTCATTTCAGTTGTGGGATTGTGGGGAGGAGTATTTCCTCCAGACTTATTATTAATTGTTGGTTATTCCATTACGACTTTATGGTGTATGGTGATGTTATCTTACATTTCTTTTATCGCATGTTGATCTGATTTAATTTAAAATTTGACATCTTACTTTTTAAATACTAGGTGGTTAGTAATCATTAAATGTTTTCGACAGTGATGCTATTAACTGAACCAACTTGACATTTTGAATTAATTTAATAAAGGAGTAGCTACCCGGTATTTAATTAGTCGGGGTGTTACAGGTGGTATCAGAGCATCAGGTTCTAGTGTCCTTTAGGATCTGTACGGCTTGTTATGTTTCCGCTGAGCATTCTTTGATGTAGAGCCCTATGCTTAGGATTGTTGATATCTTTAGTGAGATTTCGTTCTCCTGCTTTAATACATATGGTAGTGAATCTTATTTGCGATCGGGTGTATTCGTGTGCCAAACAATGCAGTACGTCAGGCGAAGACAGTTGGGTGAACAGCAGGAGGCAAACATATATTGAGGATAATTGATTTATTTAAAGAAGGATGATCGTAGTTAAAGTCACCGATACTATGGCATGGAAGTCCTGGATGATATAGAAGGCTAAGATGCAACCTGAGACTTTCGGGTACGGCTATAGTAGGAATGGGGTCAAATTAGACACATCCAACAAGGTTGGAATGGGAGAGAGAGAATTAAATGTAACATTCCAGAGAACCAGCAGTAGCAATACTCGAAAGGAGAAGACGGCATGTACTAGCCAAACGAACGCAACGTATCCAAAGGCTTGGACTTGTGTCGGAGTATGGCTAATCAAGAGTGAAAATTTGAGGAAAAATTTTCTTATCTCGTGAGAGCGGAGTTTCTATGGGGAGAAACAATCACCACACTTATAAGTGGAATGTGACGTTGAGAGAAGGCGTACACGAATGGGTTGACCATAAGTTCCTTGATCAAATGTTTAGGGTGAGAACCGAATGTCGTTCGGAACTCACACGAGAGGTCCGGATAGAGGTCACTTTGTGAGGGGAAAAAAAATTGGTGAACCCTTACACCGGGTGAAGTAGGTGAAACGGAAAAGGGGATATTAAAGGGAGAATTTACATAGGAGAATTGCTAGTCCTTCTGGTAGAACTCTACTTGGACGGTTAAAGCAAATGGTATTGTCGCATAGTGTTAATTGGGAGGTAAACATCCCCGGGTGGGGAGACACAAGAATCGAGAACTTTTTATAAAGTAAGACTGGGGAAAATTGGTGTTGGAGAAGCACCACAATGGGAAGACCCAATGGAGAAACCATTAAAATAATTCGATAGCGGAATTACTACCGAGCAGTGGTAATTTCAGTAAGAGAAGTAGAAAATTAGTAGCGTGATCCATAGGGTCGTCAACACTAAGGGAACAACAGAGATAGTCGTCTGAGTCAAGACTACCAACGTCCGAGAGAATGGACCACCTTAACATGATTTGTGAGACAAAAGATAAGTGGAGTATGTGTAGAGGTATTTCTGTGGGGAGTGAAACCTGTGCGTTATAAAAAAAAATCGATACAAGAGTAGGGATCAAGGTATTGTGCCTGGCAAGGGCAACAGTTATTGAACTATCCGGTTTGGGACAGATATGTGTGGTAAGTCCAGGAACCATTTGAGCATCCGGGATGATTGATAAGATAAAAATATGAGTTACATCCTCAGATGATGATGCATGTTATTTGTGGCATGAATGAGTTGCTACATTTGTCATAATTGTTATTTTCACTTGAGAGTCGAGTTTCGTGAGTATCTCAGTAATTTTATTATATATAAGAACATTTTTCCTAATAGTGTGAGGGTTACTTTTATTATCATCCGCGGAGGATGAATGGGTATATTAATAGCGGTTTATACTTTATTGAAATTACTCATTTTAGTGTTGTATTATACGAGTATGGGATGATATTATTTATGGTTTCATATATATGATTATACCGATAGTGTGCTGGTATTGCAAGTTTATTGAGATTACCACCTTGGGGTAGCATGTTTTATTCTGGCGAGGTTCCATCTGTGAGAGGGCCGGACTCGCAATTGTACTTTTGTATATAGGTATATATACATATATATGAATATGTTGTGATTTCAAAATGGTATAATGGTCTCGGATATTTAATCCCATTATGCGTAGGGATTTCATTATTATGGCGTATGTAATTGATTTACTAGTCAACAAAGAGTTAGTTGGTTTTTATAATTAACGATAGAGAGGTAGTAACAAAAAAGAGTGCATTATTTTATTCCCCGTTAGAGATTTGGGAGTTTATACTCATAGTTGTGTGTCTGGGGACGGGATTTTGAGAACCCCGATTTTAGTTACGTGGTGTATATGGAATGTGATTACCATCAGTGTAAGAGAAAGTGTCATTCGAAAGGAGTTACTTGTTTAAGTGTCATTGCGACAGAATGTAACTTTGTTGAGAAACGAGAGTGTAGGGGTACATATTATGGACAGAGCTTAACGGATTCCGATGACCAAAAATGTTAGGTAGTAGTGTATCGGGGGGATTCCTTGTTTGGATTTCGCTTTGCGAGACACCCCACGCATGAAACTTAGCGTAAGATTGGTAGTAAGGAGAAGTGTGGCCCTTCGTTCATGAATTGGATACCTCTATCGATATGAGAGTACGTAGTTATAACGGGAAGTTACAAGGAGTAAATTATGTTGTAAGGCCATTAGAGCCAGTTGTTAATAAATTATGATATAAGTATTAATAATGTTGGTTTTATCACGGCATGTTGAAGGACGCATTGAGGATAAGGGGATTTAGGATTTCTAATTCAGAAGCGATTGAGAACGCCCAAGTGGTATAGCACCGTTGTATTTACAGTGACAATAAAGAGTTTGAGATTTGTATGAAGCGTATATAATGTTTAAAAACCGTATGGTTGGGTTATAAGGGGCATAGACATCTTGATTTGCTAAAGAGTAAATCAAAGGAAGAGGGAACATGGACGGGCGAGATTATTACTATGGTTTAACGTCATAAGAAAAGGTATAAGTGAATATCATGTGTAGTCAGTGTAGCACGTTCAAATTGGGAGAAAAGGCAGTAGCAAGCCATTTAATAAAGAGATATCTCTTGAAAAGGGGAACAAATTATTATGAGAAATTTGGAGTAGAGTTACATCAAACGAATGTTGAGGGTGACTCAAGAGTAAATAAGAATGAGGATGTCAATCAGGTATAAAGTCCAGATATGCACAAAGTAGTAAAAAGGGTAAAGGTCCAATCTTTTGGTATTCGTCGGGAGAATAAGATCATTAAGTATCTTTGAACGGGGAAAATTTTATGTGAATATCGGCATTGAAAGAGGGATAGTAAGTAGTAAACCAGTTGGGGTTAGATGACCCACCAAATAATTTTGTATCAAGACGACGATTCCAAGAATGGGAGGGTCAAGTGGAAAAAGTGAGAAATGGTTATGTGGTACATGTTGTCCAGAAGGAGAGAAATGGTTATATACTTGGGGTGATTTACACTATTAGATAGTGAACACGCTGGTACGTGGTTCGACGTAGTACTATTTAGAACTGGGATGAAATCCCCGATATCCACATTCAAGTGGGGTGACAATAAGTAGTGAGAAATAACGATTCAAACTGAGGGTTGTATCACCTAAAACCCGAGGTGCAGGCGCAAGGTGACTAACGATTGATGAATTGTATGAAAGAAATTTTGGATTCATTGCGATATTTTCAATTCCAAATCGGGTATAACTAGTGAGGTACATTGTAGACATGAGGAGCAGATATTACCAAATGGTAGCGTTGGGGGAAAAGCACCCGTATATATTTATGGTGGACAAGGTACTTATAAAGGTTTGTGTAACACCAACAGGCTGAAGTGATTTTCCCTTGTGTAAAAATCACAACGTCGGGATATTTCAAGGAATAGACAAGCGTAGTCAGATGTGTTATTAAATTCAACCCAGGATGGGAGTTTGGTGTTTTGATAAACACGGGAGTTAGTAGTGAGGTGAGGACTCACAATACTGATAAAAATAATGCGGCTAATGATGTATAGGATATTTTATTCGAATGTTGTTTAATAAGAGCACAACGTGTGGTGTTATCGAATATTATTCTGATAGGGTATCAATTATGTTAAACAAACTCATTGTGAAGCGAAGGTTTTAGTAAATTGGACTTTTCTTTATTATTGTTTTGAATACGGGAGGATACCTATTTTTCCAGGTGTGCCTTACTTTTCCGAATTTCGGGACTAAATTCTGTTATTAGGGGGGAAGTATGTAATACCCCGTATTTTCTGTGATATTTATTTTTGGGATTAATTGAATTAAATGTGTAGTAATTGAAAATTAATCCGGATAAAATATTAACGAGATGTGAGTTAGTATTTGATTATAATGAGTATATATGGCAATATATGAATATTGGAATTATTGAAATTGTCGCGAGATTGAAATACGGCAATTTGGGAAGTTTTGTTGGGACGCGCGTGACAGTCGCGTCAGGAATATAATTATTTGAATTAAAAAGTGAATTTTATTTTTATCACCCGTATGGTCATTTTGAGTGCGCCAACGCGTTCGGAAGGGTCTAAATAGTCAGAAAACACTAGCCGGGGGTTAAGTTTGGGTCCCGGGGCATTATTGGGCCATACCGGTAACTTGTAGGGGTGTTTTAGTAATTTCGGATATTGGGTAATTAAAACCCACGAAAATTAGAGTTAATATCTGACTTAGTATTAACCCACTAAGCCATGTTCCAACCCCAATTTAGGTAGTGGGCTACGGGAGAAGTTAGAAACCATAAAGATTGGCAAAAACCAACCCCACCTCCATTAACACCTTAAGAAGAACCTTGAGAAGAACTTGTAGAGAGAGAGAGGAAGAGAAGAATTCTGCAGAGAGAGAGAGAAGACAATCCAACCTTCAAGTTTCAACCTCAAATTCAGAGAAAGATTAAGGCAAGTGGTTTAATTACAATTGATTCAAAGCTATGCTTTTCCATTTTAGGAATTATCGAATTTATCTTGGAAGATGATATATACCCATGAATTGGAAGTTTAAAACTACGAATTATGTTAGGGACTGCATGTAGTAACAATCTGGACGAATTATGAATTTAAAATTATGACCCTTGATGATTTAAAAACGGATTTAAGAAGAGGTTTATGAATGTTCTTGAAAGAGTTAGAAAACTAGGGTTTTTGATGAAAATTGATCCATATATAGCCCCTGGTTGATGAATTATTGGTTTTAGAACGTTATTAATGTTGTAGGATGGTTGTATGATGATACTATAACGTTATATTAGAGATTAATGCATTAAAAGTATGTTTTGGGATGATTTGAAAACTGCAAAACGAAGCAGTTCGTAGCCATACCTGGTGTGTTCGATCGATCGATGCTCATCAGTCGATCGATCGACCACCATCGATCGATCGAAGGTAAAGGTCGATTGATCGACCTTCCCAGAATGAGTAAAGTTTTCCCTATTTTAAATTTTAATGGTGGTAACCCTTGGAAAATATTATTGGAGACCTTATGAATACCCTTAAACTTAAGGAAGACCAGTAGGCATGATTATGAAATTTGGACCTTAATTAGAATTCAATTTGAGGAATCATTCTAAATTATTGAAATTCGATAAGTGAGATAATAGTAGGGTTAATAGTGTAAATTTGAATAATTTGAAGAAATGAGGTTTGGGGCAGAAGTAAGGACCTTAGGAATAAAGATGTTATACGTGGGAATAATGGGAACTTTAAAATCTATTTTAGATAGGTTTTAAGTACAAGAAACTACGACGTGAGACGTGTCAACAGTTTAACTTTTATATTATCGGGAGACGTAAAATATACAAATTTGGAATAATGGTATAAGGATGTAGAGTATACCTTTATTAATACTGAATTATCTAAGATGTGTGAATGCTTAGTATATGATTTTTATATGTATGACATACCTACCATATTTGCTATCACGGGAGGTTACGTTCGCTTAGGGCCTTCTTATCCTTGTGTTGCCCGGATTTAGATTGGTACCTCGAGGACATAGTTCAAGAGAACGAATTATTTGTGAGTTAATAAGCCAGCTGACTATGGAGCGTAGGTATGTACGTGACCATGGATATGTTGAATTATGTTCGCCTCCATTTTTGTGTGTGGTGCTTATTCCAACAATTCCTAAGAGATTCGGAATTTTTTATCCTTATGTACGTGATGTACCGGGATGGATAGCAGAGTATGTGTGCACCGCAGCTTAGCCTTTGGGTGCTTGTATTATATATTTATGATGTGAATAATATACGGTTAAATGAAAAGGAAATTGCTATGTTAAATTGTGGGTGTAGTAATTGTAATATTATGAAAAGATAAAAGGGGACATATATCAATAAATGGTTTTGTTGATAATTGGGAATCTGAGAATTAAAGTAGAACTCTCTATTTAATTGTTAAGGTTGGAAATTAAAACGTGAACCGAGTAGAAGTGTTAGAAACTCTTTTGAACTAGATAGTTATGATAAAACACATGAATGGGTACAGGAACGTTAGGAGTGCACAGTTAAACGAGAGGTGAGTATTTCATGTGAGAGCACGTCCTAACATGTATTTTGCATTTATTGTTTTAAATGTTATTAAAGCACTTGCTGTTTTTAAAATACTCTCCACTTTCGGGCTCTGACCCGTTTGCTTTCAAATCTATTTTTTTGTAAAAACCTTTTAGGTTCCCAGCCACAAGGACACCATGCATAGTATTTCCATTCAGGTGACGAGCTGTAGCTGTTGTGGAAGTTACAGGGCTTTGACAGTAGACGCCTCTTTTCTAGTCTTGATTCCATCTTCAGTTCCATCATTGTAGGGCATGTCGCCCATTTCTATTAGAGACATTTTATATTTCAGTTATTCAGACTTTGGTTTGTATTTATTCAGGTTACACTATTTTATTCATTTCAGTTGTGGGATTGTGGGGAGGAGTATTTCCTCCAGACTTATTATTAATTGTTGGTTATTCCATTACGACTTTATGGTGTATGGTGATGTTATCTTACATTTCTTTTATCGCATGTTGATCTGATTTAATTTAAAATTTGACATCTTACTTTTTAAATACTAGGTGGTTAGTAATCATTAAATGTTTTCGACAGTGATGCTATTAACTGAACCAACTTGACATTTTGAATTAATTTAATAAAGGAGTAGCTACCCGCTATTTAATTAGTCGGGGTGTTACATGTATATGTGTGTGTATATATGTGTGTGGTGGTGTGTGGTGGGGGAGAGGGGGTGGTGGGGGGAGGGGGTGGGGTGGTGTGGTGGGGGCTTTTTAACAATTGTATAGCTTTAATTAAGAAATTGTATAGCTTTAATTGTAATTTTAATTGTATAGTTTTAGATGAAAGTAAATTAATAATTAGTGTCAATTTCATATGAAAGTAGGATTGCCCCTCATTGTAAATTAGTAAATTAATAATTGTATAATTTAATTGTTAGTTTAATTGATGAAATTAATTAATTGAGTAGATGAATTATAAGGAGTACGGGTTACACATTTGTTCTTGAAATTTATGTTGGATTATTTTGTTTAGTAAATGTTGGGTTGGTTAGTTTTAAAAGTGGCATGACGTTAGATGTTTTCAACTATTCCACGTTAGATGTTTTCAACTAATTTAGACATATTTATGTACGTGTACATGTGCGTGTGTGTGGTGGGGGTGGGGTAGGGGTGTGTGTCTATGTATACTAATAACATTTTTTTTATCTGAACTAATAACATTTTTTTACAGCAAATGTCTACTTCAGGTATTAAGGCGAAGATGATGATGTTGTTTATGATGATGTCGTTTGGGCTCGGTGGTAGCGGAGGCGACGAGGGATCCTCCGCCTCTAGGCTCCCCAAATATGGAAAATTTGGGATTACCGTCGAGAACAAATCGGAGCTATTAGCGAGATCCCTCGAGCTGCTAAAGACGGTCATCGGCCCGGGGTTTATGAGTTGGAAGGAGGTGCCATATGAGATCAAGTTAGCTGTTTGGGCGGCACTATAGGTAATATATTTATATGAATATGAATATTGCAATTTCAATTTCAATTTCAATTTCAATTTATATTTATATTTATATTTATATTTATATTTATATTTATATTTATATTTATATTTATATTTATATTTATATTTATATTTATATTTATTCGCAACTAACATTGAATTTGTTGGACAGGAACAATTCAACTTGGATCCAAAGCTACGCGATTCCGTCTTGGAGCAGTTGAGGGAGCAACACAAGACGTGGAAGAAAAATATGCGGACACGGTACTTTGGGAAGACACGAGAGTCCATTATACAATGGCGTGGATCCGTCCCGCCCAAGGTCCGATCTCATTGGAACAATGGCAAAAGTTCATTGACAATGAGATCGAGGACCGACAATTGGCATCTCGCCAATCGGGGAGGGAAAATCGGGCAAAAAAGACGGACGTGCACTACTCCGGCCGGACCTCTTACGCCGAGGTGGAGCATAGGATAAAGGTAAGATTTAATTTTTCTATAACTACAAAAATATATTATTCTTCATTATTTTACTTTGCGGGGTCGATACTAATTTTACTTTATTTTATTTCAGGGGGTAGGGAGTGGGCCAGGGGGTAAGACACATAGGCTCGATACTTATGTGGCTCTTCGAACGAAGAAGGGGAAGGACAAGGAGGTGTCCCCGAGCGTCGCGGCCACGATTGTAAGTAATCCGACAGTTTAATTTTTGTTAATTACGTTATAATTTTTTTGTTTACTTATTTTACTAATCATATGTTTTTTGTCGTTTCAGGCAAAGCTTAAGGAAGTGCATGAGTCACAGTCTGATGCCGACAAGGCGTCTTTGTCCACAGACGCACTCAGCCAAGTGCTTGGCTCTGATCGCAAGGGGGGTGAGCTGCCAAATCTAGGATCATCGGATTGGAGACGAGCGACACCGGGTTGGCTCGAACGGTGGATTCACACGACGAGAAGTTGTCCCGTTTGGAGGCGACGGTCCAATATATGTACGCATTCATGAAGCGTATGTTGGCCGAGCGTGTTCATATTGGATGTATTTGATGGCCAGCGGATAGGGCGGGAGTTGAGGGACCTGAATATCGTCGAGGGTGGAATAGTTCATGGACGTGCGCTTCAAGGTATCAAGTCCAAAGTGCTCATTACGCATGTGATACCCGGGAAGGAGAACTCCATATTGTGGTTGCGCGAACAATGCAGCACGATGTATATTAGTGGGTGTGTCAATTCGTATATAGTGTGGCCAACTCACCTCCTCACATTTACCCAAGACATGTAGTAACATTATTTTTAAGTTTGTCCATTTTAATTATATTTGGATTATATCGTCATGTATATTATTTCTATTTTGAATATTTGGATTATATCGTCATGAATATATATTTGCACTATCTTTAGTTTATTTGGATATATGATGTTTGAATAGGTACAACCAACGTTGTTATAATAGGTACAAATATACTGTTGGGCAGTGGAAGTGGCCATACTGCCCAGCAGAATTTTTTTAAATTCTGTCCAAAATTGTCACGGTCATTGACCGGGACAATTTTTAAAATATTGGCATGGGTTTGTCACGGTTATTAACCATGACTAAACTTGTCACGGTCCATGACCTTGACATGACCGTGACAATTCTAACGAACTTGTCAAGGTCAATGACCGTGGCACGTCCGTGACAAAAAAAATTGTCTCGCCCCAAATTGTCACGGTCATTGACCTTGACAAGTCCAACTTGTCAAGGTCAATGACCGTGACAATAGTGCAGATTTGGTGTAGTGTATGGGATAAACCCCACTCCTATGATACATTCAAACTACGTGGACTTTGATGCCTTTATAGGCTACGTAGGCATCCCGAACTAAAATCCGAGGCTTAATTCCAATTTTCAAATTTTCTCAAATTCCCAAATCCTCTAATTTTCTAAAACCTCCCATTTTCATATTTATCATGCTTGTTTGCGTTTCATCCAACACATATTATCGTTTCCTAATAATGATCAATGTCGTGATAAACGCACAAATCGTACTTTCTACATATGTTATTTTGGGAACATTACTATGGATGACCTCACTCTACCTTGACCATGGTATGAGTTGAATAATTCCTATATCCATTATATAAACACGCACATACACTTCATGGGAATATAAAGGAAAATAATAACACAAGCCCATGAGAGACCGAAAGGGCGGGATGGGTGCCTATCACCTTCCCATTCCGTAACTTAGCCCCCGAACCTTCGAATTATTAGTTTCATATGCACTCCGAAGTCGAAGCGTACAGAGTTACTATCGTAAAATAAAGAAAGTACTTACTTGTATAACCCTCTCAAAATACAAAATCGCGCCTAACCTGTCGTAACAAAATGAGGGTATGAACCAATGCTCAGTGGGAAATATAGAAATGTAGTATAGAATTGAATGGCAGATTGGAGACTCTAACATGTCATGCCTATGTGCATATTCAACTATCTTTTTTTTTTTTGTGTGTGTGTGTATATATACCCATAATTAATGCATGAAACGATTTTACTTCTGAAAATCTTATTTATCCAGATTAATTTACATTAATCTTATAAAAGAGTTCATTTTACTCATGTTAGCATTTGTCACTTTATTTAACATACCCAGTTCAACACTTGAAACCACTACATTTGATTTAACTGAAACCATTTATGTACCGAAATCATCCCTCTTATTTTATCCAACTTTTTTGTTGAAACCTACCCTTTCAACACATGCGAACACCGTGTTTGAAAATACTCATTTCATCCTTGAGAAACTTTTACAACACATTCTTGTGTTAATTATGGGTTAATCGCTCAGGTTTCTTAATCACCCATTTACCCACTTACTTTACCTTTTTTTCTTACTTTATGTACATTACTCAATTACATATTTACTTGTAAATTTTAACATTTATCGGAATAATTATTAATTCACTCAAGTTAGGTAGTATTAACACATTTTGCCACACAATCCATGTCTTTACATGTTCCTTATTCCTTTATCTTTTCTCGAAATCTTCCAATAATCGCGTACTTTAACAGGTCCACACCGCCAGCTATGCGCACCATATGCTCTGGCCAGTGATTTTTGGCCTTTCACCCCTAGGATCCGGGCCCTCCTTAATTATCCTGATGTCATCCGAGCTCCCTTAAATGTGTCTTAACATTTTATAAATGTCCACATTATTCTAATATTCCTTTTACCCGACCGAAGTCAAAACTCAAGGTTGCACCCCAACTTGTGTTACACTTTTGAAATTTTACCATTTCATGTCCTTTACATTTTAATCTTGATTTTTATTCCAAAAATCATATTCATTTGTACCAATTTGTGTAACACCCTTTCCTACATTTTTATTTCATAAAAATATCCCACTTTACGTAAAATTACCATTTTATTCATTTGTTTCCAAAATCACCTTTTACTCTATTTCCACAAGTGTTAATTTCTTACAAAACACTATTAAGTTACCCACCCTAACTTCTTAAGTGTTTTAACACCGTAACACCCTTTTTAACCTTGGAGTAATATTCATCTTAATTGGAAACACCTTTACCTCTTTAATTCCTTTTTAATTTCATAAGTGTTAATCTTTTACAACATTACTAAATTATACACACTAACTTTTCCATGTTTAACCATTAACACTTATTCAATACATTTATTAACAATTTCTCAAACCATACATTTATTTACTTTATTTATTCAAGAAATCCATTTACACTTAAGACTACTTTTATAAGAAAATATAATTTCCTTTATTTTACATGTAGTCTTACACTTTGTACTTATCATACTTTTAAACCCTTTTTGATTTTTCACACACTTTAAATATAAGAATTTATACTTTTCTCATTTCATGTTTAAGCCCAATAAAATCTTCTTTAAACATGTTTATACACTTAGTGCTAAAATACTACAAGTTTATATGCATGAGAAAATGGACTTTAAATTTAAAATCCTATTAAATGGTTTATATATATATATATATATATATATATATATATATATATATATATATATATATATATATATATATATATATATATTTCATTGTAGAAATTCATCGTACTTGCAAAAATATATTTTCAAGGCATAAAAGACATTTAATTTTTTCAAACTCAAAAAATGTATATTTTTTCATAAAATCTTCATTTTTGCAAAAAACATTATTTCACCAATAGTTACCAAAATAAATCATTATTTTCAAACATTTTATTTCATAAAATGTTTAACATCAATCTTTCTAGAAAAATACACCATTTTCATAAAATACCAAATTTTGTACTTCAAAACTTTGAAATATTTATTCATTCTCTATTTTCAATAAAATATTATTTCTTCAACATTTTTATTTCATAAAAATGTTTCTCATTTATTAGACATAATTTCATCATCTAATCATAGGCGTACTACCCAAGTAATCTAACTACAAGACTACAAATAATGCAAAATAGAGTCTTAATAATAAAGATAGATTTTTCCACCTCTAATAGTTCCAATGGTGGTGGAAGTGTTGGTGTAGGAGGAGTAACCCCCACATCCAAAGGTGGCCTCAAGGGGTTACCAAATGCATCCTCTAAAAGCTCTAAAATGTGCTTCATCCAAGCTTCCACGCAAACTCCATGAAAACCCATCTTCATCTTCTCCAAAATCCCCGAACACTTCCAAAATTAGTAGATCTTCTTACACAACGGTGTAAATGGGAATTGTAGGCTTAACCGTGGATAAATATGACATAAAATGGTGGTGGAATGGTTTAAGGATGGTGGTTTTGGTGGGAGGAGGTGGAAGACCACCCACCTCTCTCTATCTCTCTATCTCTCTCTCCCATCTTTTATTTTTCCCTACAAATAACCCTAAACACACCCTTATAAAACCCTTCCAAAGCCTAAATTTTCATTTTTCCCAATTTAAGTTGATCTGGACTTAACAACACACCAAATCAAAGGCTAGAAATGTGAGAGTGCACAAGGCCAATCAGAGAAAAAAGTTTCGATTTACGTCATTCTAATGACTTTGGTTTGTCTCTCGAACGACTTTTCCATCTTGTTCGAAGTTTGGTTTGCATGACCTTCCACTGTAAAGTAGTGGCATGTCGTTTAAAAACTTTCTTCTCGTGACATTCATCTTGCTTCTAACGACATAGGGATGTCGTTGGAACGATCTCTTACAATCGTTTGAACAACCCGTATTCCATACTTTTATTCATTCGATTTTTTTGACCCACAATTCTCTCATAATCATGTTTAACTCCTCTTTAGAGTAATTCATAGATAATTTCAGTTAATTGTTGGAACAAGGTATTACATAATGAATTTTAAGGCAAGTAATTATCGTGCTATTTATTTATGTGTTCAGTTTCAATTCATATCATGATTGGAAATTTATTTTGGATGGGTTTCATATTCAATTGGGGTTTTTTTATAAATGATTTCAAAAAAATATATGGGTTATTATTTAGGATTAAAAACTGGAATTTGAATCCCATATTAGTGAATGGACTATGAATTTGGAAGATTGAAATTGATGAAATGTTATGAGACAGGGAGACTTTTAACATATGTAAAGATTTCTTCTAAAATTCATGAAATGATCATATATAAGGAGATGTATGTTCAAAATAAATCTAATCCATGTTTTGAATTGCTGAAAATTGAATTTTATTGAAGAATTATATGTTGGGACTTATGAATTAGAGGTAAAAACTTGCCAAAAACAAAACTCAAATAGGTAAAAACAAGAGGAATGAGAAGAGTCGCGTTGGACAGTTTTAGATCTTCTTTTGAGGGCTTTCGAAAGATGTTTGAGAAAGACTCGAAACACATAACCGACTCAATTTTTCATGTATAATCCAAATCTACATTTGGATTGGTGATTAGGATAATTTTTGGATCTGATTCCATGCATTTTTAAAACAGGCCTACAATTGTGGATTTTGACTCTATTCGACTGCCCTGCTACGTACAGTTTGTCTTATTTGATGAAAAATGTTCTAATTTAAATTTGGGGATTAAATTATGATATTTGAAGATAATTTAAGACTTTCGAAAAAATTATATTAATTGATATTTTGACTTAGATAAATTGGTATTTTTATTCGGGGTGAAATTTAGAGTATTTTAGGTCAATTATAATCGGGGATTTATTAATGAATTTGTGAGGAAAAATAATGAAAAATAGGGATGCGAACCGATTGAGAGTTGTACGTATTCAAAATTAATATTATGAGAATCAATTAGTTAATTAAATGGATAATTAAGTAACTAAGAATGGAAATGATATTTGGAAAATGTTGGGCTAGTGCCACGAGTAATAGGCACTGCTAGCCGGAATTATTGAGAAAATATATACGAGTATAGAGACTATATATATATATATATATATATATGTGTGTGTGTGTGTGTGTGTGTGTGTGTGTGTGTGTGTGAGAGAGAGAGAGAGAGAGAGATCTAATTATGTCAACATATCCTCTAGTGCTATCATCAGAGGTTGTGCGATGTGAGTGATCTTCCCTAGGGAAAAACAACTGGCTAATTATGGACCCCAGGTCATAGCGCCACGCGTGTGATATTTGAGGTTTAAGTTTGAAATGAGTTAATTTGGGTATGGTTATGACTCACTATCAAAGAACGTATGACCGCTTCCAACACGTTTACGATTTTATCAGGGTTCAGTGTGAGAGTTCGGGCTGGTGGCCCGAAATAGTACAACTTGTAAGTAATCGAACATTAAAATTGCATGCACTATATTGTTAGACTATTCACATAATCCTAATTCATTTTTTTGTTTAAATTTCATTTCAACGTTGATTGTGGGGTGATCGCAATGCACTAAATAGAGGATCCGGGAAAAGGAAATCAACTCAAGCCATATATGGTAGAACCTGAAATTCTAGTGATGAGGGCGCATGTTGTAACCAAATTTATTTTTGTTGATGGTTCCCACAGTAAGTTGGAAATAGAGAACACTTGTTGAGCGTGTAATATTTTTATAAGTGGTTTTTTTGCTAATGGTTTTTGATAACTTGACTTTTTGTGTGTAGTTGTATGTCGTTGTTGAAAGCCAAGTTAATCAAAACCTCACATACCTACAAATAATAATAAACTCAAGTGTAGAGGTAAGTAAGGGTATCAATCCACTTTCTAGGGAGTAAAGCACATGGAACAAATTCAATTGTAATTCACTATTT
The DNA here is from genome assembly GCA_949130495.1 of Sambucus nigra. Lineage (NCBI taxonomy): Eukaryota > Viridiplantae > Streptophyta > Magnoliopsida > Dipsacales > Adoxaceae > Sambucus > Sambucus nigra. The sequence continues at coordinate 360,305,646 of OX422208.1, forward strand.
ATTTTCTTTTGTGCTTTTTTACTTTTCTAATTTTTTTTTTAGCTTTTTCAATATTAAAACAATTGGGTGAGGTGAGATCTAAATTAAAGTAAACTAAATGAAAATAACTAACTAGAAAATGACTAAAATAAAAATAAAGTCTAACACTAAAATAAAAGATAAAGTGAGGCAAATAATTGTGAGAGCAATCAAGGAGTGGGATTACACCACAAATTTTAATTATTCTAATTAATTAATTTAATTATTTGAGCTCTCCCAAATTAATATTAAAATTACAAACCAACTCTCGTTGCAAGTGTAATTAGAATAGTAATCTTTTAGAAAGTTAAAATTAACACCCCACAACTCTAGAAAATTAGATCTACACTCCTTTTAATTAATCACCCGCTAGGATCGATCAATTAGAATTTATGTCAATCTTAGAAATTAAATTTAGAGTTGAAATTCAAATGATAATACCCCACTTAAGAAACCCCTATCTCTAGTTCGAATCTAAAATGGGTATTATCACTAGAATTTCGATTTTCTCTCGAAAATCATTTACCCTCTCTCGAGGCGTAAATCTAAGGGTGAGGGATCAAATTTAACATTCAAAGGGAAATTTCAAGTAAGCAAACTAATTAAACTAAAATAATATCAAATAAGGGTTTCACCCCACCCCTTGAAAGGGATTTTAGCCTAACATGGATTCAAACATACTAAACAAATATTCAATAGGCATTTAATATATAAAAGAGTAGAGAGAAGAATAATCAAACCAATCTCTTAAATTTGACACTTTGAACTCTATTCTTGAAATTGAAGCATACACCCTCTAATTGAGCATCCAAGTATTGTGAAATTAAATGAGCACTCAATTAAATCTCTTGCAATATTTAATCTCACAATTATCTAGAGAAAAAAAATAAAAACTAAAAAAAATATTTACAAATGGTGTTTTCCTACAATTCTCTCTCTATAATTTCCTATCTAAAAAAACTCTCCATCCAAATGGCCTTCAACTCTCTTTAAATATGCAATGGAGCAAAGGGGTATAAGTGGGAATTGGCTAGAGGTGCATGTGTATAAGGTGAGAGAACATGTGCATGGGGGTGTGAGGTGAGGGAATATTTGGAAAAATCTGATTTGGGTTAAATGTGCACATGAGGGTAGTTTGGGTAAATGGGGATGAGAACATGTGGAATAAGTGTTGGGGTTATTTTGGGTAAATGGGAATTAAGTTAGTTTTAGGCACATGTGGGTTTTGGGTTTTGGTTTGTATTTTGGCTTGGTTTGTCTTATGCAGGTACGATTTTTTTTCTTTGGAGAAGTGGATGAAATGGGAAATGGGTATTTGGCTCTTGGTTTTAAAAATGGATTTGGGTTTATGGGTTTGGGTTCTTTGGATAAGGGGCTGGATATGGGAGGTGAGAGAGTAGAGTGGATCGGAGCTTGGGTCGCACCGATCGGGTTTGGGCGACTGGAGTGGGGTTAGGAGGAGTCGCCGCCGGAATGAGGGAGAGAGGGGCGTCGGAAAACAGGGGGGTCGAGGGTTGTGGCGACGGGGGAATTGACGGCGGGTAGGGAGGAATAAGGATGAGAGGGAGAGAGGAGAGAGGGACGCCGGAGTTGGAGTCGCCGGCGGCAACGGCAGGAAGCCCGCGTCGGTTGAGAGTGACAGAAAGAGAGGGGGATGACCGGGGGTTTGTGTGGTGATGGCGGATGATGAGAGATGGGTTAATGGGTTTAGTGTTAATGGAGGTTGGGTGAGGAGAGAGAAAGTGTGTGTGGGTTTGTTGGAGAAGATGATGTGGGGGAATTTGGTGGGTGAGGGTGTATGGTAAGTGTGTGAGGGTGAGGGTGTTAGTTTAGGGGTAAATGAGTGTATAGGAGTGTAGGATAAGGGTATGTAAGTGTGTGTTTAATTTGGACCCCTAAAAATATAAACTAACTAATAAAATAAAACTATAAACTAAAAATCTAAAAATTAAATTACTATACTAAAAATTAAAATCAAGACTCAATAAAAATAAAACAAAAAAGAAATACAATGTAAATCTATTAAACTTAAAAATTAAAGTCCTAAAAAAATAAAATGTAACAAAATTAAATTCCTAAAAACTAATCCTAAAAAAATAAAATAAAATAAGATAAAAACTAAAATTAAAAACTTAATAAAATAAAATAAAATTATATTAATAAAAATAGAAATAAAATATAAAAATAGGAAATAAAACCTAAAAAATGTTAAAATAATCCTAAAATTAAAATGACTCAAACTAAAAATCTAAAAAATTAAAATAAAACAAAAAGGGAACAAACCAACACACACGGGTCTTGGGTGACGGTTTAGGGACAAGTTTAGGCTCGGGTAAGGTTACGGGGTTGATATTTAGCTCCATAAAATGCGCAATTGCCATGAAATATAGCTTTTGACACTGCAATTGACGTTAGACCTGCATAATAAACAATTAAGCGCATAAGACCCATATTGTCGAGAATTAGCAACTAAAGTACGTCTATTTGGGGTATAAATTGTACAGTTTTGGGTGCTTATCACACCACCCCCAAACAGAGCGTTGCTAGTCCTCGAGCAATAAGATAGAGAGAAAGGGAAAGATAAGAAACCAAAAGTGTACCACTTTCGCGGGCACTTGCGATTGCACTTAGCATGTGCAACAAGCCTTTAAACCTATAGGTTGCCCTACAGGACGAGTTGTGTCTCGTGAGGGTTTGCAGGGAATATACCCACAAAATTCTTATTTGCAAAAATTTATTGGAAGGCAGTCAATCTCTTATTAGACGTAGAATAATCGCACAATCCATCACATGGGAAAATATTTTCAGAAATACAAGCTAGAATGTGTAAAAAGATTAAGCTAAGTAAATACTCAAGGCACATCCTTCCTAGAACTCAACGTGTGTAGTGTGAATCAGTCAAAACGGGTCGAGTATCACAAGAGTAATTCCTAGATTGCCTTGTCGGAATCAACGCTTCAACTTCAAATCTCACTGGATGTATCTCTGTCAAACGAACTCTCGAGATTAGGGTTAGTGTATCGCTCTTGTGTGTGAGGAGGTGAGTAAATGTAATCGAGTTCAAACGTCTCACACACATATAAGAAAGAACGAACAATAAGAAAGAAAATGATCTCATGAAAGAATGCTAATCACTATAGTGAGAACGTCGAGTTATTCACCACGTTGACTATCATTTGCCCGAACACTAAGGGGAATATGTATGTATATGGGTGAGGGGGTAAATGAAATGGGATATGTGGGATGCGATGAGGTAGGATTGGATGGGATGATGGTATGATGGATGAATGGTGGATATGCGATGTGAAATGGATGAAAAATGGATGCGAAAGAAGAGTGTATACACATTAGGCACAAATGTCTTTATTTCAAAACTAACTACTAACTACAAACTCTCTTTCTTTTCTTTTCTTTTCTCTCTTTTTTTTTTCTCTCTTTTTTTTCGATTTTTCTTCTCTTTTTTTTCTCTTTTTTTTTTCTATATTTTCTATTTTTGCTATTTTTTTGTTTCTCTCTTTTTTTTTCTTTTTTTTTTTTTTCTCTCACTTTTTAAATCAACAATGATGACATTTACATTTGAAATTTACACTCTTTTTCTCAAAAATGAAGGATGATATATGAGTGGAGTGGGGAATGTATGATGTGGGGAATATGGAAAAAGGGTAGAATATGGTAATGTATTGGGTGAGTGAATGGTAAATGTGATATGGGGGGAAAGTGGTAGGTGTATGGATGAAAATCTAGTATTCGGGACAAATTTCAAGACACGCGTTTCTTACAACTCGAAAAAGATGTCATTCTCAGTGATCAACCAAAATTTTAAAGAATAATGAGATCTACAACAATTTAATGCGGACCCAAACGAAATTGAATCAACTTGTGACTCGGAGATTGCATAAAACACTCTGAAAGGGTGAAAGGCACAAATCTCACAAGCTAAAGTCTCTACTAGTTATCCTTAAGGTTCTCTTTAGAATTATAGTACTCTTCAACTCTAAACCGTATTGACGTGATAAGTGCGCAAATTTTGTTGAGTCTAGAAATTCATGGTGCAAAATGCCTTGTTACGTATTACATAAGCTATTAGAAAAAATATTCTCTAGCTTGATTCCTAGACTTTTGAAAGATGGATGATTGAAAATTCACATCAATGAGTGAGATGAAAGAAACTGCACGAAATTTTAAAAATCAGGTTTAAAAATCAAAATTTTTCAAAAGAGGCACGATTTTGATAAAATTCTCCACCCCCAAACAAAAAGGAATATCGTCCTCGATGTTAAGTAAAATGATTTTTAAAATTGAGAGCATAAGGTAGGAAAGAGATTACCAGAATGAACCGCTAATGAAGTGGACATGTGAATCCAAGAATAAACCTGAGTAAATGATAAGAGAAAAAAAATGTGTACAAGTCCATAAGCATGATAAAGCATAGGGTGATGTGAAACACCACCCCCAAACAGGATGAGACTAGTACAAGAAACGCGGGCTGCCTCCGGGTAGCGCTAAGTTTAACGTCTTCAGCCAGACCGATGAAATCTCACCCTAAAGATAGGATCTATGAAAGCGCAAGGCGGCAGAAGAATGGGTGATGAAAATCACCCCCAAACAAGACTGAAACGTCAGCCTTGTTGGATAGAGGCTAAAGCGGGTCAATGCACTTGTATGGCAAAGTGCATCACACGATGCAAAGCATCGGTGGACCAAGGGTGGGTGGGTATTAAGGTAAGGGTGAAGAGGCATCGGTCTCGAGCCTTGTTGAGCGTAAAGGTGAGGGCAACAAGGGCCCTATAAGCATAGTGCTCCAATTGGTGAGGGAGGCAAAATGGTTTGGCAATAGTGATGGGGTGGGCCTCATAAAAATCACACGACCGTTCTATGAATGGACGATGATAATGGTCGCGTCGTGACACGCCAGGGAGTTGTTGAGAAAAATCAACACCACAAGGAAGTGGTGTGCATGGAGGAACAAACTCGGTGTCACGGTGGAGAGTAGCACCAAAAATACTCTCATGGGTGGTGGATGGTTTTAGGTGAGGATCTAAAAATGTAGATGGAAATATTAAATGTGTAAAATCAAGATCCAAACCAGGTGGTGGGGTGGAAGGAACAATGGGTGGGTCGGGTGGGGCAAATGGTGTATCGGGTGGGATAAATGGTGGAGGAAGATGATCCAACTCAAGCGTGGGAGACACACACTCATTGGGAGGAGTAAAGGAATACTCACAAGGGATTGTGGTTTCTAAAGATGGAGTTGTCAACTTCTCCACAAGAGTAGCATCGGTAAATAGGGTGGGTGGGTAAAACGAGGCACCAATCTCAGAGATAGAGGAATCACTAGAAATATGAGGCTCAGAATAAGCCATACATGGTGGGACATCATCCATATCCAGATAGTTAGGAACTATCACAGATTCTATCTCCGGAAAATGGTGAGCACTCGTAGCCGGAGCTAACCTAGGATAAATTGGTTCCTCGGGAACACAATGGTGAAGCTCAATGGGTATAGACTCGGGCATTGTTTTGGATATGACAGGAGTGTGAACCGTAATGATGGGTTCATATGGATATGGTGGGGTTGGATCAGGCTCACTATCGAAAGGTAAGTCAACACAATTGTCGACTTGGGACCCGGACCATGGAATGGTCTCAACTTCGAGATTCTCGACGTGGTAGGGTTGGTCACACTCAAATTTTGTGTCACAAAGGGACACATCATCGTCACACTCGGTGGCAACGATGGGTGGGGTCATGGGAATATCCGACTCTCGCGCAGAAACCAGTTCATTTAACCTTTGTTCAAGCCTTTGGAGAGCTTGAGTTTGAATTGCTTGCTCTTGCTCAAGTATGAACTTTTGCAAGAGGGTTTCGAGAGTGGAGGTGGATGATGGTGTTGGTGGAATGATGGGTGGTGGTGGTGGGTGAGGTGGACACAACGTGCTATAATCAGGACTATACGGAGAATACTCATATGAAGTGGGTGGGGTGGGGTCAAGTACATCATACACGAAAGGATCGCTTTCGTGATGGACAAATGGTTGATGCGCATGGGGTGCGTAGTGAGGAAACTGATTGTGACTAGGTGCACAAGGTTGCCATGACGACTGTTGGAACGTGTGAGGATCCACAACATCGGGTTGGGATACGTATTGCGTGGAAGGGTGATCAGGCCTCCACGAATAGCTCGGGGACTCACACAACTCGGGATTAGGTATAGCAGGGTAGTAGGTCGAGGTGGGTTCCGAAATAGTGTCATATGGATACACATGTTCCATGGTGGGTTTGTATGGATATGACAAGTATGGACACACATGGGACATGTGATCGGCATTAGAACAGTGGGTGCACAACAAAGGAGGAGGCACGGTGACACTTGACACCGAGGGTGATGGAATAGGTGGTGCGTGCATAGATGGGTCAAGAGTACCAACGGTACTCGTGAGAGAGGTGAAATCGTGAAGAATATCATAAAGAGACCGTTCGGGATTACTCTCACACGTGTCACGTGTCAATGAAAAATGACCAAAGTAGTCCCGTAAAGGACGTTCTTCGGCCATGAGGTGAAAAATATATTTTTTTGATTTTTTGAAATTTTTTCAAAAGGAAAGAAAATATTTTTGGGATTTTATAAAAATTAAAGAAAGAAAAATATTTTTGGATTTTGTTATAAAAAATAAAGGAAGAAAAATATTTTTCGATTTTTTTTTTTTTTTTTTTTTTGGAAGAAAAGGTGGGGAAAATATGGACTCTTGAATTGGCACGAACCAACTAAAACCGACTACCGAAAGTGGAATTGGACACACACACACAAGTCAAGAAAAATTTCTAACTAGCACATAGCCAATTTTTATCTTTAAATTTAGTGAAAGGGTAGTCAAATTTTAACTAAGTCCGTGGGCGATAAAAATTCACGGAAATATCTTAGTGATCGCCTTTGCAAAAATATTCTCCTATTGGGCTACCTAGTTGATTGATTTTAAATTTAGTGATGGCTAGGGTAGCACACAATGATAAGCGAGTGAGTCGGGTGATGAAATCCCTTCTCGTGAGTGACCGGGTGTAGGTCTTAATTAATTAATTCATCACACCATTCAAAAATAAATGCGAGAATAAAATCAAATAAGAGCACACAAGAGCACACAAAAGAATTGACTCGCTAACAGGAGAGGCGCGAGTGTTTGAGAAATGTACCTCCCACGGTTTTTACGCCGTGGGGTGCCGAAAATGTTGAGTCGACCGGGGGGAGATCACGCCTATCTCAGTCGTCCCCGGGAGTCCTACCGACCCAAGGTAGAGAGGCTTCTAAATCCTCGCCTTTGGACGCCCTCTCTCTACCTTGTCCGGTTTCCCTATCACGCTTGTCTTTAATTATTACAAATTTAAATGGAAAATAAATGGTGTCTCTAAGCACCGCAATACAAGCAATGATAGAATAATCCTAAATACAAGCCTTCTAATAAAATACAAAAATGGTACTAAAAAAAATGCGAAAAATAAATGAAATACAAAATGAAATCCGCTCCGAGCTTCACAATCCCAAGAATGGCAACGGCGCCATTTGATAACTTGATTTTTGTGTGTAGTTGTATGTCGTTGTTGAAAGCCAAGTTAATCAAAACCTCACATACCTACAAATAATAATAAACTCAAGTGTAGAGGTAAGTAAGGGTATCAATCCACTTTCTAGGGAGTAAAGCACATGGAACAAATTCAATTGTAATTCACTATTTATTTTCTTTTTGTGCTTTTTTACTTTTCTAATTTTTTTTTTTAGCTTTTTCAATATTAAAACAATTGGGTGAGGTGAGATCTAAATTAAAGTAAACTAAATGAAAATAACTAACTAGAAAATGACTAAAATAAAAATAAAGTCTAACACTAAAATAAAAGATAAAGTGAGGCAAATAATTGTGAGAGCAATCAAGGAGTGGGATTACACCACAAATTTTAATTATTCTAATTAATTAATTTAATTATTTGAGCTCTCCCAAATTAATATTAAAATTACAAACCAACTCTCGTTGCAAGTGTAATTAGAATAGTAATCTTTTAGAAAGTTAAAATTAACACCCCACAACTCTAGAAAATTAGATCTACACTCCTTTTAATTAATCACCCGCTAGGATCGATCAATTAGAATTTATGTCAATCTTAGAAATTAAATTTAGAGTTGAAATTCAAATGATAATACCCCACTTAAGAAACCCCTATCTCTAGTTCGAATCTAAAATGGGTATTATCACTAGAATTTCGATTTTCTCTCGAAAATCATTTACCCTCTCTCGAGGCGTAAATCTAAGGGTGAGGGATCAAATTTAACATTCAAAGGGAAATTTCAAGTAAGCAAACTAATTAAACTAAAATAATATCAAATAAGGGTTTCACCCCACCCCTTGAAAGGGGTTTTAGCCTAACATGGATTCAAACATACTAAACAAATATTCAATAGGCATTTAATATATAAAAGAGTAGAGAGAAGAATAATCAAACCAATCTCTTGAATTTGACACTTTGAACTCTATTCTTGAAATTGAAGCATACACCCTCTAATTGAGCATCCAAGTATTGTGAAATTAAATGAGCACTCAATTAAATCTCTTGCAATATTTAATCTCACAATTATCTAGAGAAAAAAAATAAAAAATAAAAAAAATAAAAAATAAAAAAAATATTTACAAATGGTGTTTTCCTACAATTCTCTCTCTATAATTTCCTATCTAAAAAAACTCTCCATCCAAATGGCCTTCAACTCTCTTTAAATATGAAATGGAGCAAAGGGGTATAAGTGGGAATTGGCTAGAGGTGCATGTGTATAAGGTGAGAGCACATGTGCATGGGGGTGTGAGGTGAGGGAATATTTGGAAAAATCTGATTTGGGTTAAATGTGCACATGAGGGTAGTTTGGGTAAATGGGGATGAGAACATGTGGAATAAGTGTTGGGGTTATTTTGGGTAAATGGGAATTAAGTTAGTTTTAGGCATATGTGGGTTTTTGGGTTTTGGTTTGTATTTTGGCTTGGTTTGTCTTATGCAGGTACGATTTTTTTTCTTTGGAGAAGTGGATGAAATGGGAAATGGGTATTTGGCTCTTGGTTTTAAAAATGGATTTGGGTTTATGGGTTTGGGTTCTTTGGATAAGGGGCTGGATATGGGAGGTGAGAGAGTAGAGTGGATCGGAGCTTGGGTCTCACCGATCGGGTTTGGGCGATCGGAGTGGGGTTTGGAGGAGTCGTCGGCGTCGCCGCCGGAATGAGGGAGAGAGGGGCGTCGAAAAACAGGGGGGTCGAGGGTTGTGGCGACGGGGGAATTGACGGCGGGTAGGGAGGCATAAGGATGAGAGTGAGAGAGGAGAGAGGGACGCCGGAGTTGGAGTCGCCGGCGGCAACGGCAGGAAGCCCGCGTCGGTTGAGAGTGACAGAAAGAGAGGGGGATGACCGGGGGTTTGTGTGGTGATGGTGGATGATGAGAGATGGGTTAATGGGTTTAGTGTTAATGGAGGTTCGGTGAGGAGAGAGAAAGTGTGTGTGGGTTTGTTGGAGAAGATGATGTGGGGGAATTTGGTGGGTGAGGGTGTATGGTAAGTGTGTGAGGGTGAGGGTGTTAGTTTAGGGGTAAATGAGTGTATAGGAGTGTAGGATAAGGGTATGTGAGTGTGTGTTTAATTTGGACCCCTAAAAATATAAACTAACTAATAAAATAAAACTATAAAACTAAAAATCTAAAAATTAAATTACTATACTAAAAATTAAAATCAAGACTCAATAAAAATAAAACTAAAAAGAAATACAATGTAAATCTATTAAACTTAAAAATTAAAGTCCTAAAAAAATAAAATGTAACAAAATTAAATTCCTAAAAACTAATCCTAAAAAAATAAAATAAAATAAGATAAAAATTAAAATTAAAAACTTAATAAAATAAAATAAAATTATATTAATAAAAATAGAAATAAAATATAAAAATAGGAAATAAAACCTAAAAAAATGCTAAAATAATCCTAAAATTAAAATGACTCAAACTAAAAATCTAAAAAAATTAAAATAAAACAAAAAGGGAACAAACCAACACACACGGGTCTTGGGTGACGGTTTAGGGACAAGTTTAGGCTCGGGTAAGGTTACGGGGTTGATATTTAGCTCCATAAAACGCGCAATTGCCATGAAATATAGCTTTTGACACCGCAATTGACGTTAGACCTGCATAATAAACAATTAAGCGCATAAGACCCATATTGTCGAGAATTAGCAACTAAAGTACGTCTATTTGGGGTATAAATTGTACAGTTTTGGGTGCTTATCAGTTTTGCGGTGAGTACAAATATAATTTATGTAGATACAATGTCACTTTATTTGTAAATTGCAGAAAATGTAGAATACATATTGAACGTGTATTTCTTTTGTAAATATATGGTTTTATATCTACATTTGCATGCATGATACAACAAATTTTGTCCATGGCATGTACTATCACCATACAGGGTAATTATATGAATGTAAAAACCATACCGAATAATTATCCAAATGTAATATTCACGGAATGGTGAGCATGGAACGGAGCATTACCACACAAGTTATTCATTTGAGTGTAATATTCATGGAATATTGTCGTTGGCGTGGTCCATATCAATATAATTGATACAAAAGAAAGGACTATTCAAGAAAAGTATATGCGAGTCATAAAACTGGGTACATGTAGCTCATAACAAAAGTATATGCATAAAAGCACTAAGTACGTTAACATTCATTGAATGGATAGCAGGGAACGGGGCATTACCATACAAGTCATTCATTTGAATATAAATGGAATGTTGCCTCTGATGGGGGACATATCATTATAATTGATACAAAAGAAAGGACTATTCAAGAAAATTATATACGGGTCATAACACTAGGTACATGTAGCTCATAACAAAAGTACATGCATCAAAGCACTAGGTACATGTGTATTGGTTTTCTTCAATTTTCATGTACTAATATTCATTGAATTATGAAAATATAATAATATACATATATAAACAACAAAGTAGATGTAGAAACAACAAAGTACATGTAGAATGAATGAAAGTTCATGCAGATTAAATAAAAACATGCACATTACAAGAATATAAATGTAACATATAAGTACCTTTTGGGAAAACAATATGTTCAAATACAATAAAATACATGCAAAAAATAACAGAGTATATGAAACAGATAACAAAGTATATGCAAAAACAATAAACTACATGTAGAGGAACCAAATAGTAAATGTAAAAACAACAAAAGTACATGCACAAAAAAAGAAATGAAGTTAGGTTTCATAATTGTTGTTTGTTGTTTAAAATACATGCAAATACAACAAAGTACAAGCGGATTGTAACAAAGCACATGCAAATAAGAATGAAAGTACATGCAGATTAAACAAAGTACGTGTTGATTAGATGAAAGTACATGTAGAGGCACCAAAGAGTACATGTAAAAAAAACAAAGTACATGAACAAAATAAGAAATGACGTTGGTTTCAAAATTGTTATTTGTTATTTATTGAGAAGAAAATACATGCAGCTTATAACAATGTACATGCAACAAATAACAATGAACATGAAGAAACAATAAAGTACATGTGAAAAGAACAAAGTACATGCAGATGAGATAAAGTACGTGAAGAGTAACCAAAGAGTACATGTAAAAACAACAAAGTACATACACATTATAAGAAATGAAGTTGGGTTTCAAAATTTATATTTGTTGTTTGTTGGGAAAAATACATGTAAATACAACAAAGTACATGCAACAAACAACAAAGCACTTGCAGAGACAACAAAGTACATGCAGAAATGAAAAAGTACATGCATTTTAAAAAAATTACATGCAAAGACAACAAAGTACATGCAGATTACAAGAAAGTACATGCAGAGATAACAAAGTACATGAATAAATAACAAAGTACATGGTGATTAAACAAAATACATGCAGATTAAACAAAGTAGATGGACATTATAACTAAATTAGAATTGTGCCACTGATGCGGGCCATAACCATACAAGTTATTCATTTGGATGTAATATTAATGGAACGTATTTACACTCATCACAATACTAGGTACACGGTCAACTTTTGATGAGATTAATTTTTTTTGTATTCAATAAAATTGTATTTAATATGAATGACTTGAAAAATATTTAAATTATGTAATTAAATCGGTTCTTTACATGTATTCTTGTAATGATATACTTTCCTACACCTTGAGCATGTAACTTCTCTTAATTCAACCTCACCCACAGATTTGAATCTCTTATTTTTGGGCTTGCCTGTTGGTCTCTTTGTCTTTAGAGGAAGGATTTCTAGTTCCTCAGGTATGAGAATGTTTAGTGACTACAAATTGGGGATAGGAACTATAGGAAATGAGTACGACTATTTTTTTAAAGAATATTTATAGTAGTCCATAATATAGTCATAAATATTCCTACCTTCCCTCCGTAACATCTATAGCATAAGAACAGGGAAAACACTAAATATTCCATCGCTTCCAAGAACACATCCAATGAGCTAAGTTAATAGTGGCCCTCTCTTCGAAATGAGATTTTAATACAAACTCACTTGAGTGTCTAATAGTCCAATGTCGACCCTTATCCCATAAATCCATCAATAACTTGTTAAAAGTAGGACACAACTCTGTTGTCCACATTTGGGATTCAACCATTTTTTGTGAATTTAAGTTCATAATCTTGACCCTTAGTTTATCAATCGTATGCATGATAGGTAAATGCCTTTCTTCTAAGATCCAAGAATTAAATGACTCTGCAATACTGGATGCCTTGGCACCATCGTGTTTACCCAGAAAAATGTGCAAGACTAATATTCTGGAGGCAATTTATCAAGGAACTGAGCAATAAACACTCCCGTTCATTCCTTAGTTCATCCATATGTTTCTTGAATTCATCAACAGTTACATCATCTTCATAACAAAGAAATAACCTAACAATCCTCTTCTGGAAATTCTTCCCACAATTCCCATGAATTATCTTCTTAATACTTCCCTGCAAATAATGTATACAATAGGAATGCACAGACAGCGGGAACAACTTCAAAATAACCTCAGTAAGACCATTGTTCCTATTAGATACAAATGTGATATTTATCCCTTGATAAGCCAAACCATGTAAATTTTGAAGAAACCACAACCAATTATCCTCTGTCTCTGAATTAACTACAGCAAATGCAAGAGGAAAAAGGCCTGAAAACAAAATTAAATACATCAAAAAATAAGTGCATTATGATAAATAGAATTTTTGATAGTGTAAATATATGAAAACTATATAGTATGCATAGACTACTACAAAGAACATGCAGGTGTCTGAGCAATACACACATTTTTAAATAAAGTACATGCAGTGGTTTAAGAAGTACATGCACTATATGAAAACAGTACAAAAGTTGTAAAAGTATAAATGCATTTTCAAAACAGTATATGCAATTGCCAAATAGTACACGCAGTTCCAGACAAAGTACATGCAAATATACAAAGTACATGTGAAATGCGCTTACCATTATTAACAATAAATGCATTATAAATAAAGTAAATGTAATGTTTCAAGAAGCACATGCATTTTATAAAATAGTAAATGAAGTACATGCACTATATGAAAATAGTACAAAAGTTGTAAAAGTAGTAAATGCATTTTCCAAACAATACATGCAATTGCCAAATAGTACATGCAGTTCCACATAAAATACATGCAAATATACAAATTACTTATAAAATTCACCTACCATTATTACCATTCCTTACGGTTGCAGACAATATTTGACCTCGGTACCAGCTCTTTAAAAAGGCACCATCAACAAACAACATAGGCATGTAGTAGGGAAACCTAGAATGCATCCTCCAAACATTACAAAAATCCTTTTGAATAATCTACTTTTGGATTCCACATCAAGAATGCAATGCAATCCTGGATTAAATTGCAACAGCTTATCCGTATATATACCAAGCTGCACATACGACACCTTCTCATCACCATGCAATTCAACACTTGCCATATCTTTCGCATGCCATGCATGATAATAACCTATATCAAGACCATAGTTCTTTTTAACATCTATCACTACATCAATTGGCCTAATCAAAGGCTATCCCTAAGTTGATCAACTAATAAACTTGACACTAACTTGGAGTCCATCATTTTACTACATGAACTACAAATAACACGTATATATATATATATATATATATATATATATATATATATATGCATGTTATCCAATGTTCATACGTAAAAGAAACCATTTACAGCACATATAGAAGTAAAAACTCGCCACGTACATTTTTCAGATTACTTCTTATAACACTCTGTAGTCACTCGTGTTTTATCCTTCTTCAAATAAAAAAATCTGAACCCAACCTCAACAACATACTTCCTCAATTTATCTCGAAACTCTTCCACATGTCCTTCAAAATACTGATGAACATGATTTATATACATCTTCCAACTTTTAGAAATATAAATCTTGGAATTACTCGACTCTACCCCACCAATATAGATATCATTTTTTGCACCACTATGGCCATCGAAATAACAATTAATGATGAACCACCAAACGTTTCACAATTGGAATTACAACTCAAAAATCCCAATTTCATGACATATATCTGAATAAAATCATCCTCCATTATCAATTGAGACCTTAATATATAATGAACATCTTTGTCACATAACAACATGAACTGACTTTCATCACTAAAAGAGTAATACAATGAAAACTTCTTAATTTTCAAATTTGTAAACCTACTACACAATTCCTTGCATGTGGTATCTAACGAGCTATCCTCATATATCTCAATACAAACCATATTGCACAAATTGGAACACCTAGCAATACTACAACCATCCATTTTCCTCTACATTAAAATGGAAAAACAATTAAAAATGTGAATACAACAAAGTACATGCACAAAACAAGAAAGTAGGTGCAAAACTAAATATGAATATTCTCATATAATATAGTACATACAGATTACAATAGAGTACATGCACATTCAAGAAAGTACATGCGGAATATAACAAAGTACATGCACAAACCAATAAAGTACATGCAAAACTAAAAATGAACATTTATATCAAAGTACATGCACATTACAACAAAGTACATGCACTCATATAACAAAGTAAATGAAAAATTACAAGAAAGTGCATGCACATTACAAGAAAATATGTGAAGTTTACAAGAAAGTACATGAAAAACTAAAAATGAACATTCTCATATAACAAAGTACATGCACTCATATAATACAATACCTTCATATTATAAGAAAGTATATGCAAGTTATAAGAAAGAACATGCAGATTATAAGAAATTACATGCAAAACTAAAAATGAACATTCTCATATAACAAAATACATACACATTATAAGAAACTACTTGCACATTACAAGAAAGTACATGCTAATTACAAGAAAGTACATGCACTCATATAACAAAGTACATGTACAACATAAAAAATACATGCAAAACTAAAAAAATAACATTCTCCTATAACATAGTAGATGTAGATTACCAGAAATTACACGCACATATCAACATATTATAGCATGTATTCAACATGGAGAGCACGTGTATTGTCATTCCACATGAACAACAAACAAGATAATATTATTTCATCGCTCTATATATAATGTTTAATTAATTATGTGTAAACTTTTATACGTATAGATAAAACATATGCACAAAGTACATGTAAATAAAGAACATGCATGTAATAAGCATAATAAACTAACAACTATCCAAACAAAATAGGGACGCAATTTGAATAACTCATTTATATTCCTCAATTAATGCAGTTGGCGCAAACCAAAAGATTATAGGAGTAATTTAAAATAGAGAGAATGAGTATGTGCATTCAACATAAATGAGGTGTTCTTGGATATAAACAAGTAAAGAAATCTAAAAAATATACTCATAATATCTTCACCCATCAACATCAAACAAGATAATTTTATGCCATCACTCATTCATATTCCACAACATAATATTTAATTGTGTGTACAATTTTATTTATAAAAATCAAACAAATGAACAAAGTACGTGCAAGCAGACAACATGCATGTAATAAGGATAACAAACTAGAAAAATCGAAGCAAGATGTAACCAATTACAATTATTCATTCGCATTGATCAACTAATGTCGCTGGTACGGACCACCATCAACATTCAAAATATGTTCTTGTGTAAAATAAGACAACAAATGAATAGTTAAATCTAACTACAAATGGATAAAACTTACTAGGTTATTATAGAATCGTAGTATAGGTTAAATTTTTCAAGCTGATTACCAATGAAAATCTCACAGATTAGTCGTGACCAAGTCAATTTAGGTTAAAATTTCAATCTGATCACGATTGAATTCTATAAATCTTTAAAAACTTTCAATGGATCTGTAATACCCCTCCCTAATATTTCATTTAAAATTATGTATAAATTATAATGAAGTGAGGTCTGATGATAATTATTGGAAATTTGTTGGTAAGAATTTGAATTTTGAGAAAAGAATGAGAAGGGGTTATTTGAACGAAAAGTTGGATCATTTGAATGAGAGGTTAGGGTCGTTCGAATCATGGGATCAAATGAGCTTCGAACGAGACCCCACTGTGAATTTTTTAAGGGTCATTGGAAGGTCGTTAGAAGCCATGGATCGAATGAGATTCCCTTGTCATTCGAATGAGGCTTAATGTCATTCGAACAACACACTTTGAAAATTTAAGATCAGACTTCCCTTGTGTGTTGTCACATTTTTTGGCACTTAGATTGTTGAGTTGTCAAAATCTGGTGAGCCCAAATGAGAAAAAATGAGATCTTTGGTGCTTTAATGGGTTTTATAAGGGTTGGTTTGGGGATTATTTAGGTCATTTGAAGTTAGAAGAAGAGGTACAGAGAGAGGTGGTCTTCCACCATGTTTGGACACCTCTCTCCAGCATTCCATCACACTAAATCATCTTGTTCTTCTAGTATTCCACTGTATTGAAGCCCACTACACCCATTTCCTTTATTGTTAAAGTGGAGCTACGAATCTTAGAGTAAGGTTGGGGAATTTTGGAGAAGATGAAAATGGAAGATTTCATGAAGTTTGAAGAGAGTTTTAAAGAGGTTTTGCTTGGAGGCTTAAATGGAGCATATATGGAGCAAAAATGGGGGATGCATTTGGTAATCCCTTGAGGTCACCTTTGAAGATGGGGTTTGCTCCTCTTACACCAACTTTCTACCACCATTTGGAGTCTTTAGAGGTAGAAAACTATACTCTTAGTATTAATACTCTTTTGCATATTTGTAGTCTTGTTGTAAGATTATAAGAGTAGGATGCATTTGATATATGATGAGTGTCAAGTAAATTAGTATTTAACATTTTATGGAATGAAAATGTTACAAAAAATGTCATTTGTTAGGAAAAAAATTATGGATGAATAGTTCAAAGTTTTCTTGAAAAATAAAGCTCGGGATTTGTAAGAAAATGGTAAATTTCTAGAAGTTGAAGTTAAACATTTTACGTAATAAAATGTTTTTAAATGATATTTATATTCCTAGAATATTTTTGTGAAATAAGATTCCAAAGTTTCTTGCAAAATATAAATTTTATAAAAGTTGAACATTTGTTGAGTTTAAAAGTCTTGGTCTTGTAAATGGTATATTTTTCAAGTAATATGAAATTCTAGATTAAATTCTACGTTTGGCCCATGTAATAGGACTTTTGGAGTTGACTCCATCTTCTCATGCATATAAACTTGTAGTATGTTAATGATGAACACAGAAACAAGTTTAAGGAAGTTTTGTTAGATGCGTTTAAACATGAAATGAGGAAAATAGAAATTCTAGTCTTTAAAGTGTGTGAAAAAGAGGTTAAAATGTGTTAATAAAAGGAAATGGTAATTATCTTATAAAAGTAGTCTTTAAATATAATTGGGTTTCTTAATGAAGAAAGTAAAGAGATGCCTAACTTTAAAAATGGTTAGAAGAGGTGTTGGATAAGTGTTAATGGGTTAAACCATTCAGAAATTAGTGTGTGTAACTTAATAATATTTTTGAGAGATTAACACTTATAAAATTGGAAGAAAATGACAAGTTTGGAAACAAAAGGGTAAAATCATAATTTTACTTAAAGTGAAACATTTTTATGAAATAAAAATGTCGAAAATGGTGTTAAACAAATTGGTCCTAAATGAACATGATTTTGGAATAAAATCAAGGCTAAAGTGTAAAGGACATGAAATGATGATTTTCAAAGTGTATCACAAGTTGAGGTGAAACTCCGGATTTTGGCTTCGGACGAAAAAAAGGGAAAGGTGAAATAATGTGGAAATTTTTCAATTGTTAAAACACATTAAAAGGTAACTCAGATGATACTTGGATAATTAGAGAGGGGCCAGATCCCTCAGGTGAAAGACCCAAAATCACTGGTCAGAGCACATGGTGGCATCTTCGGTAGTGTGGAGCCCATTAAAGTACGCAATTTATTGGAAGATTTTAAGAAAAAGATAAAGTAATAAGTAACATATCAAGAAATAGGTTGCGTTGTGAAAATGTGTTAAGACAACCTAATTTGAATGAATCAATAAATGTTTCGGTAAGGTTAAATGGACAACATATGTGTAAATTGATTAATGTCCATAAAGTAAAGGAAAGGTAAAGTATAGTGGTTAAATGGGTTAGTGAAGCAACCTAATATGGTTAACCCATAATTAACATAAGGATGTGATTGTTAAAGGTTTTTTAAAGTTAAATATGTATTTTCTACCACGGTGTTCACGTGTGTTGAAAGGGATGATTTTCATTGAAAATATTAAAGTGGATTGGTTTAAATGAAAAGGGTAATTTCGGTAAACAAATGAGTTTCGGTTAAATAAAGTGTAGTTATTTGAGTATTTAACCATGTGTGTTAAATAAAGTGATAAATGTCAAATAAGAAAGACGTAGTCTTGATAAGATTAAGGTGAATTAATCGGGATAAATCACGTTTTTGGAAATGAAAATTATTTCATGCATTAAGCGCATATATAGGCATATATATTAAGGAGTTGGATGTGCACATACTTATAACGTGTTAGAGTCTTATTTCTGTCATTTATTTCTATACTGCATTTTGTATATTTCTCACTGAGCATTCGTCTCACAATCTCGTCTTTGTTACGGCAGGTGGGGTGCGAGTTCGTACTTTGAGAGCGTTACACTGGTAAGTTCTCTATTTTATTTTACGTTAGTATCTCTTTATGCTTGGACTGTGGGGACACTTTCCACGGGTCCCTCACATAGTTTAAATTGAAAGTGGATTCGCATGCTAAATAAGTGAAACGTTAATTAAAATAAAACTGGATTAGCAACATTATATAGGTTGTTTCAATGCACTTCACAGCTAACATTCATATCGGACCGGGTTGACTACGGGTAAACCATAAATCTGGGGTGGGCATTACAAATGGTATCAGATATCTAGTTTTATGGTTACTTTAGGGAGTGATGTGGTGAGGTTGAAAGTGGATCTTTCGATGTCAGTGTTGATCTGGGTCGGTCATGATAGTCTTGGTGATGGTTCAGTTCGTGTCCTTGATGATGAAGTCAAGGAGGTTAGTACATCGAGTTAATTCTTTGTCGGGTGGCAGGCGACCAAGTTAGTTATCATTAATTGATTATGCATTTCTAATTTAGATATGCTAGTAGGTTGTCAGTGTCCGTGGAAGCCAATAGTGGCAACACCGCAGGTTTAGTGTAGGGGGCATGTGTGCCAATCCATAGTGATATGAGAAGCCAATTATAGTGTAGAGAATGGTGAATGACATCTATTGAATTAGGAGTATGACTCATGTAAAGTCAACCGTGGAGATTAGGTAGCTAGTGCATCATACCTAGATAGTGTTTAATAATAATAAAAATACGTTAGATTATGTGGAAGGTACTTTGGGTAATTGGTGCATATGATGTGAATAGGCGAACCCGATCCTCGGGATGGTACTACATCATAAGACAATTGATGATTTAGTGGGCATATTGAACTATTTTGGTCAACACTTGGGATGTGCCCCGGTCTAGGTCAGTAAGATGGTATTATTACAAGTAAGTGTTTTGGTGATTCTTGATTGAAAGTTATACCTCGTAGGGTATGATGAGAGTTATGGGAAAATTACAATAAGTAAATTATGTATTCAGTAATGATGGTTGAGGAGACTTAGGAGTGAACTCTAGGTAGTCTTTTATGATGGGCTTTTAGAAAATATGATGTGATTTTAAACAATAGGATCCTTAGTGATGTTGATGATGCATACTTAGAGGTTTATAGGTTGTAAGCGATGTCATGTATCCTACCATAATCCTTAGTAGCGTTAATTGTGGTTGGTATGTCTCTTATGGTCATGACCATTTCACTACACCAAAAATAGGAATTTGGCACGGTTTAAAACTGTGCCAGATTAAATCTGACACGATTTTGAACTGTGCCAGAATCAGGTGTTTCAAAATGGCCATTTTTTCTGGCACGATTTAAAAGTGTGCCATATTTGACCAAACAGGAACACTTTTGGCACACTTTAAAACTGTGCCAGAATTTGATATTTCTGGACACTTTTGACACAGTTTTGAACTGTGCCAGATTGAGCACATTTTGATAAACTTTTGGCACAGTTCAAAACCGTGCCAAAATTTGATACACTTTTGGCACGGTTTTGAACTGTGCCAAATTTTTGGATAAAAGAAAAAAAAAATTGAAAACAAGAAAATTCACAAATTAGAAAATCTTGCACGTTGTTGATAAACTAATGTACATACAAACTTCAAAATATTACAAGTCGTTAGCAGTTCACAGACCCAAAAAAAATTGGGCAGAGTTTCCTCTATTTTCTGGACATTCTAAAACCTGCTAATATAAAACCTGCGTAACATAAAGCCCGCACGGCCACAAAATATAATAATAAACTTACAAAAGCCCACACGGCCATAAAAGTTAACAATATAACTACAAAAGCCCGCACGACCCATAACACAAAAAAATAGAATCATAAATAAACCCCTTGTTGTAAACCATTGAGTTGTCTGTGTGTTCCACGTGAATAAATGCTAACGATATTAGTAACCAAGTAATTTATAAAAAATATTACCCGAGCTAAAAAATTACATATAGGAGTTGGAATTATTATTATATTCTAAAATTGAAAATCTTACGCAAGTTATGACTACCTGATCAGTTCCTACGAGTTACATTGGTCTCGTGTTAGGTGTTAGTGCTTCTTACGGGATCGTTTGGGGGCTGATTTGGGTTTTCACCCTACAACGGCTTGTTTCTAAGCCTAATCCATATATTATCAAATTATCATCATATTCTCAAACCGAGAGGCCCCTGACTACTTTGTCGGTTCGTATAAGTTACATTGGTCCCGTGCGAGGTGTTTGTGCCTCTTACGGGGCCGTTTGGGGACTGGTTTGGGTTTTCATCCTCAAACGGCTTATTTTCAAGCCTAATCTACATATTTTGAAATTATCATCATATTCTCAAATCGGGAGACCCACGACTATGCGGTCAATTCGTACAAGTTCCATTAGTCCCGTGCGAGGTGTTCGTACCTCTTACGGGGCCGTTTGGGGGCTGGTTTAGGTTTTCACCCTTTAAGGGCTTGTTTTTAAGCTTAATCGATATATTTTGAAATTATCATCATATTCTCAAACCGAGAAGCCCGTGACTACGCTACCAGTTTGTACAAGTTACATTGGTCCCGTGCGAGGTGTTCATGCCTTTTACGGGCTGTTTGCGGGTTGATTTGGGTTTTCACCCTCAAACGGCTTGTTTTTAAGCCTAATCTACATATTTTGAAATTATCATCATATTCTAAAACCAAGAGACCCACGACTATGCTGTCAGCTCCTACAAGTTACATTGGTACCGTGTGAGGTGTTCGTGCCTCTTACGGGGCCGTTAGGGGGTTGGTTTGGGTTTTCACCCTCAAACGACTTATTTTTAAGCCTAATCTACATATTTTCAAATTATCATCATATTCTCAAATCGAGAGACCCATGACTACGCAGTCAGTTCATACAAGTTACATTGTCCCGCGCGAGGTGTCTGTGCCTCTTACGGGGCCATTTGGGGGCTGGTTTGGGTTTTCACCCTCAAAGAGCTTTTTTTTAAGCTTAATCGATATATTTTCAAATTATTATCATATTCTCAAACCAAGAGACCCGAGACTACGCGGTCAGTTCGTACAAGTTACATGGGACTCGTACAAGGTGTTTGTTCGTCTTACGGGGCTGGTTTAGGTTTTTACCCTCAAACGTTTTGTTTTCAAGCCTAATCTACATATTTTGAAATTATCGTCATACTCTCAAACTGGGAGGCCCGCGACTACGCTATCAGTTCGTACAAATTACATTGGTCCCGTGCGAGGTGTTCGTGCCTCTTACGGGGCCGTTTGGGTCTGGTTTGGGTTTTCACCCTCAAACGGATTATTTTCAAGCCTAATCTACATATTTTGAAATTATCGTCATATTCTCAAATGGAGAGACCCGCGACTACGCGATCAGCTCGTACAAGTTACATTAGTCCCGTGCGAGGTGTTCATACCTCTTAAGGGGACGTTTGGGGGTTGGTTTGGGTCTTCACCCTCAAACGGCTTAGTTTTCAGCCTAATCTACATATTTTAAACTTATTGTCATATTCTCAAATAGGGAGACCCGCAACTACGAGATCAGTTCGTACAAGTTACGTTGGTACCGTGCGAGGTGTTTATGCCTCTTACGGGGCCTTTTGGGAGCTAGTTTGGGTTTTCACCCTCAAACGGCTTGTTTTAAGCCTAATCTACGTATTTTGAAATTATTGTCATATTCTCAAATCGGGAGACCCGTGACTATGTTGTCAGTTCGTACAAGTTACATTGGTTCCGTGCGGGGTGTTCGTGCCTCTTAAAGGGGTCGTTTGGGGGCTGATTTGGGTTTTCACCCTCAAACGTCTTGGTTTTCACCCTAATTGCGTGATTTGTTAGGTCTCTGTCATCAGCGTTTTATATTTATTGCATTTTAATTTTGATTTAAGTTTGTGAATCTATAACTTTGTTTATAGATTTGAATGTGTGTTTTTAAGTTTGGTGTTCATTAGTGACAACTTAAGTGTGAAATCATAAGTTGTAATTCTTAATAGGACTCAAAATTAATTTTTAATGACTTAAAATGTTAGTGTTAATAGTAAAGACAGTACATACGTGGGAAAAATTAGTGATATGAACGTACTTTACACGACTCAAAACTGCTATATGTGATGCATAAATTTGATGTTATATGATCCACTGATAGGTCCCGGGCATGGCCCCCTCCAAGATTTGATTATGGTTTTGCCCCTGACACCTTTTATATATTGTTATATATAACAGTTATATATAACAGTGTTATATATAATAGTTGTTATATATAACAGTTGTTATATATAACTGTTATGATTCCGAATTTAGATACCCCCATTATTACGCGCTAAAACAAAAGCTAGTTTTAGCTCTTGCACATATCCATGTTTACACGCTAAATCTAGTTGTACATATTGCCCAAGATTTGACAAAAAAGTTAGGATATGATAAAAGAACTTTAAATACACCTACTTTTACACACCAAAAAACTCATCTTTTAGTCCAATCGAAAATAATAGCTTGTCCACGGAGACGACCAGTCCTCCAGGTGGAGCATCATAGTGAACCAAATCAGCAGAAAAAGCAGAGTCCATTAGTGTCTCGAGGTCATCACGACCCAAGTATTAAGACATTCTAATGAAGACCCTATGGAAAAAATTTGAGCCTGCAAATTGCAACACCCGACCAATTGCTATTAGTGAAACACCCTGCAAATTGCGTAATTTTATACAAGCCATAGATTTTGGCTCTCGAATATTAGATGAGACAAATTTCATAAGTTAGTAAATACTATTTTCATTGGTGTGTATTAAAGCTATAAATTATTCATTCCTCACTTTCTTGGTTCTGTTTTAGGTTGCATGCTCCTACATTGATTAAATATGTACCATTTTTAGTAAGAATCGTTCAATTATCTGTTTTAGTCATTGTGTTAGTGTTCACATTTGTTCACAAATCGGAACCTAAGGCTGGAAAACCTGATTGAGCAGTGAGGTATTAGAGTTTATATGTACCTACAAAATAATAATGATAAATTTTAAACTTCTCATTGAATTTGGAATGGAAATAACAAAAAGTAACTTCAGAATTAACGTAATGCAATCAGTTGCCCGACCTCCTTTGGCAGGATGGAAGCTATATTTTGGATTCAGAATTTAACACCGCGTTAGATAATTATTAGTAATCTTTCTCCAAGTCCAATTCCACATCGAGAATTTCATCTCATGTTATATAAAGAGAGGGAACATTTCATGCATACTTTAATAGCATAAAATCACATAACAATAACATAAAAAGACTTTTAAGGCAACTAAAAAACAAGAAGGTCTTGGTCTTAAAAGAAATAAGGTCCTTGGTTAAAATTTGTGAGCAGGCCTTTGTTGGCATAAAAAGAGAGAGTATATGCGAATCCAAGTGTATGTTTGGATAATGTAAGCAAGTCTAAACGAAAAAAGAGGATTTCAAAGCAAATAAAAAACGAGCAGGCCTTGTGTTCAACAAAAAAGGGCCTCGATCGATCGGTGCCTGACCCTCAATCGATCGGTTAGTGTGTTCCTTCAGCTTTGCCTTGTTCTAAAGGAAATTTTGCAAAACCAAGTCGACCGATCTCCACGCTACGATATACAGTAAATCATCATATGTTAACAATTACTATGATGGATTGCATCTCTCAAAAGATTTAAGGAGCGAAGTTTCCCCCCTTACCAGTAAATTTGCATATGTTAACAATTACTATGATGGATTACATCTCTCAATTTTATACTAGATCATACATTTACAATATTTTCCAATCAAAACATAAATCTAAACTATTGTGAACTCGGTAACCAAGCACACTCTATCTAAATCAAATAAACTAACTCAAACAACATCACGCCATAGTAATCTTTTTTAGCGAAGAGATAATGTGAGATATTTGATAGATGTCATTTTAATTACTCCAACAACCTCCTTTACTTATTCTAGAGTCAGTTATCATTGGAATTTTGAGCTTCTTCCTAATAGGCTACTGTGCAAATACTCTTCTTATATTCGTATTGAATTACAACCATGATTTCTTAAAGCACCACGTGTTAATAGTACAAAACAAGTTACCAAACAAATAAAGGCAAATCAAGTATTGAAAAACAATTGATTTTATATGTCAATTCATGTCTTAAAGCATCGTTGTGTTAATAGAACAAAAAAATTAAAATACTAAGAACCTTGAAATGAACCAACTTAGCCGAATTGATAGAAACAAAATTAAGAGGAAGATACCTGGGGTGTTCCTACGCTAGTTTTTGCCATGCCTTTTGTACAAGTTCTTTTGGAGCTTGTGAACTTAGATAAGTTGAATTGTCCTCAGTTTCACCAGTTTCATCACCATAGTCCTCATTTTTCATCTCCCCTAAGGCCATCGATTCTCTTCTTCCTTCAAAGGCCACCACAGACATGAGTTTAGGCACATATCTAAGATAATCAAACATAAATTCCACTGACCGGCATGAAAATGAATATTAAGTTTAATAAAACATTGAGAACACATTCTTAAGTAAAAGGATGTCGTGTGGGTAAAAGAGTACATGCGAGCATTATGTGGTATGATCTTGGTTGTGGCGATGAGCCTCTCCTCCTCTGTGAGGGAATGCCAAAAGTGTTAGTGATGTCCATAAGGACATGGATTACCATTAAGTACCATGTGACACACCTGCCAAATTATAATCAATTAACTTAATAATATTAAGGGCATTAAACATTGAATAATTATACGAGTCCCAAAGAGTAAAAAATCAGTCTTGTAGCGTGGGTTGCAAAGAACTGGGCGAAGCTCCTCAATATCGTGGGAAAATTGGCAGTGGTCACCACATGGGCAAGCTCGTCTACTGCCATTTGTTGGAAATTGGCAGTGATCACCATATGGGCTTCGAATGGTTAGAGAATTGTGTCATCTTATGTTAGATAACAATTGTTCTCAAACTCATGTCCTCGAACACTTTACGCACTCTTAGTTCCACTGTTTCACCATTGGTAGTGAGTAGCACATTAAGGACTTCCACGTCTCGGTAATCACGAAACCATGATGGCGATCCTTGATGATTTATGCAACTTGGAAAGAAAATATCCAATCAATCCATATAATAGTCTTAAGGCACAGTATTAAAAATCAAGTAACAATATGAAACCAAATGAACTTACCCTAGTAGGCTCTAGACCAATCAATCCACGGGCTCGTGGTGCCATACAAGTGAAATTATGAGAAATAGCAGCGACTCCAATGGAATCGGGACCGGGATGTGAATATAAAAATAAAATAAAATAAACACTCAAAAGTGTGGCAATTTACTTACCGGAATGAGTGTGCACGACATCTCATCGTAACATGCATCTGGAGGATTCAAATGTCTTCAAAAGCAAAGGCACTTGAGTCAAGTTACTTAAAAATAACTGATAAAAGAATAAAGTCATCCTTGCTGTATAAACTTGAGCTCACATGAGGGTTATTTCACTTAAAGCATTGAACTCGAATATAAAATGCTCTTGTTAGATGCTAAAGGATCTATATGTAACACCAAAAACATAATATACCTACTAACCCGGGTAAAGTGCAATAGTGACAGTCGAAGTATATAGTGTACACACTTGTCTCACATTGATATCATACATTATTCATTAATGACATAACCTATGTAACTACCGAGAATTGCAAAATGAAATAAAATTAAATGCAATCCGATTAAAGGGTATCAAAAGTTGTCAGAGATTAGATAATCACCGTGAAAACTTCATTGCAAAATGAAATATGCTGGACTACATAGATACCTTCATCCCATAAATTCCACCACGCATTCATGTCGCTGGTTTAAAAAAGAATCACTATGAATCGCATATTTAATAAAAACATAGAACAAAGTCATATATTTAATAAGTTATATACTAAATTTTCACCAAAATGTAAAGGGTTAAACAAACAAAAATGTGGGTTCTTTTTTCAAAGCTTCCTAGAAGTAAGAGTCAAAGTACTAATGTACGTATAAATAGACACACCTTGCAAGTAACCAAAATTGACAAAAACATCGGTACTATGATAATCCACCACCACCAAAACACACAAAAACATCGGTACCAAGTTTAATTTACGAACCAAAAGAATAAAAACTAACTTGGAAGCTTTATCAAACACCTTGCAAGCAACAAAGAAATCAAAAACTACAAATTCATTCCAACAATTTTTTCACCCAATTTCAAAATGGAACCCAAACTTGATTCCTATGAAGGGGTCGCAAATAAAAAACATAAAACATAAAATGCAAATAAAACACAATATAAAAATGTAAAAGAGTATACATGTAAACATGTTTAAACTATAGGCTTTTGAGAGAGAACCAAGAAATAAATATAGGTACCTGGTGGATGAGGAGGCGAGTAGCAGAGGTGGGTGGCGTGCGACGGTGGTTGTAGACGGGATGTGGGAGATGGTGGTGATGTTGGGGGATTTGTTAAGGGGGTGTATTATGGTGAGGGGAGATTTTTGAAATGGTCCGGATTTGAGCGTGAGAGAGAGAGAGAGAAAGAATGAGGCGATATTGAGAGAGGAGAGAGAGCGGGAGAACAAAAATCATTTTGGGGATTAGTTTTTTTTAGGATATTTATATTTTAGCGAAGTGTTCTCAATTGTGGCGCCCTTTTAAATGGTGCCAAAATTTGGCACTGCTTAAAAGTGTGCCAGATTATTATAAAACCGTGCCAAAATTTGGCACAGTTTTAAAGTGTGCCAGATTTTTAATATCAAGGTCTGCCAAATTGGTATTTTTGGTGTAGTGTTAGGATGAAAGACAATGTCATTATCTAAGTGTAAAGGCTCATTTTGGTCGTCGAAGTGATGGTTAGGTGCGAGGTAATATTAGTGAGAGTGTGGTTTAAGGGCATACTGGAGTGTCCATAGGACTAATTGTGTGTGGTGTCATTGGGGATAGAAATCTAATGTTGTGACTCCTTGAGGTGTTTGATAAATAGGGTGAGCATTGTGTAGAAGTTTGTAGATCAGGGTCCTTGCGAGCACCTTGTAATCACAATAGGGTATTGAAAGGTTTATGGAGCGCACCTATAATGGTTACGATATGGATGATGAAATCTTATTGGGTTGGGGACTTTTACATGGAATGTGTTTGCTGTCCATAGGAGACTAACTAACTGAGTCTTATTTAGAATATCATAGATAGAAAACGTTTAACTAATCCTTGAAACACTCCACAATAGCTGCAACTCCGACGATCCGAAAATGATAATCATGTTTGGCGTTCCTGTGGCTAGACACCTGAAGGTTTTTAAAAGTATTCTAATACAGGTCAGAGCCCAAAATCTTTTGAAAATATTTTTTAAGTGTTTAAAATACAATAATAAATATGTCATGTAATCTTTCATATTAAAATCGGTGTCACGCTCCTATGAGATGCCCCTTGCCCCTCATCTATCGTGCGCATCTAACTCATGTATTCTAGATTCCATAGTTATGCTACCCATCCTAACTTGTATCACTACTCATATTAATCCCATACGTTTCCCTATTCCCCATGTTTACTTTTTTTTAACTTGGAATTCACATTAAGCTTCCGCATATTCAATATAAATCTTATTTATAATCTTATCGATTCATTTCGCATAACTTCACTAGTTATTAATTCAATGTTCACACATTATTGTCATATACCCGTATATATTTTTCTTCACATTTATATATGCATTTCATATCACATCAAGTATACATACATATATATCACTCACTATATATGTATAAGTGAAATCTCCATAGTATTACCTCGCTGATGTGAATCACTGGCATGCAATAAATCTCCAGGAAATACACACCTCTACCTGGGCAACCGGCTCGAAATCTCACCACCGAACTCAAAACATAAACGTAACCTAGAGGCGGTCATAGTCATACATCTGTGGGGTGTAACTATACCACATTAACTCCACCAGACTCTAAACTCACACGGGGTGGTCATGCGATAGACTTATGACATAAGGGACCAGACTACACCTGCTCGAATTTGCCAAGAGAGATCGCCCACAGTGTTCAACCTCCATCGATAACATATCCGCTAGGATAGGTATGTTTCATATAAATATATCATACACACTGATATAATCACACATATATACTATCTCTATATCTGTATATATATCCATATAGACCCAGCTAACCGTGCATGTCACTCGTAGCACTAGCCTATAATTTTCGAGTATAATCCTGACTCCCAAATATATAAATAATCTCTTATTTAATTTATTCACACATATAATAATAATAATCCTCGATAATTAGCCATTCTCAACTGACAATTATCTAAGTCTATCCGAATTTTTCATCACAATTTCACTATTTATTTTCTCGAAGTATAAGCATCCTAAGCACCCTAAATTTCACCCCGGATATATCCCAGCCAACCCGAGGTAATTTTAAATATTTTATGTAATTTTTTAGAAGTCCTAAACTCCTTTACAAACGTCATAAACCGTCTTGGAATCAACCCAATCACCAAAATCTATTAAAACAAACCAACTGGCCAAGGCATGGCAACCGAAACAAAGCTAAAATTCACAATTGTGGGCCAGTTTTAAAAATGCAAAAATATTATATCCAAATATTATGCAAATCACTAATAGGACTTTAGATTGGGATTCTACACGAAAAATTGAGTCAGTTATATGTCTTAAATTTTTCTCAAATCTCTTCTGAAGGTATTCAAAAAGAAGATCTAAAACTCTCCAAAGTGACTCTTCTCATTCCTCTCGGTTTTGCCTCTTTTGAGTTTCATTTTTGGCCTCTCTATCTGCTCTTATTACACTTCAAATCATTCCTAACATTACTTATCATCAATATAGATGTTTTCACATATCAATTGATCCAATAACCATCTAAACATGTGATCCCACATAAATTTTCCCATAATTAATTCAGATTTTAATTCTAATATCAAAATTAATTATTTTTCCATATTTATCAATTAGGATCACATATATTCCCATCACTATTACAATTCATATTTTTAAATCAAATTCTAACCTTTATGTAGGATTCATCTCAGATTTCATATAATGTATTTCTCAAATTAATTTTCATGAAATATTTCCCAAAAATTAATTTTGACAGGTAAATCCCACACAAAAAGTGCATATTAATTTTTCACCAATCATGATATGAACTAAAACAAAAAATATAATATCAAATCAAGTTTAACACTTGCCTCTAATTGTAGATATCTGATCTTTCTCTTTGATATCCTCAACCCGTAATGATCCAAGCCCTAGAATTGTTTAATTTCCTTCTGGCATGGTGTTCTTGAATTTTCTCCTGAATTCCCCATCTCCTTTTTCCTGTCTCTCAAGCTAAAATGATTTAGAATGATATATGGCTTCCTCCCATCTCTAAAAACATTTTATCTTCCCCTTACCCCAAAATTACGTTAAATAATAATATTAAAATGACCCGAATACTCCCGTACGAGTCCCGTACGGCTTAAAACGTCGCTGGAATCCGATTACAACCCTCGAGTACCTAATTCTGACTATCTCGACCCATCCCGAATCATCCCTGCATTCAAAATCACCTCTGATAGGTATCCACAACAATGTCGCGTAAGTAATAACCCGTTAAGATGGGGTCGAATCCTCAGGGAAATAGGACGAATGCTCGTGACGACATAGGAAATATGACTAACCCTAAACTAACTCGGGAAAATAAATGAAAAGGTGATTAATTTTTGGGATATAAGTCTACTATCTAAATGCAAACTAAAATTAAAATTACTGACTAAACTACGTACACAAAATTAAAACTACTGCAGGTGATTAAATACGAATGAGGAAAGTAGGTTGGAATACAATCCCCCAAACCCCAGTACATTTGTCTGATAGAAAACTAGCTTGTGAATTAGATAGTGTAATACCCCGTATTTTTATGATATTTATTTATGGGATTAATTGAATTAAATGTGTATTAATTGGAAATTAATCCGGATAAAAATACTAGCGAGATGCGAGTTGGTATTTGATATTAATGAGTATATATGGCTATATATGAATATTGAACTATGAAATTTGTCGTGAGATTGAAATACGACAATTTGGAAATTTTGTTGGGACGCGTGTGACAGTCGCGTCAGGAATATAATTATTTTAATTAAAAAGTGAATTTTATTTCTATTAACCGTATGGTCGTTTTGAGTGCGCCAACGCGTCCAAAAGGGTCGAAATAGTCAGAAAAACACTAGCCGGGGGTTTAGTTTGGGTCCCAGGGCATTTTTAGGCCATACCGGCAACGTAAAAGGGTAGTTTGGTAATTTTGGAATTTTGGGAATTAAAACCCACGAAAATTAGAAATTAATATCTGATTTAACCTTTACCCACTAAACCCACTAACTACACTTAATGACTTAATGGGCTACGGGGGTTATTGGAATTAGTTTCAAGAACTTCCTAGGGCAACCTTAACCACCATTGTCACCTTGGAGAAAAAGAACTTGTAGAGAGAGAGAGAGGAGAATTCTGCAGAGGGAGAGAGAACAATTCATCAATTCGACATCAAAATCAGAGAAAGACATAAGGCAAGTGGTTTAATTTCGTTAATTGCAAAGAATGCTTCTTCCATGCGTAGGAAATTTGTGAAATTGTATTGTTCTTGGAGAATGATAAAACCCATTGAATTGGATTTAGAGATTTATAATTTTATGAGGAGATTGCATGTAGAACAATGTAAGGGTGATTATTCAGATAAAAATACATCTTTTACATCATAAAAACGGATTTAGTTATGTTTATGGATGAATTTTATTTTCTAGGGTTCATGTTCATGGGATTTGGGGAAAACTGAGGGGATTTGATGATTTGATGATGTTTAGGAAGATTTGGCCCTATGTAAATGTTTAATTATGACCTACGAATGTTTAGTGTGTATTAGAAACCTTAAAAATGTTGTTGGGACGAATTGTATATGGGATTAGAGGTGAAGAAGGTTGGAAAAACAAAAAAAGGAAAATCTGGGCTCGAAACTGTCACCTCGTTAGAAGGCTTGCCCAAGTCGTTCGAACGAGCTCGTTCGAACGAGCTTCTAACGAGTTGACAGATTGCCTTCTAACGAGAGGGATGTTCGTTCGATGCCTTTCGTTCGAACGAGATCTCGTTAGATGCCCAGTTCGTTCGAACAAACTCTCGTTTGAACAGCCTCGTTTGAACGAGACTTCTAACGAGCTGACAGTTTAGGCTTTTTGGCCTGTTTTGATTTCGCGTGTCCCGTAACCTTGTTTAATTGTAGAGATAACATTCCCTTGATGATAAATTGATATAGTTGGGATATTTGGGATATATTGGGGAGTAAAACATAGAAGTGTGATTTGAATTGAATGGAAATTGTGGAATAGGACGTGAGTGACTATTACGATGCGAAAATTATTGACGGCTTAAACAATTGAATTAACCGGGAACATATGAATTGTGTAACATTATAAGTCGGTACGAGAATGAGAAGTGTACCATAAATAAATTACGGTGATCACTAAGATGTGTGTATACTTAGTATATGTATATGATTTTATGTGTATGACATACCTACCATACTTGCTATCACGGGAGGTTTACGTTCGCTTAGGGCCATCCAATCCTTGTGTTTCCCGGATTTAGATTGGTACCTCGAGAACATAGGTCAGAGAAGGACTTATTGGGATGTTAATAAGTCTGTTGATCGTGGGAGCGTAGGTATGTGCGTGACCCATGTGATGTGACTGTGTTCGCCTCCATTGTTTGTGATTTCCTATTATCTGAGAACGATTCCTGAGAGATTCGAAATGCGTGATCCTTATGTACGTGATGTACCGGGATGGATAGCAGAGTATGTGTGCACCGCAGCTTAGTCTCGGGGTGCTTGTATTGTATATTTATGGCGTGAATAATATACACTTAAATTAATGAGAACTTTCATGTTGGTATTGTGAGTATAAATACATAAACGCTTTGAGTAACTATAAAGGGATAACCTGTAATGAATTGTATTGCTAATAATTGAGAATCTGAGTTTAAGTAAAGCCCTCTACTTAATTGATGACGTTAGAATGTATAATGAGAACCGAGTAGAAAGGATAGAACTCATGTCAGTTTAGTTAGATAAAAATATCACTTAGATGGGTGTTATTCGTTAGGAGTGCACAATTAGTTGAGAGGTGAGTATTTCATGCGAGTGCACGTCCTAACATGTATTTTGCATTCATTGTTTTAATGTCATTAAAGCACTTTTTATTTTAAAATACTCTCCACTTTCGGGCTCTGACCCGTTTGCTTTCAAATCTATTTTTGTAAAAACCATTTTTAGGTGCCCAGCCACAAGGACACCATGCTTAGGATTCTCATTCAGGTGATGAGCTGTAGCTATTTGTGGAAGTTACAGGACCTTGCTAGTAGACGCTTCATCTATCTTGACTCTATATTCAGCTTTCATCAGTTGTAGGTCATGTCACCCATTTCTATTAGAAACATTTCCTATTTCAGATTTTCAGACTTTTGGCATGTAATTAATTCAGGATACTTTGTTTTATTTAGTTCAGTTGTGGGATTGTTGTGAGGAGTTTTTCCTCCGGACTTATTATTATGTTGTTGATTATTCTATTGCTTCGTTATGGTGAATGGTTGTTATTCTTTCATTATCCTTTTACTGTATGTTAATCAGACTTAATTTAAAATTTGGCAACTCACTTTTTAAATACTAGGTGGTTAGTAATCATTAAAATGTTTTCGACAGTGATGCTGTTAATTGAACCAACTTGGCATTTTGTATTAATTTAATAAAGGAGTAGCTACCCGGTATTTAATTAGTAGGGGTGTCGCAGGTGGTATCAGAGCATCAGGTTCTAGTGTCCTTTAGGATCTGTACGGCTTATTATGTTTCCGCTGAGCTTTCTTTGATGTAGAGCCCTATATTTTAGGACTGTTGTATACTTTTGTATATGCTACGTTCTTTAGCTATTTTGAGTTTATAACTGCGAACTTATAGACTTTATTCTTGTTTCAGATGCCTCCACGACGTGCACAACGGGTTCCCAGGGATGCAACGCCAAAACCACAGCCCGCACCAGTTCAGGGCATGATGAACGCCGTTGAGGTTGCAGCCATTGTAGCCCAAGTGGTAAATGCCGCACTAGCCGTGGTTCAGCAGGCACCACCTCAGGCGCCAGTTGCCACGCCA
The DNA here is from genome assembly GCA_949130495.1 of Sambucus nigra. Lineage (NCBI taxonomy): Eukaryota > Viridiplantae > Streptophyta > Magnoliopsida > Dipsacales > Adoxaceae > Sambucus > Sambucus nigra. The sequence continues at coordinate 360,340,004 of OX422208.1, forward strand.
GTCCATTCACATGCATTCCCGTCTGCTTGGGAACGTGTTCGAGATGCTTTTCAGAAAGCACACCCACCGAAGTTCGCAGGTAGCTCCGATGTTGTGGTTTCGAGTCAGTGGAGGAAAGACCTTCAGCGGCACTTGAGGATGTATGAGTGCACCGATGTCCAGAAGCAGATACTAGCTACCTTCAAGCTAATTGGATCTGCACTGCAGTGGTGGGAGTCTATTACCACCGTGGAGGAGAGAGATACTCTCACGATCTAGGAGTTTTAGGTGCGGTTCGATCGCAAGTACTTTCCGTCAGCTGTTCACACAGAAATGAGGAGGAAGTTGATGAATCTTAGGCAAGAAGGTAAGACTGTGGCCGAGTATGAGGCCGAATTCACAAATCTGTTGAATATTGTTCCGGATGAGATACCAACAGAAGAGAAGAAGATACAGAAATTTATAGACGGGTTGACTTGGAAGATCCGTTAGCATTTGTTGGGGAATCTATCGTTTGCCATTTACTCTGATGTGGTTAACGCTGCACTGTTACACTGCCAGGATCACCACTTTCACATGGTTGAGGGCAAGAGATCGGGAGAGTCCAGCCATCAGGGCAGGACTGGAGGACATGGTGCCAGTGGGGCACAATCTGTTCAGGGGAAGAGACAGGGTGACCAGGGTTCCCAGCAGGGGGATCACAAGAGGTTCAGATCGAGAAATTTCAGGCACGGACAGGAAGGTTTCCGGCAGAGCCATCAGGGTCCGAACGGCCAGCAGGGTCAGAATGGCCAACAACAGTTTTAGCAGGGCCAGGGGAGGAACGGTAACGGCCACCAGGGCCGGGGGCAGCAGGGATAGAGGGAGGAACTTCCCGGGGAAGTGTTATGTTTGTGGCAAGACTAGCCATAAACGCCAGGATTGTCCGGATAGGGGCAGGGCCCTGCAGCAGCAACAGGGTGCTCGACAAGAGCCGCAGAGGCCTATGTTTCCCGCCGCCCTCCCTGTACCACCACAGATGGTAGCATTACCACCCATTCCAGTGGTCCTAGTTCAGCAGGGACAGCTGCAGATGGGAGAGTATATCAGCTTCAGCAGGCCGCAGCCCCACAGGATCCACCAGCCATTGACGGTATGTTCTCTATTCAGGGGACTATAGGGCGTATGTTATTTGACACGGGGGCTACACACTATTTTATTGCTATGAGATTTGGACGCACCATTGGGTTGTTAGACACCACCGAGAGTACGGTTACTTGTGTAGATTCGCCGTTGAGTAGGGGTTCCGTGATTTCACGTGTATGTAGAGGCGTGGGTATAGAGATCGGGAAGTTTACTTTACCCGCGGATATGTTAGTATTAGAGATGACCGAATATGATGCCATTATTGGTATGGATTGGCTTGTTACGTACCGAGCCATGATTGATTATTTTAGTAGATGTATTATCTTTGTCATTCCCGGGCAGGAGATGTTTTTAGTGGCAATGCCTCATCCTGAGGGAGGATCGTCCACTCTTTTGTACTATATAGAGGAGGAGACCTCTAAGGAAGTGGTGATACCACTTGATTCGATTCCGGTTGTTCGAGAGTTCGTCGACGTATTTCAGGATATACCCGGATTACCTCCGAGTAGAGAGATAGACTTTGTGATAGACTTGACGTCGGGCACTCGGCCTATTGCCCGCGCACCTTACCGTATGGCTCCAGCTGAGATGAGAGAGTTCCAGGATTAGATTGAGCAGTTGTTGGGTCAGGGGTTTATACGGAGGAGTACTTCACCGTGGGGTGCCCCTGTGTTGTTCGTAAAGAAAAGGGATGGATCGTTGAGGTTATGTGTGGATTACCGAGAGTTGAATAAGGTCACGATACGGAATAGGTATCCGTTTCCTCGAATCGATGACTTATTCGACCAGTTGAGAGGAGCTTCTTTCTTCTCCAAGATTGATTTGCGATCGGGATACCATCAGTTGCGTATCAGGGAAGAGGATGTCTCGAAGACTGCGTTCTTAACGAGATATGGTTCTTACAAGTTTCGGGTGATGCCTTTTGGTTTGACCAATGCTCCAGCCATGTTTATGGACTTGATGAATAGGGTGTTCAGAGAGTTACTTGATCAGTTCGTCATTGTCTTCATTGATGATATTCTGGTTTACTCCCAGATAGAGGAGGAGCACGCCGAGCATTTGAGGTAGGTTTTGCAGACCCTACGTCAGAACGAGCTGTATGCAAAATATGAGAAGTGCGGGTTTTGGCTAAAGGAGGTTCAGTTTTGAGGCATATTATTTCCGACCGGGGGATATCTGTTGATCCGGGGAAGGTGTCCGCGATGAGGGAGTGGGGACAGCCCACGACACCAACGGAGATTCATAGTTTCTTGGGACTAGCAAGATACTACAGGAGGTTTATTCGGGGATTTTCGAAGATAGCAGGTCCTTTGACACATCTTACTCGTAAAGGTGTGTCATTCATTTGGAGTGATGCCTGTCATCTAACATTTGATGAATTGAAGGACAAGTTGACCTCAGCACCTGTGCTAGCATTGCCGAGATCGGGAGTTGAGTATCTAGTTTACACCGACGCATCCTTACAAGGACTTGGAGGTGTATTGCAGCAGGAGAGTCAGGCCATAGCTTATGCTTCCCGTAAGCTTAAGCCTCACGAGAAGAATTACCCCACTCATGATTTGGAGTTAGAGGCAGTAGTATTTGCCCTTCAAATTTGGAGACATTACCTTTTGGGGGAGAAGTTTCGATTGTTCACGGACCACAAGTCCCTACAGTACCTATTCACGTAGAAGGAGTTGAATATGCGGCAACGGAGGTGGCTTGAGTTCGTGAAGGATTATCAGTTTGATATCCAATACCACCCGGGAAAGGCTAACGTAGTTGCAGACGCGTATGCGGTGGCAGGGGTATGGAAGGCAAAGTGGAAGGAGTTGGGACACCAGGATGCAGTGGCCCGATCATTCATATCGGTGATGACTGTTACACCGCAGATTGTCACGAAGGTGGTAAAGGCACAGGCAAATAACTCGTTCTGTCAGGAGCAGATAGTTCGATTATTAGGAGAGGGAGCCGAGTCATATACCGTTAGCTCAGACGGGGGATTACGCTTCAATGGCAGATTGGTAGTTCCGAAAGGGGAAGAACTGTGACACGAGGTGATGGCAGAGTCGCATGGCTCATGGTTCGCGGTACATCCCGGTGGGGACAAAATGTACCAAGATATGAGACGTCAGTATTGGTGGAGCGGGATGAAGAGAGATATTGCCGTGTTTGTTTCTAAATGCGCCACTTGTCAACTGGTAAAAGTGGACCATCAGAGATCGGCAGGACTTCTACAGCCATTAGAGGTCCCGATGTGGATGTGGGAGAGCATCTACATGGACTTTATCACGGGGTTGCCTACGTCACAGAGAGGTCACGACTCCATTTGGGTAATTGTGGACAGGTTGACCAAGGTCGCTCATTTTCTACCCGTAAGGACCGACTACACTACGGGACAGTATGACCATCTCCTTATTGCAGAGATAGTGAGACTTCACGGTGTGCCCCTAAATATCGTGTTTGACAGAGACAAGATATTTGTTTCACGGTTTTGGGAGAGTTTTCAGGAGGCAATGGGCACGGAATTGCGGTTGAGTACGGCGTATCACCCGCAGACCGATGGGCAAACTGAGCGTACAAACCAGATGTTGGAGGACATGTTGCGTATGTGCGTCATTGATTTCGGGGGTGGATGGGAGCAGTATCTTCCACTGGTGGAGTTTGCTTACAACAACTCCTACCAGTTCACCATTGGCATGGCTCCATTTGAGGCGTTGTACGGTAGACCTTGTCGTTCCCCAGCATGTTGGTTGGAGGTGGGGGACAACAAACTACTTGGGCCGAAAGTAATTCAGGATACTTCGGCGAGGATAGAATTGATACGGAGTCGCATTCGGGTAGCTCAGGATCGGCAGAAGAGCTATGCTGACGCGAAGAGGTTCTTCAGGGAGTTCCAAGTGGGGGACCAGGTTTTACTCAGAGTATCTCCTATGAAGGGGATTATGCGATTTGGGAAGAAGGGGAAGTTGGCACCGAGATACGTGGGGCCATTCCCTATCATCGAGCGGATTGGGTCTGTTGCATATAGACTTGCGTTACCGGAGAATTTGCATCGGATTCATGATGTGTTTCATATTTCCTCGCTAAGGAAATATCTTAGAGACAATTTGGCTCATTCTCACATTGCTTTGGAGGACATCGATCTCCAGCCTGATAGCTCCTACGAGGAGGGGCCGATTGCTATTTTGGACCGAAGTGAGCGGAAACTGCAGTCAAAGATAGTTCCGTTAGTGCGTGTTCAGTGGCGACATCATAATGTCGAGGAGTCCACATGGGAGCGCGAGGATGAGATGTGTGAACGTTATCCAGAGTTGTTCTTACCAGGTACTTTCTAGTTCCGAATTTCGGGACGAATTCTGTTATTAGGGAGGAAGTATGTAATACCCCGTATTTTTATGATATTTATTTATGGGATTAATTGAATTAAATATGTATTAATTGGAAATTAATCCGGATAAAAATACTAGCGAGATGCGAGTTGGTATTTGATATTAATGAGTATATATGGCTATATATGAATATGGAACTATGAAATTTGTCGTGAGATTGAAATACGGCAATTTGGAAATTTTGTTGGGACGCGTGTGACAGTCGCGTCAGGAATATAATTATTTTAATTAAAAAGTGAATTTTATTTCTATTAACCGTATGGTCATTTTGAGTGCGCCAACGCGTCCGAAAGGGTCGAAATAGTCAGAAAAACACTAGCCGGGAGTTTAGTTTGGGTCCCGGGGCATTTTTAGGCCATACCGGCAACGTAAAAGGGTAGTTTGGTAATTTTGGAATTTTGGGAATGAAAACCCACGAAAATTAGAAATTAATATCTGATTTAACCTTTACCCACTAAACCCACTAACTAAACTTAATGACTTAATGGGCTACGGGGGTTATTGGAATTAGTTTCAAGAGCTTCCTAGGGCAACCTTAACCACCATTGTCACCTTGGAGAAAAAGAACTTGTAGAGAGAGAGAGAGGAGAATTATGCAGAGGGAGAGAGAACAATTCATCAATTCGACATCAAAATCAGAGAAAGACATAAGGCAAGTGGTTTAATTTCGTTAATTGCAAAGAATGCTTCTTCCATGCGTAGGAAATTTGTGAAATTGTATTGTTCTTGGAGAATGATAAAAACCCATTGAATTGGATTTAGAGATTTAAAATTTTATGAGGAGATTGCATGTAGAACAATGTTAGGGTGATTATTCAGATAAAAATACATCTTTTATATCATAAAAACGGATTTAGTTATGTCTATGGATGAATTTTATTTTCTAGGGTTCATGTTCATGGGATTTGGGGAAAACTGAGGGGATTTGATGATTTGATGATGTTTAGGAAGATTTGTCCCTATGTAAATGTTTAATTATGACCTACGAATGTTTAGTGTGTATTAGAAACCTTAAAATGCTGTTGGGACGAATTGTATATGGGATTAGAGGTGAAGAAGGTTGGAAAAATGAAAAAAGGAAAATCTGGGCTCGAAACTGTCACCTCGTTAGAAGGCCTGCCCAGGTGGTTCGAACGAGCTCGTTCGAACGAGCTTCTAACGAGTTGACAGATTGCCTTCTAACGAGAGGGATGTTCGTTCGATGCCTTTCGTTCGAACGAGATCTCGTTAGATGCCCAGTTCGTTCGAACGAACTCTCGTTCGAACAGCCTCGTTCGAACGAGACTTCTAACGAGCTGACAGTTTAGGCTTTTTGGCCTGTTTTGATTTTTTGTGTCCCGTAACCTTGTTTAATTGTAGAGATAACATTACCTTGATGATAAATTGATATAGTTGGGATATTTGGGATATATTGGGGAGTAAAACATAGAAGTGTGATTTGAATTGAATGGAAATTGTGGAATAGGACGTGAGTGACTATTACGATGCGAGAATTATTGACGGCTTAAATAATTGAATTAACCGGGAACATATGAATTGTGTAACATTATAAGTCGGTATGAGAATGATAAGTGTACCACAAATAAATTACGGTGATCACTAAGATGTGTGTATACTTAGTATATGTATATGATTTTATGTGTATGACATACCTACCATACTTGCTATCACGGGAGGTTTACGTTCGCTTAGGGCCATCCAATCCTTGTGTTTCCCGGATTTAGATTGGTACCTCGAGAACATAGGTCAGATAAGGACTTATTGGGATGTTAATAAGTCTACTGATCGTGGGAGCGTAGGTATGTGCGTGACCCATGTGATGTGACTGTGTTCGCCTCCATTGTTTGTGATTTTCTATTATCTGAGAACGATTCCTGAGAGATTTGGAATGCGTGATCCTTATGTACGTGATGTACCGGGATGGATAGCAGAGTATGTGTGCACCGCAGCTTAGTCTCGGGGTGCTTGTATTGTATATTTATGGCGTGAATAATATACACTTAAATTAATGAGAACTTTCATGTTGGTATTGTGAGTATAAATACAGAAACGCTTTGAGTAACTATAAAGGGATAACCTGTAATGAATTGTATTGATAATAATTGAGAATCTGAGTTTAAGTAAAGCCCTCTACTTAATTGATGACGTTAGAATGTATAATGAGAACCGAGTAGAAAGGATAGAACTCATGTCAGTTTAGTTAGATAAAAATATCACTTAGATGGGTGCTATTCGTTAGGAGTGCACAATTAGTTGAGAGGTGAGTATTTCATGCGAGTGCACGTACTAACATGTAGTTTGCATTCATTGTTTTAATGTCATTAAAGCACTTGCTATTTTAAAATACTCTCCACTTTCGGCCTCTGACCCGGTTGCTTTCAAATCTATTTTTGTAAAAACCATTTTTAGGTTCCCAGCCACAAGGACACCATGCTTAGGATTCTCATTCAGGTGACGAGCTGTAGCTGTTTGTGGAAGTTACAGGACCTTGCTAGTAGACGCTTCATCTATCTTGACTCTATATTCAGCTTTCATCAGTTGTAGGGCATGTCGCCCATTTCTATTAGAAACATTTCCTATTTCAGATTTTCAGACTTTTGGCATGTAATTAATTCAGGATACTTTGTTTTATTTAGTTCAGTTGTGGGATTGTTGTGAGGAGTTTTTCCTCCGGACTTATTATTATGTTGTTGGTTATTCTATTGCTTCGTTATGGTGAATGGTTGTTATTCTTTCATTATCCTTTTACTGTATGTTAATCAGACTTAATTTAAAATTTTGCAACTCACTTTTTAAATACTAGGTGGTTAGTAATCATTAAAATGTTTTCGACAGTGATGTTGTTAACTGAACCAACTTGGCATTTTGTATTAATTTAATAAAGGAGTAGCTACCCAGTATTTAATTAGTCGGGGTGTCACAGATAGTTGATTAAAATCGCTCTTTATTAATCCCAAGAATTACATATATAAGGGTACAAGCCCATATCATACATAATCAAGAGCAAGAATAAAGCGATGCTGCAATAGTTAACACGCACATCACATTCTTAAACGCCCCGGTTACTTAGGGAAAATGAGGTTAAAAGATCTACGACGGTTGTGTTCACTACACAACATGATTCAATCAGTATTTAATTCAAAACTATTTTTTTATAAGTGCAAACTACATCGGGTTGGGTTCATGCACCCCAACCCTTAGTAATCTAGCCTAGCATACTGCCATTAACTAAACAAATATTATTTAGAGTGAATGAAATTAAAACCATCATGATGTAAAAAAAACTAGATTAGAAAGAGAAATTAAGAACACTTTGAATTAATTAAACTTTGCACGCATTTGATTGAATTCAAATCAAGAAGAAGAAGAAAGAACAACTTCACTTGCAGAATTCTGAATTGCACATCAAAACTTGTAAAACTTCTAGGGTTCTTCTCTAATTTATATCTCTAAGTTAAAAAGGACTCTAAACTATCTCTAAAATGACCTCCTAAACTTTAGGAATACGTTGGAATATATACACTTTATTTTTACAAGAGTTTCAACCACGTACAACTGTTATTTTGAAAGATAATAATTCAAAAATTTGATAGCCGAACCCATCCGATCAGATCCATCAGTTCGGTTTGATCTTTACTGTGAATTGTTCCCACAACTGGACTGGTTCGTTTTTTTGCTCTTATAGGTTCGGTTCTTCTTTACAGCAACATTTTTCACTACCGGACCGGTTCATATTTCACTCTAATGGTTAGGTTTGGTCTTCATATCAACTTGGTCAGCATCCAGATCGATTCCTTTTATCCTCCATGGGTTCGGTTCGTCTTGATCAGAACTTTCCCCTTCCTTGTGATTTTTCTCTCAACTTTGAAGTGCGTAACTTGTGCTCCGGTACTCGAATTCGGGTGTCGTTTCTTCCTATGCGCTCATAGACTCGAGATCTTCAACTTTTCTTAGGTTTCCAGTCCAAATTCTAGTTGTAAATTACTCTTTTTCCCTTTTGACTTTTCTTCCTTTTCTTCTTCTTTCTTCTGGTTTCTTTATTTCTTCTCGTGCACTAAGGACCTAAAAATCTATGAGAAATACACGAAACTCAGCATACTCATTAGATATTGTCAATAGCAATAATATGAGATAAATAAACATGAATTACATCGCGCGAAATGTTAAAAGAATCCAAATTACGGTGAGAAATACGAATAATTTAGGCCTAATCACATACGTCTCACACTTTTATTATCGTGTCCCCTTATCTCAAACAATTTCGAAAATCAAACTAACTAGGGCACCTATAGACCCTATATCCCGTGAATATTTTCACAAACATCATAGATGTAACATATTTATTTTAAACTTAGCCCCGTATAACCGTAAGGTTATACTCAGCTACCCTACTGATCGCGACTTAACTATCCTCAAGATTGTCCCACCTATCCACTAGTTGTGTAAAAATTTCCCCAGTGCATCCTACACAGCACTATCCTGCTCCACTGGCCTTATATCATATAATAGCTTCGACTCAAAGTGTTTTCTCCATGCGTACAAGGATCATCATTCAAACCCGATACTCTAGCATCGAACAAAGTCTCCCAACTCTCGACGTTTATTAAGGTGCATGTATGGAATGTCACGCAATTGAAAACTAACTAAGGAATTTCCCCAATTCCCTATCACTTTCTATTATCAATTATCGAGGTCCTTTAATACAAAGCACATAACCATAACACTCAAAATCCTATCCCCGGACGTATAAGTCTAATCCTCAACTCTCACATCTCTAAAGGAGTCTTACAATACAGCAATCTCACTATCACTAAGTCCCCATCGCGAAATCAATAACGAGCTAAATCTCTCTACTCGAAGGTAAACCCGATATAACTTGAACCACATCAGTACAGTTCCTATGCACTTGGATCGAATAATACGAGACAACTATACTCTCTGAAATCTCCACCTCAATATAGTATATATGCGAGCTCAACACTCTTTCAGGTGAGACATCGCAAAAACAACACATCCTGCTCTAGAACGACAAATACAACAACCTTATTGTAAATAGTCCACCATCATACAAACCATCTCTAACCATTCCATATCTAGGATAACATCATACTCGCATTAAATATCTCTCGTATACGAGAAAATCCACTAAAACATATCCTCTCAGTGTTCGCACCCGTTCCCCTACAAATGGAACCATGGAGATCCCCGCTACTCAATGGTAATTATATACATACAGTAGTGATACCAATAATACATCCACTAAACCCGTCTCATGAGCGAATCTAGTGCTAACAAAATTTCGTGACAAACTCATGTCACGCAAAACTTACCCCATTTGCCCAAGGATAAAATCGTACCTTCCATTGCCAATGGTACTAGTTGTTCAAATGGTTCCTCGACATAGTACTCACATCTAATCTAAACCAAAAAAATTTGTAATGGTTGCCCCTGCTAGGCACCCATCTCATGTCGTCTATCTCTCCGCGAATAAGATAGACGCATGTGGTCCTGCTCTCCACATATAAAACACCTTCATGTGTAATCCCCCTATCGCTAGCCCCACTGGCCATGTCTAGGTTGCCTTACTCTCTGGCCCTAGTAACCTCAGTCTGATGGCTACCCTAGTTGTTCTCTTGGCTCCGCTGGCCCTGTGGAACACGTTGCTAGCCCTGATGGCCCTGTCTGAATCAGCCTTCACTCGATCAAAATTCTTTTGATAACTGCACCATAAATTTCTCGATATTTATAGTATGTCTTTTCTTAGATGTGGTGACTGACTCCCACCACTGCAACGCTGCTCCTACGAGCTAAAAAAATCGTCAAAATTTGTTTCTGATTGTCAGTGCACTCCACCATACTCAAAATCCTTTGCATATTCCCTTTTCATTGGCTAGTTAATACAACATCCACATTTTTCGAAGATTCGACAGATGGCCCTTCTGAATGGACTCGCTGACTCTCTATCATACTGATTGAACTGGGTAAGTATGAATTAGTACCATCATCCTCTGTGGCAGCGCTTGGGAAACTGATGCGCCACGGCGGTGTTCGCGGCATTAACTGCGTGAGCAACAGTATTGGCGCCCTTTGCGGCAGTCACTGTTCCCCGAATAGTCTGCCGCTCAGGATGAGCCTCTCCTCCTGCAGATTTCTAACGTGCTTTGTTGGTCGTACTCTATTGTTAGTCATATGCAAGCAAACTAAACTCATATAAGATTCATGTCAATAATACGCAATAGCATGAGAACGTAAATCTCAATAGGAATCGACAGTCCTACGCAAAGGGCTCTATATCAAAGAAAATCAACACTGAAAACGTAGTAAGTCCGCACAAATCTTAAGGACACTAGAACATGATGCTCTAATGCCATCCGTGAAACCCCGCTTATTAAAATATTGGGTGGCCAACCCTTTACTAAAATAAAATAGGAATCTCAAATGATTCATTCTTAGCATCACTATAAGAAAATCAATTAATTATTAACCCCCTATTATTTAATCAAGCCTTGTGTCAATTTTAAACTTTAATTAAATTATCATAAATAAAACCATACACCATTCCAGATGAATAATATACAATCACATAATTAAATCTGAATACTGGAATAAAATAAAATCCACTAATTGAACAAACCATCGGTTTACAATCCACTACAATAATCCAATAAAGTTGAATTAAATAAAACTGAAATAAAAACTGACATTTGGCAACATGTCGAGATAATAACTGGATGAGTTTTATCTAGAATCTCAAATATAGAAAATGGCTAACCAATCCCTACAACACTCCACAGCTGCTACAACTCTGATGATCTGAAAATGATAATCATGCTTGGCATCCCTGTGGATGGACACCTAAAGTTTTTTAAATCATTTTGATACGATTCAGAGACTAAAACCTTTTGAAAATATTTTTGCAAGTGTTTAAAATACATTAATAAATATGTCCTGCAATATTTCATATTTAGACCGGTGTCATACTCCCATGAGATACCCCTTGCCCCTGATCTATCATGCACACCAAACGCATGTATTCTGGACACACTAGTTATGCTACCCAGCCTAACAAGTATCACTGCTCATCTTAATTCCATACGTTGCCTTATGCTCCACATATACTTTTATTTAATTTGGAATTCACATTAAGCTTTCGCATCTTCTTATTAATTGTAAATCTCATTTATAATCTTATCAATTCAGTTCAAATAACTTCACTAGTTATTAATTCAATGTTCACACTTTATTGTCATATACCGTATATATTTTTCTTTACATTTATATACGTATTTTCATTTCACATCAAGTATACATACATATATATCACTCACTATATATGTATAACCACAATATCCATAGCATTACCTCGCAGATGCGAATCACCGGCATGCAATCAATCTCCAAGGAATACACAACCTGGAGGCGGTCATAGTCAAACATTTGTGGGGCGTAACCATACCAAATTAACCCCACCAGACTCTAAACTCGCACACATGGTGGTTATGCAACAGACTTATGACACAAGGGACCAGACTACACCTGTTGAGATTCACCAACAAAGATCGCCCACAGTGCGCAACCTCCACCGATAGCATATCCACTAGGATAGGTATGTTTCATATAAATATATCATACTTACAGATAAAATCACACAAATATATTGTCTCCATACCCGTATAAATATGTAACAAAGTACTCTTTATTAGTCAATAGCCATAGGTATTACAATAAATTCCCAAGAATGGCCCTATATTTTCTTAATTTACCAAAATACCCTCATACTTAAAATCATCATATTGGACCTATCCCTATGTCTATTACATTCTAATTTTTTCACTAAAATTGTACCTAAGGATCTATACTTCTCAAAAATTATCCAAGTTAACTTCTTAAGTTTGAATAATTACATAAAATCCCTAAACTTTAATTAAATACCTTCTAGTCCTTAAATTATACCTAAAAATGCTTCAAGGACCTAACCTAAATTTAGAACTTATTTACACTTTCCACCCTAGTGACCTGGCACCAGCAGGCTGAACAGCATGGCTTGTACCATGTGCCTTATAATTAATACCCATTTAAGCCTCCAAGACATTTAAACTAGGAATTTGTGTAACTTCAGCCCAACCTCACCTAAAATCCCACCAATCTACTCCTCTGGACATACCTTATAAATACCCTCCCCCCCCCCCCCCCCCCCTTCCAATCTAACACACACTAGTTGAGAGAAATCCTACTATAAAGTTTGAGAGTTTTTGGCATTTATAGGATTTTATGTGTGATTGCTTAATTTTTCCATTGTGGTTATGTTTCTGCATGTTCTTAGATTATATAAATGTGCTTACATGAGATATTTAACCTGTATATATTTCATAAGAGCTTAAACTCATAAAACTCCATTGAAACTTGGAGCTCCAATGGTGGATTTCCATTCCCTGACTTTGAACCAGTTTTAAAGTAGAGAATGTGAAGCTTAAGTTCTTAGGATCTTATATATGTGTTTAATTGGAAAAGGAACCACGTTTAATACACCAAATTCAACTATGAAGTTTTCGGTCCAGAAAACTTTAAAGAAGAAATTCCCAGTATTCACTCCACCAAAATTCTTTAAACCACGTTTAACCTCTTTCATTTTCAATAAAGAAAAACACCATGATCATGTCGGAATAAAAATCATCAATTTCAAACGAATTCAAAAGGTCAAATTATCACGAATTTTCAAAAAACCTAATAGCTTGATTTACACCACCACAATTCTTGAAATTGGTATGGTTGGATTCGTATTTAAATTCTAAGCAACTTTCATTTAGAAACCATGTTAAGATGAATGCTAAAAAGTTTGGAAATCAAGGTCAAATATTTTCAAACTCTAAAGTCAATATTCGAAGGTTGATGGCGAGTGAAGCTCACGCGCGAGAGTGGTGGTCAAACCAGGCACGTCTAGACTTTGACCCCGCACGTGAGAGCGCATCCCCAATCAGAATTTTATGATTTTTTTTCCAATATTTTTATTTTTTTCTAAAAAAATTGATATATAATAACACCCTGTTTGGATTATAGGAAAGCATTTTCCACGAAAAATTAGTTTTAAAGGTTGAATTAAAGTTTCTTAAATGACACTTAAACCCTTGCTAAAATTTCAAGTATTTCAAATCTAACCCAAAATTTTTCCATAGGTACCTAAGTATAATTAGACGTAAATTGTATCTTATCACCACACCAAATTCTCAATAAATAAATTTAAATAATTTTTCTTTTAAAAGTTATGAAATTTATACTTTAAACCTTTTTAAATTTATCATACACTGAATGGTTACTTAAATTGTCTTTTAGTACCTTTTATTTATGTTATTTCAATACCTATGTCACATACTTACAATTGTTATGCTTTCAGACTACCCAGTCTAGCAGCAAAATAGACGGACTCCAATCGAAAATCAAAATATCCAAAATAGGTGATTTATATTTTAATATTAAACATTTGAATTGTTGTCTTTCAAAAGTACTGATTTTTATATCACCTTATGATATTATTGAACTCTAAATTTAATACTAAACTCCTTCGAGTAGTTCAAACTTCCCGTATTATTGATTCTTTTGATATCTACTGATTCAATTATTAATAAGCCCTGAACCCTAGACCACTTGACGAGAGGTGGTAAATTGCATTCAACCCTGCAATTCAGTTTTCTTACAAATGAAATTTTCAGTAACATACCATATAATCCAGGGATTAGACCCGGTAAATCTAATTGGACTGAAGGACTCATATGATGAGTGCCTTTTTGTTATATTTACTCTACGTATGAGTGCTGCTCTAGATAAGCGTGCCGAGTTATCTGGTTATTTTCTAATTAATTGGATTACTTGTTCAAGAAAATTTTATGTCTAGAACAATATTATCATGGTATGTCTGCGCTATTGCAACCTAATAACTGATAATTTATGGGTTATTGAGTTGTTGTTGAACCAAGTTAACTTGACCTGATATTTTATCTTCACCATATTGTTCATTTACATATCACAAGCGTCAGTATACCCCTGAAACGCCTCATGATATTTCATCTTGTTTCCATATGTAGAAAAATCAAAATATTACTAACCCCTCAAAATTCTCATTTTCTTTACCATCTTGTATAGAAATAAAAATTATCTACTTGGCATGTTTGCTTAATTGTTTTCCTTCTAGATGGACAACGAGCCTGAAGACGATCAATTATCGCCCGCCCATTTGAACTTCTATTCACTTTTACCTCCGTTAATATTCGCAGTTACATACGTGTGGGCAGTAACAGACAAAGATGGAAAGCCTCATTGGAATATCTATACCTCAACCTATCGGCTCTTATGAATTACTAATATTCCTCAATGTTTTATGTTTATGTACGCCAGACATATAAGATGTATGAAAAAAATTCAGACTCTAATATGTAATAAGATGTATGTCATCTCTTAAATAAAATATTTTATTTTATTTCCATTGTATTAATTATAATCTTAATTGTATTAGTATTACTCACTTTAACCATCCACGTTCAAGAATGCGACGGCATGGTATCAGAGCTTTAACCAGGTTATACGCCTATGCAGGACAATATGGGAAATCTTCGGCTCCACCTTTATTCAACGTTTCTATTTTAATATATTCCTATTTTATTATTATACGTTTTTACAGTCATGAATATCTGGGACGACATATATCGGATATTCGTGAGTCCACCCATGAGAATTTTGAAAGAGCTATCAGAGATGTGGGTTAAGACAAATTATGCCAACATATCAAAAGTATTGATAGAGATCGGGCAATTGCAACCCCAAAGATCAAACATAGTCTACTTATCGGTCACTTGATATGAGAAGCACAAGCATCTCGATAGGCCAAAAGATTCTCGGAAGACCTCGAAGTCTTTCAGGAAGCAATTCACCTCGCATGGAATGTGGTGCCACCTAATGAAGTCATTGCAACTCCTCATAATTCCCTCGTCGATTATGGATCACTCTCCCCGGCTACCACAATGTTCAACCCCACTAACACTACCACATATCTCGACTCATCCGATGACTCTGATCCCCTCGAAGACGATGACCCCACCTATGACCCAGTAGTTCCCCAGATAGCTTAAGTTAATCACCAAAGGATGATTTATATAAGTAAAAGGTGTGTGCACGTTAAGAATGCCACATCCCCGAATGACCTAGGAAAAGAAATATATATATATATATATATATATATATATATATATATATATATATATATATATATATATGTTTTGTTGGTGTAAAATTAGACTAACCCCGATGTACCTTTGTTACTCTTGTTTTTTCTTCTTGTTCATTATGTAACAAAGAACCTGAATGTATTAATATCTATGGTGAGTTTTTTTTACCCTTATGTATGATTCATTTATTGTATTATTATTTATAGGATGGTTACTAACCGTGCAACTACTAGTGGAAACCAAGAAGAACAGTTTATCCCTCAAATGTCAACTCCAATCATTTTGGAAGAAATTTCACGTTATCTTCGAGAAATGATCACATTAATTCAACAACAGCATCCCATACCTTTACCTCCCATCTCGAATGAAACTCGAAGAATGAATTCTCCCAAAGAATTTTTACGACAAAAGCCCCCCGCATTTTTTGGAAAACCTGGCGCAATGGAAGCCGAAAGATGGATTCGTCAAACCCTCAAAGTACTGAACGGAGTCAAAATTACTCCCGAACAAAGGGTTAAATTATCCTCGTATCTTTTGGAAGGAGAAGTCGGCTTTTGCTGGCAATCCATTTCAAGGTCCAAAAATGTAACTGAACTAACATGGGCATAATTTGAGGAAATCTTCTATAATAAGTATTTTTCAGAAACAGTAAGGGACCAGATAACCGTAGATTTTTTTAGTCTACAAAATCAACAAATGACTGTGGCCCAATATGAAGCCAATTTTACCGAACTATCTCGATATGCTCAAGAATATGTGGACACTGAAGTAAAAAAATGCAAACATTTCGAACGAGGTCTTCGCCAAACTATAAAATCCTTTATTACCCCTCTGCAAATTTGAGAATTCAATCGTATGGTCGATACATCCTCACTCATAGAGAAAAATCCCACAAGTAATACTCCAATTCGTATTCCTAACTCTCCCCGCAGTCCCTATGCAATAAGAAACCAACCGAATCAAAGGAATCACTCTTATAATAGGAATCCAGATGGCAGAATCTTTAGTCAAATTCAACATAACACCAGTAGACCTCTCATGCATTGTCATGAATGTAATCAAGTGGGACATATAAGACCCCAATGTTCGAAACTCCGAGCGCCTCCTCCATCTACTTCCCCTAAATTCATGAAACCTCCTTTCAAATGGCATACCAATACTTTTCCCCATCCGCCAAAATTCAACTCCCAACATGTTAAGCAGGAATCTGCTATTAAGAATCCCAATCTGAACCTTCCACATATCCCAGCGAAAAATACAAATTCCCACCATGTGATTGAAGGTAATCTTCCATTTTCTAATATTTCAATACATGTACTATTTGATTCCTGATCCATGCACTGCTTCATTAATCAAAAATGCCTAGCTAGGTGACAACTGCCTTATAAAAAATTAAGACACCCTTTTTCTATCAGTATGCCAATAGGAAAGATAGCTGCTACAAATAAAATATGTACCTCACATGCATTACATTTTGGACCCAGGACATTAATTCTAGATTTAGTTATCCTTGACCTAACTGAATTTGACATAATTATAGGAACAGATGTCTTATCCCAAAATCACGCCCATATCGACTGCCACACAAAAACAGTAACTTTCTATCCTCCTCACTAAATCCCATTTTGTTTTCAAGGAAAACGCCCTCGCTAATCTATACTTTCCCAAATAAATGATGAATCTAATTCTTCTATCTCGCGTATTTTGAATCAATACCAAGACGTGTTTCCTGAAGATTTACCTGGACTACCTCCACCCCGAGAAATTGAGCTTTTTATCAATCTATTACCAAACACAATCCCTATATCAATACCTCCTTATCGTATGGTCCCTATAGAATTATAGTAACTTCAAATGCAATTGTATAAATTACTTATTAAAGGATTTATATGACCTATTACATCTCCATGGGGAGCCCCGGTGTTATTTGTGCAACAGAAAGGCGGATCATATTGGTTGTGCATTAACTATCAAAAATTAAATCAGGTGACTATAAAGATAAATACCCTTGCCACGAATAAGGGATTTATTTGATCAACTGAGAGGAGAGAAAATATTTTTCAAGACTGATTTACGATCGGGATATCACCAACTACGTGTGAGGGAGGGGGATATATCGAAAATGGCTTTTCGAACCCGTTATAGTCATTTTGAATTTCTAGTTATGTATTTTGGCTTAACCAATGCCCCTGCTGCTTTCATGGACCTTATGCATAGAATATTTTGACCCTTCCTAGATCAGTTCATAATCATATTTATCGATGACATTCTAATTTATTCCAAGACCCAAGTCGAGCATGAGAATTATCTGCGTATTATATTAGAGACACTTCGAAAGCATCGAGTCTACGCAAAGCACAGCAAGTGCGATTTTACTTATGAAAGAAGTGAAATTTTTGGGACACGTAGTTACAGCAACAGGAATACAAGTAGATACAACAAAAACTACCTCAGTAAGTGAATGGCCTCAGCCTACCACCATTACCAAACTACGATGTTTTTTAGGACCTGCCAGATGCTATCGACATTTTATCGAAGGATTTTCTTGAATAGCCTTACCCTTACTCAAATTAACTAGAAAGGATGTTCGCTTCACATGGAACCCAGATTGTGAACAAGCTTTCCACATTCGGAAAGAGAAATTAACCACCGCCCCTATCGTAACCATTCCTTCAAGTAATATCATTTACGATGTTTACACTGAATCCTCTCTATAAGGACTCGATTGTGTCCTAATGAAATAAGGGAAAGTAATAGGATATGGGTCTCAACAACTAAAGACGCATGAACGTAACTACCCAGTACACGACTTGGAATTAGCAGCCATTGTTTTTGCCTTAAAAATTTGGAGATGCTTCTTATACGGAGAAAAATTTTAAGTTTTCTATGATCACAAAAGCCTTAAGTATGTATTTACCCATAAGGATCTTAATCCTTGCCAATAAGGATGGATAGAATTCTTAGAAGATTATAAATTTAATTTAATTTAATTTACCATCCAGGTAAAGGTAATGTAGTTGCTGATGCTTTAAGCCATAAAAACCAAGGAAGTCTTCACAATATGTTTATATTTCTGGAAACTATTAGAGACTTCAATTTGCAACAAAATCCTTCAAATACCCAAATATCGTTACATGATATTATTGTTCGCCCCTTTCTTCACCAAAAAAATCAAAGATCTTCAAGATCAAGATGAGTTATTACTTTCTCAGAGGAAGAAACTTCAAGACAACATCTATGAGTGAGATTGGACCCTAGAATCAGTACGTAGAATAAAGTTCAAAACTCGGGTATGTGTTCATTTTATCCCAACACTTTGAGAAGAGATTTTACATGAAGCTCATCATTCCAAATTTATGATTCACCTCGGTAGCACAAAAATGTACCAAAATCTTAAGCAACGGTATTGGTGGCCTGGAATGAAAAAGGATATTGTACATTTCATAGTCAAGTGTCTAACTTGTCAACAAGTGAAAATTGAACACCAACATCCTAGCGGTTTACTCCAACCACTCCCTATTCCTGAATGGAAGTGGGACCATATCACTATGGATTTTGTCAGCGGATTACCCCGGACAATTCAAGGTTTGAATTCAATATGGGTTATCATTGACCGTCTTACAAAATTTTCTCATTTTCTACCAGTCAAGTCCACAGACACCTTTCAACAATTGAGTAAACGTTACATCAAAGAAATCATATGATTACATGGTGTCCCTATTTCTATTGTATCCGACCGAGACCATAGATTCATAGGAAAATTCTGGAAAGCATTACAAACTGCTTTAGGAACCAAGCTCTACTTAAGTACATCTTTCCACCCGCAAACTGATGGTCAATCATAGCGAGTAATTCAAATCCTCAAGGATATTCTGCGAGCATGTACATTAGATTTTTCGGCCTTATAAAACCAATATCTTGCCATAATTGAATTCTCATATAACAATAGTTATCAAACCAGCATTCAAACTACACCTTATGAAGCATTATATGGTCGCCCTTGTTGTTCACCACTATACTGGAATGAATCTAGTGAAAATCATCTTCTTGGACCCAAAATTATCAGTGAAACCACAGAAAAGATACGCTTTATTCGATAAAGATTACATGCAGCCAAGGGTGAAAAATCCACGAATAAGTGATTTATTTGATCAACTGAGAGGAGAGAAAATATTTTTCAAGACTGATTTACGATCGGGATATCACCAACTACGTGTGAGGGAGAAGGATATATGGAAAATGGCTTTTCAAACCCGTTATAGTCATTTTGAATTTCTAGTTATGTATTTTGGCTTAACCAATGCCCCTGCTGCTTTCATGGACCTTATGCATAGAATATTTTGACCCTTCCTAGATCAGTTCGTAATCATATTTATCGATGACATTCTAATTTATTCCAAGACCCAAGTCGAGCATGAGAATTATCTGCGTATTATATTAGAGACACTTCGAAAGCATCGAGTCTACGCAAAGCACAGCAAGTGCGATTTTACTTATGAAAGAAGTGAAATTTTTGGGACACGTAGTTACAGCAACAGGAATACAAGTAGATTCAACAAAAACTACCTCAGTAAGTGAATGGCCTCAACCTACCACCATTACCAAACTACGAAGTTTTTTAGGACCTGCCAGATGCTATCGACATTTTATCGAAGGATTTTCTTGAATAGCCTTACCCTTACTCAAATTAACTAGAAAGGATGTTCGCTTCACATGGAACCCAGATTGTGAACAAGCTTTCCACATTCGGAAAGAGAAATTAACCACCGCCCCTATCGTAACCATTCCTTCAAGTAATATCATTTACGATGTTTACACCGAAGCCTCTCTATAAGGACTCGATTGTGTCCTAATGCAATAAGGGAAAGTAATAGGATATGGGTCTCAACAACTAAAGACGCATGAACGTAACTACCCAGTACACGACTTGGAATTAGCAGCCATTATTTTTGCCTTAAAAATTTGGAGATGCTTCTTATACGGAGAAAAATTTAAGTTTTCTATGATCACAAAAGCCTTAAGTATGTATTTACCCATAAGGATCTTAATCCTTGCCAATAAGGATGGATAGAATTCTTAGAAGATTATAAATTTAATTTAATTTAATTTACCATCCAGGTAAAGGTAATGTAGTTGCTGATGCTTTAAGCCATAAAAACCAAGGAAGTCTTCACAATATGTTTATATTTCTGGAAACTATTAGAGACTTCAATTTGCAACAAAATCCTTCAAATACCCAAATATTGTTACATGATATTATTGTTCGCCCCTTTCTTCACCAAAAAAATCAAAGATCTTCAAGATCAAGATGAGTTATTACTTTCTCAGAGGAAGAAACTTCAAGACAACATCTATGAGTGAGATTGGACCCTTGAATCAGTACGTAGAATAAAGTTCAAAACTCGGGTATGTGTTCATTTTATCCCAACACTTTGAGAAGAGATTTTACATGAAGCTCATCATTCCAAATTTATGATTCACCTCGGTAGCACAAAAATGTACCAAAATCTTAAGCAACGGTATTGGTGGCCTGGAATGAAACAGGATATTGTACATTTCATAGTCAAGTGTCTAACTTGTCAACAAGTGAAAATTGAACACCAACATCCTAGCGGTTTACTCCAACCACTCCCTATTCCTGAATGGAAGTGGGACCATATCACTATGGATTTTGTCAGCAGATTACCCCGGACAATTCAAGGTTTGAATTCAATATGGGTTATCATTGACCGTCTTACAAAATTTTCTCATTTTCTACCAGTCAAGTCCACAGACACCTTTCAACAATTGAGTAAACGTTACATCAAAGAAATCATATGATTACATGGTGTCCCTATTTCTATTGTATCCGACCGAGACCCTAGATTCATAGGAAAATTCTGGAAAGGATTACAAACTGCTTTAGGAACCCAGCTCTACTTAAGTACATCTTTCCACCCGCAAACTGATGGTCAATCATAGCGAGTAATTCAAATCCTCGAGGATATGCTGCGAACATGTACATTAGATTTTTCGGCCTTATAAAACCAATATCTTGCCATAATTGAATTCTCATATAACAATAGTTATCAAACCAGCATTCAAACTACACCTTATGAAGCATTATATGGTCGCCCTTGTTGTTCACCACTATACTGGAACGAATCTAGTGAAAATCATCTTCTTGGACCCAAAATTATCACTGAAACCATAGAAAAGATACGCTTTATTCGATAAAGATTACATGCAGCCCAGAGCCGATAAAAGAGTTATGCCGACACCCGATGAACACCCTTGAAATTCCAAACTAACGGCCAAGTATTCTTACAAGTATCCCCGCATAAAGGAATAACACGTTTTGGAATCAAAGGAAAATTGTCACCTCGCTATATCATCCCCTTCAAATTTTTAGAATGTATTAGTTCAGTAGCTTATCGTCTATACTTACCTTCTAAGCTCTCTCATCTTCAAGATGTGTTTCACGAATCACAACTACGAAAATACATTCCCGGTGCCAAACATATCATTACCTGGAAACATATCAACGTTAAACCTAACCATGAGGTTGAAGAAGTCCCTATTAAAATTTTGGATCGACAAGAGAGAGTTCTCCGATATAAAACCATACCCTTAGTCAAAGTTATTTGGCAACATCATGGAACTGAAGAAGCAACCTGGGAACCAAAAAATACAATGAGACACCAATACCCTGCACTATTTACAGGTAATTTCGAGGACAAAAAAATTTTTTGGTAGGAAGAATATAACAAACTACTCTTTATTAGTCAATAGCCCTAGGTGTTACAATAAATTCCATAGAATGGCCCTATAATTTCTTAAATTACCAAAATACCCATCTACTTAAAATCATCATATTGGATCTATCCCTATGCCTATTACATTCTAACTTTTTCACAAAATTGTACCTAAGGATCTATACTTCTCAAATATTATCGAAGTTAACTTCTTAAGTTTCAATAATCACATAAAAACCCTAAACATTAATTACATACCTTCTAGTCCTTAAATTATACCTAAAAACTCTTCAAGGACCTAACCAAAATTTAGAACTTATTTACACTTTCCACCTTAGTGACCTGGCACCAGCTGGCTGAACAGCATGGCTTTTACCATGTGCCTTATAAGTAATACCCATTTAAGCCTCCAAGACATTTAAACTTGGAACTTGTGTAACTTCAGCCCAAACCTCACCTAAAATCCCACCAATCTACTCCTCTGGACATACCCTATAAATACCCTCCCCCCTCCAGTCGAACACACACCAGTTGAGAGAAATCCTAATGTAAAGTTCGAGAGTTTTTGTCATTTCTATGATTTTATGTGTGATTGCTTAATTTTCCATTGTGGTTATGTTTGTGCATGTTCTTAGATTATATAAATGTGCTTACATGAGATATTTAACGTGTATATATTGCATAAGAGCTTAAACTCGGAAAACTCCATTGAAGCTTGAAGCTCTAATGGTGGATTTCCATTCCCTGACTTTGAACCAGTTTTAAAGTAGGGAAGGTGAAGCTTAAGTTCTTAGGATCATGTACATGTGTTTAATTTGAAAAGGAACCACGTTTAATACACCAAATTCAACTATGAAGTTTTCGGCTTAGAAAACTTCAGAGAAGAAATTCTCAGCATCAAACGATTTAATCTCTTTCATTTTCAACAAAGAACAACACCATTATCATGTCGGAATCAAAATCATAAATTTTATACGAATTCAAAAGGTCAAATTTTCACGAATTTTCAAAAAAACCAATAGCTTGATTTACACCACCCCAATCCCTGAAATTGGTATGGTTGTATTCGTATTTAAATTGTGAGCAACTTTCATTCAGAAACCATGTTAAGATGAATCCTCAATCATTTGGAAATCAAGGTCAAATATTTTCAAACCCTAAATTCAAAATTCAAAGGTTGAAGGCGAGTGAAGCTCACGCGCGAGAGTGGTGGTCAAACCAGGCGCGTCTAGACTTTAACCCCGCGCGTGAGAGCGCGTCCCCAATCAGAATTTTATGATTTTTTTCCAATATTTTTTTTTTCTAAAAAAAATGATATATAATAACACCTTGTTTGGATTACAGGAAAGCATTTTCCACGAAAAATTAGTTTTAAAGGTTGAATTAAAGTTTCTTCAATGACACTTAAACCCTTGCTAAAATTTCAAGTATTTCAAATCAAACCCAAACTTTTTCCATAGGTACCTAAGTATAATTAGACGTAAATTGTATCTTATCACCACACCAAATTCTCAATAAATAAATTTAAATAATTTTTCTTTTAAAAGTTTTGAAATTTATACTTTAAACCTTTTTAAATTTATCATACACTGAATGGTTACTTAAATTGTCTTTTAGTACCTTTTATTTATGTTATTTCAATACCTATATCACATACTTACAATTGTTATGCTTTCAAACTACCCAGTCTACCCGCAAAATATAGTCAGACTCCAATCGAAAATCAAAATACCCTAAGTAGGTGATTTATATTTTAATATTAATCATTTGAACTATTGTATTTCAAATGTACTGATTTTTATATCACCTTGTGATATTATTGAACTCTAAATTTTATACTGAACTCCTTCGAGTAGTTCAAACTTCTCGTATTATTGATTCTTTCGATATCTACCGATTCAATTATTACTAAGCTCTGAACCCAGGACCACTCGACAAGAGGTTGTAAATTGCATTAAACCCTGCAATTCAGTTTTCTTACAAATGAAATCTTCAGTAGCATACCATATATTCCAAGGATTAGACCAGGTAAACCCCCGATAAATCTAATTGGCCTGAAGGACTCAGATGTTGAGTGTTGTGTTGTTATATTTACTCTACAAATGAGTGTTGCTCTAGCTAAGCATGCCCAGTTATCTGGTTATTTTCCAATTAATTGGATTACCTGTTCAAGAAAATTTTATGTCTTGAATGATATTATCATGGTATGTCTGCGCTATTGAAACCTAATAACCAATAATTTACGGGTTATCGAGTTATTGTTGAACAAAGTTATCTTGACCTGATATTTTATCTTCACCATATTGTTTATTTACATATCACAAGCGTTAGTATACCCCTTAAACGCCTCATGATATCTCATCTTGTTTCCACAGATAGAAAAATAAAAATATTACTAACCCCTCAAAATTCTCATTTTCATACCATCTTGTATAGAAATAAAAATTATCTACTTGGCATGTTTGCTTAATTGTTTTCCTTTTAGATGGACAACGAGTCTGAAGATGAACAATTACCGCCCACCCCCTTGAACTTCTAATCACTTTTACCTCCGTTAATATTCGCAGTTACATACGTGTGGGCAGTAACAGACAAAGATGGAAAGCCTCATTGGAATATCTATACCTCAACCTATCGGCTCTTATGAATTACTAATATTCCTCAATGTTTTATGTTTATGTACGCCAGACATATAAGATGTATGAAAAAAATTCAGACTCTAATATGTAATAAGATGTATGTCATCTCTTAAATAAAATATTTTATTTTATTTCCATTGTATTAATTATAATCTTAATTGTATTAGTATTACTCACTTTAACCATCCACGTTCAAGGATATATATATATATATATACCGGCTAACCGTGCATGTCACTCGTAGCACTAGCCTATTAATCCCGAGTATAATCCTGACTCTCGAATATATAAATAATCTCTTATTTAATTCATTCACCGATATAATAATAATCCTATCCACTCCCAACCCGTACTTATCCAAGTCTATCGGAATTTTTTATTAACATTTTCATTATTATTTATTTTCGAGTGTTAGGCATCCTAAAACCCCTAAATTTCACCCTGGATTTATCCCAATCATCCCAAGGTAATTTGTTGTGTTTTAAGTAATTTTTCAGAAGTCCTAAATTCCATTATGAACATCCTAAACCATCTCAAAATCAACCCAATCTCCAAAATCTATTAAAACAAACCAATTGGCAAGACATAGCAGCCGAAATAGAGTCAAAATCCACAATTTTAGGCCTATTTTAAAAATACAGAAATATTAGATCCAAACATTATCCAAATCACTAATTCGACTTCATATTTAAATTTTACACGAAAAATTTAGTTAGTTATGTGTTTTCATTTTTTCTCAAATCTCTTCCAAAAGCATTCCGTTTGATCTAAAACTCTCCAAAGTGACTCTTCTCATTCCTCTCATTTTTGCCTCTTTTGAGTTTCGTTTTTGGCCTCTCTATTTTCTCTTATTACACTTAGAATCGGCCCTAACATTACTTATCATCAATATATATATGTTTTCACTTATCTTTTGATCCAATAACCATCTAAACATGTGATCCAACATAAATTTTCACATTTTCATTCTGATATCAAAATTCACTATTTTTTCATATTTGTGAATTAGGATCACATATATTCCCATCAATATTTCAATTCAGATTTTTAAATCAAAATTCTAACTTTTATGTAGGATTCATCTCAGATTTCATATAATGTATTTCTCAAATTAATTTTCAAGAAATCTTTCCCAAAAATCAATTTTGACATGTAAATCTCACCCAAAAGTTCATATTAATTTTTCACCAATCAGGATATGAACTAAGACAAAAAAATATAATATCAAAGCAAGTTTAACACTTGCTTCTAATTGTAGAAATCTAATCTTGCTCTTTGAGATACTTAACCCGCAATGATCCAAGCCACGGAATTGTTTAATCTCCTCCTGGCATGGTGTTCTTGAATTTACTCTTGAATTGCCCATCTCCTTTTACCTCTCTCTCTCTCTCTCTCTCTCTCTCTCTCTCTCTCTCTCTCTCTCATGTTAAAATGATTTAGAATGATATATGGCTACCTCCCTTCTCTAAAACCCTTTTATCTTCCCCTAATCTCGAAATTAGGTTAATTAATTACATTAAAATGACCTGAATACTCCCGTATGCGTCCCGTATAGCTTAAAAAGTTATCGGAACGAGATTACAACCCCCGAGTACCTAATTCCAACTATCTCAACCCATCCCGGATCATCAGTGCACTCGAAATTACTATCCGAGTAACCTATCATCAATTGACCATCTTATTCCGAACACGATCCCACACGCGCGTCTCGAATAAGATTATGTCAACCCATCACTTTTACCCACTTACGACGTAATTTAAAATAATGCAATTTCATTTACTTATCACACAAGTAAATATAATAACGTATAAATATAAATCCATTTCTCGCTAATCAATATTTATTCACTTCAGTTTACTTTTCAATTTAATTAAATTATTGTCACACATTAAATTTAAATATTCTCAAAAATATAGTTATTTGAGAAAAATCTAACGTTGTTGTAGGCATTCATAAGATATAAGTCGGTTATGGTGCTATAAGTAGAAAATGTTATCTTTGTCGTTTTTTTCTCTTAACAATTTCAATCTATGGTTTTATCAACTATGGGTATGTATCCATTATATACATATGTTCATTATCTTTAATTGTTCTTTGTAAATACTATTTCTTTGATCATTTAGGTGTCATGAAATTTTTACCTGTAAGATTCATAGATAAATCGTCAAGGTTAAATAGTCACGCATCACATAACTTAAATTGAATGAAAAGAAGACTTGACTAACGAATGATAATTAGTGTGGAAAAGGATAACTAAAGTTAGTAAACATTATGGGAAAAAATAATAAGATTTAAAAATTCAACATAAATATGATATAAAGTTTTAAAAAATAAGCATCGGAGATTAATCTGTACCTCATTAGTAAGATGGACAACATAGATTATGAACATCGGTTTGTGGTCGCTGCAAGAAATTTGACATGTCATTTATCTTGATATTACTCCATCCATTTTGTGATATTAATATCATGTGTAAATTAGGTTGCGGTAAAGTGATATTAATATCATGTGTAAATTAGGTTGCGGTAAAGTTTACTATGTGCATTCTATGCTATTTAGTAGGGGTTCGAATTCTTTTGTATGTTTACTTACTTTTCTATTATTTTATTTTATTCATTTGTTGAAAGTCCAACGCATTGTGTTCTGCATCCAAGGCTTTAAGTTTATCATTTTAATCAAGTTTTGTACTCATATGGTCCCATATGTGCAATTTTCCTGGAGCTCATTTCCATTTGTCATTTACTTCACTTTTTGCAACAGAAAAAAGCATACCACAATGTCCAAGTAGATATCTTCATTTACTTCACTTCCAACTAGGCCTGTAAACGGATCGGATTCTAACCGGATCAGTCAAATTCAAATTCGTATTCGTTTATGTTAAACGGATTCGGATCCGATCCATTTATTAATCGGATCGGATCAGGCACATCCAAATCCATATCCGTTTATGATAAACGGATTCGGATCCGATCCATTTATCCGATTATCCGTTTATGTTAAACTTGATTTGCAACATTTTTATTTTCAACTCTTACTTCATAAATTTATTTTGCAAATATTCCAAAAAACAAATAATGAAATAAAGAACTATTATAATAAATATTTAAAATATATATTTAAGATATTATTAAATACAATATATATTAATTAAAAATATTATACATATATATATACATATATATATTAAATATATTAATCAGGTCGGATTATTAGCGGATCGGAGTATATGAATCCAAATTTGCTCCATTTAATAAATGGGTAATCGGGTAATCGGATTTTAGTCATGATCTATATTCGCTCAAATGGATCGGATTCGGATTCGGATTCGGATTCAGATAAAATTCGATCCATCGACAGGCCTAAGTTCCAACTACAATCTTTAGTGTCACGGTTTGTTGTTATCTATCCTAAGAATATTTAAACTATTGCCCCACAAATATTAATACATCATGGGCGCAGATATAAGAAGCAAGTCCTTCAAAATTATTAGTCAACCAACGTTTCATATGTAGTTTATCTATTGTTACACCTTGGCCATATACACTCACGCATTAGTCACATGTGCAATGCATGTGTGCACAACACGACACAACTTAATTCAAAATAGACTTGTCGTGGCAAGGGATTTCGAACACGGCCAAGACATGACACAACTTCATGTAAAATATATACCCAGACTGACCAAGGGTTTTTTGACACGGCCATGACACGAGATGACACACCTTCATGAAAAATAGACCCGACCCAGCAAAGGGTTTTCGACCACAACACGACACGATATCATATCAAATAGACCCGGTAAAGGTTTTTATGGATATGAACATAACACAACATAATTTTTTTATCTCACACGAACGACCCAAGTAAAACACGAAATATCACTACTAAATTTTACACCCACTTAAATATAAATAGAAACGATAACACGAGTAAACACATGATTAACATGCCAAGACATAATTAATAGAACTCATAATTTTTACTCGAATACGTCACGACTTTGTGTAATAAACACCTTATTCAACCCGAAAAAGGTTTCTCCGTGGACATGGACACGACACGACACTATTTCAACTAGAAAAGACTCGACCTGGTCCGATAAAGGTTTTTATGGACACAACACAACATGGCTTTGTGTTTGTTACCTACAGGAATGCGGCCTAATTAAAACATGATATGACATGACTAATACGATTTGTATTCGTCTTCACAAGAAATTTTTTCGTCACATTCGTTATGGATTTATAATCTTATTTTGAATTTGTGCACTTATAATGCATTGCTCCCTGATTTTATTCATTATATTGAATATCATAAATTTATTTTAGTCATATTCGTTGTTATGTATTTATGAGATTATTATGAATTTGTGTAATTATAATGGATTGCTCCCTAATTTCATTCATCACAATGAATATTCAGATTCTCTTGCACGTGCAACGCACGTGGGCACACATAATATCAAATAAATGGTCAATCGAATTTTTTTTCAACCCTATAGAATTTAAGAGAATTAAGAATTGTTCATTTTAGTTTTGATTGAATGAGGAGGAGTATCCAATCAGGAGGAGCATCTTAGGCGCACGTCGGGGGTAGGAGGAAGAACATGATATTTATGAACATACGCGCGTTGTACTCTTTTTTATTTAACTAGGTTTTTTCTCATTGATTTTTTCAGTTAAAGGTTTTGACGAGGTAGCACTAAGTGCACCCAACACTGATTCAATGATCACATAAGTTGTACTATTTTTCCTTCAATTTGATTTGTTCCCACTATGTTTTTCCTTAGTAAGGTTTTAATAAAGCAATAATCATTAATGGTGAAAATAATTTACATCTAAAGCGGGATGTTATCAAATATATAGCATTCCCTTGTATCCCACATTTATAAATGGATCTTTTGGAATGCTTTACTCCCTATTATAAATAGGGGTGATACCGCTTGAGTATGGTCATACCAATGTAACAAAAAATTTATACTCCCTTTAAATTTTCTATATCCCTTTTATTTTACAACATAATCAACATAAACTAAAAAAAATACAGTTAAAAGGATATAGAAAAATACAAGATTTAGAATCAATATTGTGCGAAATGATAATGGATCACGCTCGTGATTTGCTGACATCCTAAAGATAGAGCCAGTTCAAATCTAAAAAATTACATGTGAAAGCTTATACACTTCAATATTGGAGAAAAAATACAGGATTTATTAACTAGAGCATAACAATAAACTTATTAAGACATCAAAACATGATTTTTTTGGAGTTAATTATACTTGGGCCCCTGAACTATACCCATATTAACACTTCACCCCCAGTTCTTTCAATTTTTCCAATTCACCCCCATAGTTTCACTACCATTTCAAATTGCCCAAAAACGTGACGGTCATTTGTATTTTGGCGGGAGATTGGTCACGTGTGTTGCACATGAGTTTTAAGTGAGGGTATATTGGTCATTTAATAAGTGAGGGTATTTTACCTTTTTTTTTTATAAAAATCCTACACTCTCTCACACACACGATTTATGTTCTTCCCTCTCTCACAAACCTCTCTCTCTCTCCCTCTCTCTCTCAAACACACACACACACACACATCCACGAAACCCACACGAGCAGATCTAGGGGGAGGGGGGCTTAATCACTAGTGCGAGGGGGTGGTGAGGTTGGGGTTGCGATGGGGTTGAATCGTGGGGTTTGGGGGGAGGGAGGGGGGGGGGGAGGCTAGGGTTGGGAATTGGCGGGAAGGTAGGAGCGAGGTTGCTGATGTTAGGCTTTCCCCTTTTTTTTGCCTTTTTTCTCCTTTTTTTTTTTTTTTTGCGGTCAAGGCCTCCTAAAATTATTATGAAAAATCATTTTCTTTTTGCTAAATATAATTTTGTATTTGTTGAAATCATATTTGATTACTGAAAACTATTTTTATTTGCTGAAAATATTTTTTTATCTTTTTATCTTGAAAAACACATTTATTTATTTATTAAAACCATTTTCTGTTTGTTTAAAATGGTTTTTTAATTACTGAAAATCACTTTTTATTGCTGAAAATTATTTTTCTTATTGTTGGAAATCATTTTTTATTTGTTTAAAATATTTTTTTACTGTTGGAAAATAAAATTTATTGTTGGAAACTTGGTTGATTTGCTGGAAATATTTTTTTATCATGGGAAAACCATTTTTTCATTTATGGTACTATTTTTTATTTTAATATTTTAGTGTATTTTCCAATAAATATTAGTATTTTAAATATATTTTTCTAAATTATCTTTTTTATAATTTTGCATGCTATAAATCATATTTTATATGCTGAAAATAATTTATATTGATGAAAATCATTTTTATTGCCCGAAATAATTTCTTTTTGTTGGAAATAATTTTTCAATAATTATTTTTTAGAACTTTGCACATTCTATATATTTTTTTGGTATTTTTTAATAAATATTCATATTTTTCAAATGTTTTTAAAAAAATTTACATATTTTTCCTGAGTTTCGATATTTTTAAATTATTTTTTGGTATTTTCTTAATTTTTAAATGTTTTTGTTATTATTTAAAGATTTTTTTCAAAAACAATTAGATTTTTAAAGTGTTCGACGGCAAGATGTTACTTGTAGCCGTTTTCAAATTAGGGGGATTTGAAAATATCAAAAGATCCGAGGGCGAAGTGTTGATAGGGGTATAGTTCAAGGGGCCCAAGTGTAATAATGTTTCATGCAAAAAAAATTGGGACATATACCAAATAGTCCCTCGGACATTTTTTAATACCCATTTAGTCCAAACTTTTTTATTTTGCCTCAAAAAGTCCTTTGCCACATATTTTGGAGAGGGAGTGCCGCTGGCGCGGACATCTAAAAATAAGAGGATATTGAGTGCTTGAGGGACTAAATGGGTTAAACTAAAAATATGTGTCCTTTTTAAAAAATATATATTTATAGTAGGAACTATTTAATAATTGACCCAAAAAAATTTAATCAAAAATGCTATTTTTATGTTAGACAATCTCTAAATAAGGTCAAGGTTCTCCTCTCCAATCATTTAACGTTGATAAGTGTGATTGAGAAGCTGAACCCTAATTCTCTAGTGGAAAGTGTAATTTACATCATATACTTGGTTATATATAATCTACAAATCCACTTCGAAAAACCCTTTCAATCTGCAATCCAGCTAGTGTCGGTATAATTTAAAATGCATAAACATTCCTCCGTAGGCCTTCAAAACACCCCATTAATCGTCATGATGATGTCTTCCCTTCCTATCAGATCTATTCTGCTGACAAATACCACAAACCAAATTTCATGTTGCGGAAGTGATAATTTTTTACAACTTTACAAGAGGAGGAACACACTAAATTAACTCCAGAAACAAGGCCTCTTGCTTGCTGGTCAAGCCAAGTTCAT
The DNA here is from genome assembly GCA_949130495.1 of Sambucus nigra. Lineage (NCBI taxonomy): Eukaryota > Viridiplantae > Streptophyta > Magnoliopsida > Dipsacales > Adoxaceae > Sambucus > Sambucus nigra. The sequence goes on from OX422208.1 coordinate 360,372,461, forward strand.
TTAGAGTCAATGCACTCTCTCCATCCCCAAACGCACGCCGAGGATACGGCCTCACCTGCCAACAAATAACATCAAAATTAAACTAAGCTACAGCTGTTTCCATCCTTCATTTTTCTCATTTCCTTTTACTATCTACATCTCTGGCAAGAACAAAATCATGGTATCCAGAATGATTTTCAAGTCATATAACATGTTTTAATAAAGCACAATCTTGACTTCTTGATCAACAACCGAGAACATAGAATCAAACAACCTTAGTGCAGTGCTTTTCTGCCGAGATATGAAGACCAAATTGAATTAACACAATTTTACAATTCTAGTTTTCCAATGTGACATGAAAGGAGATCAAATACACTCAGCACTCGACAACGATCGACCTTAATACAATTCTAGACTTTTACTGCTGGGAAATTTGCATGTTTTACGATTTACTATAAAATTCCTTTGGTTGGGGTGGGAGAAGTAGGAAGGGTTTAACATCAGCCTTCACACAGATTAAGAATATCTTCTTAATTTGTAGCTTAAACTTTCAGACTCCACCAAAAGAATATGCGACTTTTAATTCGACGTGGAGGGAATAAAATAAAAGAACGTGAAGGCATATGGATGAATATTACCAATCTGTAAGTGCCAGGCTTGGCCACACGACCGACATCGATGAAATTCAATAGATACTGCAAGCAAACCATAGCCAAGTTAGGACAAGAGGACTACTAAAACATTGCAACTGTAGACTTGATACACAAATTCTACCTGTAGTTTGTGAGACTTGAGAAATCGACGGCCTCTGCGACTGCCGTCAGGCAGCCGCACAAGAAGGGTTATAGCATTCTCATCATCTGATGATGGTTCCTGAGGAAGAGAAGCTTCTTTTGCCGCTAGTTGTCTCTCAATTTCCTGCAGTAACAATATATATATACGTCAAACATTAGAGACAAACATAAATCTGAACATAATACTGACCCCAACAGCAGTACATCTGTTCCCCTTTTCTTAAAAATGCAAATCTCGATGCGCAAATAAGCAGACTATCAATGTCATTTCAAAGACGAGATTTAAAATAAAGGGTGGGGGGGAGAATAAAGCTGAAGGAATAATTGAAATAAAACAAAAGAAAAATGATTTTGTTATTCATCCAGGACTGGGAGATCCAACCCTAGTGTTTTTGGATGCTCATATGCAGTAGGAAAACTATTAATTAATTTGGATACTCGTGTAGGATTGCCCAACTGTCCCAGTGTGTGTGTGTGTGTTTTACGTTTTTCACAAGAGCACAACTAAAGGAGGAGAAACTTCACATCTGCAGAAAAATAAATACATAAACATATATATAGACTTGTGCATTGAACACTACATTTCATGTCTACAATGAATTACCACTGCTCATGCAAACATACTTTACAATGAATTACCACTGCTCATGCAAACATACTTTACAATGAATTACCACTGCCTACAATGCAGTTGATACTACTCATACCTATTGCATTAATAGTGCCTACAACATTACCAAAATACATATGCCTCAAGCAAGCTACTTGTGTCTACGAAACCACCCATACTTCCTGTAGCAAAACGTTAACAAAGTGCATGCCTACACCAATTGTAGATTAAATGTCTATGGCACTACTTATGCCGCACAACATATGACTGACTTCACTTGATCCAACGACATTACCTCAGCCTATGCCTATACCAAATTGCTTTTGTGCAAAACGGCACAACCATTGCCTATGACACTACCAGTCGCACCACCCATGACAACTTTATTCGTATCTACTGCATTATCCATGTCCATACTAGCAGAAAATTTCCGGTGTTATGTTACAGCCCGTGCCTACTATTGATTGCGGACACTACATATGCCTACGACAACACCCAAGTTTGTACCTACAATGAATTAATCGAAGCCCATAGCTTTGAGTTATCATTGCTCTTGGCAATTGTTGAATGAAGATTGAACCATCAAAGTACCATTTAATTTAATTCTGAGCAACAAATTAGCCTACATAAATCAAAACCGTTCTCATTTACTGACGCAGGCATACTCATTTATCATTTATTTTGTTCATTTAATTATTTAGGATATTTTAGTTTTTTGGGTCTGTGTGGTTATAAAGGGACCCCTAGTTGCCTAGTTTTCATTATTATCATTATGTTTTAGAGTGTTTAGAGAAAGAATTAATGGAGATGTGTTGTTTCATTGTTTTATTCATGTGTGTGTGATTATGTTGCGTGTCATCCGCTTCATTTACATCAAAAATGGTATCAGAGTCAAGTTCATCTTGGAACCCTAATGGCTAGCGATTGGGACTCGAATTGGAGGGCAACAGGCCCAACTTAGTGGGCCATGCGCTGCCTGCAATCACCGGGAGGAGGGGAATAAGTTTGAAGTCATAGCAGGCCATGTGGGGCTGGAAACCGCCTTGACCCTCATCACCCAGCCCCCGTCGCTGAAACCCAAGCATCACCGCTTGGATCTAATCCAATCCCGGCTGAAATACATGCCAACCCGCACCAAACCCGCAACACTTTGCAGGCCCGCCCCTCCCCCAGCCTCACTTCTTCGCCTTCCGACCACTCCCCGTCGCCCCAGGCGATCCGACAACCACCCCGCACGTATTTTCCCCCATCCGACCTTGGCCGTCCAGACCTTAACCCAATCCAATGGGAACCCTAACCGAAATAGCTACGAAAGGCCTGTTTTCGCTCACGGGTCACTCGTTAGGCCTCAAACCCATCCACCCGGCAGTTCCCATTAGCACCCATGCCTCTATTTCCGTAAGCGCATAACCCACAATCAAACTCAACTCCGCTTACCATGGTTCAAAGTCTCGGCCGAGTCAACTCAGAATCGGCCGAGTTGACTCGGGATCGGCATGAAAAGAGACGATTCCGGGACACGAGTCGAAAAAATTACATATACGGACGATATCGGGTTGAATAGCCGATATATCGCCCGATCTGAGTTATTGGGACATTATATCGGCCAAGATAAAGCAAATCGGACAAGATGTGGAAAAAAAAAGGAATCCTGTACAATCTCAAACAACACTGTAAAATCTTGGAAAAAAACAGGGATTATTAAAAGGACTTACCTTTTACAGATGTAGAGGACAAAACCAAGTCACGGGTGTTGAAAAAAAGTGTCATCCTTTGCTATAAATCAAACAACCTTTCTTGTTTCGTTCCTTTTTTTATTATTTAAGAGGGCCGGTGTGTGCTTGTGTTTTTTAACCTAAACCGAGTGTGTGCGTGTGTTTTTTGTGAGTTTAAGGGTCTATTTGGTTTGCAACTATAATTCTGTTTTCTGTGTTTAAATACAATTATGATAAAAATTTGTGTTTGGCAACCTGTTTTTAAACACCGAATTATAATATTTCTGTGTTATAATCAAGTTTTTCAGAAAACAATTTGAGGGTGTTTTATAACTTTTGTTTTTTTATTTTTCAACTCAGAATTATTCATTTTTAATATTTTAATGCATTTATACCTTGATATATAATATACATACATAAAACATTAATATGTGTATAATTCTTATAAATAAAGTATATATATATATATATATATATATGTGTGTGTGTGTGTGTGTGTGTGTGTGTGTGTCTATATAATGATATTACATGTATAATTTACTATAAAATTATATACATACATGAATTGATAAAAATATTATCAATTCATGTATGTATATAATTTTATAGTAAATTATACATGTAATATCATTATATAGACACACACACACACACACACATATATATATATATATATATATATACATGTTTGTCAATTTTGTCAAATTTTCAAAATCCCGTATTTAAAAACAAGTTTGCCAAGCGCACATCAATAATTATAAACACAAAAAACTGAATTTTAAAACTGCACTTAAAAACAGCGTTTAAATTGAATTTTCTTAATAGAGAACCAAACGGGCCCAGAGTTTAAAATGTGCGTGTGTGTGTTTTTGGGGAGTTTAAGAGTTTTTTTTTTTTGGAGTTTAAGAGTTTAAAATGTGCGTGTATTTTTTGTAAATAACTCTAAATTGTAAAAACAAATAACTCTAAATGACTCTATTTTTGGTATTTGCCTTTGTTAACATGTGCATTTTTTTATAATTAACTCTAAATTGTATATTTTTTTACCATAGTTTATGTTTTTAAATAATAGTTGCATTCTTTTAAAAAATATACAATTCAGAGTTATTTTTTTAGTACAATTTAAAATACAAATTCATTTAGCCAATATTCTCCTATTTTTAGTACAAAAAAAAATACAATTTAGTACAAAAAAAATACATTCTTTTTACAAATACAATTTCAAATACAAATACAATTTAAAATACAATTTAGTACAAAAAAAAATAGATTGTTTTTTTAGTAGACTTTAGTACAATTTAGTTAAAAAAAATACATTTAGCCAAACATACATTTAGTACAATTTAGTACAAAATCTCTCAAACATACATTAAGCCAAAAATTACTCTACTAAAAAATAAAAGTAGACTTATTTTTTTAGTAGAGTTATTTTTTAATAACTTTAATAAAAGTAGAGTTATTTTTTAATAGACTTTTAACAGTATATATATATATATATATATATATATATATATATATATATATATATATATATATATATATATAAAGAGAGAGAGAGAGAGAGAGAGTGGATCTAGTGCGGACCTAGTTTGCGGACTAAGTATGCGGACTAGCTACAGTCCAAAACTTACCTAGGGACCACCTTTGTCTTTATATGTTTTCGTCTTTTTCTAAAGTTTTTGGGAATAGGATTTTCTACCCCAATGATTTCTAAAGTCTTTTAAGCTTATTTTAAAACTTAATTAGTCTGGAAGTCTAATTGTAGAAGTTTCAGGGCTACTGCTACTTCTTAAGCATCTTCCGTCACTATCGTACTGGAGTTCTGAATAGCGAGGATTATCTATATAAATTGTTTCCTCAGGGAGTCTAGAAATTGGAAGAGGTTTTAATGGAAAATATTCTAGTCTTAAATACCTTATACGGTATCTTAGGTTTATCTGTCTAGTTTCTTTATATATTTGATTAACAATATCAATTATATCTTTGTCTATGAATTCGTCTAAATTATTATCACCATAAGATGACAAAAATCTACGGTATGTTCTAGGGGCAGCTGTATCTACGTTTTTAATAAGAGGGCGGATTCCTCCGGCTCTAATTAAAGTAGCCTTTGTTTCAGCTAATCTTTTTCGTCTAATAAATTTTAATACGTCTATACTATCTTCAAGTATTCTAGTGTATTCTTGGTATTTTTCAGGTCTAGATAATCTTCAGTTCTTATTTTTCGTCTAAAGAGATCACGGATCCCTGTTCTAATTATTTTTATTCTAGGTACTTCTTTTCCTAACCACTCAATAATCTGGTCATGTATTTAAATGTACCACCTGCGTATATTAAAGCGGATTCTATCAGTTCTTTATCTTTAGGGTCTGTAAGAGTCCAGTCTTGAATTTCTCTAGTTAAGTCTAAATTCATTTGATTAACAAATTCTAAAAAGTCTTTAGTGATTTGCAAGCTCATATAAGTTTCTTTTTAAAACAATAATATGTAAAATAGTTAAGGGTTTGGTTCGAGTTATACCTTCCTTCTGGTCTGCAATATCTTTACCTTCCTCCCTTCTTCTCTTCAGCCTTGCTACTATTCTTCTCCGGTCTCGGCCTCCTGCAACTCTCTCTTTAGCAACTCTCTCTTTAGCAACTCTCTCTTTATGTGTCGCACCTCAATCCACTACTTTGGCGGTTGACCCGTTTCCTTCCTGTACGCCTTCACGCCTAACGCCCACCTGGCTAACGGCTCACGGCTAATCGGCACCTGACGGCGGTTCACCAGTATAACACCTTGTGTGCTACACCAGAGGTTCTACACAATAGTCCTCTATGAACAGAAAGTTGGAGACAATTTGGAAAATAATAAAAACTTAGCATAAGAGATTTCTAGAAAAGAAAATACTTTTATTGCATTGCATAAGTAAATACAACTCTCCCCTCTCCCCTCTCCCCTCTCCCCTAACTATGAGAGGTTTACTCACTCATATACATATTACTTTCTACAAGTATACTCTTTCTAAAAGTCTAACAGTTGATCACTCTCTAATTCCTGATGTCTTAAACACAAATGGACGCTCCCTTTTATAACACAAGGGCACTTACAATGACTGGTAACCGGCTATCAAAAGCGATCCGGTTGAAAGCATAATTATTAAAGGTCTTCAGTCTTGGAATCTTTCGAGTCTTTACCTTTCTGCTTTTTCAAAAGCAATCTTGGCGTTTTGCAATCATCTTCTACCTAACGTCTTTCACCGTCTTCCTTTAACTTTATGAAAGGAGGATGTCTGGGGCCGTATAGGGCAGGTCTGAGCTGCTTTATTCTATAAGGGCATCATTAGTCTAAATAATGGAGTCTTCTTGTCTTCTTGCAATAATGCTGGGGTCTAGTGCAGAGCATCTTCTGCCTTTAATAATTCCACAACTAACGAGGGACCCATTTTTGTCCCATCTGTGTCTTCTTCTTCCTTGTCTTGGTTTGGTAGGGCATTGTTGAAAAATTCATCAATGAGGCCTACAGTTCTAAGGCTAGCTGGCAAAGCTATCTCTACCATTTCCTTGGATTCTTTCTTGAGCCTTCCGTTGAATGGCTCATCAGCTTGGATTATCAGGTCTTCTTTGTGGTAGGCAGTGTACACATGTCTTCTCCTGTCAATAACTCTATGATTTCAATTGTCTCCATGGCTTGAGCGATCTGGAGTTTGGACTTATCAATAATTAAATCTTTAGTCTCGTCTTCTGATAGGATCTCAACATCTTGAAATGTATAATTAGAAAATCTAACAAGTCTAAATCCTTCCACTCTCATTCCTCTGCAGGAACTTGGAGCAATCTGATAGATTCTAGCAAATAAAGGAAATCTTCTACCTTTTTAACATACTCATGGACTATTTTTCCAAGCGCAACAGAGTCTTCTATAGTCTCAATTTGGATGAGTCCAATGAACCCATAGTCTGCTAAGGTTATCTGGGCAATTTCTGCTTTCCCGGCAAGATAAATCTTCGGAACGTCTTCGAAGAAACCTTTCATTATTAAGGCATCTCCATTAGTCTCAGATAATAACATATTGAAATGTTCAATAATGCTATTAGATTCTTTCTTATAGTCTTCTGTTAATGGAGGATTATTATGACCAAATGGTATAACAATCTTAATCTTAAGTCTTTTTCTGATAACAAAAATTATCAGTGGGTCTAGCTTTGGAGGATTCTCCAAGAGTCTGAGAATAGATTTGAGTCTGTGGTCTAGGTATAGCAGTACCACTGAGTTGGGTAACTGCAAGTCTTCGAGTCCTCATGAATCTGGCAATGGCTACCAAATTCTGTTTGAACTCGATCCATAGTCTATTCTTCACATTCCACCATATGGCGTCTATAAGGGTATTTTCGTCTTCTGAAAATTCTTTTCTAAATTTGATCAAGTCTGGGTATCTTTGATCGGGTCTATATTGGGGAAAGTATATTTTCCCAATGAGTCTATTTTCAGCAATAATCTCTTGTCTAGATTTTCCAGGAGGGACTAAAATATCATCAAAGTTTTCTAGAATTGGTCTTTCTTGAGAGTCTTGAATATGAGTCGGTATTTGCGTTACACCAGCATTTGGTCTTATGCGTCTAAGATAGTCTGCAACGTCTTCCCTGTTCAGTCTATTCGTTCCAGAGGAACTCATGTCTTCTAGGTCTTCTATTTGCAACATAAAACATGAAATCATATTAGTATTAGCAAACATTGGCTCTCTTGATATAATGTCTAGAATGGTATTTTTACTTCCTTTAATATGTATAACAGAGAAGTCATAACCATTAAGCAATTGTTGCCGTCTAATTAGTCTATTAGTCCTTGATTTGGACAAGTCTAAATCTCTGAATTTTACTGCATAAGAAGAGTCAGTATAAACAGTAAAATGTTTAGGTCTAAGAAATAACATATATTTTTCTATTGCCCTTACTATGGCTAAAACTTCTTTTTCATGGGCAGTGTATCTTGTTTCTGGATCTGTAAAGGTTCCAGAACTATGTCTACAGAGTTTCTTCTTTTTTGTCTGATGATCAATGGCAAAGTATACTGCTCCCCATTGCTTATCAGAGGCATCTGTTTCTATTACGAATTGGTCTTCTGCATTAGGCAGTTCAAGTAAAGGAATGTTCTTGACTGCATCTATAATTTGTCTTATTACTTCAAAATCATCTTTAGTCCAATAAAAAGATTGGTTTTGTCTGTTCCTTTTAATTTGGATGTTAAGCTTTGTCTTTTTGAAGCAAGGTCTTTAATAAAGTCTGCAGCACAACTAAGCAATCCTAAAAATGATTGTAATTGTTTTCTATATTTGAGTTGGTCTGGAAACTTAAGAATCTTTTTAGTTATGTGTTCTGCTAAGGATAATTTTCCTTTATTAATATGCATTCCCACAAAATCTATTTCAGTCTGAAATAATTGCATTTTCCTTTTGGAAATAACAATACCATGTTTGTCTAATTCTAAAATAATCTTTTTAAGATGGTCTACATGCTATATCTCAGTCTTACTGGCTATAAGAATATCATCTATGTAAACAAGACAAAATTTCGAATAAGGTCTAAACATATTATCCATTCTTCTTTGAAAAACTTGAGGAGCATTCAAGTATCCAAATGGCATGACTAGCCATTCGTATTTTCCTTGGGGCACACTAAAGGTTGTCCAAGTAATACTGTCTGGATGCATCTTAATTTGCCAGAAGCCTGATTTGCAATCAAACTTACTGAATATAATTCTATCTTCAATCAAATTGATTAAATTATTCTTGTCTGGTATCTTATAAGAATCAAATTCACAATTCTTATTTGATTGTCTATAATCTATAACCATGCGTCTTTTTCCTCTTTTACGTTCAGATTCATTTTGAACATAGAAGGCTAAGCTATTATGTCTACTTTTGCTTTCTCTAATAATACCTAACTTAAGCATTTCATCTATGTCTTTCTTGAATTCTTCCCTATCTTCTTGTGAGTATCCTTTCTTATAGGTTCCACCATTAATAGTGGCATCTGGGTTAATAGGGATGATTTCACAATAGCTTTGGTCTTTATCCCACTTAGCGATGGGATTTTCTCCTAAAGTAGGCTCAGCTAGTTGCCTAATCTTTTCTTTTTCTACTTCTATATCCATTTTCTTCTGTTTGGATATAGCTTGCACCTGTAATAAGGTATGATGGGCTTGATCTAAAATGTCTTGTGTATAAGCGCTATTTGCTTATAACACTTTTGGTCTGGACACTTATACTCTTTTTGTAAGGGTTTAGTAATTTCTAGGGCTTCTTGTTGGGTTGTAGGTCTAGGTCCACCATGCTCAGCTGAAGAACTCTAATGTTTTATGGGTCTATAATTGGGCTTGACCTGCATAAGGTCAAAGGCAGTCTTATGATCTATTAGAGGGGCTTTAATGTTAAATTCCTCTTGATCAATAAGTAATATCTTATCGTTATACTGAGTATAAGGATGATATTTACTAATAAAGTCTTGTTCTAAAATAATGTTTCCTGTGAAACTAGGACGAGGATCCATTATCCAAAACCGATGATTAACGGTTTTGTTGGTCTGATTTCCTAATTTAAAATAAATAGGAATGGTAAATGGATCTCCATTAGCCACTTTAGCATAGATTTCTTGAGTACTTTCTTAAAAATAGTCTTCAGGGAAGGCGTTAGCCTTGCAAATACTCTGAGAGCACCCTGTATCTATAAAAACTGAAAGTCTTTTAGGATAGTCTTTATGTTGAACAAATAATTCTACAAAACAAGCATGTGGTTTAGTAGAAATTCCTAAATTGTTCTTTTCTAAAATAGATATTCCTTTCTGAGGTTTATCTAGAAAATCTAAGGGTATTTGATTTTCTGAACTACTATCAGAATGGTATTCTTCTAAATCATAGGAAATTCCTTTTCCTTTAAGGTCTTCATTTTCTTGCAATCTTTTGGCTATATTTCTATCAATGTCTTGATAATATGTTTTAAAATCTAAGTCTATTTAAGCGTCATACTGGTTAGTATAAATTGCTCTAAATCTAGTTCTCCAACAGTCTTCATGGTAGTGTAATTGACAAATAATACAAACCATGAATAATTATGTTTGTATAGTCTCAAAGCATTCTACACATCTAAAGTCTTTCTTGCAACATTTCATTTCAAATGTACAATAATGTCTTTCATCAAAATAGCATCTAGGTATATAGGTTAGTAATTCAGGATTACTAACTGTCCATCTTTTCTTTAAAAAGGGGCTTAATATACACTTATACCAAGCATCTTCAAAGTCTATATATTCATCATCTAGATCGTCTTGATTAGTTTGCATCATATACAAGTCTAGAGTATCCTGAGAGTCTTCGTACTCATCAGTATCACTATAGTCTTCTGAATCATTGTCTGTGTATACACTATAGATACTAGTATTGTCATCATCTTCTATGTCTGATATTTCTATAGCATATAGGATATCTAACTCTTCTTGATCTGCATAATCTAATATTGTATTAATAATCTTAATACTTTCTTTATCTTTCTTATTAGGGCAGTCTTTAGCAAAATGTCCTTTGCCGCAAGTCCAACATTCTTTGGTGGCAGTCTTAGATTGAGCTACATCTTTTTCTTTCCTATAATTAGGAACCTTCTTATACTTACTAGTATTCTTCTTAAAATATCTTCTTTGGTTAAATCTATTTTTCTTAGTCTTAGGATTCTTTTCCCTAAAGGTAGTAGATTGTCTAAATTTATACTTTTTTGGAAATCCTAAAGGTCTAGTCTTAAACTTCCTATGTTTCCATTCTAATTTCTTATTGAATTTCTTATATTCACTTCCACATCCCCATTGGATTGGAGCGATGTCTCTTTCGTCTTTGATTGGAGGGATCTGCTTGAAAGTTTCTTCTATTAACTTTTCTTGGGTTATATCACGTCTCTTAGATATGATATAGTCTTTGGCGAAATTGATTCTTTCACTAAGGGAGTTATTCTTAACTCCAGCTACTCCTGGCCAATTCCTATATTCATTAATTAGGATTTGTCCTATGGCTGGTATCTTTCTAAAGTATTCATCTTTTAAGGTCTCTCCAAATTCTTTAATTTGGTAATATAGCTGCTCATAATTATTGTTATATTCATTTATCTTATCGAATTTGCAAATGCTAAGGAGGGCTAACTTAGTTTTTGCTAGGTCTTGTTCATTGATTTGAGCTAGATGTCCAGCGCCAATGAATTCTGATGTGAACAATTGAATATATTCTTCAATTGATCTTTCTTCTAGGTTTTTTTTCATTTTTCAACCTTAGCTAAGGAGTCTTCATCTGTAGCCTTTCTTAAACTATCTAAGTAATCTTTTGCAATACCTCTAATGGATTGCTCAGCGTACTGCTTACATGAACTTGCATCCCGTTGTTCATTAGATGCAAAACGCATGTTCATCTGATTACGCCATTCATCTAAGGCCTTCTTCCTATCTTGAACATTGTCTAAGTTAAGATATATACCTACTGGATTTATGGCTTGGCTTGCCATAGTCTTAACAGGAGTGAAACTCTTGTCACTAGTTGGAAAGTCTTTTATATAATCTGGTTTAGTCTTAACTACAGTGCTTGAGTATATAGGAATATTTATTCCTATTGGCTTACTGAAAAGTCTAGGAGCATCTTCTAGCCTACTACTACTTCATATCTCTTGTTTACTAGGTTCAACTTGTGTAGCTGGCATCAATCTTTGTTCTCCTTCTTCTATTAGTCTTAAGTTTCTAAGAAGTTCCTTAGTATTCTTAGATTCTTTTAATTTTAACATGCGGTCTTGGGCTATCATATTAAATCTCTCTTTCTTGAAACCTAACAGAATGACTTTTTTTAAGGTTATCTTTAAATGTCTTCCTATCCAATTCTGAGGGTTCATGTCCAAAGTTTTGGATCCTAGCTTTTTCTTTAATTAAGTCTTTTTGTTCAAATGATAGGTCTAATTACCGGGGCTTGTCTTAGTAAACTAGCACTAGTCTTACTACTACATTCTCCTTCTGAAAGATCATTGATTATGACTTCTCCCATATTCCTAAATCTAACTTCTTCGGTCTGGATATTCTTATTAACAATCTTAGGAGGACCAAACTGGATGGTAACATTTCCAGTGACGTCGTCTTGATTAATAAACGAAGGTTTATTTTGTATAATTTTAGTTTCTTGAAATTCTGGCAATTGCCAGAGAGTCTTAGCTTTTTCTCTCATAGGTCCAGTATTCCTAATACTGTAAGTATGATTATAGTCTGACACATTGGTTCTAACTAAGATTTCTTCATTAAGTCTACCGCTAGGAATTCCCGATTGCATTCCTTCATAAGGAAATTGGGAGAACTTCACATAGCTTTGGAATTCTATATTTATATTAGCGTCTAGGATAATATAGTCTTCATAGCCACTAGCATATAAGATTAACTTAAAATGTTTGGTTGTGTCTACGGTTACTGTAAATGCCGGAATGACATTAAAGTATCCTATGTTGTCTGACATTTCTAATTGGGCTATCCCAATAAGGCTTTTCTCAAAATCTTTTCATCTTTTGTCTACTAAGCAACATAATATGTTAATATTATTTTGAGGTCTATGTAATCCTTGTATTCTTGCTTGAAAGAGTCCAAAGGTTAGGAATTGGAGCTTCCTATCAGTTCCTCTAGATCTAAGCCATTCTGAGTCAAATACTTGAAGCTCAGTATATGATTTGTCTAACACATGATTTCTACAATGGTAGGTCATGTTATAATTAGGAGTCTTAGGAGTGGCACCTTCCTTAAACAAGTCTATGTATTTAACGGCTGGAAGTTGTCCATTATGGATGGAATCTTCAATAATCTTCCAGTCAACTTCACCCCATTTTTTCCATTGGAGAGGATTGGTGAAATTTTTCTCTTTCCACCATGTCCTAACATTGGAGGATGAATCCTTAAGTCTTTGAAGCAAATGATTACTCTGTCCAATATTTGGGATAGAGCTAACTATCTTGCTAGTCTTATCTAATCCGTCATTTATGACTCGTCTACCTATGGTATTCTTTTCTCTAGTTTCTATGGGAGGGGTTTCTCTAAATTTACAGGGGGTTACCTGTTTTTGCTCAAGTCTTTTTTCAATTCTTTCTAAGAAGTCTGAATAATCTGTCTTTTTATCTGGTAAAGGATTTCTTCTTTAAAATTCTTATTCTCTTTTCTAGTCTTCTCAGAATTTTCTTCACTATGTCTAGCTAGAGAATTAACTATGGTTTTACCAACATTAGTAATATAGTCTTTTACTTCATTATCTTTTTCTTGTTGTTGCATAGATATAATTTCTATGGCTTCTACAGTCTTTTCAATTTTATCTAACCGAGTTAGAATAAAAGGAGAGTCTATTTCTGCTTGGGAAGGCTTATTATATATAGCCTTAATTCCATTTATAACTTCTTTGTATTTTTCTTCTACTTGGGTCATGTCTAGTCTAAGTTCATTAATAATACTATCCATCTTGGATAGGTTATGGCTTTCCCTATTATTAAGGTAATTTGCTAAATTTTGTTGGAATTTAACAAAGTCTGTATAGAAGGTGGTTAATCCTTCTGTCTTAGCCTTTAAGTCTAAATGCAAGTCTTTAACAAAGCTACTGTTATAGTCTTGGGTAGCTGCTATGGATGTAGAAATTAAATTCAATCTTTCTAATATAAGTCTAGTTGCTTTAGCCGCGTTGGCAAACTCATTTTCGTTTATCTTATAATAAAATCTATCATCATTTATCTTTTCTAAAATTCTTTGATAAAATTCTGATAAAGTCTGAATGGAGAGGTCTCTTGGTACCTCATTCCAGTTCGATCTAACTATCTCCATTAGGAAGATAACTATCTAATCTAGGAATAAGCTTAGCTTGTTCTTTAGTAAGTTTAATTAACTCACTGTCTTGATTTTTAATTAAGGGTTTAATTTCTAAAATGTCTTTGTTAAGGACTTCTATATGATTATTCTTAATATTTATTTCTTGTAAAACGTGTACTAAGTCTATTGGGATTTGATTATCCATTTCTAAAAGTCTTTTAGAGATATTTTTATCTCTGTTTCTAGGGTTTGAGTGTCTTTTATTAATTGTCTTAATATAAGGAGTATACACTTATTTTTGTCTACTGTCTGCGTGTTTGGTTGGGATATGTTCAATGTGTGAACAACCGTCTATGTGTGTGGTTAAACAACCTTCTGACTCTAAATCAGTTATGGGTATATGTTGGTAGTCTGGGTTGGATCCAAAAATATCTTAGTAAATGCGGGGGATAAATCCCAAGGGCATTAAAGTCTTTTTACTATAAGCCTAAAAGGAGCGTCTTATGGTTCTGATACCAGATTTCGGGTTTGGTCGGAATTCAGTGAGTTTTTTTTATTTCTAAAGTCTTACAGCTTAAAATGCAAAACTGTTATCTAAAGGTATTGGGGTCTAAAATAGAATATTACTAAAGGTCTTACCTTTGTCTTATTATGGACCTCTCATAAGGACCTCATTTAAGGACATCACTTGAGTCTATATATATATATATATATATCGTATTTGTATTTGTATATTAAGGTTTTGTATATGTACTTGTATATTTTTTGTAAAAAAAAATAACTCTAAATTGTATTTTTTTTAAAGAATGCAAATGTTATTTAAAATCGTCAACTATGGTAAAAAAAATAACATGTGCATCCTTTTTTTTTTAAATAATTCTGAATTCTATTTTTTTACCATAGTTGACGATTTTAAATAACATTTGCATTCTTTAAAAAAAATACAATTTAGAGTTATTTTTTTTTACAAAAAATATACAAATACATTTTTTAGTATAGTTATTTTTTACAACATTAACCCTAGTAAAAAAATAATATTGGCATCCTTTAAAAAAAATACTCTACTAAAAAATAAAAGTAGAGTTATTTTTTTATGAGAGTTAATTTTTAATAACTTTGGAAAAAATAACATAATAAATAAAATAACATTTGCATCCTTTTATTTTGTAGAAAAGAATCCTAAACTAGATATTCGATGGGAGCATGGAATTGCTGTTGGTGGAAATAATAAGAAGATTGCTTGCAATTACTGTAATAAGGTCGTTAGTGATGGTGTCACTAGACTAAAAGAACACCTGGCGGGAGTGCAAGGCAATGTCGAACCGTGTCGCCATGTTCCTAAAGAGATAGCAACTAATATAAAAAAAATTCTTACAAATGGTATGAAGCAATGGGCCCTGGAGAAAAGGAAGAAGGAGAAACAAGTAGAGAATTTGCGAGATCATACCCATTACTATGATGAAGATGATGCCAGTGAAGATAGTGATGACGTTAACGAAGCTGATATCACCCGTTTAGAATTAGCACAGTTGAAAGCTGCTATGAAAGAAAGTCGAAGAATGGCAGGAGAACAACATAGACATTCAGTTTCCGGGGCAAGGCCATCTACATCTGGGCTTAAGCGACCGCAAGTGTCACGATCGTGGTCATTGAAACAAGGGTGGTCATTGAATTGCCTGCTCGAAGAATTGAATTGCCTGCTCGAAGATCGTGGTCATTGAATTGCCTGCTCGAAGAATTGACCCTTCCATGTTTAGGTCGACGAAGTCTACTCAGAAAACTGTGAAATCCATGTTTTCTAAACATGGAGTCAAGAAGGTTGGGAAGGCTATTAGCAAGTTCTTTCATTTTAATGCCATCCCGTTTCATGCTGCTGATAGCGGACGTGCCTATCAACATATGATTGATACGATTGCTACGGAGGATCCGGTGATTAAAGGTCCAAGTGGTTATCAGATTGGAGGTGTTTACTTGGATGAGGAGGTAGAAGAGGTGGATGCGTAAATAGCAACTCTAAAGGAGAAATGGCCCGAGTATGGTTGCACAATCATGTGTGACGGGTGGAGTTCAAGGACGAAGAAGCCTATCATAAACTTCATGGTATACTGTGATCGTAATATGATATTTCACACTTCAGTTAACACGACTAACAAAATCAAGTCGGCGGATTATATTTTTTCCCTTATGGACAAAGTTGTTGAGGAAATTGGCGAGGCTCACGTCGTACATGTTGTCACTGATAATGAGCCAAATTTTAAGGCGGCTGGCGCATTATTAATGGCGAAAAGGAGACTTATTTTGGTCACCTTGGGCAGCACATTGTCTTGATTTGATGTTAGCGAAAATTGAAAATAAGAAGTCAGTCAAGTAGGTATTGAATGATGTCAAATCAATTACCTCGTTCATATATAACAGTCAAAAAAGTTGTGAATTTAATGGAGTATACCAGAGATAGGGAGTTGCTAAGGCAGGCATTACGAGATTCGCTACCGAGTTTATTGCCCTTGAGAGTCTCATTTGCTATCAGTCTGAGTTGAAGCAAATGTGTACCACGAATTAATGGCGTGAATACAACCGTGAGAGGCCCCGAAGGAGTGTGGCCACTAAAGTGTCGAGTTTAATTCTTGCAGATCGATTCTGGCAACGGGTTGTCGAAGTTGCTAATATTATGGAACCCTTAGTATTGCTTTTGAAGATCGTAGACCAGGATAAAAAGGCTACATTATCTATCATTTACGAAGGGGTGGATAAAGCAAAACTAGCAATCCATGTTAGAAACTGGAAGAAGTATTGGCAGGTGATCGATGGAAGATGGAGAGACAATTGCACTGAGACTTGCATGCCGAAGGATATTTCTTAAATCCGGTGTTTCAGTATTCATCTAATTTTTCAGACCATCCCGAGATAAGAGCCGGACTTAAAGAGGTCATCAAAAGGCTAGAGCCAGACGTACAAAAACAGGCCTTGGCAATAAATGAGGTATCACATTTGTTTCCATCGAGTTATATTTATTTCATATATGTATTGTTTCTAAATTGATTTGTTTACCTTTTAGGTTAAGCTCTTTACGGATAGGAGAGGGGAGTTTGGCTCAGATCTTACCAAGCAAGCAGTCAAATCTTCTCTTCCAGCTGAGTGGTGGAAAAAGTACGGTGAGGATGCACCCAATCTTAGGCGCATTGATATCGAAGTACTGAGTTAAACATGCTCATCTTCGGGTTGTGAGAGAAATTGGAGCACATGGTCTCTCATCCATACAAAACTTCGCAACCGATTGGCAATAAAAAAAATTGCATAAATTGGTGTATGTGTATTACAATTCGCGACCTTAAAGTTAGGAATTTCATGTACATGCGAGATACCGAAGATTTCTACAATCCGATAGACTTGAATTTAATATTTGAGGAGGATGACATCTTGGATGAGTGAACCCGAAAGAATGATGAAGGGGTCTTACCAGCCGATGACTTAGACTGGTTGAATGAAGGTATTCAACAAAGCGAAGGGGAAGGACGACGGGGGGCGGGGGGTCACAATCAACCGGCACCGGTCAGTGTTCTTTTCAATTCTGATGATGATCATGGTGGTGATGATAGTTGGCAAGATATTCCTGGTACTTATGATAATCATGAAGATGATGACGATGACGACGACGACGATGATGATGATCAAGGTAGTGACAGGGGAGATGTTAGTAGGGGAACAGCGAGTGGTAGTCGACAAAGGAGTGGAGTTGATAGTAGCCACCAAAGGGGTGGTTCTTACATACTGGTACACAGCATGATGGTGGTATGAAATGGGCACAAGGAGATGAAACCTAATATGCCACGCAAGACACAGATCATGATTATCGCCCAGGAAAGCATGATGGTGGTATGAAATGGGCACAAGGAGATGAAACCTAATATGCCACGCAAGACACAGATCATGATTATCGCCCAGGAATCAGTGAACAACGGAGGCATTTAGACAATTTAACGAGATTTTCTAGTAGTGACGAGTATTCAAGCGGATATGATCAGCAACGTCTTGATGATCAACTACGGGCAATGGATTTAATGACAGATCATGCATACCGCGGTGGAAGACATAGTATATCTAGGAGTGGGAGTGGCACAGATAATTATAGTCCGACACTACTTTCAAGATTGACTAGTACTAGTACAGGTGGTTACTATGATCGTTATAGAGACCATTATGGATCTACTAGTAGCGGCACAACAGGTGGTGATTATTATGGATATAATCAAGAGACGCAATATGGTGGGTCTTCAACTGCTAGTTCTAGGTATAGAGGTTTTGGATATTATCATCACGGTAGTCAACCGGGAGATCGTCAACCACAATTTCCAAATTATGGATCATCTAGTCGGTCATTCCAGCCATCTGCGCAGCAATATGGTTTATATTTCTTTCCTTACCCAGCTGAAAGAAATTACCCCTATCCAAATTCGTATGATCGATACCGCAACTCGATAGGGAGATGAAAATTATGAAACATTGTAATCATTCTTATTTATCTTCCATACAAATTTTTTATCTAAGTTTATGTGGCATTAGATTGTTTTTCAATATTATTATTGGTTTACTATGCAATATTGAATCTGACAACTCTGTCGCGCTTCAGTATAACCAATTCTACAATGCAATGCATATTGAATGATGGGTTTGAATGTACATCATTGGTCCACGTTGTTAATCTTATTTTTTTTTAATTTCGATATTTTTTCCGGAATTTTTTGCGCTCTCTAAATAGCGTATCGCCCGATACCGCGACCGAGTTAAAAATCGGGTGTCCGATACCGGGCCGATACCGAGACTTTGAACCATGTCGCTTGCTAAAAAAGCCAGCCCAAACTCCGCTCCCACCCCTAAAACGACCCCAATGGCCAGCCACTCCACTGCCCTAAACCCCGTCCCCTCCACCAAACACCTAACATCATGCCCTTATCCTCCCCCTTGTCCTTGTGTCCAATTCAGCAGTGGCACTGACAGATAAGGGTGTTCACGGTTCGGTTCGATTCGGTTCGGTTTTGAAGTTTTTTTTTTACCGGACCGTCGGTCCTCTAAAAAAAATGGACCAAGACTGGACCAATAGTGCCGATTAACCGACCCTATTCGGTTCGATTTTTTACAGGGTCGGTTCGGTTTAGATTGTCGGTCCTAACATTAATTAATTATATTATTTAAAGGAAATCTTGAACGTGTTTTTCAAATATGTCCAATTAAAACTGTCCAAAATGACTTTAGCAGATCCAAAAAACAATCGCGTAGGTATCATACATATAGTAGATCTAAACAACCTTAACATTGACAATCGGGTAGGTATCATACATATAACAGATCAAATATCAGATTAAAAAACATGTTTTATAATTTAAAAATCAGCAAATCCAAAAATAGTTCGGGTAGGTATAATATCTGTATAGCAGATCTAATGAACCTTAGCATTGACGACGGTATGGTTTTTATAATAAATCGCAAACGCAGATCGATCGATGTATAAAACAACATATCAGATATCTGCTATATGTATGTCGGGGCAGCAATATCGCAACAATATCAACAAATCAGAGACCTGCATCTGCTATAAGACAATAATATCAACACACCATGTCAGCAAAGGAGAGGAATGATGGGGTGTGGGGCAGTAGCAGCACCGACGTGAGTGAGTTTAGTGAGAGAGGGAAAGAGTTTTTGATTTGTTGTCTTGTGTAAGAAAGCTGAAGAAATATTCCTTCATGGTGCCTTAAGTCTCCTTCTTGGGGTATACAGTTTTGAGGGGAAAGCGCTCGTGCTGACAGCGAGAAAGTTCAGGCTATTAGGGACTAGCTAAAGCTAACCACTGCTTCACAGGTTCGTAGTTTTCACGAGTTAGCCAGTTTTTATCAACGCTTCATTGACGGGTTCAGTTCGATGTGGTTCCTGTTACTGCGTTGATGCGTGCGTCCGTGATCGAGTTCTCATGGACTGATGAGGCTAAGGTGGCATTCCAACTCATTATGTCAAAGATGATGTCGGCTCCCATTCTCTCCCTACCAGACTTTACCCAGTTGTTTGAGTTGACGTGAAATACCAGCAAATCCAAAATTAATGCAGTCCTCAGTCACAACGGGAACCCTATTGCTTACTTCAATCAGAAAGTTATAGGTTTTGTTGTCAACTATTATATTTATGATTTGGAGTTCTATGTCATAGTGCAAGCTATCAAGCCTTGGCATCCCTATTCGATTCATCAGGAGTTTGTCATTAATTCGGACCACGAAACCCTTCGTATCATGAACTCCGAGAAAAAAGTCCGCGATCGACATATCAAGTGGACTAGTGTCTTGCAGTATACCTTCCACTTACTGTACAAGCCAGGTAGAGAGAACCTGGATACAGATGCCCTGAATAGGAGATCTCATACCCTAGTTACGATTCAGGGGTCGGTCTTCGATTTCTCAGAGATTCGTGATTTGTATGCGGTAGACAGGTTTTTTAGGCCAATTATGGAGGCATGTGAACGTCGACAGGGCATTCAGGGTGATTACTTATTGCAGGATGGATATTTGTATCGTGAAACGGCATTGTGCATCCCTGATTCTTCCTTAGAGGAGAATATCATCACAGAGCTCCATGGTGGGGATATAACTGGTCATTCGGGTGTCGCTTGTACCTTAGCTACACTGCATGCGCGTTTCTATTGGCCTACCATTAGGAGGGAGATTAACATCCATGTTCAGCATTGCTACACTTGTCAGATGGCCCACGATCAGTATACTAACGCCAATCTGTATACCCCCTACCCATTCCTGATCAACTGTGGCTTGATGTTTCTACGGACTTTGTTGTTGGGTTGCTCAAGACGGACAAGGACCATGATTTTGTGTTTGTGGTAATCGACGGGTTTTTCAAGATAGTCCATTTTACTCTGTAGTCGCGGACATCAGATGCATCATATGTTGTCACACTCTACTTTCAAAAAATTGTCCGTTTACACAGGATACCAAGGAGCATTACGTCTGATAGGGATGCTCGTTTTATGGGACACTTTTAGAGGACCCTTTGGAAACTGTTGCGACTCGCACTTCAGTTTTCCACCTCTTTCTACTCTCAGACAGATGGGTCAATCGAAATTTAGGAGATCTTTTACAGTGCTCAAGTCGGTGAGTCGTCTAAGACATGTTCTTGCTCAGACGGAATTTGCTTTCAGCAATTCCTCCAATCATTCCAATGGTCATTCCCCTTTCCAGATTGTCTTTTAGTCTTCTCCGTTATTGCCCGTAGACCTTGCCCAGACTCCCCCTACTATGACATCGAACCAGACTGCCGTTGGCTTTGCTGCCAAGATACTATCCATTCATGACGATATGCGGACACGTTTACAGCGTATATATACCTCCTACAAGGAGCATGCGTATTCTCATCGTCGATCCCTTAGGGTTCTTGTTATGGTATATCTTGGATGGGAGCGACGAGTGGGCAAGGTCACCAACTTATAGATACGTCGCTTTGGTCATTTTTCGATTCTCCGTTCCTGTGGCGATAATGCATATGAGCTAGCTCTGTCTGAGGGTTTCCGAACACATCCCACATTTAATTTGGCGGATTTGACACCGTTTCGGGGTTCACATGTTCCACCGATTCCCCACCTTGTGGATCCCACGCAGCTAGTTCGTTCCCATGTTGACCATGTTGAGGACATTTTGGATTCTAAAACGACTATGACGCATGTCGATCCTCTTTTCCATTATCCGATTAGTTGGTCGGGACTCCCTACGAGCGATGATTCAAGGATTACTGAGGCCACATTACAACATGTTGACAAGGTTTTCTACGACCATTTCCAGGAGGATATATCAATGCTTCGTAGGGGGAGAGCGACGCATGAGTGTACACATTTATCATTTATTTTAATGTCATTTAAAATTATTTACGGTATTTTAATCTTATGGGTCCTTGTGCTTATAAAGAGACTCCTAGTTGTCTAGTTCTCATTATTATCATTATGTTTTAGAGACTTCAGAGAGAGAATTAATGGAGACGTGCTATTTCATTGTTTTATTCATGTGTGTGTGTGTGTGTATTTATATATAACTAAAATAATAGATAATAGATAATTACAAATACGAATATCCAGAACGGATATCCGTAAATACAGATAGTCCATTTCGAATATGAATTATCCATGACGAATACCTTAGTATCCATATCCTTATCCATTTTTTTTATATTTAAAAGTGGTATCGTTCTTCCGAATTTCTATTCGAATAAATTTAACATCCTCAAAAAATATATTCGAATAGAGGACAGATTTGGATTTTCGAATATCCGTTTACACCCCTAGTAATATGATATAATTATAGTATGCTTGTGTCACCTATAGGGGTGTAAAATGGACTGATACAAAGCGGATAGCATATTATCCATTATCCATTATCCATATCCGTTTACAAATGCACTATCTGTATACTTATCCGTATCCGCTCGGATAGTATACACAACTATCCTTGTTCATATCCTTTCGAATTTTTCAGATTTGGGTAATATCCGTTTATATTGTTTAATATACATATATTCTGGTTATCAAACATTGATTTAAAAATTTGCTAAATTTTCACAAAAATATTTTTTACACAACATTTTAAATAAGATTAAAAAAAATTATTAATAATGACTAGAGAAAACGAAAGAATCAAATTATAGGAGGATTAAAAATAGGTCCCAACATTTAATGTGTATCGAGTGACCATTTATTGACGTGATAGCAAGTAATATCGGGTCAAGTACATTACATTGGCAAGACCACTATCTATGAGTCATTGGGAATATGTCAACTGAATGGGATAATATCCTGAGTTATAGTGACTTTAGACAAAAGGATAAAAAAAAAATTATTGTGTTTATACATTAAATGGTTAATGATTTAAATATTTTTCAAAAAACCATCCAAATACAAATATATATATATATATATATATGTGTGTGTGTGTGTGTGTGTGTGTGTGTGTGTGTGTGTGTGTGTGTGCGCATGTGTGTGTGTGTGTTTATATCTAATTAAAATAATAGATAATAGATAATTATAGCGGATATACGTAAATACGGATAGACCGTTTCGGATACGGATTATCCGTGATGAATATCTTGGTATCCGTATCCATTTTTTTGGATATTTAAAAGTGGAATCCGAATCCGCTCTTCCGGATTTCTATTCGGATAAATATTCGCAAAAAAAAAATCGAATAGTGAACGGATTTAGATTTTTGAATATCCATTTACACCCTAGTCACTTATCTATTGCTATTATTGTACTACATATTTTTGAAAATTAAATAAATAATTATCTAATTATTTAATATTTACCCCGGCAAATTAACGGGTAGTCTCTTGGGTTTAATTGGTTTGGGTTATTAACCGGAATTTACAATGAGAATTTTAAATAATATGTGAACGACTCGTAAATTAAATTAACTCGGTTGTAATTAATTTGATGTTGCGGGTTGGTTTGGTTGGACGGGACTGTAGGGGTGTATAGTGGCCCGGAATGATAGTTTTTATGTAGTAATTTGGGCCCAGGGGTAGGTATACCTTTGGGGAGAGTATTAGATTAGTGTTTTGGGCTTATTAGGAGGCCCAAAAATGGGCCCATAGTACATCTGCGGGTTTAGGATTTTAAATAGATTAATAACTCTCATTAAACATCATAATATATCATAATTAAAACCTAACAAGTACGACGCCTAGGCTTAGGCTCCTATCCCACGCCTGCCTCCCGCCTCTTAGAACCTTGATGATAGTAAGACTTAATCTTTCACCACTTTGTATATTAACAGAATGTAGTCATCATAATCTATTGGAATACGTCATGCGCACGGTGTTTACTTGTGGGCATATTTGTCAAAATCGTACGATTCATGATTCGAATCGTACGATTCGATTCGATTCTCACATAAAACGATTTGATTTGAGTTAAGAATCGTCTAGGGTTAAAAAATTGGGTTGAATCGACGATTAGGGAAGCGATTCACATTTCGAGTCCGATTCACGATTCAAGCCCGATTCACTCTTATGTGTGTGTGTTTTATCGTTGGTGTTTTTTTTACCTCATAACCATACATACGTTTTAATAAAACAAATAAAAAAGAAGCAAACAATAAAGATTTTCGTTACGAAACTGAGTTTTAGAGAAAAGCATGTTCTCCTGGCTCAGTTATTATCAATTGAGTTTTCTCGTCTATTCTCTTGGTTGTTTAATCTATTAAAGATAGAGAGGCTTCTCTTGATTGTATTAAGGTTTGTTTTTATTATTATATGATGATAATGTATATTTATATTGTATTGTTTTTATTATTATATGACATATTTATGTTGTCTTATTATATTTTTGTGTTTAATCTTTATGCATAACAATTGTAAACATTTGATGTAATATATTTTTATGTTTAATCTTTATGTGGGTGCTATTATTGTTAATATTTGGTCATCAAAATGGGTGCTATTATTGTTAATATTTGGTCATCAAAATGGTTAAAAAGAAGTAACAAATATGTTTTAGGTCATAATATCTTTTATTACATATTCTAATGTGCTCGCTTTGCATTTATATATAATTTATTACATTTTCAACATTTTATACCAATTCTTTCGATCCGATTCACGATTCACGATTCCCGATTCCCGATTCATAGGGTTTCCAATTTACGATTCAATTCACGATTTGACAACTATGCTTGTGGGGTGGTTAAATTGGACACTACGGTCTTTTTATCAAATAAACTTGTAAACGTTAAAAAAACATCCTAGCCAAGTTTTTAAAAAAAATCAAGTGTATAAAAACACCCATTGACAATTCTCTGCAATAACAAATAACTACCTCTGAGTAACCGCCAATTTGAATTTAATTGATGTAATAACTCCCAATTTGAATGCAGATAATTACTTCCTTCACCCATAACTACCACTTTAAACTACTGAAATAACAATCATGTAACCTCCCATAACTGCTCCAAATTTACAGCCACGTGTCAATAAATGACTGGGGAAAACATACCTGGAAAAAATGGTGTAAAGATGTACAATGCACAAAAGTTCCTCTTGTTTTCAAGCATCAGACACATGGCGTCACTTATGGGAACCTGATTGAATTCTTAAAATCCCCATAAACCATCGTGGACTACTTTTTCTGTATTAAAAATGGAAGCCTAGACCGTTGAATTAATTGAGTCATTATTCAAAAGGAATGGGAGGCACTAAAGCACCCCAAGCCAAGGCAATTTCTCCTTCTCCAGCAACCATCGTGGATTATTTTTCCTATAAAAGAGCCATCGTAGTACACCGAATTGATACGAGTCTTTATTTCAAAAAGAATGTGGGGCATTAGATCACCCAAACCAAGGAGGATTCTCATTCCCATACCATACTCGACCTCTTCTTTTTTATCCCAGACCCTTCATCTCATCTCATCAATCTAGGCGTAGTCTCAAAGAAGGGGCAGAGACAGGTCAAACAAATAAAGAATCTAACGCAAGTTCAAACAGCTATCTCCCCTATCCACCCTACCCCCGGGCAGAATGACAAATAAAAAAAGAAAGAGTAAGGGAGCGCAATACTGAATATAAAGGCAGCTTTAATTTGCATTAGAATGGGCTACAACTAAGCCAAAAGCTTCAAAAGGAATTACCTGTTCTTCCTCCAATTTTTTACGCGATTCTTCCTCCTTCCGCCTTTCTTCAGCAAGAACAGCTTCTCTAGCTGCTTGCTCCTCCAAAAGACGGATTTCACCTTCCTCCCTGGCCTTCAATTCTTTTTCTCTATCCGCTTGCAGTGATGCAAGATATTCATCATCCTACATGAATTTGTAAGAAGTGAATCAATGATGATCCAACAATCAAAGCATAGTTGCTATCCCAAAATTCAAACCTGCTGTTCACGTATCAAACGTTGAGCAGTGAGGGAGGGTGATGGAGGACGAGGCACTTGTTGACGATAAGGGCCCACAGTTCCATCAAAACCATTCTGTGTGAACTGGCGATGAGGTGCATATGGTAAAGTATATCCACTCCCTTCAGGGATTCCACCAAAGAGTGCAGCCTCAAGCATGACAGCTTCATCATGTTCCAAAGACGAGATGCCTCCCCACTTCAAAGAAAGTACGATCAAAGCAAAACATGATCAATATTTGTAGATAGTTGACTAAACACGACGGCATAGATGATAAGTGTGATTTGAAGTTACTATAAAGGAATTACAAGTACAAATTTTGACACCAGGAGAAAAAATAAAGATACCTCGTCCAAATGAAAGTCACTTTCATTCTGCTGTAAATGATTAACATTATTATGCTGTTGGGGTCCTAGGGGCCTTGATGGTGGGCTAAGCTCACTTTCTCCAATTTCTTTGGCGGTGTCAATGGAGCCAGAAGACATCTGTCTACTCCTGTGCCTAGACAGTGGCTGCTCTTCACCCTGGACAGAAGAACCTCCTATCTCCGACCTGGATTGCCTAGAATACATCTAGCAAATGAGTTTTTTAAAAATATTAAGCTACAAAAGAAGATGATATACCTTTCACTTGCTGATGCTAGTTTCCCCAGCTCTTCCACCTCAGCTGACTTATAAGCTTCCGATTCTGACGGTCCAACTTTCCCATCCATGTCACGTACTGCTTTCTCTTGTTCCGCAGTCTGGATTCAATTCATGTTAGATTGGAAGGTGAATGTCAATACAAGGATTGCCAATTCATGATAGAGAATAGCAAACCTTCAATGAGAAAGAAACTGCATGCGCCAGGTCAGCATCCTCCGGACGAGATTGCCTTTGTGGAGGCATGGGATCACTTTGATTTGAGTAACCTATTTCAGCATCCCGTCTGGAAGCCTCAATGGCAGCTCGAATCATTTCTTCTTCTATATCATTTCCTTCATTTTGCCCTACAGTTGGAGCAGTTGGGATATCTTCATCATCAATTATGACAGTCCCATAGGTTTGTGGTCCATGGCCATGTGCAGTTCCAGTAACATTCTGATTGATGGGGACTAGGCTGGAAGGACCTGATTGCTCATTATCATCCTTAACTTCAACAGGGATCTGCCTTATCTCCCTTGGACGTGAAACAGATGGTTCACGGCTAGTAAAATCAGTACCATTACCAAAAATACTTAAGTTAGGGTCAAGGAGAGAGAATGGATCCACATTTCTAGCAGAAGGTAATAGTGAGAAAGGAGGTCTTCCAGGTGCAATTTGACTTGGATCATCTACTTCCATGAGATCATCCTGAGGAGCAGCAACAGATGTTCCTCGTGTGCTAAACACAAAAACATCCAAATGGTAACAACAAAATCAAAAACCAAATGAAAAACTTAAGAAGAAGAAAAAATAGCAGGGAAATGACAAAACAAATTACTAACGTATTTCTATCCCCTTCACTGAAATGTGCATTAACAGCTTCGTCAAGACTGCCGCCATGCTCCTGATTATCATAATGAATATGACTATGAATTTAGACAAGATAATATGCGAGGAAATTGAAAAGAAACAATTGTTATACTGATTCACAAAAACTACGAAATACTGTTGATTTTAAAAGACATCTTCCATCCAAAAATCGATTAGTTATATAATGTGGTAATTAGAAGACTAAGAAGGAACAGAAAAATAAAATACATTAAAATAAAAACTACACAAGCTCTCTTATGAAGCATGGATACCGATACCTCCTATTCTCCACACCGAAAGCACCCACAACCGCACGTCATAAATCAATGGGTAATTTTTCAAACACACGAATATTGATCTGTCGATAAATTAAGATAAAATTAAAATTGCTGGTATGAAAGAATTTATCTTATTAATAATCCATACACCGATTACATTGATAGTAAAATGCCTCCATATGTAGGCCTTACATTCCTATTTAATAAAGACAGCTAAATATAATAATTACTGAAAGTCTTCATCCATCTCATTCTTGGCATACTATATAAAAAAAAGTACTGGACATCTTCTTCCTTCCCATGCTTCGCATCACTCCCCCCAGTCTTACAAGAATTCGTCCCAAATTCATAAGGGCATCCCATTTTCACCAGGCAGTACTCAGATGACGTGCCATAAAAGTGTATCACGGAGCTTCCATGGTAGCTACTTCAACTCGCACTACTTACTGTGCTTCAATATGGGCTGTAGACTCATCACTAATGAGTCGGGCAAACCTTTGCCTCGGCTTGGAGCAGTCAATGACATGGTATCACAATTTAAACACTTGACAATTGCACGAGACCTTGGGAGAGGTCAGGGAAGCAATTACTGAGCCACTTGAAGGAGCTTATGTGATCTAAAAGTAGGCTTCCTTATCTAAAAATTTACCTCAGGGGGACTGAGGTCGGCTCATAAACGGTACGGGATTGCAATCCTTTTATATACATGTTTATAGTTTGCTTCTCTGTCTCTAACTCATACCACCAAAAACCTTCAATTTAATTGTAATGAGCCGCACACACTTAATTCCCGCAATGCTTTTATACTCAAACATATCTCTATATTATCTTTTAGGGCGGTCGTCTCACAACACTATCAAAATCAAGGGACTAGTCAAGAAAAGGCCTCTCGCCATCCTCATTGACAGTGGGAGTACCCACAGCCTCTTAGATCCAAAGGCAGCTAATCAAAGTGACTGCAAAATGGAGCCTACAGCCCAGATAACAGTCACAGTAGCAGATGGGAATTATTTAACCAGCAATGCCAAGTGTCCTAAGTCCAAGTGGTCGATATAAGGGCATATTTTCGAAGCTAACATCAAAATATTGCCCCTTGGTGGATGTGATATGGTGTTTGGGGTCGATTGGACGACAAATTACAGCCCCATCATATTCGACTTTAAGCAGTAGAAGTTGACCTTCTAAAAGGGGGGGTAGGAAGGTGACCTTAAAGGGAAAAGATCCAGCTTGAAAATAATGCCTGGCAAAAGTCTCAAGAGGTTCTTAAAAAAGAGCACTCATGGAATCATGGCTCACTTGTTCTCAATGGAAGCCACCCTTACAAAAACAAACACCAATCACTTGGTGATAAAGTTACTTTAAGAGTTAGAAAATATTTGGGGAACCAAAAGGGTTGCCCACGAATGCAGAGCCCACGAATCAAAGACCATATAGGCACCGAAATGTCCATAAAACAACAATTGAGAAGCTGTTATGCTAGACTCTGGCATCCTTAGGCCAAGTCACAGCCCTTTTGCCTCACCTATCTTGTTGGTAAAGAAGAGGGATGGGTCATGGAGATTTTATCTGGACTATAGTAAGCAAAAATGACCTTCCAATCCAAGACAAATTCCTTATTTCCATGATTGCAGAGCTACTGGATAAGTTATATGGATCGAAGGTATTCTCAAGAGTTAATTTAAGGTCTGGCTACCATCAAATGAGGGTCAATGAAAGGGATACGTTCAAACTGCCTTCAGAATCCAGCAAGACCATTATGAATTTAAAGTGATGACTTTTGACCTCACTAATGCTCCAGCCACCTTCCACGACTAGATGAACAAAATATTTCAAACCTCCTTGATAAAGTCTATTCTAGTGTTCTTTGATGATATCTTAATATATAGCCCTAGCTTTGAACATCATTTAAATCATTTATGGTAAGCACTACTGGTGCTTAAAGAGCACATGTTGTTTGCTAAACTTTCAAATGCACCTTTGCCATGAACTACTTGGGTCACTTGATTAGTGGGGAAGATGTGTGATCCTTCAAAAATAGAAAGCATGGTACAATGGCCTAAACCAACCTCTTTAAAAGGATTAAGGGGGTTCCTTGTGTTAACTGGATAGTATAGGAGGTTGGGTATTGGATATGGGACCATAAGCAGACCTCTCACACAAATGCTAAAGAAGAACAACTTCAAATGGACCCTAAAGCTTAGATGTCCTTTGATCAATTAAAAATTGCTGTGTGTTCTACCCCAGTTCTTGCATTGCCCAGATTTACTAAGAGTTTTGTCCTCTCTGAAGAGGGGTAGGTGTAGTTCTCAGGCAAGAGGGCAGATCTATAGCTAGATCTTTTTCAGCGAGGCTTTAGGATCAAGGTTTCTTCACATATGAAAAGGAATTAGTTGCGATTGTGACGGCTGTCACTGAGTGGAGGCCTTGCCTATCAGGCACCCACTTCATTATTCACCTGACCAACAAAGCATCAAGCACTTTATGGAGATAATGCAATAGAGATGGTTGACTAAACTTCTTGGCTTTGACTATGAAATTAAATAGAAAACAAAGAAACTAAAAATAAGGTTGTTGATGCGCTCTCTAGAGTCTCAGACGAAGCTATGAAGCTGCTGCCAAGCTATCACAATAGTACAACCAACTTGGATGAAGTAGGTAGTGCTAGCTATGAAGGGGTATTAAGGCCAAGGAGCTCTTAAAACAGGTGCTAATATCCCTTGACAACCAACCTCATTTTTCTTATTTTCAAGGGGTCTTGAGGTAAAGGGGAGGCTATATGTTGGTAGTAAAGGTCGTTTGAGGTGCAAATTGTTAGCTTCTGCTCATTCCTCCATGGGGGGACACTCGGGCATTCAAGGAATCCACCAAAGGACCAAGACTTATTTTTATTGGCCGAGAATGAAGAAAGAGGTAATAGAATTTGTGAGCTCTTGTGATATTTGTAAAAAAAACATAGGAGAAAACACACGTCCAGTAGGATGCCATACCTGATCAGGCTTGCAACACTTAACCATGGATTTCATTACAGGACTTCTGAAATCTGAAGGGAAGGAGGTGGTGATGGTTGTTATGGATAGGCTGACCAAGTATAAACCATTTTATAGGGATTAAGTCACCCTTACAAACTACATGATCTGCCCCAAACCACATAGATCCAATCTTTGTTAGCACTTTTTTGGTAAGAAATATTCAAACAATTAGGGACTGAAATTGACCTCAGTACTGCCTACCATCCTCAAAGTGATGATTAAACAGAGAGGACAAATGCATATGTTGAGAACTACATGACATTTATGGCTGGTTAGCCTTGGCTAAGTGGTGGTTCACCAGAAAACATCACACTAGCTTTAAAATGTCTCCCTTTCAGGCATTCTATGGCTACACACCTTCACATTTGGCCATTCCCCTTACGGTTTCTACACTAGTTGGTGTTGTGGAAGACTCTTTAAAGCAAAGAAACATTATGCTTCAATTGCTCACAACAAAGGACTTACAAAAGGCTCAAGAAAAAATAAAGACGCATTCCGATAAAGAGACGGAGAGAAACCTCAACATTGGAGATTGGGTTTAGCTAAATTACAGCCTTACTCACAAACATTGGTGGCCATGAGAAGGAACCTTAAATTGTCTCCAAAAGACTATGGGCCTTTCCAAGTTCTTGCCAAAGTAGGCCACGTAGCTTGTAGGCTGCAACTACCACCTCAATGAAGGGTACATCCACTTTTTCATGGCTCGCAGCTCAAGAAGAAGGTGGGACAAAGGGTGACCCCTATCTCTCAACTACCCGCGGTGGATCAAGAGGGTCAAATGCTAGTTGAACCAGTGAATCTGTTAGATAGAAGGATGATCAAAAGGCGAAACAAGGCAGTGGTACAAGTCCTAATCTAAGCTCTAATCCAGTGGTCACATGCAGCTCTAATCCTGGTCACATGCAGCACTAATCCAGTGGTTACATGCAGCTTTATAGGATTCCACCTGGGAAGATTGATCTTTTATTGAATCTAAATTTAAGAATTGAGGATAAGGATTTAGTGTTGTTTGTATTTCCTTTTTGTTTTAATTATCTTAGTCTACTAATTTTGATTAATTTATTTTATAGTCATATATGTTAATTTTTGTTTAATGGGTAATTACTTGGGTATATGTATGAATGTCATGGTCCGTTAGAGGGAATCTTCCCATTGGAGATGAACTGACAAGGTCTGTATAATTTTTTTATGGGTGTAATGCGTAGAGGGCATGCAATGAAATACACTTTTCTTTCATAGGCTTCGTCTATTGAATAGAGAAATGGTTGATTTCTGTAGACCAAAGCCAGATTACCTTTCCAATTTCTTTTTCTGAAATCACTTTTCCTCTTGACTATTAATCTGTGCTATTTTTGGAACATTCATACCACATTTTTGTGTCCATTATTAAATAAATTCATATTTAATTTGGATACTCCACAAATTCTCTCGGATACTTTTGATTTACCATAGATACTCTAAAATAAGTCTTACGGGTGAGCACAGACATCGGGTGTTGAAATACAATTTGCCTTTAGCCTATTGGGTATTAAAATACAATTGGTCTTTAGAATTCGGACGAAGTAATGATAAATCTAAATTTTACAAGTGCTATAAAAGTTGGGCACTTTAATCTGTGCGCAACATGGCACACTATCAGATTTGAACTCCTATCATCCAAGTTATGAAGTAAAGAGTCAATCCCACTAGGCTTATTTCATCCCTTGGGGTATTTTCAATTCACTCTTCATATTCATGTTTTTAGAGATCCAAAGCAATCATCATTTAAGTGGAAAACATCTGATAAGGTAAAGCCCAAGTATAAAAGCAAAATATTACAAATATGATAATCGCAAAACAGTTGAACATTAAACTCCACCGGACGGTGGCAAAGATTAACCTTTTCAATCCTGTGCAACAAAGTAGTAGGTTTTAAAAGTCCCTAATTCAACAATTGAGAATAAATCATACAAGGCAACAGATTAAATACCTCAAGTTTTTGCATAGCATCGGGCTCAGATGCGCCGGTGATGCTCATGAACGTCTCGATTGCTTCCTTGTTAGCTCTCGCCATTTCTCAATTTGAAATCTTGCAGAGAAGCAAGTGTAAATGGTTGCCCAATCTCCGATCTTCTTTGCCTCTTTCAATCGTGTTGTGTTTCAGAGTGGCTGGGATATCTTGGGGAATACTTCCTATGTTGCTTGGAGACTTGGACATATGAGGTGTGTTATTGAATTCCCCAAATTTCCATATTTTTTTCAACTACAAATGTTGATTACCTTTTGACTATATATTTTTATAAATTTTAATGGGAACCACTATCCCCACACCCCCAAAAGGTTTCCCCCACACCATTTCTAAAACAAAAACACTAAATGACTAAAATACCCTCAATTCAGTTTTTAAGTAAAAAATTTTGTTTACAGCTTTTTAAATAAAAATTTATTACTTAAAAAAACATAATATTTTGAAAAAAAATAAAAACATAAATTTTGAATATAAAAAATCCTAATATTCTGGAAAATTAAAATTTTAATATTCTGAAAAAATAAAATCATAAAATTCAATTTTTTATTTTATAAAATATTATGTTATTTATAATAAAAACTTATTATTTTTTTTAATTCAAATGGACGTTAATAAAAAAAGTTGTTTCGTTATTTAATTAAAAAAATGGACTTTCTTTTTATGAACAAAAAAAAAGTCGTTAATTATATTAAACAAAAAATCTGAACATTATTTTTTGTTAATAAAAACTGGAGTAAAATTTTATTATAAACTATATTTTTTGGGAACCTCTATCCCCACGCCCCAAAAGGTTTCCCCGACATCCTTTCTAAAACAAAAACACTTAATGACTAAAATACGCCCAATTCAGTTTTTAAGTAAAAAAAATTGTTTACAGCTTTTTAAATAAAAATTTATTACTTAAAAAAAACGTAATATTTTGAAAAAAAATAAAAACATAAATTTTGAATATAAAAAATCCTAATATTCTGGAAAATCAAAATTTTAATATTCTGAAAAAACAAAATCATAAAATTCAGTTTTTTATTTAAAAAAAACATTATGTTATTTATAAAGGAAACTTATTAGTTTTTTTATTAAAATGGGCGTTAATAAAAAAACTGTTTCGTTATCTAATTAAAAAAATGGACCTTCTTTTTATCAAAAAAAAAATTGACGTTAATTATTTAAACAAAAAATCTGAACATTATTTTTTGTTAATAAAAACTGGAGTAAAATTTTATTATAAACTATATTTGTTATAAAAAGCTCTATTATTTTGTTTTTAAAAAAGCTCTAGTAAAATTACTGTTTTTAAAAAAGCTCTATTATTTTGTTATCAAATGAATTATTTGTTTTTATCAAATGTATTATTTGTTATAAAAAAATACAGTTTTTTTTTTTATCAAATTACTATTTTTTATAAACTCTTTGTTTATTTGTTATCAAAAAAATAATATAGTAATTTGTTTTTTTTATCCAATTACATTTTTTATAACAAAAAAATAATACATTTTTTTAAATACAAAGTACATTTTTTTTATCAAAAAAATAAACAAAAATACAATTTTTTTTTTAAAATACAGTTTTTTAAAAACAGTAAACAAAGGTACAGTTTCTTACAAAAGAAAAATACAGTTTTTTTTTTAAATACTAAAATAAAAAATAGTAATTTATTAAAGACAAAATTTTGTTTTTACCAAAAAAATACAGTTTTTTTGAAAAGCTATGTTTTATAAAAAATTGTAAAAAACAAAGTTTAAAAAAAATATAGTTTATAATAAAATTTTACTCCAGTTTTTATTAACAAAAAATAATGTTCAGATTTTTTGTTTAATATAATTAACGTCAACTTTTTTTTTGTTCATAAAAAGAAAGTCCATTTTTTTAATTAAATAACGAAACAACTTTTTTTATTAACGTCCATTTGAATTAAAAAAATAATAAGTTTTTATTATAAATAACATAATATTTTATAAAATAAAAAATTGAATTTTATGATTTTATTTTTTCAGAATATTAAAATTTTAATTTTCCAGAATATTAGGATTTTTTATATTCAAAATTTATGTTTTTATTTTTTTTCAAAATATTATGTTTTTTTAAGTAATAAATTTTTATTTAAAAAGCTGTAAATAAAATTTTTTACTTAAAAACTGAATTGAGGGTATTTTAGTCATTTAGTGTTTTTGTTTTAGAAAGGGTGTGGGGAAAACCTTTTGGGAAAAAATTGAATTTTATGATTTTATTTTTTCAGAATATTAAAATTTTAATTTTCCAGAATATTAGGATTTTTTATATTCAAAATTTATGTTTTTATTTTTTTTCAAAATATTATGTTTTTTTAAGTAATAAATTTTTATTTAAAAAGCTATAAATAAAATTTTTTACTTAAAAACTGAATTAAGGGTATTTTAGTCATTTAGTGTTTTTGTTTTAGAAAGGGTGTGGGGAAAACCTTTTGGGGTGTGGGGATAGTGGTTCCCATTTTAATTGATATTATTGTATTTTTATGGGTATGGATTTTTTTTTGAGTAATTATGATTATTGATAAGTCAAAATATTTATTAGTATATAGTTATTTGCAAATAAGCGTGTAGGTGACATGTTCAAGTTTTGCGTTATTTTATTTGTGTCTGCGACACTTTCTTTTTTGTGACATACTTGTGCAACGTGTTAAAATTACCTCGTATTAATATATTATTTAAATTAATAAGGTTGTGGTTTTTCTATGGTGTATATTGTTGTTATTTTATTATAATAGTGTAAATGTGTTAGAAAACATGAATTACTTATCAACTAAAATACTTAAGTTATTCATTGAAATTACCAAGCAGTTGTGTGAGACGGCCTTAACTAGAATAACTTTTGGTGTATGTGTGAAATGGAAAGTTAACTTGGTTGGGAAAGGAATGAAGAGTGATAAATTATAATTCAAAAAATTAAGTGTAAAGCACACCTAAACTAAATTGAAGTATGAAAATTGAAGTATAAGGATGACTTATCTAAGGTTGGGTTTGTTATTTCATTTGAATATGAAGTTCAGACTTCAGAGATACATTTACCTCTTAATCATTTAGAGGCAAAAATGGTCGTTAGTTTCTTAATCATTTAAAAAAAATACTATTTAGCACCCTTTAAGTCTGAATGGCTCACATTCAGACTTAAAAGGTAAAAACAAACAACACCTAAGTTGGTAACTAAAGAAAAGTAAAAATAGGATTGCCAAAGTGAATTAAAATGTATCAATATACAAAGACTGGAAACAAAATCCAATATTCAAAACTTTCAATGTTGTTGAAGGTGATTAACTAATGTTACTTCGAAAAATATTGCTATTAAAATATAAAGAAGAGTAAAGGAAAATTAATTAAATGGAGATTGTTTGATTTCAAATCATTTTTCATTTGTCAAGTTTTCTCATTTACAGGTGTAAGGAGATAAACTTGGTTTGTTTTGAGACATTTGATGCCTTAGGAGTCAAATTGGTCAAGGCCTCGACTGAGGGTACGAAAAAATCATCTTAAAGAAATATAATAAGTAATTATTTCCAGAGCAAGTTTGGAATCTTCTGGAAGGTCTAGGTCAAGGACAATTTTGAAACAAGTGGCCATGTTTTGGAAACCCTGGGAATAAACTTATCATTGTAAATGGGAACCCCTGGCTCATATAAGAAGTCTTTTAGGCACTTGTGATGGCGTGTAGAGAAGAAGTGTGAGAGGGAGAGTGGGAGGCATTAGGATAAAAGTGAGGTCGTTGTTGAGATTAAGTATAGAGGGGGTGAAGGCGGAGGAAGTTAGTCATCAAATATACTCTAGGTGAGGTGAGGGATCCCATGTCTTATTCCATTTATCCTTTATTAAAACCCCATTCTATAAATTGAAAATTAGATGATCCTATTTAAATATCTGAAATTTACTTCAACTTTGGATTTTAAACCTTGGCATTTTACTATGCATGTTTATTGAAAATTTTAGCTTGTATGTATTTAGTGATTAATCTCCTTATCGATCTGATGTTGTTTGGCTAGGGAAATTGAATATTCTTAAGGTGTACTTCATATTCTTAAGATTTATGGGTTAGGGCTAGCTTTTTTACCTTTAAAGGCTAAAGATATAACATGTTTGAGATAAAATTATCCATTTTACATAAATAACCGTGTTGATTGGAAATTAAGAGTTTTGAATCCTTCATACATCATGTCACGTTAAACAAGTAAACATTAACTTCATGCAATAAAAGACATTTTGATAAAGAGTGAAACAACATATGTAGGATGGTTAATATTACAATTAAGCAATTAACTAGTTTGACTTAGAGTTATATGTTAAAAGTAAATTGACATAATGGTTTAACGTGGTTCAGCAGGTCTTCATTGCCCAAATCCACGAGAGAAAGAGGAACAGTTCTTCATAATGTTATTAATAGACTTAAGTATTACGTCTAGTAGCTGAGAGTCTAAACTAATATTACAAGTGTTTGATATATAACTACGGGAGCTATTTATCTTACAATAATGTTAAATAAAAATTCGGACTCGGAATACAAGTGTAATACGAAAAAGAACACATAAATTTTACGTGGTTTGATAGGTTAGCCAGCTTACATCCACGGAGAAGGGATATGAGAGTTTTATTAATAGAGAAAGAAGAAGAAGACTTGGAGTGCTATGCTTAATTACTAACTGAGAATCCAAGTTGTTGATATAATAGTGTGTTAATCGATGCCCCAGGTCATTTAGATCATTGTTATTTATAGAACAAGTGTTCTATAATTCAAGGTTTTTTCCATAGGGATTGGTTATTATCCTTAATCATATTTTTAAAGTAGTAGAAATAACAATAAATCTATATACGGCCAAATCCAATCGTTATCCCCATTGATTCTCCCTTAGCGAGCATGTGATCGTCAAACAACTACATTAGCACTCTTGTCATCCTTTAGCGTCTTGTGTTATGTCGTGTGGCCTGCCTAACTCGTAGTCCCTTCAATTGCCCCTATAATTGGAGTGGTCGATCTTTACGCTTGGTTAACCCAATTCCGCCTTGTTGAATTATGCTTATATTGACGTGGCTATTCTCAACATTTGTTTATTAACTGACACTCGCTCCACTTGTGCTTAGTGGGAGCATAATCATTGTAATGACATAAGTAATCCTTATGTTTATGGTTTTATGCATCGCATATATACTTCTCCACATTGTCGCAGTGCATAAAGCGCGTGACCTAAGGGAATAAGCAGTGAGGCTCTCTTTTCAAGAGAGACTTCACTTCAGTTTCTCTTTGGCGGTAAAGGGTATAAGGGGTTTCAAACATCATTTATACTTTCTTTACTTAAGCTATAAAGGTATGAACCTTCGTTTTCACTTTATCTCTCTAACTTGAGTTTCAAACACTCGATATTCATCTTCTTCATCATTTATTTATTTTAATTTCCTTTCTTTAATCCATACATAAGCATATGAGGAAGTACGAAGTTACCTCATAAAATTATTTAGAGGCATTTCATATAAAATATCTTATACATAAAAATGCTAAGATAATGACCTTTCGAGATGATGAAGATATCTATGACATCAATGGCGGATTACTTTCATAATAGCAACGATAATAGAGGGAGGAGTCTATTTCACCTTGCACCATGATTAGTGGATATACTCTGTTTCTATAGAATACTTGTAATCTAAGAAAACAAGATATTTTTATAGATTTTAATGGGGACAGTCTCCATAAAGTGAATTTGTGGGAATAATTTGGGCTTTAAGCATGAGATATCAGACAATTTAATGTAAGCATAACCCATAAAAAATTACATACTCTAATTCTTAAAATATGAATTATCAATCACTTAAAAAGGTTTAAAACATACTCTCATGCGTTTTAAGTGAATACCGAATTTTTAAAATATTTAAAGCATGTCGGGAATGAACATGAAATTAAACTAACTATATAATACCAATCAATCATGATAAATTTCACCTAATTCTATAAGAGAATTCACGCCAATAAAATCATTAACATAATAAGATTGCAATAGTGAATAAGAATTTTCATTAATGATTCAAACTTATAAATAATTGTATCGTGTATATAATCAATCTTGACAAAATCCACTCTATAACAGTCAAATTCTTGGCCCTCTAATAATAACAAATACTCTTAAAAATTTGCTCTAAAACATCTCTAAAAAAATTGTGTTATTTTAGTTTTGCGTTATTTTATTTGTGTATACGACACTTTCTTTTTTGTGACATACTTGTGCAACGTGTTAAAATTACCTCATATTAATATATTATTTAAATTAATAAGTTTGTGTTTTTCTATGGTGTACATTGTTGTTATTTTATTATAATAGCGTAAATGTGTTAGAAAACATAAATTACTTATCAACTAAAATACTTAAGTTATTCATTGAAATTACCAAGCAGTTGTGTGAGACCGCCTTAACTAGAATAACTTTTGGTGTATGTGTGAAATGAAAAGTTCACTTGGTTGGGAAAGGAATGAAGAGTGATAAATTTTAATTCAAAAAATTAAGTGTAAAGCACACCTAAACTAAATTGAAGTATGAAAATTGAAGTATAAGGATGACTTATCTAAGGTTGGGTTTGTTATTTCATTTGAATATGAAATTCAGACTTCAGAGATACATTTACCTCTTAATCATTTAGAGGAAAAAATGGTCGTTAGTTTCTTAATCATAAAAAAAAAATACTATTTAGCACCCTTTAAGTCTGAATGGCTCACATTCAGACTTAAGAGGTAAAAACAAACAACACCTAAGTTGGTAAACTAAAGAAAAGTAAAAATAAGATTGCCAAAGTGAATTAAAATGTATCAATATACAAAGAGTAGAAACAAAATCCAATATTCAAAACTTTCAATGTTGGTGAAGGTGATTAACTAATGTTACTTCGAAAAAATATTGCTATTAAAATATAAAGAAGAGTAAAGGAAAATTAATTAAATGGAGATTGTTTGATTTCAAATCATTTTTCATTTGTCAAGTTTTCTCATTTACAGGTGTAAGGAGATAAACTTGGTTTGTTTTAAGACATTTGATGCCTTAGGAGTCAAATTGGTCAAGGCCTTGACTGAGGTTATGAAAAAATCATCTTAAAGAAATATAATAAGTAATTATTTCCGGAGCAAGTTTGGAATCTTCTGAAAGGTTTAGGTGAAGGACAATTTTGAAATAAGTGGCCATGTTTTGGGAAACCCTGGGAATAAACTTATCAATGTAAATGGGAACCCCTGGATCATATTAGAAGTCTTTTAGGCACTTGTGATGGCTTATAGAGAGGAAGTGTGGGAGGGAGAGTGGGAGATATTAGGATAAAAGTGAGGTCGTTGTTGAGATTAAGTATAGAGGGGGTGAAGGCGGAGGAAGTTAGTCATCAAATATACTCTAGGTGAGGTGAGGGATCCCTCATCTTATTCCATTTATCCATTATTAAAACTTCATTCTATAAATTGAAAATTAGATGATCCTATTTAAATATCTAAAATTTACTTCAAGTTTGGATTTTAAACCTTGGCATTTTACTATCCATGTTTATTGAAAATTTTAACTTGTATGTATTTAGTGATTAATCTCCCAATCGATCTGATGTTGTTTGGCTAGGGAAATTGCATATTCTTAAGGTGTACTTCATATTCTTAAGATTTATGGGTTAGGGCTAGCTTTTTTACCTTTAAAGGCTAAAGATATAACATGTTTGAGACAAAATTATCCATTTTACATAAATAATCGTGTTGATTGGAAATTAAGAGTTTTGAATCCTTCATACATCATGTCACGTTAAACAAGTAAACATTAACTTCATGCAATAAAAGACATTTTGATAAAGAGTGAAACAACATATGTAGGATGGATAATTTTACAATTAAGCAATTAACTAGTTTGCTTAACGTTATATGTTAAAAGTAAATTGACATAATGGTTTAACGTGGTTCAGCAGGTCTTCATTGCCTAAATCCACGAGAGAAAAAGGAACAGTTCTTCATAATGTTATTAATAGACTTAAGTATTAGGTCTAGTCGCTGAGAGTCTAGACTAATATTACAAGTGTTTGATATATAACTACGGGAGCTTTTTATCTTACAATAATGTTAAATAAAAATTCGGACTCAGAATACAAGTGTAATACGAAAAAGAACACATAAATTTTACGTGGTTTGATAGGTTAGCCGGCTTACATCCACGGAGAAGGGATATGAGAGTTTTATTAATAGAGAAAGAAGAAGAAGACTTGGAGTGCTATGCTTAATTACTAGCTGAGAATTCAAGTTGTTGATATAAGAGTGTGTTAATCGATTCCCCAGGTCATTTAGATCATTGTTATTTATAGAACAAGTGTTCTATAATTCAAGGTTTTTTCCATGGTGATTGGTTATTATCCTTAATCATATTTTTAAAGTAGTAGAAATAACAATAAATCTATATACGGCCAAATCCAATCGTCATCCCCATTGATTCTCCCTTAGCGAGCATGTGATCGTCAGACAACTACATTAGCACTCTTGTCATCCTTTAGCGTCTTGTGTTATGTCGTGTGGCCTGCCTAACTCGTAGTCCCTTCAATTGCCCCTATAATTGGAGTGGTCGATCTTTACGCTTGGTTAACCCAATTCCGCCTTGTTGAATTATGCTTATATTGAC
This sequence comes from Sambucus nigra, assembly GCA_949130495.1. Lineage (NCBI taxonomy): Eukaryota > Viridiplantae > Streptophyta > Magnoliopsida > Dipsacales > Adoxaceae > Sambucus > Sambucus nigra. The sequence goes on from OX422208.1 coordinate 360,413,755, forward strand.
GTGGCTATTCTCAACATTTGTTTATTAACTGACACTCGCTCCACTTGTGCTTAGTGGGAGCATAATCATTGTAATGACATAAGTAATCCTTATGTTTATGGTTTTATGCATCGCATATATACTTCTCCATATTGTCGCAGTGCATAAAGCGCGTGACCTAAGGGAATAAGCAGTGAGGCTCTCTTTTCAAGAGAGACTTCACTTCAGTTTCTCTTTGGCGGTAAAGGGTATAAGGGGTTTCAAACACCATTTATACTTTCTTTACTTAAGCTATAAAGGTATGAACCTTCGTTTTCACTTTATCTCTCTAACTTGAGTTTCAAACACTCGATATTCATCTTCTTTATCATTTATTTATTTTAATTTCCTTTCTTTAATCCATACATAAGCATATGAGGAAGTACGAAGTTACCTCATAAAATTATTTAGAGGCATTTCATATAAAATATCTTATACATAAAAACGCTAAGATAATGACCTTTCGAGATGATGAAGATATCAATGACATCAATGGCGGATTACTTTCATAATAGCAACGATAATAGAGGGAGGAGTCTATTTCACCTTGCACCATTATTAGTGGATATACTCTGTTTCTATAGAATACTTCCAATCTAAGCAAACAAAATATTTTTATAGATTTTAATGGGGACAGTCTCCATAAAGTGAATTTGTGGGACTAATTTGAGCTTTAAGCATGAGATATCAGACAATTTAATGTAAGCATAACCCATAAAAAATTACATACTCTAATTCTTAAAATATGAATTATCAATCACTTAAAAAGGTTTAAAGCATACTCTCATGCGTTTTAAGTGAATACCGAATTTTTAAAATATTTAAAGCATGTCGGGAATGAACATGAAATTAAACTAACTATATAATACCAATCAATCATGATAAATTTTACCTAATTCTATAGGAGAATTCAGGCCAATAAAATCATTAACATAATAAGATTGCAATAGTGAATAAGAATTTTCATTAATGATCCAAACTTATAAATAATTGTATCGTGTATATAATCAATCTTGACAAAATCCACTCTATAACAGTCAAATTCTTGGCCCTCTAATAATAACAAATTCTCTCAAAATTTTGCTCTAAAACATCTCTCAACAAATTGTGTTATTTTAGTTTGCGTTATTTTATTTGTGTATACGACACTTTCTTTTTTGTGACATACTTATGCAACGTGTTAAAATTACCTCATATTAATATATTATTTAAATTAATAAGTTTGTGTTTTTCTTTGGTGTATATTGTTGTTATTTTATTATAATAGTGTAAATGTGTTAGAAAACATAAATTACTTATCAACAAAAATATTTAAGTTATTCATTGAAATTACCAAGCAGTTGTGTGAGACCGCTTTAACTAGAATAACTTTTGGTGTATGAGTGAAATGGAAAGTTAACTTGGTTGGGAAAGGAATGAAGAGTGATAAATTATAATTCAAAAAATTAAGTGTAAAGCACACCTAAACTAAATTGAAGTATGAAAATTGAAGTATGAGGATGACTTATCTAAGGTTGGGTTTGTTATTTTATTTGAATATGAAATTCAGACTTCAGAGATACATTTACCTCTTAATCATTTAGAGGCAAAAATGGTCGTTAGTTTCTTAATCATTTAAAAAAAATACTATTTAGCATCCTTTAAGTCTGAATGGCTCACATTCAGACTTAAGAGTTAAAAACAAACAACACCTAAGTTGGTAAACTAAAGAAAAGTAAAAATAAGATTGCCTAAGTGAATTAAAATGTATCAATATACAAAGAGTGGAAACAAAATCCAATATTCAAAACTTCCACTGTTGGTGAAGGTGATTAACTAATGTTACTTCAAAAATATATTGCTATTAAAATATAAAGAAGAGTTAAGGAAAATTAATTAAATGGAGATTGTTTGATTTTAAATCATTTTTCATTTGTCAAGATTTCTCATTTACAGGTGTAAGGAGATAAACTTGGTTTGTTTTAAGACATTTGATGCCTTAGGGGTCAAATTGGTCAAGGCCTCGACTGAGGTTACGAAAAAATCATCTTAAAGAAATATAATAAGTAATTATTTCCAGAGCAAGTTTGGAATCTTCTGGAAGGTCTAGGTGAAGGACAATTTTGAAATGAGTGGCCATGTTTTGGGAAACCCTGGGAATAAACTTATAAATGTAAATGGGAACCCCTGGCTCATATTAGAAGTCTTTTAGGCACTTGTGATGGCTTACAGAGAGGAAGTGTGAGAGGGAGAGTGGGAGGTATTAGGATAAAAGTGAGGTCGTTGTTGAGATTAAGTATAGAGGGGGTGAAGGCGGAGGAAGTTAGTCATCAAATATAGTCTAGGTGAGGTGAGGGATCCCTCATCTTATTCCATTTATCCATTATTAAAACCCCATTCTATAAATTGAAAATTAGATGATCCTATTTAAATATCTGAAATTTACTTCAACTTTGGATTTTAAGCCTTGGCATTTTACTATGCATGTTTATTGAAAATTTTAGCTTGTATGTATTTAGTGATTAATCTCCTTATCGATCTGATGTTGTTTGGCTAGGGAAATTGAATATTCTTAAGGTTTACTTCATATTCTTAAGATTTATGGGTTAGGGCTGGCTTTTTTACCTTTAAAGGCTAAAGATATAACATGTTTGAGATAAAATTATCCATTTTACATAAATAACAGTGTTGTTTGGAAATTAAGAGTTTTGAATCCTTCATACATCATGTCACATTAAACAAGTAAACATTAACTTCATGCAATAAAAGACATTTTTATAAAGAGTGAAACAACATATATAGGATGGTTAATTTTACAATTAACCAATTAACTAGTTTGACTTAGAGTTATATGTTAAAAGTAAATTGACATAATGGTTTAACGTGGTTCAGCAGGTCTTCGTTGCCTAAATCCACGAGAGAAAGAGGAAAAGTTCTTCATAATGTTATTAATAAACTTAAGTATTAGGTCAAGTAGCTGAGAGTATAGACTGATATTACAAGTGTTTGATATATAACTACGGGAGCTATTTATCTTACAATAATGTTAAACAAAAATTCGGACTCAGAATACAAGTGTAATACGAAAAAGAACACATAAATTTTACGTGGTTTGACAGGTTAGCCAACTTACATCCACGGAGAAGGGATATGAGAGTTTTATTTATAGAGAAAGAAGAAGAAGACTTGGAGTGCTATGCTTAATTACTTGCTGAGAATACAAGTTGTTGATATAATAGTGTGTTAATCGATGCCCCATGTCATTTAGATCATTGTTATTTGTAGAACAAGTGTTCTATAATTCAAGGTTTTTTCCACAGTGATTGGTTATTATCCTTAATCATATTTTTGAAGTAGTAGAAATAACAATAAATCTATATACGGCCAAATCCAATCGCTATCCCCATTGATTCTCCCTTAGCGAGCCTGTGATCGTCAGATAACTACATTAGCACTGTTGTCATCCTTTAGGGTCTTGTGTTATGTCGTATGGCCTACCTAGCTCGTAGTCCCTTCAATTGCCCCTATAATTGGAGTGGTCGGTCTTTACGTTTGGTTGACCCAATTCCGCCTTGTTGAATTATGCTTATATTGACGTGGCTATTCTCAACATTTATTTATTAACTGACACTCGCTCCACTTGTGCTTAGTGGGAGCATAATCATTGTAATGACATAAGTAATCCTTATGTTTATGGTTTTATGCATCGCATATATACTTCTCCACATTGTGGCAGTGCATGAAGCGCGTGACCTAAGGGAATAAGCTGTGAGGCTCTCTTTTCAAGAGAGACTTCACTTCAGTTTCTCTTTAGCGGTAAAGGGTATTAGGGGTTTCAAACACCATTTATACTTTCTTTACTTAAGCTATAAAGGTATGAACCTTCGTTTTCACTTTATCTCTCTAACTTGAGTTTCAAACACTCGATATTCATCTTCTTCATCATTTATTTATTTTAATTTCCTTTCTTTAATCCATACATAATCATATGAGGAAGTACGAAGTTACCTTATAAAATTATTTAGAGGCATTTCTTATAAAATATCTTATACATAAAAACGCTAAGATAATGACCTTTCGAGATGATGAAGATATATATGACATCAATAACGGATTACTTTCATAATAGCAACGATAATAGAGGGAGGAGTTTTTGTCACCTTGCACCATTATTAGTGGATATACTCTGTTTCTATAGAATACTTCCAATCCAAGCAAACAAAATATTTTTATAGATTTTAATGGGGACAGTCTCCATAAAGTGAATTTGTGGGACTGATTTGGGCTTTAAGCATGAGATATCAGACAATTTAATGTAAGCATAACCCATAAAAAATTACATACTCTAATTCTTAAAATATGAATTATCAATCACTTAAAAAGGTTTAAAACATACTCTCATGCATTTTAAGTGAATACCGAATTTTTAAAATATTTAAAGCATGTCGGGAATGAACATGAAATTAAACTAACTATATAATACCAATCAATCATGATAAATTTCACCTAATTCTATAAGAGAATTCACGCCAATAAAATCATTAACATAATAAGATTGCAATAGTGAATAAGAATTTTCATTAATGATTCAAACTTATAAATAGTTGTATCGTGTATATAATCAATTTTGACACAATCCACTCTATAACAGTAAAATTCTTGGCCCTCTAATAATAACAAATACTCTCAAAATTTTGCTCTAAAAAATCTCTCAAAAAATTGTGTTATTTTAGTTTTGCGTTATTTTATTTGTGTCTACGACGCTTTCTTTTTTGTGACATACTTGTGCAACGTGTTAAAATTACCTCATATTAATATATTATTTAAATTAATAAGGTTGTGTTTTTCTATGGTGTATATTATTGTTATTTTATTATAATATTGTAAATGTGTTAGAAAACGTAAATTACTTATCAACTAAATTACTTAAGTTATTCATTGAAATTACCAACAGTTCTGTGAGACCGCCTTAACTAGAATAACTTTTGGTGTATGCGTGAAATGGAAAGTTAACTTGGTTGGGAAAGGAATGAAGAGTGATAAATTATAATTGAAAAAATTAAGTGTAAAGCACACCTAAACTAAATTGAAGTATGAAAATTGAAGTATAAGGATGACTTATCTAAGGTTGGGTTTGTTATTTCATTTGAATATGAAGTTCAGACTTCGAAGATACATTTACCTCTTAATCATTTAGAAGCAAAAATGGTCGTTAGTTTCTTAATCATTTAAAAAAAATACTATTTAGCACCCTTTAAGTCTGAATGGCTCACATTCAGACTTAAGAGGTAAAAAGAAACAACACCTAATATATCTTTCATATTATTCCACCAGTAATATTCTTTCAAATCTCTGTATATTTTGGTACCTCCTGGATGCATAGAGTAAATAGAACTATGTGCCTCTTCTAATATATCTTTCTTTAAGGGTGGATCATTCGGTACACAAATCCTATTTTTATAACACAATGATTCATCATTCTTAATTTCAAAGTCACTCTCTTTACCATCCAGGACATCTTGTTTCTTCTTCTCGAGGAATGGATCACCGGTATGCAAATTTCGTATACGTTCGGCCAATAAAGGTCTCACTGTGACATGTGCTAATAATCCTTCACTTTTTGAAAACTTCAATTCAATCCCCATCGATGCCAAGTCAATAATATTTCCAACACGGGCACACCGTATGCAACCAAGAATCCCTGATGATTTTTGACTCAAAGCATCTGCTACTACATTGGCCTTCCCAGGATGATGATGAATGGTACAGTCATAGTCTTTAATCAGCTCTATCCAACGTCTCTATCTCAAATTCAGTTCTTTCTGTGTAAACAAGTATTTTAAACTTTGATGATCCGTAAATATCTCACAAGTTTCTCCATACAAGTAATGTCGCCACAACTTTAAAGCAAAAACAATGGCCGCTAGATCCAAATTGTGTGTAGGGTAGTTTCGTTCATGCGTCTTTAATTGTCTGGAAGCATATGCTATTACCTTCCCATTCTGCATAAGAACACATCCTAAACCCTGAAATTAAGCGTCTGTATAGATCACAAAAGACTCATTCCCACATGGAATAGTAAGTATAGGGGCTGAAACCAACCGATTCTTTAATTCTTTAAAACTCCTCTCACATTCTTCATCCCATACAAACTTCCCTTCTTTACGAGTCAATTTTGTCAGTGGTAATGCTATTGCTGAAAATACCTTAATGAATCTGCGATAGTAACCTGCCAATCCTAGGAAACTCATAATTTCTGTCACATTCTTAGGACTTTCCCATTCAACGATTGCTTCCACCTGCTTTGGATCAACATATATCCCATTTCCCGAGACAACATGCCCTAAAAACACAATTTCATTCAACCAAAACTCACACTTGCTAAATTTAGCAAATAATTTCTTCTCTCTCAAAATCTGCAATACAAGTCTCAAATGTTTCTCATGTTCCTCCGTGCTACACGAATAAATCAACACATCGTCTATGAATACAATCACGAATGAATCAATGAAAGGGTGGAATACCCGGTTCATCAAATCCATAAGAACTGCTGGAGCATTAGTTAATCCAAATGGCATCGCCAAAAACTCATAGTGCCCATATCGAGTCCGAAAAGCTGTTTTGGAAATATCACTATCCTTCACTTTCAGTTGGTGGTAATCCGATCTCAAATCAATCTTCGAAAATAAAGTGGCCCCTGTAATTGGTCAAACAAGTCATCGATACGAGGTAGAGGGTACTTATTTCTAATGGTCACCTTATTCACCTGTCGATAATCAATACATAATCGCATTATCCCATCTTTCTTTTTCACAAATAACACTGGTGCTCCCCATGGTGAAACGCTAGGCCAAATGAAACCTCTGCTTATCAGATCTTGTAATTGCACTTTTAATTCTTTCAACTCCGCTGGTGCCATTCTATATGGAGCAAGAGAAATTGGACCAGTACCTGAAATTAATTTAATTGAAAACTCTACTTCCCTATCGGGTGGCAATTGGCAATCCCTCTGGGAAGACATCAGAAAATTCTCTAACCACTGGTATATTTTGAATTTTAACTGTCTCTTTACTAGTATCAACAACATAAGCTAAATACCCTGTACAACCTTTACTCAGTAACTTTCTACTCTTAATTGCTGATATAACACAATTAGGGACAACATTCCTTTCTCCTATAAACTGGAACTCGGGTTCACCAAGCAGATGAAATGTAACTTCTTTGCGAAAACAATCAATGAAAGCATGATATGATGATAACCAATCCATCCCCAATATAATATCAAAATCTTGAATGGCCAACGATATCAAATCAACATAGAAATCTCGTTCCCCCATTCGTAAGATACAATCTTTATAAACATGCTCAACCAGAATCACACTTTCCATTGGGGTAGAAATATATAAGGCACAATTGAGAAATGAACATGGTCTACCCAAATATGACACAATATCTAATGTCACAAATGAATGCGTAGATCCAGGATCAACGAGTGCATATAAATCTTTGTTTGCAATATAAAGTTTACCTGTAACCACTTCAGGTGTAGCATGGGCATCTTGCAGCGTCATCGCAAACACTCTTCCTCCTACCCTCGATCCAGTTGCTTGTTCTGTACCTCTCCCCTTGGTGGCACTGCCTGGAGAGGATCATTTATGAGGCCCCACACTACTGACTGAAACCGCTCTTGATATCATCGGACAATTCTTTCTCAGGTGGCCCTTCTGATGACAGTTAAAACATTCTATATTCAGTAGCTTTGGGCAATTTCTCTTTACATGACCCGATGTCCCACAAAAGAAATAAACATTCGAATCTCCTTGTGATGAAACTCTTGAACCTCTTCCACCACTTGCTTCACCCCTTTGAAAACTACTTCCCATGCCTCTACCATACTGGAATTTCTGCCCTCCAAGTCTCGAATATTCTGTATCACTATCCTTTTGATAACTTGGATCGAATTTGCTTCTCTTTACACCTCGTTCTCGATTCCCTCAAGCTTCATTCACGTCCCTTTCTACTAGCATGGCTTTGTTCACCAAGGCTGAATAGTTAGAAGTCTCTAAAGCCGACAATCTAGATTTAATGACTAACTCAAGCCCATCGAGAAATCGGCTGCATATGTCTTACTCATTTCGTATAAACCTCGAAGCAAATCGAGATAATGCTGTAAGTTTAGCTTCGTATTCTCTAACTGTCATACTCCCCTGATTCAACATGAAATATTCCTTATCCTTTTGTTTTCGATACATTGGGGGAAAATACTTATCATACAAAGCTTTGACAAAATCATCCCATGAGATCACATTCTCACCTTCTGGAGTAATCAACAAATGTTTTGTGGAATCCCACCAATATTTAGCTTCTCCTTTCAGCATATACGTCGCCAATGTCACTCGTTGATTTTCAGGCATCCTCATCACCCCAAAGATAAGTTCAATCTCTTTAATCCAGACTTCTGTCTCTACGGGATCAACTGCTCCTTCGAACGATGATGTGTTCATCTTAATAAATTTCTCATGTGAAGTAATTCTTTCTTCCCGGTGTATCACCTCCTCAGCCCTAGCTAAGGCTTGTGCCTACAGTTGCCTGGTCTGTTGTTCTTCCATTTGAGCTATAAATCTAGCTTGCTGCTCTGCCATTAGCGTCATAGCACGTGCCATTTTTTGCATATCTGTCAGTTGTTCTGGCTCGGGTTCTACATTTATCTGAACAGGTTGCTCAACCTCCGCTTCTGCTGGAATATTTGAAGCCTCGTCTTCTATTCTCATATTTACATTCCCTCATTCCATTCTCTTATATCTGAAATGAATCAAAGATATGACAACATGCAGATATACATATCTTTCCTAACATAATCGTTAGTATCAAATAAAATATATTTCTAACATTCATTGCCGAATCTAGACTCTTCTCACTACAGAACCTCTAAAACCTAGGCTCTGATACAAAAAGCTGACACACCCCAACCCAGTCACTTATAATTAAATTTTAAAGTCAAAGTGAGTCAAACCATGATTAATTTAACCAAACCATAAACACGAGTTTTAATTTTAGAGTCATCATTGTAAATCCATATAACTGAAAACCTTTTTACAACATCAGAGTAGTCATACTTATACAAACTTTCTTGAGGGATAATTTAACTTAATTACATCATTTACATTTAAACAAAATCTTTGTTTCTCCCATTCCTGGCTAACCCAGCCCGACTTCCTAGATTTGGCAGTGACATCACATTTATTGAAAAATGTGAACATAGGAACCATGAACAAAATATCCCAGTGAATGCATCACTACTATACTACTGCATAAATTTAAATGCAATAAATCATGTCCATATAATTATGTATTAACTTATCCGGCTCATTCATAATGAATGACCAACTTTTTCGAATCATGATTCACATATCCTGTCTAAATAGACAATTCTCCCTCATTCCTGGTCGAGGAGTAACCCCTTGTCATTAATAGACAAATCTCCTCCATTCCGGGTCGGGGAGTAACCTCCCATTTCGATAAACCAAAATGAAATTTTTTATATTCATAACATTATGATCATATTCGAAACAGTATACAAATACATCATTCCAGTGAGTACACTCACCGTGGGTTGTCAATTATGTATTTATGTTTCCTTCGGGTGGAGCTGAACTGGGTTGATTAGACCTTACACCTGTCAATCCAACTAAATCAGTACCGAATCTCAATTATAAGTATTATCCTAACATAATTATGTAATTTTTCATGACTATGTACCAACAACATAATTCCACTTAAGTCACATTTCATAAACCATGAGTAAAGACAAAACAATGCTATCCATGTTAATAAAGTTATGAACCTTCAATCGTAACAAATACCTCATAAGGAATTTATTACCAAAACCAAGTAACATGAAAGTATACTTCTAAATGTATATACACATGAAACATGTATTCAAAATACCCTTTGTAAGGACGAAATACAAGCATTCATTCAAGGCGTATCCAGTATGGCCTGAAATTATTGTCCTACATACTTAACCATCCTATATTCCTAAATTGTACAAATACAGGGGTCCAAACTTATCAATATGAAAACATATATGAATATACTTTCCATTACAAGTGACGGTGTAATTTTTCAAGCTTCCTAGAGCAAGTTATGACCATTTATGTACAACACAATAAATCTGCCCTACAAGCTCCTCTATTGTTCCTTCAACTTCCAAGAATTTTCATAATTTTTCTCCATTATAACTTTCCATGATTTTCAACCCATTTTTAGTACACATATTGAATAGTACAGAATCAAAGTTTCATAATTGTTTGACTTCATTTGGTATCTCAAAAGCTTGACTAAACTCAGGGCATACCGAAATGAAGTATACAAACAGAAACTATGTACTAACTTGAAATCATCATTACGGCCTAACCACAAGGGGATAAATTCTAATTTTCGGATACGATATGAATATATGAGTATAATTTCATGTCCAATTGGAATTTATATATTCCAGTAATCACACAAAGACATATGCAGATTTGAATACAAGGGGTTTCAATACAAAGCAATATGACATATAAACACCACTTATCTCACATATGAACCAATACATGTTATCACAAAGGATGATGAGGTTTTAATCAGTAATTCACGATTTATATACTTTGAAATAAGTATAATACAATATTACAACAATATTAACACATAATTTTACCTTGGAAATACCTTAAGGACTTTATTGGAAATTTTTCCTAGTTTTTCCTTATAATCTTTCTTCCTTAACTTCTACTTTCTCTTTCCTTAAGCTTAAATCTCTCAAAAATGAACCTAGGGTTATATTTACTGAAAAAATAAGCTAAAGGGGGAGTTTTAAGTTGGCCAAGTCTGCCTCCCAAGCCATCGAATCAAATTAAAACATTTGGTTTAATAAAAGACAATTTACCACTTAAAGGGAATGGACAACTTTGCCCTTTGTTCGTAAATTCGGTATAACTCTTTTCTCGGGCATCCATTTGATGATCCATTTGTTGTGTTACAACCCTAACTCACATATCTACAACTATCTAGTTTTCACCTCAAGTCATTTATAATGTTATAAAGGTCAAAACTAGTCTCTAACAGGAACATTTCTACCGAAAACAACAAAATTTCTGTTTGTAAATAATTCGACCTTTCATGATTTATGAAAGTAGGATTATAATGAACATAATCACTTAACATTAGATATACTAATAGCACATTATTCATATCACATAAGATAAGCATGATTTAAATATAATTTATCATAATTATATTCGGGTTGTCACATTTAGTTTCGAAATGGTAATTCTAAATTCTGGGTTTTTAGGATGTATAAAAATGGAGGATTTAGAGAAATTGGAATTTTAAGGATATAATGGATTTGATGATAATACCCTTGTGAACATATGAATTTGATTTTATTCTTATGTGAAAATCACCCTTTATCATGTTAGAACACTGTTAGTAAATCTTTTTTTTTTGGTAGAATATAATCCAAAAGGATTTGGGTGTAAGAACTTGTAGAAAAACGCAGAAAACTGAGGTTGAAGACAAACTGGAATGACACTGATCTCATTCGAACGAGACATGTTGTCGTTTGAACGAGATTCCATCTTGTTGGAACGAGATTTTGGGGTTTTTGACGAGATTCCTGAATTTCTTTTTTAACCCAGAGTAGTTTGGAGAATAGTATTTTTAGGCCACAGTAGGTTCTGAATAATTTTGGTACATTAACAAGGAGTGAGGGACTTTGGTTAATGTTTGAAAATTGTATTAAATTGAGGAATATAAATTATGTGAGAGATATCTACATAATAATAAAATGATTAAGAGATGAATAATCGTCATGATCAAGTACGGGTTAATATTGGTGATATATGTATACGGGTACTTGGGATTATGTGAGTGATAACTACATAATAAATATACGATGATAATCGTGATTAATAAGTATGGGTGGTATTCGAGAAATACGATGGGTACTTGGGCTAGGATGAAATCCTAATATGATATTAGTCGATTGCATATCTAATTTTATATAGGTTGATGTGTATACCTATTGATTATTGATTTATGTGTATGACATACCTAGCCTAGTTGCTATCGACGGAAGGTTTGCGCGTAGAGGACAGTCTTATCGTGATGAGCCTTATAGGGGATTTTTGACTTGTTACCTCAGAACATAGGACTTAGTTTGGATACACCATGAGTGAATGTATATATATACTTGTGATCTATTTTACATCTTGCGCCGCAGCTGAGCCTAAGGGCGCCATATTAGTGTATATATATTATAGTGTGAAAATGTATATATACAAGGGTTATTATCTACTATGTGAATTAAGTAGACATGTAAGATAATGAAATCTGAAATGAATTAAGTAAGTGAATAATTAATTATATTGAATTGGAAAAAAGGCTTATCCATGTTAAAGAGAAATTGGATATATCTGTATTACCTGTATTGCAAGAGAAATATGTGGGAAAGATATGGGCTATGATTAGTTGGCACTGATATAAACTAGTTAGCATGAGAATAGTAACCAGTATGGTTTGAAGGTACATTAGGCGTGCACACTAGACGAGAGGTGAGAATCTCAAGAGAGAGTTCGAGAATCTAACACGTACATAATAATTACTTAATTGCACTTGTTTATCACTTGCTATTTTTAAAAATATTTTACCAACGGGCTCTGACCCGTTTTCTTACATATTCTCGCCTCCCTTGTATCTTCTATATTAGGTGTCCAATCACACGAACGTCAGGCATAGAGGATTGGATACTTGATGTACTATGGATGTTATGGAGTTGCAGACTATGCTTGGACGCTTTTATTCTCTTGATTCATACACCTGTAGTAGTTAGTTCATGTATGGCATGTCGCCCAAGGATTCTAGTTATTTTGATTCTCTCTCAGACAGTGGTATTACTTATGTCAGTTTTTATACATTCAGTTTATTTGGATTGTTGTATTGAGATATTTTAACTGGGGAGTTTATTCCAGTTATATTTAATTCAATTGCGATGTTACTTATCTATTATGCATTGTTGTGGAATGGATTACATGAAATTATTTGTAATGGTAAAATGAGATTGTATTACATTAAAATTTGGAAGTTTTTTAACACTAGCTTAATTGTGTATTAGGTAATTAACAAAAAAGAAATGTTTTTCGACAGTGATGCTAAGAATGAACCAACTGTAAACTCTGCTTTAATTGGGTATAGGACTGATCACCTGGTATTTAATTGAGCAGGGCGTTACAGGCGTACTGGCATACTGTTTGGTGTCGTTTTAAGGTCGTTTGAATCTAGTTTAAACGAGATAGAAAGGTCATTCGAAAAAGATCTATTTTTATTGGAACATACTGTTATTCTTGTTCGAACGAGCCTCCGTTTCATTCCAACGAGTTACGCCACCTCGAAATTTAGGTTCACCTTATAAATACATGTTTCATATTTATTTTTGTTAAGACTTTTGCTATAACGATTTCTATAAACGCTTTGTAAAAGTTTTCAACCTTTTGGGTTTAGAAAACTCTTTTGATTCACAAAACACATCCCTAAAATATATTTATGTCAATCAGTTTAAACCCTAGATAGTTTCGTATCCTTACATACACCACTCTTATGGAGAGATCATCTTCAAGGCTGACCATTATGATTCTATAAGGGATCATTGCTAAAGACAAAGGATGATCGGTGGATACCAAGAGTGGAAGGCTGACTGTGGACTGTTTGGAGACAAATGGTATTCTTTAGAGATTTATGAAGACTAGAATGTTATACTTGCGGCTGGTATCAAGTAGTTTGTAAGTCAACTGTCCTGTAGTATTTCTTAAGTTCTGAATTGAAAAGGTTTTCCCTGCAAGGGATTTTTTCTCAAACTTCGACTTTAATGATTGCATGATTTAATTTATCTATTTTATCACTTAGATGCATGGCGTAGGATGAAAAGATAAAATTTGGATTTGTGCATGCTGGACATTTAATTATATAAATATTCCATTAAGATCGCGATAGTGCACTCTCACAACCAAAGAGAGCGCAACCTACACTTGTTAATCAAGGTAGACCCCAAAAAGTTTATGTTTCCACCCATTGCAACCGAAGGGTCACCTTGGGAAATTTTGCTACAAGTTAGATAGAGCTCTATATACTCCCATGCACCGTTATAACAACTTTGCTACTCTTAGAGATCAAGTTGAGTTCCTAGTCATCACTTCTAAAAGCTTAATGGAAGAATTTCAAAGTAATTATATGCCTTTCGAGAACGCTTTCAACGCTATGACTAGAACCAACAACGATAAGGGAAAACATAAGGTTACCTCCGCATGGGTACATAAGAACAATGACAAATCCCTTGTTGTTCATGCTGCTCTCAAGGTTCGAAATGCTTCCCAATGATATTTTAATAGTAGGTGATCTAGGCACGTGACTGGTGATAAGTCATATTGTACCGAGTTCTTCAAGCCAACGGCTCTTGATCACTAAGGTTTTAGTAAGGTCAATCTGGAAATTCTTTATAACCGCAGTATCGTTCTTCAATTCCATCTGAACAACATTACCTCATATCTGATTTGAATTTCAGGCATCGTGGATAACTGTAAACTCATGTCCAATCTCACCATCGTTTAGGACATTATTAGATTTTCGATTATGCGCCATATTGGTCTTTTCTCCTTTCTTTTCCACATAGTCTTACATGTGTTCTTCTTGGGCTAACTCTTCTAGGTAGGAATCACCGGTCAGGTCAAAATTGGTGTGGAGCTTCCATTATGCCATAACCCCTTAGGATTGACCTAATAATGGGGTCCCACTTCTAAAGCCCAGATTAGGAAAATGATCTCGACGATGTTAAGCCGATCATAAACCTTTTCATCACAATCTACCAATCGCATGGAAATCATTAAAGGGGTGTCATACATATCCCTTAAGCCCTCCAAATTGTCCTATAAGATATCGCAATCGTGGTTCAATACATCAGTAGTGGCTGGATCCCAATGGTCCAAGATCCTAGAAGTGTCATCCTCAATTAGAAGAATCATAATAAGTGATGTGGAAGCCATACGATCAACATGAGTTATACGGGGGAGAAAAATGATCCAGATCTATTTTAGACATAAACACACTGTTAGGAAATTATTCGCCACAAACTGGGTAGCCCACTATAGAAGTATCTGTAATAACTGGAACATAAAAATGAATGGACTCTAAAGCTGGGGGTTGTGGGACAGACCCCATAGATGAGTCACCGTAAGGAGTATACTTAGGATGACCTAGTTTATTTTTAGGACGAACGACTTGAAGGGGACCAGTGAACCTCCTCTCTATTATACTTGAACAAGATCTTTTCAAATCCTCCAAATACTCAAACTACCTCCTAATATGGGGTTTGTAACTCATCAATTGGATAGGATTAGAAGGGGAACATATGATTCGAGAGAAACAATGCACACTCAACTGATAAAATCCTTAATAATTTAAGAACTCTAGGACAACCAACATAATGGACACCTAAACACCGGCCCTCATTCAATCGATCACCAATCAATGAAACACCTGATAACCATAATGCAAAAAGAAGATAAAATTATCTACGAACGAAGATATTTCTAGAAAAAACCCTCGTAAGAAGAAAAGAAATGAAAGCGTACCTGAGAAACCTAATAAAACACTGAGGTTGGATCAGGAATGCCTTAGCTTTGAAAGGAAATGACAGAGATTAAGAAGGATCGTTGGCAATGGCAGAAATATGAGAGTTTTCTGGGAATGAAGACGAAAGGTCTGAAAGAAGTTTGATTTATCTGTCTAAAACACTTGCATTGGATGAAAATGAATGAAAAGGGGTGAAATGATTTTAAATCGACCTTTTACACTATCTAATGGCGGAAATTATTACCTTTTTGAAGAATGAAGCATGACGTGTCACTTTGGAAAGACAACTGATCCTTGGGGGCTGACACATGCCTCCCCAGCCAGGCCCGTCATAATGACGCCCGACACACTCCCCAATATTGACACGCATCCAAGCTAATCTTTATGTTAATCTGATTGGTGCACGTCAAATAGATCTAGCTACGATCAGAGTTTAAGAAGTCGAGGACATTGTCGTATTAACACTTCACTCATTCACTTCACCTAGCAAATACTCAGAAGTACTTCAAAGAATCTGCTACCAGTTCAATCATGTGTAAAGTCTTGTTGGCTTTTTTTGTACCATAAATATGGGATATTAAATGGACCAATCAGGTAGTGACACATATAAAAAAGGTGCTGGAAAGAGTTCTTCTTGGTTATTAAACCTAGTCGACAACAGCAATCGGGTAGACTCAGTTATAATTCTGCTCGGCTGGATAGTGATGCATCGCCACTTAACAATGTTAATTAACTCCGTCTAAACCAACCTTTCCCTAGCTTATATCACTTGACAAAATACATACAAGAAATACTCCACCTTTATCTGGTTTTACTACTGATGATTATCCACCACATGACATGTAAAAGGTGTAATGGCTTGACCTACAAAGGCACTCCACATATTCCACTGCACTCTCTCTCATATAACAACCTATAAATAACACTCAATCCCACAGAATAAGGGATCATGGAATTATTCTACCCGGCGGCTATACACAAAACCCTAGAGAGTAAATAATAAGAGAGCGGATAATCTTCCTTTTATGGCGATTGCCATCTGAAATACATATAACCTGCATTGCACCTGTGGACGTAGGCACAACATTGGGTCGAACCATGTTAAACCCTGATTTCCTTCTTTGTCTCCCATGCCTTTTATCTATTCCCAATTGGGTGCATTGGTAGTGATAATTTCTTTATATGTTATTAGTTATTATTAGTATGTCATAGCTAAGATCCGAAATTTCATATACTAGTTTTAGACGATAGCACCGTTAATACTTCTTGTTATGTAATAAATCGTGTTATTATTCGAAAATGCTTAGATAAAAGACCTTATGAACTTAAAAAAATAAAAGGCAAGTATTAGTTACTTTAAAGTTTTTGATTATAAATGTTTTATATTAAATGATAAAGATAAATTACATAAATTTGATGCTAAATCGAATGAAGGTATTTTTCTTGGTTATGCTTTGAATAGTAAGGCCTATAAATTTTTAATAAAAGAAAATTAGTTATTCAAAAGCCTATATATGTTACTTTTGTTGAATCTAACCTCTTTGCATGTTATAAAAATATTAACTTATTTTAAATGGATGTTAAATGTGCCTTTTTAAATGGATATATTTTCGAAGAAGTTTATGTTAAACAACCTTCCAATTTTGAAAATCATGTATATAAATTATTCAATGATTTATATGGACTGGAACAAGCACATAAAGCATGTTATGAAAGATTAAGTAAATATTTATTACAAAATGATTTTATTAGAGGAAATATGGATACTACTTTATTCGTTAAAATTTCATGAAAAAGATATGCTCATTATGAAAATTTATGTGCATGATATTATTTTTGGTTCTACCAATGAAGATGTGTGTAAGGACTTTGCTACTTTTATGCAAAAATAATTTGAAATGAGTATGATAGGTGAACAAAATTTCTTTTTAGGATTACAAATTAAACAAAATGAAAATGACATTTTCATAGATCACTCAAAGTATATTAAAGATCTTCTTAAAAAATATGGGTCGGATAAGCCGAAACTGCTTGGAACCCTTATGAGTAAATATCTTCAACTTAATAAAGATGAAAATGAAAAATTGAAAGATATGACATTATATCGTAAGACGATTGGCAACTTAATTTATTCAGCGACTAGCAGATCGTTTATTATGTTTAGCATTTGCTTATGTAGACAATTTCCAGCTAATTATACAAAATCTCATTTACGTACCATAAAGCATATTTTTAGATATCTTATTTGAAGAATTAATTAGAGATTATGGTATCCTAGATTTACTTCTTTTTATTTAATTAGTTATTCGTATGCTTACTCTTTCGGATGCAAAATTTATTACAAAAAAATACTAGTGGCACTTTTCATTTTCTTGATATTCCTTAGTTACATGTTTTTTTAAAAAACAAAATTATGTTGCCTTATCTATGGCCCAAGTTGAATATATTATCGTCAGTAGTTGTTGTGCTCAAACTTTATATATGAAGCAACCCTTGGAGGATATTAAAATTTTATTTGATAATATTACTACTATGTGTGAAAATACTAGTGCTATTTGCTTGGTAAAAAAATCTTATTCAATATTCTATAAGACATAATAAAATTAGACATCATTTTCTTAGAGATCATGTGCAAAAGGTGATGTTAAGCTTGAGTTTGTGAGCACCGAAAATCAATTACTGGACATTTTTACAAAATCGTTACAAGAAGATCGCTTTTTTACATTAGAGGATAATTACAAATGACATGATTATGTGATTTCTAATTTCTTACTTGCATATATTGTATTTAATAGAGGGAGAAATTATTTATTACCCTTGATATTAAATTTTATGAAAAATCTTTTTGATAATGTCAAAAGGGGGAGAAATATATTTGATTCACATTACATTAGTTTATGTGATTGAAAATTTTCCTTTTGTACATACTTGTGAATCGTTGTTTGACATCATCAAAAACGGGAAGAATGTTGGAGTACCTATATTTTTAATATATTAATTTTGATGATAACAAACGATACTAAATAATATTTTATGTAATTATTTAAATTATACCTATTATTTTATAACTAACAATATCCATTTTATATAAAGTTAATGTGTAAATATTTATTTGACCAAGTTATTTCAAAATTACTTGTATTGAATTTGTTAATACTTTTGGTTATTAAACATTATTTTATTGCTTACATTACAATAAAATTATAGTAAATACTTCATAACATATTTTTAATTCATTCCAATTTGTTAGTTATAAACTTTAAACATTTTTGTTTAAAGTTACTAATGTTATTTAACATAAAGTTTTTTATTTATTCTCACTAGTTTTGTCTTATTTTTTATTTTTGTTTTTTACATACACGATTAATTTTTTTATTTTTATTTATACATATATGTTTTACGTGTTGTATTTATGTTTCGTCAGCTAATGAGTGTAAGATATTTGCTATCAAAAGTAATAAAGAAAGATGAACCTTGGGGTGACACCCCGACTAATTAAATACCGGGTAGCTACTCCTTTATTCAAATTAATTCAAAATGTCAGGTTGGTTCAGTTCGTAGCATCACTGTCGAAAATATTTTAACAATTACTAGCCACCTAATATTTAAAAAGTGAGTTGTCAATTTTAATTAAATCCGATTAACATGCAATATGTAGATTATGAAATGCTAACATAACCACCACAACATAGTCACAATAGAGTAACCATAAAATAATAATGAATCTGGAGGAATACTCCTCACAACAATCTGAATACTGAAATAAACAAATACCAAGTCTGCATCACTAAATTAATTACAACCTAAAATATGAAATAACTGAATAGATAAAATGTCTCTAAAACGAAATGGGGCGACATGCCCAACAAATGAGAAAATCTGATAATATAGAGTCAAGATTGGGAGTGGAGGCGTCTACTGTCAAGGTCCTGTAACTTCCACCAGCTACAGTACGTCACCGGAATGGAACTCCTATGCATGGTGTCCTTGTGGTTGGGCACCTAAAAGTTTTTACAAAAAAAAAATAGATTTGGAGGCAAACGGGTCAGAGCCCGATTGTGAAAACAGTTTAAAAAATAGCAAGTGTTTTAATGACATTAAACAATGAATGCAAAATACATGTTAGGACGTGCTCTCACATGAAATACTCACCTCTCGACTATCTGTGCACTCCTAACGTATCCGTACCCATTTTAGTTATTCCCATATCTAACTAGTCCAAAACAAAAATCTAACATTACTATACGATTCACGATTTAATTCCGGCATCTTCATTTAAACAGAGAGCTTTACATTTATTCTTGGTTTCCCATATTAGTAATACTACTTACTAGAGATCTTCCATCTTATCTTTACATAACGTTGCTATTATTTATACTCACATATATACATGACAGTTCATTTCAATTAACCGTATCTTATTTTCATCATAAATATACAATACTAGCACCCCGAGACTAAGCTGCGGTGCACACATACTCTGCTATCCAATCCCGGTACATCGCATACATAAGGACCACGCATTTCGAATATCTCAGGAATCGTTCTCAAATAACAACAATCACAAATAATGGAGGCGAACATAGTTCACATCACATGGATCATGCACATACCTACGCTCCCATGATCAGCAAACTTATTAATTTCTCAATAAGTCCTTCTCTGACCTATGTCCTTGAGGTACCAATCTAAATCCCCCCGTAGGCACACAAAGATTAGATGGTCCTGATCGAACGCCGACCTGCCAAGATAGCAAGTATGGTAGGTATGTTATACACAGATAACCATATATACTAAGCATTCGCACATCTTAGATATCTCAGAATATTAATAGAGGTATACTTCTCGTTCTTATACCATCATTTAATGTTATACGCTTATAAGTCCCCGATTTATATACATTAAAGTTATCAACTCTTCTCACGTCGTAATTAGGTACTCGTTTCCAAATCCACAATTGTCATCCGGTTTACTACAAGATTCTAAGTTCTACTCCTCAATGTACCCCAATCTCACAATTATACCCACTAGTCAATAAGGGAAGGTTAATTCTCCATTAATTAAGTCTACGGGACATTTGAAATAAAATCAGGCCTAAAAGGTCATTCTATCAACTCGTTAGAAGTCTCGTTCGAACGAGGTCATTCGAACGACCTGGGCAGCTCTTCTAACGAGATGGCAGACTGCGCCCAGAAATCTCCAAATTCGTTTTTTCTTCATTCTTCTCTTCTCTAAATTCATCCTATGATCATCCAAACTAAGTTTTAATGTGTTTAAACTACACTAAGTCCTCTTAGGTCACTTTTTAACATATATATGGGGATAATACCTCATAAATCAACATGTAATCATCATAATTCCCAAAATCTTGTCCCAAACCCTATAAACATGAACCCAAAATTTAGTGTTTACAACTAATTCTTATAAATCCGTTTTTAAAATCATCAATAGATATATTTTGTATATGAAATTCGTCCATAACTATTCTACATGTGATTCTCATATAAGATCACATATTCTATCTCAAATTTCATGGGTTTTCATCAAACTTTCAATACAAGACATATATTCAATTCTAAGCATGGAGGAAACATTCACTTGAATTCATGTAATTAAACCACTTGCCTTAGATGTTCTGATTTGATGTTGAAGGATGAAGGTTGATTCTCCTCTTTCTCTCTACAGATTTCTCCCAAAAATGGTGTTGGTGGCTAGGGGTTTCTTTTGGAACCTCTTAGAACTCTCCCTTTAACTTCCGTAGCCCACTACTTGATAAATGTTGACAATGGACTTAATGGGTTCATTACTAATATAAAATTAACCTCTAAAATTCGTGGGTTTTAATTCCCCTATTTTTAAAACTACCAAACTACCCTTTTGGGTTGCCGGTATGGCCTAAAAATACCCCGTGACCCAAACTAAACCCCCGACTAGTGTTTTCTGACTATTTCGACCCTTACGTACACGTTGGCGCACTCAAAATGACCATTCGGATGATAAAAATATAATTCACTTTTTAATTCAAATAATTTCATTCCTGACGTGACTGACACGCGCGTCCCAACTAAATTTCCAAATTGTCGTATTTCTGCCTCGCGACAATTTTGATATTTTCAATACTCATGAAATTTTCAATTTTAACATCCTAATAAAATACCAACTCACATCTCGCTAGTATTTATATCCGGATTAATTCCCAATTAATTCTCATTTAATTCAATTAATCCCTTAAATAAATATCAATAAAATTACGGGGTATTACATACTTCCCCCCTAATAACAGAATTTCATCCCGAAATTCGGAATCAAAGAGTACCCGGTAAAAACAACTCTGGATAACGCTCGCGCATCTCATCCTCGCGCTCCCATGTGGACTCCTCAGCATTATGATGCCGCCACTGAACACGTACTAATGGTACTATCTTTGACCTCGGTTTCTGCTCGCTTTGGTCCAAAATAGCAATCGGCCCCTCCTCGTAGGAACTATCGGGCTGAAGATCGATGTCTTCTAAAGTAATGTGGGTATGAGCCAAATCATCCCTAAGATATTTCCTTAGCGAGGAAATATGGAACACATCATGAATCCAATGCAAGTGCTCTGGTAACCCAAGTCTATATGCAACTGGCCCAATACGCTCGATGATAGGAAATGGCCCCACATACCTTGGTGCCAGTTTGCCCTTCTTCCCAAAATGCATAATCCCCTTCATAGGTGATACTATGAGTAACACCTGGTCCCCCACTTTGAATTCTCTGAAGAACCTCTTGGCATCAGCATAGCTCTTCTGCCGATCCTGAGCTACCCGAATGCGGCTCCGTATTATTTCTATCCTTGCCGAAGTGTCTTGAATCACTTTCGGTCCAAGAGTTTGTTATCCCCCACCTCTAACCAACATGCTGGGGAACGACAAGGTCTACAGTACAACGCCTCAAATGGAGCCATGCCAATGGTGAACTGTTAGGAGTTGTTATAAGCAAACTCCACAAGTGGAAGGTACTGCTCCCAATCACCTCCAAAGTCTAGGATGCACATACGCAACATGTCCTCTAACATCTGATTTGTCCGTTCGGTTTGCCCATCCGTCTGCGGGTGATAAGCCGTACTCAGCCGCAACTCCGTACCCATGGCCTCCTGGAAACTCTCCCAAAATTGTGAAACAAATATCTTATCTCGGTCAGAGACGATATTTAGAGGCACCCCGTGAAGTCTCACTATCTACGCAATACAAATCTGGGCATATTGTATCGTAGTGTAGTCTGTCCTCACCGATAGAAAATGAGCAACTTTGGTCAACCTATCCATATTTACCCATATGGAGCCGTGACCCCTTTGTGACGTAGGTAATCCCATGATAAAGTCTATGGATATGCTCTCCCATATCCATGTCGAAACCTCTAACGACTGTAGAAGTCCTGCTGGTTTCTGATGATCCACCTTTACTAGCTGACAAGTGGCGCGTTTAGAAACGAACACGGTGATATCTCTCTTTATCCCGCTCCACCAATACTGGCATCTCATGTCTTGGTAACTCTTATCCCCACCAGGGTGTACCGCGAACCGTGAGCCGTACGACTCTGCCATTACCTCGTGTCGCAAGTCTTCTCCTTCCGAAACAACCAGTCTCCCGTTGAAGCGTAATCCCCCGTCTGAACTAACGGTATAGGACTCAACTCCCTCTGCTAGTAATCGGACTATCTGCACCTGACAGAACGAGTCAATTGCCTGGGCCTTTATCACTCTCGTAACAATCTGAGGTGTAACAGTCATCACAGACATGAACGATTGGGACACTGCATCCTGGTGTCCTAACTCCTTCCACTTAGCTTTCCACACCTCGGCCACCTCATCTACTGGCCTAGGGCTCAACGCGTCTGCTACCACGTTAGCCTTCCCTGGGTGATATTGGATATCAAACTGATAATCCTTCACAAACTCAAGCCACCGTCGTTGACGCATATTCAGTTCCTTCTGCGTGAAGAGGAATTGTAGAGACTTGTGGTCTGTGAACAATCGAAATTTCTCCCCCAGGAGATAATGTCTCTAAATCCGAAGAGCGAATACGACTGCCGCTAACTCCAAGTCGTGGGTGGGGTAATTCCTCTCATGAGGCTTAAGCTTACGAGAAGCATAAGCTATGGCCTGACTCTTCTGTTGCAGCACACCTCCAAGTCCTTGTAGGGACGCATCGGTGTAGACTAGATACTCAACTCCCGATCTGGGCAATGCTAACATAGGCACTGAGGTCAACTTGTCCTTCAACTATCGAATGCCAACTGACAGGCATCGCTTTAGATGAATGGCACATCCTTGCGAGTCAGATGTGTCAAAGGACCCGCTATCTTTGAGAAACCCCAAATAAACCTCCTGTAGTATCCTGCTAGGCCCAAGAAACTACGGATCTCAGTTGGTGTCGTGGGCTGTCCCCACTCCCTCACAGCGGATACCTTCCCCGGATCAACAGATATCCCCGGTCTGAAATGATATGCCCCAAAAACTGAACCTCCTTCAACCAAAACCCACACTTATCATACTTTGCATAAAGCTCGTTCTGACGCAACGTCTGCAAAACCTGTCTCAAATTCTCGGCGTGCTCCTCTTCTGTCTGGGAGTAAACCAGAATGTCATCAATAAAGACGATGATGAACTGGTCTAGGAACTCTCTGAACACCCTATTCATAAAGTCCATAAACACGGCTGGAGCATTGGTCAAGCCAAAAGGCATAACCCGAAATTCATAGGAACCATATCGCGTAAAGAAAGCAGTCTTCGAGACGTCCTATTCCCTGATACGCAACTGATGGTATCCCGATCGCAAATTAATCTTTGAGAAGAAGCAAGCTCCCCTCAACTGGTCAAATAAGTCATCGATTCGGGGGAACGAATATTTATTCCGTATCATGACTTTATTCAACTCCCGATAATCTACACACAACCTTAACGATCCATCCCTCTTCTTTACGAACAACACAGGGGCACCCCACGGCGAAGTACTCCTTCGGATAAACCCATGACCCAATAACTGCTCTATCTGATCCCTTAGCTCTCTCATCTCCGTTGGAGCCATACGATACGGTGCGCGAGCAATTGGCCGAGTTCTCGGCGTCAAATCAATCACGAAATCTATCTCTCTACTCGGAGGTAGTCCAGGTATATCCTGAAATACATCAGTAAATTCCCTAACAACTGGAATTGAATCGAGTGGTATCACCACTTCCTTAGAGTTCTCCTCCTCTATATAGTACAAATGGGTGGACGATCCTCCCTCAGGGAGAGGCATCGCCACTAAAAACATCTCCTGCCCGGGAATGGCAAATATAATACTCCTACTGAAACAATCAATCATGGCTCAGTACGCAACTAGCCAATCCATACCAACAATCGCATCGTACTCAGTCATTTCTAATACTAACATATCAGCGGGTAAAGTAAATCTCCCTATCTCTATACCCACACCTCTACAAATAAGGGAAATCACGGAACCCCTACTCATCGGTGAATCTACACAAATAATCGTGCTCTCTGCAGTGTCTAACAACCCAATAGTGCGTGCAAATCTCGTGGCAATGAAACAATGTGTGGCCCCCGTATAAAATAAAATACGCCCCATAGTCCCCTAAATAGAGAACATACCCTCAATAGCAGGTGGATCCTGTGGGACTGCGGCATGCTGGAGATGATACACTCTCCCATACTGAAGCTGTCCCTGCGGGACTGGGACAGCTGGAATGGGTGGTAATGCTGCCATCTGTGGTGGTGCTGGGAGGGCGACGGGAAACATGGGCCTCTGTGGGTCGTGTAGAGCACCCTGCTGCTGCTGCTGTGGGGCCCTGCCCCTATCAGGACAATCCTGGCGTTTGTGGCCAATCTTGCCACAAACGAAGCACTTCCCCGGGAAATTTCCCCCTCGCTGTCCCTGCTTCCCACGACCGTGATGGTCGTTGCCATTCCCACCCTGACCATGCTGGCCCTGCTGAAACTGCTGCTACTGACCATTCTGGACCTGATGGCCGTTCTGACCCTGATGGCCATGACGAAAACCTCCCTGTCCATTTTTGAAACCCCCAGATCTTAACCTTTTAGAATCCCCTACTGGGAACCCTACCCTCTCAGTTATTCGGGATCTGGTTATGGGGGCTTGCGCTGACCTATCTACTGGCAAAGTACCAGCCTTTATCAAACCCATAACCAACCCAGGGTTGATTTTTATAGAGGCATCCTCAAATCTGCCTTGCTCGGCAACAAACTTCTTGGCCAACTCAATAAATTTAATCAGCTCAATGGATTTTTTGGCTGGTTCTTGATGGCTAGGCAAACCTTTCTTAACCTCTTGTATCGAGGTTCTTCACTTTGGGCCTCCTAGATGGTAAGAACTTAAGGCCTCTTCTCAATGGCCTGAGATTTCTTGTCAAAATTAGTGGTCTTCTTAGCAAGAGGAGAACACCCATACCTAGCCAATAAGTTTGGAATCTTCCTCTTCACTATCTCGACAGTAAAGGAAGTAGGGATGGTGGAGATGTTAATGGATTCAAAAGAGAAGGATATTCCTCCTTGAACTAGCTCTGCTCTAATGGACTCTACAGCTGAAGAAACGGATGCAGGTTCCTCGTCTAGGTTGATAGGAGACTATAGCAAGACAAGCGTTGGTCAGGAAATGAACAAAGTAATTGAACTTTTGTACTCCAACAACATAGAAGCAAATTTGGCATGTTCTTTTCCTACCCTTTGATTAATTCCCTATGAGTATTTGAGGTCATCAATGTTCACCTCAGCTTCCTTGGGACACTTCTTTTTCCTATCCCCTGTACCAAAAACAGAACAAGAAAGCTATTCAGTTAATCTTTAAACAGACAATAAGCAAAAGAAATCTAAGAATAAAATTATGACCTATGCCACTCCCTTCTTGGGTTCACCTGGGACCAGTGTATGTTACCCCCTCGGGAAGGGGGGCATATTGTAAATTCTTAGCAACAACACCATAATCTTAGTGGTCTTTATTGAAAGCTGGCAGGTTAACCACTAAAGCCCTGTTGGCTTGCATAGTCTTCAAATAATATGTATTATCCCCAATGGCTCCCTATTTGTAAAAGAACATCAATTTGGGGATCTCGATATGAGTCCCATATATTTCATTCAACCTACTCACTTCATTTACAACCGTCCACGTGTTGGGGACTATTCTCGCTATAACGACGTCAAAGTGTTAACAAAATTGAAAAAAAGAGGGTTTGAAGGAAAAGTAATGCCACACTCTGCAATAAACAGAGTGGGGATCCAGTGACCCTCAGCTAAGGAATATACATCAATGGGGCCACGAGCGATTTCTAAACCTACCAACTCTCATACATTATGCCAAGAAATTTTTTGAACAAATACTATTTACGATCAATCATCAAGAATAGAGCATATGGGGATTTTGTTGTATGTAAAAATTACTCTCCTACGTGGACCTATGAAAATTAGACACCTACTCTCCTCCGTAGACATTCAACTATCTTGATCGGCATCAGAGATCACTAGTCGGATATGAGGCTGACCAACCCCCAAAATGTGAACCAACAGGAATAACAATGGTTACTCGGATGGAATGATGACCAACAATGAATGTTGAGAGTCTCATTTATTGTATACATATGTAAATGCCTGGAGATATAAAGACATTCCATCTCTAAGATTTCAGACCACTATAAGTATATATTCTCCCTTAGCTGGGGGGGGAGGAATGTCAAGCATAACATATCGAGCTATTGTAACCACAAAAAATAATACCAACAGTGGACGTAGGCTTTTTACAACTGAACCACTTTAAATCTTTGTCTCTTATGTGTTTGTTTAGATTGCTCCTCTTTATTTATCTATGACTATTGTAAGAGGGTAGTTTAGATCATATGGAGGCATAACTCCTTTTGAGTACAGTAATGATAAGTTAAACAACAACACTATAGATTAACTATAGGACATGCAAACACAACTCAGTGAAGATAGACTCAGTTTGAACTCACAAATCTCTCGTGTATAACTCAAAAGATAATAATGAACTTAGAAGCAACTTTGCTTAGAGGTTGAGAGAAAATGATCACCCTAGATACACCTTGGTAGGCAGCCAAACACCCTCACCACCCTCAATAATCTATGTCGAATATTAAAGCTTCGTAATAAATGATAATGGTGGGTGAGTAAAAACCCTCTGGATCGTAATAAATCTCTCTCTAGTCATAGCTTCTGAATTCTTAAATAAGAATATGATCTCTCCTTAGAGGTGGTTGGGGTACTTAAATAGCCCCCCACACTAGCCCCAAGGCAACTCAGTCATCAAGGCCTGTGAAAGACATCCCTCATACTTTATGTCACAAACATTAAATACATGATGCACTAGTTATCTCCACGTCATAAGCATTAAATGCCAAGACATGCTTTTTGCCTAACCACTGTGTGTCAGGGGGCTGTCATCACAGAGGTGGCCCACCCACTGTCTGACAGCCCTAAATACCACGGTGGTTTACTCAAGTGCAGATCAGGCATCGCCTAGCTAGTTAGTGACATCAGATAAAGTGTATGCGACATTAAGTAGAGGGTTGTTTGGCTCACAACTCAACGCCCGATGGAACTCAAGGCTGCTCCTCCCCTAGGTTCCACGGTTAAGGTCCTTTTGGTGTTTTACCAGGCGCATCTAGGATGGTCAGGACAAGCCCCAATGGTGTCTCATTTCTCAATCCTCCAAACCAAGTCCCTCTGAAGTTCCCACGACGAGGTCGTTCGATAGAGCATGAAAGCTCTCCCAGGCCCTACCAAGCTAGTCTCTCGCGAGTACCATTTGTCCTCACACGAAATCATTATACTCATTACATCTTTATAATCGTTATAAATCATGGTAAATGTAAATAAAGAGATACAATAAGGCCAAGTAAAATAATAGAACTAAAGGATCAGCTCTGTCGGCCAGCTTCTTCGTTGGAGATCCCTATGGGTTGCCACGCTTACCTACCTATCTTGAGCTACATCACTGCCTTACTGAGCTGTATCACTTTGAGCTGCAACACTGCCTTGATAAGCTGCATCGTATTGAGCTATCTCGCTGAGCTCCATCGCTTTAAGACGCAATGCTGCCTTAATCCTAAATATTATTGCTAATGGGAAATTATCTCTAAACTCAAGATTACTTTGAAGCCCCCTACATTTACCCCTTCGTGTAGAGATTTGATATGGGAATAAGAAATATCCGCACGAAAACTGAGTCGAAGCGCTATAGCTTGGCGGAGGTTTGTAAAGGTCCATCACCACCTTATCCTGCTACAGAATTTTAACCGTTCTGTCTTTGCTTCAACGACTGATTTTGGATTTCTCCCGAAACACCTACTAACTTTCTCAAATACCCGTTTGGACTATGGGGAAGTGAAATTTTCCCGTTTATGATATTGTGGAGTATAGTTGTAGGCAATAATTTTGTCGTTAGGACTGCCCCTATCGTTGTGACTTGTGAAATTCTCCCTTGTAACGTTTCACCATGTTCAAAAAAGTAGAAATTCTCCCCGATGTAGCTGAGTCACAATTAAATAATATTTGGACTTGTGGCGAGGGGACATCGAAGCTTTTTTGGACAGTTGATGCATCTTCTTCATTAGGAGTTTATTGGATATGTCTGAGGAAAAATTCTGACACCAAAACTTAAACTTGCCTAGGGAGGAAACCCTTTCTATTCCCCATGCATCACTTCTCAACTGACGTGGCGCTATCTTTTCAACTGTCAAGACACTTCCTGAAGTGCCACGTGTCTGTTTAAAATGGTTATTGGCAACTTTATACGTGTGGTGGTGGGAAACTCAACAGACGGGCTAAAAAAATTTCAAACGTCTACTTTTCAAAACTCTTCTCTTTCCTTCGTATTCTTCAAGATTCCATTTACTCTAGAGAGAGAAACTTTGCCAGAACTCCATTGTTGCTAAGATTTTACCTAGTCTTCTTTTTCCTCTCGTCTTTTACGCCACCACCTATGGTTGTGCTCCTCCATTTTCATTCATAGACCTTCTTTATCAAGATGTTTCTTTCATAGCCACTTGTTATGGCTTCTTCAAGTGTCTCAAAGGCTACCACCATCGCTGTTCAACCAAGCTCCTCCCCTGCCACCCCTAGTGCCACTACCTTGGATGTTGCTCGTCAAGAGAAACTAAATTTTTACCCCGGTCTCCCATCTTTAGCAAAGATGATGAGTTTTCTGGTGCATGCAAAATCTGCCATTTTTCAGCAAAGTACGACCCTTTACTGCTGGGTGATGAAAAGGAAGATTGGTTAAAGTGGGGATTTCTTCCTCCAAATGGGACTCTACGCTTTCGGTTGGATCATGGCAAATTTCCTTACTCCCAGATCGATTTTGAAGCACTTGGGGGGTTGCTAGCTCATTTTACTACCTGGCATGCACATATGCAGAGCTCTCACGCTACAGCTCTTGCCAAAGTTAGTCTTCACCGAGCCAGCTGGTTTGGGGAGTTCACTCTTTCTAAGCACAACGTTTCGCTCCAAGTGTTGGTTTCCAGATGGAACGTGATGACTCACACATTCTTTGCTGCTTGGGGGGAGTTCACTATTTCGTTAGAGGGTGTTTGTGAGCTACTTGGGTTTGAGCACATGGGTGAGTATACATATCATGATGAGGCCTTGGATGCCGAAGAGACTGCTGACCGGGCTGAGCTAGATCAAATTTACCGTAGTTGCACTGGTCTTTTAATAAGGCTAATTTTACTCCTTTGATTAGCTATTTTTTAAGCTCCTACTACGAAGGAACTCACTGCTGTAACGGGCCAAGGTAAAGGTACATCTTTGGAACTACCGACCTATATTCTTGTGCTGCTTTCACGTTTCTTCTTGACTGGGAAACCCAATAACCAGCCCAGGAGGGACCTTATAAATACTTCTATCCATTTGGCTAGAGGTTTTAACCTTCCTCTGGCTGTCATTGCTTTGGGGTCCCTCTATACTTGGCTGGATTGGACCCACCTTGACATGGCATGGTCCCTCAGTCGTTACAACTTGGCCAATTTTTCTAATACCATTATCTTAATGGGTTTCCTCTATACCTATTTTCCTGCCATTGCTGCCAAGTCTGTCTCTTACCCCGTGAGCCAAGGAATTAAACCCCCACGCCTCTTATGCTTTCATAAAAAACAGATTCGAAAGGAGCTAATGGGAGTTATTAATCGTTTCGACTCCTATGTCACGAGGTCGTGCGGAGAATCCACCTTAGCCCACACATAGAGCTTTTTTCCTTCTGCTGCTAGAACGATCACTTTTGTCCCCGTTATAGAAGATCCTTCATAGGTCGTGGTACTTTTGTTCACTCCTGGGTTTTTTCCTTCCTTTACTGAATAGGGATACACTTCTGAACCTTATAACCCTGATAGATGTAGCAGGCAGTTCGGGTTTGACCAGGGGGCTCTTTAACTGTGTTTCAACTAAGCAATAAAAGGGCTACTTTTACTGTGGATTGAACCTTCTAACTTGCAGCAACAGTACTTGGTGTGACTTATACCATGGTAGGTCGAGTCACCCATCCTAGTGCCACTAGGAAGGGGGACGTATCTACCTCTTATGCCACCAAATTCCGTTTGATGCAACTAACCATAATTCGTGAGTTCATACAAGGTCCCCCCAGTATCCCCCAATCCTTTCTTTCTCTGCCTTGGAGTTGGGTCTCAAAGGCAACTCCGTTCTTGGAGTTGAGTTCCCTCTGAGTAAAACCGTTAAAGATCCTCCCCATGAGCTACCCCCTTATTACCCAATGATCCCTACTGCCATGCCCAAACCCAAGACCGTTCCAACCCCCAAACAGCCTGCCCCTATAATCGAAGCAGCCACTAGCAAAGGGCCTTCTCAGCCACCAGCCAAAAGAACTAGGAAGTCCAAGAGTGGGACTCCCATCGCCTCCGTTCCCCCTCCCATGTCTACAGAAATGAATGAAGAGCTGAGGAGGAGGGTTCAGGCTGAGGTGGAATGGATAAATGCTGAGTTTCAATGATACGCTCCTGTCGTTCCTCCTTCTATTGCCTTCCCTACCATCCTGGTTGGTCCAACGGAACTATAGTCAAAAAGGAAGAAAAGTTCATAGGTTTCTCAAAGTACTAGCGATGTGGGTGCGAGGAAGAAGACTTTGGGTACCAAGTTCAAGAGGAAACGAACTCCAGATGTACATCTCTCCCCAGATCCCTCTGTTATTGCTTCCTCTCCTCCTTCACCAGTGGTTATATCCTCCCATTCTCCTTCTGAATCTGAGGTATGTATGTGTGTTGTTGATTTTATTCGCATTTTTTTCTAAGGCAAGCTGCATCATTTTTTTTAAGGCAAGCTACATCTGTTTAATTCTTAACCACTTTGGTGCAGGAAATTGAAGAAGAAAGACCTAGCCCCACTGTGAGCCCTTTTGTGGGGGGACATTTCAGTTCCTCTCAGACCGATGTAACTCCTCCTCGTTCTCCCATAACCGGGCTTACTTACTCCTGTCGTTCGGTCTCACAGCGTGCGAAGGATGCTGCTGTGGGGGGTGATTTCGTTAAATTTATGGGCATCTCTTCTCAACCAGAGACAACTCCCCCAGCCCCTTCTGAATTATCACTGCAGCACGAGGTCTTTCTGCCCATCGTTCCAGCTGCGAAAAGTGTCCCTGAGGTAACATATTATAAATTACTTATTAGGTCTCACGTCTTCTTTTTCATCTCTTTTTCTGTTTGGCGTGCTAAATTTTGATATGTTGGTATGCCTTAGGTTGAAATGGCGTCGTTGTTAGCTAACATTCTTCTTCCCCCTGTACTGACGAGACCACTAGCTGCAGTTTCCCTTTTTGGTGTCATAATTGAGGTAAGTAACACTTAGAGGTATTTCTCACTTCTTCTCTACTTATTCCTCATGTATAACACTTAGCTTTATGTTTGCAGCTTTCTCCAAGCCTCGCCCCACCCTCTTCTCTTGATGGTCTGCATGTTTCTAAGGCCAAGGTTGATGCTTCTGCCCAACGTGGTAATCCTTTTGTACCCACCCATGTTGGGGCATCGTTTGGAGGTCCAACTTCTTCTCCCAGTGAAACTCCTATATTGGCCTTGGTACCTTTTATTGGCGAGGGAGCTTTACCGACCGTTGAGGCTTCTTCAGTTGGGGGTGCCGTTGAGGCTTCTGAGGGAATAGGCCTACCCCCAACGATTCTCGTCGTTATGGCCTCCGTGGTGACTCCCTTTCTCGCTCCCGCTACTGCTGAGGTACTTCGCTAGTTTCTCTGCATTTCTCAACCTTTCAAACTTCACCTATAATGGTGGCTTAACACTGAAACACCTGTTAAGATTTTTCATAAACTCCACCTATATCGGTGACTTAACAACGAAAACACTAGTTGAGATTTTTCATAAACTCCACCTATATCAGTGACTTAATAACGAAAACACTTGTTAAGATTTTTCATAAACTCCACCTATATCGATGGCTTAACAACGAAAATACTTGTTAAGATTTTTTCATTAACTCCACCTATATCGGTGACTTAACAACGAAAATACTTTTTAAGATTTTTTATAAACTCCACCTATATCTTTGACATAACAACAAAAACACTTGTTAAGATTTTTCATAAACTCCACCTATATCGGTGACTTAACAACGAAAACACTTGTTAAGATTTTATCATTCACTCATTATTTCGTCTACCTATTCTCAGGTTGCATGGGAGAATTCTCCACCGATTCTTTCCCCCATCATTTTACCCCATCGGGGACTCGTTATCTCATAAGATTCTAGTCACAACGATCAACGTTCCACGACTGGCGCTGCTGCTGAGAGAGAAACTGGTTGTGAGCTCCCTCTGCCCGACTTAGCTCCCCATACCTTTTGCCTCATGGTCCTTCAACGCTCCCCTCAAATGGCTGCCAGCCATCGTTTCGTAGTTGAGCACCTTGCAAGACACCATTCTGAGACTTTTACTGTGGATTGCCCGCGTTCCAATATCCCCGTGATGAGCTATAGCCTTCAGGGCATGGTGATTGTTGTTGCTGATGTCGTCAACACTCTCACTTCAAACAATACCAGAGCCCTCCTCAACCAATTCATGGGCTATCTGAGGGAGTTGGGTCTTGATGGCTTCCGTTTTGACTGGCTTATTGGGCACTTAAAAACTTTGAAGAGCCAGCGACTGAATAGTTAGAGGGAGCTAGTGCAGAAACATCGGGAGGATCAACGGGATGAGGAAGCTAAGTTAGCTGAGCTAGCACCTTTGCTTGAAGCTGTCAACAAAGAGGTGGGGGACATCGAAGAGGCTCTGCGTCTGGAAAAGCTGTAGCGAGAAAAACTCCTCATCGAGCGTACATAACAACAAATGAGATTGTAGGTTTCTATTTGTGCCCAACAGTCCTGCCTCGCAACTTCTTCGGGCCTTCCTGGAGATTTTTTCTCTCCTCCAGATCTGTGGTTCCTCTTAGGCCAATGATTTTTTTTTTGTATACATTTCCTTTTCTTCTTTTTATGTAATTCTTGGGCAGTAGCTCCCAATTTTGTAATGCCCCAAAGTTTATGAATGAATGAAAAAGATGTATGTTTTTCCATGTCCCCTCTTTGTGCTATAACTGTTTGCATATATTATGAAATGCTACAATTCTTTCATTTCCACTTGAGTTACAATAAAAAAATTGTATATTCATAACAACAGCTAAATACAACGTTGGTCTAGACTTAATTACTTTCACATGATAGACTTTTAACCATTTATAATTAATTTTAAATGGCTTGTCTTCTTACATCTTAGAAATCAAGCAATAACCTGAATCATGAGCTTCTTTTGCAATGAAAGGTCCCTCCCAATTCGCTGCAAATTTAGGTAGGGGAAGTCCCCCGATGTACTTCACTGCTGCTTTTAAAATGAGGTCTCCCTCCACGAACTTCCCTGGTCTCACCAGGTTATCATATGCCTTGGAGAGCTGTTTTGTATACATTTGAAAGTGCTGCATTGCATTATTTTTGTGTTCATCCAATGCTTCCAACTGCACATGCCTATTCTGAGGAAGGATGCTACTTCGCAAGGCATATCGAGTAGAGGGAACTTCTAACTCTACCAGGAGAATCGCCACAACCCCATAAATAAGAGAGAACGGAGTATACCCAGTGGGCTTCCTTTTGGTTGTTCGATAGGCCCACAACACAGCTAGTATCTTGTCATCCCATGATCCCAGAAAATCCTCCATTATTTTAGCCAAAATATTAACCAAGGTCATATTAATTGCCTCGGCTTGACTGTTGCCTTTCGGATATGCCACCGTTGAAGTATGATGAACAATGGAGTACTTATCTGTGAGCATCGTTACCTCTAAATTGACAAAAGGGGTTCCGTTATCTGAGAGGATAACCTTTAGAATCCCAAAACGGCAAATGATATATTCTCTGATGAAGTTTCTCACCACCCCCGTTGTTTTCCTTCTTAGTGGTATCGCTTTGACTCACTTTGTAAAGCATTCCGTTGCTACTAGTATCCATATCTTCCCCCTTGAAGAATGATGTATTTCCCCTACCAGGTCGAACGCCCAAGTGTGAAAAGGATAAGGCGTTGTCAGGGAGTGTAAGTCCACTGATGGGGCATGGATCATATTTCCATGAAGTTGGCAAGCCTTGCACTTTCGAACGAACTCGGCAAAGTCTTTCTCCATTGTTGGCCAATAAAACCCCAATGTCATCAATTGGTCATATAAATTGGCCCCTCCTATGCGAGATGGATCGTGCACTTGTTTGAGGACTTCGATTGCTTCTTCTTTCATGATGTAACGCAATGGCCTATTGAAGTAGCCCCTTTGATAAAGTTTCCCCTCCTAAACGTAGAACCTCGGGGCCCTTCGCTTAAGTCCTAAAGTATTAATCTTCTCTATTGTGATAACTCCCTCTTTAATGAAGTCAATATAAGGTTGCCTTCAGTCTGGTTGAGCTTCAACGAAATGACATTTAGCTGCCTCGAAGAATAATTAGCACTTAACGCACTTTCGTTGTAACTCTGTTGTGTCATGTTTCATTCTAGGCCAGAAATAACCCTCCCTTTGAATTCTCCTGTAAAGAGGTATCTCAGTTGTTTCGCAATGCTCTTCATGTTTTTTCTTTAACCTCCGCTCTGCTTCTTCTGGGCCGATGCATCTTGATAACTATCCCCCTGTATTTCTGAAGTAAAGATGTCCCTGGTTTGTAAAGTATTGGGCTAGTTCCCTTAGCTTCATCGCTCCTTCCCCAGATTCTAGTTGTTTTCTAATCTCTCCCCTCCAGTCATCGTCCTCCTCCATCGGCATAATTGACTGTACCACCGAAGGATCCATTCTTCATTGAATCACGACTATAATTGTATTGTTCCTCATGACCATTTTCTGGGCGATAGTGGCGTAGGCGTCTGGATAGTGGTTCAACGTTCGAGGGTGTCTCTTAATTTTGGTCTGATGGAACTGGTTGATAAGCCTCTGAATGATTGGTCGGTATGGTGCCATGCTTAGGTGCTCCAATGCATATTCTCCATTCACTTGTTGAATCACCAAGTTCGAATCACCTTTGATACAAAGTGACCGAATCCCCCTTCGAAGGGCCTCCAACAATCCCAGCACTAACGCTTTATACTCTGCTTCATTGTTGGAACAAGGGAAATCTAATTTTTATGAAAGACAAATCTCATTCATTCCTTTTGAAAGAACAACCCATGGCCCTCCTTTCTTTTCTGCCAAAGATCCATTAAACTACATCGCCTATTCTTCATCATTTACATCCAAGTAATTGGCCTGCAAGTCATCTCCTGGAATACTTTCTTTAGGTGGCTCAAACATCCCAGCGGGGAAGATTACCAACAGGTCAGCATACGCCTGGCTCTTCATCGCGCGAGGGACCACACACTTTAGGCCATATCCTGAGAGGATGAGGAACCACCAAACTGCCCTACCAATCAATATAGTTCTTGCCAGAAAATACTTAATACGATCACGTCTGGTTATAATATGAATTGTAAAAGATAGCATATAATGTCTAAGTTTTTGCGCTACAAAGACTAAGTCTTAACAATGCCTTTCCAAGCTACTATATCTGACCTCTGGCCCATGTATAATTCTTCTAAGGTACTAGACTGGTCGTTCTTTCTTGTCAATCTCTTGTGCCAGTAAAGCTCCAATGGACCTCGTGGTGGATATGAGGTATAAACGATATTTCTGCCTTTGGGGGAACCATGGTTTGTGGTAAGACGAGCAGCTTTTTTAGTCCAGTGAGAGACTCGTGGTGAACCTCCTCCCACTTGAATTTCGTGTTCTTTCATAAAAGCTACATCAACGGGTGCGTCATTTCGGCCAATCCAGGCACAAATCTCCCAAGGTAAGAAATTTTACCAAGGAAACTCTTCAGTTCCTTCGCCGTTCTTAGATTGGGCATCTCCAAGATCGCTCGCTGTTTATCTTGGTCCATCCGTAATCCCTGCCGATCAACCAAAAAACTCAAAAACTTTCCACTAGTTACTCCAAAGACGCATTTTAGTGGGTTCATCTTTAGTTTATATTTTCTTCACCGAGCAAACACCTTCCTCAAGTTGCTTAGATGGGACTCCTCCTTCCTCGATTTAATGACTAAATCATCCACATAAAATTCCACAAACTTATGAAATAAGTCATGGAAAATGGCCATTATTGTCCTTTGATAAGTAGCCCCAACATTTTTGAGTCCAAATGGCATTACTTTGAACATGAAATTGCCCAATGGGGTTCTAAATGTCATTTTCTCTACATCCGTAGGGTCCATCTTGATCTGGTTGTACCCTACATACCAATCTATGTAGTTGTACATCTCATGACCAGTCGTTGCATCTATCAGGCTATCGATGGAGGGTAGAGGGAACTTATCCTTGGGGCAAGCCCTATTCAAGTCTCTGAAATCCACACAGATCCTTATTTGATTTTTGTCTTTCTTACCTACTCAAATAATGCTAGACAACCAAAGTGGGTGTTGTATCGATTTAATGAACCCTGCCGTTAGTAAGCGTTGTACCTCTTCCTTGATCTTTAAGTCTAGCTCAGGCTTGCATGTTCTCGTTGCTTATTTTACCGGAATGGCTGGAGGCATCACGTTCAACTTGTGGCAGCTCACTTCCTCATCCAGCCCTTCCATATCAATGTACTTCCACGCAAAAACATCTATGAACTCTCGAATCAACTCAATCAAGGACTCTCATTTCCCTTTACTGAGATCTTTCGAGATAAAAATAGGCCTTGGATCCTCCCCTTCTTTCGCCAGGTTCAACTGCTCCAACTCTTGTGCCTATGGCTTCGGTTAATATGCCATGCAATCTATTTTTTCGACGACTTCTTCCATAAATTCCTGTATGTTGGAGTTATCTATCACCATACATTGTCCCCATTGATCCACTAGAAAGCACTCATATATCGGGTCAACCTCATTATCAGTTTCTTCGGTCGCCCGTTCTTACCATTATAACCGATAAACCACCTTTTCTTCTTCTGTAACTACCTTTTTGCACTGTCTACTAGTAGTCACCACTGCCTTCCTATTCTTCTCTCTAGAAGCCTCAATAACTCTTCCTTCTGAAAATTGACTCAGCATGCTTTGTCGTTTGACCTCATGCTCCATTGGGTCCACTCTAGGACTCGCCCTGTCTTTGAGCAGCTTCGAAATGTCTTGGGGTCGAGGGACCACCTAATGGGCTTCTTCGGCCATCACTCCTTTTCTGCTTACAACCTCTTTAGTATGCTCGTTTAAGGGCCCTATCCTTTATCTGATAGAGGGAACCCATGCTCCCTTTATTCTTCTCGTTAGGACTCGGGAGTCCTATTCAAGCTCCGTGTAAAAGGCTGCGTCCACTAGGTGATCTTCTTCGATAGCGAAGGGCCTCTTCGTAGCCCTAATGGTCACCTTCATTCATTTAATATTTGCCTTGGCGCATTGGTGATACGTCGAAGGAACTAGCCCTTGGTTGTGCATTCACACTCTTTCTATCAACAGATGGTAGGAAGTCTCACTCTTTATTACATGGAATTTGATATGGGAACTCAGATTTCCCATCATAATCCCAACGTTCACGTACCCAATAGACTTAGAAGATTGGTTGTCATATCCTGAAATCACCAAAGGCATGGGGACCAACCTTTTCTCCGGAATATTAGCTGTGTGGAAAGAGTTTATTGGCATAATATTAATAGAAGCTCCCCAATCCATAAGATCCCTTGCAAAACTAGCCCCGTTAACGCTAGCAGTCACATATAATAGCCTATTATGAGGGAACCTTATGGCCCTATCCGCTTCACTGAAAGTTATCTCTGACAGAAACCTCTTTACTAACCTGGTCATGGGTCCCTTCCATCTCAACGAAGGGACTGTGTTCTTCCTCGCAATATCAAGGATCGCCTGGGTTATCTCCAACCTACTCTCCATTGGTATCCCTACCTGGTCGAAGAACCAGGCAAACTTTGGGGATTTTAAAACTGCACAGTATTCTATGGCTTGGTCTGCTTCCTCACCTTCAATGCTATATACATCCTCCATATCTTTAGCACTTATTTGATCGTAAGCTAACACTACATTAGTCGTTCCCCTAGTACAATCTTCCAAGTATTCTTTTAGCTCCTCATGCTTCGTCGTTAGCTCCCTTTCTTCTCTCTCTGCCTCCTCATCGTAGGCCACCACCATATTGGCCCCATGCGCTGGGAGTGGGTTATTATTAACGTTATGCGGAGGGATTTGCAATGTTCTTGCCTTCACATACTTATCGATGATTCTTCTTAGCATGAAATAGCTCTCCGTTGGATGTTGGATCTTTCGATGAATCTGGAAATATTTGGGATCCGCCCTAGTTGCAGCGTTTGGTTCCCCAATGGGTATGCCCTTTGGTTCGTACACCGTTCCTCCTTGAACATTTGCATTGTAACAGCTGACAGGCACTTCTACTGTGCAAGGCAACGGTGGTGGGTCTTCCCTGTCTCTTCTAAACTTCCTCTTATTGTCCCTCTTCACTACCTTGCCCCTATCTGCTCCTTCGGTATAT
Source organism: Sambucus nigra (assembly GCA_949130495.1). Lineage (NCBI taxonomy): Eukaryota > Viridiplantae > Streptophyta > Magnoliopsida > Dipsacales > Adoxaceae > Sambucus > Sambucus nigra. The sequence continues at coordinate 360,453,441 of OX422208.1, forward strand.
CCTACCCGATGGGGCTGAGAGCTCCCTCCCACGAGTTGTATTGGCTGCTTGAACATCATGGGAATCACCACTGGATTTGTTCGTACAACCAACGAGATATTCCTTGTTGCTTTTAGGAACGCCACAAAAGTCCCCTCACGCGTCTCGTTAATAAGATGACAGATGTACTCAGGAAGTAGTCCATCCGTGTAGATTTGCAGTAGCTTGGATTCTTTGGCCTCTTCCCTCACATCTAGGGACCTTTCCCTGAACCTTCAAACACAAGCCACCCCTTCTTCCTCGGGTCGTTGCTTCTCCCTCCCCAGTTGGGTCAAAGTAAACTCATCTTCCTCCAAAAAGAACTTCTGGACGAACAAAATGTGCATCTCCTCCAATGTGGAAACACTCTTGGGAGCTAAGTGAGAATACCAAGTGTATGTTTTATCGGTTAAGGACTTATAAAATTACCTTAACCTAAGTTTCTTGTTATTGCAATGCGCCCCCAAGTGTTCAACAAAATGTTTAATATGTTCCTTCGGGTTTCCCACCCTTTCCTGTGTATTTTTTAAAAATAGGAGGAATATAATCTTTTGGGTAGGGCTCATCGTTGTATTCCTAGGGGTAAGGCGTTCGAAAGTCGCCGTAGACCCAATCTACCTCGCCTGCAGATTGCGAGGAGGCTTGCATGAATTTTAGCATTTTTTTTCTGCATCTCCTTACTCATCTCTTCTATGGGTGATGCGATTAAAGCGACGACCAACGGGACCATAGGTTGAGTGCCCGTTGTAGCTGTAGAAATCATCCCGGTTGGAGCTGTTGATACTCCTGGGGTTCCCACCGTTGGATTTACAACAGAGGGTGTACTTACTGGAACCATTTTCGTTATGACTGCACTTGGTGGGGCCATTGGGTCTACCCCTGGTGTCACGAAAGAGTTGGCTTCAAATCCTCCTAACACCGTTGAAGTTACGGGAGTTTGTAAAAACTCATAGAATTTATTCATGAGGAGTGTCACTTGGGCTGGTCCCAACCCAGCACACGTTAAAGCCTGTGCCACCGCTGGGACACCTGTTGTCGCTTGGACTGGAGGTACCTCTAGTCGAGGGGCTCCATCCCTTGAAGCCTCCAGCTCTCTCGCCGCCTGTTCTTCATTGTGTTGAATGTCATCAAAGTTAAGCCTTCGATTAACGTTATCCTGCGCCATACTCCTTGCTTAGAAGAATGCCTCCCCAGTAGAGTCGCCAAATGTAAGATGGTAGTTTATATTAGATGGAGACGTAACTCCTTTTGAGTACAGTAATGATAAGTTAAACAGCAACACTATAGATTAACTCTAGGACATGCAAACACAACTCAGTGAAGATAGACTCAGTTTGAACGCACAAATCTCTCGTGTATAACACATAAGGTAATAATGAACTTATAAGCAACTTTGCTTAGAGGGAGAGAGAAAATGATCACCCTAGATACACCTTGGCAGGCAACCAAACACCCTCACCACCCTCAATCATCTCTGTCGAATATTAAAGCTTCATAATAAATGACAATGTTGGGTGAGTAAAAGACCTCTGGCTCGTAATAAATCTCTCTCTAGTAATAACTTCTGAATTCTCAAATAAGAACATGATCTCTCTTCAGAGGTGGTTGGGGTCCTTAAATACCCCCCACACTAGCCCCGAGGTAACTTAGTCATCAATGCCTGTGAAAGACATCCCTCATACTTTATGTCACAAACATTAAATACCTGATGCACTAGTTATCTCCATGTCATAAGCATTAAATGCCAAGATATGATTTTTGCCTAACCACTGTGTGTCAGGGAGCTGTCGTCACAGAGGTGGCTCACCCACTGTCTGACAGCCCCAAATACCACAGTGGTTTACTCAAGTGTAGATCTGGTATTTTCTAGCTGGATGGTGACATCAGATAAAGTGGATGTGACAATGTCGGATGGAACTCAAGGTTGCTCCCCCCCCCTCCCCCGAGGTTCCACGGTCAGGGTCCTTTTGGTGTTTTACCAGGTGTATCTAAGATGGTGAGGAAAAGCCCCAACGGTGCCTCACTTCTCAATACTCCAAACCAAGTCCCTCTGAAGTTCCCACGGCGAGGTCGTTCGATAGAGCATGAAAGCTCTCCTAGGCCCTTCCTAGCCTGGTCTCTCGTGAGTACCGTTCGTCCTCACACAAAATCATTATACTCATTACATCTTTACAATCGTTATAGCTCATGGTAAATGTAAATAAAGAGATACAACAAGGCCAAGTAAAATAATAGAACTAAAGGATCAGATCTGTCGGCCAGCTTCTTCGTTGGAGATCCCTCTAGGCTGCCACACTGACCTACCTCTCTTGAGCTACAACACTGCCTTACTGAGCTGTATCACTTTGAGCTACAACGCTGCCTTGCTAAGCTACATCGTATTAAGCTGTCTCGCTGCCTTAATCCCAAATACTGTTGCTAATGGAGAAATTATCTCTAAACTCAAGATTACCTTCAAGCCCCCTCTACAATTATAAAATTTGACCTATTACATTTTTACACATCAACATATATATATAGGGTAAATTTCTTAAATGGCCCTTAATGTCGGTTAAATATTTCTATTAAGCGCCCAATGTATTTTTGTACCTATCGAGCCCTTAATATTTATTACTTGTTTCTAATCGAATCTTCTGTTAAAGAAAACTATTAAAGTTAATGAATTTTACCTCATTCTGTATTTTAACATGTAAAAATATTTTTTCGACCTTATTAAACTTTCCAACTTAATTTTTACTACATTGTATTTTAAAAAATATTAAACATGAATACTTATTAACTTGATTTTTTTTTTAATTTGGTAAATATTAAAAATTAAAAACATTATATATTAACTTTTTTTCCTTTTAACACATATTTAACTATATTTTTTTCAATAATGTATATAATGATATATGATATCTTTTCATCACGTGTCACTTTTTTTCTTTTTGAATTTGGATATTTGCAATCCTCTTTTCTTCCACTAAAGTTTTATAATCTTATTATATTTTAAATCTTTGAATTTTGCATCACTCGACCGTAAAGAATAATTTAGGCTATTAAATTGAAAAAAAATAATGTTCAAATAGTTTTAGAATAAAAATAATTAGAATGTAACGTCTTCTAATATTTATGTTTTGATATAACGATTTTCAAAAAGTAATATATGCAACAAAATTTAAGATAAGTTTTATTATTTAACAAATTTTAGAATACTAAGTATTACAAAATGGTTGGAAGGTTTAATAACGTCCAAAAAGTAACTTTACATGTTACAATAAGGGAAAAGAGGTATATTAGGCAAATTTGTTAACTTGAACGATGCTCATTAACGAAAGGATCCTGTAAAAAACATTAAGGCCCAATACGTAATATATATATATATATATATATCGAGAGAAAAGGGAGGGCGGTGTAAGATTTTGCTGGTAGTGGGTGTGAATTGGGGTGTAAGTTTTGTCGGCATTGTAAAATAAACAAGTGGTAGTGGGGTTGGTCGCCGGTAAGGTAGTTTGGATCGCCGGGTAATGTTCGGGGATGTGGCGTATTTTTTTAGCGATGTGTAGATTTTTCTATTTTTAAAAAATTAGATATTAGCTAAATTACAAATGTACTCTCAAAATATTCTTAAAACCCTTTTTTTCATTGAAATCATAGTTAATTGCGAAAACCAACATGAGGGATTTTTTAAATCGGTTCAATTATTCGAGGGTTTAATCGACACTTTTGATAAATCATGGACCATTTTAAAACAATCATGATAGTTTAGGGGTTAAATAATTAATATACTAAAAAAATTAGGATTTTATTGACTTACCTCCCAATTTTTAACAGAGTAAAATCCCCCTTATGACCCCTAAACTATCACAACTTGACCAATTTAGTCCATAAATTTATAATTTGGTCAATTTAGCCCTTCCGTTAAACTTAATTGCACAAATAGTTTAGGGGCTATAGGGGTAAAAAAAATCACATCTGTTTTTTTTTGTTAATTAATTTGTAAACTGTTTTAAAGTATTTTTTTCAAAGTTGATTTTTTTTTTGTTCTAAATAAAAGGTAAAACCTATGGAACTAACCCCAAATAATAAAAAACTTGATTTTTGTTAAATTAGGATATAACAATAATTTTTTATCAAATTTATAACACCCAATTTATTGGGATAAACTAGGACAAAATTGGAATTATTTTTTCTTTCATTTTGTTTATTAAAAAACAATACAGTGTGTGTTGTAAAAGCTCCAAACAATTTTCTAATCTATTTACAATTTTTCTATTTAAAAAATATTTTTTTAATAATAGAAAAACTTTAAAAAAATTCCAAAATAACTTTTTATTGTCTCATTTACAGTTTTCTATTAATAAAAAGAACAACATTAAAAAAAATTATAATGATAGGTCATTTTGTTATTTTGGAGGTGTAATTTGTTGATATTATATATTTTTATTTTAGGTAGTTTTTTTTGTGTGTGATGTGATATCTTCATTTGTGTCAGAAATTGTTTCAAGGTGCATGTTTGAATAACAATGAACATTAGCTATGGTGACAATTTTAGAAACGACGTGAATTGACACGAAAATGGCACGATATATCATGTTCGTGTCGTATCGTTTTTTTAAACCAAGTATTGTCACGTCGTGCAAGTAATTTTGACAACATCATGTCACGACATCACCACGTCACGACATCACATCTACATCGTGAACATCAGCATGCTATACACTTACCTAAATTATGAACATTGGCGCCAACACAACACGACACCAACATGACATGATACGATTAACACGATAAGGTGAATGTCATAGTGAACATTGGCACGCTATATTGTGAACATTCATTTTTAACACGATGCGTGTCGTGTCATGTTGATGTCAAAATTATGAGTCGTCTTATCGTGTAAATGGTGTTTTTGACGCCAACACGACGCGACTACTTCGTATAAAAATTGAAATGATGGGAACACGATATAGAGTGTCAATTTCGGGTCAAATTCATGTCTTTTCTAAAATTGTCACCCTAGCTAATGCTCATTGCTATCAAAATATGCACCTTAAAACAATTTCTTACACAAACAAAAGATATTATATCAGAAAAAAACAACCAAAATAAATGTTGATGTCTAAAATTGGTAATTATTTAAATACCAATAAAATAATAAGCAAGAAATCAATAATAACACAAAGAGTTTTAGAGTGGTTCGTCCATAAGAGTTTTAAACTAGGCAGCCATCAAAAGATCAATCATTAATACTGTTAACCATTACTTCGTAGATTTCAAGGTGAACTATAAAAGTAAAATTTCTTGTCGGTAATTTCTCACCAAAAAATTTCAAACTCTTAACTTTCCTTCGTCCCCACGCTTTTCTTCTGCAAATTTCTGCAACCGTATTCGCTGTCATATTGCTTTTGCTTCTACTATTTTTTGTAAGCCTTTCTTCCTTCATCTTCATTGATTTCTTTTATGTAGTAACAATGGTTTACACTGTGCACTCTTCAGAAGACTTTAGGAGATAGAGAGAGATTCCGGATTGGGTAGACTTAGAAGTGGCTATTCCTCTAGTTGACGTATTGCCTTTGGCTGAAGGTCACTAGATTACTATTTGTTCATAACAAAATGTGGCATTACCTTTCTCCCAAATCCCCTTTTCTTAAGTGTGGACACCCCATTCTATTACCCCCTGACTCTTCTTAGGTCCCTAGTACCTCCCTTCATAACTGTAAACCCAGGTCACGTACCGAGTACTGACCTGAAAGCCATCGGGCACTCCCCGACTCAGTTTGACCCAAAATTCAAACGCATCATCTCGATCGAGACTGAACGGTCTATCCCGCGCGTGATTCCGACTTACCATGAGGACGAACGGTCTGTTTGCGTCCGAAACCTGACCTAGAGGCCACCGGGCGCTCCCGGGCTCTGTTTGACCTATGTCAACTCTTCAGCTCGACCGAGGCTGAATGAATCTTCAAAGGGTCCTGAATACCCTTTCCAACGGTCCGCCCCGTGCACGATTCTAACGTTCCATGCGGACGAACGATCCGTTTGACTCCGGGAGGCCACTGAGCTCTTCCCGGGTCCGGTTGACCAAAGTCAACTCTCCAAACCGGGTCAAACTCTTTGGAATGTCGAAGTACATCTCCTAACATTTCCAACGGTATGCCCCGTGCGCGATTCGGATTTACCATGCGGACGAACGATCCATTTGCGTCCAAATGATTCCCCGTCCAATGGACCGACAAACGCTTTCGAGCCATATTTGACCCAAAGTAAACCCCCGAACTCGGGAACGGTCCCAAGGACTTTCGAAGTTCTCTGAATTACCTTTCCAATGGTATGCCCCGTGCACGATTCTAACCAAAGGTTTTCCCTCGGCGGTCGATTTTCCGAAAAAGCCTGAAACACACTGCCAAACGGCAGGTTCCAGAACCTGCCTATCGGCACCTGCCTGCCGATAGGCAGGAAGGTCTCTATGCCGATCGGCACTCACCTGGGACTATAAAAGGAGGCCTTCACCTCATTTGCAAGTGGAGCCCAGATCTGATAAAAATCCCTCTCAACGAATCCCAGAAACCTCTCTCGAAGGCAGCGTGATTTCAACTTCCAAATCCCCTTTTTACTTCCACTTTTCATCATCCCTTTCATCAAACTTGGTGAATTAGCCACTCTCCATTATCATCCAAAGTGCAAGGGCTGCTCCCCAACATTCAAGATCAAGCTTAAGATCTTCAAGAAGTTCTAACTTTCTCAAACTCTCTCTTTAAATTCTCTTGAATTCTCAATAACTTGTTTTCTTACTTAGCACTTTTATCATATCATTTCACACATCCTAATATATTATTGCACATATTTTATTTTCATAAAACCCAAAAAATAAGAAAAAGAGGGTTTTGCTCATAAATTCAAATAAGGGATTCTCATATTTTCCTCACACTTTTCTCACAACTAAAACACTTTTTTTCTACACACACACACACACTCACAAATAAGAGATTTCCCATTTTGGATTTATGGGATAAACCCCACCCCTAGTTTTACATGCGAACTACGTGGACTTTGATGCCTTTATAGGCTACGTAGGCGTCTCGGGGTAAAACCCGAGACTCGAGTCCTTTTTCTCACTTTTTCTCTCATTTTCTATCTTCTCTAAATCCATTTTTCTTATATTATACATATACTTGTTCTTAGTGACGCATTACCCCATATGCGTTATCGTTCCCTTATAACGATCAACGTAGGGGTAATTGCGTAAATCTCATTTTTTCTAATATTACTCTTATATCTTCCTACGGATGACTCGCTTTATCTTTTCCATGATAGAAGTCAAGGATTCCTACATCCATTCTATATATATACACATGCACACATATCACGGGGGAAACATAAAGGAAAATAACAAATATTCATGAGAGACCGAAAGGGAAGAATGGGTGCCTAACATCTTCCCATTTCATAACTAAGCCTCCGAACCCTTCTCGAATCATCTTGGTTTCATATGCACCAGTATGTCTTTGGATGCCACTCTTCGGGGTGGCTTCCCCTTTTTATTTTGTCTGTTTTGAGTAAAATAGACTGGAGACTCTGAATCTCTTTACATTTTTCACACCACAAACGACGCCGACCGAAGCGCTCCCGAGAGGGACGCGCGGGACCCGAAGGATCCTTTCCTCCACGCGCCGCCCGCGAGGATCAGGATCGGGGATGGCCACAGTGGCGACTCTGCTAGGGATTTGTGTTTTTGCTTGTGGGCTTGACTCTATTTACATCGATGCTATATTTGTTTATGTTTCCCCCCATATCTGCCTATTCCCCTTTCTCACATGTATCCCATGCTTACGCTTATGTTCACACACTTGTAGAAAATTCTCCATGTACACTTCGCACCACGTGCACCAAGGATCACATGTATATCCCCATGTTGCACGCATCACCCATCCATACTTGGTGTACCTTTTGGGTTACTTGTACTTTGTTCCCTGTTTGGCATAATCAAGAAAGGCATTCTCATCATAAGGTACTAATAAAGAGAATCATGCATGATTCACACAAGATCACCAAAGATCATTGATATTTGACTAAATTTTACCCAGTAACTGGAGGGTCACTTCGTGATGGGCGCTGGTCCGGCAGGTCGCAGTTAGCCTAAGCGATATGATTCTCACCTTCCATTGGCCAAGTACCTTCGACGTATATCGAACGGTTCCCCCACATCGTACCGTTTGACCGAAGTCATGACGGGAGGTATATCGCAAGGAATTCGTTCACGTACGCCGAGTATATCGAATTCGCTCTCACACGTACCGTCCCCACGAGGTATATGGTGAGTCAATTCACGTACACTCAGGTATATCAAATGGCTTGTCCATACATACCGATTGCCTGCAAGAGCAAGACGCATATCGTGGAAGTCACGCCAAAGGGGGGAACCCATGCCGATTCACCCAACCAACTGCATACCCGTATATAGGTGTCAGACTTAGGACACGCACTTTAGATTGTCGGTTTCAACCCGAAACTCTGCCGAAATTCCAGTTCGATCTGCCATCCAATTTTTGCGCATTTTTTAAACGGGACCCTGTCCATGAGCCTGGTTACAAGTCCAAACCATAGCTTTGCATATATTAAAAACCCCACTTTTCCAGGCTCGGGTCCCGTCCGGCATTGCATTTAAGAGAATTAAATACAAGTGAGAACATAATAATCATACTGAGTTCCGTCTCTAAAAACTTTTCTCCCTTCTTTATTAAAAATCCAAAACATTTCTCCCTTCTTTATTAAAAATCCAAAAACATTTCTCCCTTCTTTATCAAAAATCCAAAAATAGTTTCTTCCCTTTTTCTCAAAAATAAATCTTATCCTACGCCTTATCAGGTCTATTGCAAGCCCTTGTCCTGGCTCCCTATTAGCTTCGATCTTCAGTCAAATCACCCCGGAGTTTCATCCGCTCCTCTACTACTTCTTTCGAGTTCGTGATCCATACATCTTCCATGGAGAATGCAGATCAAGCACCAGTCATACAATCGGATTTGTCGACAGTCCTAGCTCAGCTCGTGGCTAAGATTGACAACCTCCAAGCTGAGGTTCGAGAAATGCAACGAAACCAAGTTCATATTCCTCAAGGGCCCGAGGCCCTGTTCCCTCGTGATATGGGTCCACCCGAGCCTATCCGGGTCCCGAAAGAATATCAGCACACTCCACGTGCCCCTCATTCCAATGGGCCGTCGCCTGACCAACTTCTAATGCCAAATATTGCCCAGCCTATGGCTAACCTGCCTATGGTCGCTGATCTAAAGGAGGAGGAGTTGAATAAAGTCAAAGAGGATCTCAAGATGCTCACCAAGAAGTTTGACCAAGTCAGGATCTCTGGGAATTACATGGACTACACCCACATGTCTCCTTATCCTAAAGCGAGGTTACCCGAGAAGTTCAAGATGCCAAATATCGAAAAGTTCGGGGGGAGTGGTCCCCCAATTATTCATCTTCGTAGTTATCATCGTTCCATGACTTTATTAGGGGCTTCTGAAGAAGTGATGGCCCAATTATTTCAGCAAACTTTGAAGGATAGTGCCCTCCGATGGTTTTTATCCCTTGAGGAATCCAGAATCCGTAGCTGGGAGGATGTAGCCCGAGAATTCATATCGCAGTACAAATACAATGAAGAGCTTGAGGTCACCCGTCGTGATTTAGAGCTGCACAAACAGAATCCTGTGGAATCAGTCAGTAACTTCATAACTCGGTGGAGGGAGCGAGCAACTACCATGACGAATCGGCCATCCGAGGAAGAACGGGTCAACATAGTGAAGAAGAACTTCTTGCCCCATGTCCGAGCGACGATGGGAGGATAATACTATCCCCACTTCAGAGCTCTGAGAGAGGTTGGAGTGGAAATCGAAGAAAGCCTCGTTAAAGCGTAAATTGAACCAAATAAGGTCTCCGGACATTTCACCCCTAGAAAGTATGATAAGCCTGTCAATGCTACAGTCTCAACCATCAACAACATCTCTTAACCAACCACATCATGGGCACCAGAAAGCCGCCCTACTCCCGTCCGAAGGGAATACACTGAGCTTCATGCTCCCCTCTCCAAAGTTTACCAAGCCCTGTTAAGCCAAAACCTCATCAAACCCTTGGATCCACGTCCATTGCCAAATCCACTCCCAAGAAACTTCAAGACCGACGCTCATTGCGCCTTCCACCAAACTGTTGGCCATACCACCGACCAGTGCTTTCACCTTCGAAACGTAATCCAAGATCTCATTGACCGGGGTACCATCGCCCCACCAGCCAATACTAAGACAAACACTACTCATAACCCACTCCCAAATCACACCAATGCCATCTTCTTGGAAGAAAACCCGAATTTTGATCCATCAACCCAAATCACACCCCTATACCCTCCTAAACCTCTTCAAATTTGCCCATATTTCCTCCTACACCCTACTAGCCCCGCTAATCAGGCACTGTCACTCCTTACCAGAGAATGCATCGTTGTCCATACCCGTTCTGAAAATGGAGGTATGGAATTGTCAGAGGTGTTAAACCAACTCCTAGAATTCGGGTTGAAATTGCCCTCACAGATGGTCATCGATTGCCAGAGATTCAGTACACTATTTTTGGAAGCACGGAAATGGGCCCGAGCTTCAGACAGATGGGTGGTACCAACCGATGAAGTCAGCTTAGATGATGTTGTCCAGACTATGGCAGAATTATTCAGGCAAACCAACAGCATTTGCAGTATCACCGGGTTACATGGCACTTTGAAGCTACAAGGGTGCTTGGTCCCTTCAATCACACATATCCCCACAGAATGGGAGGACCTATATGAAGAAGCCGTTGAAGTTGTGGAATGCATCGACTTTACAGGGAAAAATAAAATTATTTCCACTAGATGGGGGGAAGGATTCGAAGATTCGAGCAAAGAACAAGCTTCAGGAAGAGCTGGCCCAGTAGTCGACATATGTGAGATTGACGAGGAAACGGGATTTATATTCTTTCCTTCTTTAGTAAATCACATGACCGGATCAGGGAGACATTACCAAGTTCCATGCTCACTACCAGCAAATGACAAGGGGAAGGGCGTTGAAAACCTTCCTATGCCAGAGATGACCATTGAGGAGAGCAAGATCCTTTATCAACTGAAGAAAACTCAAGCTAACATCACTTTATGGGGGCTTTTCATGTCTTCCCAGCTACACAGAAATGCTTTAATCAAATTACTCACTGGACCTATAGTTCCTCCCACTACCACACCAGAGGAGGCGATAAATCTGGTCGGATCCTTAACCTCTACCCGAATGCTATTATTTTCTGAAGAAGAGATCCCCAGAATTGGGTCGAATCACAATCACGCACTCAACATCTCCGTCGAAGTTATGGGAAAGGCCGTGCCACTCTCTCTTGTTGATAACGGATTCGCCTTGAATGTTTGCCCATAGAGAACCTTCAAGTGTTTAGGCCTGAAAGAAAGCGACCTCGCTCCAACCTCCGCCGTTGTGCGTGCCTACGATAATACCCGTCGTGAGGTGATGGGATCCATAAAACTTGTAATGGGGGTTGGATTTATAAACCCTCGGGTTGAATTCCAAGTCATAGACATCCCAGCTTGTTTCAACCTGTTGCTCGGACGCCCCTGGCTCCACAATATCAAGGGTGTGTCTTCCTCACTCCATCAGAAATTGAAGTTCTTCGCCGACGGGTGAGTCATCACTATTTTGGGCGACGACGAAAATGTCGAGGGTGCAAGCACCAGCAGTCCAATTCTCGAGATACAGCACGGGTAAAATGATATGTTCCTATCAGGATTCCGAGTCGAGCCATTCCTACTCCCGGCAGGGGACGGTTTCAAAGAAAGGGTTTGTCCAGAATATGATTCTCATGGCAATATCAATGTGATTCAGATGTTCAGAAACATGCACTTCATGCCCGGACTGGGGCTAGGGCAAAGGCAGCAAGGGATACTTGAGCCCATCGAACTGAAGAAAACTTTCCCTCCTTGCGGCTTGGGGTATCAACCATCAGAACAAGAGCTCAGAATGATCCGCCAGTCTCGACCAAAGAGAGTATTAAACTGTATCCGAACTATCTTAGGAGACTCCTTAAATGGACGATTCATCAAAGTGGGTGAGGATTTCCCCTTTTGTGATTTTCCAGAACCATGGTACGACCACACAGACAAGAAGATGAAAACTGGAATGGAGATCTTTTTCCAAGATAGCTATGGGCCGAAATTTTCCCATACCGCGTACAACCGCCCATCAAAGATATCGAAGAGACTGAGGAAAGTGATTCCGAAGATTCCTTCAACTTACAGATACTGGGGCCAACATTCTGCATGGTTCATTCAGGCACTACATTAATGGACCCATCCCGTCTGATTAAAGCTGTTGATAGACCTCTCCTCAACTGGCATGTTGCGCCAGTTCTACCTCTTGAAATCTCCCCTAACCCCAATGTTTACCCTGTTTCTTCTTCTGTTGTCTATCCTTGCTCAAATGTAATCGATCTTTTGATGAGGTTCTCAATGTTATTTTTCTTATCAATGATATAAACGAAGATTTTGAGTATCTTGTTGTGCCTTATATTAATTGTTTAGATTCTAATCGAACTTTTGATGATGATGATTTTGCAAATGAACAATTCTTAACTGATCTAAATAAGGTTAATAATAAACAACATAACCGCGTTCAAGTTAATGAAGAAGAGACTGTTGTTATTAATCTCGGTTCTAGTAGCCAACTGCGCGAGATTAGGATAGGGGCCACCCTTGACGAGTATGAGCGTGCACAACTCGAAGAATTACTGAAGGAGTTCGTAGATATTTTCGTATGGTCCTATGATGATATGCCCAGTATCGATCCTGAAATAGCACAGCACGAGATCCCCACTCTCCCATATTACAAGCCAGTTAAACAAAAACTGAGAAAACTCCGCACCGAATGGTCGCTCAAGGTCAAAAAGAGGTGGTCAAACAGTTAAACGTGGGTTTCATTCGAGTGATCGAATATCCCACATGGCTAGCCAACATTGTACCTGTATCGAAATCAGGAGGAAAGGTTTGAATGTGTGTGGACTACCGAGATTTAAACAAAGCTTCTCCAAAGGATGATTATTCACTACCCAACATCGACATGATCATGGACAACACAGCCAGTCATGCTCTCAAGTCATTCGTCGATGGGTTTGCCAGATACAACTAAATCAAGATGCACCCAGACCACCAAGAAAAAACTGCATTCATCACCCCATGGGGAACCTTTTGTTACACCGTTATGCCATTCGGTCTCAAGAATGCTGGGGTTACCTACTAAAGGGCTGCCATAACCATCCTACACGATCTGATTCACAAAGAGGTCGAGGTTTACATGGATGATATGATTATCAAGTCCAAAACTAGAAAATGTCATGTTCCCGCTCTCCAAAAGTTCTTCGAACGACTGTGGCAGTATCAGATGCGACTTAATCCACAGAAGTGTGTCTTCGGCGTTACAAAGGGAAAACTCTTGGGATTCATGGTCAGTAAAAAGGGGATAGAAGCAAATCCTGCAAAGCTGAAGGCCATACTTGAGATGCCACCACCCCGAACAGAGAAAGAAGTCCAAAGTTTTCTTGGGAAATTACAATATATCAGCTGGTTCATCAGCCAGCTAACCTCCATCCGTGAACCAATCTTCAAGCTCCTCCGAAAGGATTCAACCAAGGTTTGGAACGAGGCCTGCCAAGAAGCTTTTGATCAAATCAAACAATACCTGACCCAACCTCCAGTACTCATGCCACCACAGTCTGGTCTCCCTTTACTCCTATACCTAACCATAACCGACACTGCATCCGGGGTTTTGCTAGCCCAATACCTTGAAGACTCCCGTAAATAAAGAGCCATTTATTATGCCAGTCGCAAATTAGCCGGGTATGAGGTTAATTACACTGCTTTAGAAAAGGCATGTGTCGCACTTGTCTGGGTCACCCAAAAGTTGCGACACTACATGCTCGCCTTCCCCATCAAACTTGTATCCCGAATGGATCCCATCAAATATCTTCTTGAGAAACCCGCCTTATCCAGCCGAATGGCCCGATGGTTGATGCTCCTAACCGAGTTCGATATTGTGTACGTCACACAGAAAGCTGTTAAAGGAAGAGCCATCTCTGACTACCCTGTAGAAGAAGCAGATGTCTGAATCTCCGAATTCCGAGATGAAAATATCCTCTGCACCACTCAAGACCGCCTTCGATGGAAAATGTTCTTTGATGGCGCTGCCAATAAAAAAGGATATGGCATTGGGATACTTCTGGTCGCCTCAGATGACTCCCACACTCCCATCACCATGAAATTGGATTTTCATTGCACCAACAACATGACGGAATACGAGGCATGCACAGTGGGCCTCAAAGTTGCTCTCGAAAAGGGTATTCAACAGCTTGATGTCTATGGGGATTCTGCCCTCATCGTCGATCAAGTGCTCAGAAAGTGGAAAGTCAAGGACGAAAAGCTCCAACCCTTTCATGCCCAATTAGAAGAGTTAGCCTCCTAATTTCGAGATATCACCTTCCATTACCTACCCTGAGCAAAGAATAACCTAACCAATGCTCTCGCCACTTTGGCCTCAATGGTCGACATGCCCGAGGGAATAACAATAACCCCCTTCCTAGTTCAAAAGCAAGACAAACTGACCCATTGCTGCCATGTGGAGCTTGTCTCCACCGAAGATCCCGAACCAGCCGATTGTTGGTACTATGATATCTGGTGCCTCCTCAAACATGGTAGGTATCCCAAGGGTTCCAATAAGAAGGACCGAACAACCCTCCGAAGACTGCCGCCCAGTACATCATCTGTCATAAAGCTCTACTCAAGAGGAATTTCGATGGAACTCATCTACACTGCATCGCAGGGGCTGAGATTGAGAAAACAATGCAGAAAATCCACAGCGATGAGTGCGGACCCCACATGAATGGTCACATGCTCGCCAAGAAGCTCATCCGACGGGGCTACTACTGGACCACCATGACCCAGGATTGTACCGCCTATGTCCGGAGATGCCTCAAATGCCAATAATTCTCCAATATTCAACAATTACCTCCGCGAGAGTTATACAACATGACCTCTCCCTGGCCGTTCTCCATCTGGGGTATCGACATCATGGGGAAGGTTACACCAAAGGCTTCAAACGGACATGAGTTCATCCTGGTCGCCATCGATTACTTCACCAAATGGGTCGAAGCTGAGTCATACGCAGTGTTGAACGCCAAGAAAGTGGCTAAATTCATCAAGAAGAATATCATCTGTCGATATGGGGTCCCGCATGAGCTAGTGTCAGATAACGGGTTACACTTCGAAGTAGAAGTCACAGAAGTTGTCAACGAGTACGGGATTCAGAGACACAAATCTTCTTCCTTCCGACCTCAGACCAATGGTGCAGTTGAAGCCGCCAACAAGAACCTCAAAGATATTATCCGCAAGATGACCGAAAGCTGTAGGGATTGGGCCGACCAGATCCCATACGCCCTCTGGGGCTATCGAACCTCAATCCGAACCTCTAATGGGGCTACCCCTTACTCCTTGGTCTACGACATGGAAGTTGTCCTCCCTGTGGAGCTGGAAATACCCTCGCTACGTGTCATGCTCGAAAGCAAGGTTAGTGAAGAAGACTGGTGCCAAAGCCGTCTTGATGAGCTAACCCTCCTAGATGAAAGAAGATTAAAAGCTCTTTATCACATACAGGGGTACCATCGCCGACTAGCACGATCATTCAACAAGAGAGTCAAGGATCACGGTGTTCGGGAAGGGGATTTAGCCCTCAAAGAGATAATAGAACCCATCTAAGACCCCAGAGGGAAATTCAAGCCCAATTAGAGCGTCCCCTACATTGTGAAGAAAATCTTATTCGGCGGTGACGCCATGCTCACTGACCTGAATGGGGAAGAGATGGCTCGTCTAGTCAATCTGGACCGTCTCAAGAAATTCTACCCCTAGTCCGAAATCTCGGCGCGCTACGACTCTTCTCATCCCCCTTTCTATTCTAAAAAAAACTCTTCTTTTCCCTCTACCCAAAACTACATGGTCCTGATCCTCTACAAAAACTATTTTAAAACTTTTTAAAAACCCCAGAGGTACGTAGGCAGCTCATACTCCTCACATGAGTGCGGCCCTTTCTTTTTCACAAAATACTATTCTTTTCTTACCTCCGAGAACGGCGGTTCATTCTAAAATTATTTGAACAAAAGGATTATGTATGCCTTAGCGATCAGTATAGATAATTCAAAATACAAAACTCATCGAAAGGCACAGTTGGATGATCAGAAACTTATTTATTTCATTAATAAGAAATTACATTACGGATTACATAAGAAAAAGGAACGGATAACTCCCTTCCCCGCCACCATAAAAAGCCAAATAAAATACCCACATACATTCCCTATTACATAAATAAACTCCCCAGGAGTCCTACCCACAGCTACCCAAATAGCCTGCACCCTCATCATCTACATCCTGAGGACCCCAAGTTTCCCCTGCCTGAATAGAGTGCCGCAAACATTCCATGGATCGATGAGCCTTAACCATCTTCAAAAAGACCACAACCCCCCTTCCATGGAGTCAGATAAAATAAACCATCTTTGACCAGTCTCTAGTGCCAACATCTTGTTGACTACTTTCCTCCACAACCACCTCATATAATCTTTGGGGACATGGAAAACCTTCCCGACAGACTAAGAAGGACGGGTCGACGGACGCCGATTTTCCCACAGAGACCCAAGCAACAGACGCAGGTGCTCAGTTAAATCTTCTACTGGAAAGAAATTTGAGGTCCGAGGGGGTACGACCTGCGCCCAGCCAAATTGGCGCAGAAGCCGCCAAGGGAAATAAAAAGAGGTCTGTCTGAGACTAACCAGCCGCACATATGAATACTCTCCTATCTCCAGAACAGGCTGCAACTGTCCCCACCAAGGAACGGACCAATACAACCCACAAGCCCCGTGCTCCACAAACCAATTCTCCCAGTTCTCAACATACAGGCTAACGCGAATGAAGTAGCGCAAAAAGAAGTTGGGTATATCCGACAAAGGATATTCTGGAGGAGTCGACAAGCGGAATCTTTCAGACAACCACATGAACAGCATCACAGGGCTACCCCTTAAAAAGTCAGAACGACCTTCTCTCCAGGCATCCAGGCCATTCAGAGTCTCCACCAATATCACCGCCGTATGATTGCGACGGTATGACATTCATGAAGTAATGGATGCAAGTTATGGGTCCACTTGCACCTCTCCAGTCACCAACAACAATTTTGAAACCAGGCCCAGAACCATGGCTCCAGCATAGCCGGTATCACCTACTTCCCGCAAATTCACGGACTGCAGAACCACCGGGAGGGAGATTATTCCTCCAGAAACTAATGACCTGGCCGCCGAAGGCGAGATATGAAGAAGCCCGGCCAACAAATCCCTAGGAGAACAGGAAAATTCGAGTAAAGCCGCAGCAACACTGGGATTCACACCCAGTATGGCAGAAAATTCCTCGTAGGTAGGACAAACTTCTTCCAACCCAAAGCGGAATACATGGTCTTCGGGGTACCAGAATTGTACCGCCTCTATCAGCATATTCCACTCAAAAGGCTGATTGCGCCACAAGGAGACTCGACGCATGTTGAAGGCATCATAGTCGACATTATAAGAGCACATAGCTTCCAAGGCTTCGAGGTAATTGACAAACTCAATGCTACCAGGGAGAGCCATCTTGCAAGACTAAAAGATAACGGGTAGGCAGATGAGGATGCAAAGGTGTGTTGAGAACACTCCACCCTTCTCCCTTTTTATACTTAAAAATACTCACAAGGGACATAATCCCTGCAGAAATCGAAGGGAATCCTACCCCACAAGGTACCAAGGACTGAAGAGGGCACCATTCAAAGCCTTCAAATGATGGGACTGGACTAATCTGTCGATAGGCAGGTCAGGGTGCTTGCCGATCGGTAACCCCCCATTTTTGGAAATTTCCTCCTTTCCTCTTTTGTCAAATCAGAAAACTCAATAAAATTAAAATAAATTGATATTCTCAAAAGAATTTCAAGAATCTTATTTTCTCCTTATAGGATTCCCCTTTTAAATAAAAGCTTTCCTTCGAAAATTTCAAAAATATTCCTTTTTTACGGTCTCAGTAGCGAAGTAAAAAGCGCATGTGCATGCATTAATTCATCATTAATAAAAGATAATAATAAAAAAACTCCCATTTCATTGCATATATTTGTGTTCTGTGTTACATCAGTTTTGCAGGAAACAAGAAAAGAAAAGCCAAAAACATCGGGACTCAGCCCGAACCCACATTTCATTCCCTCTCTCTCTCTCTCTCAAGAGCTTCCACACCCTCGATGTGCTCTCTTCCCCCTACGGCGAGATGACGCACCATCACGACCCGAGCCTCAGTCCTCTCCGAACGAAGCAGACGGCACCAGGAAAGAAGAAACGAGAACCGCATCCCGAATATGGGCAGTCGCCAAAGATATCCAATCTCTAATGTCCTTGAGCCAAGTGGTCGACACCTGGACTTACTGCAAGGAAAGACAAAATCAGTATAAAAAAAGAAATGACCAAAATAGAAAAGAAAGGGAGGAATAGAAAGGTATACCGCAGGTCGAAGGACCTCCTCTGTCAAACCCAACTCCTTTGGATCCATCGCATGAGGACGGTGCAGCATAGGCACCATCCCTCCATCAACCCGCCGGATGTTGTACGAAGGAGTATGCAACCGCACAAAAGGGACCTCCGAGGTCGCCGTCACCGCAGATGCCGACGGACCACCACCACTGTGGGAAGACCCCACCGCCCAACTCGAACCTACCGGAGGGAAGGGTAGCGCATCATATATGCTGGGCGCCATCAACCAGCTCGTCACAAAATCCATATAGTCATACGGCGCGGCCTTATCGGTGTACAGCAAGTAGGACTCGCCAATAATCCCCGTGATCCTCTCATCCTCCAATATCAGTTGCTCCTACCTCATAGACGTAGGAGGCTGCGCGGGTGGCACCACCACCTCCTCCTCGGCAATCTGACGAACTACCCTCTCCCCGAGATACCAGGAATGGCCGAACTCATGCGCCAGCAAATGCCTCATCCGCGCGTTCACCCCGGTCACTTCCGCATCCTGAATGGTTGTCCCTCAGGGATAAAAGGTCACCTAAAAATATCCAAGCAAGCACAAATCAATACAAGATCAAAAGGTGCAAAAAGTAAGACTGAAATGGAAAGAGTATTACCCTACCACTGGTCAGGTCATTCAAGACCTGACGCACCGCCTCCAGGGAGAGAGATCCCTTCGACTGCCGATTGGCCTTTCGCCATCGATACAAGCGATAGAAGTCCCCAACAGTGTCGTCCTTCAAAGCGATCAGCGGGGTATTGCACCCAATCACCTCATAGAACCATGTCTGAATTCACAAGTAAAAAAGAGACCATAAGGAAAATGCGAATGCATGAAAGGAAAATGCGAATGTATGAAAAGAAATGTACAAACTGAAGAATACCTCAAGAAGGTACGTGACCCCAGTAAAGGTCTGCCGGTAGCACCGGCTAAATGCATCCAGAGAAAAGTAAAGGGTCGCCAAGGTCAGACTTCCCCAATCATAGAAAAGGATGTTCGAAAACATCCTCAAGTACGACAAAAACCACAAATGAACGACGTCGCTGCTCGACGCCACCATGAAACCTCCCAACACTAGCAAAATAAATAATCGGGCCATCTGCCTCACTTTCATACCATCCTCCACATCAATCACCCTGCTCAGCAAAACATCCTTCAGCAAGGACAGCCGGATGGAATCCCCGGAGACTATCCTCCCCACATCACCAAGTGCCACACGCACTGCCTTCGATCTCACCCGTAAAGAGCGATCCACCTCTATCTACTCTCCATCACAATCCAGCGCCAGCAGCTGTTGCACGTCTATGGGAGTCACCGTCATCTCCCCGAATCCAAAATGAAAGGTGTGGGCAGTGTCCCAACACCTCTCTCTTAAGGCGCACAAGACCGCTGTCGAACGAGGCATCTCATCCAGCACCGATGCCAACCGCCCAAAACCTGCTGATGATACCATCTAACGCACCACAGGTGGGAGATGCTCCCAGACATCTTTAAGCCCCGTTGTCCCACGGGCACGCATGTTCTTCAAAGAGATATCAGACTGGCAAAAAGAAAAGCCTCATCAAAAGTCAAACAAAGAAAAACCACCAAAAAGATAATAATGCCAAAGGTCGGGTTACTTACATAACCGTCGGGGATCACTCTCGAAGAGCGATGACTCCCGCAGCAAAGCTCGCTCATCCGCGACAGGCTCAAACGCATCAAAGGAATTCTCATTCCCCAAAGCAAGAGGCGCCCTAGCCCTCCACTCCACATTCGCCCAATCATCAACGGTCAACCACTCTCGGTGGACTACAGTGCTCACAAAGGCGGCCATTTCTTAAAGATCGAAACGCTAAAACAATTTGCAGAAGAATCGCAGAGGGAGAAAAAGCAAAAGAAGCTGTGAAAAAATGAGGGGATTCTCCCCCTTTATATAGGAGGCCAAGCGCCATGCCGATCGGCATCACCCCCCACCATACCGATCGGCACTGACCCCTTGCCTTCCCGAGGTAGCCCAAAAGTCCGTGCCACTGCCGAATGACACCCTTCATACTATGCCGACCGACACCCCTCCTAAAATTTCGTACAAACATTCCCAGAAAATACCAGAAAACCTCAAAAAATTCCTAAAAGTCCCGGGAGGGATTTAGAGCCGTTCTAAAAAGAAAATTTTGCATTTCCTCAAGCGGAACCCCTCTTCCCCAGTGGAATCCTCAAAAGATAAGTGAAAACTCCTCCCGGAAAAGCTCCGGAAAATCCCTAAGGATCACCTGATCACTTCCCCAGCGAAATTCTCTTACAGCACCCAAAATAGGTTGTTCCCCCCTGCGAAGTCTCCTAAAAAGATTCCCCAGCTATCAGCTCCCCAGCTCAGATCAAAATCACAAAGCTCTTTCCCCAGCAAAACCGAAATCTAATCCTCAACCACTCTTGGGTCAGAATTGGCCCCGGTCTTGGATCGTCACCTAAGTTAGGTCAGAATTGACCTCGGTCCTCGATTGTCACCACTCTTGGGTCAAAATTGGCCCCGGTCTTAGATCGTCACCTGAGTTAGGTCAGAATTGACCTCGGTACTCGATCGTCACCACTCTTGGGTCAGAATTGGCCCCGGTCTTGAATCGTCACCTAAGTTAGGTCAGAATTGACCTCGGTCCTCAGTCGTCACCACTCTTGGGTCAGAATTGGCCCCGGTCTTGAATCGTCACCTAAGTTAGGTCAGAATTGACCTCGGTCCTCGATCGTCACCACTCTTGGGTCAGAATTGGCCCCGGTCTTGGATCGTCACCTGAGTTAGGTCAGAATTGACCTCGGTCCTCGGTCGTCACCACTCTTGGGTCAGAATTGGTTTCGATCTTGGATAGTCACCTAAGTTAGGTCAGAATTGACCTCGGTCCTCGGTGTCACCACTCTTGGGTCAGAATTGTTCTCGGTCTTAGATCGTCACCTAAGTTAGGTCAGAATTGACCTCGGTCCTCGATCGTCACCACTCTTGGGTCAAAATTGACCCCGATCTTGGATCATCACCTGAGTTAGGTCAGAATTGACCTCGATCCTCGGTCGTCACCACTTTTGGGTCAGAATTGGCCCCGGTCTTGAATCGTCACCTGAGTTAGGTAAGAATTGACCTCGGTCCTCGGTTGTCATCACTCTTGGGTCAGAATTGGCCCCCGTCTTGGATCGTCACCTGAGTTAGGTCAGAATTGACCTCGGTCCTCGGTCGTCACCACTCTTGGGTCATAATTAGCCCCGGTCTTGGATCGTCACCTAAGTTAGGTCAGAATTGATCTCGATCCTCGGTCGTCACCATTCTTGGATCAGAATTGGCCCCGGTCTTGGATCGTCACCTAAGTTAGGTCAGAATTGACCTCGGTCCTCGATCGTCACCACTCTTTAGGTCATAATTGACCTCTCTAGACCTTTACCCTAAGCCCGCAGATTTGGCTTTGATCCGCATAATTGATCATCCTCAGCACACTCCTTAGGTCCTCAGAATCGACCTCAACCCTCTGAATCGGTCATACTCCCTTAAAAGCATCATGTGGTGTCTATTCGACGGTCATCATTCATTCCAAACTCAACCGTCGAGGGGCTCTGTAGACACCCCATTCTATTACCCCTGACTCTCCTTAGGTCCCTAGTACCTCCCTTCATAACTGTAAACCCAAGTCACGTCCCGAGTACTGACTTGAAAGCCACCGGGCACTCTTTGGCTCAGTTTGACCCAAAAGTCAAACTCTTCGTCTTGACTGAGACTGAATGAATCTTTGAAGGGCACTAAATACCCTTTCCAACGGTCTGCCCCGTGCGCGATTCTGACTTACCATGAGGACGAACGATCCGTTTGCGTCCGAAACCTGACCTAGAGGCCACTGGGTGCTCCCGGGCTCTGTTTAACCTATGTCAACTCTTCAGCTTGACCGAGGCTGAATGAATCTTTAAAGGGCCCTGAATACCCTTTCCAACGGTCCACCCCGTGCGCGATTCCGACTTTCTATGCGGACGAAAGATCCGTTTGACTCCGGGAGGCCACCGAGCGCTTCTCGGTCCCGGTTGACCAAAGTCAACTCTCCAAACTGGGTCAAACTCTTTGTAATGTCGAAGTACATATCCTAACCTTTCCAAGAGTATGCCCCGTGCGCGATTCGGATTTACCATGTGGAAGAACGATCCGTTTGCGTCCGAATGATTCCCCGTCCAATGGATCGACAAACGCTTCCGAGTCATATTTGACCCAAAGTCAACTCCTGAACCCGGGAGAGGTCCAAAGGACTTTCGAAGGTCTCTGAATTACCTTTCCAATGGTATGCCCCGTGTGCGATTCTGACCAACGGTTTACCCTCGGCGGCTAATTTTCTAAAAAAGCCTGAAACACACTGCCAAACGGCAGGTTCCCGAACCTGCCTATCAGCACCTGCCTGCCGATAGGCAGGAAGGGATCTATGTTGATCGGCACTCACCTGGGACTATAAAATGAGGCCTTCACCTCATTTTCAAGGGGAGCCCAGATCTGATAAAAATCCCTCTCAACGAATCCCAGAAACCTCTCTCGAAGGCAGCGTGATTTCAACTTCCAAATGCCCTTTTTACTTCCACTTTTCATCATCCCTTTCATCAAACTTGGTGAATTAGCCACTCTCCATTATCATCCAAAGTTCAAGGGCTGCTCCCCAACATTCAAGATCAAGCTCAAGATCTTCAAGAAGGTCTAACTTTCTCAAACTCTCTCTTTAAATTCTCTTGAATTCTCAATAACTTGTTTTCTTACTTAGCACTTTTATCATATCATTTCACACATCCTAATATATTATTGCACATATTTTATTTTCATAAAACCCAAAAAATAAGAAAAAGAGGGTTTTTCTCATAAATTCAAATAAGGGATTCTCATATTTTCCTCACACTTTTCTCACAACTAAAACACTTTTTTTCTAGAGACACACACACACACTCACAAATAAGAGATTTCCCATTTTGGATTTATGGGATAAACCCCACCCCTCGTTTTACATGCGAACTACGTGGACTTTGATGCCTTTATAGGCTACGTAGGCGTCTCGGGGTAAAACCCGAGACTCGAGTCCTTTTTCTCACTTTTTCTCTCATTTTCTATGTTCTCTAAATCCATTTTTCTTATATTATAAATATACTTGTTCTCAGTGACGCATTACCCCATATGCGTTATCGTTCCCTTATAACGATCAACGTAGGGGTAATCGCGTAAATCTAATTTTTCTAATATTACTCTTATATCTTCCTACGGATGACTCGCTTTATCTTTTCCATGATACAAGTCGAGGATTCCTACCTCCATTCTATATATATACACATGCACACATATCACGGGGGGAAACATAAAGGAAAATAGCAAATATTCATGAGAGACCGAAAGGGCGGAATGGGTGCCTAACACCTTCCCATTTTGTAACTAAGCCTCCGAACCCTTCTCGAATCATCTTGGTTTCGCATGTACCAGTATGTCTTTGGATGCCACTCTTCGGGGTGGCTTCCCCTTTTTCTTTTGTCTGCTTTGAGTAAAATAGACTAGCGACTCTGAATCTCTCTACATTTTTCACACCACAAACGACGTCGACCGAAGCGCTCTCGAGAGGGATGCGCGGGACCCGAAGGATCCTTTCCTCCACGCGCCCACCCACAAGGATCAGGATCGGGGATGGCCACATAGAGTTTTATCAATATATTGATATTGTTCCTGCTAGAGTAACCCCGAGCCCTTGGAGAGTAATTAACGATATTTATAGGCTCAATCAACTTTAGGGAACCCATATTAGTATTCCGGAATTGATCTTTTGCTATAAATGGGTCATCACTGGTGATAACACTTATTATTTGAAGACTAGGTTTGTCAATAGGGCTCTGGAGGTTAACTTGCCATATTCGAATAAGGACTATTTTGATTAAGGGGTCATTATCAAGAATTGGCAACATGCTCCTCTTTAACAAGGGTCAGTATAATGGGCCTAGATATCCTCAATTAGGATAGGGCATAGGTTGTAGAAACTTTTTCTTTCTTTTATATGTAGTCTATCAATTTGTTGATATGCCGCTTAACTTTTCTATTTTGTTTCCATGCAGCTGATCACAAGAAGGTTTGTCCTAAGGATAAGGACATTAGACTTGAGGAACTCAAATTCCTGTGGAGCATCCATTAAAGATCTGGTGAGGAACACCTAAAATCAGCCTCATATTTATTGAGGTATAGGAGCTCAGTTACATCTTTTATTGCTCGGCCCACAACTGTAGTACCATCAGCCTTAATTAACTTGAAGGAGGAGCTAATTGTCACTTCTTCATCAAAAAATCTACCGTCGAGATGGGCAAGAGGAAAATCCCTAATGAGGAGCCTTCTTTAAAAAGGCCTGTTGATGTGGCTGCAAAAAAAAAGCTGAGGTTAGTTAAAAGTCTCAAGATATTGAAAAGAGGCCTCAGGTTCTTGGCAGTAAGGAAATTAAGGTCGTTGAACCTCAATATAAGAAGTTGAAGGAAGGTTAGGCCGAGAAGCAGACCAAGAAAACTGATGTTAACCAGCAAGAGTTGGTTGAGAAACCCCAGTTGGATTAATTGTTGTTGGGTCATCTGCAATGCCCTTCAATCCTAGTCTTGATAGGAAGTTGATTAAAGTTGGGACTCTTCCTAATCAAAAGACTGCTGCTACCCCCATCTCCCGTCTAAAGCTTGCTGAGAGGGTTAGTCAAAGTTTAGCTCTGGTAAGCTTCCTTATTTTATGTTGGTCGAATGTAAACTTTTATAATTTTTTCATATTGAAAATGTGTTCTTCTTGTAGTTCTTGGTTGATTTTAACCAAATGATGCAGAAGGATGACTAAATAAGAGCATCCTTTTTTACTAAGGTGGAGGAAGCACCGGAGGGTTTGTAGAAATCCCTGAAAGCTTCTGTATCGTCTTTGGAGAAAGAGAAGAAGTCTTGGAAGACCAGGATCATTGCTGCTGAAGAAGCTTGCAAAAAGGCCGAGAATTCTATCACTATGGCTACTTGGGATAGCTATAAAGCCGAGCACATGGCAAAGGCTGCAGATGATAAGTTAGCATTGAATCAAACCTCCCTTCAGGCTACCGAGGAGAAAATTATTGGTTTGACTGCTAATCTGAGTGTTGAGAAGGCTAAGAGGAACAATGCCTAAGAGGCTTCTTTTGATAAAGGCTGGGAGAAGGCAATTGCAGTAACTTCTGCCCAAATTACATATGTGAAGAAAAAGTTTTTTAAAGATGGTTGGTCTGCAGCTTTGAAGGAGGTCGGCCCTGCTGAGGATTCAGAGTAGTCCCAAAGATATAATCCTGGTTCTCCCCCAAACTTGGACGAGTTTGTTGTTGATGATGAGGGCTCGGGGGAATCTTCTTTGGCACCTGTTGAATCTGCTGCTCTGCCTGCCGACCTAGATAATACTCAGGAGGTGAATAAGGATAAGGAAAATGTGTAAATTCCTTTTAATTTTCAATATCTGTATTTTACATTTTCTTTTTCTCCCTATTTTCCTTCGATGTACTTCTTGTAATGGCATCGATTATCAATGAAATAACTCATTTTCTCCAGTTAACTATTTGTCATTTAATGTTGATCCATTATTGTTGTGTATTTTTTTTATCTCTTGGTCAACAATATGAACTTATGCTTATTTCTTCCCAGTTTAATGCTAGGATGGAAATGATTGCTTTCGCTGAATCTAATATACTCAGGCATTGTAATAGTTTGGTTAAGGCAAGTCACTTGGACATTACTGGAGAAGAATTGTTAGACTTATTCGGCATTGATGTCTCTGATCAAGCAAAAGATGCCTATTGTTACTTACGAAATCTTCTTGATCGGGCGGTGGCCAATAATGTTGCATAATCTGATATGATCGAGCAGTTACAGTATGACCATAATGAATCAAGAGCTCTCCTTCATGCTGACTATGAAGCTAAGTATAAAGCTTTAAGTGAAGGATGGGGTTTTGATAAAAAAATCTAAGAAATTACCTTGGCATTGGATAAAAGAGAAATTGTGCTAAAGCAAGAAACTAAATTCGGCTCATGAGATAGCTGCTCTGCTAGAGAAAGAAAATAACGCCTCGAGGAATGAACTTGAAAGCTTAGAGAAATCTATACCTCTAGTCTTGATGAAGGTGCCTCTTTTCTGAAAAATGAGAATGCCAGTTTGTTGGAAGAATTATAAGTACTGCAGTAGAAAACTTCAAAGACTGGGTAATCTTCTATGCAAAGGACAGTGACCCGACCAACCAATGATGAAGAAATGACTAGAAAAACTCTAGCCGACCAAGCTTCCCAATTAAAATCCAATACTTCTGATATTGCTAGTTTGTCTTTGAAACTGAAAACCAGAGATTCTGCTCTTACCGACCAATCTGCTCAGTTGAAGATGAAGTCTGGATAGAGGAATATAATGAAGCCCTATCTCACATAGATGATCATTTGGCTCAGACCCATCCTGAAGGATACAAATGGGGGTGGAATAACCTATTAGTTTTGCTAAAGTATGATTAGAGCATCAAGCTATGGCACTGGAATGATCTTAGTTTTCTAGATTGTAAGAAACCCCCCATTGAAGCTTGATAAGAATTGGATACCTCCTAACTCCATTCCCCAAAGTTTGATTACCAAATATATAGGGGACTATGGTCTGTAGAATGAACTTGAAATAATTCGACCTTCACACTTGATCAAGTCGAGTAGCAATAGTCGACAGATGCTGAAAGAATTTAACTTTATCAATTCTCCATATGCATTGGACGAACCTTCAACAGGCATGGATAAGGCACAAGGAAAACGTCCAGTTGAATAATTTTGCTCCTTGTATTTGCTGAATGTAAATTGTAACACTTTTTGTTGGAATGAAAAGATTTTGTTTAGAATATTATTTATATGCACCTCTAATTTAATACTTGTGTTTAAGCCATTGATTAGTTAGTCAGATATTCGACTAGGTAATCTCCTTGTTTAACAAGTGTAGACTTTTGATATTGTAAGGCCATAGATTCTACTAATGTACTTAAATAAAACCAAATAGTTTTGATTTAAGTGTCACCATTAGTTATTAGTGGCGACCAAGTGTATTAGGGGTGTGTATATCTATTCCAGTGTTTAGGAATATATATATATATATATATATACCATGATTTAACTTAGTCGGGTAAAGCTTCTTGTGTTTATGCACAAAGTTTTACAAGCTTCTCGTTCCTGACCCATCTGAAGGCGCAATCATATAAGAAGTAATGATCATTGGACCCTTCTTGTTCGTGACTTTAAGTCATACATGAAGTAACGACCATTAGGGATGCATGCATTGGGAAACTGATTAAATAGTTTTGATAGTAATTCTATCTTTTGGTCGGCAAAGACCAAAAGCAAAGTTTAAAGTTCTGTAAACTCTTGATTTGTTTATTTGGGGATGTATATCACCTTACTTTAAAAAAAATTCAAGAAAAAGAAGCATAATCAACCGAAAATCATAACTTTTCACTACACTAAAACTGACGAATGGTCACGGACAAAATCCCTGATCAAGACTATGGGTCGTGACCATTTCGGGCACGACCAATTTCATGTGTCGCGGCCCAAGTCCATGACCAATACGACCTGAAAGGTCACGACAGATGGTCGTGAACTTGGGTCGTGACTCATATCGCGACGGGAAAAAAATGGTCGCGGCCAAAGTCTGTGACCGACACCGCGACGGGAAAAAAAGGAAAAAAGTGATCGCAGCCAAAGTCCGTGACCCCTAATGGCGACGGGGAAAAAATGGTCGTAGCCAAAGTCCGTGACCCATACCGCGACCATTTTTTTCAATTTTTGTGTCGTGGCGTGGGTCACGGACTTTGGCTACGACCATTTTTATACGCGATGGAAAAAATAAAAAACGGTCATGGACAAAGTACATGACCATATTTAACTATATTAAAAAAGGGAATTTGTTTGGTCCAATCCTAAAACTGCGAATCCCGTGACTGCACACGGCCGATTGCCACATGTACCGTTGGACACACACGAGGTGTTACAAATATTTATTACTGGCAAAGCAAGTAAAAAAAACACAAATTGCGAATCGGGAACGTTATTAATAAACTAATATACATACAAACTTAAAAATATTATAAGTCTTAATAGTTCACAAACAAAAAAAAATGGACAGAGTTTTCTTTATTTTTTGGACATTCCAAACCCTGTTAATATAAAACCTGCTTATTATGAAGCCCGTACGGTCATAAAATTTAACAATAAAATTATAAAGCCTGCACGGCCATATAACTAAATAATAAAACTACTAAATCCCGCACGACCTTAACACATAAAAATATAATCCTGAATGCAAACGACATTATATAAACATTCTTCCTGTTGAAAACCATTGCCTTCTTCATGTGTTCCACGTGCATAAAATCAAACGATACAATGCCATCCTACAAAAAATATGATACAAAAAAGAAATAATATTAGTAACCAAGTAGTTTTAAAAAAATTGTATTGAAGCTGTAAAATTGCATATATGAGTTATAATTATCATTATATAAGTTCCTACGAGTTACATTGGCCCAGTGCGAGGTGTCGGTGCCTCTCACGGGACCATTTGGGGTTGTTTCGGGGTTTCCTCCTCTAGCTCCAAGTTTTTAAGCCTAAGTATAGATATGATCAAATTATGATTATATTCTCAAACCGGGAGACACGTGACCACGTGGTCAGTTCCTACGAGTTACATTTGTCCCGTGCTAGGAGTAGTTGCCACTCACAGAGCTTATTGGCAGTTGTTTCAGGGTGTCGCCCTCTAACGTTTTGTTTTTAAGCTTAAGTCAAGATATTTTTGAATTATCATTGTATTTTCAAATCGGGAGTCCCGTGATCGGGCAGTCAGTCCCTACGAGTTACATTGTTCCTGTGCGAGGTGTTGGTGCCTCTCATGGGGTCGTTCAGTGGCTGTTTTGAGGTGTCACACTCTAACGTCTTGTTTTTAAGCCTAAGTCTAGATATTTTCAAATTATCATCGTATTTTCAAGCCAGGAGTTCCTTGATCGCGCGATCAGTCCCTACGAGTTACATTAGTCCCGTGCGAGGTGTTGGTGCCTCTCAGGGGGCTTAGTGGGAGTTATTTCGGAGTGTCACCCTCTAAGACCTTGTTTTTTAGCTTAAGTCCAGATATTTTCAAATTATCATCGTATTCTCAAACCGGGAGTTCCGTGATCACGCGGTTAGTTCCTACGAGTTACATTGATCCTGTGCGAGGTGTTGGGGCCTCTCATGGGGCCACTCGAGCACTGTTTCGGGGTGTCGCACTCTAACATCTTGTTTTTAAGCCCAAGTCTAAATATTTTCAACTTATCGTCTTATTATCAAAGCGAGAGTCCCATGATCATGCGGTTAGCTCTTACGAGTTACGTTGGTCCCGTGCGAGGTGTCGGCGCCTCTCACGGGGCAGTTTTGGATTTTTGCCCTCTAACACCATGTTTTTAAGCCTAAGTCTAGATATTTTTGAATTATCATCTTATTTTCAAACCGGGAGTCCCGTGATCGCGCGGCATGTTCCTATAAGTTACGTTAGCCCCGTACAAGGTGTCAGAGCCTCTCACGGGGTGTTTTAAGATTTCGCCCTCTAACGCCTTGTATTTAAGCCTAAGTCTAGATATTTTCAAATTATCATCGTATTCTCAAATTGGGAGTCCAGTGAGCACGCGGTCAGTTCCTACAAGTTACATTGGTGTCGTGCGAGGTGGCGGTGCCTCTCATGGGGCCGTCTGGGGCTGTATCGGGTTTTCGCCCTCTAACGCCATATTTTTAAGCCTAAATCCTGATATTTTTAAATTATCCTCGTATTCTCAAACCAGGAGTCCCCTGATCGCGTGATCAGTTCCTGCGACTTATGTTGGTCCCATGCGAGGTGTCGGTGCTTCTCACGGGGCCGTTCGAGTGCTATTTCGAGATCTCGCTGTCTAACGGCATGTTTTTAAGCCTAAGTCCTAATATTTTTAAATTATCCTCGTATTATCAAATAGAGAGTCTCGTGATCGCACGGTCATACGAGTTATATTGGTTTCGAGCGAGGTGTTAGTGCCTCTCATGGGGCCATTCGGGGGTTATTTCGGGTTTTCATCGTCTAACGCCATATTTTTAAACTAAATCTTGATATATGCAAATTATCCTCATATTTTAAAACTGGGAGTCCCATGATCGCGTGGTCTATTCGTACGATTTACATTGGTCCTGTGCAAGGTGTTGGTGCCTCTCATGGGCTGTTCGGGTGCTCTTTCGGGTTTTTAACCTCTAACGCCATATTTTTAAGCCTAAGTCCTGATATTTTCAAATTATCATCGTATTCTCAAAATAGGGAGTTATGTGATCGCGTGGTCAATTCCTACGAGTTACATTGGTCCCATGCGAGGTGTCAGTGCCTCTCACGGGGTCGTTCGGGGGTTGTTTCGAGGTTTCCTCCTCTAGTACCGTGTTTTTAAGACTAAGTCTTGATATTTTCAAATTATCATCGTATTCTCAAGCCGGGAGTCCCGTGATCCTGCGGTCAGTCCCTACGAGTTACATTGGTCCCGTGCAAGGTGTTGATGCCACTTACGGAGCTTATTGGGAGTTGCTTCGAGTTTTCGCCCTCTAACGCCATGTTTTTAAACCTAAGTCCTGATATTTTCAAATTATTCTCATGTTTTCAAACCAGGAGTCTCGCGATCGCGCGATCAGTTCCTACTAGTTACATTGGTCCTGTACGATGGGGCCGTTCGAAGGCTGTTTTGGGTTTTTGCTGTCTAACGCCATATTTTTAAGCCTAAGTCCTGATATATGCAAATTATCTTCATCGTCTCGAACCAGGAGTCTCGTGATCACGCGGTCTATTCGTACGAGTTATATTGGTCCCGTGTGAGTCGTTGGTGCCTCTCACGGGGCCATTTGGGGGTTGTTTCGAGTTTTTTGCCTATAACGCAATGTTTTTAAGCCTAAGTCCTGATATTTTCAAATTATTATGATATTCTTAAACAGGGCGTTCCGTGATCTTTCGATCAGTTCCTATGAGTTACATTAGTCCCGTGCGAGGTGTTTGTGCCTCTCACGGGGTTTAGTGGGAGTTATTTCGGGGTGTCACCCTCTAACGTCTTGTTTTTAAGCTTAAGTCTTGATATTTTTAAATTATCGTCATATTCTCAAATCGGGAGTTCCGTGATCGTGCGATCAGTTTCTATCAGTAACATTGGTCCCGTGCGAGGTATCGGCGCCCCTTACGAGGCTATTTAGGGGTTATTTCTGGGTTTTTCCCTCTGGCTCCACGTTTTTATGCCAAAGTCTAGATGTTTTCAAATTATCATCGTACTCTCAAATCGGGAGTCCGGTGAGCACCCGATCAGTTCCTACGAGTTACATTGGTCCCATGCAAGGTGTCGGTGCCTCTCACGGGGTCGTTCGAGGGTTGTTTTGGGTTTTCATTCTCTAACGCCATGTTTTTAAGCTTAAGTCATGATATTTTCAAATTATCATCGTATTCTCAAACCTGGAGTTTCGTGATCGTGGGGTTAGTTCCTACGAGTTACATTGGTCCCATGTGAGGTGTCGGTGCCCCTTACGGGGCCGTTTGGTAGCTATTTTTGGGTTTGCCCCTCTAGTGCCATATTTTAAAGCCAAAGTCTAGATGTTATCAAATTATCATCGTATTATCAAACCAAGATTTCGGTGAGCATACAGTTAGTTCCTATGAGTTACATTGATCCCGTGTGAGGTGTCGGTGCCTCTCATGGGTCCCGTTCGGGGGTTATTTCGAGTTTTCACCCTCTAACGTCATGTTTTTAAGCCTAAGTCCTGATATTTTCAAATTATCCTCATATTCTCAAACTGGGAGTCCCATAATTGCACGGTCAGTTCCTACGAGTTACATTGGTCCCATGCGAGGTATTGGTGCCTCTCATAGGGTCGTTCGGGGACTGTTTCGGGTTTCCCCCTCTAACAGCATGTTTTTAAACCTAAGTCTAGAAATTTTCAAGTTATTATTGAATTCTCAAACCGTGAGTCCCATGATCACGCGGTCAGTTCCTATGAGTTACATTGGTCCCGTGCGAGATGTTGATGCCTCTCACGAGGCCGTTTGGAGGCAATTTCGGGTTTCCCCCTCTGACGCTATGTTTTTATGTCTAAGTCTATATATTTTTAAATTATCGTCGTATTCTCAAACTGGGAGTCCTTTGATCACATGGTCAGTCCGTACGAGTTATATTGGTCCCATACGAGGTGTTAGTGCCTCTCACGGAGCTGTTCGGGGTTTCTTTCTCTAACACGGTTTTTTAAGCCTAAATCTAGATATTTTTAAATTATCATCGTATACTCAAATCGGGAGTCCCGTGGCAGCGCAGTCAGTTCCTACGAGTTACATTGGTCCCGTGAGAGGTGTTAGTGCCTTTCACAGGGCCGTTCAGGGGTTGTTTTGGGTTTTTGCCCTCTAACGCCATGTTTTTAGGCCTAAATCCTGAGATTTTCAAATTATCCTCGTATTCTTAAAATGGGAGTCTCGTGATCGTGCTATCAGTTCCAACGAGTTACATTGGTCCCGTACGAGGTGTTGGTGCCTCTCACGGGGCCGTTCGGGTGTTGTTTCGGATTTTCGTCGTGTAACGCCATGTTTTTAAGCCTAAGTCCTGATATTTTCAAATTATCGTCGTATTCTTAAATAAGAAGTTCCGTGATTGGTCCAAAGAGTTACATTGGTCCCGTTCGGTGTGTTAGTGCCTCTCACGAGGCCATTCGGGGGCTATTTCGGGATTTCGCCCTCTGACGACATGTTTTTAAGCCTAAGTCTAAAGACTGGAGTTTATCCCAAAGTAAGAAGGAAAAATCCCTAAAACTTCACCCAATTGGTTCCTTAAAATACCTCCACCTCCACTTTTCCCTGGATTTCCAAAAGAACTTCCATCTACATTGAGTTTGAGAGTACCTTTTATAAGTAACAACCATCGCACCAACTTGGGAATAATCTTAATTCTTCTCAAAGAGGGTTTTAGAATTAAAAGATCAACTTCAATTTGATTAATAGTGGGTGGCTCAAAATCCATAGGAATATTGTCAAACTTAGCTTTATTTCTTTGGATCCATATCTGGAAACATATAAGAGGTGGAATTAATTTTATTTATGATTGCTTAGACCTGTTGAAACCCAACCACCAATAAATTAATCTCTGTCTGATGCAGCCATAAGAAAAAATCCCAAGCGAGTTATTGGGGAAATATCAAACTCTAGAGGCTATTTCACTATGAGAGAATAAATGATCTAGATCTTCTTCGGCATGATCTTTGTAGCAAACACATATAAAAGGACCTCTTAATCATATTTTACTTCTATAATCATTTGTTGGTACAAAACCTCTCAAAAACTTCCAACTAGGGACTGAATATTTAGGGGGAATTAGAGGGTCCCAAATAAAAGACGAGCTGGTGACTTTACTGTCCACCCTTATACATATTTGCCAAGTAGATGCCAAAAGAAACTTCCCAGAAATAGTTGGAATCCATAAACTTTCATCTTGTTGAAGATCCCAAGTGTGTTCAAGAAGTATTTGATTAACAACTGAAATAGGCAAGACTTGCAGAAGTTTATATTTATTCCATTCCTTATTATTAGTCCAATACTCAGCTACTGGGCCTACGCTTTGAGTGTCACAGATAGAATAAATTGGGCCATTCTTCATCCAGTGGTCCCTGACCAGGTCAATTTTACTATTACCCAATCTCCACTTGATATTACTTTCAGCTAGATCTCTAACTTTGTAAAGTATGCCCCAGGTGTTAGAGAAGTTTTTTGGGATCACCTCCAAAGGATGCTTCTTCTTGCAATATCTATATTTGATGAAAAAAGCCCACAGAGAATTGGAAGTCCTGAATTTCCACCACCGTTTAACTGACATGGCCTTGCAAATATCCTCTAATCTTCTAATGCGCAGACCTCCCTCAGATAGAGGTTTACATATTTGATCCCATCTGCACCAATGTTTTCTCCTTATCATTTCAGAGGAACACCATAGGAATCTAGCAAACATACCTTTTAATTTAGAAAGCACTAATTTAGTAGGGTAAATAGTTGCAATGGTATGCAAGGTATATAAGTAAGTACACTTTTGATAAGTTTAATTTTGCATGATGAATTTAAAAATTTATACGTCCATCCACTTAGAACTGAATTGATCTTCAAAAGAAAATAATCAAAAATTGAATTCTTCTTTCTACCTATAAAAATAGGACAACCCAAGTATAAAATTGGAAATTTTTTGTTAGAAATGCCAGTAATATGATGGAAAATTTAATTATTCTCAAAACTTTTGTTTTCTTTGGAATAATTTTCTTTGTTAAATTTGAGAAATTTTTCGAGATTTGTTGCAAATAAGGAAAGAGCATCAAAATCAACTAGATTAAAAAACCTTTTCTTTCTTTTTAGATTGGACTTTCAAAGCAATCCCTATTTCCTTTTTCTTTTTAGATTGGGGAAATATATCTATTTCATAAGTTTGAAGGTCTCCTATGAGTTTTTCTAACCTAAGAGTATCTAAGATTCCTAAAGAATTAAGGACCATGACTTTAGGGATAAAATAGGATGGCAGGGATCTTAAAATCTTTTTCGCAACACGAGTCCATGGAATTCTCTCACCTAAATTAAAACTAGAATTGACATTATCAGATCATCTAGCATAAACTCATCAAAAGTATCATATTTTAGCAACGTGATCGTTTCAAACTGAGTGATGAGATTTTGTAGCTAATAAGCTTTCACAGTGTTGGTAACCTTGTGAGTGAGATCGAAAGTATCCCATGCTTCCTTAGACATAGTGCACGTCATGATGCGACAAAACTCATCAGGGGTGACGGCACCAGAAATTACAATTAAGTTGCGGGAGTTAAAATGACTCGAATTAAAATCATTCTCGGTCCAAGCAGTGACAGGTTTAAAAGTTTCGACATTATCGTTAGTCATAATGGGTGGCGTCCACCCTCTTTCACACACAAGCCAAACCCTTTTGTCAAATGATTTTAATGCATACGTCCTTCTAGATTTCCAATATGCATAATTTGACCTATAAAAAATAGATAGCCTATTATACAAATTATCCATATAATCCCAAATTTAAAGATCACACAATCAATTAGTGTAATCGGCTTTGATACCAATGCGAAAAAAATAGTATACAAAAGGAACCAAAAAAATCAGGATTATATGATAATATGATAATTTAGTACAATCCGCTCTAATACCAATGAGAAAAAATAGGGGTTATACAGATTTACTTATATCTTAGGCCAAAATTTTATCTTGATTTAGTTTTAAATGAACATCCATTAAAATAATGAAGCCAAAATCCAAACCAAATAGCAAGAAGAAGAATTTGAAGGAAAATCCCATTCAGGCAAAACCTTTAATTTCAACACTATTTAAGAAAATAAGACACTTGATGACTTACAACCTACTTAGAGATCCACTAAGTATAACGCGATTGAGTCTTCAATCCTTCAACAAAAAATGGTACAGTCCAGCACCATCCACAACAAGCATCTCTTGCCACGGTATCAACCAATCAGCCTCAGAAATTTTTAATTCCTTTCTTCTTTAGAAATAAATCCTCAACTTCACAAATCAGCAGTAGAGAAAATATCTATATAGGTTTTAAGCTTACAATTTGTTCTTCTTGATTTGGAAAAAATATCTTCAAAGATCTAAGGGATTTGGATGAAAAACGTATAGAGTTTGATCACAAAAGGAACTCTAAAATGGCTTAATTAAAAGCCTAATCCCGCATCTCTACTTATAAGGAAAGTTGTTGCAAAGATATAGGGATTACAAATTTAGAAAGATTTGTTTGAAAAGATAAAAACGCGCGTACTCATTCGAATGAATTGCCACCTCATTCGGACAATGTACCCTTTTCTCGTTCGAATGGCTTCCAACGAAACTTCTAATGAAATTCCAGAGAATACCTAAAGGCGACATTTTAGATCTCGTTCGAATGAAGGAACCTCATTCTAATGACTCTACACAACTTGTTCGATGGACATACCAATCTCGTTTTAACGAGTTAGCAAGTTTTTAAAAAATCATTTAAAGACTTTTAAATGCAAACTGTTTAAAAATAATCCCTGGAAATTTAAAGTCTTTACCAAATCACCTCATAGCTCTTCTGAATGTTGTTGTGACGAACTATCTTCAATCTTCCAAATTCCATCAACTTATTTTCTTAGAATACGTCAAAGTAGTCATGAAGGTGAAATGAGCGATAATGGAATAAGTCAAATAAAAAAATGAGCAATTATAAAACTTGCTCTTACATTTAGATACAAATTACATTTTACAATATGTTAATGAACTAGTACTCCCAATACACCTAATAATCCAAGGCAAGTAGTAGATAACCCCACAACTACTAAATCAGACTAAATAACAAATAGTAGTCGAGTATTACAAAAATAACTTGACGCTGAAAGTCAGAGTATCCAGTGAAGAGGCAATAAAAAAATAAGTTTTAATAAGTTTCAAAATTCACAAATGGTTGAGAAATCAATTCTAAAGTGAAGAATAAAAAGAGTCTTGCTTTAGGAATTAATATTTCAACAATTTGAAAAACAGAAATAGATTGTGTGATAAAAATTAAGATCGTGAGATTTGAAAAAAAACAAACAAGATTCACACAAAAAGTCACAACTAAATAATGTTTAGAGTATATATGAGCTTAGTACACAGATTTAGTTTTAAACAAGATCTAATAACACAAAAATATATATATATATATATATATACATACAGAAAGTCTCCTGTAAGGACTCTTTATGGTGTAGATCCCGATACATTCCATTTTTTAAAAATAGTAAAAAAAATGAATTTTTTGATGAAACTTCATGGATATGATGTCCACCGTTAGAAGATCATCTCTAATTTTTTTTCATCAAAAAATTCAATAAAAAACCGTTGAGATGAAGTGATATGTAAAACAATGGTATAAATATTTATTTTCAACCGTTGAAATGTTGGGTCGGGGCTAGCCACTTTATTGATTGAATTTTTTGATGAAACTTCGTGGATATGATCTTCTCACTCTCAAGATCATATCCATGAAGTTTCATAAAAAATCCAATAAAAAAGTAGATGGGATGATCGTCAACATTTCAACGGTCGAAAATGCATATTTATACCATTTTTTTAGATATCACCTCATCTCAACGATTTTTTTATTGAATTTTTTAATGAAAAAAATTGGAGATGATCCTCTCACCGTGGAGATCATATCCATGAAGTTTCATAAAAAATTTATTTTTGTACTATTTTAAAAAAATGGTATGTACCAGGGTCTGCACCATAAGGAGTCCTTACAGGAGGGTGTGTGTGTGTGTGTGTGTGTATTATAACTTGGTAATATATCAACATAAGAAAAAATATTTTCAAACTAGGATTTGCAAAATATTTTAAAACCAGCAAGTCATTTAAAACCCTAAATCAAAGACAAAAAAAAATATATTGTTTTTCATGCATGTGAAAAAGTTTAGAAAATATCCGCATAAAGATAAGACATGGGTTTGAAATAAAACAAACTTCAAACAATGAACTCCAAGTGGCTCAACACATCAAACCAAAAAGCCTAAACTCCAAATAAAAACCTAAAAACTCATCCTCACGCAAAGTATCTATGGTAAAAATATAGGATAAAATTGTGTTTTGAAAACTATAAAAACAGATGAAACATTTTGAAAATGTTTAAAGAGAAAGATGAGAAAATTTTGGTAGAGCTTTGCTTAGGTTTTGAAAAAATTTCCCGCCTAAAAATAATGACCCTAAGCTCTCTATTGATAAAGACAATCGAATGCCTTTGGTAAAATTATAATTCTCAGAAAAATAAGATCAAACCAGTAATCCGGCAAGGGCATCGAAGGCTAGAAAGGGCAACGCATATAAAAGGAATCAGTGAGGGTATATGCATAATAAAATGGAGCACAGAAAGGGGTAAAAGGATCATTTAATAATTGACAAGTGTAAGGACAAATTTCCAATTGAGTCCATTTGTATGTATTGGCTTAATTCCGGACAAAACTTTTTAATTCATAGGTTACGCTTTGAGTGGTTAACCTTCCAAGTCTATAACGTGTTTGATTTAAGACGTAGTGGTAAAACTTTATATATTACTTTATCATGCCATGTTTTGTGCCACATTTCATCTTCGTGTTTCTGAGTATCTCTCGTGTATGAATGCGTATGAATTTTTATCCTTGGAAATTTATTTTTGGGTGTTTATTTTTACAAAATTGTTTGGAGCAATTTTTAAAATAAATTTTTTATTCTAAAAATTATTCGAATGAGTTTAGGGTTTTGTTCGAACAAAAATGGAAGTCCGTCAAAATGAAGATCAAATAAGTTTTATCCATTTAACTGAACCAAACTCATTCGAAGCTCATTTAAACGAGATCAGTTGTTCATTCGAATGATGTTTGATTTACTTCGAACGATATTACAATTTCATTCGAAGAAAGTCTAGTTTTCATTAGAACAAAGTCTAGTTTTCGTTCAAATGAGTTTCCTAAAAAATTGTATGGCCTCGAATTTGATATTTTCTATATAAAGGGGATCAGGCATGAGTTTTCGTAGAGACTTTTGGCAGGATTTGTTTTCTCCAAAACCTTAAATTTAACAAAACACTTTAAAGATTAAAGTTCCAATCTTTATATATTTTGAGATTTTATTTTGTGGGCGCCATAAAGGTTTTACTCATCTTTGTTGAGTATATTTCATACGTTCGAGTACGTGTTTATTATTTACACATGGGGGGATCCGTAGTGTGGTGTCGCAGAGAAAAACAAGTCGATTACGTGTTCCAATCCATAGATGATAGTTGAGCTTGGATTGATGAACACCGAGGCGTGTTTAGACTCACACGTTATGGCAACTTGCATGGGTGTACTCCTGCATTGTACAGTGAATAAGAGGTTGAAGATCAAAGATGCGTTAAGTCTTGTGAGGGCTTCGATTCTATGTAGTAATTCATCTGACGCCTTTTATAATTCCTCATTATAGTTGTAAGAGGGTAGTTTAGATAAGATGGAGGCGTAACCCCTTTTAAGTATGGTGATGACAAGGTTAGTTAGAAAAGCACTAGTGATTTAGCCACAAGACACGAAGAGAAGTTTGGAATGTATGGAACCCATCTTATACTCACAAATCTCTCGTGTATAACTCATAATATAATAAAGAACTTCAGAAATAACTTAGCTAGAGGGAGAGAGAAGTAAGCACCCTAGATACACCTTGGTAGGCAGGCAAAAACATACTAAAACTCTCAAGGATCTCTGTTATGTATTAAAAGCTTCGTAATAAATGACAAAAATGGTGGGTGGCAGAACTCTCTGGTTCTTTAATAAATTTCTCTAGTAATCACTTTTGAACTCTCAAAAGATCATCCTTTCCTCAAAGGTGGTTGGGGTCCTTAAATAGCCCCCCACACCACCCCCGAGGCAACTCAGTCATTAAAGACTATGAAAGACATCTCTCATACTTTATGTCACGACATTAAATGCCGGATGCACTAGTTGTCTCCTACGTCATAAACATTAAATGCCAAGACATGCCTTTTGCCTAACCACTGTGTGTCAGGGGGTTGTAGTCGCAGAGGTGGCTCACCAACTATCTGACAGCCCCAAATACCACGGTGGTTTACTCAAGTGCATGTCTGACATTGTTTAGAAGGCTAGTGACATCACCCACAGTAGATGTGACATTTAAGTAGAGGGTTGTTTGGTCCATAACTCAATGCCCGATGGAACTTCAATCTGCTCCGCTTGAGGTTCCACGGTCAGGGTCCTTCGGTGCTTTACCAGGTGTATCTAAGATGGTCAGGACAAGCCCCAACGGTGCCTTACTTCTCAATCCTCCAAACCAAGTCCCTCTAAAGTTCCCATGGTGAGGTCATTCGATAGGGCATGAAAGCCCTCCCAGGTCCTGCCATGCCTGGTCTCTCGTGAGTACCGTTTGAACTCACCCAAACTGTATTATTATTATCGTTATGTCATTACAACCGTTACAGCTTTACAGTGAATGTAACCAAAGGTACAATATGATTAACACAACAAGCTGAAGTATGAGTTGCCACGCTGAGCTGCCTCACCAAGATGTCACGCTTGAGTTGCCACGCCCAGCTGCCTCCCCCAGCTGCCTCGCTGAGCTGCCTCACCAAGATGTCACGCTTGAGTTGCCACACTGAGCTGCCTCCCCAAGCTGCCTCGCTGAGGTTCCTCACCAAGATGTCACGCTTGAGTTGCCACGCTGAGCTGCCTCCCCAAGCTGCCTCACCAAGATGTCACGCTTGAGTTGCCACGCTGAGCTGCCTCCCCCAGCTGCCTCGCTGAGCTGCCTCACCAAGATGTCACGCTTGAGTTGCCACGCTGATCTTATCCTCAGAACACTGTTGCTAATTGGTGGATTATCCCTAATCCCAGGATTACCTTCAGGCCCCCTCTGCATTTGCCCCTTCGTGGAGGGATTTGTTGTGGGAACAAGAAGTGCCTCCACGAAAACTTCTTAATCCGAGGAACCTTCTCCGTCTGGCCTGCTGCGTTTTCCTAATGCTAAGCCTCAACCGTTTCAGCTTGAATATCTGAAATTCTCCCGAAGGACCTGCTAATATTCTCGCAGTAATGTTCGAAAAAGCGAAAAATTCTCCCCGATGTAACTGAGTCATAACTAAACAACGTTTGAGCTTCTGTCGAGGGGACATCGTGTCTTTTTTGAACCGTTGGGAGACCTTCCTTGTTGGGGGGTTTATTGGATATGTCAGAGAAAATCTTGGCGCCCCAAACTGAATCTTGCTTAGGAAGGTAACGGTGGTTGTTCCCTAGGTGTCATTTCATTAATTGATGGCAGTTCCCCAGGTGTCACTTCATTAAATGACGTAACGTTGTCTTTTCCATGTCAGAACACTTCCCGAAGTGCCACGTGTACATTTGAAATGATTGCAGGCGGCCACACACGTGCAATGGTGGGAAACTTAAACGACGAACTTTAAAAATTAAACGGCCAAATCACTTAAAACCATTCTTTTTCTTGCTTTCCCACTACCTGCTTCAAATTTCCTTCGTTTTTTAGAGAGAGAGAGAGAGAGAAAGAGCTTCCATTGTTGATCGTCTGAAACCTCTATTGTTGTTCGAACTTGTGTCGTCCTGTTCTTGCTCTCATCTTCTTCGCCACCTCCTGTGGTTGTTCTTCCGCCATTGTCGTGCTCAGGCTCCTCTGACTCAAGGTTGTTTTTTGTTTGCCCTAACACTCTGTCATGGCGTCTCAAAGTTACCCCACCATCTCTTCAACCAGTGCGCCGCCTGCTACTGCTGTTGCCACCACTACTGGTGCCTCTGCCTTGGACGCTGTCCGTCGTGAACAGTTAAGGTTTTATCGTCGCTCTCCCATTTTTGGCGAAGGTGATTGCTTTGCTGCTGCTTGCAAGACTGTCAATTTTGAATACAAGTTTGAGACCTTAGTGCTGGGTGACGAGGACGAAGAACCCTCGAAGTGGGGCTTTCTTCCTCCAGAGGGGACTCTCCGGTTTCGTCTGGAGCGAGGGGACTTCCAATGGTCCCAAATTGACTTCGAAGCACCAGGTGGTTCTCCTGCCCATTTTGCTGCTTGGAACTCTCACATGGTGAGTTCCTATAGTGATATTTTGAGTAAGATTGGCCTTCAACGGGCCAAATGGTTTGGTGAGTTTACTCTCTCCAAAAATAATGCTGCTCTCCCCATTCTTGTTTCTCGTTGGAACGTGACGACTCACATGTTTATTGCTGCGTGGGGCGAGTTCACGATAACCCTAGAAGATGTCTGCGAGCTTCTGGGGCTCGAAGCAACAGGTCATGAGCCTTATACCGATGAGCCTCTCGACGCCGAAGAGACTGCTGACCGTTTGGCGTTGGACCGAATATGCCGAAGTTGCATCGGTTCTTCAAACAAAGCTACCTTCACTCCGCT
This sequence comes from Sambucus nigra, assembly GCA_949130495.1. Classification (NCBI taxonomy): domain Eukaryota; kingdom Viridiplantae; phylum Streptophyta; class Magnoliopsida; order Dipsacales; family Adoxaceae; genus Sambucus; species Sambucus nigra. Next base: position 360,496,033 of record OX422208.1, read on the forward strand.
GATTAACTATTTCTTCAAGGGTTCTAGTGAAGGTAGTTCTTCAATTTCAACGGATGCCCCTGGCCAAGGTACTTCGTTAGAGCTCCCTGCTTACATCCTTGTGATTCTTTCCCGTTTTCTTTTGACGGGAAAACCAAACGATCAGCCCCGAAGGGACCTTATCAATATATCCCTTCGTTTGGCCCGGAGCATCAAACTTCCTTTGGCTGCAATTGCCCTAGGGTCCCTCTACACCTGGCTTGACAGAACGTTGTTCGACATGGAACGATCACTTGGTCGTTATAACCTAGCCAACTTTGCTAACATCGTCCTTCTAACCAGCTTTCTTTACGCGCGCTTTCCTGTTGTGGCGGCCAAGGCCAACCGTCCTCCTTCTGGGGAAACCATTCTGCCCCCACGCTCTTATATTTATCACAAGAGGCAGAGCCGAAAAGAGCTGATCGCCTCAATTGATCGTTTTGAGGACTTTGTTATGAGGCCTTACGGAGAGGACGCCTTTGTTCATACTTGTGATTTCTTTCAGCACGAATCCAGGGTGGTACAGGTGGGGGTAGACATTGAAGATCCTCAGTTAGCCGTGGTGCTTCTCCTTTCTCCGGGGTATCTGCCTTCCTACACCGAGTGGGAATATTCCAGCGAACATTATAACCCCAATCGGTGTAGTCGTCAATTTGGGTTTGATCAGGGGGCTCCTCGCTCAGTTTTCCAATCCTCAAACCCAAAGGTTAGCTTTAGCGAGGCATGTTCCTTATTTTCCTCCACTGCTGCGTGGGGGATAAATGAATCAATGGCTGGGCGAGTCACCATTCCCTCCAACAGGAGGCAAGGGAATGTGACCAGTCTTTTTGCCACGAAGTTCTGGCCGAAACAACTGGCTAACATCGCTGAATTCATAGATGGCGAGTCTGTGTACCCTCCAGTTCTTTCATTTTCTGCGTTGGAGCTGGGACTCAAAGGCAACTCCGTTCTGGGGATTGAGTTCCCTCTAAGCAAAACCCCTAAGAGGCCTTCCGAAGAGCTACCTCCGTTATGCCCCATGACTCCCACTGCCATATCCAAAGCGAAAAGTGCTGGGGTATCCAGGAAGACTGCTCCTTCGACTGGAGCTACTGCTGATGAAGGGTCTTCGCAGCCGTCGACCAAGAAGGCCAAGAGTGGGGTGGCTTCCACGAAAAAGATAAAGTCCAAACCCCAGAATCCTGTGGCAGCCCTTCCCATAGCCTCCGTTCCTCCTCCCATGTCTCCTGAAAGGGCCGAGAGGTTAAGGAGGGAGGCGCAGGCTGAGGTAGATCGGGTGAATACAGAGTTTCAACGGCGCGCTGTCGTCGTTCCTCCCTCGGTTTCCTTCCCCACGATCGTCGTCGATCCCACTGAGCCAGCTGCAAGGAGGAGAAAAGGTTCGAAGGTTCCTCAAGCCACTGGCAGTGACGTGACAAGGCTGAGGAGGAAGACTTTAGGCACCAAGTCCCAGCGGAAGCAAGCTTCCCCGGTGCAAGCTTCTCATTCTTCTTCCCAATCTGAGGTATGTACACTTATCTTGTTCTCTTTTCTTCTTTGGTTAGAGCAAGCCGGATTTGCTTATATATATTGTTCTTAACTACTTTGGTGCAGGGACTTAAAGAAACAGGGCCTCGTTCTCCTAGCCCCCCAAGTCCCCCCATTAGCCGTTTCGTGGGCGGTCGCTGTGGGGCCATCTCATCCGATACGACCCCACCCCGTTCGCCAATGACCGGGCTTACTTACGCCCGTCGTTCAATCTCACGACGGGCGAGGGAGGCAGTTGGGGAGGGTGAGGTTATAGAGCCCATGAATGTCTCTTCGCCACCAGAGACAACACAATCTGAGATGCCTACTCCAGTCCCCTCTGGCTCACTGGCTTCCTCTGAGGCTGTTCTCCCCATCGTTCTGGTTGCTGCAGGTGATCCTGAGGTAATTATTTCATATTTAAATTTGTCTGATCTGGCATTCCTTCTCTTTCACCCCGTTCTGTGTGCTGAATTTAGGATGTTGGTTGCCCTAGGTCGAAGTATCCTTGCTGCTAGCAGACATTCTTCGTCCAACGGTGCTGGCGAGACCTCTGACCACAGTGCCCCTTTTCAACGTTCTGACTGAGGTAAGTTATTCTTGGATACATTTCGCCCTTTTTTCTGTATTTGTTCCTCTTTACTAACATTGGCTTTTATATTGCAGCTTTCTCCTGATCTTTCACCACCCTCATATATTCCCGATGAACCCCTTGCTCTTGCTTTGGTACCTTATGTGGGCGAGGGAACTATGCCTATGGTTGAGGTTTCTGGGGCCAGAGACCCCGTTGAGGCTGATGAGGTAACAAGTCCCCTCCCAACGATTCCTGCCACTTTAACCTCCGTGATGACTTCCACTCCTTCCCCTGCTATGATTCAGGTACTTTCTTAATTCTCTGCATAAACTCCTTCTTATAATAGTGACTTAACAACGAAAACGTTTGTTAAGATTTTTATATAATCTCCACCTTATAACGGTGACTTATTAATGAAAACACTTGTTAAGATTTTTTTATATAATCTCTACCTTATAACGGTGACTTAACAATGAAAACACTTGTTAAGATTTTTTATATAATCTCCACCTTATAACGGTGACTTAACAATGAAAACACTTGTTAAGATTTTTTATATAATCTCCACCTTATAACGGTGACTTAACAATGAAAACACTTGTTAAGATTTTTATATAATCTCCACCTTACAACGGTTACTTAACAATGAAAACACTTGTTAAGATTTTTTATATAATCTCCACCTTATAACGGTGACTTAACAATGAAAACACTTGTTAAGATTTTTATATAATCTCCACCTTACAACGGTGACTTAACAATGAAAACACTTGTTAAGATTTTTTATATAATCTCCACCTTATAACGGTGACTTAACAATGAAAACACTTGTTAAGATTTTTTATATAATCTCCACCTTATAACGGTGACTTAACAACGAAAACGCTTGTTAAGATTTTTATATAATCTACACCTTATAACGGTGACTTAACAATGAAAAACGCTTGTTAAGATTTTTATATAATCTCCACCTTATAACGGTGACTTAACAACAAAAACGCTTGTTAAGATTTTTATATAATCTCCACCTTATAACAGTGACTTAACAACGAAAACGCTTGTTAAGATTTTTATATAATCTCCACCTTATAACGGTGACTTAACAATGAAAAACACTTGTTAAGATTTTTATATAATCTCCACCTTATAACGGTGACTTAACAATGAAAACACTATAATCTCACTGTTTCTTATATCTCTTCTCAGGTTGCTCAGGAGGATTCCTCACCAGCTCTTTCACTTATGGGCACACCACGTCAGGAACCTGCTGTTTCGGAAGAATCTGACCAGGCTGACCAAGGTTCCACGACTGGTGTTGAGGCCGAAAGTGAATCTGGGTGCGAATTGCCTCTCCCTGACTTAACTCCTCCTGCCTTTTGCCTAATGGTGCTTCACAATTCTCCCCAAATGCCTGTGAGCCATCGCTTGGTGATTGAGCAGTTGGTGATCCATCACCCCGAGACCTTCACCGTGGACTGCCTACGGTCCAATATTCCCGTGATGAGTTATCGACTGCAAGGCATGGCGATCGTTGTTGCTGAGATTGCCAATACTCCCACTTCCAGTGTTACCCGAGCCCTCATTAATCAGTTTCTAGGTTTTTTGAAGGAATTGGGTCGTGACGGTTTCCGTTTCGACTGGCTTATAGCGTATTTGAAAACTTTGAAGAGTCAGCAGCTGATCGGCCAGAGGGAACTGTTGAGGAAGCACCAGGAGGACCAACGGGCTGAGGAAGTTAAGTTAGCTGAGCTGGCACCTCTTTTGGAATCAGCGGATGAAGAAATAAAGAATGCCGAAGAGGCTCTGCGTTTGGCCAAACTGAAACAGGAGAGACTTCTTATTGAACGCGCACAGGTGCAAATCAGGCTAGAGGTTGCTGTCAACGCTCAAAGCTCCTTTGCGTCAGCTTCTTCGGGCCTTCCTGGGGATTTTTTCTCTTCCCCGGACCTATGGTTCCTTTTAGGGTAGCAAGCTCTTGTATATATTTTCCTTCTTCGTCCATTTATGTAATTCTCGGGCAATAGTTCCCAATTTTTTTGTAATGCTCTCTTGTTTATTGAATGAAAGAATGTATATTTTCCCGTTTTATCTTTGAGTTGTGACTGCTTTCATATCGGTGTCTATACTTCACGTCATCAATAAAACTTGCATATTCATAATCAAAGACTAGATACATCGATGGTACAAACTTAATTGTTTACACATGATAGGCTTTCAACCATTTATTATTAATTTTGAATGGCTTGTCTTCCTTCAACTTAGAAATTAGGCAATAACCTGAATCATGAGCTTCCTTCACGACGAAAGGTCCCTCCCAATTGGCTGCGAATTTTGGCAGAGGAAGTCCCCTAATGTGTTTCACCGCTGCTTTCAAAACGAGATCCCCCTCTACGAACCTCCTTGGTCTTACCAGGTTGTCATATGCCCTAGAGAGCTGCCTTGTATATATTTGAAAATATTGCATTGCGTTGTCTCTGTGTTCATCCAATGCCTCCAGCTGCACATGCCTGTTCTGAGGGAGCATGCTACTTCGCAAGGCGTATCGAGCAGAGGGAACCTCCAACTCCACTGGAAGGATTGCCTCAGCCCTGTAGACAAGGGAGAACGGAGTGTAACCTGTGGGCTTCCTCTTTGTCGTTCGATAGGCCCACAACGCTGCTGGTATCTTGTCATCCCACGATCCTGGAAAGTCCTCCATTGTTTTAGCTAGGATATTAACCAGAGTTTTGTTAGTTGCCTCGGCCTGACCGTTCCCCTTCGGGTATGCCACCGTTGAAGTGTGATGAACGATGGAATACTTGTCTGTAAGCATCGTTACTTCTGAGTTGACAAAGGGAGTCCCATTATCTGAGAGAATAACCTTTGGGATCCGAAAATGGCAAATGATGTACTCTCTGATGAAGTTACTTACTACCCCAGTCGTTGCCCTTCTGAGTGGTATTGCTTCAGCCCATTTTGTAAAGCACTCAGTTGCTACCAGTATCCATATCTTGCCCCTTGACGAAGGGTGTATCGCCCCCACGAGGTCGAACGCCCAAGTGTGGAAAGGATAAGGCGTTGCCAGAGAATGTAAGTCCACCAATGGGGCATGGATCATATTTCCATGAAGTTGGCAAGCTTTGCATTTTCGAACAAATTCGGCAGAGTCTTTCTCCATCGTTGGCCAATAATATCCCAACGTCATCAGCTGATCATATAACTTGGCCCCTCCTATGTGAGCTGGGTCATGGGCTTGTTTGAGGACCTCAGTTGCCTCTTATTTCATGATGCAACGCAATGGCTTGTTGAAGTACCCCCTTCGATAAAGCTGCCCCTCTTGGATATAGAACCTTGGGGCCCTTCGCTTCAGTCCCATCGCATCCACTTTCTCCGTTGGAACAGTTCCATCTTGAATAAAGTCGATATAGGGCTGCCTCCAGTCTGTTTGGGCTTCTATGAAATGGCACTCAGCTGCTTCGAAAAATAGCTGACACTTATCACAATTCCGTTGTAGTTCTACCGCATCCTATTTCATTCTAGGCCAAAAATATCCCCCTCTTTGAATTCTTCTATAGAGAGGTATCTCAGTTGTTTCGCAATGCACCTCATGTGTTCTCTTCAACCTCCGCTCTGCTTCCTCTGACCCAATGCATCTTGATAACCATCCCCCTGCATTTCTGTAGTAAAGATTTCCCTGGTTTGTAAAGTATTGGGCTAACTCTCTTAGTCCCATAACTCCTTCCCCGGATTCCAGTTGCTTCCTGATCTCTCCTCTCCAATCTGCGTCTCCCTCCATCGGTAGTATTGACTGTACCACCGAAGGAGCTGTCCTTCGTTGGATTGTAACGATAGTCGTATCGCTCCTCATGACCATCTTTTGAGCAATAGTGGCATAAGCGTCTGGATGACGGTTCATCGTTCTGGGATGTCTTCTGATTTTGGTCCGGTGGAACTGGCTGAGGAGCCTTTGAATGATCGTTCTGTACGGTGCCAAACTCATGTGCTTCAACGCATATTCTCCGTTAACTTGCTGAATTACTAAGTTCGAGTCACCCTAGATGCAGAGAGAACGAATTCCCCTTCGAAGAGCCTCCAGCAACCCTAGCACTAACGCTTCGTATTCTGCTTTGTTATTGGAGCAAGGGAAATCTAGTTTGTAGGAAAGGCAAATCTCCTCCTTTCCTTTTGAAAGGATGACCCCTACCCCTCCTTTTTTCTCTGTCGAAGACCCATCAAACTGCATCGTCCATTCCTCATCGGTTGCATCCAGATAGTTGGCTTGCAAGTCGTCTCCCGGAATGTCTTCTTTAGCTGGTTCAAATGTTCCAGATGGAAAGATTGCCAACAGATCGGCATACGCCTGGCTCTTGATGGCACGAGGAATCACACACTTTAAATCATATTCGGAGAGAATAAGGAACCACCTAGCTGCCCTGCCAATCAAGATAGTTCTAGCCAACAAATACTTAATAGGATCACATCTAGTTACAATATGAATTGTAAAAGACAACATATAATGTCTAAGTTTTTGTACAACAAAGACTAAGGCCAAACAATGCCTTTCTAGGCTGCTATATCTAATCTCTGGCCCATGTATGATCCTGCTGAGGTAATACACCGGTCGTTCTTTCCCGTCAATCTCTTGTGCCAGTAAGGCTCCAACGGACCTTGTAGTTGAGGTGAGGTACAGCTGCAACGGTACTCCTACCTGCGGAGGAACCATGATTTGTGGTGAAACGAGCAACTTCTTCAACTCATCGAGAGACTCCTGGTGGTCCTTTTCCCATCTGAACTTTGTATTCTTTCGCAGCAGTTGCATCAACGGGTGTGTTACCTCGGCCAATCCTGATACAAATCTTCTGAGGTAGGAGACTTTTCCGAGGAAGCTTTTTAGCTCCTTCGCCGTTCTTGGGCACGGCATTTCTAAGATCGCGCGTTGTTTATCCTGGTCCATCTGCACCCCTTGTCGATCAACCACAAAGCCTAGAAACTTCCCGCATGTTACTCCAAAAACGTACTTCAATGGGTTCATCCTTAATTTATACTTCCTACATCGAGTAAACACCTTCTTTAAGTCGTTTAGGTGGGACTCCTCCTTCTTCGATTTGATGACCAAATCGTCCACATAGAATTCTACAAATTTGTGGAAGAAATCGTGAAAAATGGCCATCATTGTTCTTTGATAAGTAGCTCCCGCGTTCTTAAGTCCAAACGGCATTACTTTGTACATGAAATTGCCCAACGGGGTTCTGAATGTCGTTTTCTCTGCGTCCGCGGGGTCCATTTTGATTTGGTTGTACCCTACCTACCCATCCATGAAGCTATACATCTCATGCCTAGCCGTGGCATCTATCAGGCTATCAATGGAGGGTAGAGGGAACTCATCTTTGGGGCAAGCCCTATTCAGATCTCTGAAATCCACACAGATCCTTATTTGGCTCTTGTCCTTATTCCCTACTGGCACAATGCTAGATAGCCATAGGGGATGCTGTATTAGTTTGATGAATCCTTCTGCTAACAAACGCTGAACCTCTTCCTTAATCTTCAAGTCCAACTCAGGTTTATAAGTCCTTGTTGCCTGTTTCACCGGGATGGCTGAAGGTATCACGTTTAGCTTGTGGCAACTCACTTCCTCATCCAGCCCTTCCATTTCGGTATACTTCCATGCAAAGACATCTATGAACTCCCGGATTAGCCCAACCAGGGCTTCTCGCTTCTCCTTAGCGAGATCCTTCGCGATGAAGATGGGCCTTGGGTCTTCCCCTTCTCCTGCTAAGTTCAACTGCTCCAACTCTTGTGCCTGCGGCCTTGGTTGATTTTCCATGTATTCTGGTTCTTCGGCGACCTCCTCCACGAACTCCTGTATGTTGGAGTTGTCTATCACCATACACTGTCCCTGCTGATCCACCAAGAAACACTCATATAACGGGTCAGCCCCATCCTTGGTCTCTTCGGCCGCCCGCTCACATCGTTATAAACGGTATACCACCTTCCCCTCCTCAGTGACCACCTTCTTGCATTGCCTGTTGGTAGCTGTTGCCACGGCCTTCCTCTTCTTTTCTCTCGAAGCCTCAGCGATCCTTCCCCCTGAAAATCGACTCAGCACACTTTGCCGCTGGGCCTCATGCTCCATAGGATCCACTCCAAGCCTTACTTTATTTTTGAGCTGCCTTGTGGTACTTTGAGGTCGAGGGATCACCTGATGGGTTTCTTCGGTCCTTACCCCTTCGTTACTCGTGGCTTCTTTACTTTGCTCGTTCAGAGGCCCCATTCTATCTTTGATCGAGGGAACCCATGCCCCCTCCATTCTTCTCGTTAGGACTCGAGCGTCCTCTTCCAACTCCGTATAAAAGGCCGCATCTACAAAGTGAGCTTCCTCGATAGCAAAAGGCCTTTTTGTAGCCCTAATGGTCACTTCTGTTCCTTTGACATTCGCCTTGGCGCATTGATGATATGTTGAAGGAACTAAACCTTGATTGTGCATCCACACTCTTCCTATTAGTAGATGATAGGAAGTTGCACTTTCTATTACATGGAACTTGATGTGGGAACTCAGATTTCCCATTACAATTCCCACATTCACATACCCAATGGATTTAGAAGATTGGTTGTCATACCCTGAAATTACCAGAGGCATGGGGACCAACCTTCCTTCCGGGATATCAGCTGCGTGGAAGGAGTTGATCGGCATAATGTTGATGGAAGCGCCCCCATCCATAAGCGTTCTTGCAAAACTAACCCCATTGATACTGGCCGTCACATACAAGGGCCTGTTATGAGGGAACCTTACAGCTCTATCTGCATCGCTGAAGGTCACCTCTGATAGGAACTTTTTCACCAGCCTCGCCATGGGTCCCCTCCATTTCAACGAGGGAACCGCGTCCTTCCTCGCGATGTCTAGGATCACCTGAGTTATTTCCAGTCTGCTCTCCTTTGGTATCCCCACTTGATCGAAGAACCAAACGAATTTTGGGGATTTTGAAACTGCGTTGTACTCAACGACTGCCTCTATTTCCTCGCCCTCAACGCTGTATACATCTTCCACGTCTTTAGCGCTTGCTTCATCGTAGGCTAAAATTATGTTAGCCATTCCTGTGGTGCAACGTTCCAGAGTTTCTTCGAATTCCCTTTGCCTCATTGTTGACCTTCCTTCTCCTCTTTCCGCCTCATCGTCGTAGGCCGTCACCAAGTTGGCCCCATGTGCTGGAAGCGGGTTGTTGTTAACGTTTTGTGGGGGGATCTGCAGCGTCCCTGCCTTCATGTACTTGTCAATGATTCTTCTTAGTGTGAAGCAGCTCTCTGTCGGGTGCTGGATTTTTCGATGAACCTGACAATATCTAGGATCCGCCTTCGTTGCATCATCGGGTTCCTCCGAAGGAACACCTTTTGGCAGGTAGACCGTTCCACCTTGGACCATGGCGTTATAACAACTCACCGCCTCTTCTATCGTGCATGGTAACGGTGGTGGGTCTTCTCTATCCCTTCCGAACTTCCTTTTGTTGTCCTTCTTCGCCGCCCTACCCCCATCTGCTCCTTCGGTGTATCCCACCCGTGGGGGTTGAGCCCTTCCTCCCCCAGTTTGTATCGGCTGTCTGAATATCATAGGCGCCGCCACCGGGTTTGGTCGTACGACCAATGAGATGTTCCTTGCAGATTTTAAGAACGCCGAAAAAGTTCCCTCACGCGTCTCATTGATAAGATGACAGATGTACTCCGGGAGTAGTCCTTCGGCACAGATTTGTAATAGTTTGGATTCCTTGGCCTCCTCTCTCACGTCCAGATACCTTTCCCTGAACCTCCGAACGTATGCCACCACGTCTTCTCCTGATCGTTGCTTCTCTCTCCCTAGTTGGGTCAGAGTGAATTCATCCTCTGTTAGAAAGAACTTTTGGACAAACAGCACATGCATCTCTTCCCACGTGGAAACACTTTTAGGGGCCAAATGAGAATACCACGTGTATGCTTTATCGGTTAGGGATTTGGAAAACTCCCTCAACCTGAGTTTCTTGTTGTTGCAATGCGCCCCTAGGTGCTCAATAAAACGTTTAATGTGCTCTTTCGGATTCCCACCCTTCCCTGTGTATTTTTCAAATATGGGGGGAATATAATCCCTCGGGTAAGGCTCATCGTTGTATTCCTGAGGATAAGGTGTCCTAAAGTCATCATAGACTGAAGCTACCTCGCCTATAGACTGTGAGGAAGCCTGCACAAACTTTAACATCTCCTTTTGCATTTCTCTCCTCATTTCCTCCATGGGCGATGGGGCAACAACCAATGGGGGTGTTGGCTGAATGACCGTAACAGTTGGAGCCATCGTTACGGCTGGCGCCGTTGATACTCCGGAGATTCCCATTGCCGGATTCACGACGGAGGGTATGCTTGCCGGGGCTGCTCCCGTTGTACCTGTGCCCGGTGGAAGCGTTGGAGCTGCCCCTGGTGTTATGAAGGAATTGGCCTCAAGTCCTCCCAGCACCGTTGAAGCTGCAGGAGTTTGCAAAAACTCATAGAACTTGCTCATGAGGAGGGTCATCTGGGCAGGTCCCAGCCCAGCGCTCGTGGAAGCCTGCGTCACTCCTTGAGCGCCCGTTGTTGTCTGAACTGGGGGCACTTCTATTCGAGGAGCTCTGCTCCTTAAATCCTCCAATTCTACCGCTGCTTGCTCTTCACTATGTTGGATATCATCAAAGTTGAGCCTTCGATTAACGTTATCTTGCGCCATACTTCTTCCTTAGAAGAATGCCTCCCCAGCGGAGTCGCCAAATGTAAGAGGGTAGTTTAGATAAGATGGAGGCGTAACCCCTTTTAAGTATGGTGATGACAAGGTTAGTTAGAAAAGCACTAGTGATTTAGCCACAAGACACGAAGAGCAGTTTGGAATGTATGGAACCCATCTTATACTCACAAATCTCTCGTGTATAACTCACAATATAATAAAGAACTTCAGAAATAACTTAGCTAGAGGGAGAGAGAAGTAAGCACCCTAGATACACCTTGGTAGGCAGGCAAAAACATACTAAAACTCTCAAGGATCTCTGTTATGTATTAAAAGCTTCGTAATAAATGACAAAAATGGTGGGTGGCAGAACTCTCTGGTTCTTTAATAAATTTCTCTAGTAATCACTTTTGAACTCTCAAAAGATCATCCTTTCCTCAGAGGTGGTTGGGGTCCTTAAATAGCCCCCCACACCACCCCCGAGGCAACTCAGTCAGTAAAGACTATGAAAGACATCTCTCATACTTTATGTCACGACATTAAATGCCTGATGCACTAGTTGTCTCCTACGTCATAAACATTAAATGCCAAGACATGCCTTTTGCCTAACCACTGTGTGTCGGGGGGTTGTAGTCGCAGAGGTGGCTCACCAACTATCTGACAGCCCCAAATACCACGGTGGTTTACTCAAGTGCATGTCTGACATTGTTTAGAAGGCTAGTGACATCACCCACAGTAGATGTGACATTTAAGTAGAGGGTTGTTTGGTCCATAACTCAATGCCCGATGGAACTTCAAGCTGCTCCGCTTAAGGTTCCACGGTCAGGGTCCTTCGGTGCTTTACCAGGTGTATCTAAGATGGTCAGGACAAGCCCCAACGGTGCCTTACTTCTCAATCCTCCAAACCAAGTCCCTCTAAAGTTCCCATGGTGAGGTCATTCGATAGGGCATGAAAGCCCTCCCAGGTCCTTCCATGCCTGGTCTCTCGTGAGTACCGTTTGACCTCACCCAAACTGTATTATTATTATCGTTATGTCATTACAACCGTTACAGCTTTACAGTGAATGTAACCAAAGGTACAATATGATTAACACAACAAGCTGAAGTATGAGTTGCCACGCTGAGCTGCCTCACCAAGATGTCACGCTTGAGTTGCCACGCTGAGCTGCCTCCCCCAGCTGCCTCGCTGAGCTGCCTCACCAAGATGTCACGCTTGAGTTGCCACGCTGAGCTGCCTCCCCAAGCTGCCTCGCTGATTTGCCTCACCAAGATGTCACGCTTGAGTTGCCACGCTGAGCTGCCTCCCCAAGCTGCCTCACTGAGCTGCCTCACCAAGATGTCACGCTTGAGTTGCCACGCTGAGCTGCCTCCCCCAGCTGCCTCGCTGAGCTGCCTCACCAAGATGTCACGCTTGAGTTGCCACGCTGATCTTATCCTCAGAACACTGTTGCTAATTGGTGGATTATCCCTAATCCCAGGATTACCTTCAGGCCCCCTCTACAATAGTTAATTGTGTATCTGGCCCGTCCGAGGTTTTGCCCATTGTGAATTTTTATTATATATCGGCGTGTTGTGCTTGATTGATTTACCTTATCTTCTATCACCAAGTTGCATGTTTAGGAAAAGATAAAATTAGTTAATCTATTTTAATCACAATTAGTCTAAATTTAGTGCATATTTTATATCTTTTAATTTTGTTTAAAGTTTATATATATAATTTGAAAAATTAAAAAATGTCATCTTTGTTTAAACCTTCCTCTTCGTACACTGCCTTGTTTGGGGATTTAAAATTGGTATCAGAGCTAGAAGACTAAGTTATTGTGTTTAGATATGTCTTTACATATGAATTTTAGTGGTTTTTAGGGCACCGATGTTTGATGGGTCTAATTACTCTGTGCATATAAAATCTATAAATGAGTAGGTATGGCAAGCGATACTAAATGGTTGGTTCCCACCTACGACCTTATCCAGCGAATATAGAATTCCTAAACCCGTAGAATCTTGGATTGAGTAAGAGCATAGGTTAGCAAATTATAATTCTTGAGGTTTAAATGCTTTATTTTCTTTGGTCACCCCGAAGGATTTCCACTGTATTATGACATGTGATATGTCTAAAGAGGCTTAGGGCATACTTCAATTTAACCATGAAGGTACTTGTGTTGTTAAGGATTCTAAACTCCAAAACTTCACCATTCAGTTCAAAACCATTAAAATGGAGGAAAGTGAAGCCTTCGATGAGTTCTACACTAGATTATCCGATATTGTGAACTCATTTTTCGAATTGGGAGAGAAAATACCCAAAACTATATAATTGAGAAAATCATAAGGTTCTTTCCTGAAAGATTTAATTCAAAAGTGACAGTTTTTAAATCATTGGGTGCTTTATTGTAAGAAACTTAAAGAGCTTGTAGGGGATGTTCAAACTTATGAGCTTGACATGTGTTTCCTCTAAAATGAAGAAGAAAGAAAAGGGAATTCTTTGAAATCCTGAAATGAGGAAATACCTATTGAGGATGATGAGTTTAACATAAATTCTGATGATATGGACATGTCTGCGAAGCAATTTATAATATTTATCAAGTTTAAAAAACAATCGAAAGATGTGAAGAAGTTTGAGAAAAATAAGTATAATAAGGTTAGTCAATTCCTTAAAAATTACAGTATTAATTTTGAAAAGGGTAAGTTGGATAGATGCTTTGGTTGTGAGGATTATGGTTACAAGGCAGCTGCGTGTCCTGCTAATCAAAGGAAAGAGGACAAGAAATAAAGGTACATAATGCCACTGTGAGTGATAGTGATCCATAAGAGGGACCCGATTCCCCCATCAAGCGTAATTACACCGGATTCATGGCTAGTCACGTGAGCCATGATGAAAAATCTTCCTATGGAGACAATTCTGAGCATGGAACTTTTGAGGTTGTCATTATTTATTCACAAGTGCATGATGGTGAAGAAAGTGTAAAATAATTTGAAAACGAAAAAGAGGAGGATGAGAGTGAACTCTAAATTTCATTTCGTAAGTTATATGCGAAAACATGATTGAGAGTGAAAAAGGCAAATTTGAAGTTGGAAACTAGGTTGAAAGAATGTTCCATAGATGATAATAATTCTAAATTAATTGAGGACCTTAGGTCAACTGAGAGGGCTCTTAGGGAGAAGATTGAGTATGGAAAGGGAGAGAGAGATAACCTACATTATTTAATAGAAGTTTTGAAGAAGGATCTTCTTGAGTTTGAAGAGTCTAAGCATTTACTCGAGTCTAGGATAGTGGATCTTGAAGAGATCTTGAGAAACTTGAGTCATGTGAAATTTGATTTCGAATCTGGGTCAGAATGTTGGATAAAATGTTTGGCACCGTCCAAATAAAAGATGACAAGTGTGGGATTGGATTTGATTATTAATATGCTTCCTTTACTAAAGCCAATACCATGCTTATGAGAGATTCAATCAATTATAAGAAAGTTAAAAAAGGTCAACCCTTAGGTAACCCCCATCGTTTTGTCTATATATGCAAACATTGAGGTAGGAAAGGTCACTTTAGTCGTTTTTAGTTTGATATCTGAAATTATTTTAGAATGTCTAAATTTAGAGTCACTGAGATTTATAAAACCATAGAGTGTCAAGTTACACCTATGTTGTCTATGAGATTCGATTTAGAGGATTTAGAAGCTAGAGTTGTTGAATATCATAAATTATCGTTGTATTCTCAAACCCGGAGTCCCATGGCCACGCGATCAGTTCCTATGAGTTACATTGGACCCTTGCGAGGTGTTAGTGCCTCTCACGGGATGGTTCAGGGGATGTTTTGAAATTTCGCCTTCTAACTCCATGTTTTTAAGCCTAAATCTAGATATTTTCAAATCATCATGGTATTCTAAAATCGGGAGTCCCATGACAGTGCGGTTAGTTCCTACGAATTACATTAGTCTCGTGCGATGTGTCGGTGCCTCTCACGGGGCCATTCGGGGACTGTTTCGCGATGTCCCACTCTAATGCCATGAAAGAAACAATACTAAAAGTTAGAGGTAGTTCATCTAATTTCCCCTCAATTTTGTTTATATCTTACATAAAAAAAGTGTCAAACGGAACTCATCATTTAACATTGGTATAATCATAACAATTTAGCATATGCATAAAAGAGTGACGAAATGGGGTTTAATACCTTGCAAGCAAGGGCACATGCTACCACGAACACTATTCTTGTCGTTGATTCACTCCATATCCTTTACACAATGGATCTAAAAGAAATTTACAAATACTATTTAGAGAATGGTTCAGACAAAAAAAAGCACACATTTAGAAAGAATAATAACATGTTAATTTGAATCATAATGGATCTAACATGTTCATTTGAATCACTTTAACATTCTAATGGTATAATTTCCTACAAAACAGACTAAAAAAATTCACCAACACTACATATTCACTCTATGAACGTAATTACTTTTAACTCAAGAAATTACATACAATCGCAATTTTTCCTTCTTTGTTTTTCAACATTGAATACCATTGCAACTATATAGCAGCTATAGCAGCTTGTATAGTAGCTATATTGCAACTATATGGCAACTACTTCATATAGCAGCTATAAAAGTTTGTATAGCAACAATAACAGCTAATATAGTAGCTACTACTATAGCACATCGGTTTGTATATTAGTTAATTCATGTTGATACTCGTCAACAAATATCAACTAGAAATAAAGAGACAAAATGCAAGTTATACCGCCATTGGAATACAATTAACGAAATTACCAATTAATGAAAATGAAGAGGATGTTAGAAAATAAAACACAAATAATTACCTGATCGGATTTCAGGGCAAACATAATTCACATATTTCATCTGGTGTGAATGGTTGTGACAAATGTTCTCGAGTGGTAGTTGTAATGTCTCAAAATTTACCCCGCAAGAGGGACTCAAATGGACCGACACTTGTATTAGTGCCATTGATATTGACTTTAACAACCTTTGCACTTGGAAAACACCAAGAAATTAGTCGTTGCTCATTTTAAGAGAATAATTGTAATGTCACTTGAAGGGATGACCAATGTCCTTGGACATCTCCCAATTGCATTTTACAACAACATTCATTGGCATATTAGATTTTGTGTCAAGTGTATGTGAAGGGCACTTATCAAATAATAAAAAGATGCAAAAAAATAACTTATATGAGACACATAATAAATAATGCCCCCTAACATAAACAATATTACAACTGATTTCAACAAAACAAAAGATTTGGTATAGAGGAACTCAAGAGCTCTGATACACATCCAATTGTTATTCTTAAAGATACTAAGTTTTCCACTCTATTAATGTGAACCCCACTTTTTGAGAATGGATCCATGTATATAATTATCTAAAAAACCCAGATAGTGGAGCATATATGCATTAGATATACTAAGAGCGGACATAATTCACAACACCAAACAATGAGACAAACTATGAGGTAATGGTGGGAGGACTTAGAAATATAAATTGATTCACAACTTAGAAATATATCTAATTTATAATAGATCTGAAAACTACTTATAGTAGAAAAACTCGTGATACATGACACCAATGCATAACGTTACTCACTATAAAAACTCATGATACATGAAATTCATTCTCCATTGCCTTCAACTTCTCCATATCTACAAACAAACAAAGATCATATAATATCCAAACCTTACAAAAGAAAATCAAATTAGAAAACCATGATTTAGAGCACCTATACAATTTGATTAGAGTAACCACACAGGAAATCCCAAATAAAAAAAACATATAGGTAAAACAACCCATACCGAGTATTTTAAAATCATCATAACCCTGTAGTGGAGATAATTGATCATCATAACCCATACCAAGTATTCAAAAACATCTTCTGCGAAATAGCTCCACAAATTTGAAAATAAAGAATTCGAATCAATTTATTGTGAAGGAATCTAATTTACCCCAAAAACAACCGCCTAGCAAACAGACAATAAAGAAAAAATTAATTCAAAGAACAAAATTAAGACATTAAAATAAGACTTATGTTATGCCAAATGAAATGTCATGTAAGAGACCCACACATGTCATGGCTTGTTCTCTCAATACACAGATGTAAAGGGTTATGTAAAATAAACAGTAAAACCTAGATGATGAATAAAGTGAGACATAGAAGTTCTCTATCAAAAGTCATACAAAAGAGGAATAATGAAGTCCACATAAACATTATTAAACAGAATTAAAGCGTACCCTTGTAAGGATAAAGTCCAAGATCTTAATTTTTTTTATCTTAATCACTGTGTAATAGAGACAGCATTAGTAAAAACAACAGAGGAATAATGAAATAAACAAATACGTGTGAAAGAAAGTATAACTATCCACACCTTAATTCCTCAGTAAAATATTCCCTATACTATAGGATAATTTTGCATAAGCCAAACAATAGCTAAACAAACTGGTTGTCAAATTATAAAAATATTGTAAAAGATTTATCTTGAAACTAAGAAAATACCAAGGGTTTCTCATTTGTTCTCACGATTCTTCAATATTTCATCTTATAGGCATCAATGGTCATATTCTCATATCAAATCCCATCTAAACCCAAACTATAAACTACAAAATAATCAAAGAAAAACCTAAATATGAAATTAGATCTACATAAGAATCATACCAATGGTCAATAAACTAAGAAATTCAGATTTACATAATGAAACTAAGGGTCAATAAACTAAGAATCCCAAAGAATCATAACATATATTCAGATCACCATATCAAATCCCATCTAATTTTTATATTTTTTAACTTTTGCTCTTTATTTCCACTTGACTTCCTTTAAATCCTTAATCGATAAATAAGAACATATCCTTAATAGAGGCACACGAAAGTTAAAAAGCAACAAATCAAACTGAGCAGTATAAAATCAATTTTATTAGGGTTATTTTGAGTTTTATGCATCTTTTTTTGCCTAAAAAATAGGAAAGAATTTGAGCAACAAATCAATAAACTTAACTAATAAACTAACTAATAAAATTTCATACAGTATCCAATTTGAGCAACAAATTTCAGCAATAACTCAAATTGAACAAATTAACAACTTAAAATTTCATCAACAACTCAACAACATTAAATAAGAAAATAAACTAAAAAAAATGTACCTTCTTCTCTTTCTTGCTGCCCCGAGTACCTTTGAAAAGAAAGAAAGAAGTAACATTTTCCTAAAAAAAGTCAAATTATCAGATTATTAGTAGACAAATGGGGGATTTAATCATAGATAATGTGTGTATATGAAAAAAAGTTCGTCGAATCCAATCCAATTGGGAATGGTGTATTGGATAGGGTTTTTAAGAGAAAATTCATATTTAGTGTTGTATCATATTCCTATTACATCATTCAGCAATAACAGATCAAAGGGGAGGGGAATTTATGAAAAACAACAACCAACAGTAGGGAGTGGATTCATAAAAAACCAGAACCACATCAGCAGGGGAGGGGGATTTTTGTTAAAACACTACCAGTTATGCAGGAAAAGGGGAATTAAAATCATAAGACATATTTATATACCCAATAAGTGAGAGGGATATCAAAATTGGGGAAAGGGTTTAAAATTAAATATTATCCTTCTTGTTTCTTTCATCTCTATTAACCTCGTCCTCTTTATCACTCTTTTGGGGTTCCCACACAATTCATAGCTTTTGAGTACGTTTATTCAACATCCTGGTTAATTTTGTTTATTTATTGATTTGAGCCTTTTTCTCAGTTTACAGATACTTCAGATCCTTACAACTTGAGTATTAAAAAGTTTAGATTGGAGTTATGTTTTATCTGGATGAGTTTTATTAGAGATGCCTAGATCCGAGTACTTTTGCGTACGTGTAAGGAAGCAAGCACTTGCTGCGTGCAGAGGAGCAAGCAAGCACCTGCTGCTCCGAATACCTTTGCTGTGTGCGGAGGAAGAGAGCAGCGAGGGACCACTGCAAGGGTTAGGGAGGATCCGATGAGAGGGAGAGAGGCAGGAAGCGAGATTTCGTTGGGGGTTTCATTGTGAGGGTTTCGTTGGAGGGAAATGAATGAAATGAAGGCAGCGCGTATGAGAGAAATAAAGCAACATTTTTTTCCATATTAAACATGGTCACGACTCTCGACCGTAACCCACCAGGTAAACCCTTTAATGAAACCATATCGCCCCATCAATTTGCGTATGGTCACGACCCATAGCCGTGACCCACACTAAAAAATGGTTACAGCCCCCAACCGTGACCCTCAGTGTGTGTATTTTCTGTTTCGTCATGCTTATGGTTACGGCCCAAGTCCGTGACCCATCCGAGACCAAGCTTGAAAGGAATTTTAGCACGAATTTAGTGCCAAGATGGTCACGATCTGGTCATGGCCCAAGTTCGTGACCCACAATGGTCAGGAATTTGGGTCGTGACTACTTCCAGAGCATCCATGACTCAATGTGGTAATGAATATGGTCACGCTAATAAATAAAATGGTTACGACCCAAGTCTGCGGCCAGCTTATCACGGACTTGGGTCGTGACCCACTAGGCGTGACCATTCACAGGATTTGGTGTATTGTTTATTTAATCTTGAAAATAAATAGTACATTAATATCGCTGACTAGTGGTAATACTTTCAAAGGTGGTCGGCGTTCCAAGGTTTCTTGAGTATCTCCCCATCAAGAGTTTCCAATCGAAAGGTTCCTGGTCGAATGACTTCTGAAATACGATAAGTACCATACCAGTTAGCTTCCATATTGTTCCCTTTTCTAAGAACCTTCTTAAGGACATAATCTCCTTATTTTAAGTTGGTCAACTTTACCCTCTTGTTGTGTAAACGGGCAATTCGCCATTGATAAGCATCAACTCTGAGGGAAACATCCTCTCTTACTTCTTCCACCAGATCCAAGTTTAGCCTTCTCATCAGGCCACTTTTAGGAGAGTCAAAGTTCAGCACTCTATGACTTAGTAAGCCAACCTCGGCTAGTACCATAGCCTCTGTTCCAAATGCTAACATATAAGGTGTTTCTCCAGTGGCTGTTCTCGACGTGGTTCTATATGCCCAAAGAATAGAGTGCAACTCGTTGATCCAATTTCCCTTCGCAATATCAAGTCTCTTCTTTAACCCATCAAATAAAGTTTTATTGGTTATTTCTATTTGGCCATTGCTCTGTGGATACCCTGGAGCATAATGAAGTTTCTGAATCTTAGATTGGACACAATATGCTTCAAAATCATCATTATCAAATTGAGTTCCATGGTTGGTAATGAAAGCATAAGGTATGTCGTATCGGTAGATAATGTCCTTTCATATAAATTAAAAAACTTTCTCATATGGCATGTCTATCAATGGCTCAACTTCTACCCATTTTGTGAAGTAATCTACTGCTACCACCAAGTATTTGAACCTACCTTTTGTAGTCGATAATGGACCAACCGAATTAATTCCCCAAATTGCGAAAGGCCAAGGAGTAGTAATCGGCGTTAAGGCATCCCCCGGTATTCTGTAGATCGCTGTGAACTTTTAGCACTTGTCATATTTTATAGCAAAGATTCTACAATCTGCTTTCACGGTCGGCCAAAAGTATCCCTGGGTGATAATTCTTTGGATTAACGTCTAACCAGACGAATGAGCTCCAAAAACCCATTGTGCATCTCCTTGATTAATGCGTCTACTTGTAGGGCAAGAACACATCGTAGTAGGGAAACAATGTACCCTATTTTGTATAAAGCTCCTCTTTCTAACACATATATGACTACTTTATACCTGAGCTTCATTGCATCCTTTCGGGTCAGTTGGTAGGACTTCTTTTTCAATGTACTATTTGATTGAATCCATCCGTGATGGTCCCAGGTCTATAACAACAAAATCGATCATAAGATCTTCTTCTATGCTCCTAAAAGTCATAATCTTCACTGGTTTATTTCTGCTGAGTTCTATTCTAGAAACTGATGCTAGTCGAGCAAGTGTATCTGCTCAGGCATTCTCTATCCTTGGGATCCTCACCATCTGCATAGCTATAAATTTGGAAATCACTTACATGGTCTTGGCCAAATACCTCACCACCAAATCTCCCCTTACTCCTTATATCTTAAGAACCAAGTTGATAATCGACTGGGAATCACTCTGCATGATAAGCACCCAAAATGTATATTTTATACCCCGAATAGACCGTTTTTAATTGCTAATTCTCGACAATTTGGATCTTATGCCCGTAAATATTTCTTGTGCGAGCTTGATTGCCGTTTGCGGAGTTCAAAGGCTTAATTTAAGGCAAATACGCATCAAATGGAGCTATTTTCCCTCCCCCTGTAACCTTACCCGAGCCTAAACCGACCCCGAACCCCATGTGTATTTAGTTTGTGCTTTTTAGATTTTTAGTTTGGGTCGTTTTATTTTTAAGATTTATTTTCTATTTTCATATCTCTTTTTAATTAGTGTGATTTTAATTTTATTTTAATTTTTATTAGTTTTTAGTTATCTTTATTTTTTTTATTAGGATTAGTTTTTTTTAAGAATTCATTTATTTTTAGTTTTATTAAATTTTACATTTTTTTAGGATTTTAGTTTTATTAGATTTTTATTTTTATTTTTATTTTTATTTTTATTTTCATTTCTTTTTATTTTCATTTTTTTATTTGAGTCTTTATTTTATTTTTAGAGTAGGATTATATTTTTAGATTTTTTATTCTTATTAGTTTTATTTTTTTAGGTAGTGCTATTTATTTTAGGGTCACAAATTAAACACACTAACACACTCACAACCACCTATCCTACACACATCAATACACCTAAAACTAACTCCTTCTCACCCACACCCACACCCACACTCCCATACACACCCCTACACCAAATCATCCCCTACCCATCTTCAACCTCCCACCTCATTCTCTCTCCTCTTTCCACCATAACCAACAGCCACAAGCTCCATAAGCAAATAATCCACCCATTAAACCCCAAACCCATTTCAATACCCATCTCCCACCATAACCCTCAATCGTCGGACCACAACTCTGGCCACCCAACAGCCCTCTCGGCGTCAACACCTCCGGCCAGCCCCACTGCCATAGCCATGGCCTGAACTCGCAACTCCCATATCCGAACGCAAGTCCAACCCGTGGAAACCCGCGACCCAAGCGGGCCTGCTTCGAACGTGAAACCCAGCTCCGGCCACCTGCTTTTCCCGCCCTTGTCGCCGGCGACTAACCCTTGTCAGCCCCAACTCGGAAACCTCTTCCAAAACCCGTCTAAACCAGATACCCACATCACCAACCTTATAGCCCCAGTCGATTCAGTCCTCAAACCCGAACTCGAACTTCTAAACCCATCTTGTCTTATCCGATTTTATCTGCAAACCAAAAATTAGGCTTGTTCCTATCTCAGACTTCTGATCCTTTGACCTTGTGCAAGACTGCCTTCTCACTTACCCAATTCGTGCAAATCCATTATCTCCGAAACCCAAGCTTCTGAACATGCCATAAATAAAAGTCACATGTTAACTTCTACCCCCATTTTCCTCAAATACCCTTATGCATTATACCTACAAAGCATCTTATAAAAGAAGACTTCATTTTCAGCCAACAGAGAGGAGTGAAGAGGGAAGCCAAGAGTGCAAGAGTAGTGTAGTTTTTAGCTTAGGAGCTCCATTTTTGGAGCTCAAATTTTTGGTTTTGGTTTTATTTTTTTCTTTTCTATTTTTTTTATAGTGACTTGAGTGGGGGGTAGATTATTTTTGTAAGATACAAATTGTGAGTTGAGTGGCATTATTTTTAGTGTTGTGAAACTCAAATTTATGGGTTATTATTCATGTCAAAGTTTGGGATTTGAATGGAAATTTAAGGAGACTTGGTTTTTATTTTGTTATCTCGTAGCTTATTTATTTAATACCTCTAATTGTGTCATTATTACATTTTATATGTAATAATACCAAAATGAGAGGCTAAATACCCCATTCAAGGGATGAGATGGAAACCTTAACTTAATTATTTTTATTTTTGGTTTGTTTATTTATTATGCCCCTTTGAATATTAATATTAAAATTTTACAATTTATATTTACGCCTCGAGAGAGGGTGAATTATTTTCGAGAGAAAATCGTAAATTCAAATTATAATATTTATTCACTAATTAAACTAGAGATAGGCAATTTTTGAATGATATTGTAGTTTGAATTTCTCAACTCCAGAACTTATTTTTTTATGATTTAAATGCTTATAGTAAATTTTTCCTAGCCGGTGATTTATTAGAAAATGTTTAAATCTAATTTTTGTGAGTATCTGAAATTTAAATATTAATCTTCTAAAAAGACTATATGTAAATTTACATTTGCAACGTGAGTTGATTTGTAAATTTATATATGTTTTGGGGTATTTCAAATAGACAAACTAATTAATGAAAATAAATAGGTTAAGTGGTGAAGTTTAATCCCTTGAATTATCTCATAATTATTTTCTCCTCACATTTAGCGCACTTTATCATTTTCTTTATTTAGTAGTGTAGTTTTAATTTTAGTTCATAATTAGTAGTATAAATATTCCTTAAAATTATTTTAAAAATTATACTTTGTCTTCACTTGCTCTTGTCCACATTAAGGAGCACGGATTGATCCCTTACTTGCCAATGTACATTCTTAGTGTGTTTGTAGGTACCAAAAGGGCTTTTTGATTAACTGTCTTTACCCACAACGATATACACGCAAAAGACGATTCATCAGTGCACTATTACTTGCTCGGTGCCTAATGAAAAGGCTAATTCTAGGCCTGTGATCAATGCCTCATACTCGACTTCATTGTTTGATGACTAAAATTTAAATCTAAGAGCATATTCAACATTGAGGGTGCGTTTGATACACCATATTTGTCATGGCAAATGGTATTTGCCCACATATTTGGCATGTTTTGTAGTGTTTGATAAGCAAATTTGCCATAGGCAAATTTTGCCCAAATCAACTCACGTGACCCTTATTTGCCTAAAAATGTGGGCAAAATTTGCTTTGGTCATTTGGAGAGAATTCTTTGCCATGGCATTTGCCTATAAATGTGGAGAAGATTTTGTAAAATGTTTATTTTTTATAACAGTTTTTAAATAAATATTTCAGTTTTTTTTTCATTTATATTTTTTTTAAATAAAAACAAATATTTCTCGTTATTTTTTGTTAAAAAAACCTGACTTAATTTTTATTACAAAAATTTGGACATTTTGAAAAACTGAACATTTTTTCATAAAAAAAATGTTGGATATATCTAAAACTGTAAAATTTCTCCCAACTTTTCTTTTCAAAAACTGTAATTTTTTAGGACAGTTTTTAATAGGGTTCTATACAAATTTTGCATCTTTTTCATAAACAACACGTTCAACATTATTTATAACATTTTTTTTAAAGTATTACAAAAAATTGTTTTGTAAAAAAGTAAAATAGTATTGTTTTTTTTTTTTTAAATTGGATGTTATTTTAATTAAAAAATAACTGTACATTTTTTAAAACAAAAATAGTTGGATGTATTTTTTGAAAACTTTATTGATTATAAGACAACTTTTTTTTTTATATAAAATATGACTTTATAAAAAGTTTATACCATTTTTATAAATAAAAAGTTGGACCGTGTTTATAATGTTTCAAGAAAAAATGTTACAAAAATTGTTTTATAAAATAGTCATAAAAAAATTGTTTTCATTTTATTTAAACTGGAAGTTATTTTAATTAAGAAAAAAAGTTGGACATTTTTTTAAATTGCTAGATTTAACTTAAAAACAGTTTTTTTATAAATATAAATTTTTATAAAACTTTAATAAAGTTATGTTAAAAGTGTTTTTTTTATTGTTAAAAGTCCATCAAATATTTTTTAATATACATCTAGTCCAAATTTTTTTTATTGTTGTGTTCCGTGGTTGCCTAGGAAATAATTTAATTAACTAGTCATTAAAATGTAACTTTCGTTTCTATGGGTCTTTTTAAAACAATTCCACAACATTATCAATGGGTCTTTTTATAATAATTTTATCAATGATCGATTATCAACAAGTCATTTTAATTTCAATAGATTTTGTCCAAATAAATGTGCTCTCATCCAAAATAAATTTTGTCCAAATAAATGCTATTTTAAGAAGTTTAAAATAAATACAGGTGTACATGACAGTAACTATGCCCAACTAAATTTTTTTTGGGTTCATCCATATTCAAAGGAGGCATCCGACTTCACTCGCCGTCGAAATTACATTGTCAACCCTGAAAATGAAAATAAAAACGTAAGTAAGCGGAATTGGTTATAGCGCAAATGTGAAAAATCGCATGAATTTGCCAATATTATGTTGGCAAAGTTTGTATTTGCCAAGATAAATTTGCACTATCAAACACCATGAGTAGGCAAATAAGTGTCTTTCAGAGTGCAAATAAAGCATATCAAACACAAAAAGTTGGCAAATACAGTTTTTGCCAGCGTGCAAATAAAGCTTATCAAACAGCACGAAATCATCTTTGCCACAACAAATTTTGCTCAGACAAACTTTGCGAGGGAAAAATTTGTCATGCTAAAACTTTTTCCCAATGTGTATCAAACGGACCCTAAGATTATCAAAAGTGTTAAGTATGATACCAGCTTCGTTGCCTGTGTGCATGAATATCCGTCCACATATAATTTCCATAAGGTAATCTCTTCATCGTTTTTCAAAGCGATGTATAAGTTGGTTGTATGTCCATGATCTTTATGGAGCTCACAGTATTTAAATTTGTCCATTTTATGTGGTGGTATTGGAATATTCTCTGGCCACTTCAAATCTTTGCTATTCTTGATTACATCCACGATGTGATGAATACCAACTGTCAAGGGGGTATACTCAACAAAATTTTTGGACTTTTCTTCCTTTTTATCTCCGTGTTTATCCTTATGCGTCTTTTTATCGACTGCCTTTGACGTCTGACCTTATTTTGCAGACACAACTTCCTCAGCGTTCATGATTTTCCATGCTTTGGCCATGAGCTCCGTCACGGTCTTAGGTGGATCTTTTACCAAAGCGTAATACAACTTTTCTGGCAATATCCCACTCATTAGGGTTGTTATATTTATATTTTCCTCATAGTTGATGACATCTAATTTCTCGTTATTAAAATGAGTGATGTGCTCCCTAGTGGTTTCTCCTAATTGTTGCTTAACATTTAAAAGATGTGCCACCTGCTTGGCTAGCTTGGCTCCAAAGTAAAAATTACCAATGAACAGCTCAGCGAGTTGACTGAAGGTGGCAATTTATCCTCGGGGCAGGTTGTTATACCATATCTAGACTGGTCCAGTAATGGTAATTAAAAAAGCTCTGCATCTCATCTCATCAGGAATGGAATGTATATCAGTGACAACCTGATATTGCTCAATGTGCAAGGTTGGATCAGTCTTACAGTCATATTTGGGAGTGATTATTGGTGGCTTGAATTTCCTTAGAGTAGGAGAATAAACAATAGTCTAGATAACAGGAGACCCATTGACTAAACTTCTTTGTAATTGATTATTTGCTTTTGCCATCTCTCCCAGCCGATTTTCTAATCGTTGGATTGACCTTTTCCAAGTAGGATTATCTTTATCAGGTCTGTTCAAAACTGCTCGGCTATCCCTACCATGTGTTTGTGACGAGCTCTCTTTTTGAGAAGTCTGCTCGGCACGCATAGATCGTCGGACGCTTGACTTGGTTCTGATTGGTTTCGCATGGTGGTCGGCGTGGTGTTCATGTGATCGCGATGGCTCTCTGTGATAACCTCCATTTGCTCGAGGACCCAAACGATCAAAAAGTGATGCTCTGCTTAACCTTTCCAAGGCGCTCGGCCTTTCTAGAATGAAAAAATAAGGCTCTATGGATCGTCTTGAGGAACTAGCTCCCGGACGATAAGACCTATCGTATGAGGATTTGGAGTAACTGTGGGGATTATTTCTTAGAGGCGGTGGTGGCATTCCACTCCCACGAGACGACGCATTGAATTGTCTGGATGGAGCAGTAGTTCTTGCTTGCATTGATTGAGCCAGGTGCCTCATGGTCTCTTGCATAGCTTCTTGCCCCTAACCAGGTTAATCAAAATTATGTTCAAATCGACTGCAGTAGGAGGGGTGGATCGGATTGGAGGATTGCCATTATTTTCATTACTAATCTATGGATCATTCATTTCTTTGGAAGAATAAGAGACGAAACGAGAAAAATAGAGAACGATAATTGACAAACGTTCCCACAGACGACACCAATCTGTTGATGTCTAAAATTGGTAATTATTTAAAAGCCAATTGAATAATTACAAATAAAATAATAAGCAAGAAATGAATAATAACACAAAGAGTTTTAAAGTGGTTCGACTATAAGAAGAGCCTACATCCATTGTGATTGTATTTATGGTTATGACTACAGAAAATTAGGTATTCTTGTAAGGAGTTAATGGCCCTGTGGTTTCCGTAATGTCCCTCAAATGAAAGGAATACAATGCATTTATAATGATCCGGATACCAAGGGTTGTAATGCTTTTATATAATGAAGCATTTACACCCGTACATAATAAATGAATGTGTTGGTTAACACTACACCAAATCTATTGGATTGTCACGGTCATTGATCGTGACAAGTTAACTTGTCAAGGTCAATGACCATGATAAGTCTGGGGGTGACAACGTTTATTATCACGGTCATTAATCGTAACAAGTTCATTAGACTTGTCACGGACATGTCACGGTCAATGACCGTGACAAGTTTAGTCACGGTTAAAAACCGTGACAAATCAGTTACCTTTTAAAAAAATTATCACAGCCATTGACTGTGACAATTTTTCTTTATCACAATCAATGACCGTGACAATTCTAGGCAGAATTGGAAAAAAATCTGCTGGGCAGTATGTCCACTGCCACTGCCCAGCAGTATATTTGTACCTGTTATAATAACATTGTACCTGTTCAAACATCATATATCCAAATAAAATATAGATAATGAAAATATACATTCAAAATAATATGCATCATAGGGATAATGCAAATATACATTCAAAACAATATGCATCACGATATAATCCAAATATAATTCAAATATAACAACTTAAAATAATTCAATTCAAATAATGTCACTACATGTCTGGGGTAGGTCTGAAGAGGTGAGTAGGCCACATGATATACGAATTGATACACCCTTGAATATTCATCGTACCGCATTGTTCGCACAACCACAATGGGGATTTCTCCTTCCCAGGTATCACATGCGTGACGAGCACCTTGGCCTCGATGTCTTGAAGGGCACGTCCATGAACTGGCATACCCTGGACGGTATTCAGGTCCCTCAACCCCCGACCTATCCGCTGGCCATCAAATATGTCCTGTATAAACACGCTCGGCTAACCAAGTGTCGTCATCGATCGGTCGAAGGGAGCCAAATAGGGGACTGGATCATCAGAGTTCGCACGTGTCGACGATGAAGCAATGAGGTCCACATCCTCCTCCACCACCTTCTCATTCTCCTTACCTTTCCCCTTACGATTTTCGCCCAACGAACGCTTCATGAATAAGAACATATCTTGGGGCATCGCCTCCAAACGGGATAACTTTGCGTCATGCGAGTCCACCGTTCGAGCCAACCCGATGTTGCTCATCTCCAATCCGATGATGATTTGGCCACCCGCGAGCTCACCTCCCTTGGCCTCCCCTTGCGATCAGCGCCAAGCACTTGGTTGAGTGCGTCCGTGGACAAGGATGCCTTGTCGGCATCGGACTATGACTCATGCACTTCCTTAAGCTTTGCCTGAAATGACAAAAAGTGCATGATTAGTTAAATAAGTAAATACAAAAATTATAATGTAATTAACAAAAAGTAAACTGTCAGATTACTTACAATCGTGGACGCGATAATCAAGGATACCTCCTTATCCTTCCCCTTCTTCGTTCGAATAGCCACACAAGCATCGAGCCTATGTGGCCTACCCCCAAGGCCACTTCCCGTCCCCTGAAATGAAATAATGCAAAATTAGTATCAGCCCCGCAAAGTAAAATAACGCAGAATAATATATTTATGTAATTATAGAAAAATAAAATCTTACCATCATTCTATGCTCCACCTCGGCGTAAGACGTCCGCCCGGAGTAGTGCACGTCCGTCTTTTTCGCCATATTTCTCCTCCCCGATTGGAGAGATGCCAATTTTCGCTCCCCGATCTCATTATCAATGAACTTTTGCCATTGTGCCAATGAGATCGGCTCCTTCGACGGGACGGAGTCACGCATTCGAATAACGAAGTCTCGGGTCTTTTCAAAGTACCGGGTCCGCATATTTTTCTTCCGCGTCTTGTGTTGCTCCCTCAGATGCTCCAAGATGGAATTACGTAGTTCTGGGGCTAGGCTGAATTGTTCCTGCCCAATAAATACAATGTTAGTTGTGAATAAATATAAATATAAATATAATTGGAACATGAAATTGAAATCGAAATTGAAATATTCATATAAATATAAATATAAATACATTACCTATAGTGCCCCCCCAAATAGCTAACTTGAGCTCATTTTGCACCTCCCTCCAACTAGTGTACTCTGGGCCGATGATTGTCTTTACCAGCTCGAGGGATCTCACTAATAGCTCCATCTTGTTCTCGACGACCATCCCCAATTTGCCATATTTGGGGAGCCTAGGGGCCGAGGAGCCCTCGCCGCCTCCACTACCACCGAACCCAGACGACATCATCATAATCAACATCATCATCCTCGTCTTAATACCTGAAGGAGACGTTTTTTGTAAAAAGATGTTGTTATTAGTACAAATCAAAATGAATTAGAAGAAGACATGCAAATATGTACAATTACTACAAATTCAAATGAATTATTACTGTTTAACACCTCAATTTTGAATTCAAAAACAACAACATCTAACTCATAATATGTACAATTACTAAAAATTCGAAACATCTCCACCCCACCCCTACTGCCCACACACGCACACTACACAAGAGCGAAAATGATAAAGTGCAAATAAATTAAAACATTAAAAATGGATTGATAAAGTACAAATTGGAATATATATTACAAATTGACAAATTATTTCAAATTCGGGTTATCATAAAAAATGGATTGATATTCGGTAGGAGAAGCCAAATCATCCACACTACTATTTAGACGCTTTGGCGCATGTAGGACAATTGATCAAGACTCGTTATTGATATACTCCGAGTAAAACACTTGGTTGACCTTTTGAAATGCACAAACAAACGGCTCATCGCTCACGTGGTCGTTGCTCTTCAACTTGGACACGTCAACCATGATCAAATTGGTGTCAGGATCAACTTGGACAATTCTTACCCAAGCATTTTTATCCCCCCCACAGCCCTGCCCCCTCCCCCCCCCCCCCCCCCACACGCATATATACACCATGCACACGCACATACGCACATTTACACGCACATATACACAAATGTAAGATAAATAGAGAGAGAAAACGTACCAAAATCATAGTGAGAAAGAGTGCAATCGCTTAGAGAGAGAGAGAGAAATGGAGGGAATAGAAAACAGTGGAAAAAAAAGAAGAGGGATGATTTTTTTTACTGCGAAAGTTGTCACATACATGTCACGGTCTTTGACCGTGACAAGTTTATAAGGTTTGTCACGGTCATAGACCGTGACAAGTCCATGACAACGGTACTTGTCACGGTCAATGACCGTGACAAAAAATGCATATATTTTTTTTATTATGGTCAATGATCGTGACAAGGTTGGTCGGTTGAAGGGTGCCAATTTGACCTTTTTGGTGTAGTGTGATGGACCCAATGATTGTAGAGTGTCTCTTGTTCGTTTCTCACGTGATGAATATTCTCCTTCCTCGATGGTCGCCATCCAGGTTGGTCAACATTTTAGCGGACTAACTATCTTCGAAGCCGACTAAGTGAATATGGACTTTGACTGTTGCCACGTAGGAGGACATGTGTCCGTTTCTGATTAGTCCATGCAAATGGATAATTTTTACGTACAACAATAAATATATATCATACCAACAAATTTCACCTTCACAATAATAGAACACCATGTCATTATAATTTTATTAATGTTGTTATTTTCATTAACAGAAAACTATAAATCAGATAATAAAAAATTGTTTTAGACAAATGTTTATAGTTTTTCTATTATTAAAAACATAGTTTTTAATAGAAAAACCATAAATAGAAGAAAAAATTGTTTGGGGATTTTACAACACCCACTTGATTGTTTTTTAAGAAGAAAAATTAAAAGAAAATTATATCCAATTTTATTCTAATATTATTCCAATAAATTAGGAGTTATAAGTTTGAAAAAAAAGCTTTTTTTATCCGAGTTTAAAAAAAAATCAAGTTTTTAACTATTTGGGGTTAGTTTTACAGGTGTTACCTTTTATTTAGAAAAAAAATAAATTTTCAACTTTGAATATTTTTTAAAACAGTTTTGAAATTAATTAACAAAAAACATAATTTTTTTAAATTTTTTCAAACTATTGGTGCAGTTAAATTTAACGAAAGGATTGAATTGGCCAAACACTAGATTTGTCAAGATGTGATAGTTTAGGGGTTATGGGGGTATTTTATTATAAGAGAATATTAGTTAAATGGGTGTTTGAGGGACTTTTTGAAACATGTAAGGACATTTTTGTCCATCGTCAATATGTATGTCATACGCCGTTACACCGTTGAAGAAACTCAAGATCGCATCTACATCAACGGATCCGAATATCAAAGCGTCTTCAACATCATAACCTCTGCGAAAATGAACTTGGTAAAGTTTTGTTACTAAGTCCCTTAAAGTTTCATACTTAGTATTGGGAAATTTTTATGAAATATTTGTTATAAAAATAAGAAGTAAGTTTTTTCAAGCAAAATGAGGCTTTTAAAATAATTTAAATTTTTCTGGATTACCGGTCTGGTCCGCCCATATTTTAAACGAATCGATCCGCCTCTATACCGGACCGATCCGCTTTGCCAGAATCAGTATACCCCGGACCGATAGCAAACCGAAGAAGCTCCTTTCAAAAAGGAATCGGTCCGACCCCGGACCGATCCGCATCCATACCGGACCAGTCCGCCTGAGATAAATTCGAACAGTTCCAATGTTTTTCCACCGACTCATGTTTCCTATAAATATACCTATTTCGGTGGAGTTTTTTTCAAGTCTTTGAGAAAACGTTTCTAAGAGTTCAAACACAACAAGACTTCGTTTTTTGATGTGCCAAACATCTTTTTGATTCACACACAAAAATTCCAATTACTTTTGTGAATCTTTTGGAACCCTAGAACACAAACTTTGCTATTGTTCAACCTTTGTGGGGAGATCTTTGCAACCGAAGGCTGCGTGTCATTGCTCATGGAGTCTCTACAAAGTGTTATGGTTGCGTGTCATTGAGGAGAGCTGAAGTTCTTCCTTTGTTGTTTGGGTTGCGAGTCCTTGGAGGGTGCTGCGTGTATTCTCTTGCTAAGTTCAAGACTGCGTGTCTTTGTGGTTTGGCTGCGCGTTGATCCATTGCAGATTTCTCTATATAATTGTAAGTTGCGATTCACATGTTCATAGTGAAATAAAGGTTTTACCCGAAATAGCTTTTTTCCTGAAATCTCTGTCTCAGCATATTTTTGTGTCACATGCTTTATTTATTTATGGGTTGACACATGCACCTTAGATGCATGTTTAGGGACTCTAATTAAATAAGGGGTACTTGAAAACTTGCGAATTTAATTTAATCAATTATCACACGTCACAACTTTTCAAAACAAATAAAAAGTTTGAACTAAATGTGTATTAAAAAATATTTGAGGAATTTTTTGATATTTATCCTATTTTTTTGACATACATTTAAAATATAAAGAAAAAAAATAAAGTCTAGAAATCTCTATCTCTACTACTTAAAAAGAGGAAAGTTCCTCTTCAAATCTCAAAGTACCAAACTACCCTCATTAAATTAACATTTCCTATCATAACCTTAATATTAGTCTCACACATTCATTAAATTAAAATCATTCCATGAATCTTAACTTGATACGTTCTCTCTCCTAATACATTCATCTAACAAAACTTCAAAATACATTCATCTTGAAACCTTAAAAATCAAAAGTCAGTTGCCCAAATTTCTTCATCTTCTCATCAGATTCATATTTGCCATCAAAAGTATGCATTTGTTAATTTCAAAGCAAATACACAATTTTTATAATTATATCGATCTCAATCATGAATGTTGTCTATCTTTTGTGCTCAAATATTGTATTTACAATTTTATTATTGTTCAATTCATATTTTATAATAATTCTAAATTCAATGTTAATTTCAGAAAAATTATATATATTTTTTAAGTTAAGGAATTACCAAGTTCACACCTTATTAGATTACTATTTTTTATGCATTCATATGTATTTCTCAGATGGACATGTTTGTATTCATGTTTATTTCCTAAAGATTCTAAAAATTCTTGAAACACTCCAATTACTTTTTAAAGCACAAACTTGCCCGTTGTTTTAACGATCAAACAAATACTTTTTTATTTGTTAATTTAAAAAAAAAGTATTTTAAACCGTTTTTTAAAACATTTTTTTATTTTTTAAAATTAAAAAATAACTATTTATTATAAAAACTGTTATGATAGTTTTAAAAACCTTTTTTATTTAAAAAATTGTTATGATACTTTTATATAAGTTTTTTTTAAGAAATATTTAAAAACTGTTTTTTTTTCAAAAAAAATATTTTTTTACATAAAATTGTGGAAAAAATGACCAAATAAAAAACCGTTTTTTTAATTGAAAATTGTTTTTACAACAGAACACGACACAACACGACATGACAATTTTTTTTTTAAACAAACATGAACACGATCATAGTAAAAGTGACACGACACAACATGAAATATTATTTTTTTACAAAACACTAACACGACCCAAGTAAAAGTGTCACGCCACAATATATGCTATTTTTTTTAACTAAACACGACCCAATCAAAATAAAATGACACGACACGCCTCAAAATCTTATTTTCACCTACAAAGGTAATATAACAGAACACGAAATCCCATTTTTTATCAAATATTAACACAACCCACTTAAAATGCAACAGGACAAGTGGCCCGTGTTCGCATTTCGTAAAAAATGAATTTTGTGTCGTGCCATGTCACTTTCATATGTGTCATATTCATTTTACGTAAAATTAAGATTTTGAGGTGTGTCGTGCCATGTCGTGTTTATTTTATTTTGGTCGCTTATTATAAAACATTTTAAATAAAATGTAAAAAAAAGCAGTTTTAAACAATTTTTTAAGTGCCTAAAGATTTTATTTAAAAACAATTAAGATTCTAATAGTTACTATTTTGGAACTACTGAGTTTTTATTTTTATAAAATGATTTTTGTAACTATTATAATTTTTGTAACCATTTTCTTAAAACACTCTCATGCTTGGATTTTACTTGAAACAATTTTTTTTTAAATAAAATCTTTAGGCACTTAAAAATTTGTTTAAAACTGTTTTTTTTTGTCCATTTTATTTAAAATGTTTTATAATATCGCCTATACATACCGCTGACGCATAACAACATACTAAAAAATGGTAACAGTTTTTTAAATAAAAAAAGGTTTTTAAAACTATCATAACAATTTTGATAAGAAACAGTTATTCTTTAATTTAAAAAAATAAAAAAAAATATATTTAAAAAAACAGTTTAAAATACTATTCTTTATTAAAAAAAAATTAACAAATAAAAAAGTATTAGCCGAATATATATTTTTTTAACCTAAATTTTTCAAACTATTTTCATTATGTCATAATTGTTGGATTCATATATATGAGAGACTAGATATACACGTATATAGAGAGAATGAGGATGGGTTTGACATTGGTTTTATAGGTTACGACCTAAATTATTGAGTATAATGAAGATGGTGGCACATATTGTCCCATTTATTTAGTCCTGAAAATTTAGCACTTGGCAAAATACTATTGTCTTTCGCCTACATCGGAGAGAAGATTTTTTTTTCCACGTGATTAGTGTAGGGTACATATGATTGGTAATTTATAAAAATGGTGAATAACATTTTAATTTTTTATGGTAGTAAGAAAAAAAGGCAAGTGGTTAGGTACCCAATTAATAAAGTCAATTATGAGAATCATATTTCATTGGTACAATAGAAAAGTAGACCAATATCAAGTCGAAAGAGTTAGAAAACAATCCACCAACTTAATGAAAAATAATGCGACCGGTGGTTTCGACTGTAACATTTGCCTAGATATGGTTCAAAACCCTGTAACCACCTCTATTGTTGCCCCTGTATTTATAAATGAATTCATTACCCAAGTGTATATGCTGAAATCCAATATCACCAACAGCCTCAATGCCCTGTGTGCAACGCTGAAATTACAGAATAAACCTTAGTACCACTCTAAGACCACAGTCAAACAGAAAAAACATCCGAAGACAAAGTCCCACACACGGATTTAGTCATACCACAAAGGCCTTCGAGTCCTAAATAGGATTTAGTCATTAGTCGATATCCCCCACATGCATGACATGCTGGCAACAACAGAGGCTGTTGCTGTTGCTTACAAATACCTGTCAGTTGGTTGCCACAGAGGAGTAAGCACGGATGAATGACTAAGCAAGAATATAAATATCTTGTATAGTTTACAGTTGAATAGATGTTTGGTTTTAGGGTAATGATTGATGCTTCGTACTAGGTACTTTATGTTATATTCTAACAAAACAGATTCTACATAATATGTTGCAAGTATTTTTATTACTTTGTCATTTACAGATTTACAGTAAAAGATTAATATCTGAAAATGGCCACACGTATAACGCACGTGGACACAACTAGTTTATTTAAGTTTGTGTTGTATTTATAATGTGAAATTAAATTAAGTCCTTAGGCTCGAAGACGAAGTCAAAGAATTATAAGGTTAAGTCAAATTGTGTATCAAAGTATGTGGTGAAGTAGTGACCCCAAAATTGAACACTCACCTTTAGACCAAACGCGTTGAGGCTTGAGTTTCGAAGTTTGAAACTCCTCTGTAGTGACAGCGCACAAGTCCGGATCGGCCATCAAAAGGGATACTCACTCCACCCAGACGTTATTTATTTAAATTTTCAACCAATCCAACAATTGAATTCATCTTAGGTAACTGTCTATTTGAATCGCTTGATAACTTGATTTCTCAGAATGTGATTAATGTTAGTGTTTGCTTCCTTAATAGCCACGCCCTAGTTTAATCGATTACTCAATCAATTTTAAGAACTAGTACTAGCTGTTGCTACTGCTAGATTCATCAATCCACGATTTATACATTGAAAACTACACATGGAGGCGGTGATCATCCATCAGATCAACGCATAAGATTGTTGATTCCTTTTGTGGATAGTTTTGTTTTAACTATTACAATATAACCTCCTTACTCTAATAAATCTTTTTGGTAGTACTTATTACATGTTGAAGCTTTGTTGCAGTTAAAAGGATTTTTTTTTAATTATTATTCTATGTAATAGTCTTGGCGACCTTAGTAAAAGTTTCTGGATCGGCCCCTGATTGGACTTTAAATTTTAGGTTAATAGACTAAATGGGCTCCTGGAATTTACTTCTTGGAATGGAAGAACTGTAGAAAGAAGTGGATGTTTGGTAAATGATTACAATTGTTAAACCTAATTTATCCCTTCAAACATAATCTTAAATGGGCTAATTGTCTCTTTCTCCGTGTTCTCTTATCCTTTTTGTGCACACACAAGTTAACAATATTTTATTCCCCTGGTATACACATTGCCACCCTTGCACCTGTTATAAATTTTGGAGATCTATTGATGTATCCCTTTCTCTAGTGCGTCTCCTGAACAACATCACAACAAACTGCCTACATTTTTTTTTTTTGAACATAACCAAGGCTAAAGGCCAAAACTAAGAAGCTAACACAGACAAAAACTTAGCAGAAGGAAAGGAAGACCATCCATGGGTGAGGAAGGCAGTAGGGTGCTTGCAGATCCAGTGGGCTACTTTATTAACAACTCTAGGTATCCACTTGAAATGGACAATCCAGCTGAGCTCTTTGATATCGAGTCAATTTCCAATGGAGGAGCTCTCTCAGTCTTGCAACAGTTGATCAGGATTGAGTTGTCACTTTCCAATAGGATATTACGGAGCCCCATGCTACTCGCAGCTAGGCACACCTCTCTGAGAGCCAAAGCTTCCCCTACAAAGGCAGACGTAGCTGGGAGTCTCTTGCTAAATCCCATCACAAAATTGCCACGAGGGTTACTCGAAAAGGTAACCCCCAATGACAGCTCTATTCGATTTTCTGCAGAAGGCTGCATCAGTTCTTGCAGAATAATAAAGGCCATCACCTCCCTATCATCTGTGTGGTTCATATTAGAGTTTTCCGTGGTTCCAGACTTGACCTTCCGATTTCTCGGTCCTCGATACTCTTCAGATATGATATATCCTTACTGATCAGACCTCCCACAAACGAGACATTTCGGTTCTTTCCCTCAAAGATGTTTTGATTTCTAGAGAGCCATAAATGCCACAACATGATGGCCAACCTCCTCAGATTCTCCATCTTTTTGACTATGGGAAAATCTTCTTCAAACCAACTGGAGAGCCATCTAGGGATAGAGTGCTGGTCAGCTTCTTCCCATAATCTTCCCATCCCACAAAAGACCCATATCTTCTTAATGTCTCTGCATCTCATGAACAAATGCTCTAAGTCTTCAGGTTCTTTGTTGCAAATCTCACACTTTGGGGATGTTTTACATTTGCGGTTGAATAAGTTTACATTACATGCCAATGCATTCTTTAAAACCTTCTGCAAAAAGTGTTTAATCTTTGGGGGAGAGTCCATTTTCCATAAAGATTTCCGAAGGTCAGAGTGGGGTTGAAAGGAAGAGGAAGTCTCCTGAGTAGCTAGAGAAGTGGAGAAGTGGAGTTTTGGCTGGAAATGACCTTGTAAGCAGAATTGACCGAAAAAGCACCTTCACGATTGTAATGCCAGATAAGTTTGTCCTTAAAGGAACCTTTTGATATTGGGATACTTTTGATTTTCTCTACTTCTGAATTGCTAAACAGTCTAGATAGCGTCTCATCGTTCCATTCCTTTGTCACAGGAGATATCATCTCCACCACTTTCGACTCTCTGGCATCCCTAGGTTTCAAGGATTGAACTTTGAAGTCCTTTAGATCAGGAAACCACTTATCTTCCCAAATGTCGATACTCCTTCCATCTCCATCCTGCCATCTTAAACCTTTATTCAAAATCTCTCTCCCTTCTAGGATACTACTCCAAACCCAGGAAGGTCTATGGCCCTTTTTGGCTTCCAGAAAAGAGCTATTCGGGAAATATAACGCTTTTATAGTACGGGCCCAAAGGGTATTAGGTTGGAAATCAACCTCCATCCCTGTTTAGCAAGGAGAGCTTTGTTAAACATAATAACTACACAGAAACCCAATCCTCCAAGGTTTTTTGGTGTGACTAGGGAGTTCCACTTGACCCAATGAATGCCTTTCTTCCCATCCGAACCTCCCCACCAGAAGTTCCTCACCATAGAATCAATTTTTTTGCATAAAGATTTGGGAAGGAGAATGCAGGACATGATGAAAGTAGGTGTAGCTTGAACTATCGCCTTTATAAGGATTTCTTTTCCCCCCGGGGACAACATCATGCTCTTCCAATTTCTGAGTTTATTGGCAACTCTATCTAGAATGAAGGAGAAACTACGAGTCTTTGACCTCCCCCAAGAGGCCGGGAGACCCAAGTATTTGGATTTAGGATCCATAGGTTTGATAGAAAGGAGTTCACTGATATTCTGCCTTGAAACCTCTTTAATGTTGGAGGAGAAAAAGATGCCTGATTTGGAAAGATTAACCTGCTGTCCAGGGGCCTGCCCATAATCTTGAAGATCTCCATGACCTTGGCACACTCTTGGTAGTTTGACCGTATGAAGAGGATAGAATCATCCGCAAAGAAAAGGTGAGATAGAGTAGGACAACCTCTATTCATAATGATTCCAGAAATGTCTTTTCTCACCGTGGCCCTAGAGATCATTCTGGAAAGCACATCTTGTACCAACAAGAACAGATAGGGGGACAGAGGATCGCCTTGTCGAAGACCTCTGTTAGGCGTAACTTCTCCACAGTCATGGCCATTAAGGATGATTCTGAACGAGACAGATGAAACACACTGCATGATCCAATGAATCCATTTCTCAGTAAATCCCATTTTTTCCATCACTTTTCTAAGGAAATCCCATTCCACCCTGTCGTAGGCCTTATTGAGGTCAAGCTTGAGAGCAATTTCCTCCTTTTTTCTTTTCTTTCCTCGTTAGAGATAGTGAAAGGCTTCATGGGCCAAGATAATGCCGTCTTGGATGAGTCTATTAGGGATAAAAGCTGATTGGTGAGGGGAAATGAGAGTGTCAAGGAGAGGTTTTACTCTATTAGCGAGGGTTTTAGAGATAATTTTATGGAGGAAGTTGCAGAGGCTTATTGGGCGAAATTGGTTGAGACTTTCCGGGCTGGGACTTTTGGGATTAGCACTAAGTTGGTCCTGTTTATTTCTTTCAGCATGAAGTTCCCCTAAAAAAACCTTTAGCAGCTTTGTATACATCATCTCCAATACAGTGCCAATATTTTTGGAAGAAAATACCTGGGAATCCGTCTGGGCCCGGAGATTTAAGAGCACCCAGTTGTTTCACAGCATTATAGATCTCTTCCTTAGAGATGGGCTTACAAAGATCATCATTCATAGCTTGCATAACCAGCGGTTCCCAATCCAAGTGGGGGGCGTCAATATTCCTGGGGCCTTGAGTCTTGAAAAGATTTTTAAAGTGGTTTACCACTTCATCTTTGAGTTCCTCAGAAGTAGTCGTCCAATCACCATCATCTTTTTTGATTTTAACTATGCGATTTCTGCTTCTTCTCTGAATGGTAGTGGAATGAAAGAATTTTGTATTTTTATCACCAAATTTGAGCCAATTGACTCTAGATCTTTGGTGCCAATACTTCTCCTCCTTGATAAGGATTTTATCAATATCCTCAATGATGCATTCTTGGTCGGGGGGAGTTGTTGAACCCTTCCAAGTTTCTGGTTTAGGTCATTAAGCTCGCTGTGAGTATTGCCGAAAGTGGTTTTCTTCCATTTTATCAATTCTTTAGCAACTCCCTTTAATTTGGTGAACACTTTGAACATGTTAGAGCCCCTTACATCACAGCCCCATCCCTTTTTGATCGTTTCTTCACATTGGGGGGATCCAACCCACATAGATTCAAATTTGAAACATGGCTTGGGTTTGTTGAAAAGAGGGTTAAACTCCAAAAGGAGTGGACAATGGTCAGAGCCTTTGATAGTTTCATGCATAAGAATTGCGTTGGGGAAAGAGTCCCGCCATTGAATGTTACCCAAGGCTCTATCCAATCTCTCTTTCACATTATCCCCTTCTCCTCTTTTGTTTGACCAAGTGAATTTTGGGCATTTGAATTCAATCTCCACAAAATTGCCTCTGTTGATAAGTTCGTGAAATTCCTCTATTTTCTTTCTGGAATCATCAGAGCCCCCCCTCCTTCTCCCATGCAGCCCCAAAGATGTATAAGTCCCCAATTATGAGCCAAGGTCCTGCTTGGAGATTTGGTAAAGAGAAGAGCTCATCCCAGACAACTTTTCTATTTGTTTCATCCGGGTCTGCATAGATAAAGGAGGTGTTCCACCTTACTCCCTCTCCCACAACTTCGCTGATGATATTAATGATGTTTCTGGATTTGGAAATAACGTTCACATTAATCGAATTGTCCCACCATAGGGCCAGCCCCCCTGACACTCCTTTAGGATCCACATAGCAACTGTTATTCATTCTAGTTTCTCTTCTCAGCTTCTCCAATTTGTTTATTTTATTTTTTGTCTCCATCAAAAAGATAATGGAGGGGCGATAGGATGAAATTAAGTCCTTCAGAATTCGAATTGTCCGGGGTCGCCCAAGACCAAGGGCTACCATCCATGATTTTAAGTTTGCCAGGGAGTTATAGGATGAAATTAAGTCCTTTAGAATTCCAGGAGCCTACTAACATTGGTCTTGTGGCTGTTTTGGGTCAACCACCACCACCCTGGCAAACTTAATTTCATCCTATCGCCCTTGGTCTTGGGCGACCCCGGACAACATACACCACAAGACCAAGGGCTACCATCCATGATTTTTGACATGTCTGCACTTTCAACGAATCTGAATATGTTTGTGTTCTCTCCCCAATAGGTTATAGTAAATCCCTTTTTTGTCTTCCAGGCTCCGTTGATGATGTTGCATACCCCTATTTTGTTCAGCGGTTTTGTTGTTATTATTTTCCCCACCATTGTTTTGAATGGGTCACTGCTATCTTCAAGGGGTGAATCTTCGAGGGTTAGAACTTCTGAATAGGTGGGTTGTGGATTAGGGTTAGCCATAAGGATTGGGAATAGAATGAATACGCAGATGGATGAGTGGACAAACGTTCTCCGGTGGTTGAGTAGATGATGATAGAGGGATAGGTCACGATGACAATATATGAATAGGGCGAAGGGGAAAGACAAACGGAGAAAAGAGCATTGGAAAAACTAACAAATGAAAGGATCAGTCCAGAAAGGGCATGATAATCACCCCAGGTATCTCTAAAGATAAAGACTCTTAGAGAGAGAAACTCTCACA
Source organism: Sambucus nigra (assembly GCA_949130495.1). NCBI lineage: Eukaryota > Viridiplantae > Streptophyta > Magnoliopsida > Dipsacales > Adoxaceae > Sambucus > Sambucus nigra. The sequence goes on from OX422208.1 coordinate 360,537,430, forward strand.
AAAGATAGAGAGCCTCAAATGGCGGTTGAAATAACAAACTTAGATTGATAATAATATGCTTTCCCAAACCAATGACTGCCACCTCCACACCATCATCACCCCCTTCTCAAATAATGATCACCATCGCCAAATCCACCTCAAATGGTGCCACTTATTCATTGAAACAAGGATTCAAAATAAGATCATTTGTGGATTGAATACATTTGAGAATACCTTTTTTTTGGTATGTGTATATTATACAGATTGCTAGTGCCTTATATATACATATTTTTCACAACTTGTAAGTAAATCCAGAAATTCAATAGGTAGAGGGAGCCAAATTGAGTTTGTGTGGAGATATTTATTTAAAGCGAGTGGATTTAGAATCCTAGATGTCATTTTAGTTGTTAATAATTTATAAAACATCAGGATCTCTAACCGTATTCGGGACCCGCAAGGCTTTGGTGTTGGATTTTTAGGGGAAGGGTCTTTATGTCAAATTCATAATGTTGCAATCAAATAACCTCATATTTATTTAAGGCGCAATGTCTCTTTAGAATCTAGGCACAAGTCGAGGCGCGCACTTGGTCGAATTGAGGCGCACATTATACAAAACATGTAATTATTGTATATCCATTTTTATGTTGGGGGAATTTTTCAAAACAAAAATTTAACAAGGCACACCTTGAGCTTGCAGCCTAAGTGCTTTACTGAAGGGGCCTTGTTTGAGGCGAGGCGAGGCGAGGCGAGGCAAGGCGCCGATGCGGACTCTTAGGGAGCCTGGAACCGAGGCGAGTCATTAACAACTAGGAACAACCGATGTGTGAGTGTCTTTTTCCTTTTCTATTTAAGCCCGACCTTAGTTATGTTGTCTTGCCATTATTGTCTTTTTTGCAATGTGGTATTTTGAGCCCCAATTTATTGCAACTTCTTGATCGCTAATAATACAATTATTGTTGATGAATGATTAACAACTCATATGCATATTAGGATGGGTCCAATAGTTCCAAATTATCTAATTTCTACCACATATAGAGCTATATATGTGTGTGCGCGCTCTATACATATATAGGTTATAGAGCGGGAGCACGGTTCAAAGTCTCGGCTGAGTCAACTAGGTATCGAAGCCAGATTATCCGATTTCGAACCATGAGCTGATTATTTTGCAAGATTGGGGAGAATCGGCTTATATCGCCGAGATATCGGCGTTACCGAGTCAAATCGCTAAAATACCAGCCGAAAGAGACGATAGTTTAAGAATATTGCCTACATAAATTTATTCTATACAATAACCTCACCTCCTAATTTGAAGCTTTCTCTTCGATCTCCTATATACGGCCTTTTAGCATATTAGGGTTTCGTGTTGGGAAAGAGACGGAGAAGAGGGGTATTGCAGTTGTGGGTTTGCTTAAGAGTTTTTTTTTCTGCACGAGTATGAGTCAGTTAATTGGAGTCCCCAACCTGATTTTGGAGTCCAGCTGTCCTTTTTTTCTTTTTAATAGTTCAGCTTGGTACACCTAAAGCTAAGAGACATGTGACATTTCCTTGCATTAAAAGAGCTGACAATTAATTTTATTAAAAAAATATATTAGTCACACTTAATTTTATTTTTTTATAAAAAAAATTGTGGGTCGTTTTGACTTGACCCCCAAATTTTAATGCCTAACATAATCCTTTGACAAAAGCCACGAGTATTTCATTTAACAATTGTACTTTTATACTAATTATTAATATTTGGTTGTAAAAAAATCTTATAAACTTATTCTTTTCATTTTAGCCATAAATTTTTTCTACAAATAATTAAAAATTTATGGAATGACACTTTTATAAGATTTTAGCCATGACTCCATAAAATTTTATCAATATTCTTAAAAACTGGTACAATTTTTTTTAAAAATAAACTATTTTGTTGAAAAAAAAGTAAAATGTTTTGTAAAAATTGTAAACACTTTTAAACACTTGTTCTTTCATTTTTAATAAATTTGTACTTAAACAAAATATCAATTTGCACTTATAATTTTTTAAAATTAAGTTAATGAAAATTTGCAATTATATTTTATAAAAAATCCGTAGTTTTGGATGAGATTACTAAGGATATACACGAAGATGTCCAGTGGTGTATGTTGTTTGCGGAGTTTTAGTAGACACTTCAAAGGAAAGCTTAGCGATGAGAGTAGATACTTGGAGAAAAGCCTTAGAGTTTAAGGGACTAAAAATCAGTAGAAATAAAACGGAATTTATGGAATGTAAATTTAATAATGAGGCGTCGAGTAACATAACGTTAAAGATTGAAGAAAAAGTGATAAACCAAACTAATAAATTTCGTTATTTAGGTTCAATGTTACAAAGTAATGGGAATATTGATGAGGATGTTACGAGTAGAATATAAAATGGTTGGATGAAATGGAGACAAGCTAGCGGGGTGTTTTGCGATAAGAGGATAACTAATAAATTAAAAGAAATTTTTTATAGAACAGTTGTTAGGCCAGCGATCCTGTATAGAGCGGAGTGTTGGGTGTTAAAGAAAAAACATGAACAAAGTCTCCATGTTAGTGAGATGAGGATGTTCCGGTGGATGATAGGAATTACTTTAAAATTAAAAATCAACACGTGAGAGAAAAGTTAGGAGTAGCTCCCATTAGCGATAAATTAAGAGAAAGTCGACTTAGGTGGTACGGACATGTGTTGCGTAGACCAGTAGATGCCCCTATAACAAGAGGAAGATTGTTGGAAATAGAGGGTAAAAGAAAAAGAGGTCGCCATAAGCTATCGTAGGAGGAAATTATTAGGAGTGACCGTAAGGAATTAAAATTGAATGATAATAATGCATATAATAGATTAGAATGGAAAAGGAGAATCCATGTGTCTGACCCCATAGGATAGGATTAAGGCAAGGATGATGATGATGAATTTATAAAAAATGCTTGTTATTTTATAGAATGACTCTTAAACTAATACTTGTAGAAAATTATAACATTTGCACCAAATAAATTAATACTTGTAGAAAAACATAACATTTGTAACATTTATAAAAAAAAATAACATTTGTATCTTCTTTATTTTGTAGAATGAACCTAAATGAATATTGATTGGGAGCATAAGAAGTGCTCTTGGTGAAAATAACATTTGCATTCTCTATGTAACCCCTCTATCAAGTTTTTTGTGTCATTAATTTTTCTTAACTTAATATTGAATCTAACAAGTTTGTCGCGCTTCAGCGTGACCAATTGTACAATGCAGTGCATATGAAATGATGGTTTTGAACGTATCTGATTGGTCCACATTGCTAATCTTATTTTTTTTTTTATAATTTTTCTATATTTTTTTCGTAATTTTTTCGCTCTCTAAGTAGCGTATCTTTGCGTATCGCTCGATACCGCTACTGAGTTGAAAATCGGGTGTTTGATACCGAGACTTTGAACCATGAGCGGGAGATAGCAAGTGCCATTAAGAAAATTTAGAGAAGTATTTATGCACGCTAGAAAATAATGACGAAAATGATTACTTATTAAAATTCAATTTGACATTATAAATCAAACCGTAACCAAAGACCTTCATTTAATTATAACTCTTATGTTGGCTTACTTATAAATAAATAGAATTTTAGTAATTCTGTAAAGAAAACTGAAGAAGGTGGGTTGTTTAAGGGGAGGGGGAAAAAAAAGATAATGTAAGAAGAAGATCAAAAGATGAGCAGTGGAAATATAGTAATGGCTATCATAAGTGCCTTTCTTGCGACTATGTGACTTGTTGCACCATGGTCTAATTCTCATTTCCTTTGGACTGAGTAGGTTGTCAGGGTGTGTAAATATAATAAAAAGTGGGATGAAATCAATTTTCAAATTAGCTTTTGAGGCTATAGCCTCGAGGCCAAAACCACGAGTTGCGAGGCTATAGCAACACAAGACAATGTTAGAATCTACGCCTCAATCCTTTGAGGGTATAACAACAGGGCTATTGTGACTCGGTCCTAGCCTTGAGGCTACACCTCAGTATACACTTCCACAACATAAAATTTGAAATATGTATGTTTAAGTTAAACACTCATGTTATATGCTTATATATTCTATTACAATGGTTGATGTTACAGTCTCTTTTTTAGTCTATTTTGTTATGATTCATGATAAGATGTTAGGTAATTAATTGTAAACTATTGATGTCTTACTGACTTTGAACAAGAATCTTTTTGTGGTGATAGATTACTTTTATTATTTATTAATGTTATATATGTATTTTGAGATTTTTTTTTCCAAATCGAGTTTTACGCCTTGTTCTACCTTGAGTCTATAACCTCGCCTCAGGCTGTGTGTGTGGGTGTTTGGGTGGGTGGGGGGGGACCCCTCGATGCAGCATTTAGCTCTTTTAAACATTAGGTAATATCTTGAGTTATACTTCTCACATCTAATGTCCTGTTAAGCTTTCCTAGAAGGCATTATACAAGATCCCCCTCTTAAGAGAGCTCACCATTACGGACGCGTTCTCATTTGTAAAAGACGTTCTGCTTAGGACGGATAACATATGCATGCAACTCTCTCAACGATGATTTCTGTTGATAATGGGGTTGTTATCTTTCACGAGTCATGTAGTTTATATCAGAAAGACGAGTAGTCAGTGCTTCACAAAAGTAAGATCAATTAGTGGAGAAGTCGACAACTATTGTAGTATAGTCTTGCATACTGTGGGGATTATGATGGAATATTAGCGCATGCTGTGGTGTTTTTTTCTTCATAATGAGAAGTTTAGAATGATTATAATTATTATTATGATCTAGATCACAACTTCTAGATAGTAACTGTTGTAGTTTTAACCATTTCTAAACTTCAGCTTTTTCTAATTATATTTAACTCTGATTGATTCTAATCTTTCTATATCCTCTATGATTTTCTCCTTATAGAAGCGGTTTTGTTTGTCAAGCTATGATCATGATCAAGGAGGGCTAGTTCCAGCCAGAGAATAATTTCTTGCACTTCGTTTTGACTTCTCTCTGCAATGTCTGGGATTCTTAATGTATTCTATTTTCTCACTCCGACATTTAATTTTTGAATTTGATTATTTCTATCATCATTGTTTTGCTGCTAAAGTGGCTTTTGATATTCTTACCTTTAAAAAGGAAGAATGGTTTTGACTTCGTTATTGTAGTGTTTTTTTTTGTCCCCAACTTTTTCTACACTTGTGCATATACTTGAGTTAAAGATCCTTAAATTCAAGACCTAATATTTTGACCATATAAGGAAACTGGACATTAACAAAAGGTGATAGCTTGGGACTGAGGTTACTCCATATGTATACATGCATTTTGTCTGTAAATCCATTTTATTCATAAATTCTATATGAAATGTGCAGTCAGGCCTGAATGGCTCAACTTCAAATATTCCAGACACCAGTGGAAGAGCATTTACAACATCTTTTTCTGCTCAATCAGGCTCCTCTGCTGCTGATTTGCATCATTCCGATGGGATAGGTTAGCTCGAATTTGAAGTTGAATTAATTTATTATGAATACATAAGAAAGAAAAACATTATGTATTTTTGCTCTCTCCATATAGGAACTGTAATGGGGCTTCACAACATTCATGGGAACTTCAACTTTTCCAACATGCCTGGTACATTTGCACCAAGAAATTCTACTTGGAATGGTGGTCCTCCAAGCGGTGTTCAACAAGCTGCAGGAAGTTTATCTAATGGGCGATTCACCATTAATAATTATCCTGCTGCACTCGCTCAGGTATTTTTTTGTTGGCGCGTCAAGTGTCCTGTAGTGCGGGGGAAATTCACCCTTCTTGTACTTCAATCTCTTTCCGTCTCTCTCCGTCTCTCTTTCTCTCTCTCTCTTACAACCACACACATATTTAGAGTACAAACTCGCTCCTTCATGTCACATCTCTTTGGATTGATACAGCCATCTCCTGCCAGCTCACATGGACATTCTGGGATGACAAATAATGGAGGTACAATTGCGAGTGTTGTACGAGTCTTAAGGATTGGCATGGATATAGTTGTATAGTTTTTTCCCCTGGTCATCCAACCTATCCTTTTTTGTTCTCATTGGTTTAAGAGTGATTGCAGGATCAGGTGTATCATCAAATTTAGGAAGTTCAGGACGAATTATAAACTCGGTGGGCAACCTCAGTGTTGGCAACATTGGAAGGAGTTTAAGTTCAGGTAAAGGATTATATATGCCCAGACCAAAAATAACATTATGGGTATGTTTGGGAGTTCTGATGCCATGCTTTGCAATTTGGAATTAGAGCAGATTCTGTTCAAATTCCAATTCCCAAGTTTTGAATTGGAGTTCGGAAACACACACTGTATGTATGTTGATTGTTTATGTAGATGTTGTCTATTATTTAAGTGAAACCTGGAACTTCAGCACCACAGATGCTATCTATGCTAGGGAATTCTTATTCTGCTGCTGGAGGGCCGCTCTCGCAAAGCCAATTCCAAGCGGGGAATAATCATCTAACTTCGATGGCATTGCTAAATGAATTGAATGCCCATGCCCGTGAGCGTGCTACTTTTGATATAAATGATTTCCCTCAGCTGACTGGGCATCTTAATTCTGCTGGTGGTTCTCAGGGACAACTAGGTAACTAAAACTACATGCTGACTAATTTTGTTCTTGTGTTTTTTATTCTCTTGGGGTTTATGGTATAATGAAGAAATCCACTTTGCTTATTGATGTTAGGTTTGACTCGGAAACAAAATGTTGGGTTTTTACAACAAAGCCAAGAGTTTAGCATTCAAAATGAAGACTTTCCTGCTTTACCTGGATATAAAGGTATTTTTTTTCTATTTGATGTAGAATGTGGTATGATGATATTATTGTTCACATGGTATTGATTAATTATTGGAATGTGAAATTGATATTATACTTTATATTAAATTTTGTTGTTGTACCTCATATTTTCTTGTCAACTGAATAGAGTTGTTTAATTCTTGCAGTTCTATGTCACACATGTTGTAATTTATTTCAGAACTATTTGAGCTTGGTGCTCAATCTCCCTTTGTGTTCCTATTATTAAATGTAGTTTTACATAACGCAGATGACCATCTTTTGGGATAAGTGATAACTCACCGAGACAGGTCATTTCAAATGCTTTTTGAACAATATTACATAGTACATACAATTAGATTAACATTCCTTTTATGTTCCAAGAATGAACACAGTTTTGGCTTAATACAGTCTTGTTTGACTCGGTATCGGTTTCAATTTCTGTTTGAGGTGAGATGAAATGATACATAGGATACAATTTTTTGTGAACAATATTAGGACTCGGTCGCTCGGCTCGGCAAATTGGTGATATTTTGACCGTTTCGGTTTCGCATTCGTTGAGTCAATTATCCAAGCAAGTTAAGTAAGACTTGTTAAAGGGATGCAATCCTGTACTATCTAACACGGCAGGAGGCACTGCAAATGGAGGAGAGTCAGAATTCATTCCTTATCAAATCTCCAACAGAAGAGTGAACCAAGATATCCTGGCCTTTAGTCTGGTTCATACTGTTCATTTCGTATGGGGTCTGAGCGAATTTGTCCTGAATCCTTCACGTAATACAGGTCTAAATGAGAAAATATATCGATCACTCATTTTGAAGCTAAGGGGTCTTTAATGATCGTACTCATTTTTGCTATAGAGTTGACTGACATAAATGATTACTGATTGACAGCCTCTGTATTTTTTTCAGGAGTGTTATTGACACCACAAATGGCACACAAGAGCGGCAAATGAGAAAAGTCTCATTCTCACTAAAATATTAAATGCTTAAAATAGGAGGCCAATGGCCTTATTTATAGACTAAGAGAGTCTTGCTAGCCAAGAAACTCTATAAAAAGGTAAAAAGACTAAAGGGTAACTGTACAAATAATAATATTCAAGGAACATTACCCCATACCAAAAATGCTAACCTAAACTAAGTAAAATAAAGAAATACAATGAAAGGTAAATGAAAAAAAGAGAGTACAATTCATGATATTACAATGCCCCCCTGGTACTCCTCTATTCTCATCATTCTCCCCTACTACGAAAAAGCTCGACCATGGTTTGAATGTTGGAGCCGAGTGAACATAGCTTCATAATACACACTGAAGAGAAGAAAAATATTGGGGTCCCAAAAATAATTTTACCAAAACTAGGGAGACCCAAAGTTCCTATCATCCATTTTTTTTTTCCAAAATTGGTGCCAAAGCAGAATTATTAAACTCCAAAATTTCGATCCCAAATCATCATATAAATGGCCCAAATATCAACTGGAACAGCAACCCAAATGATAGAGATAAGAGTCCAAACTTTTAGGCCAAAATAACCTAAACCCAAAACCTCTCATCTCAATTGGGTTTGAAACCCTAGCTTCTGCGTATGGACGTACTCCTCACCACCAACGGCCTGAGATCGCCTGCCGGACGTCGGTGATATCTTCCGACGGCACCAGCCGGCGATCCAATAACGCCTCTGTTGCCGGATCTTCTTCGGTAAGCTCTTTTCCTCTTCTTTCTTTCTCTGCTGTTTTCGATTTGATCTTCTCTTTTCTCCCGCTCTCTCTTTTTGATTTCTTCTCTCTCTTCTCTCGATCTCTCTGCTCCTTTTTTTTTTCCGAATCCTCCTCTCCCCTGCTGGATTCTCTCCTCTTGACCTTCTTCCTCTCCAACTCCTAAAATGGGTCACCCCAGGGTCAAAAAGCAGCCTAAGGGTTTGAAACGCCAGATCCAGTCTTCCATGGCCATTAATGTCCAGATCTGATGTTTCCGGGATTTGGCGGAGCACAGGGAGGGTTGCCGGGGTGGAACTGGCAGTGGGTTTCATGGTTTCAACCCTCTTATGGCCCGGTTTCTTCTTCTTTTTCTGTTTTTCTAGTTTTGGGGTGGTGGTAGTTTGGTGAGGTCTCGCCGGAGGTCGACGAGTGCTCCGGTGCCACCTCACGAATCGGGGCAGTGGTGGTGGGACAGCTAGAAGTGATGGTGGTACGGGGCAGTGGAGATGGAAGCGCATTTGGTGTTTGGATCTGGTTTGGACAATGGTGGTGGGACAGCTAGAAGTGATGGTGGTACGGGTATCGGTGGATGAAGGGCGGAGAGAGCCGGTGCGAGGGGGTGGATGTCGGAACAAAGTGCTGTCATCCTCGAGTCTAAATAAAAGCTTGAACTTTCATGCCCCATTGAATTTGTCACGATTTTACAACAACATTTTTGGATGAGCTGGGCTCTGATATCAATTTGACGTAACACGATAAATGGCATACAAGTCAAATAAGAAAACACCCACTCTCTCACTAAATAGCAACCGCTTACAATAGGAGGTCAATGGCCTTATTTATAGGCTAAGGAGTCTTGCTAGCAAAAAAATCCCTATACAAAGGTATAAAGTCTGAAAGAGGCACTCTACAAATATTCAAGAATACAACCCCATACCTAAAATACTAACCTAAGCTCTGTAAAATAAAGAAATACAATGAAAGATAAATGAAATAAAAGACCTCCCCGTACTCCTCTATTCCACTCTATTCTCATCAGTTATTGACACTTTGCTTTGATAAGAATTGGAGTTCTTCATATCTTTGAGACTTTGAGATATCACACCAGCAAGAAGAGAGAGACTGATAAAGACGGAATAGAGAAGAGACAAGGAAGGATAAGGGAAGAATAGAAGGGGGAAATTTTAAATGTAATATTTAATTCATTTAAACCCGAGGAACATGCCTTAGGATAGGCAAGCATATAAATAGAAACTAAATCAATTAATTTTTCTTAATAATACGGAAATCCTTAAAGTTAAGAAAAGACGCGAACTAACCCTAATTAATTACATAAATCAAACCTAAATGTAACTACATTAGTTTTCAAACACATCCAGTGGCGAATATCTATTTTTCCCTTTTTCGCATCGTTCTTGTAATTGGGGGATTGAGAGAGATATTCTATTCTAAGGTTTTTGTTGCATAAGGTCCCACAAGTCCTATTTTATTTTATTCTTATCATAAAATCAGCATTTTTGGAATCGAGATTTATCAAATAAGATTTATAAAAACTTCGAAATTCACAGTGAAATTTCACTGCGTCTGGAGCACTAAAATAAAATTTCAGTGTGAACTAATAGTGTTTATTAGTTGCCAAATTTTATTTTCCCTTCCCAATCATCTGTAATTGATGAAGGTAGCTTCTAGAAGGTGGTGTTGAAGTTAAGGATGTGAAGAAATGCAAAGAAAAATACAAGAGGAAAACAAATATACCTGATGGCATGCCAATTGATGGAGTTACTCGGAGACTTATTATGGAGACTCAGCTGATCTTGTTATTGTACCAAATTCAAATGAAGAAAATAATGGCGTAGTGAGAAAGTATAGGTTTGAGGAGTTACTAATTGATTTTCTTGATGGGTCATGGGGTCAAGAATTGGGGAATCACCCTCTGCATTGTTGTTCGTAGAGGGAGACAGTAAAGTGGTACTTATGTTCATATGCCCGCAATTGCTTGACAAGTATGGAGTACAAAGTATCATCAAAGTGATATTCATGTGCATTAATTTCATAGTAGCAAAATTTACTGTGACACCAGGACACAATTGCCAAACTAGTATCTTCGGTCAATTTTGTTTGCAGAGGGAGACAGTAAAGTGGTACTTATGTTCACATGCCAGCAATTGCCTGACAAGCATGGAGTACAAAATATCATCAAAGTGATACCTATGTGCATTATTTTCATGGTGGCAAAATTTACTGCGACACCTGGACACAATTGCCAAACTAGTATCTACGGTCAATTTTTTGAATGATTTCAACGATTGATTTTCAAAACGGCCATTTTCTTAAAAAATTGTGTAGATGAAGCAGATTGTAAGTTGCATGGAAAATGGCTACGCATTTATGATCATTAGTGGGTTGCAGCAGTTTAAAACATCCAATATCAATTGAAGCTAGATTGTTAATAATATTAGAAGAAGCTTTGCTTGATGACCTATACTGAATACTGTGAATTAGATTAATTGTGCCTAGTATTTAAGCTTCTTTGGTTCACCCAATACACAAGTTTAGATAAAAAGTGTGAATTTTTGAATTTTGGAAATATGAAAAACAAAATGAATTTGTAGGTGTTGGATACTGAAATTTCACTTCAGGTTTTTGCCACAATGTATCTTGTTTGAAACATCTTGATGAATAGTTCTCAGAAGTATTGCGTATTAAAAATGTATGTATAAATAAAGGGCAAGTCTAGGGAGATACCTCAAAACCTACCCAAAAATCAGACCCGTCTTGTTGCCAAAAAAACATTAGTTAGTGATTTAAGTGGACCCCATGTGGATCACACACCAACCAGACATTCACACCAATGGAAGAATCCTTTGTGAGGCCATAAATAGGACTATATACAGAACTTTATGGTGTTCATGCTATCTGAAGAACATACGTTGTAGGATTTAATACAACCCAAACCTTTGTTGTTAGGAATAAAAATTGATACCTACAACCTTAAGTTTATCAGTGAAAAATGATAAACTAATAGGTTTTATTGATACACTAAAGATTACAGAGTCTGCTGAATCATACCAGTCCATGATTGGAATAGCTATCCAATCAATAACATATTTAGTTGCTTATGATCAAACAATAAATAGAGTGCTCACAATTCTTTTCTATGAGTTGGCATAATATCATACTGTTGCCATGATGAAATGAAATTGTTTAGGTTGGTACGATAGAAGTGGCAGCTTTCCCTTTAGGTAAACCGATCTGCGTAGGCGCTGGTGTTGTTGTTTGCGACTCCATTTTTCTAGAGTCCCCTACCAATGTTTACGGATTCACTAGTCGACCTCGTGACGAGGCAATGACTGGCACGAGGGTTACAACCCTTGACTGCATCTCCCGAGCTCCCTCCTGCACTCATGAACTCCAGGCCCTCTGCCAATTCTTGGTACAGTAAGGAATATTTTAAATTTAGTTAGGGGTTACTTTACTCTTCTAGCTTCATTAGGGTTACTTGGAGTCCAAGTCTTCCATTGTGGTGGTATACATTAGATGTGGACGTCTATCAGGCTGGTCATAATAGTTACTACTAGGGGAGTGATGTGGTCATCTACTGGGTATCAAACATGGTTTAAAATGGTCTGTGTTATTTGTCGTATCAACCATCAGCAAAATATCCTACTCATCTAGATGATTATGACTTGGGAGATTCAGAGTAGGGGTGTTTAGAATCCTAACTAAACCGACCGATGTATTGCAATCCAATACATTTTAATTGGATTGGATATGAAACCTGAAAAACAGGATTAATAGGATTAGATTCAGTTTCTTAATCTTTAAAACCAACTAAAACCTATCCAATCCAATCCGCTTTAAACATTTTTGTTTGTTTGCTTAATATTTTTCTATTTTAGTTTTAATTCTGTTCACATCTGTATATAATTTATGTTTACTTTTGATGCTAATTTTCCGTTTACCTTTTTGTTCGTTAACATAAAAAAGAGAAGCCTAAAATGGAGACGCCGATCCAATCAACGTTAGATTTGATTGGATCGGATTTCCAATCTAGTTTGGTTCAGATTGGATTCTAAAACACCAAAACCAACCACAATATAATTGGATGTGGTTTCCTTAAATAGATCCAGTGCCCCTAATTCAAAGCTGACTCGACTTCTCTGTTAACATTTTGGCTAGAACCTTCTCAAATGTAGTCTTGCATATAATGACTTTATTGTCGCCGTGGCATTGTTTTCCTTAATAGGAACAAAAACTCAGACAAATCAATGAAAAAGAGTGGGTAATTAAGATATCTAATGTTCATACAAGGGAGATGATAGAGGAGAGAGCATGGTTCAAAGTCTCGGTATCGGTCCCGGTATCAGACACTTAATTTTCAACTCGGTCGCGGTATCGGGCGATACGCAAAGATACGCTATTTAGAGAGCGCAAAAAAAATTGAAAAAAATATAGAAAAAAAATAAAATAAGATTAATAATGTGGACCAATCATACATGTTCAAAACAATATTTTAACGTGCATTGCATTGTATAATTGGTTGTATTGAAACGCACCGGACTTGTCAGATTCAATATTCCATAATAAACCAATATTAATATAGGAAAACAATCTAATGACACATATAACTTAATTAAAAAATTACATTGAAGATAAATATAAATGATTACAATGTTTCCTCTGGTAGGGTAAGAAAAGAAATATGAACCAACTCAAAAAAGAGGCAAATGCTATTTCTATAGTAGGTTGTTTTTTTACAAAAAAATGATACAAATGTTTTTAGTAGGTTATTTTTTTGACAAAAAGGATGAAATTTATTTTCATCATTTTAGTAGGTTATTTTTATAAAAAGGATGCAAATGTTATTTTTTTACACAAAAGGTACAAATGTTATATTTTTACAAAAAAGGTACAAATGTTATTTTTTTACAAAAAGAATATTCATCATTTTTGTAAAAAAAATAACCTACTAAAAAATAACATTTATATCTTTTTTGAGTTGGTTGTTTTTTTAGAAAAAGAATGTAAATGTTATTTTTTTACAAAAAAAGATACAAGTGTTATTTTTTCAGAAATTTAGTATGTTATTTTTTTTATATTATATATACATGTTTTTCTAGCATGTTATTTTTTAAAAAGACATGATACAGACTACTTTTTTTAATCTGTTTTTAACAAAACAGGATACAAATGTTAGTTTTTTTATATATTACTATATAAAAAACACATGTTACTTTTTTAATCTGCTTTTATATTAATTTTTTTTTAACAAAACAAGATACAAATATGAGGTAACTGTTACTTTTTTTAAACAAGTACGAATGTTACTTTTTTTTTAAAATATGTACCCTCCTTTCAATAACCAAAAAAAAAAAAAAGAAAAGGATAACCAAAGACATGTTCTGCCATTATTTGAACACTTTGTATATTAAAAAATGAAAACGCGTCAGCGGACCCAACACAAATCAGCCGACACTAAATCAGCCGACACTAAACAGCTGAAACGAAACAAATCAGCCTCTTTACTTTCATTTAATTAGGGTTTTCAACCAAGCTAAACAGCAAAAAAGACTGCTTCCTGATGATTCTACGGGGGATTCCGGCTTCTTTAAAGATGGCGAGTATGTTGAGTGAAAAAGGTAAGATTTCTTCAATTATTTCTGATATTTGTCACCCTCCTCTCTTTGCTTTGGACAGAATATCATCTAACTCAGGGAGATACCATTGAATCGACCGAGATATCACTGAGATATCTCAGGATCAGCGCTATCTCGGCACTTTTTTGTGATTGCTTACGATATATATATATATATTTTTGAAACGTGTCTCGTAATCGGTGCGGTGCCTTACGATTCCGAGTCAACTCGGCCGATTCCGAGTCGAGTTGACTCGGGCGCTACTTTGAACCATGGGAGAGAGCAATAGAGGGAAAAATCTTTAATTTAATAATTAAGTCGTTCTACGCTAAATAATCCGTTGCCTCACCTGCTTCCAAAATATGTGAAACAAAAAATGGAAACTAAATCATTAAGATCCTTAGAATAAAAAGTTCCCTAACAGATGTAATTATGAACAATGTTTAAAAAGGCGAAAGGCGAAAGGCGAGGCGAGGCGTAAGCCTCGAGGCGCTTGAGGCGTAAGCCTCACCGAAAAGAAAAAAAAAAAGAGCAAAATAATATTTAAAAAATACTAATAAAACCATAAAAATAAAATAACAAAGAAATATAAAATAAAACTACAAAAAAAACATCCTTGAGGGCTTTCTCATATAGTTTGACATTTTTTTGTTCCCCCCAATATAACTTTTTAGAAAAAGAAAATCAATTTGAACATATTGGTTATTTTAAATATGACAATAAATTAATCAATGCACAATCGTATTGGCAAAATCATTTTTTTAGCTTCATTCACATATTGGTTCTTTTATAATATGACAATAAATTAATCAATGCAACTTAACAAGCAAATTTATTAAAAAAAACATTGATTTTCAAGCTAAGATTAAAAAAATAGCAACTTTATTAAAAAAATAATAAAACATATTAACCTAAGTTTATTAAAAAAACAGCAACCTTTAAAATATATTAGTTAAATAAAACATATTAATATAAGTTGAAAACCAAAAAATTGAAACCTTTTAAAAAAAAGTCATATTGAAGTTAATTTTGTACATTTATTTCAAACAAACTATATATTTGTAACAAAATATAGTCTCAACCAAATTTATACACTTATTTCAAACAAATTAGTAAAGAAAAACAAAATTAAGTGCAACTTTAAAACTAAACTAAAATAAAAAAAGAATAAGAGTTAGTAGATTAAAACAACATTTTTTTAAGTTAGGTGCAATTTTAGAAAAATGAAGAATTTTAACCTTTAAAAAAACAGACTTTGTGATGAAAGATTTTTTTTTTTTTTTTTTTTTTTTTTTCGCGCCTCAGCAAAGAGGCGTGAGGCGCATCGAGGCGTAAGCCTCGAGGCGCATTGAGGCGTAAGCCTCTATTTTATGGCCTGAGGCTTAAGCCTCGAGGCGTTTTTCCCTCGCCTCGAGGCTACGCCTCGGGCGCTTTTTTAAACATTGATTATGAAAAGACGTAAGTTGATCCTAATTACGTAAATTAAGCCCTGAACGTATACATTAGTTCCATCCACATCTAATGTCAAAATTCATTATGGACAAGAATCCAATGAATATACGCGCTAATAATACTAGGACATTCCCCTTAAGCGATGCGTTGCGCCTGCTACCGGGGGTCTCGAAAAATAGGTAAGGGATAAGAAATAGGCAAGCGTTCCTGTAACAATCTGGACGTGTGCTGGTAAAGAAGCTAGTCCAGGATAGTAGACTTAAGTTAGCGACTTAGAACATAGGGACTCTGACAGGGAAAGGGATGAAGTTAGTGGATACTATGATAAGAAGACAAGTTGACATAACTTGTTTACAAGAAACTAAATGGGTCGGTTAGAAAGTTAGAGAAATAGATTATACAGGGTTTCAATTATATTATGCTGGAAAACATA
The DNA here is from genome assembly GCA_949130495.1 of Sambucus nigra. Taxonomy (NCBI): domain Eukaryota; kingdom Viridiplantae; phylum Streptophyta; class Magnoliopsida; order Dipsacales; family Adoxaceae; genus Sambucus; species Sambucus nigra. Next base: position 360,553,395 of record OX422208.1, read on the forward strand.
GAAATAGGAACGGAGTCGGAATAATAGTAGATAAGATCCTTAAGGATGATATTGTAATTGTTATTAGGAATGGTGATGGACTTATACTTGTAAAACTGATATTAGGTGAAAATATAATTAATATTGTTATTGCTTATGCACCCAGGTAGGTTTTGATGAGCACACTAAAGTACAATTTTGGGAACAAATGGATGAACTAATTCAAAAAATACCCGTAGATGAGAAAATCTATATAGGGGGAGATTTTAATGGCCATGTCGGAGAAGACCGTGTAGGATATGAGATAGTACATGGAGGATATGATTTTGGAGATAGGAATGACGATGGAGAGTCTATCTTAGGTTTTGCGATGGCTTATGATTTTGTATAGTAAATACATGTTTTAAAAAGAGGCTGAACACTTAATAACTTATAAAAGTGGAACGCATAAGAGCCAAATATACTTTTTCATTACTAGGAAAGGAGATCTATTAACATGTAAAGACTGCAAGGTTATCGCGGGAGAGAGCTTTACCTCACAACATAGGATAATGTTGTTGGATATAACTAGTTAAAGATAAAGTATTAAATGAAGCGTCATAGAATACGGAAGAGGTGACTAACATAATGTGGTATAAGGTGGCCACATGCATTAGGAAAATATTAAAAGAAATTCTTGGAGAATCAAAAGACAAGGGACCACAATCTAAAGAAACTTGGTGGCGGAATGAAGAAGCACAAAATATAGTAAAAATAAAAAGGGGGTGCTTTAAAACATAAAAAACAACTAGAAACAAAGAAAATTTTGAGAAATATAAATGGGTTAAAAAATAAGTTACGAAATTGGTAAGATATGCTAAGTTAAAGGCGTATGATGATCTGTATACAAAATTAGGAACACAAAGGGAAAAAAGCATTGATAAGCTTGCTAAACTTAGGGATAGGAAAACAAAAGATTTTAATAACAATGGGCATTGGCCCAATTACACCCGACCCACTATGGGTTGAAGGTAGCAATTCTATTAAAAAAATAAATAAATAAAAAAAGAGAAAAAAAAAAGAAAAAGAAAAAAAGTGATGATTCGAGAGTCCTTGTCAAGGATGATGAGATTATCGAAAGATGGAAAAAACTACTTCGAGAGTTTATTGAATGGATATAATGGGAGTAGATTACATGCAGAGGAACTTAGGGTTAGAATTATGATAACAAAGGTTAGGATTGCTTTAAAAAAGATGATAACATGGAAAGCTTTATGACCAGATGGTATCCCTATTAAGGTTTGGAAGTGCTTAGGAGAGGAAGGGTTATCTTGGCTTACAAAATTATCTAATAGAATTATAATGACTAATAGGATGCCCGATGAATGGAGAAAGAGTGTTTTCATACCTATTTATAAAGATAAAAGGGGACATACAAAGTTGTTCAAATTATCTTGGTATTAAGTTAATGAGTCATACAATGAAACTTTGGGAGAGTGATTGAATATAGATTGAGATGGAAAATAACAGTATATGAGAATCAATTTGGGATTATGCTTGGGAGGTCAACAATGGAAGAATTTATTTATTAAAGAGATTAATAGAGAGGGAGAAAAAGACGAACCTTCATATGATTTTTATAGATTTGGAAAAGGCATATGATAGGATACCAAGAGATATAATATGGTGAGTTCTACATGAAAAAGGAGTGACTCGTATATATGTTGATGTGATCAAGGATATGTATGATGGGGCCATGACTATAGTAAGAATATCACCTGGAGAAAGTAGTGAATTCCCAATTACTGTAGGTCTGCAGTAAGGTTCAACACTAAGTCTCTTTGCTCTTGTTATGGATATGTTGTGGATGAGTTGAGTGGATAAATACAAGATAAGTTGTCATGGTGTATGTCATTTGAAGATGATATTGTTTTAGTGGATGAGACTAAGATGGGATTAATGCTAGATTGGAATTATTAAAATAAGCAATATTAAAACGTAATATGTGGAATGCATTTTTAGTAGTAATACGAGGACAATTTTAGTAGTAATAGGAGGACATAATATGTGGAGTGCAATTCCACGGAGATGTGGTGAAATTGGAGGGTTAAGAGATACCTAGAAATGATCATTTTCGTTATTTAGACTCGATTATCCAAAAAGATGGAGATTTTAGGGATGTGATGTTACTCATAGGATTAAACCAGGATGTGTTAAATGGAGAAGTGCTTTCGGCGTATTGTGTGATGGGAGTATACCTTTGAAGCTAAAAGGAAAATTTTGCAAGACAGAGTGTTGAGCAACTAAAAAATAAAATGTGCAGAAAATGAATGTGGTGGAGATGCGAATACTAAGATGGATTTGTGATAAAACTTGAAAGGATAAAATTAGAAATGAATAAATTTGTGAAACCGTAAATGTAGCTTCTATAGAAGATAAATTGAGAAAAAATCGACTTAGATGGTTTGGACACGTCAAAAGTAGATCAATAGATGTCCCGTTAAGGAAGAGTGATGTAGTTAGTATTAATGGTAACGCAAGGGGTAGATTTAGATTTAAATTTACTTGGTGTGATATTGTAAAAAAAGACGTGATATCATGGGGTTTAACCGAAGATATTGCATTGAACATAATGAAGTGGAAAAATAATATTCATGTAGCCGACTCCAAATAATTGGGAAAATGTTTTGTTGAGTTGAATGGAGTTAAGCGATCTGCCGAAACTGTGGGATGTAAAAATACATCGGTAGGGGAGTGTTCCGCCTTAGAGGGAAGCATCCGAGCGAGCGGTGGTGGATGAAGCAGAAGCGAGAATGTCGGCTTGAGTAATGCAAACATTGGTGAGAATCCAATGCCCCGAAAACCTAAGGGTTTCTCCGCAAGGATCGTCCATGGAGGGTGAGTCAGGGCCTAAGATCAGGCCGAAAGGCGTATTGAGTTAGTGCCACCCTTATCACTTTTTTAACAATTTGGGCGTATCTGCAGGATGTACTGCCTGTTATGCTTTTATAAGCCCATTCCTTTCGATAAGAAGTTTACTTCCATGTAAAACTGATGCACCATAACCATGTGTTATCAAGTCATTTGCCAATTATATATATAGGGCAACCAAGGCGCCTTTTGTTTGGGAAGGAGGTGGGGGATAGCAGGAAGTTCTGCCAGTTGGTCTTATTTGTTACAAGATGTGGGTGTGATCCAACATCCAATACAAGGCATTTTGGGGCTTATAACCTAATGGCACATTATTAGAGGCTCATTCCGAAACAAACATCATTATTAGGAACTCCAGTTTTATTATGAATCATGATGATGTTTTATTAATAATTATTATCAAAATATATATCCCAGAACTGAACATAATTATTGTTGCAACCGTATGTAGTTGGGATAAAGCCTTTGCCTAGTTGAGAGGTTGAGTTAATCATGAACTTGAATTATTTTTGAGGAAGGGTGGTGGGATGCAGACTCACAGAACATTAGTATGTCAGAAGTAACCTATCAGAAGTGATAATGTGACCATTGTACAAGGCTCAAAATAACTTGAATTTTAATAAGTCTGTAGCATAAAAAGTGGTATAAATGTGCAAATGCATCGGTACTTAATACAATTTTAACTAATTTTTATTATAACAGCATAATTTAAATTTCTGATCGATATCTAAGGAATATATTTGTTCGGTTGTCCCCGTGACTGATATTATGATGTTGAGTGTACTCTCCGGACATAGATGGTGACAATGCCTGTGTTTCAACTGGATTGGTCAGAAAAGGGGTGTTCAGAATTTTTTTAACATATAATTTTATTCAAATTCTGATTCAATTTTTTTTGACAATCTTCATTTATTTCTCCTGAAGTGGAAATTTCAGATATATATAATTTCTAGAAAAGTGTTGGAATTATTTGTGAAATGTTTTGGATTTTTTTTTTGAAAAATGTCGCATATTTAGGTTTTTCTGCGTCCCTTATTCTAACTTGAACCAAATAATCCAAGAGAATGACCTGTTTAAATGAAAATTCAGAAATTTTAGGTGTAGATTAGAATAAAGAACATTTGAGGAAACCTAAAAAAATAAGGGCATATAAATATAGAAGACATTGGAAACATTTGTATTTAAATGATACATGCTAGCGTATATATAGTTGATGTGGTTTTAAATATATACATACGCATTTATAATGCAACGAGAGAGAGAGAGCGTGTAGGGTTTGTTTTTGGCCAGTGGACTAGTGATTGAGAGTTGTAAGACATGGGTAGGTTTGGTTCAGTTCCATATCGAATCCTGAACCGGAAACTATGTACTTCGGTTCTTTGATTTTGGAACCAGAACCAAACCAATTAATTAAAAAAATCAAACCAATACAAACCAACTATGGATTGGTTTGGTTTGCGGTTATAATTTTTTGTGTTGCTTTAGGTTTGTTCACGGGTCTAGCTATTTTTTAAATAACGCATAATAAAAACAAACCAAAATTATTATTCTAATTAGGGTGTTAATCAAAACATCCATAGAAAAGTTCATTTATTACTTAAATTGACATATATGATGTCAATGGCACTCAAAGAAAATACTCAAACACATGGTACTAATATCAAAATATCTATTAATTCAATGTCTTAGTACAATATTTACATTGCTAAGAGAAGGACCTAGAAGTGCCCATTACTTTCCCATTAAGGAATGCTTAGGTCATGTGATGTCATGGGGTGACGTCATTAGTGAGATCATATAGACTAGAACATTCTTTGTTATATATTCCCTATTTTAGCCCTAACTATACTACTAGTTACATATAAGACAACAAGGAAAGAAAAGACATGGGAGGACAATAAAATATAGAAAAATGACGAACACGTCCTTTTGATTCACATCACTCTTCCCCCGTTGAAAAGAGTCTTCGAACTTAGAGGGGAGCACTCTCAGTGTCTGGCTCGAATAGAACGAAATGTGCGATTAAGGCATTGTGTTGCATCACCTCCTCATATTTTGGGGCTTTTTTCCTACCTTTGGGGCACTCCGACGCTCGGTGGCCAAACACATCACAACTGAAGCACTTCACGGCAGTAGTGGGTGCATCGGTCACCTTGGTAGGCGGTGGAGGGGCCGTGGCTCAGAAGAAGGAGGATGAACTTCGGGGGTTCTTTTCATTCTTAAGTGCATACTCAATGACCTTCACAAATGTCGGAATCTCATGTAGGCTCAAATCTTGATCGTTGTAGGTCTGGAGGTTGCGAATGTAGTGGCCCATCCACTGGTCCTCACTCTCTCCTAGGCGGGTATGGGCACACGAGTTGAAATTGTTTGGTGTAGCTATCACTGAAGATGTGCCCTGGTAGAGGCCTTGCACAAAGAGGCCCCTCTCATAGGTCGGGGTATGAAAAATGCTAATATCTCCGCTATCATGCGTGGCCAAGTGTTGATTGGAGGTTGTTGGGCCAGCAAACGCTGTTGAAGCGTGTCATTCCACCATACTTTCGCAAATCCTTGTAGCTTGGTAGTGGCGGGCGAACACACTTGTGGCCGAAGAGCTGCTTGTACTCAAACACCTTTTTCATTGAGTCGAGCCAATTAATGAAATCATCAGGGGGGTTGAGGAGGCCATCAAAGATCGATAGCCATCAGACATCGGTACATCCACTCGGATATTGCCGTGAAGGCTCTAGGCAAAAAGTCGGAGCATATATGATAAATAATCATCCCCGACGGGTGCTTTAAAGGGTCCTCCTCAACATTAATCGGGTTTCGCTCTCGCCTCTCAATGGCAGGTATAAGGAGTGGTGCACTGAAATGTTGCTGCCTCTCTCGAATCGGCAGATAATCGAGCTCATCTCCACGCCCCAAGGGGCACGCGTCCATTTAGTGATCCTTTTAATAGAAAATAAAACATAGCTCAATGAGAACGAATGGAGTTATCTTTGTGCTAAGAGACTGGGGATGAGTCCGAACGCCTTGGTCGCCGATCGTCTCCGTATAGGGATATGTGTCGGGGGCATGTCTTCACCACTGATGAACTGTCGAAATCGAATGGGGGGTGGTCGAGTGGTTGATGGAGCCATTCATGAACCTTTTGTTTGTATCTCTAGTTCTCTACCCACATTTAATGGATTAATAGGCGCTGCATCCAACGACACTTGCAGGAGCTTGATTGGGGTCGTGCCGACAAGTAGGTGTACATCCGAAGTTGGAGTCTGGTTTTGGAGTAGTTTCGGACAGTGTGGTGGTTGAAAGGGGTGGTGAGGTAGGTTATGAGTATGGCGCAGAGGCTGTGAGGTGTCGACAACGACCGAACAGGGCTTGGGTTGGGAGGTTGGGGTTCTGTCGGGGGTGAATCTGGGTTGGGTTGGAATAAGACAAGGATGGGCTACGATTTGCTGTGGTGGTGGTTTGCCAGCTAGTTGGGTGGTGTCAAGGTAGGTTTCGACCCTTTGTAGCGCTTTAAAGCCTTCCCGATGATGGTGAGGAACAAATCTGGCGTCGGGAGGGAGCTGCGATACCATCTGGCTAGAAACGGGGTCGACGAGGGTCATCTATTGCCTTTGGTGGGTGGGACGGGTGGTGGGCCTGTGTTGGACCCCACCGCAACCCCACTGGATGCTGAGGGGTTGGTTCCGGGAATGGGGGCATCTTGTTGGTGGGCGGCGAACACGGCGACCGTGATTTTTGAGCTTGTCCAAGAGAGAGTCCATTGATTCCTCAGGTCGGGCGGTGCGACGCTCGATCCCGGTTTGGGTATTTTTTCTTGGCCCCATTGTTACTTTGTTTACTATTTTTACCTACACAACAACGGTGGAGTGACGATGCTCTGATATCAATGGCACTCAGAAAACATTCAAAACACAAGAGAACTTAACTTTTTTTTTATTAATTTAATGACTTACCCCAATTGGGGAGTAACATATTTATAGCGCTAAGAGAAAGATCTAGAAAGGGCCTATTACTTGCCCATCAATGAATGCTTAGGTCATATTGAATGTCACCAGGGACATCACATAGACTAGAACATTCTTTATTACATATTCCATATTTTAACCCTAGTTATACTAACAATTACTTAAAGACAACAAAGGAAGAAAAGACCGGAGAAGACAATAAAATATAGAAAAATGACGAACACGTCCATTCGGTTTTATATCAGTTTTACATTCGTTCGGTTCTATTGGGTTGGTCTATTTAAACAAACCAAGAATTAATTGGCTTTTCAATTTTTTGAACCATAATCCACCCAATAGTTTAGAAAATCAAACCAAACCTAATGTTTAACTCGGTTCAATACTGAAACCTTATCCGGAACTTATGTAGTTTGGCTATATGATTTTGGAACCAAAACCAAACCAATTAATGAACAAAACCACCAATTTAAACAAACCACGAATTGGTTTGGTTTGTGATTTGATAATTTTTCTGGTTGCTTTAGGTTGGTTCACGGGTCTAGGTATTTTTTAAACAGCAAATAGTAAAAATAAACCAATACATTTATTATAATTAAAGTCTTGATCAAAACACCAAAAAGTTCATTTATTATTTAAGTTCCATGTAGTTAGAATGCATAATGGTATATATTTAACTGCTTATGTAAAAAGTATAGGCTTGGTTCCACATAAGTTGTAGATTAGGTTTATGTTTGGTTTTATATCGGTTCTTGTGGGTTCCTTTAGTTATAAAACCAAGAAGCAAACCTATGTGATCGATTTTTTAATTTTAGAAACTAGAACCTACCCAATAGTTGAAAAAAACCAAACCATATCTAATGGTTTGGTTCTTTGGGTTGACAAATTTTGTTGCCCACCCTTAGTTGTAACTTGTAAGGTTGGTTATTATATGATGTAAATGATTAATTCATTTGGAACTAATAATACACGTTTAAATATGATAAATAAATACATTCTGACATTTGAAAATTAATCAAGTTTTGGATAATATTGGAAATTAGTAAACTCTTGGATATGCATGATTTCGGAAAAGTCGAATTGGAAATACAAAAGTTCAAAATTTCTAAATGTTTTCCATTTCAACCTTTTTTTCTAGAACATTTGGAATCAAAATCGTATATATGATGTCAAAGTTTGCAAAAAGTTGATCGGCAGTCTGAAAATTTGGAAGCTTAGGGAAATTTTGCAGACCTAATGGTGACCATTGTTCCAGGTGGTAATTCCGAGTTTCCTGTCAATATCCAGAAAGAGCAGCTTCATGAAAATATGGTGTCTATGATGCAATCGCAGCACATGCCTGTAAGTTTTAGCTTTTTGTTTGTGGTTGCGAAAGGCACTCCTCTACAACGTACAAATATTTGTACATTATGTTTAAAACATTAATCATATGATTGCCTTGCTCAATTTTTGGGATGCCTTTAGCAGCCAACTTATTGCTAGGTGTACTTCTGCAAGTACTTCAGGGAAGGTCATCAAATACTTCCTAATATCTCATGCTTCCATGTTTAAATCTTGCAGGTGGGTAGGTCAGCTGGATTCAGCTTGGGGAGTTTGTATTCATCACATCATCAACAACAGCAGCAGCATCCTCCATCAGCAAATGGTGGGGGACCCTCCTCTTTACCTGCAAACAACCAAGACCTCCATTTTCATGGTTCTGAGGTATCAAACCTGTTATCGCGATAGTTTATCTCCTTTCTGAATTCTATAATAGGGTATAGTGCAAAACCCTCCCCTGAACTATTCACTTTTTAAAAGAAATCCCCTGAACTAAATTTATTGCAAAAGAATCTCCGAACTATGGACTTTGTAGTGACATTTTTCCAGTCACATAGAGGGAGGGCCTTTTATTGGTGTGTTGTGTGTGGGGGGTGGGAGGTTGAATTGGAAATAATTCAGGGTTTTTATTCAATAAGTGCATAGTTCAGGAGGATATTTTGCACTTTACCATTCTTATATTGTTCTCCATCCGCCCCCTCCCCTGAACTTTGTTGGACGATGAAACACGAACTAGAGTCTAGACTTTTGGGTTGTTTCTTGAAGGTTTGTTAATTCGGAATGTTTTAACGTCTTGTTTACTCTAGGCTCGAAGCACAGGGACATCTGGCAGCGGTTCGAGGCCTGTAAACTTGCCAAATGCAGGGTCAGGTGCGGGATCCTATGATCAACTTATTCAACAGTATCAACACTTCCAAAAACAGTCCCAGTCTCGCTTTGGAGATCAGGACTTGAAGTCCACACAGGCATCACAAGCCGTCACGGACAGATTTGGATTGCTTGGTTTGTTGAGTGTCATAAGGATGAGTAATCCTGACCTTACCTCCCTTGCACTGGGAATTAATCTGATGACTCTGGGTCTTAATTTAAACTCGTCGGATAATCTTCACAAAAAATTTGCATCGCCGTGGTCTGAAGAATCTGCTAAGGGAGAGCCCCATTACAACATACCGGAGTGTTTTAATTCTAAACAACCTCCTGCATTAAACGTGAGCCATTCTGATTTGATACTTATATGGCTGTTTACTGATATACCTTGCTAATCTTTTCTCAATCTATCGTGTGGTGGTCGCAGCGAGTTTGCTTTTCAAGATTCCGACCAGAGACGTTATTTTATATATTTTACAGGTGAATTTCTCTCATGCTCTCTCGCTTTCTTCTTTTTGATATGCTCTCTACTGATGAGAATCTTTTCTCTGTTTTCAGCATGCCAAAAGAAGAGGCCCAGTTGTATGCAGCTAATGAACTGTACGTGTATATATACGATGTGAATCAAGAATGCGGAAGCGTATTTTTACACTACACATCAATCTTAACTAAAAAAAGAGATCTTTCTCTATCTATATTCTTTTATCAAAATTCAAGGTTAGTTACAAATGAAGGCCAAGGGTCTATTTATAGGAAAGAGTAGCATGCTAACCAAGCTAAGATCCAAAAAGGGCAACTGATAATTAAAATTGACTAATTATCTCCAAACATATTTGGAAACTAATTAAACACTAAAAATAAAAGAAAATGACAATAATATCCCAAACTAAAAATAGAAAAGAAGATAGTCTTCTTCCGGGAGCACAATCACGCGCCGCGTGTCTAAGTGAATTAAGAATGCGGAAGCGTTACTATTACACTACACACCAAATACTAACTACAATACACCAAATAAAACTAAACTAAGAAAAAGAGTCTATTTCTCTCTATATATTCTTTTTTCAATATTCAAGTCTAATTACAAATGAAGGTCAAGGGCCTATTTATAGGAGAGATTAACTTACTAACCAAGCTAAGATCCAAAAAGACTAAAAATGATAACTAATAACTAAAATTGACTAATTAGCCCCAAACATATTTGGAAACTAAAAAACACTACAAATAAAAGAAAATGACAATAATACCCTAAACTAAAAATAGAAAAAAAGATAGTCTTCTCCCAGGAGCACAATCACGCGCCATGTGTCACCAATTTACATCATTCTCTCCGTCTTCGAAAAAGCTTGTCCTCAAGCGTGTAGGGTGACTCATCGGCCACATGATATAAACCAAGAAAAGCTTTGAACCTCAATCAAAATCAACAAAAAGTGCGTTGCCCAACTAGAATTAGTCCCATGTGTATGAACCTCATCAATAATGGGTCTAATAAACCCAAATCCCGGCGATGCCCCTCTACGAAATCCGAGCAACCAAAAACTGACGACCATATCCGTCTTTTCGACACCACAAGCGCATAGTTGCTACTTGATGTGGTGGACCCTTGAATCTGACCGGACGATAACTCCGGCGACCGCACCTTTGCGAGTACGATGGCGAAACAAGCGGACCGAAGACGGCTACATTTCGGAAAGCCGGACCCAAAATGGCAAATAGTCGGAAAATGGATCCCCATGTGGGACGCATTTTTTTCATGGAAGTCATGTTGTGTCACAAATAGGCCCTAAGACCATTTTTGATCGAATTTGAGGTCAAATAGGGGGTAGGGGATTGGATTGGAGTAGGGAAACACATTTTTATTGAATTTGATTGTGGTTGGACATTAATGAGTGGGGAAAGGTAAAAAATAGGGTTAAATTTGGGGTGGGGCTGTTTTGGGTTAAAAAGAAGGTGGCTAGGGTTTGGTTTTGTAGGCAAATATGGGTTTGGGAAGAAATTGAAGATGGAGATTCATGTAGACATGGTGGTGGTTGTGTGGCGGTAGGAGATGGAGGTGGAGGTAGATGATGGTGGAGGGTGGGGTGGAGGAGGCAAAAAGGGTTGGTAACCCCCCTTTTAGCGGTGATGGAATTTAGGGTTTCCATCCACTCGATTCCCATTTGGACATTTATCAATCCACCTGATTGAAGGGTTGCCCGAGTTGGAATCTCAATTTGATACCCACTTCATGCACCACGACGAACACCAATAACAACGCAATTCACCACCAGGAACAAACGTCGCTCTGATACCAATTGATGTGAATCAAGAATGCGAAAGCGTAAATTTACACTACACACCAAACTAAACTAAAAAAAGAGATCTTTCTCTCTCTATATTCTTTTATCCAAATTCAAGGTTAGTTACCAATGAAGGCCAAGGGCCTATTTATAGGAGAGAGTAGCTTGCTAACCAAGTTAAGATCCAAAAAGACTGAAAAGGGTAACTAATAATTAAAATTGACTAATTAGCTCCAAACATATTTGGAAACTAATTAAACACTAAAAATAAAAGAAGGTGACAATAATATCCCAAACTAAAAATAGAAAAGAAGATATTCTTCTCCCGGGAGCACAATCACGGGCCACGTGTCTAATATACATCAGTATATATATATATATAGGGTGTGTCCGTGCCGATGGCACGTTGAAAATAATAATCTCGTTAAAATTTATTCAATTATATGTGATTTGATAGGACAAAATAAATGTAATATGATTCTATTTTTCATTCAAGCATATGAAAAAGTTAAAACCAACATATTTTATATAAAATTGATGACAACATGATGAAGCATGGCATGTTGATGAACATCTCCCAAAACAATGATTTGCTTCCTTTCCTCCCCCAAATGGACATAATTCATGTTTGTGTTACATTAAAAAATAAGATTTCATGTCATGTCACATTTTAATTGGATCATGTTCGTGTTCGATAAAAAATAAGAGTTCATGTCTTGTTGCTTTTTAAATTAAAAAATAATAACTAGTGTCATTATGTGACTTAATTGCTGTGTGTTTGTGTTTGGCAAAAAATAAGATTGAGTCGTGTCGTGTCGCTTTTATTTGTGTCGTGTTCGTGTTGGTAAAAAAAAATTTATGTCATTTTGTCTTCGTGTTTGGTGAAAAAACGGAATCTATGTCGTCACGCGTCACTTTTATTTGTGTCATGTGCGTGTTAGGTAAAAAAAAAATATTCTCCATCATGTTTTAATTGGACCATGTTCGTGTTTGATGAAAAGACAAAAAATCGTTTTATGTCACTTTTATTTGAGTCGTGCTCATGTTAGGTAAAAAACTTAATTATGTCTTGTTGATTGATTCCTTTTTATGTGTATTAAACATACAATAATGTAAATATTAATATCTACATATGTATTAGTGTATAAATATAGAAGGTGTATTTAAAATAAATACAAATTCCTTTACAATTTCTCTTTCTCAAAAATCACACTCACTTGCGAATGATGTCCTTTGCCTCCACCCATTACCCTCACCAATCAATCTCTCTCTCTCTCTCTCTCTCTCTCTCTCTCTCTCTCTCTCTCTCTCTCTCTCTCTCTCTCTCTCTTACACGGCCTTATGTACCCATTTATGTACTTTGTGGTTTCAAAAGATAACGGGTACCATGTATCTTGCTCTCATAGTGAGAGAGAGCAAGAGAAACATAGAGTGAGAACCCCAAGTGGGTTTTCCTTCTACACCACCTGCAAATATAACCCTCTCTCCATGACCATGTCTCGTCTTCTCAGCTTTCTCTCCCATCATCCTCCAAACTCATCGACGATATCTCATTTCTTCATTTTACTGACTTACTTTGCTCCTAAAGTTCCTTTGATATTATACGAAATCAAAGATTAAAAATAGAAATAATATAAACCATTCAAAAAATAGAAGTGTGCATTTGCAATAAAGGTATAATACATTCATTAATGGGTGTTGCCCTTGTATATACAACTTTGATTAGTGGCGCAAGCTTACCAAATCTGCCAAAAAAAAAAAACTTGAAAATTACGAATTATAACAATAAACGTGAATAGAAACAAACCAATAAACATGATTCACTGAAAAACCAAAACACAAATGGAAACAACCATATAAAAATATTTGCATATGACATGGAGAGTAAATCTCTACAAACTTTTTCACTCAAGCTTGAGGGTACCTGAATAGACCACAAGATGCGTCCTAGACTCTGTAAAATGGAGTTCATATGTGTATTTTGGAGTCGGTACAACTTTGGGTGGGTTAGTTCTTGAGATTATAGAATGCTGCTGAAAATGAAGATCTCACCTAGCGTTCAAAGGAACCACTCACAAAAGGGTGGTGGTGCTTCTTGAATATTGAGCGGATGATGGTGGTTCTTACGGGTGATGTGGTCGGCAGTGGAGAGATAATGAGGTAGGAGAGAACCAAGGAGCATGAGAAATGAAATCTTGATGGGCCAAAATGGTTTTAATGAGAGAGAGGAGGTAGACGGAGTACAGGCGTCGGTTTGGGTAGACTATGGAGTGCAAGGAGAGAAAAGAGGGGTCTGCGTCTCAGATTTGGTACAAAACGCAGAAAGCACATAGGCTCTTGGCTCGAGAAAGGCTATTTCATTTACCATCATTTTGGACCCTGAGATGTAATATCTCAACTTTCATTCTGAACCACCAGTTGGCTGAGACCAAAAGTCCCTCCTTTTTTATTATATATATTTATATATATCTTTTAATTCCAGGCGTTAGATGCCCTTAAATGGCAAAGTTTAATTCGCTGATGGAAAGCTAACCTAGGATAGTACTAGCAAAATGCTGGTGAGGTATGCTGATCGACAATAGCGGCTTCTAGCAATCTCATCCATATGAGTTTTGCCGGTGGTTTTGTTTATATATATAAAGTAGTCTAGGCCGTGATTAAACAATCTAGAAATATATCGATTTTTAAATAAGAAGTCACTTGTTGAAAACATGGGTGCGCCACATTAGAATACAATTTTGAAAGTCATCCGATGATCTTGATTGTGTTTGTATGGTGATGTGGCACAGAGGGAATGGAGCCCATTCTGACGAGTATTTTTATTTGTAATTATTTATTCTTGTAGTCTTTAATTAGTGCTATATTCATTAGGACTATTCCAAAGTAGTTTGGTTAAATTACTGATGTTATGGCTTAGGTCACTAAGGCCATGGATGATGTCACCCTAGGTTAGCTTGTCTACCAAGTATCAGTATCTTGGCCTACAAATAAATTGTAAAATCTCTCTTTTTTGGAGTAGTGACTAGTCTACAATATCAATGAGAGTGAAATGAAATTTGGGAGATGAAACCCTAATATTCTAAATGATGTGCAACTCAATGTGAATCACATCAATTGTGGTAGTTTGTGCACATTAATTGTGGTAGTTTGTGATGAAAATGCAGCGGAAGTATTAATTTTACTCACGCACAATATCCTCGCACATAGTTGATAAGAAGCAAACATCTCACAAATATAGAGGGAAAAAACAAATAGTATTCAAAAGTAATAATAAATCCACCCAAAGGGGATGGTCTCTCTTAAATAGGAAAATAGACGAATCGCTAAATAAGAGCAAAGTCTAAAATGACATTCATTAAGGAAATAACAGAAAAATAAGAGAAAATAAAAGAAAAAACCATAAAAAAATAAATACTCCTCCATCACTCTACCCCATAAGAAGGCAAAATCCATATGAGCCAAGAACTGATCATAGAATTCGTGTTATATATACTACAAGGTGGCCTCAGTAATCACGTACTCTCCTCTACTTAGCGTCTTAACCAACTCACCAAGTATTTGATAATCGGGCCAGTCTCGGTAGTCACTTCTTCACGATTAATAATACCCTCAACTCGATCACAATGGGTCATGACGGGCCGTGTCATCTATGAACAAGGCAATCGGGGGAGCACAATGACCTTGAAAAGGGTTAAGGTCAGCTACATTAAATATGTGATGAATTCGGGACTCCTCAGTTAAATCCTGCTTATAAGTATTGTCATTGGAACTCCAAACAACAGGGAAGGGCCCAATGCGGCGCACCTGGCACTTATGCCCCTTCTCGTGTCGCATCTCCCTCCGCAAAAATACCATCACTAGATATCCAGGCTTAAAGCTGACCTAGAGGTTCACATGCTCCTTGTAAGCATATGTACGTTGTAGGCGGGCACAACCGTCATCATGAATAGAGAACATACGAGCCATAAAATCTCTAAGCGGCTGATAAATAGGAATCATTGGAGGTAACTCAACAAGATCCATAAGTACTAATGGGGACTTAGATGGCGACAACCCGATGGAATGGTTGGCGACATTATCAAATGCAAATTCAGCTTGGGCCACGACAACATCTCGAGTCTTGGTGACTCCCCATCTAAACTGCATAGAAGGCCACCCACAATGCGGTCAACCGTGTCTGACCGTCTATTTGTGGGTGGAAGACTGTCGAAAATAGAAGGGAGTAACACAACAATCGCTAGAGGATCTTCCCATAATGACTAGTAAACAACACATCCCGGTTGGATTTAATGGTCTTCGGGACACCATGAAGTCGTACTATCTCATGGATGGCCATGTGGGAAGCATCAGTGGTCTTCCGACATGAAATGAAGTTAGCCATCTTTGAAAATTTGTCTACCACAACAAAGATGTAGTTATGTCCCTCGACTGTCTTAGGTAACCCTACAATAAAATCCATGGACACATCTTGCCAAGGTTGCTCTGGGGATAGGAAGGATAGTGTACAGTCTAGCATTAGTGTGTCGCCTCTTCGCTGTCTGACAAAACATCCTTGGATGAACTCCTGAATCTCATGTTGCATGGTCAACTAATGAAACCTTTCTCTTAGGATTGCCAAAGTCATTGCGACCCTCGAATGGGAAACTAACCCCCCTTAGTGCAATTCAAAAATAATCCTCTCTAGCAAGGAAGACTGGGGACTGCATAGGGCCGTGCCCTGAAAGAAGCCATCCTATAAAAGATAAGACCTATAGACACCATGGTGTGGCCGGCAATCCTCGATGATCGAACTAAATGCTGGATCGGTGGCATATCGATCTCGAATCTCATCGAACCCAAAAACAAATCCGTGAACCGCACCTAGTTAGTGGCTTCTCCAGCTAAGATCTTCTGCCTCTTGATTCTCCTTTCTTGGCTTATAATGGAGATGGAAGGTAAATTGGTGCAAGAAGGTGGGACCACCGAGCATGTTTATCACCGATCTTTCGCTTCGTGTCATGCAAGGGGTGCCTCATGATCAGAGCGAATAACAAATTTGCGATGGGACGGATAGGACTGTCAATGCTTGACAACCCGGACAATAATATTTAACTCTTGGTCATACGCAAAATAGTTGAGCTCGACCCCACTCAACTTCTTACTGTAATACACAACCGATCGCCCCTATGGCTCAAGACAACATTGATGTCGTTCTTATAAATGTTGCAAGAGAGCTCAAAATTTTGGGAAAGATACGAAAGGGCTAGAAACAAGGTTGATGTCATCATGGACTTAAAATGAGCTGGAAGTCTCCTCGACCTCGTTAGTCTAATGGAACTTAAAAGGAAATCTAGTCATTAATGTCGTGAGAAAAGCCATAATTGTGTTGAAGCCCTGAATGAACCCAACCAGTCGATGGAAGCTACGAACCTGTGAAGGGGATGTTGGTTGTGGCCAGTCAAAAATCACCTTAATCTTCTCATCAGCACACACGCTATCGGTGGATACTACATAACCCAAGAAAGAAACAGAGTGGACTATTACACTTTTTCAACTCAACAAAGGACTGATCTCGTCGGAGAAACTCAAGCACTTGTGAAACTTACGCTGAATGTACTCCTTGGTCAATTAGATCAACATGTCATCAAAACAGACTACCACAAACTTCCAATAGCCTAAGGATTTGAATCATCACTCGCATAAAAGTAGTTTGAGCATTGGACAAGCCAAAATACATCATTATCCACTCAAATAAGCCATCCTTTGTCTCGAAGGCACTCGTCACTGGGCCTCGTCCGGATCTGATGGTATCCTCTCTTAAGGTTGAGTTTGGAGAAAACCCGGGCCCTATGCAACTGATTAATTATTATCCTCAAAGTGGGGATAATGGATGCGTACTTATCTTATTCATGACACGATTATTTGCACACATCCTTCAACTACCATCCTTATTCGGTGTAAGAAGGGCAGTAACTAAAAAATGAGACATGCTCTCTCAGACCAAACCACGGTCACATAACTTGGTAATCTGCCACTGTAACTCATCATGCTCGGCTGGGGACATGCTGTAATGAGCAAGGTTCGATAGCTGGGCTCCGGGACCAAAGTCAATGGCATGCTGTATGTCACGAAGGGGAGGTAACGTATCAGGGAGATAACGCATCATGGTTTTGGCTTGAGTTTGAAGGGTGTGAGCATCCACTAGAGAGGGCGTGTCCTGGCGGTCGCAACTCACGCATGGGCTGGAGACTCCTGTCCTCGAAATTGAATGGTGTGGGTATTGGCCCACTTAGCGTGCAAACAATCTCGGTTGTATTGCCACGGTTTACCCAAGAGGTGGCAGATTGTCATATCAACCATCGTGCATGTTATCTCGTCCCTGTTGGGGCCAATAGAAAACGGAATTAGGCAACGAACTCGCGGATTGAGGGAGTTTTCTTCGAGCCGCCCAATATGGCAGAACCCAACCAAGAAATCCAAGGGTGTCAACCACCTCTTGGGAAATAAAATTAACACTGGATCCCCCACCCACTCACATCTATGATTACAATGCACGTATGATTTTTAGATTGTCGACGAGTATAGAAGAGGCTGGCGACGCCAATCGGGGTCACGAGTATCAACTAGGAGGGATACCGAGGTATTGGTGGGGCGGTTAAGTCGTTTGAGTTGGGTGTGGGAACGAGTTACTCATCTTCGAAAGATGGAGGCGATTTCAGCGGATATGGCTGGGGAAGGGATCCAACCCGAGGGAAGGGGTGAGGTTGGTTTGGCTTCGGGTGGGCTGGAGTTTGTGTCGTGTTTGGGTGGGTCGGGGATGAGGCCTGCTGGGTTTGTCTGATCTGGGTGGATCCGTTTGAATGGTTTGTTGGGTCACAAGAGGTGTCAGGTTTGGTATGGAACTATGGATTTGGGGGTAAAAGGGTTAGCTATCGGGGGCTGCTGGATCGCTGTCCAGCATCCAGGGGGAGGGGGCAGAAGGGTCGGTTGGTCTTGTCTGGGTGGGGGCCATGGTTCAAAGTCTCGGTATCGGTCCCGGTATCGGACACTCGATTTTCAAATCGGTCGCGGTATCGGGCGAAACGCTATTTAGAGAGCGCGAAAAATTTCGAAAAAAATATATAAAATTTAAAAAAAATAAGATTAACAATATGTACCAATCAGATATGTTCAAACCATTATTTAATATCTATTATATTGTACGATTAGTTATTCTGAAGTGCGGCGGACTTGGCATATTATTAACGTACTAATTTTATTTTTATTTTTAATTATTTAAAATCTCTAAATAATTACGTATTAGTGACTAATTGTTGATTTTAATTTATGTAGGAGGATGTTTGATATTCATGGACGAGACTAGACTAGACTTAAGGGGATTCTTTTTTCCCCCAATCTGTCTTTTTCATTTTTGGACAGCATTATGCGACATTATATTTTGATAGGATATTTTGTTCCAAGTTCAAATAATTTTATGTACGGTGAATGTTATTAGTTTTATATTAGTGACATTTTAATTTTATTGCAATTGTTTAATTTAATCTTAGTGTGTAAAATTATTCTGCATGTATATGTTATGTGGACAAACTTATATAGGTCGTGTTTCCGTGAATGTTACAATATATATTCAACAATGAGGAAATATGGTAAAAAATTAAAATTCTATCAAAATATAAAAGAAAATATGACAATGTTTAAATAATGATGCAAATTTTTTTCCATATTACTCAAAAAATTTTTATAAGGTCGCAATAATTTTCACAACATTTTTTTTTGTACAAATAAATGTTTTGTAAAAAAATGTAAAAAGAAATGTCTTACAAAACGTATACATTTTTTTTTGTACAAATAAATGTTTTATAAAAAATGTACAAAGAAATGTCTTACAAAATGTATTTTTGACATTTTTTTACAAACAAAATTAAAATTTTTTTTGGAGAAAAATGTTTTTTGGCTACCAAAAAAAATGTCAAAAGGGTAAAAAAAAAATGTGCTGTTTGAATCGGTCGTCTCGGTCAATATCGCAGCGAGGCGTCTCAGAATCGGTTGTCTCGGCCGATATCTCGGCGAGACAATATGATTCAGTTTTTTTTTTGAAACGCCTCACGGTATCGTATCGGTACCCTCCGATTCCGAGTTGACTGGGCCGATACCGAGTCAACTCGACCAATACTTTGAACCATGGTGTGGGCTGTGGCGCCGACCCCACCTGCTATGGTGGTCGGATGCCAAGTCGCAAGGGATGGATCCACCACGATGGGTCTCCACGTATAGTCGCTTATTCTATTTGAGGCACCGTTTTGGCCTTTTGATCTTCCCCATTTCTCTAAGAACGACGTGCCCTGATACCACTTTGATGTAAACGCAATGGAAGAATTAATTTTACTCGCTCACAATATATTCGCACACATTCATAGTTGATAAGAAGCAAACATCTCACAAAAGAGAGGAAAAAAGCAAATATTATTTAAAAGTAATAATGAATCCACTAAAAGGGATTGGTCTCTCTTACATCGAAAAAGAGAGGAAGCCCAAAGTAGGAGAAAGTCTAAAATGACCTTCATTAAGGAAATAACAGAAAAATAAGAGAAAAGAAGAGCAAAGTGATAAAAATGGATGCTCCTGCATCAGTTTCAGCCAATAATTTGACAAAAGAACGATTGAGAATTGGGTTGGGGTCCACCTATACCACCACCTCCAGGGCGATCAGCTTCGTGGCTCCCTAACCAATCCACCACCCACCACCAATTTCACATTCAGCGCGTACTACCCCTCACCACCTACCTACACCTCTAGCATTATACCATCCGAGGTCACTTTTGATCATGATAGCGAATGGTGCGAAGAGAACATTGACGAAGTTGATGTCGAAGCAACTTCTTCTCTTCCGTTGATGGGACCCTTTTTGACAACTTACTTCATCTGCTTCAACATCACCATCTCAAGCACCAACCAGTTTGTCTCAAGGGCCTCGCTCCCTTTGCTTCCAATATCATGGATCTCAACTTGACCATACTCCCCTATGAGGGGAGATGTCGATAACGCTTGCCTATAACATCGCATCTTCACGACAAGGAGACTCCTATGATTCCATCACGAGTTGCTATCAACCCGGACCCTTGTTTCGTCGTTTGAAGCTGAAGAGGACATGAAAATGTGATGGAGTAGAGGTAGCCGACAAGATCGAAAGGTGGGAAGAGAGTTCCATCTTTTGGTATTGCTCCCTGAGATCGCCAGAAACAACTGATGTGACACTTGCGATCGAACCAAAATAGAGGGAGCGAAAAGGGCGAGTCGAACTCGTCACTGACATTGGCGAGAGAGAACGAGGATGCTTCAGACACCATTCCAATTGAAGAAGTTGGAGTGCGGGAGACCCTTGCTGTCGTAGCTACATTTTCCAGCGAGAAGTCGATTGGAATCCACTAGAAAGAAGATTGAGGCTAGGGATTTTTGTGGGAGGGATCAATTTGTTGCTAGCCAAGCGGGAGGCAGAAACAGCAGGCAAGTGCTTGGTAGGCCAACAGCCTACTGAACCGGGCAGGGGACTCGATGAAAAAGGGGTACACTGAGAAAGTACGAGAAATTGGCCCTGCTCCGCTTTCTTAAAAGCAAGGACAACTACGGGAGGTCAAACTAAGAACCTATGGAAGTCGGGGATCTCCCCGGTCAATATTGGATAACAATAGGGGGGAGTAGCACTAACCTCTTTTTTGTTTTTGTTTTTTATTGATTTAATGCAATGGGGGAAAGGAGGACTGTCTGGTTATGCGGATAGAGGTGGGCTCGATAAGGGATTTATGTCTGGAGTGGGTCATGACCCACTGGGGTCTTTGGACAGTCCTAAGGGTGTTGAGGACTGTGACTTTAAGTTGAAAGGGGCTGATATTTGGGGTTTAATCCCTTTGGAATCTGAAACCAAATGAAATGATTTTTATTGAGCTGGGTTGTGGAAGTACTTTGGATTTGGGCCCAATTAAAAGACACCTCTTTCAGTTGATTTTTTGGGCCTGGAAATATTGGCTTGTTCCTAATTTTCATTCGAGACACAATAATTTTGGGCCAGTCACATTAAGATATACCCCGATTTCATCAAGATATATGTTTCTTTGGCACGGGATTCTCCAAGTCTCCCCTCAAGCTCAGTGTCCAACTTTCTTTAGTTGGGGAAGAATGATGTGTATGGTGATGTCGCGCTGATAGAATGAGGCCGTTTGTGGAGATCTATTTTTATTTTGATTATTGATTATTGTGGTCTTTAAGTAGTACTATGACAAATGGATATTCATTAGAAATATTCTAGAGTAGTGTCATTAGATTACTGATGTCATGGCTTAGATTGTTGTTTTTTTGAAAATGCGAATCCAGCTGAATTAATGACCATCACGGAGGAAATTAATACCCTTAATTTTAGTGAGACATTTCCTAAGTTGTGGAAAACTAAACAGTTGAAAACGAAGGCTAAGAGCCCGTTAGTTGTGGAAAACTGTTCCATTGCCACTTTTTGCTCTATATCTTTGTGAATATGCCATTGAGATGGGAAGGAGGAGTGGAAAACTGTTTTTCAACTTTAAGCAATTCTAGAAAACATGTATTTGATGATTTCCAGATTAGCTTAAGTTGGAAAACAATTTTCCATGAAACCACATTCTTATTCCTATCTGGAGGGCATACTTTGCCAAATTGTAAAACAAAATATGGAAAATGGAAATGGAAATGGAAAACTATTTTCCAGAACTGAACACACCCCAAGTGTGAGCACATCCTTTTTAACACTTGATCTCCCCACCACACATACACACGGAGGGAGAGGATTTTATTCTTGCCATTTGTCTGCACTCATTAGCAAATAGAACTCTTCTATCTCTTTTGCAGGTATGCTAGAGGATGGTTCTATCACAGAGAGCTCCGTTTTTGGTTTACAAGAGTCCCTAACATGGAACCTCTTGTTAAGACGATCACTTATGAGAGAGGTTGCTACTTTTGTTTTGATCCCAACACTTGGGAGACGACTCGAAAGGTATTGCTTCATCAGGCTTTCTCTGTATCATTTTCTCCCCTCGATAAATACTCTCCTGTCCAATCATAAAAGTTATTTCAATATCACGTGTTTGGCTTGCAGGATAACTTTGTTGTTCAATATGAAATGGTTGAGAATAGACCCACACTCCCTCGTCAATAGCCCTGGAGTTTGGAATATGTTTGGTAAATTCTCTGGGTGACAGAAGCTTTATGAATAACTCTTTTTTTTTTGGGATTCTGCTGCTAATTTTTGAGTCATCTTGGATTTTATTTAGAATAATTAGTATAGCAATAGGAAAGAGGGGGATATTGTCAGGAGAAGAAGACTTAATGTTTTTTTGTAATGTAATGGTTTTTGGTCCTTAGAGAGTTAAATGCATCATGATAGCTAGAATTTTGAACAATGAGATTCCCTTATGTGAATTTGTTGGATCTCATATAAGAAAACGTTATCATGCGAGATTAGTGAACCATCAAGGTCACTTAGTTTCACAGATGATGCTATATAGGTAGATTAGAAATACCATGTTCCTAAATCTTAGTTTCCTAAACTATTAGCGAGCATTGTTGTACAGTTATTACTTCTCCATTACACAACTGGAGCACTGTTCTAATAAGCAGGTTGTTGTTAATTCAGAATATTTTGCTCTCCTCAGCGTAAAACTACTTTTGAACATTGTTATTGAGAACTCTAGTTACCCTTCTATAAATTTCAATAATGGAGTCGTATTAAGTGAAAAAGAATATTATATTTAGTAACAAAGGTCTTTTGCCTTCCTAGGGCAAAAAGGAGAAACCATTCACGATATTGGTAATTGAAATGAAACTTTTATGCTATAATAATAGGTTTACCATCATCCCTGGCCCTGGGTAGAGGAGCAGCTAGTTTTTACTAATGAGGTGTGATCATTCATTTTATGATATGTGATTATATGGATTTTCTTTATAGAAATATTAACATTATTTTGTGGGGGGCTAAACTTCAGAACTCACAATTATATCTAATTGCTCATTCCAGTTGAAGTCATTGTGTCCTGAATTTGTTAATGTTGTATAGTCAGTCACCTCTCTTGGATTGGTAGTATTCGATAAACTCACTGGGTTTTTGGGAAATTATTGTGGCCTTGATATCTGAACTTGGTACCTCTCTTCTACGATATAATTGTTAATGTTATATATATGTTTTTTTTTGTGTGCATGTAAATTTTACATGCGTGTACCTTATAACTGTAGGCAAATGGATGATGAAAAAATTATGGAAACAAAATAAAAAAATCTTGAACCAGAGGATTTCATCTGTAGGTGGATAATAGTCCAAAGCCCAAAATATATGTTCTTTTGCACTGGAATTGTGGAATTTGAACCAAGTTGGCCCTCCTCCAACACACAAAAAAAAGAAAAAAAAGAAAGGAATATTAGAATGTTGACAAAGGCACGCCTTTTTTTAAGGCACCTATTATATATAAATAAAATTTTATTATAAAATATGTATTTTTAGTGAATATTCATTGGTATTTTTTATTATTAAAGGATCTTTTGGATACCATGATTTGTACCATAGATATGAATGATACCATTCAAGCATATGACAATGAAAGGTGAAGTTTATACTCTCTAAATTTTCGGTCTCTTTATTTTACAACACGTCAACAGGAGCTCACTTCTTCATAAACTCTGTCAAAACTTAGGGTCTGTTTGGTTTGCAACTATAATTCTGTTTTCAGTGTTTAAATACAATTCTGATAAAAATCTTCGTTTGGCAATCTGTTTTTAAACACAGAATTATAATATTTTTGTGTTATAATCAAGTTTTTCAGAAAACAGGTTTTGGGGGTTTTATAACTTTTGTTTTTTATTTTTCTACTCAGAATTATTCATTCTTAATATTTTAAGGCAATTATACCTTAATATATAATATACATACATAATACATTAATGTGTGTAATTCTTATAAATAAAAAATATATATGTACATGTACACAAAATTACGTATGGAATAATATAAAGTTAAATAATACTATCAATAGATACATGATACTTATATATAGTTTTATACATGTATTATTAATGTATGGAATAATATAAAATATACATATAGTACATATGTATTAAAAACTATTATCAATTTATGTATGTATATAATTTTATAGTGAATTATATATGCAATATATATATATATATATATATATATATATATATATATATATACGTGTGTGTGTGTGTGTGTGTATACCTAAAAATATATGATATTAAATGTACGTGTATATACTTTATGATGTATGTATGTATGTATGTATGTATACATTCATGTATTATGTATGTATAAAAGTTTGATGTATATACGTGTGTGTGTGTGTACCTAAAAATATATGATATTAAATGTACGTGTATATACTTTATGATGTATGTATGTATGTATGTATGTATGTATGTATACATTCATGTATTATGTATGTATAAAAGTTTTATGTATGTTTATATATATATATATATAGTTAAACTCCCCAACATACCTCGTTAAATATACCTAAACATATATGATATTAAATGTACATGTATATAATTTATGGCGTATGTATGAATGAATGTATGTATGTATGTATGTATGTATGTATGTATGTATGTATACATTCATGTATGTTTATATACACACACATGTATGATATAAATATACATGTTTGTCAATTTTGTCAAATTTTTAAAAAACTGTATTTAAAAACAAGTTTACCAAACGCACACCAATAATTATAAACACAAAAAACTGAATTTTAAAACTGTATTTAAAAACAATGTTTAAATCGAGTTTTCTGAATAGAGAACCAAACAGGCCTTTAGTTGTCAATTAAGTGATTTGTTTGGATAGCAAATTGATTACTTTAAACCTTTTTTTTAAGATCGTGGAAAGCATTGGAAGGTGAATAAGAAAAAATACTAAAGAGAATGAAACTAGTAATACCAATTACATTCCTTCGCCTTCATCGTCTACATGAATTTTCCATACCCTTTACGAAATATGCATGCATGTTTCAGGCTCAAATTGTTTTCCTTTTATTTTCTAACATAAATTTTTATTTTGGACTATTATAAAGTTTGGACATATTATATTTTTTTGGAATATATTCCAATTTCAATGAAATCAAAGTTTTCCAATTAAAATTTAGGGTTTGAAGTTCCCAATTGCTATTTAAATTACTAGATTTGAAGTTTCAAATGTTGATTACATTTTGGGGCTTGAAGTTTTCTAATTGTTATTTTAGTTTAGGGCTGGAAATTACCAAATAATCTATAACGGGGACTAAAAGTTCCCAATTATTATTTAAATCATGCAACTAGAAGTTTTTTATTTTTTATTAGAACTCGAAGTTTCATTTGTAATTAAATTTGGATCTTTTAGTTCTTAATTATTATTTTAATTTTGGGACCTGAAGTTTTCGTATAACTATTTTAATTTGGTGCTTGGATTTTTCACATAGGTATTTTAAATTTATGGGCTAAAGTTTTCATATAACTATTATAATTTGGTGCCTGGATTTTTCACATAGGTATTTTAAATTTATGGGCTAAATTTTTCATATAAATATTTTAATTTGGGACTGGAGTTCTCAAATCACACAATAATGAGGCATAAAGCTATCTAAATATTTAAGATTGGGACTCGAAATTATTTTACAATTGGTACTTTGAAGTTCCTCAATAATGATTCAAAATGGAACTTGCACCTTTTCCCGTTCAAATTTTGGGATCCAAAGTTCTTAAATTATTTGGACCTAAAGTGTTAAAGAAAATATATCTAAATAACTTCTGAAGTTTTGATTGTCTAATTAAAGGGGTACAAAGCAAGAGTCTCCCAAGTATATTTATGATATGAAGATCCAGAAGTTAACAAATTATTATTTATAATTGGGATATAGTTTTTTCAATTACTATTAAAAATATGAGGCTTGAAGCTCTCATGTTATTTAAAACTATTTGGACTTGAAGCTCCAACAAAATATAACGTAAATTAAAAAATGAAGTTTTTAATTATTTATGTTATAAGGTATGAAATTGTAAATCTCAAAAATAATTATTTGTAATTTGGCACCGAAGCTTCAAATATTTTTTTATTAGAATTATTTTCAAAATAAATTGGATATTAAAACATGTATTTTCAACTTCTTGACTTTTCATTTTCTTTATTAAACGAAATACCTTTTAATGGTTAAAAGCTCGTTTAACTATTCTATTAATAGTTTCACCATTAAACCTTTGTCTCTTGCCCTTTTGCTTCATTTTCAGTATTAAGTTATCTTTTTTAATGATATTTAATTTTAACTTCTTTTCACATTTCAATTATTTGCTATACATTGGAGTCTCGAGATGTAGAGAATTAAAAAAACACTCATTCTTTTAAATAAAAAGGTTAGATTATTATCAGTTGGAGTTGATATATACACACACACACACACACACACACACACACACACACAATATTGCTCTTGTGCGGATCGGTCCTCATTTTAACGGTACGGACTGAACATGTGTTACCTGGTGGTGACCCAGAAAAGAGAGAGAGAGAGCCTATAATTTAACCGAAAATTTCTAAGCTCACCGCCAGGTAACATATGTCCAGTCCGCACCGTTAAAATGCATACTGCTTCGCACAAGAGCAGTACAACATACCTCCTAGCAACATACCTATTAACATACCCTTTTTTAAAAATTGTAAAAAAAATAATTTTGAGATGACATTTTTTATATGGATTCATGATTTTTCAGTCTGCCCCTATAAAAAAATCAACTGAATTTGTTTTTGTTATTTTTAAAAAATATGTCAAAAAACTCACAGTTTTACTCTTTAAAATTGTCAGTTTTTTTACATATTTTTCAAAAATAACAAAACACATTATTTTGAGCTCAATATTTTTATGTGTACACATTGAAATATCATGAACCCATATAAAAAATATCAACTCAAAATTATTATTTTTACTATTTAAAAAAAAAGATATGTTTATAGGTATATTGCTAGAAGGTATGTTGGAGAGCCTGACTGTATATATATATATATATATATATATATTATACGTGTTTGGAGGATTCTCTAATATTTTTACTTCTAATCAAATATGAAGTTTTGATACAAAAATGGTAGATAATTTAATGTCCTTGGATGTTAACAAAATCAAATATTAAGTTAAACTATTTGTGTAAAACCAGAATTTCTCACACACAAATGATAAAACTTGAAGTTTTATATTTCACATAATCTGCACCAGGTGTTTGTTAATTATTTTTATTTAGGACTTGTAGTCCTAAGTTTTAATTTTGCAGTTTATATAAACCCGAAGATTCATATATATATATGACATTAAATAGTGTTAGAGTGGGAGGGTCTGATTCCAATTTGTGAGTGTGTGCAACAGTCCCTATGGTGTACTCTTAGGATTGTTCGAAAAAACACAAGTCCACTATTTTTAGATTTTTCAAATTTTAAAGATTAAACCTTTAAACCAAATTAGCCAATTAAACTTAGCATCGATTTTAAATCTTTCATGTGGAAAACTTAATTTACCCAATTTTATCTTTTTACCCTAAAGCATGCATCTAAGGTGATAGCAGATAAAATAAATAAATCACACCACAAGACGCCGATGTATGAGAAAATCCACAAAGGGAAAAACTTTGGACAACCCAACCAACAAATCACTATGAAATATGGTTTTACAAAGCATAGACAATAGACTTGCACAACGACTTGATCCCCCACAAACCTTGACGCTCTTCTATCTTCAACTGCTCCTCTACAGTGCAATGTAGGAGTCCACCTACGCAAGATGCCATAGCACACGAGTCCATGTATGCCTCGGTATCCACCGATGAGGTTCAACAACTGTCTAGGTTCTCTCAAGATGAAAGAATTAAATTTTTGGTGCCCAAAACAAGATCTCAAAGCATATAAATTATGAATATTAGATCTTGAAACGTAAAGGGTGAAATTTAGGACTTGGAACTTTTGTAAACAGATACATAAATGTTTTTCCATCAAAACACGCCTTAAATAGTAAAACACGAATTTCGAGGTGACATAATCGTTCGAATGAAAACCAAACTCGTTCAAACGAGAATCACATCTCGTTTGAACGAAAACCAACTTCGTTCGAACGAGATTGTATTCTTGTTTGAAAAAGCTTCAAACGAGCTTCTAACGAATTCTAACAGTAGGTCATCGTTTTAGCCCTGCTTCGAACGAAAAGCCAAATTCGTTCTAACGACTTATAAGTTGGTTCGAACGATAATTCTATTTCGTTCTAACGACCTTATATTTTGTTCCAACGAAACTAAACTCAGAAAAATATATTCTTAAAAATATTAAAAAATGTTCCAAACATTTTTTTAACATAAAACATAACATACTTAATAAAAATTCTAAAGACTTATAATTAATACGCATTCATACCTGCGATACCCTCGGTATATGTTAAGACAAACGTGTCATGAAAAAAACGATCGACATATCCAATGTTTGAAGCTTGGTCGTTACGTCTTCATGAAATATCGTCATAGGCTTATGGGATCAAAAATTCAAAGTTTATCCTATGACTCAAATACGATTGGAAATTTGTCCTGTTAAACTCTCTAAAAAAACTCATTCCTCAACCCCCAAAAGGAAAAAGAATACAGACGCTCGACAGACATAAAACATGAGTAGCTTTGCTTTGCTTGAAAACTTTGTCGCATTGATGTAAACCAGTAATCCTGCACATTTAAACACACCTTGAAATGCAAAGGCAGTATAACAAGTATAAATCCGCAAATGAAAACAAACATCTAACAATTTCTAAATAATCTCAACCTAGCACTACACCAAAACTGGCAACTTATCACAATAAAAAACCTTGACAAGGCAGCCTTATGATGGTAAAAAATTGTGATAAGTTTTGGGGTGACAATTCCTTTATCACGGATTTGTCATAGCCAAAGTCCGTGGCATGAATTGAACTTGTCACGGACTTTGACCGTAATAAGTCCGTGATAAAGGAAAAATTGTCACGAACTTTGACTATGGCAAGTTTGTCTTTTTCACGGTTAAAGTCCGTGATAATTCTGGGTAGTATGGCCACCGCCACTGCCCAACAGTATGTTTTAATCTCTTACAACATATTTTAACCAGTAAAAGCAGTATATATCTCAAGCAACATTCATCAATTCATAAAAATTAATACCATACACATTAATTTAATCATATTATCAAACAATAATAAAAAAATAATATTCAACAATTAATATTCAATATTCATAACCAACCAACCAACCAACAAATACAAATGAAATTATTACAAATAATTATCACGGGGTTGAATTTTCAACACGTCAAAGGAGGAAGTTAGGCCACACTATAAACCAATTGAGACAATCCTCAATTATCCGAACGCTGCATTGTTCATCCAACCACAATGGTTCATTCTCTATTCCGCGCACAATCTGCATGACATCGACCCTTGCCTCAATTGGTTTCAACGGACGTCCATGTGTCTGGGTCTCTCACCCCTAGATATGGGCGTGCTACCCCGTGTGTCTGTTATATGCACACTCGACCAACCAATTATTGACATAGGTCGTTCGACGGGAAGTAAATGTGAAGAATGGATCATAAGGATCTGACGAGTAGGTGGGCATCTGTGAGGGGCGCGTATTGGCGATGGGGGTGAGAGAGATGGAATAGTGGCATCGTCGTCTACCGCTTTCCCATTGCCCTTACATGAGTTGGACCCCAACTGACGCTTTATATACTCGAACATATTTTGGATCATCGCCTTCAACCTTTATAACTTATCGCCGTGGTATCCACCTTATGAGACAGCTCGGTGTTGATCGTCTCAATCCTAGTAAGCCTCAACTTCCCCACCCGAGAGCTCACCCCCTTGTCCACCCCTTGTGATCCGCCCCGATCACTTTGCTTAGTGCATCTGTAGCTAAAGATGCCTTGTCGGCATCAGACTGGGAGTTGTGCACTTCCTTAAACTTTGCCTGAAACGACATAAAGAACACGATTAGATAAGTTAATAAAAAATTATAACGTAATTAAAAAAAGTAAACAATTGTAAGATATTTTTATAACTTAAAATTGTGCCTGCCATGCTCGGGGACACCTCCCTATCCTTGCCCTTCTTCGTTCGAATTTCCACATAGTCATCGAACCTAGGCCTACCCGCACAGCCACTCCCCGCTTATTGAAATAAAATAATGCAAAATTAGTAAGTAAAGAAAAATAATGCTAAATTAGAATAACATAAAACTAAAATGAAAGAAAATAAAAAACTTACCATTTTGTGCTCCACCTTGGCGTAAGACGTACACCCGGGAATCCTAGTCGACCTTTTTGGCCCGATTTGACCTCCCCGATTGACGAGAGGAAAATTACCAATTCAAGATCTCATCGTCAACAAACTGCTGCTAGCTTGCCAATGAGACTCCTTCAGCGGTACCGTGTCCCTAAGCCTCAATATGGAATCCCGGTCTTGGCAAAATGACCATGCTCGTATGTTTTTCTTCCATGTTTTGTATTGATTTCTCAATTATTCGAACGTGGTGTCGCGGACATGTGGGGGCAAGCCAATTGTTCCTGTCAAACAAATACAAACTAAAAATAAAGTAAGTGTTAGTTGTATTTAAATTATAAAAGATAATAAAATATAAATATAAATACAAAATAAAAATAAGTGAGTAATTACATGTAATGCCCCCTAGATGGCCATCTTGACCTCGACGGGCACCTTCCTCCAATCCGTGTACCCCGGGTCGACGATCGTCTTGAGAAACTCCAAGACCCTAGACCGTAAGGTCGTCTTGTTCTCGATGAGGGCCCCCAATTTACCCTGTTTGGGGGGCCGACTAGCAGACGGGCCTTCCTCACCTCCGCTACCATGTCGCTTTGAGGTAGTCATTTCCTGCAAAAATTATTGTTATTAGTACAAACACGTATATAAGAAAATGATCAAATCCAAATGAATAAAAATATTAAATTGTCATCCGATAATAACAAAGCACTAGAAGCATACAAATTAACGACATTATAAAAATATAGATAATTAGAATACTTATTACAAATCTAAATATTGTTTCAAATTCGAGTCATGTCACGGACTCTGAATTAATGCTTAAATTGATTAAAATTCAAATTAACATATTCACTAACCAAAAAACCAATTTTGATTCAAATCCACATAAAATGATCAATTCCAAATGAATTAAAAGTATTAAACTATCGTCCGGTAATAATAAAGCACTAGAAGAATACACGCTACTGATTATTACAAATAATTGGAATACTTATTACAAATCTATTTTTTTTCAAATAATTGGAATACTTATTACAAATATAAAAATTATTTCAAATTCGGGTTATCATCTAAAATGGATTGATATTCGACAGAAGGAGACAAGTCATCCACACTACTGGTTAGACGCTTTGGCACATGTAGAACGATTGACCACGGCTCCTGTTGATATACTCTGAGTAAAACACTTGCTTGACCTTTTGAAAAGCACAAACAAATGGCTCATCGCTCACGTGCTCGTTGCTATTCAACTTGGACAAGTCAACTATGTCAAATTGGTACCAGGATCAACTTTACAAGCATTTTTATCCTCAACTCTTACACAGTCACAATAAAACACAACCTCTTTGAAGCTTATATATTCAAATTCAAAAATATTATGAATGACACCATATCAAGTCATTTCATCTTCAATGAGGTTTTTATCTTTCACGCTCACTCAAAAATAAGAAAGAGCCTTATATGAAATGCCCAAGTTCTATATATTTGTATTTTCCTCGTACACCTTTGCATAGAATACGTAACCGTTCAATCGATACTTTTTGTACTCAAGTGCCATGAATAAGGCTCCAGTGGCTAGACGAGAAAGCCTTGATGTCGTATCGCCCTCTTTAAGAGCTGAGATTATTGATAAATTAATTTGGTTAGTTTTAAAGCTTCTTGTAATGCGACATTTAATAAGAGACATTCGCATTGTAATTACCTTGCATGACACACACAACCTAAATTCGCTGTCTGATTGTGCCATCGTTCTTCATGTTTTATTGTTCCTGCACGCATCATATTTTCGGCATTGATCATGACGAACGTATTACGAAATTGATCATGTATAAAAATTAATATAATGTAAAAGATAAAATACTATAAACTTACTTTTCCATTCTTCGACATCTTTATGCGTGTCAAATAGATAACCAACTACTTGTTCATGTTGTAAACTCATTAATTTCACTCGCTTGCCCATCATCTGACCACCCTTATCGATAAACTCATCACTGTTATCCACGCAACTTGGGTTAGACATATATTCTCTAATGTAGATTGATGACTCCATGGTGATTTATTCCTCTGCAATTGATCCTTCAATGTATCGTGTATTCCTGACGTAATCTTTAAAAACTTTCATCAATCTTTCAAACGGATATATCCACCGATATCTAACTAGGCCGCAAATAAGTGCCTCGTCGCAGGTGTACCAATAAGTGAACACTTATGTCAAAAAATGATGGGGGAAAGTACTTCTCCAACGCACAAATCGCTTTGGTTATAGCTACTTTTTCGGACACTATGTGCTCTCGATTGACTACCTTCTCATATAAAAGTGTGAAACAAATGCTAATTTTCATAATGGCCCTCCGCAAATCCTTATGCTTAGAGAAATGATGCTTAAATAATAGAGGAACCGATTGCATGATCACATGTCAATCGTGGGACTTACACTTATGTAAATCATGGGTATCATAATTCACAATCATTTTCAAGTTAGATGATAAATTAGATGGAACCTTCAAATTATATATTATGTCTAACAACACCTTTTTTCATCCACTCGTCAAAGTAAACGCACCAGGGGGAATTATTGTCCTTCCCCTGCTATCTTCTTTCAACCATAGTTGTGGCTTAAGTTTCAATAATTTAAGGTCTTTTCATGCATTTTCTCCATCCTTCGATTGACTCCCCCTAAGGCATGTATCCACAATATGTTCAGGGATACTTTTCTCCGCATGCATGACATTCAATACATGGCACACCGGGCTATTCTTCTAATTAGGCAAGTTAAATAAAATTGATCTCCTAGACCATGCCTCTCTTATCTCAGTTTCATTCCAAGTTAAAGTCTTCTTATGCTTGAAATTCTTCAATTTAGGATTCCTACTTGGCATATTAGGGCCACAATTAGAAGATTTACTTTCAATTTATGAACCAAAAGTTTTCTTGAAGGTAGCCTATATTCAACCTCGCCCTGTAAAAAATTAGAACATTTGTCAAATCTAAAACTATGAGCGGGTGGTAAAAACCTCCTATGGCAATGGTATATATTTATTTCTCTAGCAGTGAGACGTAGAGATTAAATATCCTCTCCATAAATAGGACAACCCAAATAACCATGTACTACACAACCGAATAATGTCCCATAAGCTGGAAAATCATGAATTGCCCACATCAACATAACTTTCAGTGTAAATTCTTCTTTTTTAAAAGAGTCAAATCACTACACCAAATCTGCTCATTTGTCAAGGTCAATGACCGTGACATTTCGAGGCGAGACAACTTTTTTTGTCACGGTCGTGTCACGGTCATTGACCTTGACACAAATCTTGCGTTTTGTGTCACGGTCGTGTCGCGGTCAATGACCGTGACACGTTTGTCACGGTTATAAACCGTGACTAAGCCGTGACCCTTTTTAAAAAAAATATCACGGCCATTGACCGTGACACGTCCGTGATAACTTTGTGTCACGGGCTTGTCACGGTCAATGACCGTGACAATTCTGGGCAGAATTTAAAAAAAATCTGCTGGGCAGTATGGCCACCGCCACTGCCCAGCAGTATATTTGTACCTGTTATAGCAACGTTGTACCTGTTCCAAACATCATATATCCAACACAAACTAAAGATAATGCAAATATATATTCATGATGATATAATCCAAATATTCAAAGTAAAAATAATATACATGACAATATAATCAAAATATAATTAAAATGGACAAACTTAAAAATAATGTTACTACATGTCTTGGATAAAACTGAGGAGGTGAGTAGACCACACGACATACGAATTGACGCACCCACTAATATACGTCGTGTTGCATTGTTCGCGCAACCACAATAGGGAGTTCTCCTTCCCGGGTATGACATGCGTGACGAGCACCCTGGACTCCATCTCTTGAAGCACACGTCCATGGACTATTCCACCCTCGACGATATTCGGGTCCCTCAACCCCCGCCCTATCCGCTGGCCATCAAATACGTCCAATATGAACACGCTCGGCCAACCAATTGTCGACAATGGTCTGTTGGAGGGCGTCAAATAGGGAAGTGGATCGTCGAAGTACGCACGTGTCGGTGATGAAGCAACGAGGTCCACATCCTCGTCATCCTGTGCCTCGTCATCATGCGCCTCGTCCTCCCGCACCTCCTCCTCCACCGCCTTCTCCTTCTACTTCCCTTTCCCTTTACGGTCTCCACCCAACGTACGCTTCATGAATGAGTACATATCTTGGACCGTCGCCTCCAAACGGGACAGCTTCGCGTCGTGTGAATCCACCGTTCGAGCCAACCCGGTGTCGCTCGTCTCCAATCCGATGATCCTAGATTTGGCCACCCGCGAGCTCACTCCCCTTGTCCTCCCCTTGCGATCAGAGCCAAGCACTTGGCTGAGTGCGTCTGTGGACAAAGATGCCTTGTCGGCATCAGACTGCGACTCATGCACTTCCTTAAGCTTTGCCTGAAACGACAAAAAGCACATGATTAGTAAAATAAGTAAACTAAAAATTATAACGTAATTAACAATAATTAAACTGTCGGATTACTTACAATCGTGTCCGCGACGCTCGGGGACACCTCCTTGTCCTTCCCCTTCTTCGTCCGAAGAGCCACATAAGTATCGAGCCTATGTGGCTTACCCCCTGGCCCACTCCCTACCCCCTGAAATAAAATAAAGTAAAGTAAAATTAGTATCGGCCCCATAAAGTAAAATAATATCCAATAATATATTTCTGTAGTTATAGATAAATTAAATCTTACCTGCATCCTATGCTCCACCTCAGCGTAAAAGGTCCGGACGGAGTAGTGCACGTCAATCTTTTTAGCCCGATTTTCCCTCCCCGATTGGCGAGATGCCAATTGTCGATCCTCGATCTCATTGTCAATGAACTTTTGCCATTGTGCCAATGAGATCGGCTCCTTGGGCGGGACGGATCCGCGCCATTGTAAAATGGACTCTCGTGTTTTTTCAAAGTACCGTGTCCGCATATTTTTCTTTCACGTCTTGTGTTGCTCCCTCAACTGCTCCAAGACGGAATCGCGTAGCTTTGGATCCAAGTTGAATTGTTCCTGTCCAACAAATACAATGTTAGTTGCGAATAAATATAAATATAAATATAAATATGAAATTGAAATTGAAATTGAAATTGAAATTGAAATTGAAATTGAAATTGAAATTGAAATTGAAATTGAAATTGAAATTGAAATTGAAATTGAAATTGAAATTGAAATTGAAATTGAAATATTCATATAAATATTACCTGTAGCGCCGCCCAAACAGCTAACTTCAGCTCATATGACACCTCCTTCCAACTAATAAACCCCGGGCCGATGACCGTCTTTAGCAGCTCGAGGGATCTCGCTAATAGCTCCGACTTGTTTTCGACGGTAATCCCAAATTTTCCATATTTAGGGAGCCTAGGGGCGGAGGAGCCCTCGTCGCCTCCGCTACCACCGAACCCAGACGACATCATCATAAACAGCATCATCATCTTCGCCTTAACATCTGAAGGAGACATTTTTGCTATAAAAAAAATGTTATTAGTACAGATAAAAAAAAATGTTAATAGTACACATTTCGTTTTACCTAATTGAATTAATAGTACAGATAAAAAAATGTTCCGTCTATATTATAACGTATGTGTAAGTTCCGTCACACACACACACACACACACCCCACCCCTACCCACCCCACCCCCACCCCCCTCCCCCCACCACGACCGTGACAACTACTTATATTGTTTATCAATAAAATTATGACATGAGATAATTATAATTGTAGCATAAATTTTATTATCATAAAGGGATAAATCCAACCAAGTACAGAGATTCTACAAATTAAAGTGAGAATTAAATTTAAGACTTTCTAACAACATGCATGTATATGGATTCTAACTAATGATATTCCTAAAAACATACAATTGGCAACATTTTGTGAATTTACTAAACTTTATATAATATTATCAAATTCTGTTAAAAAATTATCTAGGGTTTTACCTAATTGAATTAATTTCATGAATAAAATTATTATCAATTTAAATGAAAATATCAATTATTATCCACTATTTTTGAATGAAATATTTATTTTGAATGAAAATATCAATTATTATCCAACTATTATCAATTATTTATTTTGAATGTATATAATATCCAAAAAAATAAATGTAAATAATATTCAAAACCCCACCCACCCCCACCCCCTCCCGATGTTTATTATCCAATTATTATCCAACTATTTTCAATTATTTATAAAATTGATGTCTAGTTTTAGTGTTGTGTATATATGTTAGTTGATGCCATTATATTTTTAGCCTAATTAGATTCTAAGGTTATCTCAATTTATATTTTTCTTTTTCTATCTAATAATTTTCAACGTAAGAGCACAGTACATAACGTATGTGTAAGTTCCGTCAATACCATTTCGTTTCAATTTTGTAATATTATGTTTTTTCCAAATATTTAAAGAGTTACTAAATGGGTGCCCCACCCCCACCCTCTGCCCCCCTCCCCCCGCCACCCCCACCCCCTCCCGATGTTTATTATCCAATTATTATCCAACTATTATCAATTATTTATAAAATTGATGTCTACTTTTAGTGTTGTGTATATATGTTAGTTGATGCCATTATATTTTTAGCCTAATTAGATTCTAAGGTTATCTCAATTTATATTTTTCTTTTTCTACCTAATAATTTTCAACGTAAGAGCACAGTACATAACGTATGTGTAAGTTCCGTCAATACCATTTCGTTTCAATTTTGTAATATTATGTTTTTTCCAAATATTTAAAGAGTTATTAAATGGGTGCCCCAACCCCCGCCCCCTCCCCCCACCACACACACACACACACCTACGCACCTGCGCACACACACACACACACACACACACACACACACACACACCCCCTGCCCCCCTCCCCCCCCCCCCCCACCCCCACCCCCCACCCCACCCCACCCCCTGCCCCCCTCCACCACCCCACCCCACCCACCCCCACCCCTGCCCCCTCCCCCACCCCTCCCCCACCACACACCACCACACACACACACACACACCCCACTCCACCCACCCCCACCCCCTGCCCCCCTCCACCACCCCCTCCCCCACCACACACCACCACACACACATATACACACACATACACACACATATACACATACATACACATACACACACATACATATACACACGCACACACATATACATATACACATACACATATATATAAATGGAAGAGAGAGAGAGAGAGAGAAAATCGACCTGAAAGTAGAGAGAGAGAGAGAGCAGCGTCGAGAGAGAGAGAGAGAGAGGGAGGGAACGACGGGAGGGAAAAAATAAGGGGGAAAGGGTTTTTGCTGCGAACATTGTCACGGTCGTGTCACGGTCATTGACCTTGACAATTATTTAAAGAATTGTCACGGTCAATGACTGTGACACGTCCGTGACAAGTAAATTTGTCACGGCCTTGTCACGGTCATTGACCGTGACAATTAGTTATCATGGTCGTGTCAAGGTCAATGACCGTGACATAAAACGCGTGTTTTTTGTCACGGTCAATGACCTTGACAAGGCTGGCCGGCTGAAAGGTGACAATTTGCCCATTTTGGTGTAGTGAATGCTTGCATACCCTCTTCCCACAACTCATTTAATTCTTTTACCAAAGGAGTCAAGTAGACATCGATGTCCTCACTTGGTGCCTTTGTCCCAAGCATTAACAAAGACAATATCAAAAATTGAGGTCTCACATATTGTGATAGGGGGAGGTTGAGTGGTGCTAGGATAAGTGGCCATACACTCTGATTGTTGCTAAGATTTCCAAATGGATTGAAGCCATCTATTGATATTACCAAATGAATATTACACTATTCTCGAGCAAAATTGGGATACTCATAACTCATCTTCTTCCAAGTTGTAGAATTAATAGGATGACGCATAAGATTATCCCCTACGTTTTCCCTAGCATGCAAAGTCATTGACTCCGCAATCCATGGTACTGTGAAAAATCACTTCAAACTACGCCCAATGAGAAAATATTTCAACACTTTTTTAGGCATTTTTTAGCTTGTACCTTCCTTTTCAATAGATTGCACATATGTAGGTTCATCGTATACCGAACACCGATCAAGATTTTCATACTCCGCTCGGTATCGTATGCAGTCAAACACACAAGCACGAATTGATTTTTACTTCATTCCTAAACCTTTCAAACTATTCTTCATAGTAGGATAGCTATTTGGAAGCGTATTCTGCTTGGGTAGCAAGCGCCCTTCACCTAATTTAAAATTTTTGTCACGCTATTTCCAGACAAACTATATTGGGTCTTCAAACTATGCAAACTCACCTTGGCATGCAAAGTTATTTGTTCTTTCTCACAGTCAGAGTACAATGGTTGGGTCGCCTTAAATTTTAAACTTTGATAGTCATCATCATAGTTTATCCTAATATCTTCATGAAAACCTAAACCTTCTACATCGTCACTGACCTCATTTTCTTCCACTTTATGAACTCCATACGCATCATCAACTAAATCTTCTAGCATATTATGATCTACAATGTCCTCCTTCCCCTGTACATCTTTCTTACTTGTTGAAGGTTATTGTTAAGGTTGATCGGGGACAAAAGGAACATGCGATTCCCCATGAAAAACCCAAAATTGATAACTATCTTAAAAAATATAGTTCAACTATTTTTCGCTCAAACACCTTACCATTCCTATATTTAGCACACGAACACCGGAACTCTTCATTATTACGACATCTCTTTGCGTATTTCACAAACTCATTAGCACCTCTACGAAACACATCCCCTAGTCTATTTGTCTCTCCCATCCACTCTTTGCATATAGGATATTACATCACAACTACTATAAACAATCACCTATTATGGGTAAGAAGTGTATATTCATGGATTAGTATAAATAAAAGTGTGAAAATTTAGTTTATAATAAATGATTTATTATAAGATCAACATTTCATCTTTCGGTTTTATATTATAAAAATAATATGAATCATATTTCCTCCATCTCCTCTAAATGTAGTCTTATCCCATTTAAGACCGCATATTTCTGTAATATACTTAGCAGCTCATCCACGTTGTTCCAATTTGAGGAAAATTCGACAGCATATCCCCATAGTTCTCATAGTACACAACATAGATTCGCAAGTGTAAGTATTGTTTCAATTTATCAATTGAAATAACACTTAACACCGCATCATCTAGTATGTACACATAGAACATTAAGAGATGGCAACAAAACTTCCTCCAAAAGTAACAAGTTTAAGCCACTAAGAACATTATTATACATAAATTATGTCATCCCAAACTGTCTAAATGGGACAATTTAAGAGATCTTATTACCGGGGTAATGAGTCTCGAATGCATATGCATAAGAACTAGAATACTAGTATATATTCACACTATCTGTAATTTAAAGTGGTTATAAATGACCACCTCTGTAACATGAGAAAAGAGTATAGAGAGCAACCCCAAAGCCCAGGGTTATCCCAAGGATTTCGGGGTGCTCTCTATACTCTCTTCTCATGGTACACATGTGGTAATTTATCAACCCTGGGTAATTTATCAACCCAAGGTTTTTCCAAGGCTTTGGGGGTGTTTCATTTATTTGGTAGTAATGTTTATAATGATGATTTATATATCGTTATGTTTCATTTCACATTATTAATTGTTTAACAACAAACTTTTAAAATTTATAGTATGTTTCATTTATATCTTATCTATATTTTTACGATAAATATGTTTTATTTTTGTCTTATTTATATTCAGTAGAATCACAACCCTAAATGTTAGAAATGCATAGTGCCAACCAACTCAATAGACATTTGAATGATCAGATACACCAGTCAACAACAATTCAAGAATCCCAAACAACAATTCAAATGATAATGTGAAATATTAGAAATGCCTAGGGGCAACCAACTCAATAACCATCTAAATGTTCAAATTCACCAGTCAACGACAATTCAAGAATCCTAATATTGCAAAATATTCAGTAAATGGGAAACATCTTAGCGCAATAAGGTGACATCATTTTTAAATTAACACAATAAATAATAAGGTGACATCATTTTTAAATTAGCATAATAAATAATAAATTAGTATAATAAATGAATAATAAATTACAAAAATTAAATAAGTGCATGTGTTTGAAATCATTTTTAAGGTTTCAACTTAATTTTATTTGCAGAAATCTTTCTAGTTTTTTTTAGGGATTTTCATTTTTAAGTTTTAATTTGAAATCATTTTAGGGTTTTCATTCTAGGTTATGTATGTGGTGTGGTGTGTGTTTCTCTGTGTGGTGTGGTGTGGTGTGCATGTGTTTCTGTGGGGTGTGTGTGTGTGTGTGGTGTAAGGGGGAGAGAGAGAGAGAGAGATGTACCGGAATGAAAAGAGGTAAAGGGTTGATAGAATGAATAAGAGGGAGAGATGTTGCCATCGCCAAAGTAGAGAGAGAGAGATGTGTTATAAGGATAAACCATAAATGAGGGTCTTTGAACTGTTTGTAATTAAAAAACTTATCACGGTCCTGTCACGGACTTTGACATTAACAACTTATAAAATTGTCACGGTCAAGGTCCGTGATAGGACCATGACAAGTTTATTATCACGGTCATTGACCGTGACACGACTGTGACAAGCTGTTGTTACGATCGTGTCACGATCAATGACCGTGACAATAAACGGGTGCTTTGTTGTCACGATTTTTTATTCTGACAATGTTGGCCCGGTATAGAGTGCCAAAAATTCAATTTTGGTTTAGTGTAGGTAAGACGTCTCCCCCTAATATAATGATATCCTAATCGTACAAAGGAAATATACCATTTCCCCCCCTTTTTATTCAGGAATAGAAAAGCAAGATAACATAAACAATTACTCCCCTAAAACAAAATCGCCCCCAAAATGCCTGATCATAAGATACTAAACTGAGAAAATTTAATACCACAATGTTAAGCATAGGGAGAAGGGAGTAAGCATGCAGCAGTGTAAAGTGTAGCAAACACACAACATGGAAAGTCAAGCATAAATAATCCAAATGATTAAGCATATGATAAACATGGACTAAATATAAATCGTAAGGACTAAAAAACACGATACCATATATAATATATGCAAAAGATACCAATGAAAATTTGGCAAACATATATAGATATAAACGACCACAAAACTCGACACAAACACTTCAGCCTTACACACTAGCATAGTATCGACGTGTCTAAACATGTGGGATAGAATGAATGGGCGTGAACTAGATACAAAGGAATTATGAACAAAACACTCAAATACGTTCAAGAAGTTCTAATTGACCGCAAAATTTATCAAACTAAGCTTTAGCGTCAAGTGACAAGATAAAGTGAACTTCAATAAACAAACAAGCACAATGCACACAAGCCTAGAATATTGATGATTCTACAAATCAATAGCGTCGTGAAGAAATAAGCATAATTAGGATTCATTGTGAAAACCCGTGATCTTCAACTAAATACCTTCAAAAGATAAACATATATCATATTTTCTATTCTTTTCTTTTTTTCAATTCTTTTGAAGTTATTTCTTTTGAATGATCAAACAATCTAAACTATGTGGGCCCCTTTTTGGCTTTTTCTATTTTTATTGCATTTAATCTTTCATTGGGATCTTGCCAACGATGGCTTTTTCATAAAGGAGATTTGCGCATTTCGTAGCCCTTTTTCGTGTGCACATATATTTTTTCCAATACTAATCAAAATCTCATAGACTACGGTTCTTACATGCACAAATTTTCCATAGTCACAAAGCATATAGATGACAAATTAATGGGAGAACATATCACAAAGCTCAAATATACATGTGAAGTTGACGTTCAAAAAGCTCGTGCATGTGTATGAGGAGACATATAGAAAGTCAATTATATAAAGAAAATCAATTTCGAAACAACTCCATGAAAACACGGTTAAGAACAATCAAAGTATCTACAATCATAGCCAAATGTTCTAGCCACATGGAAAGTATGAAGTGAATTGTGTTCAAACACACCAATATGCGATACCAAATGTGTAAAATCAAATACACAAAAACCAAAAATCTTTTTGTATTTCTAAAAAAAAATTATAAAAATAAAATCTTTTTGTATTTTTCAATATGGCTAAAAAAAAATATAAAAGATATACAGACCATGACGCTAGCAAACATATATCATGAAGCATAACTAGAGTATGACAAATAAAAACATGCAAGAAATCACCCATAAGATATATCATATGAAGAGTCATAAGCAAGCATGCGAGAATCAAGCAGTTGAATATTTAGTGCCTCTAAATTGATTTCCTAACCCATATAGATGTATACCTTACGCGTCAGTTTTTAGGAACTTAAAGGACACTAGACTTTAACTTCCTAGGACATCTTCTAAGATCTTAACAAAGCGCTCTAAGTTGACCTTTTCTACCACAATAATGGTCTTGGCTTTGATAGTAGAAGCATTAGAAACATGGGAGCCCATGCCATCACTACTAAAACTACTACAGTCTTTAAAACCCACTTTTAACTTCAAAATTTTAGACTGTAGAAAAGAATTTTACTCTTCAAGTTTTAGGGACTCCTTTAAATTTTCAATCATTCCTAGAAGGTTATTTCTCTCCCCCTCAATGAAAGAGAACTTATCTCCAAGAGTCTTTTCATGTGCTCTCAAATCATTAATTAATTTATAATTATCCTCATTGGCACGCAAATTACCCCTAGAAAATTTAGAGTCTTCTAATTCTTTTTCTAAAAACCGAACTCTATCACCAGTCTTTTTGTTGGACAATTATAAAATTTAGAAGTCACCGACCATGTCTACAAGTTTCTCATGAAAGAAATCTCTTGAAGTTTGCAAAAGTTCCATAGCCTCTTTAAAACAAAAAAATTTCTTTCTCAAGAATTTTAATTCTTGTATCAAACTCCAAATTCAAATGAGATAAATTTTCACTATGGCTATCCATCGAGAGAAATACAAATAAAACAACATAAGAGAGATGGAAAAACAACCACACTAAACAATACTAAACATGGGCCTACATGATAAATTAGTGTAACCCGCTCTGATACAACTTTGAGAAGGTGTAATCAGGAGGAAAAACTCTTTGAAAATCTGGATCACATGATAATTTGTGATACTACTTATTAAAGTGTAAGGCTCAGATACCAATTTGTGAGTGTGTGCAACTGCCGCTACGGTGTACTCTTAGGCAAGTATGGTTCCAAAAAAGACAAGTCCAATATTTTTAGATTTTTAAAATTTTAAAGATTGAACCTTTAAATAAACCTAGCAGTGATTTTAAATCTTTCATGTGGAAAACTGAATTTACCCAATTTTATCTTTTTACCCTAAAGCATGTTTTAGGTGATAATATATAAAATAAACAAATCAAACCACAAGACGCCGATGTAGGAGGAAAATCATAAAGGGAAATACCTCGGACGACCCAATCAACAGATCACTATGATATGGTTTTACAAAGAATAGATAGTAGACTTACACAACGACTTGATCCCCTACAAGCCTTTACGCTCTTCACTCCTCCACAATGCAACATAGGAGTCCACCCATGCA
Source organism: Sambucus nigra (assembly GCA_949130495.1). Taxonomy (NCBI): domain Eukaryota; kingdom Viridiplantae; phylum Streptophyta; class Magnoliopsida; order Dipsacales; family Adoxaceae; genus Sambucus; species Sambucus nigra. Next base: position 360,597,596 of record OX422208.1, read on the forward strand.
AACCGCCACATCACACGAGTTAATGCACAACTCAGTATCCACCGACGAGTCTTAATAATCATCAAACACTCCGATTAACATTTATGGAGTCCACTGCACGAAAATAAGTTCTCTTAAGATGAAAGAATCAAACTTTTGGTGCCCAAAATAAGATTTCAAAGCATATTAATTATGAATCTTGGATCTTGAAATGGAAAGGACGAAATTCTGGGCTTGTGACTTTTGTAAACAGATGCATAAACATTTTTCGTCTAAAGTCCTTTGAAATTATGAGTCTAACACGCCTTAAATAGCAAAATGTGAATTTCGAGGTGGAGAAATTACTCGAATGAAAACCAAGCACATTCGTACGAGAATCGCATCTTGTTTGAATGAAAACCAACTTTGTTCAAATGAGATTGCATTCTCGTTTGAACCAACTTCAAACGATCTTCTACAGTAAGGTATCGTTTTGTTTATGAAAAGTCATCTAAAAATAAAGATAAATGATGATACGCAAATATTGTGTATTTCATCCTCCTAACGGACGCATTTTAGCCCCCTCGGGTATCTTATTCCCTATATTTATGCTCGTTAATCAGACAACCTTGGATTTCTATGTTAACATATTTTGCAGGGGTTAATTGAGCTTTTATAGGTATTTGGATGCTAAGTGTGAAGTTCGGACACATTCCGCTCGGTTTTCGTACACAATCGCACGTTGAAGGGAAATTTAGTCATTTCACATCTTGGGCACCTGTCCCATCATCTTCACGGAAGTTGTAGACCTCCTCGCAAGATTCTCGTGGCTGTGAACAGTGCGTGATTCCGATTCATAGCGAAGAAGTTATGGCAATTTCAGCGGACGAGAAAAGCTTGGAAACCAAAACAGCAATGTAATGTGATGCCATTGCTTGATCGATCGATCGACCCTTTTGGTCGATCGATCGATCCCCTGTTTTCTGCAGATATTTTGCCTTTTCTTTTCTTTTCTCTTTTCTTTTTTATTTTTATTCCAACTTACTATGTAAAGCAATTTTGATTAAATAAACACATATAAACGATTTTAGGTTAAATAGGTTAGGGTTTTGGAGGTTTGGAAGCTCATTTCTTCATTTATTCTTGGATTGACACTCCATTTGTTGTGTAATTTGTGCTATCATCTTCCATTTCCATTAATATAGTTGTATTTCATTGTTTCCTTACTTTCAACTTAGATTTACATGCTTTCCTAAATAGTTTGCATGCTTTGATTTAATTGCTTTCTAGTTTAGATTTACCGCGTTTCTTTCCCGCTTTCTTTATCGCGTTTTTAACATGCTTTCTAGGTAATTTAAATTAGGTTGTGTTTGAATGGAACTCACTCGGGTTAACGCATTGCTTGGCTTGGTGATAGTGTTTACGGGTTTATTTTGGGTTCATTGTCCTAGTTATTACGCCTAGGAGATTTGACGGGGCATATCATGTATGTCCCGTGCTTATGACCTTTCGCGCGTCATTTTCGGGATATTTGTTGACGCCAAAATCATATTAGTCTTTTAAGAGGATTTAAGGGCGTGACAACCCTTGGTTCACTTAACTGTCGAAATGAGATGCATTGTAAATAACTCGTCGACCCATGTAACCATTTTATACAAATTAACTCGGGTGAGGGATATTCGACGCAACCTATAGTTTTATCCGCTTTCATAATCTGGTTTCAATTCCTTTGCCTAGAATAACATTTCCCTTTTTGCATCTTTTCCTTTTTAGTGTGTAATTCACCTTTTACACTTTTATTTCGAAACATTAAATCACTTAAATTCTAACATCTTGTCCCTGTGGATTTTCGATACCCGACTTACAGTTGTGCTTGCCCCGCAAGTGTAGTAGTAACTTAGATTTTTGTATTAAGTTGGCAAAATGAAAACAATGATTAGCATCGTTACACACGCTACTTTTCGCACTTGATCAAAATGGCGCCGTTGTCGGGGACTTGTTTGTTTTAGACTTTATTTGATTTAGTATTTCATAGTATTTTTTTTTCTATTTGTATTATTTGCTAATATTTTGCAGGACTTCCATATTTGAGCACTTAGAAACGCTCGAATTTTTCCCGCGCGCACTTACTTTGTGGAATCCACCACTTGAGCCATTTTTGGGGTAAGCATGTCTTATTCCAATTCTTTCGGTAATCCTTGTTATATTTCTCAAAATTCTCGCAAACCTATGACTTTCGGTGAATACTTAGAATCCCAAAGTATAACATATTCAAATATGACTTTGGGCGAGTATAACGAAAGTCAAAATTTGGGTTATTGGAATTTTGATGATGATGTCAATGATTTTGGGCCTTTACCTCCTTATAATAGGAATTTTGAAACGAATTGCAATAGTTTTCTTTCCTATCATAATGAGTTTTCGATTAAGTCCGATGACAACTTTCAAAGTTCCCGTTTTCATGCATCCGCACCTCGACCTATGACATTCGGTGAGGGTTTACGTATGTATGAGAATGAGAAAATTGAAAATCGTTATCGGGAAGAAAATCGTTCATGGGAACATGACTTGGATTTACTTTTTGAGTCTGACGACGATTTTGCTTCCGAGACTTTCGAGGTCGAGGAATGTTTTGAACCAAATGAGGTACTTGTACCTACTTTGAAACAAGCCATTCTAGACTTTGCCCTTTGTGTAATAGATATTGAAAGTGAGGATGATAATGACGTAATATCTATTTTCAATGAATGATTTCTTCTTTGGCCCCCAAAGAAGGACATTTCATTGAAAATGATATTATTTCATTCGAAACTCAAACTTCATGCGATGATGATTCATCGCATGAGTTTGAATTTCTTTCATCCCCATTTAACAAGTACCCAATGATTCGGTTTCAAACTTTAATGTTTTAAACCTTTTCGCCGATGAGGAACACTTGCTCGAGTCGCCCTCCACAACCGCATCTTTGCCTTTGTGTGCGCCGCCTCCCATTCCAACTTCAAAATCCTTGGGAGGATATTCGAATTTTCTCGGTCTCCACTTGTTTTTGTCACCCGTTCAATCCAAAGCCCCCATCGTCGCTCCAAAAATTTTAATTGGCGATGGTTCATTTCTTCCGCCTTACACATGCCTTCCGTTGTTCAAACGGAATTCATATTTTTCGGAGGGTATGCTTGTATGCGAGGGTACACCTGTTATCCTCCAAAGTCAAATCGTTTTTGCGGTGGACCCTCAACTATTAATACTTCTAGTGTATAGTTAGTGTGAGGCCTAAATAGCAGGTTGTATATAGTTAGCTTTTTATTTTTTCTTTCCTTTTTAACTTAGTCTAGTGTAATTAGTTAACTTTTTATTATTTGTTTTTGCTATGCTCGGTACTAACTTGTTTTGTAGATTCTTTAGACTTGTTCTTATGGGGATCGCTCCACTTTTGGATAATATCTCTCTTTTCCTCTCTTTGACATGGTTTCTAATTCACATTGAGGACAATGTCAAGTTTTAAGTTAGGGGGTGTGGGATATTCTATCCATTTCTTTATTTTAGTCCATGTTTTTGCTCACATGTTAGTTACTTAGTATGCTTTTTGTTAAAAAAATTGAAAATTTCAAAAAGATCTTCTTTCTTTTTTCTCCTTTTTTGGGCATTTTGCCTTTGTTTCTGATGATAAATTTCAATAATTGCTCGTTCCAAAAGCTTACTCTCATGTACAAAAGTGTCCTCATCATCGTGGGACAAACTAGATATGCTCACCCTACTAGCCAAAAATGCAACACACATACCATGTGATGATCTATCCCCGGAATCATTCACCTCGGTGTCACTATCGCTAAGAGTGGCTGGCATAGTAACTTTCTTACCCTTTCTCTTTAGCATAGTAGGACACTCAAACACCTTACGCCCTTTGCCCTCGCATTCAAAACATCATGCCTCTTCCTCTTTCTCTTTATTTTTCTCACCACTCTCCTTGGGCTCATCTTTCTTTATGTTTGTCTCAAAAATATTTTTATTGGAAGAATTTTCTTTTGACAATTTGAGAAACTTTTAAAAAAAATTCACAAACAAGGCCATGTCATAAAAATCAAACTTATTCTCAGACTCGGACTCACAAACTCTCTCTTTCTTCTTCCTCTATCTCTTTTTAAACACTTCCTCACCTTGTCTAGATTGGGTCCTAAGTTCATTCCCTCTATCCTTCGGCTTAACAGTTTGGGAAAAAATGTCAATCTCATACATTTGAAGGTCTCCTATAAGCTCTTCTAATCTAAGTGTATCTGACATCCCCAAAGAGTTCAAAATAGTGACCTTAGGAATAAAACGTTTTGGGAGTGACCTCAAAATGTTTTTCACAAGTCTCGAGTCATCAATCTTCTCACCCAAATTAAAACTTATGTAAATTATGTCTCACAACCTAACATAAAACTCATCAAAACACTCGGACTCTAACATGGTGATAGTCTAAAACTGGGTGGTCAAATTTTGAAATTTCAACGCCTTAACAGCGCTGGTACCCTTATGTGTCAATTGGAGGATATCCCAAACCTCTTTTGACATGGTGTACGTTATGATACATCGAAACTCATCACGGGTGACTGCTCCATAAATTACATTAAGGCCTCGGGAGTTGTAGGTACTCTATTTATAATCATCATCATTCCACTCCAACACGGGTTTTAGAGAAATGAAATTATTAATGGTGACAGTGGGAGGAGTCCACCCGCTTTCGAAAATGAGCCAAACTCATTCATCGATAATGATAGATAGGGTTTTGCCGTGGCGTGAGAGTCACCTACGCGCCAGTCGTTTTGAATTCGGCTCACCTGAATTATACAAAAACCTAAATTACGACTACACTCAACGGGTGAGTATAGCAGTAAGTCGGGTATCGAAAATCCACAGAGACAAGTTGCTAGAATATATATGATTTAATATTCCAAAATAAAAGTGTAAAAGGTAATTTTAACAAAAAGGAAAAGATAATCTAGGCAATGTGTTGAAACTAGATTATGAAAGCGAGTAAAACTATAGGTTGCGTCAAATATCCCTCACCCGAGTTAATTAGTATAAAATGGTTACATGGGTCGATGAGTTATTACAAATGCGTCTCGTTTCGACAGTTAATTAAATCAAGGGTTGTTACACCCTAAATCATCATAAAAGCCTAATAAGATTTTGGCGTCAATAAATATCCCGGAAATTACGCGCGAAAGGTCGTAAGCACGGGACATACATGATATGCCCCGTCAAATCTCCTAGGTGCAATAACTAGGGCAACTCACTCGAAAAAGACCCGTAAACTCCATCACCAAAGCAAGCAACGCGTCAACCCGAATGAGTTCAATTCAAACACAACCTAATTTAAGTTACCTAGAAAGAATCATAAAAACGCGGTAAATGGAAAGCAATAAATAAACGCGATAAATCTATACTAGAAAGCGTGTAAATCAAAGCATGTAAATAAATCAAGAAAACCTAAATTAGAAAGATTGTAAATTAACTAGAAAGCAAGAAATGAAGAAATACAAACTATATCAATGGTAGGGGAGATGAATAGTCAACTTACAATCCAAATGGGGTGTCAAACCAAAGAGAAATGAAGAAGAACCAAGCAAAATCCCCAAAACCCTAAGCTAAACTAACCTAAAATCGTGTATATACTGCTATATGTTCTTATTACAACAAAATTTGTATTTATAGTAAGTTAGAATAAAAGAAAAGAAGAAAGAAAATAAATGAAAATATCTGCTGAAAAACAGGGGATCGATCGATCGACCCCTTTGGTCGATCGATCGATCAAGGCCAAAAATTGACAATTCAGAAAGGTCGATCGATCGACCATAAGTGTCGATCGATCGATCAAGCAGGTCAGAATGCAGCAGCAGCACACTGCATCTTTTCTTCTCCTCTTTTGCTTTCTTTGTTTTTCCTCCGCTGAAATTGCCGTAACTTCTTCGTTATGAATCGGAATCGCACACCGTTCGTGGCCACGCGAAGCTAGCGAGGAGGGATACAACTTTCGTGAGATGTCAGGCCAGGTACCCAAGCTGTGAAAAGACTAAAATGCCTTGAACGTGCGATTGCGTAAGGAACTTCACCGGAATGCGTCCGAACTCCATACTTAGTACCTAAACACCTACAAAATCCCAATTATACCTCATATAACATGTTATCAATATAAACCGAGGTTGTCTGGTTAACGGGCTTAAATATAGAGATTAAGGCACCCGAGGGGGCTAAAATGCGTAGGTTCGGAGGATGAAATACGCGATATTTGTGTATTATCAGATAGCTTTTAAACAAAATCTCATGCGGGCTTTACAATAGGAATAGTATGTACCATCAAAGATGGGCATCCGATTATATAAGTTCTCCATCGAAAAAATTACTATTTATCAAAAATCAAAATTTTCAAAAATCGATTGATATCACAAAATTTTGCAAAAAAAGGATCTCATGATAATTTTTGTGAAACCTGCTCTAATACCACTTTGAGAATGCGTGGTGATATCAATTAATTAGGATTCATAAATTTTCAATTTTAAAACTTATTTAATTAGTGTCAATCTTTGATCCAAATTAATTAAACCTTAATCAAGCCATCATAAACAATCACAAATAGATGGACAAACAAATTTAAGGAAAAACCCCTTTCGAGTAAAACCTTTTATTTCAATAAATGTTTGCAAATCGCAACTTACAATGCACTCACAGAAATCTACAATGAATCTTCCACAGAAAACTCACATAGATCGTAACCTTAGTCAGCAATGGACTCTCTCAATAACCCACCAGAATCGCAGCTCTTCCTTCAGCAAGGAACATCCTCGAGTATCCCCAATGACCGCAGTTGTCAGCGAATAGTCCCCTCAGGAGCTATCAATCCAGCAGTAGAAATTTCATCTCTACAAGAGAAACTTCAACAAAGTTATGTCTTGGTTTTCAAAATGATTCATTAAAGTAATTGGGATGATTTGTGAATAAAAACAAAGTTTTTAAGTTCTAAAAGTGAAGACTAAAGTTCTGCAGAAGGGTCGCTTGAATGACTTATTAATGTTGTTCGAATGACATAAGATGTCGTTCGACCATTCGATCTCGCGACCTATTAAAAGACCAAACAATGTAGGGTCGTTTGAATTAACAAGTGACGAACTTTCTTGTGACCTTACAAACGACATGTGATGTCGTAGGTCGTTTGAACGACTTGTCACTGTCATTCGAACGACAAAGGCATGTCGTTTGATCGACTTAAACGAAAAAATATTTTATTTTTTAAAGTCCTTCTACAACTCTTGGAAAAATTATTTAGACTTAGAAAAATGCATCAGTTTGATAAAAACATTTTAGAAAAAATATCCCAATACTAAAATGAAACATGTATGAAACTTAAACATAACCTTATCAAAATCAGTCTCGCAGAGGCTCATTGTTGAAGATACTTAATATTCGGATCTGCATTGTTAAATTTATAAACTTGAACTTCCTTCGACGGGTGTAACGGTATACTACATACTTGATGTAAATATCGGACTATGGAAAATATGTCCTTACAGTTTTGAAGGTGTCATTTTTAATCATTTTCAACAACTCAAATCGGGTGGTAAGTTTTTGGATCTTCGAGATCCGTAAAATATCGATACTATCATAAATAACTTAAAGGATAACCCATGCCTCTTTGGTCCTAATGCACATCAAAATCTGATGGAACTCATCGGGTTTGACTCCATAAAAAGTAATGTTTAACCCCTCCATAAAGTTATAATGGGACAATCTATGTTCATCCTCGGTCCAAGTCTTTTCGGTCTTGGGCACATTAGCATTCCCTAGCTTTATCGTGGAACATTTCCATCCCTTAGCTACAACTAACCACACTCGCTGATCTTAGGATTTTTGGAAACAATTCATGTGCGCTTTCCAGTACGCATAGTTACTACCATCAATTTTGTCTTGTCAATTTATAACTCTAAAATGGACTCATGAATTTTACTTAGTGCAAAAGCTTATTATACCCTATTGAAATAAATTTTTGGTTTAATATGTAATGTTTCGGTGTTTTATCTTTGTCTTAAAATCATAGATTGTAAACTCAAAGACTCAATAATACACTTAGAACTAATTTTGCTAATGTTTCGAAATAAAGCTAAAAATCAAAATATTAGGAGTGTAAAACTAAGTCCTTACAAATTCAAGTCATAAACCAAAAAAAATGAAAAAAGGTGCGAGTAATCACTAAAAGAAAGTTTTTCTGAAAAGATAAAGACGTTGAGTTTCTCTTATTAGGAGAATATTTTGGAGGATATGATCTAAAGTGTAAATGAGAGGATATTTTGACTGTCCTTCTAACTGGCTAGTGCATTAAGGCGGTATGTCTTACTTTGGTCCAACAGTGTGTGGAAAATTTGCCAACAAAAATAATTGCGAGACCCAATGTGGTGAGGTTCGATCCCTAACTCCAATCAAAACTAAGGGGGAACTATAGGTAATGTCGTTGGAAAATTTTGTGTCAGTGCTTTGAGATTTTCTAGGGGATTAAGTAGTAGATACATTGACCAAAATGTTATTCCTATTGGCTACGGCGGTATAATTTGGAGGCAAAAGATTCTTTTAGGTTCGTCAAATGCTACCGTGCTCTAAAGAACACTTCAAAATGGAACCGTGAGCTTTTACTGTGGTGAAGGTCGAATAAGAGGGTCATGATTATATCAATGTCATATGGTGGCGCACCAACCGAGACCAAGGTTATCCTATCCTATGCACTTGTTGAGGAGTCTTTTGTGTCTTATATGGTTTTTATGTCGTTAGATGATGAATCCCTCCCTACTTTTACCAAGCGAGTTTTGAGTATCCAACCATAGGAAAATGTTGTGAAAGAGAAGGGCGAATGGGCATTGGTTCATCTAACACCCGTTTGCCCTATTTTATGGAGAATCCAAATACGTTACTGGATTCATTGAATGAATCTTACTAAAAATATCTCTAGATGAAGCATTTCTTAATGGATTTACAATTAATGATCGACAGTGGAAGAAAATTTTGCGATTAACCTAAGAAAGAAAAAAAAAGATTTTGTAAGTTGTTATTATTCCAATATAGATGATCATGCATGCACTATTGTATGTGCAAAAAATAATCCATTATTTAGAAGTGAAAGGAACGGTTGAAAGTGGCTAAGGTGCAACGCATGCATCACCATTAAGATATTAGTGTTGATTTTGATATATTGAATGACTAATGTATTTTTTATTTAAGTTTTTTAATGTAAGATATTAAGGTAATTCTTTCCTTATTAATTTGTTTAACTAAGTTATTAACCACTTTCAAAATGATTATGCAAAATGGATAATTTTCTGAACAACCAATTGCATATGTCCTAATGATCCGGTGAATGTTCAATAGTAGAATACCTTGGCTAGGTCAGTCAATTTACACCAAATTAATTTGCGTTGTAAACCAAATATTATTATAAGGTGATCTAAGATATTATGTCATATACAATGGCAAACTATAATCTATACTATTTATAAAATAATTTGTCATTATAGACATATTTACTCTTTCACAGATGAAGAATTACCATCCCACTAATTACTAACTCCCCCCCCCCCCCTTTAATCTCGTGGATCTCTATTTTATAAAATTATATGGAAGTCTAGATTGACAAATAAGACTTATTTACGTAAGACATTTCTCAAAAGGTCCTATCAAGATATTTTTTCTCAATTTGTCCTATTTAACATATAATGAATAATCACTACATGTTTACAGATAGGACCTATTGGAGAAAAAATCTTTTTTCATGAGCCTGTTGGAGCAAAAAAAGATCGTAGGACCTATTGAACTACATAATTAGTAAACAGGGCTAATTGGTAAAAAAATCTTAAAAATATACTTGTTATTGAAAATTTGATTTCTCTTTATTAATAATGTCTAAATACATGAGAACAAACCAAAAGATATCAAAGCCACTACACATTGAATTGCGAAAGACAGAAAAACATTTTAGTTGGGGTTTCGATGTGTTGATGTGATTTGGAATCTATCAAACTGGTTAAACCAAGGTTCTTCCATGGCCAATTATGGTTCTGTGGATAATAGGTTTGCGTATGTGAATTAAGCTCGTCTTGTGGGCAACCCGACTTGCTAATTTTCTTTGAAAAAATTGATCATTAATTGTCTAATCATTCTAAATTCAATTCTTGTTTTGTGCAATCCATACATCTTTCTTTGCTCATATCATATGAGCCTTATCAAATTCATTTAAAGAGATAAAATTAAACTCGTTTTCATTTCCTTGGTAAATGTACTGTAAGTTTACTTTTGTGTTTTACAATATCATTCCCCTAATTATGTGTTGATTACAATAACTAGTCATTTAATGAAAAATAATATGGATATATTCATATATGATTATTAGTATTCAGATAGTGACTTTCAACTATTCTAAAAAAATGAAGGAAAAATGTTTAATGTTGAAACTATTTCTCTTGCATATCATTAATCATATTAAGTTTTAAGGATTTTGTCTTATTTTGGAAATTTTTCTCGGCTCCTGTGTGTTTTTACAAGGTTGGTGTTAAAAGCAACTTAAAGATTTCTTCCTAACACCATTCAGTATATAAAAATCATTTAAAAAAAATAATACTTTGGCGTTGAAGAGAAATTTTTGAGGTGCCGTTAGCATTATCATTTTTTAAATTGTTGTCCTGTGATCACCAATAATCACCTTTAACCACAAATTTTCTTTTCTTTAGAGAATGGTACTTGTTACATATTTATTTCAATAGGACAAACAGTTAAATACAATACCTCAGATGATATATATATAACATAATATTATACATTATATAAAATTAATAAATGTTCCTGCAAGACAATATCATTTGTTATTTACTATGTTTTTGTCTTTATTACATCGTTAATCTCGTGATTCTCTCATTTGTTTTTTTGTTTTTTCTGAGAGCATGATTCTCTCAATTGTTGTTTAGTCGTAATCTAGGTTCATGATGATATTTTTAGTCCTTAGTAGTGTGAGAAGGTTTTGCTAAATAGTTAAGGAAGATGATATATAATAATCAAATTTAAATTTTGTTTGGATAGTTTTGATTCGAACAAAAGAAAGGTTGTTCGGGATCCAAAGATAAAATCCCAAGACCCAATTGTGTTGAATGGGTTAGTTTGAGTTTTATAAAGTAAGTATTGTTTGCTTGTCCAGAAAATACCAAAAACCATTTATATTGTACTATTTCAAATCAGGGTTTTATAAGAAAAAAATAAATAAAGAGATCCTCAAGTTTATAAAAATCCATTTTCTCTCTTTAGCAATGCGAATCAAAATTGATTTGTCTAAAGTTTAAAATTATCGAGTCTAGATTTATTGACACTCTTCACCGTGGGTTAATATGACCATTACTATTATTGGTTAAAATATGGACAACTCAGTAAAAATTGTGGGGTACAAAGTCATTCATGTTTCAGTCAATCATGTTATAGGGTCATGTTTACCTCATTTTGTTAGGATCAACAATTTGTATTCTAAATTTTCCTTATAGCCAATATCTAGCTAACACACACACACACACACACACACACACACACACACACACACACATATATATATATATATATATATATATATATGTAACACCCTGTGTTTTTAATAATTAATTTAATTAATTAATTAGAATTTTTGAGAAAAATAAAAATTTGAATTTTATTATTTTTAATAGTATAATGTGTTGGTTATGATTTTAGAAGAATACAATTTCAGACGGTTTCGAAATCGGAGTTAAAACGAATTTTTAATTGATTTTTGAAGTTTACCCCTTATAACATTCCTTATGCGGAACTCTCAAAATAACTGGGCGATTGATGGATCAACGCCAGGGGTCGATCGATCGACCGCAGCAGATTTCGTGCCTTGCAATTTTCGTTTTTAATGAGTTTTGTTATTTAAAACACTTTAACTCTCTTATATAAATGATATTTCGGGGTAGGTTTTTAAAACTTATATTTTACCAAGCTTAGAGCAACAGACTCTTTCTTTGTTCATCATCTTCTACTTCAAAACCTTAGCCTCCATAAAAACCATCTTTAAATCTCAGTTTTAAAGGCATAGTAATCTGTCCCAAGTTGGTCCAAGAGGGGGTTTTGATCAATTTTTCAAGGGGAACTCAAATCTCAGATCAATTTTCTACATTTAAAACCAGACATGTTTACCTTATTCTTTTCCCTTAGTATTATGTGTTTTGATTGTAACCTCCCTTAAACTCATGTTTTCTAAAATAAGTTTTGAATATAATTATTAAAGAGATAAATTTTGAGACTGTTTTGCATGAAATATTAATGTTACCTACTACTTATCACTTTGTTATTCTTTGGGTTGTGTTGGTTTAGTCGGTTGTGTTATGGGCACGTGCATGTAGAGGAGCCCTTAGAAAGTAAACTTTTATATTTCATGTGAGAACCCTAGATAAAATTAATTACTTGTATTAGAAAATAATAACTATGATAGGAATTACATGTAGCTATTATTCTGAAAATCACAATATTTATGTGTTCGTGATTTCCTCTTTTTAGATTAAAATCGTTTAATTGGGAATTTAGTGTTGTTAGGAATGTTTTTATAAATTATTAATTGTGCCACTTTATGGAAGTATTATAATTTTTGATATCTCGGGGACATTGGGTATTGTAGGTAATTGGTTTTCACCCCTTGTTATAGTACACTTGTTAGGTATGGGACTGATAAGTGGGACTTATTTGCGATTTATGCTAATTAGGTATGGGACTAGTTAGTGTGAGTCTATGCGGGTTATATAATGTGGGGTGGGGGATAATTTTCTATATTATACCATTGCTATGATAGCCTAGGATTGATGTCTAGGTGGAGTGAAATTTTTATAACCATCCTTTACTTAGGATAGGACGAATTTGTGTTTTGGGAACCCTTATTTGGGACTAAAGGGTATCTTGAGGATTTTCACATCGCTTTTAAGGGTGGAAAAAATTAATTTGAATAATGAGTACAATAAATTTTGAAAATTAATATCACTGGACTAAAACGGATATTAAAATTTATTGGCGACATAATGTGTCTAGGGCCGACAGTTTAAACGGGTCAGAGGACGATTTTTATCATGTCGTGGGTGGGACCTTGTCATATCGCGAGGATCGCTAGATAAAAATGGATCAGATGACGGACTTGACAAGGGGACGTGTGTGTGTGTGTGGGACCTTGTCATATCGCGAGGGCCGATAGTTAAAACGGGTCAGACGACGGCTTTGACAAGGGGATGTGTATCTTGGTAAATTATAATTGTGGTTCTTTTAATTAAATTTAGTATTGTTGGGATTGTGGGTTAATTAAAATAATATTGGTGTGGTACATTTTAAAGAAACCTTGCGGGTAGATATAAATTTATTTTGGGGATTAATAACCTTCGTAATTAAAAGATTTTATTATTATGGTCGATATATATAGTACTATTGTCTGGGTTCAAGGACCCTTATTGAAAGGAGTATCCGTTTTTCATGCTCGAAGCTTTGGCTCTGACACATGCGTTGACTAATTTTTTCAGGATTTATTTGGAGTAGCTGCATAGAGTTTATTGGAGACATTTTTGGAGGTTCATCTGGAGCTATTTGATTGTCTTAGTAGTTAGATTTTTCTCCTATTCTGTCGTTTTATTATGAGACTAATTTTAAGTTTATTGGGCCTTCCGGTTCAAAAATTTATTTTAAGATTTCAGTTGGATTTTATTTATTTAATTATTGAGGTATTTGGAAATCACATGTGATGGATTTTTAATCGCACTTTGGTGTTTTATCAGTGGGATGTCATTTATATTTGGGTTTGATTATAATAATTTATCTTGTGGATTGAAATTTGTATGTCTCTTATCTGTCACATGCTAAGGATGATATTTAATTTACTCGCACCTGACTTAGTTTTGGTGGCGACCGATGCCAGAATTTAACGGGGAGTGACAGATGGAATCAGATCATAGTCTTAGGTCTCGTAGGTTGTGAGTCAATTTAGCTTTTGCGTTACCGATCTTTGATTCCCTTTATTGACTCGTACTCCTTAAGGTAGAGGGTCTAACATACGTGTTAGATGAGTTTATTGGAGATAGGGAGTTATGTTTTTAAGGATTTTGTAGGCATTGAGGTTAGAGATAGAGATCTTGATGTGAGAATCCTTAGCATTTAATTTTGGATATGAAAATTTCAGAATTTAATTTTGGAGATGAGGATTTATTTTGGAGAAATCGTTAGTATGAATTGTGGGTACCTCTAATATTGATGTAGCAATGTAATTTGATTTGAGGAGTTAAGTGTCGTGATGATTGTTGGAGATAGGATCGAGTGACGATCCGAGTAGAGAGCGTGGGATGCCGTTACATTCTTAGATTCTATATATATAGGATATATATATATATATATATATATATATATATATATTGTATTTTATCGTGGGATTACGAACGTGCACAATTGGGTGTATGGGCTCCCGATCGTGGTATGGGTAGGCATATATGAGCCTTATTTTATTTTGCGGAATTTGTGCTTGACGTGTATGCTTCGTCTAATTTCGAGGATGAAATTCTTTGCTAGTGGGTAAGAATGTAACACCCCGTGTTTTTAATAATTCATTTAATTAATTAATTAGAATTTTTGAGGAAAATATATTTTTGGAATTTATTATTTTTATTAGTAAAATATGCTGGTTATGATTTTAGAAGAATAAAATTTCAAACAGTTTGGAAATCGGAGTTAAAACGAATTTTTAATTGATTTTTGAAGCTTATCCCTCATAACATTTTTTAAGCGGAACTGTCAAAATAACTGGGCGATCGATCGATCGATGCCAGGGGTCGATCGATCGACCCGAGCAGATTTCGTGCGTTGCAATTTTTGTTTTTGACGAGTTTTGTTATTCTAAAACACTTTAACTCTTTTATATAAATGATATTTTGGGGCTAGGTTTTTGAAACTTATATTTTACCAACCTTAGCGCAACAGACGCTTTCTTTGTTCATCATCTTCTACCTCAAAACCCTAGCCTCCATAAAAACCATCTTTAAAGCTCAGTTTTGAAGGCATAATAATATGTCCCAAGTTGGTCCAAGTGGAGTTTTTGATCAATTTTTCAAGGAGAACTCAAATCTCAGATCGATTTTCTACATTTAAAATCAGGCATGTTTAACCAATTCTTTTCCCGTAGTGTTATGTGTCTTGATTGTAGTCTCCATTAAACTCATATTTTCTAAAATAATTTATGAATATAATTATTAAAGAGAGAAATTTCGGGATTGTTTTTGCATGAAATATTAATGTTACCTAATACTTATCACTTTGTTATTCTTTGGGTTGTGTTGGTATAGTCGGTTGTGTTATGGGCATATGCATGTAGAGGAGCCCTTAAAAAGCAAATTTTGATATTTCATATGAGAACCCTAGATAAAATTAATTACTTGTATTAGAAAATAATAACTATGATAGGACTTACATATAGCTATTATTTTAAAAATCACAATATTTATGTGTCCCTGATTTCCTCTATTTAGATTAAAATCGTTTAATTGGGAAATTTAGTGTTGTTATGAATGTTTTTATAAATTGTTAATTGTTCCACTTTATGGAAGTATTATAATTTTTGATATCTCGAGGACGTTAGGTATTGTAGGTAATTGGTTTTCACTCCTTGTTATAGTACACTTGTTAGGTATGAGACTAGTAAGTGGGCCTTAGTTGCTATTTATGATAATTAGGTATGGGACTAGTTAGTGTGAGTCTATGCGTGTTATATAATTTGGGGTGGGGGATGATTTTCTATATTATACCGTTGCTACCATAGCCTAGGATTGATGTCTAGGTGGAGTGAAATTTTTTTAATCATCCTTTACTTAGGATTAGACGAATTTGTGTTGTGGGAACCTTTAGTTGGGACTAAGGGGTATCTTGAGGATTTTCACATCGCTTTTAAGGGTGAAAAAAATTAATTTGAATAATTAGTATAACAAATTTTGAAAATTAATATTGTAGGAATAAAATGGATATTAAAATTTATTGGTGATATAATGTGTATAGGGCCAACAATTTAAACGGGTCAGAGGACGATTTATGTCGTGTCATGGGTGGAATCTTGTCATATCGCACATGATAAAAACGGATCAGACGGTGGACTTAACAAGGGGACATGTGTGTGGGTGGAACCTTGTCATATCGTGAGGGCCGATAGTTAAAACGGGGCACACGGCAGCTTTGACAAGGGGATGTGTATCTTAGTAAATTATAATTGTGGTTCTTTTAATTAAATTTAATATTATTCGGATTGTGGGTTAATTAAAATAATATTGGTGTTGCACATTTTAAAGAAACCTTGCTGGTAGTTAGAAATATATTTTTGAGATTAATAACCTTCGTAATTAAAAGATTTTATTGTTATGGTCGATATATATATAACACTATTGTCTGGGTTCAAGGACCCTATAATTGAAAGGGGTAGCCGATTTTCATGCTCGGGACTTTGGCTTTGACACATGCGTTGAGTAATCTTTTTCAGGATTTATTTGGAGTAGCTGCATAGAGTTTATTGGAGACATTTTTGGAGGTGCAACTGGAGATATTTGATTGTCTTAGTAGTTAGATTTTTCTCCTATTCCGTCGTTTTATTATGAGACTAATTTTGAGTTTATTGGGCCTTTCGGTTCTCAGTTGGATTTTATTTATTTATTTATTGAGGTATTTGGAGGTCATATGTGATGGATTTTTAATCGCACTTTGGTATTTTATCAGTTGAATGTCATTTATATTTGGGTTTGATTATATTGATTTATCATGTGGATTAAAAATTTTATGTCTCATATCTGTCACAAGCTAAGGATGAAATTTAATTTACGCACACCCGACTTAGTTTTGGTGGCGGTCGATGCCAGAAGTTAGCGGGGTGTGACACTAGCATATGTTTGTTCCAGTGGCACTATGATGATTTGTCCTTAATAATTAATTTTTCAAGACTAAAATATTCCTAACAAATTATACGTTGTTGAAAATGCGGGTATATAGATTCACTTATATATTAGGTCACTGACAAAAAAGATTCTCTTTTTATCTTATTTAGACTTAGGTGAACATGCAAGATAATTTCCAAAGCTAAAGATGCCACACCAAAACAATCACACCAAACATATAAAAAAAGAAAATTGAGGAGAAAATTCCTTTTGGGTAAAACCTGTATCCAGCACTGTTTAGACTCGACAGACCAATACAAACTTATAGACAACTTAGAGCTTCTCTAAGTTTAACGCAGTAGTGTCTTTGAATCTTAAAAAAAGGGCATGGTGCATCACCGTCCACAACAAGTAGCTCTTACCTAGCTATCCATTGATCAACCTCAGGAAATGAGATTCCTTTCTTCTTCAGTAGCAGAGATTAAATATCCATAAATACCAGCAGTAGAGCAGAACTCTACAAGGGTTTGAATGCGTATATGATTCTAGGGTTTCAGTAAACTCAAAAAATCATTCTTGAGAATGTGATTTGAAAATCCAGAAGTATTTTTGTGAAATACGACTTATGAGACTTTTGGGACAGGTGTGCAAAAATGTTTTTCACCAAAAGTTCTTAGAAAATCAGTCCACACGAGTCCTTTTTATAGAATATAGGAAATTTAAGGCGACAAACTTCGTTAAAATGAAAATAAGGATTCCTTTGAATGAAAACACAGTTTTATTCAAACGAGCTCAAGATTCATTCGAACGAACTGGCTAATTCGTCCAAATGGCGTTTGAACGACCTTCTAACGGTTGGGACTTTACCAGCTAGTAGAGAAACCCCATTGGAAGTTCATTTGATGTACATTCCAACGAACTCACAAAGTCATTCCAACTAAAATATCACATCGTTCTAACTAGATGAAGATCTCATTCTAACGAAAGTCCAATTTCGTTTGAACAACCAAAACAAAAAAAAAATATTTTTGAAAAATTATTTTATAAAATGGCTCGAACAAAGTTTAAAAACATCCCAGAATTAAATGTATAAGTCTAAGACAAAACCTTATACCATATGCCTCCTCAATAATTTAGTGATGATTCTAACTCATATGATCTTTAGTTCGACGCATAGTCACTAACTTGTCTTCAACAATTTTTTGAAACATATGAGGATGTGGTTTGTACGGTTTATAACGGGATCCGCCAAAATAAATAAAAAGATGAGCAATCATATAAACTTGCTCCTACAAATATCCCCCTTTGGCTATTCCAATACATAACATAAACAAAAAATAAACCCCCAAGACAAATACAAACTAATGTATTAGAAGTTGTCTTTAATAGAAAGTCATCATCTTGTCTAGTACATGAGATCATCATCAAGGAGGAACGACCTACACACATAAAGTAAAAGAAATACCCTTACGCATACGTGAGTTTAAGGAAAAATAAACCATTCCTCAATTTTCTCCCTCTTTTTGTCCGTAATAGACAAAGGGTTAGAGACTAATCATGAAAAGTTGGCATCACCCGAATCGAACAATGAAATAACATCACAAATATAAACAATTAACAACATGTGATTAAATTCTAAAGAAGTAACCAATTATTTTTGTAATTTTTAAAATTTTTGAGTATGTAAAAACGTATGAGTATAAAAAATACATATAGGCACAAATACAACACACCATCGAATAACACTAAAATATCTTAATCAAGAAAGCGGAATGTAATTGTGTGAACTTAAACCACGGGAAAGTCAAAATAGACATACGAAACAAAGGCGCACGAAGTCAAAAAGATACTTTAAAGAAGGAACTCAATTTTAACCTTAGGTGTAATAATGTCGAACAAAGTGAAATTGAATCGACTTATGCAAAATGCCATGAATTCCATTACTTCTCAAATCAATAATGACAAACTATTTAATATTTTTCAAGAAAGTCCATTGTGCAAACCCATTGATATTTTACTTATAACACCCTCAAAATCTCACATTTTAAGCACACACTCTCAAAATTTTGAAGATATCACAATGCTCGTAAAGGTGAAGCATCAATGAAATAAAAATGGCCTTAGCACTTCTATTTTTGTGTATCATCAATATTTTAGGCTCTTGTCAATGGTGGCCTTTAATGTAAAGAGAATTTTCTCTTTCATAGCCTCTTTTCATTGCTTAAAATAAAATAAATTTTTTGAAAAAAGAAATATAGCCAATGGTTCTTGATATACCCGTTTATATCCTCGGCTTAGATGAGGATTACCTCCAAAACGGACGACAGTACGAGGGGACGACCCTTCACCAATCTCTTGACGACCCTCCACCAGACTTCAGACGACAGTACGAGGGGCCGACCCTCCACCAGGCTTCAGACGACAGTACGAGGGGCTGACCCTCTACCAGAGGGGCCGACCCTCTACCAGACTTCAGACGACAGTACGAGGGGCCGACAGTACGAGGCCAGAATTGGGCCAGGTTCACTACCGGAGGAAACTTTGCCCTCGGCCTCGGCTCATAGGCCGAGGGTGACATCATGACAGCGCGTGGTTTGGGGGACGCGTGGAACAGTGCGCGTGAGGCTCATATGACATGTGGCAGACCGTTATAACAAAATCACACCCTCGCGTGAGGGAATATTATGTCATCATTTGGCATCTACAGGTGTCAACAGGGGATGGGCTAGATCATCATTCACATGCACCATGCATACTTGGGGGGTACACTACACCCCCCAAGACCTATATATACTTGTCACCTACAACCCTACAGGGGATCGATCCATGAACAAGAGCCCTAGCTAAAACTCTGCTTGTACACACACAGTAGAGAGAGAGAGAGAGAGGTTTATGTGCATTGTATCCAAGGCCATTAGTGCCTATACTTAGTGGATCACACACTCATAGTGGATGTAGGCCAAATTGGCTGAACCACTATACATCATTGTCTTATCTCCTCTTATACTCATCCCCTTCTATATACTTATACATCTCCATGGCTGCCATGGCTGCTACTGCTTGAGCTCACTATCACTTATCTGGTGGTGCTAAATCTTAGCATCATCAGTTTGGCGCCGTCTGTGGGAACGAGAAGACATCTCTTCCTTCGTACAACTTGACCTCACTGGGCACTCTGGTGGTGAACCAACACTTCCCCTGAGAGGAGGTGTTTCACCATTGAAAAAGACCCACTAAGGTTCTCAAGCTCACCACTATTTTCTTCAGTTCAACTTTTCATAGCTCAAGCACATGGCACCTGAGATGCCACCGCCACCACTTCCCCCGCCGGATGAGGGGGGAAGACCCAGTTCCAGTCAGCCGCCACCCCAGTCTGAGATGGCTGATGTGGCGGCAGCCCTAAAGTCTCTGGCAGCAAGCCAGCGAATGATGCAGGAGCAGTTCACAGCTCTAAGCCAGAACATACTGAGAGCACCAGGGGTTTCACCTGAGATGATTACTCCGGCAGCAACTCCAGGGCAGCATGAGGCCAGGGGACCACCCCAGGCACCACGCAAAGACCTACCACCCCCTCAGCGGCGTAGGGATGTTGCTGACCCCCGGCGTTTACGCCTGGGGAGGCAAGGAAACCCTTGCCCTGAGGACAGGTATGGCGATCTGGAGGGAGAGGAAGCCCCAATAGAATGCTGGGAACCCTATGAGGTCTCCAACAATACTGTACGACCCCTCCAGGACAGTAGAGGGAAGTGTGGGAGACCAAACCCTGATGATCGTCCAAGAGTCTCTGCTTTTGATCGCTTGAGCAGGGGGTCGGCCTTTGAGAGGCTAGGCCCAGTAAATGACCTGCGGGAACAGTTGTCCAGACCAAGAAGCACTGCGAGATCCAGGAGGGAGGCAGCAGATGGCCGACCCCGAGGACGAGATGATGGCCAAAGGGAAGTAAACAGCCGACACAGGCCTGCTGCAGCAGAACCCTCCGTCCACCTCGGAGAAGCAGTAGGGGATAACATCGGCCAGGCCGACCCTGTGAGGCCCTGGAATGACTCAATCCAGCGGCTAGAGGATAAGATTGGTGATATATTGAAGAGCCGAGACCCTCTTCAGAGGGGATACACCATAGGCTCACCCTTTGTGGCAAAGATAGTCAACTTCCCCACGCCATCAAAATTCAAGCCACCTATGGTCACCCCAAGGTATGAAGGGAGCACCAACCCCGTCCACCACGTGGAGATGTATCAGTCGACGGCCGACATATACTCTATCTCAGATAAGATGAGGTGTCGTGCCTTCTTTGGTACCCTGACAGGGGCTGCGCATGTCTGGTACACGTCTCTTCCAAAAAATTCCATTGGAAACTTTAAGCAGTTGGCAGACCTGTTCATCCATAATTTCTGCTTTGGGGTGAGGCCACAGAAGAAGACCACCCACCTGCTCTATGTTAAGCAGGGGAAGAGTGAGAGTCTGAGGGACTATATAGCCAGATTCAATAAGGAGAAGCTGGAGGTGGAAGACTATGAGGAGAGCATAGCTATGACAACCCTGATTGGAGGACTCCAAAAGGGGAAGCTGTTATGGAAGCTTGCTGAAGACCCTCCGAGGACGATGGCCGAGCTGTTGTCGACAGCAGGAAAGGTGATGAATGCCGAAGAGGCGATGGCTGCAAATATGAGGACGAAAGAGGAGGTGTAAGTGGGAGTAAATACCCCAAGAAGAACAAAGAGGGGAAGAAGAGATCCGTGGATGACAAGTTCGCTGGGTACACTCCTCTGACGGTCAGCTGTGAACAAATTCTGAATGAGATAAAGAGTGACCGGTCGCTGAAGTGGCCTGAGAAGCTGAGGGCAGCCCCCAGCAAGAGGAATAAGAACCTGTGGTGTGAATTTCACCAAGACCACGGCCACGTAACGGATAAATGCTTTGCTCTGAAAGACGAGATTGAGAAGATGCTGAAGGAAGGGAAGCTCAGAAAGTACGTCGACAAAGGCGCCTTCAAGAGGGGCCGAGGGGACGACCCCAGAAAGAAGCGAGGCAACGCATGCAGAGAAGGTCCTCAAAAAAGAGGGGACGACCCCTCTGATGATGAGGACGACCCGACGACCATGGCCCTGTCAAGAGTCTTAATGTGACCTCGCTCGGAGTGGGAATGATCTCCGGGGGACTTGCAGGAGGAGGGTCTGAGGTCGCCGACAGGAAGGCCCATGTGGCTGAAGCAAAGGCAGTGACGAAGACGGTACACGCAACCTCCCTGGAGGTCAAGTCAGAAAAGAGGAAGAAGGTGGATATGGACACACTGATGGTAGGGTTTTCAAGGATGGACTCCAAAGGCCTCTTAGCCCCACATGATGACCCTCTCGTCATCACTACCAGGGTGCACGGATGCGAGGTGCCGAGGATCTTGGTAAATGGGGGTATCTCTACAGATGTGATGTTTTGGCCATGCTTCAAAGCCTTGGGTCTCAGCCGTGCTAGACTCGTCCCCTACCATCATCCATTGATTGGGTTCAGTGGGGAAAAGGTTCAACCCCTTGGGGTATATGAGGCCGATGTGAGGATGGGGGACGAGTGGCCGAGATGGCTCACCAAGAAGGTCAGTTTCTTTGTGATGGATGAGCAGGTGTTTTCGGCCTATAACATCATACTGGGGCGTGTGGCCCTCAAGGGGTTTGAAGCCGTGCCGTCTACGGTCCACCAGATGATCAAATTTCCAACCCCTTATGGGGTGGGGGAAGTTCAAGGAGACCAGACGACGGTGAGAGAATGTTACTACAACTCCGCTGAAGAGAGAGAGGCACACAAGAGGGTTACAACCACTTATAATATTAATACCCTAGACCCCAGGGATGAAACGAAGCTGAAAAAAGGAGAGGCTGCGGAAGAGGTAGAATCCATCATCCTCGATGAGGATGACACGGAAAAAACCGTCCAAGTTGGCAAGTCTCTGAAGTCCGACATCAAGGAAGACCTCATTAAACTATTGAGGAGAAGGCGAAGCGTCTTCGCCTGGAGTCATGTAGATATGCCAGGGATTGACCCTGAAGTCATGTGCCACAAGCTCAATGTGGTAGAGGTAGTGAAGCCGGTGAAACAGAAGAGGAGAATTTACTCCAGAGAAAAATATGAGGTCATCAGGGACGAGGTCAAAAAATTAGAAGACGCTGAATTTATTAGAGAGGTCATCTACCCTGAATGGCTGTCCAATGCAGTCATTGTCCCAAAGGCCAACGGCAAGTGGAGAATGTGCGTGGACTTCACAGACCTCAACAAGCATTGTCCCAAAGACAGCTTCCCTCTCCCCTGCATCGACCAGATGGTAGACGCTACCGCAGGCCATGAGCTCATGAGTTTCATGGATGCCTACTCAGGGTATAACCATATTTTCATGAACCCTGAAGACTCGGAGAGGACCGCCTTCATCACTGACAAGGGGACATACTGCTACAGGGTCATGCCCTTTGGCCTAAAGAATGCAGGGGCAACGTACCAGCGCCTCGTGAACAAAATATTTGAAGATCAAATTGGGAAGTCTATGGAGGTCTACGTAGACGACATGCTGACTAAGAGTCTGAAGGCAGAGGATCATGTGGCAGACCTGGAGAAGACCTTTAATACGATGGACAAGTACCAGATGAAGCTTAACCCGGCCAAATGTGTCTTCGGGGTCAGAGCAGGGAAGTTCCTGGGGTTCATTGTCAACCAAAGAGGCATCGAGGCCAATCCTGAAAAGATAAAGGCCCTTGTTGAGATGAAGACCCCCAAGTCCATTAAAGACGTGCAGAGACTCAAAGGGAGAGTTGCTGCCTTAAACAGGTTCGTCTCTAGAGCCACAGACAAGTGTTTGCCATTCTTCAAGATCCTTAGGAAGGCTTTCGAGTGGAACGAAGAGTGTGATGAGGCTTTCAGGGACCTGAAGTTATACTTAGGGTCTCCTTTGCTGCTGTCACGACCCGTGCAGGGTGAACAACTCTACGTGTACCTCGCCGTCTCAGAGTCGGCCATCAGTGCATCCATTGTGAGAGACGAAGACAGGATACAGAAGCCTGTGTATTTTAATAGCAAGGCACTCCAAGGGGCAGAGCAAAGATACCCGAGGATGGAGAAGCTGGCCTACGCCTTGATCCATGCCTCAAGGAAGATGAAGCCGTACTTTCAGTCCCATACAATGGTCATCCTCACCGACTCTCCTCTTAGGCAGGTCCTACACAAGCCAGAAAAATCAGGTAGGTTGATGGCTTGGGCTATAGAGCTGGGGGAGTTTGACATTGTGTATCAGCCTAGGACGGCCATTAAGGGGCAGGCATTGGCAGACTTCGTGGCTGAGTTCACCTGGGAAGATGATGAGGCCGAGGGTGAGACCCTAGGGAAGACGGATATAAAAGACAGACCCGCAGACACACCCGCAGATAGGGATGAGACGAGCACCGCTAGAAGGAACGCGACTGAAAACGAAGAGGGAAGATACATCTTTAGACAGGGGTCCCTCTCTGAGGGAAAATTTTCAGAAGGAAAGACTCTGTGGAGCCTCTTCGTTGACGGGTCCTCCTGTGACAGCGGAAGTGGTGCTGGACTGATACTATCAGCACCCGATGGCACACACGTTGAATACGCCCTGAGGTTCAACTTCAAGGCCTACAACAACGAGGCTAAATATGAGGCCTTAATAGCAGGCCTCTCCTTGGCTAAGTCTCTTAGTGTCGGCGAGATTTTGGTCCATAGTGATTCAAGGCTAGTAGTGAATCAGATACTAGGAACCTACGAGGCTAAGGACGAGAGGATGGCTAGGTACCTTGAGAAGGTGAGGTCATTACTGAAGGGGTTCAGAGAAGTGAAATTAAGGAGGGTACCTAGGCTCGACAATAGCCGTGCTGATACCCTTGCTAGGTTGGCCTCGGCAACAAGAACAGACATCAGGAGGACGGTCCCAGTAGAAATTTTGCTTCGGCCAACTATTGAGGATGCTGAGGGAACACTCAGCAATTGCCTAAATGTTTCCCAAGAAGCTTCGTGGATGGACCCCCTGATCAGATACATTAAAGAGGGTGAGATGCCAGAAGCAAGGCAAGAAAGGAAGAAGCTGAGGTACAGGGCGGCAAAATTCACTGTCATTGGAGACATCTTATACAAAAAGGGGTTTCTGCTCCCCTTACTTAGGTGTGTGCATCCCTCAGAAGTCCCTTCCATTTTGCAAGATGTGCATGAAGGGTCGTGCTCAAGCCACATTGGGGGTAGATCCCTAGCGAAGAGGGTAATCACCCAGGGGTACTGGTGGCCGACCTTGGGGAAAGACGCAGTGGCATACGTAAAAAAGTGCGACAAATGTCAAAGATTTGCTACCATCCCTCACCAGCCCCATCAGCCTCTTACTTCCATTACATCCCCATGGCCATTTGCAGTGTGGGGGATCGACCTAGTAGGACCCTTGCCTAGGGCCATCAATAACTATCGATTCCTCATCGTAGCCATTGATTATTTTTCAAAATGGGTGGAGGCGGAGCCAATGGTGACAATCACAGAGCAGAAGACCTTCCAGTTCATCTGGAAAAACATCATATGCAGATATGGTCTCCCCAACACCCTCATCTCGGATAACGGGACTCAGTTCAAGAATGCCTCTCTACAGAAATACTGTGAGAGGGTAAGTATCAAACAATTTTTCTCCACCCCAGGCCGACCTCAGGCCAATGGGCAAACCGAAGTTACGAACAGGACAATCCTAGACGGAATTAAGAAGAGGCTTGAGGAGGCAAAAGGAAGATGGGTCGAGGAGTTATATGCCGTGCTGTGGGCATACAGGACGACAGTGAGGACCTCTACCGGAGAGACCCCATTCATGCTAGCATATGGATCAGAAGCCGTCATCCCCACTGAGATTGAGTTTCCTACGCATAGAATCCAGGTGTATGACCCCCAGAAAAATGCGGAGAAGAGGAGACTCGACTTAGACCTGATTGAGGAAAGAAGGGAGAACGCTGAGGTAAGGCAGGCCGCCTACCAACAGAGGACCGCAAGGTTCTACAATCAGAGGGTGAAACAGAGGCCCATCGCAGTGGGGGACTTGGTCCTCAAGAAGACTTGGCAAAAGCCCAACAAGCTTCACCCTAATTGGCATGGCCCATATAGGGTCATCGATGAAGTCATCCTTGGGACCTACAGGCTAGAAAACCTAGAGGGGGAACCTTTTTCAAACCCCTGGAATGCAGATCATTCGAAGAAATACTATCAGTAGTGTTGTAAGGTCTTGAAAGTCCATAATTGTAATGAGAGTTGCTCCAACAGAGCACTTGGAAAATTAATGAGAAATATCAGTGTTTCCCTCATCCTGTTGTCAGTCCTAGCACGCATGGAAACATCTACAGAAATCCATTAAATTGGAAAGTTGATCCCTCGGCTATAATGGGGACCAGTGGAGGGGACGACCCCACCACTGTCCTCAAGAAAGACGAGGGAAGACATTAAAATCCATTAAATTGGTAAGTTGATCCCTCGGCTATAATGGGGACCAGTGGAGGGGACGACCCACCCACTGTCCTCAAGAAAGACGAGGGAAGACATTAAAATCCATTAAATTGGAAAGTTGATCCCTCGGCTATAATGGGGACCAGTGGAGGGGACGACCCCACCACTATCCTCAAAAAAGACGAGGGAAGACTTTAAAATCCATTAAATTGGAAAGTTGATCCCTCGGCTATAATGGGGACCAGTGGAGGGGACGACCCTACCACTGTCCTCAAGAAAGACGAGGGAAGACATTAAAATCCATTAAATTGGTAAGTTGATCCCTCGGCTATAATGGGGACCAGTGGAGGGGACGACCCCACCACTGTCCTCAAGAAAGACGAGGGAAGACATTAAAATCCATTAAATTGGAAAGTTGATCCCTCGGCTATAATGGGGACCAGTGGAGGGGACGACCCCACCACTGTCCTCAAAAAAGACGAGGGAAGAATTTAAAATCCATTAAATTGGTAAGTGAATCCCTCGGCTATAATGGGGACCAGTGGAGGGGACGACCCCATCACTGTCCTCAAGAAAGATGAGGGAAGACTTTAAAAACCATTAAATTGGTAAGTGAATCCCTCGGCTATAATGGGGACCAGTGGAGGGGACGACCCCACCACTGTCCTCAAAAAAGACGAGGGAAGACTTTAAAATCCATTAAATTGGTAAGTGAATCCCTCGGCTATAATGGGGACCAGTGGAGGGGACGACCCCATCACTGTCCTCAAGAAAGACGAGGGAAGACTTTAAAAACCATTAAATTGGTAAGTGAATCCCTAGGCTATAATGGGGACCAGTGGAGGGGACGACCCCATCACTGTCCTCAAGAAAGACGAGGGAAGACTTTAAAAACCATTAATTTGATAAGTGAATCCCTCGGCTATAAATGGGGACCAGTGGAGGGGACGACCCCACCACTGTCCTCAAAAGAGACGAGGGTAGACTTTATTTAAAAATCATTAATTTGGTTACTTGAACCCTCGGCTATAATGGGGCCACATGAGGGGACGACCCCGCATTGGTCCTCAAAAAAGACGAGGGAGGGGTTAGTAGCATCAACAATGAGCAAACCATAATAGAATTAAATATGGAAGACATCAATTATGGAAGATAGTAGAAGTAGAGACGATGGTATTGACAAAACATAAAATATCAAGTGTTTTACAATACAAAGCACAAAAATACACTACAAGGGTATGGGCTACAGGCAGCCACCCTATGGGACGACATCAGAGGGCAAGGCCTATATATCTATAGGAACGGTCTCCTCAATAACCAGAACAGGGTGATCTTCAGAAGTGCCGACCCCCTCGACCTGAACTTGGGATTCCACTTGATTGAGGGCCTCGAAAATTAGGGGGTCGTCCAGTTGAACACCCTCCAGTGAAGGACGAACCGACGAGTCGACATCACCGAATTTGAGGAAGACCCATCGGCAGGCCGTCCTGATCCCCCTTTCCAGATACTCAAGGCCGAAGCCCTGAAATTCATCTGAAGTCTTATAAGCTTCAACAGCATCGGCCTCAGCTTTCTTGATGGCTGCTTTCAGATCAGTCTTGTGCTTGACTTCCATGCTCAGTAAAGCCTCATCCCTATCCTTGATGATCAAGTCCTTGGCTTGCAGGTCGGCATCGTGCTGCCTCATCAGCTCATCTAGGACCCTAGCATGCTCGGTCCTAGCACTCTCAAGCTCAGCCCTCGCAGTATCAAGCTCAGTCTTCGCAGTATCAAGCTCTGTCTGCAAGACAACCTCATGCTGAATAGCCCTTTCGGCCTCATGGAACTTCATCTGATTCTCGGCCATCCATTTGGTGGCTGAGGTAAGGGCACAAACAGACTGCACGAAAAATGAACAGATATCAAGAGGGGCCGAGGGAACAGTTAGCGAAAGAATGAAATTAAGGAGGTGGGTCAAGACCAATACCTGAGCAAGGGAGTGCAGACCATAGTCGTACACTTTAGCAGGGGGCATCTTTGCTAAGAACTCGAAGTCAGAGGCCGACGGTGCAGAGAACATCGAGGCCTTGGCAGCCCGTAAGTTCGTGATCAGTGATGAGGGGTCGGCCCTCAGATGGGCCAGATTTTGAGACCAGAGGCCCCCATGCTGGACGAAGAGGTCTTCCCCTCAGAGGCGTCGACTCTGGCCCTCGTTCGAGAATCAGGCCGAGGCTCAACTGGGCCCTCAGGCTCCTTCCTTTTATTACTGTCAGTGGTCGGCTCCACCACTGTCGGCCCAGCGGCCTTTGTCTTCCTCGGAGCCTGCTGAGGCTCCTTCCCCTTCTTCTTGGCCAATCCAGACAGTAAGATGGGAGCTGTCATTTCCCAAAGATAGTCTGGTGTACCTGCAGGACGATCTGATAAGAGGACGACATGTCAGAAAAGTTCAGAGATAAAGAGAGAACACTTCAAAAATAAGCAAATAATAGGAAATGTTCAGTATAACTCATGTAGTTCAGACAGGGGGCCGACACTCAGACCAGCTTCTTTAAGGAACCGAGGGGTCATCAAGTCTTCGAGCAAGATCACCCTCTCGCCCTCGTCCTCTCAGATAATCTACAATGTCCTTCTCCTCCAGACTAAGTCCAGGGTCTGACCTGGCCTTCATGGAGGGGTTGGCCCATTTTCTGGGGACCCTCGGAACATCGGCAGTGGGCTCCCATTCCCCAGAAATAAAGAAAAACCTTTTTTTCCAATCGTGGTTGGAAGTTTGTGCCACGTGAAGGAGTTTCTTCTCAGACCTCCTTGCCCCCAGATGATAGTATCCTGGCTGTTTGGACGAGGAGGTAATGTTGTAGCAGCCCAAAAATAGGGCAGCCGAGGGCTCGTCGGTGAAAGAATTCTTCCACAAAGAGATATAGCCCAAGATTGTCCTCCAAGAGTTGGGAGGAAGTTGAGAGGGGGCTACGCCGAGGGCAAACGGGATATCAGCAATGGCAGGGTGCAGAGGGAGCCTGACTCCAACCTTGAACATTTGTTCATAGACTGCAACCTCTCCCTCTTCACAATCAAAAACCCTCTCAGTCTCAGAGGTAACCCTCATAGTTACCCCGGAGGGCACTCCGTAAATATGCGTCCATATCAGAAGGTCTCTATCCCTAACAGAGGAGATAAAAGATGAGGCGTGGGAGGTATCAACCTCGTCATCCGTATCGTCGTCCTCGTCCTCATCCCCTCCTCCCTCATCACCTGCAGGAGGGCCCTGAGGAAAAGCCACTTGGAAGGCATTGGGGGATAGGGTTGTCACAGGGACAGCTTCAGAAGGGGCCGTACCCTCGGCCTCTCGGCCCGGACTAAGGTCAGATGTGTCCCTTCTACCAGAAGTTCCAGCACCAGTTGGCGAGGCGACTCTCTCGTCCATTTCACTTGGGTTGGGAGTCTCGATCGGACGAGGAGACAACCCACAAGAGTCAGAAGGTTCAGAGGGTCTTATGGTGGCAAGAGGAATGGGAAAGATGGGTCGTACCCAATTAGGGTCGGCCCCTCGTCTACTCTCTTCCTCTTCCTCTATTCGTCTGATTTCGGTAAAGAGCTTCTCTCTCAAGGACGGGAACTCAGATACTAAGCTGTAAAGCCTCCTAAGCATTAAGGGGAAGACTCTACACTTAGAGAAATTACACTAGACTTTGCTAATTCAGCTACAAACAAGTGGGGAATTGACCAGGTTTGACTTTTGGATTAAACAAAAGAACTCAAAGGTTTTCGTCAAGAACGTTCAAAAACCTTTAATCGGAGAAGGCACCGGAAAAAGCTATGGGGAACTCGAAGGAAGTGCAACCCTATGGCCCTAAAAAACAAACAGAATTGAAGACAAAGGAAAGCGCTTAATGAAGGAGAGTACCTGATGACGAGGGTGGATAACGCTGCTGAGACCTGACGAATCGAAAGCTGCAGGTGGCAATGGAAACTGGTTCTAGAGAGAGAATGCTTAGGCGCGAAGAAGAAGAAGGAGAGAGAGAGTTTGAAAATCTATTAAATACTTTGGTAATGAGTGGACCCATTTACCAAGAAAGGTATAATTAGGGCACAAGGCCCCAAGTGCACTGCGCAGCCGCCATGCCTTGGAAACTGAAACAGCAATGAGTATCTGCCCAGATGTCACTCATCTAACTGATCATACATGCATCTCATTTAAAACACTATCCCTCAACCATCTCAGTAGCACCTATGGCTAAGGGCTGGGGGGTGATTGATATACCCGTTTATATCCTCGGCTTAGATGAGGATTGCCTCCAAAACGGACGACAGTACGAGGGGACGACCCTTCACCAATCTCTTGACGACCCTCCACCAGACTTCAGACGACAGTACGAGGGGCCGACCCTCCACCAGGCTTCAGACGACAGTACGAGGGGCCGACCCTCTACCAGACTTCAGACGACAGTACGAGGGGCCGACAGTACGAGGCCAGAATTGGGCCAGGTTCACTACCGGAGGAAACTTTGCCCTCGGCCTCGGCTCATAGGCCGAGGGTGACATCATGACAGCACGTGGTTTGGGGGACGCGTGGAACAGTGCGCGTGAGGTTCATATGACACGTGGCAAACCGTTATAACAAAATCACACGCTCACGTGAGGGAATATTATGTCATCATTTGGCATCTACAGGTGTCAACAGGGGATGGGCTAGATCATCATTCACATGCACCATGCATACTTGGGGGGTACACTACACCCCCCAAGACCTATATATACTTGTCACCTACAACCCTACAGGGGATCGATCCATGAACAAGAGCCTTGGCTAAAACTCTGCTTGTACACACACAGTAGAGAGAGAGAGAGAGGGTTATGTGCATTGTATCCAAGGCCATTAGTGCCCATACTTAGTGGATCACACACTCACAGTGGATGTAGGCCAAATTGGCTGAGCCACTATACATCATTGTCTTATCTCCTCTTATACTCATCCCCTTCTATATACTTATACATCTCCATGGCTGCCATGGCTGCTACTGCTTGAGCTCACTATCACTTATCTGGTGGTGCTAAATCTTAGCATCATCAGTTCTTACAAGCACAATTTATTTCTAGTATATTTGGTTGATTATTAAACGCTATTGAGATGAGAACACCATATTCGACATATGACAAATAAGTATAATGTTAAAAAAGTTTGTGCATGTGTGCAATAAAGGTGATAAAAAGTCTAGCCGCCGAAAGTGATCATCAATGAACAATAAAATGCTAGCCACGCATTATTAAGCACATTAAAGGAACGAATCAATGTATTAAGACACCACGAAAAATTCACATGAATGGATGAAATACATTTGTGATTATAACATCTTAAATGCACATCCATATATGATGAAAAATAAAATATAAAAATCTTTTTGAACTTTTTAAAAAAAAAAGGAAAATATTTTTTGATTTTTCAACAATTATAAACATAGAAATATAATCTATCAATAGGGATGAAAGGTAGAAACATGATAATGACCCTATACTAGATGCAAGTCTTGATCTTAGGAGGTGTTCTCGAAAGGACTAAACATTATTTGAAATTCCTCCATCAGACATTGGGAAGTCTTCACTAAGAACTCCACTTGCTCTCGAAGACTATCAAAATCTCTATAACGGTGAGTGGGAGAAAATGTGGGAACACATGTGGGATCATATGGGGGAACGCGTGTGTGAAATAATCTCCCTGGCTTAAAATAAAACTCCCTATGGTGACCTCTTTGTTTGCAATGGTAATAAATGTAGACATGTTAAGGTCTACCTTAGTTAAAATGCCTAAGACGAGATCTCCTTGGTGGTTTAGGTCGAGGCCCATATGGATCCATTACAAAATTGGGAACCGATTCGGATGTGACATTCAACGTGGATGCACATCGTAACTTATTCATTGCCTCTCCTTAAAACCTCAAGCGAGGTTAAAAAATATCTTTCCAACCTTCTTATATCTATCCTCTAAAGTGAACTTGACTTACAGGGCACGTTCGAGATCTTCTCGATTTGGGAAACATGGGCCTCAAGTTTCTCACGAGTCTCTAATGAAGCTTGAAGATCTCTCATAAGACTGGCCACTATGCTGGTCAAATTGATATTTTTCCTAACAGCCGCAATCAGTTGTTCACACGATGAAACTTTTAACTTCTCGAGTTGACTCATCTACGCCTCTGACTCTCTCTAAACATTAAAATCCTTTTCTAAATTCAACACCCTAAGAGTCAAATTTATATTTTTCTTTTTTCTTCTGAAAGACTCTTTCTAAAGTTCAGCGTAGACGCGTTAAAGACAACTTTCTCCCTCACTCAAATTCTCATCATCACTCTCACTCTCTCATAAATGGTTCGAGAAATTGTTAAGGCTATCAAACTTAGAAATGTTTTAACTTGAGTGAGACGAACTAGAAGTACTAATGTGATTGGCCATGAACACACAACAAGGTTCATGCGGTGATTCATCCTCGGAATCTACCGACTCGACATTACTATAGCTAAGAGTGGCATTATATGTAGCTTTGCCTTTGTTCTGTCTCTTAAGTGTGGTGGGACACTTGTGAGATTTATATCCTTTTCCCTCATATTCATAACACCTCTTCAGCTCAACTTTCCTAGGGTACTCACCTTTCCCTCTTTGTTGATCATTCTCACTAACATTCTTGCCCGTATTGACATTTTTATTTTTCTCAAAACTTTTATTTTCTTTAGAAGAATTTTATTTGTTAAATTTTAGAAATTTTTCCCAAACAAGGCAAGATAATCAAAATCAAAATCAAACTCGATGTCAGTGTCACAAAACATTTTTTTCTTCTTTAGTTTAACTTTTAAGGCTATCCCTTCCTTTTTCCTTTTTCCTTTTTCCTTTTTCCTTTTAGCTTTAGGGAACATACCTATTTCGTAAGTTTAAATTTCTCCAACGAGTTTTCTAACCTAAGAGTAACCTTAGCATTAAAACGTTACGGGAGAGACCTCAAAATTTTTGTTAACCACCCTCATCTCAGGAATTTGCCCATCCAAATTATAACATGAATTCACAATATCAGACAAACGTGGGTAGAATTCATCAAAAGTGTCGAACTGATTCATGCGCATGGTTTTAAACTGGGTAGTGAGATTTTGAAGCTTTGAAGCTTTCACGGCATTGGTACTCTCGTGTGTGAGTTAGAGTATATCCCATGCTTCCTTCGACGTGGTACACAATATAATACAATGAAACTCGTCGGGTGTGATAGTACCAAAAATTCCACTTAAGCCTCGGGAGTTAAAAGTTCTCCATTTAAGATCATCCTCGGTCCAAACATTGGTTGGTTTAAGACTTACGACATCATCATGAGTCACAGTGGAAGGTGTCCACCCTTTTTCAATAACCACACAAACTCTCTCGTCAATCAATTTCAAAACCAACTCCGTTCGAGCTTTTCAGTATGTATAGTTAGACCCATAAAAACAAGAACCCTATTATACACGTTATCCATATAATCCCAAAATGAAGATCCTAAAATAAATTAGTATAACTTGGTTTGATACCAATTTGAAAATGTGGGTTATATTGATTCACTTATATATTAGGTCACACACACACACACACACACACAAAAGATTCACTTTTAAGTCAAATTTTATCGTGTTTAGACTTCGGTGAATACGCAAGATAAATTCTAAAGCTAGAGATGCGATACAAAAATAATCAAACCAAAATATGAAGAAGAATATTGAGGAAAAAATCCTTTTGGGGTAAAACCTATATTCAACATTGTTAGGATCAACAGACTAATACTGACAGCTTAAAGATCCTCTTAGTTTAACACAGTAGTATCTTTGAATTTTTAACAGAAAACGGCACGGTCCAGTATCGTCCACGGTAAGTAGATTTTGCCTCGGTATTCACTGATCGGCCTCAGGAAATGGAATTCCTTTCTTCTTCAGCAGTAGAGATCAAAGATCCACAAATATCAGCAGTAGAGAATCACTCTACAAGGGTTTGAATGTGTATGTGGTTCTAGCTTTTGACTGGAAAACAAAAAGTGTTTTTGTAAAACAAAACTTGTGAGACTTTTAGGACATGTACGCAAAAACATGTTTCCCCAAAAGTTCTTAGAAAATAAATCCATAAGAGTCCTTTTTAAAGAAAATATGAAACTCGTGGCGACAGACTTCGTTCGAACGAAAATAAAGATTTGTTCAAACAAAAACACAGTTTTGTTCAAATGAGCTCATGATTCGTTCGAATGAATTGGATAATTCCTTCAAACGATCTTCGAATGACCTTCTAACGGCTAGGACTTTATTATGCAGATAAACCCCATTGGAAGTTTTTTTTATGTTCGTTCCAACGAACTCACAAAGTCGTTCTAACCAAAGAGCATCTCGTTCAAACGAGATGAAGATCTCAATTTAACGAAAGTTCAATTTCATTCGAACAACCAAAATAAAAAAAATATTTTTGAAAAATAGTTTTATAAAATGCCTCAAATAAAGTTTAAAAGCATTTCAGAATAAAATGCATCAGTCTAAACCAAAACCTTATTTGATAGTGTAGTGACGATTCTAACTCATGCGATCTTCAGTTTGATGCTCAGTCTCTAATTTGTCTTCAAAAATATTGGGAATCATATGAGGATGTGGTTTGTAAGATTTGTAACAGGATACACCAAAATAAATAAAAAGATGAGCAATCATAAAAACTTGCTCTTACAAATGTTGTAAACTAAAAACCATGCATAATACTATAATAAACAACACCATATAAACAAAGTCATAACCTCATGAAAATTCAATGAGTAAATCAAGCCCAATAATTTTAGTACCAATGATCTCCACAATAAATTTACAATCCGAAGAAATTTGTTATTAGGTGCACGGCATAAGACCACCCAGAGTGGTAATATGCAAAATAGTGTAAAACTAGACATTTAGCTTGTAGGATACACGGTCGAGTTTATCCTGGGAAGGTGTAAAAATTTCTCCCATGCTAAACACTTTAGAGTGAGGGAGAGTGGGGCCCATTTTAGGCGCTAAAGCGTTTAACATGGGAGGATGCAACTTTATTTTCAAGGCTAAAAATGAACTTACGTATGAGTTTTTTTTAATAAGCCTCACGCTAAACTGTCTTGTGAGGAAGAATCATGGACCCACTTTACACATTGTGTAGTAAGAGTCGAGTTGTACACATTCCATACTCATGTATACAGTATATGATGCATCTTTCATTATCCACTTTAAGATATAATTGTGTAAATGGGCACATTTAACCTACCCGTTATGAATTGCCCAAAAATAGAAATCACAGAGATATCGACTGCAATCTCCTTGGTGTGGGCCTCACAAAGTGAGTCTATAAAAGGTAAGCATCTAATATCAACTTAAGTAATCTCATAAATGTCAAAATACGTCCCTTCATTTTTTACATCCTTTGGAATACCAATAAAAGCTAATAACTAGTTGTTTATTCCTTTCAACTTGGTGGATGAGGGTCACGGACCGCAGAGAGTAATCTCTGTTTTGCAAGCAGGTGGATGTGACACCTCGCCTAATAAAATATCGGGCGATCACTCCTGTACCAAATTGAAACACGAGTCGCATATGGTTAATTCTTAGCATCACTATCGAAAACCAAGTTAATTGCTAATAACCTATTAGGCTGGCATCAAAATTTTAGTTAACTAATCTTTTTGAACAAATTATACAAATAAAACATTCACACAGTTTATATATATAAAACTGAAAAGAAATAAAATAACCGAACACTCGGTTTAAGACAATACAATCAAATCAAAGGTCGAACAAAAAGGCGGTGAAAGAATAAATAAATACAATTGGGCTATCATCCCGAATGTTTCTAAAGTGCTTCCTATCTAGATCTCAAGGATGGAAGCATCTACAAGAAACCTTCATGCATCCAGAGCTGCTGCAACAAGCGTTTGACTCGAAGGAATCAACATCCAGGCGTCCCTGTGTCTGGCCACTTATATATATATATATATATATATATATATATATATATATATATATATATATATATATATATATATATATATTGCAAAAGGGGGAAAATAGATAAACGGGTCAGAGCTCGAGTTGTGAAAATATTTTGCAAGTGCATAATTGCTTTATTTTTAAAAATAAGTTTTATCTCATATTTAAATTGGTATCGCACTCCCATGAGATACCCCTTACCTCTCATCTAATAGTGCACACCTAACGTATCCCTCGAAACATCCTAGTCAAGCTACTCTGCCTAACTAATTCGTCACCCCCAAACTCTAAAGGTCCTAAGTAGGGGAGGCCATGGGCCGGGATTGGGCAGGCCCGATCAGGCTCGGCCCGAGCTTATAAAATTATGAGCTATCCCAAGCCTGCTCGGGCCTGGATCAGGCCTCATTATGTAATCCCAAGCCCGCCCTGATTTGAAAGACCTTTACCCAGGCCCGTTTGCCAAGCCCGGTTAATTGTTTTTTTCAATAAAAAAAATATTTTTTCTTAATCAAAGACCTATTTTCACTACACCAAATCTGCTGAATTGTCACGGTCATTGATCTTGACAAGTTCAACTTGTCAAGGTCAATGACCCTGACAATTCTGGGCGAGACAAATTTTTTTGTCACGGACTTATCACGGTCATTGACCGTGACAAGCCCATGATAATGCTAAAAAAATTATCACGGTCATTGATCGTGACAAGTCCGTGACAACAATCCTTTGTCACAAACTTGTCACGGTCAATGATCGTGACAATTTTGGGCAGCATTGAAAAAAAATCTACTGGACAGTTTGGCCACTACCACTACCCAGCAGTATATTTGTACCTATTGTACCAACGTTGTACCTGTTCAAGCATCATATATCCAAATAAAATAGAGATAATGCAAATATACATTCAAAATAGAGACAATATGCATCACGATATAATCCAAATATAATTCAAATGTACCAACTTAAAAATAATTCAATTCAAATAATGTCACTACATGTCT
Organism: Sambucus nigra; assembly: GCA_949130495.1. Lineage (NCBI taxonomy): Eukaryota > Viridiplantae > Streptophyta > Magnoliopsida > Dipsacales > Adoxaceae > Sambucus > Sambucus nigra. Next base: position 360,634,916 of record OX422208.1, read on the forward strand.
TGGGTAAGGTTAAATCCGAGGAAGTGAGTAGGCCACACGATATACGAATTAACACACCCACTGATATACATCGTGCCACATTGTTCGCGCAACCACAATGGAGAGTTCTCCTTCCTAGGTATCACATGCGTGACGAGAACCTTGGACTCGATGTCTTGAAGCTCACGTCCATAAACTAGTCCACCCAGGACGATATTCAGGTCCCTCAATCCCCGCCCTATCCACTGGCCATGAAATATGTCCAATATAAAAATGCTCGGCGAACCAAGTGTCAACATAGGTCGGTCGAATGGAGCCAAATAGGTAAGTGGATCATCAAAGTTCGCACGTGTCGGCGATGAAGCAGCGAGGTCCACATCCTCGTCATCCTGCACCTCGTTCTCGCACACCTCATCCTCGTCGCCTCCAAACTGGACAGCTTCGCTTCATGCGAGTCCACCGTTCGAGCCAACCCGGTGTCTCTCGTCTCCAATCTAATGATCCTAGATTTGGCCACCCGCGAGCTCACCCCCTTGTCCTACCCTTGCAATCAGAGCCAAGAACTTGGTTGAGTGCGTCTTTGGACAAAGATCCCTTGTCGGCATCAGACTGTGACTCGTGCACTTCTTTAAGCTTTTCCTAAAACGACAAAAAGCACATGATTAATAAAATAAGTAAATTAAAAAATTATAACGTAATTAACGAAAAGTAAACTGTCGGGTCACTTACAGTCGTGGCAGCGATGCTCATGGACACCTCCTTGTCCTTCCCCTTCTTCGTCCGAAGAGCCACATAAGTATCGAGCCTATGTGGCCTACCCCTAGGGCCACTCCCTGTCCCCTGAAATAAAATAAAGTAAAATTAGTATCGGCCCCGCAAAGTAAAATAATGCAGAATAATATATTTTTGTAGTTATAGAAAAATTAAATCTTTCCATCATCCTATGCTCCACCTCGGCGTAAGACGTCCGACCGGAGTAGTGCACATCCATCTTTTTTGCTCGATTTTCCCTCCCCGATTGGCGAGATGCCAATTGTCACTCCCCGATCTCATTGTCAACAAACTTTTGCCATTGTGCCAATGAGATCGGCTCCTTCGGCGGGACGTATTCACGCATTTGGATAATGGACTCTCGTGTCTTTCCAAATTACCGGGTCCGCATATTTTTCTTCCACATCTTGTGTTGCTCCCTCAACTGCTCCAAGACGGAATCGTGTAGCTTTGGATCCGGGCTGAATTGTTCCTGTCCAACAAATACAATGTTAGTTGCAAATAAACATAAATATAAATATAAAATGAAATTAAAATCGAAATTGAAATATTCATATGAATATAAATATAAATATAAATACATTACTTGTAGTACAACCCAAACAGCTAACTTGAGCTCATATGGCACCTCCTTCCAACTAATGTACCCCGGGCCGATGATCGTCTTTACCAGCTCGAGGGATCTCGCTAATAGCCCCGACTTGTTTTCGATGGACATCCCCAATTTGCCATATTTAGGGAGCCTAGGGGCTGAGGAGCCCTCATCGCCTCCCTTACCACCGAGCCCAGACGACATCATCATAACAAGCATCATCATCCTCGCCTTAATACCTGAAGGAGACATTTGTTGTAAAAAAATGTTATTAGTACATATCAAAATGAATTAAAAGAAGACATGCAAATATGTACAATTACTACAAATAAAAATGAATTGTTACTGTCAAACACCTCAATTCCGAATTCCAAAACAACAACATCTAGCTCATAATACGTACAATTACTAAAAATTCGAAACATCCCCACCCACACCCCTACTGCCCACACACACGCACACTATACAAGAGTGAAAATGAGAAAGTGCAAATCAATTAAAAGCATTAAAAATGGATGTTTCGGTACAAATTGGAATATTTATTACAAATTGAAAAATGGTTTAAAAATAGGGTTAACATAAAAAATGGATTGAGATTCGGTAGGAGTAGCCAAGTCATCCACACTACTATTTAGACGTTTTGGCGCGTGTTAAACAATTGACCATGGATCATTGTTGATATACTCCGAGTAAAACACTTGGTTAACCTTTTGAAATGCACAAATAAAGGGCTCATCGCTCACGTGGTCGTTGCTCTTCAACTTGGACAAGTCAACCATGATCAAATTGGTGACACGATCAACTTTACAAGCATTTTTATCCTCAACTCTTACCCAGTTATAGTAAAATACAACCTCTTTGAAGCTTATATAATCCAATTCAAATATATTTCGGATTACACCATAGTAAGTCATTTCAGCGTCAACGAGGTTTTTATCTTTTGCGCTCGCTCGAAAGAAAGTAAGAGCCTTGTATGAAATGCCCGAGTTCTGTACATTTGTACTTTTCTCGTACACTTTAGCGTCGAAAATGTAACCGTTCGATCGATACTTTTTGTACTCTTGTGCCACGAAATGGCTAGACGAGCAAGCCTTGATATCACATCACCCGTCTTTAAGAGCTGAGAATATAGATAAATTAATTATATTAGTTGTAAAATTTGTGTGTAATGTAATGTTATATAATGGCCATTTTCATTATAATTACCTGTTGTGTCAACCACAGCCTAAATTCACTGTCTAATTGTACCATTATTTTTTGTATTTTATTGTTCTCACAGGCTTCATATTTTCTGCATATTACAAAATTAATCATGTATAAAATAAACTAAAATAATGTTAAACATTATAATAATCGAAACTTACTTTTTCCATTCTTCGACATCTTCATATGTGTCAAATAGATAATGAGCTACTTGTTCATGTTACAAACTCGTTAATTTCACTCGTTTTCCCATCACATGACCACCATCATCAACGAACTCATCAGTGTCATCAACGCTAGTCGAGTCAGGCATATATTCTTGAGTATATATTGATGACTCCATGGTGATGTATTCCTCTGCAATTGATCCTGCAATGTATCGCGTATTCTTGACGTAATCTTTAAAAACTTTCATCAATCTTTCAAACGGATACATCCACCGATATCTAACTGGACCACAAAGAAGTGCCTCGTCGCATAGGTGTACCCACAAATGAACACTTATGTTAAAGAATACTGGGGGAAAGTACTTGTCCAACACATAAATCTCTTTGGTCACCGCCAATTTTGCGACCACTATGTGTTCTCGATTGACTACCTTCTCACACAAGAGTGAGAAGGTAATACAAATTTGCATCATATCCCTCCACAAATCCTTGTGCTTGGAGAAACAGTGCTTAAACAATAGAGGAACCAATTGCATGATCACATGCCAATCGTGGGACTTACATTTATCATGAGTAGCATAATTCACAATCCTTTGCAAGTTGGACGAAAAAGTAGATGGGTCCTTCAAATTATATATTGTGTCTAAAAGTACCTTTTTCCCCCACTCATCAAAGTAAATGCACCAGGGGGAATTATTGTACTTCCCCTACTATATTCTTTCAACCATAGTTGTGGCTTAAGTTTCAACGATTTAAGGTCTTTTCATGCATTTTCTCCATCCTTCGAATGACTTCCCCAAGGCAAGTGACCATAATATGTTCAGCGAAGTTCTTCTCTGCATGCATCACATCCAATACATGGCACACCGGGTTATTCTTCCAATAAGGCAAGTCAAATAAAATTGACCTCCTAGATCATGCCTTTCTTGTCTCAGTTTCATTCCCAGTTGGGGTATTCTTTTGCTTGACATTTTTAAATTTGGGATTCTTACCTGGCATATTAGGGACACATTCAGAAGATTTAATTTTAATTTCTGAACCCGAAAGTTATCTCGGCGGTAGCCTATGTTCAACCCCGCCTAATAAAAAATTGGAACCTTTCTCAAATCTGAAACTATGAGCCGCAGGTAAAAACTTCATGTGGCAATGGTATACATTTTTTAGCTAAAGGATAGACGAAGAGATTCAGTCTCCTCTCCACAAATAGAACACCCCAAATAACCATGTACTACACAACCGGATAATGTCCCATAAGCTGGAAAATCATGAATTGCCCATATCAACATAGCTTTCAACGTAAACTCTTCTTTTCTAAAAGAGTCGAATGATTGCACACCCTCTTCCCACAACTCATTTAATTCTTCTACCAAAGGAGCCAGGTAGACGTCGATGTCATCACTTGGTGCCTTTGGCCCAGGTTTCAACAAAGCCATCATCGAAAATTCATGTCTCGTACACTTTGAAGGAGGGAGGTTGAGTGGGGCTAGGATCACTGGCCATACACTCTGATTGCTTCTTAGATTTCCAAATGGATTGAAACCATCTGTTGATATAGCCAAATGAATGTTGCGTTGTTCTCGAGAAAAATCGGGATATTCAAAATTCATCCTCCTCCAGGCAGTAGAATCAATAGGATGACGTTTAATATTACCCCTACTTCTGCCCTAGCATGCCAAGTCATTGCCTCCGCTATCCATGGTACTGTGAAAAATCCCTTTAATCTAGGCCCAACAAGAAAATATTTCAATACTTTTGAGCTTGTGTCTTCCTTACTAGTAGATTGGACATATCTAGGTTCATCGCATACTGGACAATGATCGAGATTTTCATACTCCTTTCGGTATAATATGTAGTCATACACATAAGCATGAATCGATTTATACTTCATTCCCAAACCTTTCAAACAGTTCTTCATAACAGGATAGTTATTTGGAAGTGTATTCTCCTTGGGTAATAAGCCCTTCACCCATTTCAGAATTCCTATCACGCTATTACCAGATAAATCGTATTGCGTCTTCAAACTGTGCAAACCAACCATGGCCTGTAAAGTTGTTTGATTTTTCTCATAGCCAGAGTATAACGGTTGGGTCGCCTTAAATTTTAAACTTTGGTAGTCATCGTCAAGTTTTATCGTATTATCTTCACGAGCACTTGAACCTTCTACATCATCAGTAACTTCATAAAATCCTCTAACATATTATGATCAACTAAATCCTCTAACATATTATGATCTACGTCGTCCCCTTCTACATCTATCCTACTTGTTGAAGGTTATTGTAAAAGTTGGTCGGGGACAAAAGGAACTTTCAATTCACCGTGAAAACTCCAAAATCGATAACAATATTGCATACCTGATCTTAACAAATGTAGTTCAACTGTTTTCCACTCAAATAGCTTACCATTCTTACACCTAGCACACGGACACGAAAACTCTTCATCATTATGATATCTCTTTGAATATTTCACAAATTCATTAGCACCTCTGCGAAACACATCTCCCATTATATTTGTCTCACCCATCCACTCTTTGTATTTTGGATATCCCATCACCGCTACCACAACTAATCACCTATTAAAGGTATGAAGCGTATATTCATGGATTAGTATAAACAAAACTTAGATTTATAGTGTGTTTCATTTAATTATTTCTTACTTATATTCAAATTCAATTTATAATAGAAATTTATATTTCCTTCATTTCCTCTAAAGGGTGAGTGGTCCTATCCCATTCAAGACCGTATTTTTCTATAATATACTTAATGTAATACCCCATATTTTTATGGCTTTTAATTATGAGGTTAATTGAATGGAATTGCTTTTAATTCTGGGATTTATTAAATTGAGGTTAATTGAATGGAATTGCTTTAATTCTGGGATTTATTAAATTAATTTGGGACGTATGAAATTAATTTGGGATTTATTATTGGAAAATTTATTTCGGATAAATGCTAGCAAGACGAGAGTTAGTATTTGGTTATTATTATGTTGTTGAATATTACTGAGTGATTATGGTAATATGTGATCATTGAATTTATTAAAATTGTCGAGAGTTATAAATACGATAATTTGGGAAATTAAGTTGGGACGCGCATGTCAGTCACGTCAGGAATGAATTTAATTAGATTAAAAAGTAAAATATATTTTCATCAACCGTATGGTCATTTTGAGTGCAGCAATGTGTCCGGAAGGGTCGAAATAGTCAGAAAATACTAGCCAGGGGCTTAGTTTGGGTCCCGGAACATTTTTAGGCCAAATCGACAACCCAGAAGGGTATTTTGGTAATTTTAAAAATTGAGGAGTTAAGACCCACGAATTTTGATGGTTATTTATTAATAATTAGTAAGTCCACTAAGGCCATCATCAGCCAAAAGCAATAGAAGTGGGCTACGGGAGTTAGAGAGAAGTTACCATAGGTTTCCAAACCAAAACCACCCACCACAACCATTTTGGAAGGAGTTGTGACTGGAAAAGAAGAGAGAATCAACCTTGATCATCAACAACGAATAAGAAGACCAAACTTAAGGCAAGTGATTTGGTTTCATTACTTGCATTGAATATTTCCTCCTTGTTTAGTGTAGAAATTAACATATGTCTTGAAAGATTGATGAAAACCCAATGAAATTGTTAGGGATTGCATGTAGAATTTAGTATCCAAAACATAGCATTTGATGATGTAAAAATGAATTTAAAAAAATGAGTTTTCATGTTCAATTAAATTCTGGGTTCATGTTGTTAGGGTTTGTGGCAAAATTTTGGGATTTATAGATTTTACATGTTAATTTGAAGGAATTGACCTAAAAATTATGTTAGGAAGGGATCTAGGGTGGTTTAGAATAAATTAAGAACGTTAAAATCTGATTACTATGAATTTGGAATAATTTTAGAGAGGAGAAAAGTTGAGAAAAACGAAATGGGTGAAATCTGGGCACTTTCGAAAATTTCGTTAGAAGATCAACCCAGGTCGTTCGAACGACCTCGTTCGAATGAGCTTCTAACGAGATTCCTGTAGCCCTTCTAACGAGTTCGTTCGAACGACACTCATTCGAACGAGATTTCTAACGAGTTGATAGCATGACCTTTTACGGTTGATTTTTGTTTCGAACTTCACATAGGTTTATTTATAAGTATTATTTTTGGATGTATTTTAATAATTTCGTCCCTAGAGAATTAATGTTGGGAACTTATGAACACTTAGACTTGAGGAAGACCAGTAGGTATGTTTGTGAGATCGGAGTATAATTATGATTAAATTTGGAGAAGTATATAAAAGACTTAGTAACCTTTATGAGTTAGGTTTTAAGTACTTGGAGCTACGACGTGGGAAGTGTCGGCGGTCTATATTGTATACTTTCCGAAGACTTGTAAATGTACAAAAAAAAAATTGGATAACGGTATAGCGATGTAAAATATACCTCTATTAATATTATAAGATATCTAAGATGTGTGAATGCTTAGTATATGGAATTATATGTGTATAACATACCTACCATACTTGCTATCACGAGAGGTCGGCTTTCGATCAGGGTCATCTAATCTTTATGTGCCTACGGGGGGAATTTAGATTGGTACCTCAAGGACATAGGTCTATGAATGACTTATTGGTGAGTTAATAAGTTAGCTGACCATGAGAGCGTAGGTATGTGCGTGACCCATAGGTATGTGAACTATGTTCGCCTCCATTATGTGTGATTGTTGTTTACTGAAACGGTTCCTGAGAGATTCGGAACACGTGGTCCTTATGTACGGGATGTACCGGGATACGATAGCAGAGTATGTGTGCACCGCAACTTAGCCTAGGGATGCCCTTATTTTATATTTATGATGAGATTAATATACTGGTAATTGAAATAGACTTTTAGTAAAGTATGAATGTGAATACTTGTAACATTGTGAATTGAGTTAAAAATGGGTGAATCGCATAATGACTATTATAAGTAAATCTGAGAAATAAAACGGGAGACTCACAATTTAGTTGGAAATTTCTGGTATTAACCCTTATATTATATAGTAAGATCAGTTTTTGGATTGGACTAGTTAGATAGTGGTATAACTAGAACGGGTACGGGTACGTTAGGAGTGCACAATTAGATGAGGGGTGAGGAACTCATGTGAGTGCACGCACTATCATGTATTTTATATTCACCTTGTTAATGTTATTAAATCACTTGCTATATTTTAAACAGTTTTCACAATCGGGCTCTGACCCGTTTGCTTTCAAATCTATTTCTATAAAAACCTTTTAGGTGCCCAGCCACAGGAACGCCAAGCTTAGGAGTTCCACTTCAGTGACGTGCTGTAGCTGCTGGGGAAGTTACAGGATCTCGATTGTAGATGCCTCCACTTTCCACTTTGACTCCATTCAGATTTATCCATCTGCAGGGCATGTCGCCTTTTTTCTTAGAGACAGGTTATTTACTCAGTTCTATTTCAGCTTTGGATTTAATTAATTAGTGATTCTGACTTTGTATTTGGTTTTATTCAGTATTCGGATTATGTAGAGGAATGTTCCTCCAGATTCATTTTGTTTCATCATTATTCTATTATGACTGTGATGTGACAGTGGTATCATTATTTCTAATTTAATTAGTTGCATGTTAATCTCATTTAGTTAAAATTGACAACTCACTTTTTAAATATTAGGTGGCTAGTAATTGTTTAAAAAAATGTTTTCGACAGTGATGCTATGAACTGAACCAACTTGACATTTTGTATTAATTTAAATAAAGGAGTAGCTACCCGATATTTAATTAGACGGGGTGTCACACTTAACATCTCATGCACATTGTTACGATTTAAAAAATTTTCGGCATCATATCCCCGTAGTTTTCCAAGTACACAACGTAGATTGGCAAGTGTGAGTGTTATTTCAATTGATCAATTCAAATAACAGTCACACTTGTCAATCTAGTATGTACCCAGAGAACATTAGGATACGACTGTAAAACTTCCTCCAAAAGTAACAATTTTAAGCCACTAAGAATATTATACAGAAATTATACAATCCCAAACTGTCCAAACGGGACAATTCGGGAGATCTCATTACAGGGGTAATGACTCTCGAACGGGTCAGGGGCTATTGAAGGCATACGCATAAGAACTAGATGGCTAGTATCTATGCGCACTATATGTAATTTCAAGTATGTTTCATTTAAGTATCATACTATATATATATTGTTCGATATACAAAGTAATTTTCAAAAAAAAGTTGAAAAATCCCACCCCCATATGGACAATAATCCAGTGGTCATGCCACTTTTAAAATTACCCAACCCAACATCGATCCACTATAATCCAACAGCAATGTCAATAACAAATGTGTATCCCTTACTCCTTCTAATTCATCTACTCAATTAATTATTTTCATCAATTAAACTAACAATTAAAGTACACAATTATTAATTTACTAATTTACAATGAGGGGCACTCGTACTTTCATAATTAATCATCCATTAATTTACTAATTTAAAATGAGGGGCAATCATATATTAATCTAATAAAAAAATTAATAACCAATCAATTCGTTTACAAGGGACATTATGCACAAACACGCACATACACACACACTACACATACATATACACACACGCGCACATACACACACACACGCGTACACATTCACACACACACACGCGCAACCCCCCACCCCTACCACACCACCTATCCTGCCCCCTCCCCCCTCCCCCACCACCCTCCCCCCCCTTCCCCCCCCCCCCCCCCCCCCCACACACACCACACACACACACACATAAACAACCCCCCATCCCTGCCCCCTCCCCCCCACCTTGCCCCACCCCCTTCCCCCACCCTGCCCCACCCCCTCCCCACCCGCCACACACACGCACACACGCACATATATATACACAAACACACATATATATAAATGGAAGAGAGAGAGAGAGAAAGTAAAGAGAGAGAGGGGGGGAGAGCAGCGTAGAAAGAGAGAGAGAAAAAAGGAGGGAAAGGGGTTTTTGCTGTAACATTTGTCACGGATGTGTCACGGTCCTTGACCGTGATAATATTATAAGGATTGTCACGGTCATTGACTGTGACAAGCCCGTGACAACTGTACTTGTCACGATCGTGTCACGGTCATTAACTGTGACAAGTCTTTGTCACGGACTTATCATGGTCAATGACCATGACAAGGCTAGCCACTGGAAGGGTGCCAATTTATCCATTTTGGTGTAGTATTTTTTTAATTAAAAAATTATTTTACACTTTATATATTACATAGTCTTTATATAAAGTTCCCCACTCCACATAAAAAGACTTAGTATATGTTTTTGTATTTATAAAAGTTACCCACTTTATATATTTATTTATAACTTTGCAGTCTTAAACTTTAATAATAAATTAATATATATACACACACACATATGTATATATATATATATATATATATATGTGAGTGTGAATATATATATATATATATATATATATTAATATTATATATATAATTATCGGGCCTCGGGCCGGGCCCCATCGGGCTTAAGAGTTAAGGCCCAAGCTCGCCCAAAAAAAATCGAGCCTCTCAAATTTTGTCAAGCCAGCTTTGCGGGCCTATTCACCTTACCAAGGCCCTATTTTTTTATTGGGCGGGCTTAGCGGGCCTCGGGCCTATGACCACCCCTTGTCCTAAGTAAACCGAGTACCAAGGGCTAAACTTCTCCCCAGTTTCAACACTGTGCCATGTTCGTGCGTGGGATGTCTCGCGAAGCGAAATCCAAACAAGGAACCCCCCCGATACACTACTACCTGGCAGTGTCGATCGTCGAGATTCATTAGACCCTCGGTACACAATGTATATGTATATATACTCATATAATAATATACATATCATACTCATTCTCATATACATATCACAATTGTTGATGTAAAAAATTAGATTATCTCTAATTTATTAACCACAGATAAAAATAAGTAAGACAAAAGATTTTTAAAGTGGTTCAGCCTTATAAGAATGGCCTACGTCCACTGTATTTGTTATTGCTGACTGTTTACAAAATTCTCGCTAATGGATTTACCAAAAAATTCCAGGTCCCCTGCTAATGAGGAGGTTACAATGTATTTATAGCCCTTGAGGCTGTACAAATGGAAGGACAATGCGCTGTTACCCAGTAGACATGTATATCTGTACTATATTAATGAGCATTTAATGCGCAATTATATCCTGGATTCTTTTGATTTGGTTACGCTGTACACTTATGTAGCTCAGACCGCTTAAGCTGCTCGACACGCTTGAGTTGCTCGGAGAGCTTGAGTTGCTCATCACCCATGAGTTTCTCGGCACTCATTAGTTGCTCGGTGGTTTTGATTTGTTCATTCTGGAGTATTCGTATTTACCATGTAAATTGGCACGTGTCTTCATGTTATTGGTCCATGTCAGCGGACTAAATTTGGTATCAATAGAAGCCCCCAATGTTTCACAGTTTGAGATTGAGGAGGGGTGTGGAACATTCTTCTCGAAATATGGCGGGATTAAATAGTCATCCTGAATTTTATGAGCGTTTTCCTTGTATTTATTTCTTCTTTTGAATTCATAGAATCAAACTTTTTGAATTTTTCTAACTCCTTCGATTTTCGTGCCTTTTTTCTCCTTTTAACCGCTGGTAGAGCAAACGTCTACCTTGATAATCATTGCCTTTTATGTTCCTGAGGTAAAGTATTTAAACACGGCAAGAAATCCTATCATCTTTTACTTTTCAAACCTGTGTCTTCAAACTTTTCATTTCCTCCCTATCTTGTGCGTTCGTTTCCTCCAATGTTCGTTGTCAACTGACTAAATCTTCTCCTTTAAGCTCTTCTTCCTTTTCTTTTACTTATTCTGTTCATCATGGTTTACCCTGTTGAATCTGTTGAAAAGTTTCGTTCTGAATTTTCAATTCCTTCATGGGTCACTTTGGAGGAACTCTCTGAACCTTTTGACTATTTCTCTTTGGCTGAGGGACATTGGTTCCCCGAATGTGGCTTTTCTTTTCCTCCAAACCCTTTATGTTTCTGTCAATATTTTGATGTTGTCCCTGCAAAAATACCTCCAAACCTGGAGAATAGTCAATGGAGTCCATAGGTTAAATCAGCTTTATGGAACCCGTTTAGGGATTTCAGAGATAATGTACGTTTACAGATGAGTCGTTAGTGATAGTACTTTTTACTTAAAAACTAGGTTTTTGAATAGGGTGTTAGTTGTCAATCTTCCCGATGCCAACAGGGATTATTTTGAACATGGAGTGGTTATGAAAAATTGGCAACATCCTCCCTTAACTGGAGATGAAGTATATAAAGGTCCTAGATGTCCTCCTTATGACAATGGGATAGGTTGTTTTTATTTTAATTTTATTTTTGAAATTATGCTTCCTTTGTGTTTGATAAAATGTGTCATTGACATTTAATTTTTGATTATTTGTAGTTGATAGCAAAAGAAAATCTCCTAAGGAAAATAATGTCAATTTAAGGCATTTGAAACTTATCTGGAGTTTACACCAGTCCGTTGCTGACGAACATATCAGATCAGCCTCTTACTTGTTGCAGTATAAGAGCTATACTTCCTCCTTTACTGCTCGTCCAGTGGTGGTTGATATCGACCAAGTACCAGCTGCTGATACTAGTGTGGAAGGTTCTTCATCAGAGTCAAATATTCCCATTAGTAGTATAATTAAGAGAAGAAGAGCTCCTGCCTTCTTTGACAAATCAGACTCTGCCAAGGTGGAGGCCAAGAAAAATAAGCAGGATGTTCCAGAAGAAGGAACAAGAAATATTGATGCACCCCCTCCAGTGGGTGTCAAGAAAGTTGCTGAGAAGCCCCCAATGGCTCCGAGAAAGGCTGTAGTTATTTCTCCTCCTAGTGAGGTAATTGTCATTTCATCAACCAAGACTTCTTCTTTGGTCGAAGATATTCCTGCTCCTCCAAATAAGTCAAAGAAAAGTTCGTCTGAGAGACCTGCTGGACCTATCTCTCAGGCTTTATATGCTGAGAATGGTATTCCCGCTTTTGTTCCTCCGACCTCTACCCTGGTTTCTATGAAGTCTTGGATCACCCCAGAAATCCAAGGTGTTGAAGATGCTCTTCCTCGTGGCAGGGTCACTACATTGGCTACTCAACATATTGCCTCAGTAAGTATTTAAGTTTTCACTTTTTACTAATATGTCCCTGTATTGACTCAAAATTTTTCTTTCTTCAGTTGGTGACATGTTTTAACAGTATTTTGAAGAAGGATGAGGTTATTAAAGCTTCAAGCTCCTCGGGAGGTGTGGGGGAAGATTTTTGAAGGACTCTCGCCAAAAATATGAAGAAGATAAAATGGCTTGGGAGAAGCAAGCCAAGTCCCTTGATCAAGAGAGAGACCGAGCTGTGGAGGCCTCCAAAGGTTTGGAAGAGAAGATGAAAGAGTTTGAGAGGAAGAATAAAGAGCTCGAGGAGAAGCTCAAGAATGCTGAGGAGCTTGAGAACAAGCTCAAAACTACTGAAGAGGAAGTCGGTAGACTTTATGAAGTTGATCGCTAGAAGGTGGAGGTGGAAGGGAAGTTGAAAGCTGTCGAGGAGATCCTTAGGGAAAGAACCTCCTCGGAGAAAGAAAAAAGAAAAAGGCTATCAAAAAGTCCTTTAGCGCTGGCTGTGACAAAGGTTGGGAAAAAAGCCTAGCTGCTATGTCTTCTCAGATGGAGTTTGCTAGCCTTAAATACTTCAGGGATGGATGGGTTGCAGCTCTGCAGGAGTTAAAGATCGCTGAGAATTCTGACCTATTCTAGCGTCATGTTCATGGTCCTCCTCCCTCTCCTGGAGAAGAGGAAGAAGATGAAGCTTCCTCAGAGGAATCCTCCATGATGATTGGAGATCTAGCTCCTCCTGTTCCAATTGTTTAAACTTTCTACGAGCAACTTCAACCTGCCAGCACCTTAGCCGAGCAACTTCAACCCACCAGTACCTTAGCCGAGCAACTGCCCTTATCTTCCGAGCAACCATCTTCCTCATCCCAGCTTCCCGAGGAAATTGTAAAACTCAAGGAGAAGGTGTAAAGATGCTCGGGTTTTAATTTTGTTATTCCTCTCCAGTGTAATCTTGAACTTTGTACTTACCTTTTGATGAAATAAAAATTCAAACTTTGGGTTGTTTGTCTTAACTTTTTCTTTTACTTGCTCTTTCTGCATTCTCATTGATTCTTTTTATCTCTTCTCTTTACTAGTTTATGGTAGGATGGAGATCTTGTCAGCTCACGATACTAAACTGATGAAAAAATGCAATGACTACTTCAAGGCTGGCCATGCAGATCTAAACGAGCCTCAAATTGTTGACATCCTTGGTCCAAATTCTTCTGAATAAGCAGTTGAAGCATATCAATATTTGAAATGCCTACGTGACCGAGCTGTTGCCAATAATGTGGCATACTATGAGATGATTGAGGACCTTCAAGGAACCTTCAGGGAACTACAACAATAATAAAAGGAATCTTCTGCCCTTTTGCATCAGGGGTATGAGAAAAAATATCACCAACTCAATACTGATAAAGGATATGATAAGTTCATCGCTATTTACGAGAAAAAAGAGAAAATTCTAAGGGTTGAGGTCGAGGAGCATAGGCAAATCACGAAACTGTTGGAGCAGGAAAATAATGTTTTGCGAGGAGAGATATCTCAACTGAAATCTGCAGTATCTACCTCTGGAGCCTTGGTCCCTGTCAATGACGAAGGTTTCTCTTTTTTGGAGGTCGAAAATGCCAATTTGAGAGATGAATTGGAAACCTTAAAGAAGACTGGACCCTCTACTTTTGCTCGTGGACGAGCAAGAGCTTCTCGGGGACGAGCAAGGGCTGCTCGGGTTACTATTGAAGAAGTTAAAACGCAGGCAGCCTTGGAGAATCAAGCATTCCAATTGGTGGCGAAGAATCAGGCTTTGTCAGAAATGTCCAAGCAGATTCTGAACCTCGACGAGCAACTTTCCGTACAAAGCCCTGCCTTGGAGAATAAAGAATTTTTAGTGAAGAACCTCCATGAGAAATTGGAGAGGTTAACTTACCAGTTTCACAAACAGCCCAGAGAGTTTTGGATGGCTGGATATAATGAAGCTCTTTATCATCTCGATGATCGAATCCAAAACTCAAATAACGAGGGTTACAAGTAAGGATGGTTGAATGCCTTGGGGGTGATAAAGTTGGAGCATGGCCATTATCTATGGGATTATTATGACCCTAGATTACTCGAGTTGCCCGTGCCACCTTTCCAACTTGATATGAGTTGGATTCCTACTCGGGTAAGTCCCTAATGCTTAATTTCCAAGTATCTCGGTGACTACAGTCTTCATTCTAATTTCGAGATATCTCACCCGGAGCACTTGCTTGATCGACCGTCTGTGATGAATGTGAGGATGCTTCGAGATATGAACTTCATAAATTCCCCTCACGCCTTAGATGATCCTCCTGATGGAGTAGAACCTATTTCAAAGGCAAAGGGAAAGAAACCAGAAGAATATGATCTTTATGTAATGGTTTTCACTTTCCACAGCATATGTAATCCTTTTCAACTTGAATGAAAAGTTTGTCTTTTGCTATTTTATTTTCTTCTAAGTATTTTTGAAGAATGTCTTTGTTTGTGCATATTTTGATATATCCATTCTGTTTTACTTTTTGACCATAGTGACTCATCACTCTTTGATCTTAGGCAATAAAACGAGTTACATCCCATGGTCCATCCAACCTGGATTGATTTGCCGACCAACCAAAATTTGAGGTTTTTGTTCCCGGCCAACAAGAGTTGGAGAAAATTTATTTTTCCGATCAACCGGAGTTGGTGGATTTTATTTTATCGACCAATCGGTTGATGGATTTTTGTTACCGACCAACCGTAGTTGGTGGTGACCAACCGTAGTTGGTGGATTTTATTTACCGACCAACCGTAGGTGGATTTTTATTTATCGACCAACCGTAGTTGGTGGATTTTTATTTACCGACCAACCGTAGTCGGTGGAACCAACCAACCATAGTTGGTGGATTTTTATTTACCGACCAACCGTAGTTGGTGGATTTTTATTTACCGACCAACCGTAGTCGGTGGTACCAACTAACCGTAGTTGGTGGATTTTTATTTACCGAACAATCGTTGTTGGTGGATTTTTATTTACCGACCAACCGTAGTCGGTGGTACCAACCAACCGTAGTTGGTGGATTTTATTCTGAACTTGATGCGTAGTGTGTAGCACTAATACTCCGAAAAAATTTCATCAAAAGAAGAAAACTGGATAAAACTTTAACACTTTATTCATACTGAAAAGAACTCCATTACATAGAAACTCCTACTACTGATAATACTTGCGTAGATGTTCTGCATTCCATGCATTCTTAAATTCTTCTCCTTCCAAGGTTTCAATCCTGTAGGTTCCTGGACGAACAACTTCTGTTACTCTGTAGGGTCCATGCCAGTTAGGTTCCAGTTTATTGTGCTTTAGAATTACTTTCTTTAGCACATAGTCTCCTTCCTTCAAATCACACTTTTTTACCCTCTTATTGTAAAACAGAGTTGTTCGTTGTTGGTATGCAGCATTCCTGATTGCTGCTTCTTCTCTAACTTCTTCGAGCATATCTATATTCAATCGCCTCATCAAGTCACTGATAGGAGAATTGAAATTCAGCACCCTGTGTGTGGGGAGGCCCAACTCGGCAGGTATAACAACTTCGCTTCCAAATGCCAGCATGTACAAAGATTCTCCTGTTGCTGCTCGCAGTGTAGTACGATAAGCCCACAGCACAAAATGTAGCTCGTTAATCTAATTTGACTTTGCATCACCCAGTCATTTTTTCAAATCATTCAGTAGCGTTCTGTTCGTCACCTCAGTTTGTCCATTGCTCTGGGGAAGGCCTGGTGCAGAGTGGGTTTTCAATATATTTGACTGGTGACAATATGCAGCAAACTCCTCGTTGTCAAATTGGGTTCCATGATCAGTAATGAATGCATGGGGAAGACCATATCTACAAATGATATTCTTCGAAATAAATTGATACACCTTGTCATATGTCATATCGATGAGATACTCGGCTTCCACCCACTTAGTAAAGTAATCCACAGCGACCACGAGATATTTAAATCTTCCCCTGGTCGTTGGAAGTGGTCCGACCAAGTCTATTCCCCACATGGCAAATGGCCAAGGGGAAGTAATGGGTGTTAACAATGCTTGGGAAGTTCTTCGGATAGAAAAGAAGAGTTGACATTTGTCACATTTTTTGGCATATGCTTTACAATCATCCCTCATCGTTGGCCAATAATATCCCTACATCATTATTCTTTGCGAAAGCGTTCGACCTGCTACATGGTATCCACAGGACCCTTCATGGATTTCTTCAATCAAATCTTTCACCTCGGAGGGATGCACACATCTTTGCAGACCTGCTATAATTCCTCGTCAATATAAAATTCCATTAGTTAATACATAACGAGCAACTTTAAACTTCAGTTTCTTGGCTGGGAGTTTATCAGTTGGTAAAACCCCCTCCATGATGGTCCTAAATCAAGGGCAATGAAGTTCATCTCTAGATCTTTCTCAATGCTCCGACTACCCAAGATTTCTATTGGGATTATTCTTCGTAGCTCGGTGCGCATGGCTGAGGCTAACCGAGCTAAGGCATCTACTCTTGCATTCTCCAATCTTGGTATTCTAATCAACTGTACTGCGCTAAAGCTTGATACCATCTCCATTGCTTTTGCATGATACTGGATCATTAATTCTCCTTTTTCTGCATACACTCCTAACATTTGATTTACAATCAACTGTGAGTCACTGAATGCAACGACCTGCTCTGCTTTCATAGTTTTGGCTAGATTGAGACCTATGATCATAGCTTCATATTCAACCTCATTATTTGAAGTCTTAAATTGAAAACGCAAAGCCTACTCCACATCGATCTCAGTGGGGCTATTCAAAATAACTCATGCTCCACTTCCTGTAATGCAAGAAGAGCCATCTATATATAAATTCCACACATGTATCTCATTATCAAACTCTTGGTCAGACAGAGTTCCTCGGTGGAATATTTGATGCTTCCTTATATCCTCCTTTAGCACTTCTTGTTGCTCGTCAACCATCTTCTCTTGCTCGTCTACAGACTTAAGTTGGTCGTGGTTTAAATTTGATGATCCTGTAACATCCACAGGCTGGTCGGTATTCAATTTCTGCTCTTTGGAAGTATGAGGATAAGTGAACTCTACTATAAAATCTGCCACTGCCTGCCCTTTGAGCGACGATCTAGGCTCATAGATGATATCGTACTCACCCAATTCTACCGCCCAGTACATCAATCTTCCTGGTTTCTCTGGTTTGTGCAGAGTTTGCCTTAACGGCATGACTGTATACACAACTATAGTATGATCTTGGAAGTATGGCCTCATCCTTCTACTTGCTTCGATTAACGCCAGTGCTAACTTTTCCAACCTTGGATATCCGATCTCTGCTCCTCGGAAGGCTTTGTTAGTGTAATAGATTGGTTTTTGCACTCCATTCTCCACTCTTATCAACGCCGAGCTTACTGCGTTTTCTGAAACTGCCGGATACAAGTATAGTATTTCACCCATAACTGGCCTGGACAACAATGGAGGTGCTCCCAAGCATTTCTTCAATTCTTGAAAGGCCTTCTCGCATTCATCATTCCACTCGAAAGTCTTTCGGAGTGTTTTAAAGATTGGTAGGCATCTGTCGGTTGCTCGTGATACAAACCTATTAAGTGGTGCAACTTGCCCTGTGAGACTCTGCACTTCCTTCTTCGTCGTCGGAGATCGCAGTTCCAATAGAGCTTTGATCTTGCCAGGATTCGCCTCGATCCCTCGTTGTTTAACAATGTATTCCGAATATGCATTTGGTGGGATTCAGCTTCATTTGATATTTTTCTAGTTGATCAAAGGTCTGATCTAAATCAACTAGATGATCAGCAGCTTTCTTGCTCTTCATCAGCATATCGTCAACATAAACCTCCATGTTATGACTGATTTGCTCCGCGAACACCTTGTTTATCAGCCGTTGATATGTCGCACCTGAATTTTTAAGTCCAAAAGGCATAACATTATAACAATAAGTTCCCTTGGGGTAATAAAAGAGGTACTCTCTCTGTCCTCAGGCTTCATCTTAATCTGATTGTAACCAGAATAAGCATCCAAAAAACTCAGCAATTCATTCCCCGAGGTAGCATCTACCAGTTGATCAATTCGGGGCAAAGGAAAATGATCCTTTGGGCATACCTTATTGAGATCGGTGAAGTCTATACACATCCTCCATTTGTTATTTTTCTTCTTCACCAGCACCACATTAGCTAGCCAATCAGGATATTTGACATCCTCAATAAAACAGGCTTTTTGGAGCTTCCCGACTTCTTCTTGTATAGCTCGGTTCTTTTCGAGGCTGAACACTCTTTTTCTTTATTTTACTGGCTTGATCTCCTTATGCACATTAAGCTCGTGACATAGGAAAGTTGGGTTTATCCCTGGCATGTCCTCGTGGCTCCATGCAAAAGTTTGTTTTTTGCTTTTTAAAAACGCTATCAGCTCTTGTTTTATTGACACATCTAGCGAAGTACCAATTTGAGTTGTTCGTTCTGGATGCTCATCATCCAGAATGATATTTTCAGTAGCCTCCATGACCTGACCCTTAACGAGCTGAGACTCATCTCTTGGGTCTATAGTCTCAATCTCTGCATCTTCTATCTCATCAACCTGATAAGTGGTAGTCTTCTTTCTGGATTCTTCACGCTCTTCTTGCTCGGTAGATGAATAGTAGCATTCCCGAGCTACTTTTTGGTCGCCCTTCACCACTCCTACTCCAAAGTTGGTTGGGAATTTTAAACATTGATGTACTGTAAATGGTACTGCTTCGAACTTTTTCAAACCTACCCTTCCCATAATGATATTGTAAGCTGATTGGACATTTTTATCCATCACAAAAAATCGCACTCTTTCTGTTCGACAAGCAGGCCATGCCCTGATGAACATATCCAACTTGATCGTCCCAAGTGGAAAGACTTTCTCGCCAGTAAAACCGAGGATGGGCCGATGATATGGCTCCAACTGGGATAGCTTCAGGTTCAAACTATCAAAACATGGGTAGAACATAATATCTGCCGAGCTACCATTATCCACCAATACTCATAAAATAATTACTTCCTTTGTCCTCATTTTCATCACCAATGGGTCATCATGAGGATATAACACACCTGCGAGGTCATTCTTAGAGAAACCGATGGCAAGTTTATCTTTGTTTACCTCCCTCGGGCGATCATCTTCAGCTAGATTTATCCATTGAATATACGAACAAGCTTGAGCCTCATTGAGGTAATATTTCCTCTCTGCAGTAAGGTCTCCTCCTCCCGCGTCTCCACCAGTAATAACATTGCAATCAAATGATCTAAAACGGATAGAAAATACCTCACGTTCTGGCTGTTTTGGTCTTTTGGGGAGATCGGGGTCGTCTTGATCATCATTCAGGTCTTTTTCATGATTTATCTTCTTATCTTCTTTTTCTCGACGAGGAGATCTAGACCTCTGCCTTGCTCGATCGTTGCTCTTTCCACCCTTTCGACGATCCACATACTTGTTCAATTTTCCCCACCTGATGAGCTCTTCAATTTCATTCTGGAGAGCTATGCAGTTTTTGGTCGTATGACCATGATCCTTATGGAACTCGCAATATTTGGATTTATCCCTCTTGTCAGGATATGTCTTCATTTTTTTAGGCCAATTTAGCTCCTCGTTGTTCTTGATCTCTTCTAGAACATGGTTTATGTCTACTTTCAAAAGGGTATAGTTTCCAAATTTCTTCAACTGTTCTAATGCTTGCTTTGCTTTTTACTGCCTATTACCGCCATTGTTCTTCTGTTCTTTCTTCTCAGCCTTGTCATCCTCAACCTTGGTCTCTTTGGTGTCCATATTCTTTTTCGCAGCCATAGTTTCCTCGGCGTTCATAATTTTGGCTGCCTTTGCCATTAACTCTGCCATGGTTGTAGGCGAATCTTTGGCCAGAGTGTAGTACAATTTATTTGGCAACAGTCCACTCATCATAGCAGTGATTGTTATCTTCTCTTCGTAATCAATAACTTCGAGTTTCTCGTTATTGAAACGAGTAATATAATCCCTGGTGCTCTCACCTGCCTTCTGTCTAACACTCAGCAAGTGTGCTACTCGTTTAACTGGTTTTGCTCCAAAATAAAAGTTCCCAATAAAGAGCTCGGCCAGTTGAAAGAAAGTTGTAATCTTCCCCCGAGGAATATTGTTGCACCATATTTGAGCAGATCCAGTGAGAGTTCCTGAAAATGCCCTGCATCGCATCTCGTCTGGAACAGCATATATATCAGCAGCTGCTTGGTATTGTTTTATATGGAGAACAGGATCAGTTTTTCCATCATATTTTGGTGTTACTACCGGGGCTTTGAATTTTGACGGTGTGGGGAAGTCCATAATTTCTTGTATGAACGGTGTTCCTCGAACAAAAGACCTATGTAAAGGATTCTTGGCCTTAGCCATTTCCCTTAGTTTATCCTCCAACCTTTGAATAGAGCCTTTCTATGCATCATTTCCTTCCTCGATCCTATTAGTTCGAGCAACTGATCGTGTTGAATTAGCCTTTTGGGATCTTTCATGACGAGCAGCTGGTCGTGATTGGGCAGAGCCTTCTTTCATATAAAATGATTGTTGAGAGTTCCTCGACACAATCCTGGGAGGACTTCTATTTCTCCTAGGATCTAGACGATCAAAAGGAGAGACTCTACTCAACCTTTAGAGAGCACTTGTCCTCTCTGGAGATAGAGTGATGTTTTGCTGAGTGTTTGTAGCTCGTATCGAGGAAGTTCTCCCAGGCTGATACGAAGGATAATTAGATCTCTCAGTACAATATGAATCGGTGCGTCTGGACAGAGATTCCTCAGGGAATAACCTTTGTCTATTTCGCGAAGAGAGTATACGAGTATTTCTCTGAACGCTTCGTTGTCCTGACTGGGCTGGTGCTCCCCCTTGGATAGTTTGCATGAGTTGTCACATGGTTTCTTGCATGGTCGTCTGGCCCTGAGCCAAATTAGCCATTATTCCAGCCAGATCTTGGACATTTGGATGAGTAGATGGATTCAGAGAAATTCTAGCATTTCGATTGTTGGATTTATGATGATCAGCTATTGGTGATGAATTATTTTGGTGAAAAACGATAATTATAGTCTTTTTCCACAGACGGCGCCAATCTGTTGATGTAAAAAATTAGATTATCTCTAATTTATTAACCACGGATAAAAATAAGTAAGACAAAAAAATTTTAAAGTGGTTTAGCCTTATAAGAATGGCCCATGTCCACTGTATTTGTTATTGCCGACTCTTTGCAGAATTCTCGATAATGGATTTAGCAAGAAATTTCGGGTCCCCTGCTAATGAGGAGGTTATAATGTATTTATAGCCCTTGAGGCTGTACAAACGGAAGGACAATGCGCTGTTACCCAGTAGACATGTATATCTGTACTATATTAATGAGCATTTAATGCGCAATTATATCCTGAATTCTTTTGATTTGGTTACGCTGTACACTTATGTAGCTCGGACCGCTTAAGCTGCTCGGACCGCCTAAGCTGCTTGACACGCTTGAGTTGGTCGGAGAGCTTGAGTTTCTCGTCACCCGTGAGTTTCTCGGCACTTATTAGTTGCTCGATGGTTTTGATGTGTTCGTTCTGGAGTATTCGTATTTACCATGTAAATCGGAACGTGTATTCATGTGATTGGTCCATGTCAGCGGACTAAATTTGGTATCAACAACAATATACATCCGGATAAAATCTCCTGGAATGAGATTTAATTAATATTCATTTTTATCTCTTTACTCCCATTAGAGATATATATTATCTTGTTCTCATGCATAAGTATTATACTATACACGCAAGTATACTAACCATCCCAACGAGCTATAACTTGAGGATGCGGTCTCATAGTGCCTATCCAAAATCTGAGTTTACTCACTATACCACGGTACCAAGACAGACTCTCTCATTGACATGGTAAACAAATACACAACGATGGAGGAGGTCATGTCCCCCTGTAAGTGGAGTACACACATCGCACTCGAACGCGGGACGGGATGACTTGCGGATATAATCACCCTGCTCCTCAAGCCAGGGGATTCACCCACATCGCGTAACCTCCCTGGATCGCACTAGAGAAAACATATGATCTGGTTGTTCCAACCCTACGCCAAAGGAAAGCCGGTGGAAATCAGCCTCTAGGATACACATATACTAATCACACATAGATATATATGTATTCGTATCATATTATATATACTATAATCACATCGTATATATAATCTATATTATTTCACAATATATAAATATGGCTATAATTGCCAACTCTTATAGAGATAGCCAAACCCAAATACTCCCATCCGTAATAGTATAAGTTTTACGCATTTAAAATACTAAATCCATAAGTATTCTCTTATGTAAATAGACCTCGCACCTTGATCACTTTTAGGGATTTATATACTCTCCGAATATCCCAATTCATAACCATTTAATAAGTATACCCTCAACTTATCTTTAGCCTATATCCCAAATTCCATCATAGTTGCCTTGTAGGATTTACTCAAATATAGTCGGCATATAATTACATTATCTATGCGCACAATTATCTATATATAATCGCCTGCCGAAATAATCCCTCAAGTGTTACTTGTCCCGGACACCTTTAAACTAGTAAGCCCTTGGATTTTACCTTTTTCTAACCCAAGGTGTAAACCTCACTCCAATAATAATTTAGGGGTCCTTACACTACATTTAGGTCTCAAATATCTAATTCCTCAATTTATTTCGGTCTCAAATACCCTCCAGTAATAAAATCATATCAATTAAAAAAAATCAGAAAAATACGCAGTCGGCGCCTACGCGGCCGTATCGAAAATACCTACCACTTTTATTTTATGGAAACCAGCAAAAATCGGACCAATCCGGTCCTGGGAGGGCGGATTAATCCGGTGGGCGGACCAATCCGGTCCTGGGTGGGCGGACAAATCCGGTCCTGTGTAAAATTCAGCACGAGATAACCATGGTTGTCTCGGCTTTGCCCCCAATTTTCTTCACCAAAACCCCTCCAAAAATCATCCTAACCTGAACCAACAATATATACACACATAAGAAGTGTTCTAAACATCCTAGAACCAAGAACTACTAATTTCAATAAGTTCCTAAGTTTCCCAAATTGTAAATTATCCGGGGTTTATCCGTTAAACTTCCAAAAATCCGTTCTGATTCACGAAAACCCATCCCGAAAATCTTTGTGGTTTATCACTACCAACTATAATATGATATTTATGCTTTGAAGTAAATAAGCAAGTAAACACTTGCCTCGTGGATAAAATGCGACGACCTCGAGTCGAATCCCGTGGAGTTTGGCCGAAATCTCCTTCTTCCTCTCCCTCTCCTCCTTACTTTCTTCTCCTGTTTCTTTTCTCTCTTTTTCTCCTCTTCTTTCTCCCTCTCTCGTGTCTCTTATAAGAGAAGAAAAGGGTTTATCCCTTATTAAACCCAAAAATGACTCGTTTACTCAATTACGAGTTCCTTTTAATCCAAAAATTCTCGAAACTCAATTACGACCCCCGGATACTCTATTCTGACTATCCCGGCCATTCCGAGACCAACCGCGCACTCGAAATATCTATCCGAGGTACTTGATCGCAACCACTAATTATACCCAATACATCTCAATGCAGATTTTCCAATTAAAATATTATCCTTTGTCGCTTTACCCAATTACGACATGTATTTAAAATAATCCAACTCATTTACTTAGTCTCACAAGTAAATGAAACACACACCGGTAATAATCAAAAGTTCATAAATCACAAAATTACTATTCACATAATTTCTCCTAATATCCAAATTACGCCCACTTATGAAATTTAATTATCCCTAAAAGTACGGGGTATTACAGTGGAATAGTTTGAGGCACGCGCAAGCTGCCAGGAATGGATAGCCCTTCGTACAAAAAAAACTTAGTGGATGACCATTATATTATGTTATGTTTCATTTTCACCTATAAATCATTATAGCATATATAAATAATCAAGCAAATGTGTTTTATAAATTATTCTTTTTTAAGAAATTATGTAATGAATATAGTAGAAATTATATGACTAAAAAACTGAAGTTTAAAAAAAATGCTATTCACCGTCATCAAAAAAGAAAAGGAAAAAACTCTTGATGATTAAGAAAAAATGGCACGACTAAACGATCAAAAGGATTTATTATAAATAACATATTGTAATCGCCATTTAAATTTTAATGTAAATGGGCACAAATGCAATCACTATCTGAGATTAATAACCAATACAATATAGCAGTGATATTGTAAAAAAAAAGTACCAAATTTAGAAGAAGAAGAAAAAGAAAGTGAAAAATGAAACCACATATTTAAAAAAAAAGAAAAAAAAAGGTGGGTAGAAAATAATAAACAACATTTAGACAAGAATTGTGAATCATGTACATGAAGAGGCATGTATATATTGTGTTTGTTCTAATAGTTCATAGGCTCTTTATACCTTTAATATTAATGCTTAAAGGAAAAATGTAATTATGACCTCGAACTTGCAGTATTGATTGGATTTTTATAATGCCTCTATTAAGAAAATACTTTTTATTTTTCGTAATCCGATTTCACATGTGTAACACACTTATGCACTAGTAAGTATATTTCAAAACTATGATCGTACTCTGGGGGTTTGTTTGAGAACTCAAGTTTCGCGGTGTAATTGAAATTGTAAAAATTTTCCAAAATAAACAGTAAAATATTTTAGAGTAAAATATATTAGCTATCCATAAACTAGCAGTCGGATTTTAAATTGTGCATAAACTAAAAATCGTGTCAATTTAGTCTCTAAACTAGGGGTGGGCGCGATCCGGTCCGGTCCAGTTTTTGATCATTTTTGGTGTTGGACCGAATTATTCGGTTCTGTATTTGAGAAGACCGAATTAGGATCGATTTAATCGGTTTAGCCTATTTAATCGGTCTAGGCTATTTTCGATCCGGTTCGGTTAATAATCGGTCCATTTCTTAGATTCATTTACTTTATTTTTCAATAAAAGAACAGTAAATTTTTTATTGTTTGTACTATTTAAAGGTTGTTTTGAATTTTTAAGGTTCTGTTTTTGCACCTTTTAGGTGTTGTTTTGAACATTTTAGGTGCTGTTTTTGCACCTTTTAGGTGTTGTTTTGCCAATGAATTAGTGTTGTTTTGCACCATATAAGGTGCTGTTTTTTTCCTTCAAATGCATTTTTCTGTTTCTGTTGCGCGGGATGAGTTCTTGGTGACGCCGGCGAACCATGTAAAGTAGCATTCGCCGGATCTTCACTCACTCCATCCATCTACACATGGAAAAAAATAATAGAAATTTTAGAATCATCAATCATCAATTTAAACAGAAAATTTTAGAATCATTAATTTAAATTCAAAAACAGTATGTCCCCAAAATCAAGAACCGTACTATGTCCCCAAAATAAAAAAATGTATGTCCCCAAAATTTTAGAATCATAAATTTAGAACTATTCTATAATCATCAATAATCAAAAACCAAAAATTGTATGTCCCCAAAATCAAGAACCGAAAATGGCTAGAACAAAAAAAATCAGAATATTGTAGTTAAGAACAAAAAAAAAAATCAGAATACACCTCCGTGGCTATCAGTTTTCTCTCCGTCGCCGGAATAGGCCCTGTATGTACCGGAGATCGAACAGCACACGACCGTATTTATTAAAATCAGTGGAGATCCACCGCCGTACCGTACCGACGAGATGGAGATTGAACAGCACACAACCACTGTATGTACCGGAGGTAAGTAGGAGATCGACCGGACCGGAGATCAACCGTACCGTGGGGTTGGAGATCTACCGTACCGGAGATCAGTAGGAGATCGACCGGAGAGATCGACTTGTGGGTGGGAGATCAGTGGAAAATAGTTTCGTTCACTTCATAGCACCAGCCACCAGGTCCACACCAGATTGTTTGTTTGTTGGAGAGAAAGAGAATGAGAGAAAAGTGAGGGAGGAGGGAGAGAGAGGTCGTGTGTAAGTGTTGTGTGTTGTGTGTCTTTAGTTAGGGTTTAGTTATATGATATATTTATATAAAATAAAATTAATATATATTATATAATATTAAAATAAACGGTCCGGTCCGAACCTAAGACCGAATTTATAACAGATATTTTAGACCGGACCGAATATTTCGGGTCTCTTAATTTAGGACCGAATTAGGACCGATTTTTAAAAAAGCCTATAAAAGTGGGTCCGGTCCGGTCCGGTTCGGTCCAATCGGGTCAATCGGGTCGGTCTTTTTTTTGTCCACCCCTACTCTAAACTACTATTTTAACCCCTTAACTATAATTTTTTCAATTCAGTCCTTAAATTATAATAAGTATTCCAACTCAATCTCTCACACAAATTTTAAAATTTTGTGTGAATACAAAGTGATCAAGTAATAATTTATGGAATTTTTAAATTTTGTATGAGGGACTGAGTTGAAATAAATATAGTTGAGAGACTAAAATATTAATTTATGGACTGTATTAGCATGATATCTAATGCCACCGGGTGTATCGAAAAATAGGCAAGGGCATCTCATCGGCGCCTGAATGCGGCGATAAAAACGCAAGGGTTCTCGCAACAAGTTGGACGTGTGCGGGTAAAGAAGCTAGTCCAGGATACTAGACTTTTAATGACTTGGAACATAGGGACTATGAAAGGAAAGGGGATGGAGTTGGTAGATACCATGATAAGAAGAAAAGTTAACATAGCTTGTTTACAAGAAACTAAATGGGTCGGTGAGAAAGCTAGAGAAATAGAAAATACAGGATTTAAATTTTATTATACAGGAAAACGTAGAAATAAGAACGAAGTTGGAATAATAGTAGATAAGAACTTTAAGGACGATATCGTAATCGTTATTAGGAAAGGCTTGTAAAATTGGTATTAGGTGAAAACATAATTAATATTATTAGAACTTATGCACCTCAAGTAGGATTAGATGAGCACACTAAAGTACAATTTTGGGAACAAATGGATGAACTAATTCAAGAAATACCCGTAGGTGAGAAAATCTACATAGGGGGAGATTTTAATGGCCGTGTAGGAGAAGATCGTGTAGGATATGAGATAGTGCATGGTGGATATGGTTTTGGAGATAGAAACGACGGGAGAGAGTCTATCTTAAATTTTGAGATGGCTTATGATTTTGTACTAGTAAATACATATTTTAAAAAGAGGCTTGAACACTTAATAACTTATAAAAGTGGAACGCATAAGAGCCAAATAGATTTTTTCATTACTAGAAAAAGAAATCGATTAACGTGTAAAGATTGTAAGGTTATCCCGGGAGAGAGCTTAACCTCACAACATAGGATAATGTTATTGGATATAAATATTAAAAATCAATCACGAGTGCGAAAAGTGAAGATTAAGCCACGAACTAGGTGGTGGAACTTAAAAGGACAGAAATTAGAACTATTTAAAGATAAATTATTAAATGAAGCAACATAGAATACTGAGGAAGAGACTAACATAATGTGGAATAAGATGGCCACATGTATTAGGAGAATATCAAATGAAATTCTTGGAGAATCAAAATGTAAGGGGCCACAGTCTAAAGAAACTTGGTGGTGGAATGAAGAAGTACAAAATATAGTAAAAATTAAAAGGGAGTGCTTTAAAATATGGCAAATAAATAGAGATGAAGAAAATTTTGAGAAATATAAATGGGCAAAAAGTGGTAAGAGATGCTAAGTTAAAAGCATATGATGATCTTCATACAAAATCAGGTACACAAGAAGGGGAAAAAAGTATTTATAAGCTTGCTAAACTTAGGGACATGAAAACAAAAGATTTTAATAACGTTAAGTGTATCAAAAGTGATGATTCGAGAATCCTAAAAAAAATGATGAAATTATGAAAATGTGGAAAAACTAATTTGAGAAGTTGTTAAATGGAGATAATGGGAGTAGATTAGATATATAGAAACTTAGGGAGACTCGATAAAATATATTTTTCCGCAGAATTAGGACAATAGAGGTCAGGATTGCTCTAAAAAGGATGAAAATATAGAAGGCTTTAGGACCAGATAGTATCCCTATTGAGGTTTGGAAGTGCTTAGGGGAGGATGGAGTATCATGGCTTACAAAATTATTTAATAGAATTTTAATGACTAATAGGATACCCGATGAATGGAGAAAAAGTGTTTTAGTACCTATTTATAAAAATAAAGGGGACATACAAAGTTGTTCAAATTTTCGTGGTATTAAGTTAATGGGCCTGTTGATGTAAAAAATTAGATTGTATCTAATTTTTTAATCACAGATAAATAAAATGAGACAAAGAAGTTTTAAAGTGGTTCAGCCTTATAAGAATGGCCTACGTCCACTGTTTCTGTTATTGCTGACTGTTTGGGAATTCTCGATTGCAAGTTTTCTCAAGAAATTCCGGTCCCCTTACAATGAGGGTAATACAATGTATTTATAACCCTGAGGCGGTAATGTGGAAGGGTAATACATTAAATGCTGTACATGTGAAAGGGTAATGTATTAAATGCCCCTTAAGTGTATACATCTGAATGATAAGCATTTAATGAGCAGTCAAACTGTTGGTTATCCTGTTATTAATGCTTTGTTTGAGGTGCAACTCGGACCGCCTAAGCTGCTTGGACCGCCTAAATTCCTCGGTACTCAAAAGTTCCTCGGAGAGTTCTTGTAAGTCGGAGCGTCTGAGTTAGTCGGGGAAGCAGTGTTCCTCGTTGTAGCATGGTTCCTCGGAGTGTCTGAGTTTCTCGGAAGTGTTTGTTGTTGCCACGTAGATTGCCACGTGTCTTCACCCAATTGAGCCATGCCAGCAGACTAAATTTGGTATCAACAGAAGCCCCCAATGTTTCATAGTTATAAATTTGAGGAGTGTGGAACATTCTTTCTCGATGTATGGCGATTTTAAATGGTTATCCTGAAATTTAGGAGTGTTTCCTTTGTATTTATTTTTCCTTCCAAATTTGTAGAATCAGGCTTTTTTGAATTTTTATAACCGCCTCGATCTCCGTGTACTTTTTGTCCTTCTAGCCGCCGGTAGCGTAATCGTTTATTTTTATAATCATTAACTTTACCGTTTCCCAATGCAAAGTATTTAAACACTGCAGAAAATCCCATCGTCTTCTACTTTTTCAAATTTGTATCTTCGAGTTTTCCATTGTCTTACTCTCTTGTGCGTTCATCCTTTTCATCGTTCGTTGTCAACAGATCCACTCTTTTTCTGTAAGATCTTCTTCCTTATTCTTCATTTCCTTTATTCATCATGGTTTACCTCGTTGAATCTCTTGATAAATTTCGTTCTGATTTTTCTATTCCTTCATGGGTTGTTCTGGAGGAACTTTCTGAACCTTCTGATTATTTCCGGTTGGCTGAGGGACATTGGTTCCCCAGTCTCTTTGTTGCTGAGTGTGGATTTTCATTTCCCCCAAACCCTCTATGTCTGGAATTCTGTCAATACTTTGACGTGGTTCCTGCAAGAATAGCCCCCAATACATGGAGAATAGTTAATGGGGTTCATAAACTAAATCAAATTCATGGAACTCGCATAGGAATTCCAGAAATCATGTTTTGTTATAGATGGGTTATTGGTGATAATACTTTTTATTTAAAAACTAGATTTTTAAATAGGGCTTTAGTGGTCAATCTCCCAGATGCCAATAGGGACTATTTTGAGCACGGGGTTGTTATAAAAAATTGGCAACACGCTCCTTTATCTGGAGATGAAGTGTATCAGGGTCCCAGATGCCCTCCCTATGGCAATGGGATAGGTTATTTTTATTTCATTTTATTTATTTTGAGAATATGCTTCCTTTGTGTTTGATAAAATGTGCCACTGATATTTTAATGTTTAATTTATTTGCAGTTGACAACAAAAGAAAGTGTCCAAAAGAGGCAGACATTAATATAAGGCACTTAAAACTTATCTGGAGTTTGCATCAGACTGTTGCCGACGAGCATATTAGGTCAGCTTCATATCTTCTTCAGTACAAGAGTTACACAACTTCTTTCACTGCTCGCCCGGTGATAAGCGACGCAGAGCCAGTACCAGCTTCTACCAGTTCTTCGCCTGAGTCACACGTTCCTTTAAGTGAAAGGATGAAGAAAAGAAGACCTCCTACTCTCTTCGAGAAACCTGTCTCTGCTGTTGGAGAGGAAAAATAAGTAAACATGATGTCCCAGAAGGGACAAAGAAAATTGATGCAGCCCCTTCGGCTGCTCCTGTGAAGGTTGCTGAGAAGCCCCCAGTGGCCCCGAGCAAGGCTGCTTCTCCAGGCGAGGTGATTGTCATATCACCGACCAAGAGTTCTTCTTTGGTTGAAACTATCCCTGTTCCTCCGAGGAGGTTGAAGAAGAGCTCCTCGGTCAATTTGGCTAACACCGTCTCTCAGCCCCCGACTAGTGGAGTTCCCACTTTTGTTCCCTCGAGCTCTGCTATGAGCTCGGTGAAGACTTGGATCATTCCCGAGATCCAAGGTATTGAAGAAAACATTTCTCGGGACATGGTT
Organism: Sambucus nigra; assembly: GCA_949130495.1. Taxonomy (NCBI): domain Eukaryota; kingdom Viridiplantae; phylum Streptophyta; class Magnoliopsida; order Dipsacales; family Adoxaceae; genus Sambucus; species Sambucus nigra. Next base: position 360,666,180 of record OX422208.1, read on the forward strand.
ACCTCATTGGCTGCTCGCCATATTGCTTCTGTAAGTCTTATTATTTTGAACTTTTCATCTTTCCCTTGTTATATTTGTCTCTGACTTGCTTTCATTTTCTTTTCACAGTTGGTGAGCTATTTTAACACAATTTTGAAGAAAGATGAAGCTATTAAAGCTTCAAGCTCCTCGTCTGGTGTAGAGGAAGCTTTGATAGGCTTGGGGCAGTCTCTGAAAGATTCTCTCCAGAAATATGCTGATGATAAGGTTGTTTGGGAGAAGAAACTTGCCTCAACCGAGCAGGAGAAAGCTCAAGTTGTTGAAGTTTCCAAGGAGTTGGAGAAAAAATTAAATAGTCTGGAGGAGAAGAATAAAGAGCTTGAGAGGAAGCTCAAGAATGCTGGGGAGTTTGAAGATAAACTCAAGGTTGCTGAGGAAAGGTTGGGTCAGCTTCAGGAAGTAAGTCGGCAGAAGGAAGAAGCTAAGAATAAACTGAAGGTTGCTGAAAATCTTCTGTCTGAGAATCTTTCCTAGGAGAAGTTAAAGAGGAAATCGGCTGTGAAGAAATCTTTCAGCGCTGGCTGGGATAAGGGGTGGAACAAAGGCTTGGCTTCCATGATGTCGCAAGTCGTATATGGCAGCCTAAAATACTTTAGAGATGGGTGGGTCGCAGCTCTTCAGGAGATGAAGGTTGATGAAACTTCTGAACTCTTCCAGCGACACATCCCTGGTCCCCCTCCAACTCCTGAAGACGAAGAAGAGGACGAAGCTGCCTCTGAAGAGTTTTCCATGGTGATGGGAGATCAAGTTTCTCATCCCCCAGCCATCCAGCCTACTAATGAGGAACTTCAGCAACTCGTTACTTCATCCGAGCAACTGTCAGCGCTCCCAGAGCAACTCTCTGTTCCCTCCGAGCAACCTACCTCCTCGTCCAAGCCTCCCGAGAAAGTTTTGGGAGACAAGGAAAAGGTGTAGAGTTGTTCAGGTTTCTTTCTATTCTATTTCTCTTTATCAAATGTAACCCTAAACATGTAACTCTGAACTTTATGATATAATAAAATTTAAACTTTTGTTTATGCATACTGTTGTTTCTCCTCTTCATGCTCTGTTGGTACTCTTATTGATTATTTCTTTTTCTTCCTCTTCTAGTTTCTGGCCAGGATGGAATTATTGTCTTCTCATGATACAAAGCTGTTACAGCAATGCAATGAATATTTTAACGCTGGTCACACAGATCTGAGTGCAGCACAAATCGTCGACATCCTCGTCCAAGATGCTTCGGAACAGGCAATTGAAGCTTACCAATATTTGAAGTGTCTGCTTGATCGTGCGGTGGCCAATAATGTAGCTTATTATGATATGATTGAAGATCTCCAAGGCACTCTTGAAGACCTTCAGCAACAATATAAGGAATCCACTGCCCTCTTGCACGAGGGGTACGAGCATAAGTATCAGCAAATCATTACCGACAAGGGATACGAGAAGCGTTTTGCTGCATACGATGTGAGGGAAAGAACTTTGAAAGCCGAGGTCGAAGAGCACAGGCAAATAGCCGAGTTATTGGAGCAAGAAAATAACAACTTGCAAAGAGAAGTATCTCAATTAAAATATGTTGCCTCCACCTCAAATGCTTTGATCCCAGTGACTGATGAGGGATTTTCGTTCTTGGAGGTAGAGAACGCCAACCTGAGCGATGAGTTGGAAACCTTGAAAAGAGCTGGTGCTTCTGCATCTTCTCGTGGACGAGCAAGAGCTCCTCGGGGACGAGCAAGAGCTGCTCGGATTCCTATCGAGGAACAGAGGACTCAATCTGCTTTAGAGAACCAGGCCTTCCAGCTGATGGCGAAGAAACAGGCATTGGCTGAGATGTCTAAGAAAATCAGAGACCTGGAAGAGCATCTTTCTGCGCAGAAATCTATCTTGGAGAATAAGGAACTCTTCATCAAAAATCTCCACGAGCAGCTGGAAAGATTGACATATCAATTTCACAATCAGCCCAGGGGGTTCTGGATGGCTGGCTACAACGAGGCTTTCTACCACTTAGACGACCGTATCCAGAATGCAAATAATGAGGGCTACAAACAGGGATGGTTGAATGCCTTAGGTGTGCTGCAACTCGAACAGGGTCATTACCTGTGGGATTACCATAATCCTGGGCTGCTCGACCTACCCGTGCCACCATTCAATCTTGATATGAGTTGGATCCCTACTCGGGCCATCCCTCGTTGTCTGATTTCTAAATACCTCGGTGATTACAATCTCCATTCAAATGTCGAGATATCTCATCCCGAGCACCTCCTAGATCGACCGTCCGTGATGAATATCAGGATGCTTAAAGATCTTAACTTCATACATTCTCCTCTCGCTTTAAACGATCCACCTGCTGGCGAGGAACCTGTTTCAAAAGCAGAGGGGAAGAAACCAATAGAATAGGAGTATTGATGTAATAAATTTGTATTTCATTCCTGATGTATTTTGTTCTACATTTAATGAAATAATTTTATTTGCAAATCTTGACTGCTATTGTTTTGTAACACTTTACATCTGTGCATGTGTATCTGTTAAAAAGATAACAATATTGTGTTATTTGTCGACCAACTTATTGTAGAGTAGTTTAAATTTGTGGTAGTCATTTGGCAAAAATGATGTTTTGTTTCTCGACCAACTTAGTAATAATTTTAAAAAGTTACGAGTATCAAAAATGTTGCTCGATCACTTTTTCGTATTCATAAAATGTTTCCGACCAATCAAGGTCGGTAAATTTTCCTTTTCGACCAACTACAGTTAGTGGTTTTTTATCCCCGACCAGCCATAGTTAGTGGATTTTTCCTCTAAGAGGAGCTTTGGCACTTTATGGAATAATTGTACCTCCCGACCAACCTTAGTTGGCAATTTTAGGAATACTTTTACTTCCCGAGGAATACATAATTTTACTTCCCGTAGGAATACATAGTTTTACTTCCTGTAGGAGTACATTTACTTCCTAACCAACATAAGTTGGCATTTTTAGGAATACATAGTTTTACTTCCTGTAGGAATACATAGTTTTACTTCCCGTAGGAATACATTTACTTCCTAACCAACATAAGTTGACATTTTTAGGAATACATAGTTTTACTTCCCGTAGGAATACATAGTTTTACTTCCCGTAGGAATACATTTACTTCCTAACCAACATAAGTTGGCATTTTTAGGAATACATAGTTTTACTTCCCATAGGAATACATAGTTTTACTTCCCGTAGGAATACATTTACTTCCTAACCAACATAAGTTGGCATTTTTAGGAATACATAGTTTTACTTCCCGTAGGAATACATAGTTTTACTTCCCGTAGGAATACATTTACTTCCTAACCAACATAAGTTGGCATTTTTAGGAATACATAGTTTTACTTCCCGTAGGAATACATTTGTTTCCCGACCAACCTTAGTTGGCGTTTTCGAGAAGAAATTTGAGTAATTTGAGTTTTGTCGAGTAGTGTGTAGCACTAGTATTCCCTGAAAAACTTTCAATAAAAGGAGAGAATTTGGCAGAATATCTTCATTTTATTCATACTGACGGAACTGGGTTACATGAGAACATACATCACTGATAATACTTGCGCAGGTGCTCTGCGTTCCATGTATTCTTAAACTCCTCCCCCTCGAAAGTTGCTATTCGGTAGGTTCCTGGTTGAACAACTTCTGTAACTCGGTATGGTCCATGCCAGTTTGCCTCCAATTTGTTGTGCTTTTGAATCACTTTCTTTAGCACATAGTCTCCTTCTTTCAGGTTGCACCTCTTCACCCTCTTATTGTAGAACAAAGTTGTTCGTTGTTGGTATGCAGCATTCCTGATGGCTGCTTCTTCTCTAACTTCCTCGAGCATGTCTAAATCCAATCTTCTCATTAAGTCATTGACAGGGGAATTGAAATTCAGTACCCTGTGTGTTGGGAGGCCCAACTCGACAGGTATAACAGCTTCACTTCCAAACGCCAGCATATATGGTGATTCTCCAGTTGCTACTCGGGGAGTAATACGATAATCCCACAGTACTGACTGTAACTCGTTGATCCAATTTGCTTTCGCATCATCTAATCTTTTCTTCAAGCCATTTATCAATGTTCTGTTCGTCACTTCAGTCTGTTCATTGCTTTGAGGATGGCCTGGTGCTGAGTGGATCTTCAAAATATTTGACTGATGACAATAGGCAACGAACTCCTCGTTGTCAAATTGTGCTCCATGGTCTGTGATGAAGGCATGAGGAAGACCATATCGACAAATGATGTTCTTCCAAATAAATTGGTACACCTTGTCGTACATCATATCAATGAGAGGCTCAGCTTCAACCCATTTAGTAAAATAGTCCACAGCGACCACGAGATACTTAAATCTTCCCCTGGTCGTCGACAGTGGCCCAACCAAATCTATTCCCCATATGGCAAATGGCCAAGGGGAAGTAAAGGGTGTCAATAACGCTTGAGGAGTTCTTCAGATGGAGGAGAAGCGCTGACACTTGTCACATTTCTTAGCATAGGCTATGCAATCAGCCCTCATCGTCGGCGAGTAGTATCCCTACGTCATCACCCTTTGTAAAAGAGTCCGACCTACTACATGGGCTCTGCAGGACCCTTCATGGACTTCTTCAATTAAATCTTTCACCTCAGTGGGATGCACACATCTCTGCAAACCTGCTATAAGTCCTCGTCGGTATAGAATACCGTTGGTCAGTACATAACGAGCATCCCTAAACTTCAATTTCTTGGCTGCAAGTTTGTCAGTTGGTAATTCCCCTTTCTCAATATATGCTCTGATGGGATCCATCCATGATGATCCTAAATCGAGGGTAATAAAGTTCATCGTTAGATCTTCATCTATACTCCGACCAGCTAAAACTTCAATTGGGATTGTTCTTCATAGCTCGGTACGAGTAGCTGATGTTAATCGAGCTAGGGCGTCTGCTCTCGCATTCTCCATTCTTGGTATTCTGACCAGCTGAATAGCAGCAAATTTTGATACCAACTCCATCACCTTTGCATGATACTTGATCATTAATTCTCCTTTGGCTGCATATATTCCCAACATTTGATTTACGATCAATTGAGAATCAATGAAGACAAAGACCTGCTGCGCCTCCATAATTTTTGCCAAATTAAGACCTGAAATCATGGCCTCATACTCAGCCTCATTATTGGAAGCTTTGAATTGGAAACGTAGGGCGTATTCCATGTCGACCTCGTCCGGACTGCTCAAAACTATCCCTGCGCCACATCCTGTAGTGCAAGATGAACCATCCACATACAGACTCCATATAGGTAACTCGTCTTCAAATTTCTGATCTAACAGAGTTCCTCGGTGAAATATTTGTTGCTTCCTTTCATCCTCCCCTGATATTTCTTGCTCTTCATCGATCATCTTTTCTTGCCCTTTTACCAACCTAAGTTGGTCTGGACTCGAATTTGATTATCCTGTAACATCCACTTGCCCTTTTACCAACCTAAGTTGGTCTGAGCTTGTGTTTGATGATCCTGTAACATCCACAGGTTGATCAGCGAGCAACTTTTGCTCCTCGGGGGTATCAGGATAGGTGAACTCTGCTGTAAAATCTGCTACAGCTTGCCCTTTTAGCAATGATCTGGGTTCATAAACTATATCATATTCACCAAGTTCTATTTCCCAGCACATCAATCTTCCTGACTTTTTTGGTTTGTGAAGGGCTTGCCTCAATGGCATATCAGTATATACTACTATGGTATGAGCTTCAAAGTATGGCTTCATTCTTCTACTTGCCTCGATCAATGCTAGTGCTAATTTTTCCAGCTTTGGATATGTGATCTCTGCTCCTCGGAAGGCCTTACTTGTGTAGTAGATCGATTTTTGTACTCCATTCTCCACTCTTATCAATGCCGAACTGACTGCATTCTCGGACACTGCCAGATACAAATATAATTTTTCTCCCATCACTAGCCTGGATAACAGTGGAGGCGCTCCCAAGTATTTCTTCAAGTCTTGAAAAGCCTTCTCACATTCATCATTCCACTCAAAAGTCTTTCGGAGTGTCTTGAAGAATGGAAGACATCGATCAGTTGCTCGCGATACAAATCTGTTGAGTGCTGCTACTCGTCCTGTAAGACTTTGCACCTCTTTCTTCGTCGTTGGAGATCGCAGCCCTAGTAGATCTTTGATCTTTTCAGAGTTAGCTTCAATGCCTCGCTGATTGACAATGTACCCGAGAAACATGTCTTCTCGTACTCCAAATATGCACTTCGTCGGGTTCAACTTCATTTGATATTTATCTAGTTGATCAAAGGTCTGGCTTAAGTCAACTAGATGATCAACAGCTTTCTTGCTCTTCGTCAGCATATCGTCAACATAGACTTCCATATTGCAACTAATTTGTTCTGCAAACACTTTGTTCATCATCCGCTGATATGTTGCACCTGCATTTTTCAAACCAAAAGGCATAACATTATAACAATAAGTTCCCCTAGGGGTAATGAAAGAAGTACTCTCCCTGTCTTCAGGTTTCATTTTAATCTGATTGTAACCAGAAAAAGCATCCATGAAGCTCAGCATGTCGTGTCCCGAAGTAGCATCCACTAGTCGATCAATTCGGGGCAGCGAAAAATGATCCTTTGGGCATACTTTGTTGAGGTCAGTAAAATCTACACACATCCTCCATTTGTTGTTCTTCTTCTTCACCATCACCATATTTTCTAACCAGTCAGGATATTTAACATCTTCAATAAAGCAGGCTTTCTAGAGCTTCTCGACTTCCTCCTGTATAGCTTGATTCTTCTCGGGACTGAATACTCTTCTTCTCTGCTTCACAGGCTTGATCTCCTTATTCACATTGAGTTCGTGACATAAGAAATTTGGGTCTATCCCAGGCATATCCTCATGACTCCACGCAAAAGTTTGCTTTCTGCTTCTAAGTAAAGTTATTAATTCCTGTTTTAGTGAGGCTTCCAACGACGAACCTACTTGAGTAGTTCGTTCAGGGTGCTCGTCGTCCAGAATGATGTTTTCAGTAGCTTCCACCACTTGACCCTTCACGAGTTGCGACTCATCTCTAGGATCCAATGTTTCAATTTCTGCCCCTTCATCCACCTGATAAGTAGTAGTCTTTTTCCTTGATTCCCCCAGTTCCTCTTGCTCGGCGGATCAATAATAGCATTCCCGAGCTACTTTCTGATCACCTTTCACAACTCCTACTCCAAAATTTGTTGGAAATTTTAGGCATTGATGTACCGTAGATGGTACAGCCTCGAACTTCTTCAATCCTATTCTTTCCATGATGATATTGTATGATGATTGAACATTCTTATCCATCACGAAGAAGTGTATTCTTTATGTTCGACAAGCAGGTCACGTACCAATGAATATGTCCAATTTGATCGTCCCAAGTGGAAATACTTTCTCGCCAGCGAAATCGAGGAGGGGTCTATGATAAGGCTCCAGTTGAGATAGCTTTAAACTTAAACTGTCAAAGCACGAGTAGAACATGATGTCTGCCGAGCTACCATTGTCTACTAGTACTCTTGAAATCATTACCTCCTTCATCCTCATTTTGATCACCAATGGGTCATCATGAGGATATAGAACACATGCGAGGTCATTCTTTGAGAAACCAATGACCAATTTCTCTTTGTTTACCTTTCTCGGGCGATCCTCCTCAGCTAGATTTATTCATTGAATGTATGAGCAAGCTTGAGCCTCACAGAGGTAAGCTTTTCTCTCGGCAGTAAGGTCTCCTCCTCCTGCATCTCTTCTTGTTCTCCTCTGCTCGACGAGGAGATCTAGACCTCTCTCTTGTTCGGTCGTTGTTTCTTATTTCGCTTCCACGATCAACATACTTTGCCAGTTTTCCTCGTCTGATGAGTGTTTCAATCTCATTTTGAAGAGCTATGCAATTTTTGGTCATATGGCCATGATCTTTATGAAACTCGCAATACTTTGCCTTATTTCTCCTTTCGGGATCTGCCTTCATTTTCTCTGGCCAATTTAATTCCTCCTTGTTCTTGATTTCTTCTAGAACATGGTTGATGTCCTTCTTCAAAGGAGTATAATTATCGAATTTCTTCATTACTTCCCATGCCGACCTATTTTTTGAGTGTTTGTCATTACCATTGTTCTTATGCTCTTTCTTCTTAGCTTTATCACCTTCCACCTTGGTTTCTTTGGCATCCATATTCTTCTTCGCAGCCATAGCCTCCTCGGCATTCATAATCTTGGACGCTTTTCCCATCAGGTCTGACATGGTTCTAGGCGGATCTTTAGCCAAAGTGTAGTACAACTTATTGGGCAGTAGTCCACTCATCAAGGCGGTAATCGCTGTCTTTTTCTCATAATCAATGACTTCGAGCTTCTCGTTATTAAAACGAGTTATATAATCTCTGGTATTTTCACCAATTTTTTGTCTAACAATTAACAAATTCGCTACTCGTTTAACAGGCTTTGCCCCAAAACAGAAATTCCCAATGAATAACTCGGCCAGTTGAAGAAAAGTTGAGATCTTACCCCGAGGAAGATTATTATACCACATTTGAGCAGATCCGGTAAGAGTTCCAGAGAATGCTCTGCATCTCATCTCATCTCATCTGGAACAACATAGATGTCGGCTGCAGCTTAGTATTGTTCTATATGAAGGACAGGGTCAGTCTTTCCATCATATTTGGGGGTCACAACAGGTGATTTAAACTTTGATGATGTTGGAAAATCTACAATGGCCTGGACAAAAGGTGTTCCTCGAATAAAAGTTCGTTGTAGAGGGTTCTTGGCTTTAGCCATTTCCCCTAATCTATCCTCCAGCCTCTGAATAGAGCCTTTCCATGCATCATTTCCTTCCTCGGGCCTGTTGGTTCGAGCAACTGATCGAGTTGATGTGGCTTCCTGGGATCTATCTCGACGAGCAGCTGGTCGCGACTGGGCAGATCCTTCCCTTAAATCTGATGGTCGTCGAAAACTCCTCGATACGACTTTACGAGGACTTCTACTCCTTCTAGGTCCTAATCGATCAAAAGGTGATACCCTGCTTAACCTCTCTAGCGCACTAGTCCTTTCTGGAGAGAGAGTGATACGTTGTTCAGTATTTGTACTCCGCACTGACGAAGTTCGTCCAGGTTGATAAGAAAAATCTTCAGATTCTTCAGTACGATATGAATCAATACGCCTAGTACGTGAAGAAGGTAAACGGGTATTTCTTTGAATACTTCGCAGTCCTGAATAGGTTAGTGCACCGCCATGGAGGGTTTGTATGAGTTGTCGCATAGTTTCTTTCATGACTGTCTGGCCCTAGGCCAGATTTGTCATTATTCCAGCCAGATCTGGAATATTAGACGGAGCAGATGGATTTGGAGGGCTTCCAGCGTTTCGATGACTGGGTTCTGGAATATCAGCCATTTGTGATGAGTTGTTTTTGATGAAAAATGATATTACCAGTCGTTTTCCACAGCCGGCGCCAATCTGTTGAAGTAAAAAATTAGATTGTATCTAATTTTTTAATCACAGATAAATAAAATGAGACAAAGAAGTTTTAAAGTGGTTCAGCCTTATAAGAATGGCCTACGTCCACTGTTTCTGTTATTGCTGACTGTTTGGGAATTCTCGATTGCAAGTTTTCTCAAGAAATTCCGGTCCCCTTACAATAAGGGTAATACAATGTATTTATAGCCCTAAGGTTGTAATGTGGAAGGGTAATACATTAAATGATGTACATGTGAAAGGATAATGTATTAAATTCCCCTTAAGTGTATACATCTAAATGATAAGCATTTAATGAACAGTCAAACTGTTGGTTATCCTGCTATTAATGCTTTGTTCGAGGTGCAGCTCGGACCGCCTAAGCTGTTCGGTACTCAAAGTTCCTCGGAGAGTTCTTGTAAGTCGGAGCGTCTGAGTTGGTCGGGGAAGCAGTGTTCCTCGTTGTAGCATGGTTCCTCGGAGCGTCTGAGTTCCTCGGAAGTGTTTGTTGTTGCCACGTAGATTGTCACGTGTCTTCACCCAATTGAGCCATGTCAACAGACTAAATTTGGTATCAACAAGGTCATACAATAAAACTTGGGGAGAGAGTGATTGAATATAGATTGAGATTAAAGACAACAGTATCTGAAAATCAATTTGGGTTTATGTCTGGGAGGTCAATAATGGAAGCAATATATTTATTGAGGAGATTAATGGAGAGGTATAGGGAGAAAAAGAAGGATCTTCATATGATTTTTATAGATTTGGATAAGGCTTATAATAGGATACCCAGAGATATAATATGGTGGGTTCTACATAAAAAATGAGTAACTCACAGATATATTGATGTGATCAAAGATATGTATGATGGTGCGATGACTACAGTAAGAACATCAGCCGGAGAAAGTAGTGAATTTTCAATTACGGTAGGTCTACACCAAGGTTCAGCATTAAGTCCTTATCTATTTGCTCTTATTATGGATGAGTTGACATGACAAATACAAGATGATGTGCCACGGTGTATGCTATTTGCAGATGATATTGTTTTAGTGAATGAGACTACGACGGAGATTAATGTTAGGTTGGAATTATGGAGAGAGACCTTAGAAACAAGAGGATTTAAATTAAGCAGAGCTAAAACAGAACGTGTGGACTGTAATTTTAGTAGTAATAAGAGGACAAATGTAGATGTGGTAAAATTGGAGGGTCAAGAGATACCTAAAAATGATTATTTTCGTTATTTATGATCGATTATCCAAAAAGATGGAGATATTAGTGATGATGTTACTCATAGGATTAGAGCAGGTTGAGTTAAGTGGAGAAGTGCTACCGGCATTTTGTGTGGTAAGCGTATACCTTTAAAATTAAAAGGGACGGTCATTAGACCCGCCATGTTATATGTGACAGAGTGTTAAGAAACAAAATGTACAGAAAATGAGTGTGGTGGAGATGCGAATGCTAAGATGGATTTGTGGTAAAACTCGAAAGGATAAAATAAAAAATGAACGAATTCGTGAAACGGTAAAAGTAGCTCCTACAGAAGATAAATTGAGAGAAAATCGACTTAAATGGTTTGGACACGTCAAGCGTAGACCAATGAACGCTCTTGTAAAGAAGAGTGATTTAGTTAATATTAATGGTAACACAAAAAGTAGAAATTGTCCTAAATTAATTTGGTGAAATATTATAAAAAATAATATAATATCATGTGATTTAACGAAAGATATTACAATGAATATAATAAAATGAAAAAATAAAAATTATGCAATGAACTCCAAATAATTGAAAAAAAAAATTATTGAGTTGAGTTTACTCAATATTTTATTTTAAATGAAAAGTACGACGATTAAGAGGACAACTTTGCAAAGTATATAGACAGCGATTCAATGGTTCTGGTCTAATTAATAAGGCTCCATTCACGTGTCGCACATCTGTGAGAACCGCCGCCCCCCCCCCCCCCCCCCCCCCCGCGTGTTGTTCATGCGATCTTCGTAGCATATTTTTCTCCTGAGACAAGAAGACGGTGATGCTAAAAAAAACGACATTCAGCCTCCCGCCTAACATCTTTGACTCAGCTAACCACTTCTGTTTCACATTTTTCACAGTATTCTATTCTCTATTGTATGGTGGACCTGTTTGACCACTTCAACTTATTAGACAAAAAGTTTTAGGGACCCACATCATCTTGATCTCCATCTCCATCTGATCTTTCTTATCAATGGAAAGCAGCTTCTGCTTAACCTAATCTACTCATTTTCTTTTGATGATTCCATTTCCAGGATGGTGTGCACCTCTTTGGCTCAACCACAAACACCTCAACTCGTGAAATGATGAGACATCTGCTATGGTAACTACTGAATTCGAGAGATCGATATCTTGTTTCTCATCACAAACTAATGCTCGAAAGGAAATGATTTAGCATGGACAGGAAGATCCCTGTCTCATCTTAAGATACGGTTTTCTCATCACTGTCAGACTCAGACCCAGACGGTCCATTTCAATCTATTCTCGGTTACAGCGACTGCAAATTAAGATTCACATGTCACACCCTCGCACGACGCCGTTTCTTCTACCAATTATCTTTTGTTTGTTTTCGACTCTACTGTACATAACAATTGTGAACTGCTGTGTAAACGCACTGGTCAAACGATATAATGTATACTACAATTAAAGTGGTAAGCCCTCTTCATAAGTCGTTGGAAAATATTATTTTAATAAATTTGTAGCAAATAAAATTATTTTAAAATTGCAACAAATTAGATTGTAACGACATATATAAATCGAAATTATCAAAACTCATTTGCACATTTTATCAAATATAAATAATCCCAAATATGTATGTGTAAATACATTTACTTTTAGCAATTCTTTGAGATGGGATGAAGTTTGCTCTAAAGAACCTAATAGAGCACTATATAACTATAGAAAGCAAAAAATTTATATCTCAAAACATTCATGTCATTGCAATACAACAACAAATAATATCTTAAAGATGAAAATGATCATGTATCAATAATGGTGGATGTGGGTTTGGATAGACCCAAACACATTATGAATCAGATCCCCAAAATTACACTTACCACTTTGATCGAAATATCATCAAACTAGGCATGTCAACGGGTCGGAGACGGGTCGGGTTTAGGGAGATCCAGATCCGTGTAATCGGGTCTTCATCGGATTTGGGTCCGAGTCCGGGTCTTCATCGGGTCTACAATATTGGATCAAGATCCGGATCCGTTCGGGTCTCGGGTTCGGGTTCGGGTCTGGCCAAATATATACATTTATTTTATATTTATTTTATTTTAACCCCCTTCTTTATTTTTTTAATCCTAAATTAAAATATTTTGTAATGTATTATAGCATACTATTAGTATAAATAAAACATATATTACTTATATTTATTATATACATAAATATATATTTTTATATATAATACTTACATGTTATATATATATATATATATATATATATATATATATATATATAATGTACAATTCGGGTCTGGTCTTCGGGTCCGGATCTTGTATAAGATCCAGACCCTACCCGTTTAATAAACGGGTCTTCGGGTATTCGGGTATTCGGGTCTCGGGTCCAAAAAAATATACTCAGACCCTATTATACGGATCGGGTTCGGGTCGGGTCCGGATCCAGACCCTACCCATTGACAGGCCTACATCAAACTATCATTATCAATTTTTTTTGGATAAAAAAATAATGAAATTTATAAATAAAATACAAGACAACGATGGAACAAGAAAAACTACATATAAGCTCAGCATGGGAAGAAATGCAAACAGATTTACAACACTCAAAGATATCAATGTTTCATGGACATGGATGATAGATGTTGGGTTGCTAGCTTCCGAAACTCCTAGATTTGTATGGGATTCACACCCCTACCCCCTCTTAACTTGGTTTTGAAAATTATTTGCCATAAAAAAAGTAAGTATAATACTGAAATATTGCCGTAAATATAACTAGTATAAATTTCCATTTTGTTATCATAAACTGGGTTTGAAAAGTTTACTATACTACATCACCCAATATGATAAACTGAGATTGAAATCTACTGATTTTGAATCAACCAAATAAACCCGTATAAATGGAAATCCATTTTTATTTTTGAAACATTTTTTGACGAATATCCATTTTAGCCTGCATTGAATCCACCTTTATAAGTTCTTACGCGTGGAGTCTAATAATAATGCTTTTTCAAAAATCGTCTGGGAAAAAAAAGTTTTTATGAGCGGAGTTTAAGAATGAGCGGAGTTTAAGAATAGTGATTTTACAAAAATCAAGTGTGTATGAAAGAAATAAAAAAATATAATGTCTTCATGACTTAAAAACGTACTCACTCGACCCCTATAGCGCATATAAATAAGTAATTTTTTTTAACATACTTAGACGAGTAATTTTCATAATAGAATCAAGACCACTATTAACAAATTGGGCAAAGAACAAACTAAAAAAACACATCCATCATCACGTTATTTATATATAAGTCACATTAATATGAACTATCCCGGTCAATTATTCACGGTTGTAACATTCAACAAACAAAGGGTCATAAAGGAGGGTAAGGTTGAATTCATAATGATTAAAAAAATGAATGGATTTTTAATCTAAAACTTCAGATGAAAATCCGAATATCCCTTTTATATTTTTTCCATAATTAATTTGATTGAAAAAATGAACCCAAGACAGACTGCAGTAAGAAATTGAAATAGAGATAAAAACATCTACTGATAATAAAGATCAATCATCCATTAATTACTTGAGTCCCCAACAATAGAGATGCATAACCTTCTTAACCTTGTCAGCTTCTTTTATCCTACGATTCTGATCATCCACATTGTTCACTCTTTTGACCGGCTCTCAGGCAACTGCAAGTTGCCTAACCTTGGTGGATTTGTTAGATTTCTCGGGAAAAGGCAACATCATGCCAACCCTTGTACTGTTACTGTACATGCAAATGCAAAAAAAAAAAGATTAAGAGATTGAAGACATCTTGTCTTGAGATAAATTATTTTGGTGGTAACACTTGGCCAGCGCTAGTGCTTGCTTATAAACTGGGGAACTCACCAGATGTTTTAAAGTAAGCATATATGTTAGAAAATACCGGTGTTGAAAACACAGACCCATTTTCAGACGAATATCCATTTCTCCAACGATATATAAAAAGAAAATCTCCAACAAAACCATATAACCAAACCAACACAATTCTCCAACGATGTACACAAACCAAATATCTGACGAAAATGATATACACAAACTAAATCTCTGACCTATAGAGATTTCATCATATGAAATATTCAACCTATAGAAATCTCTAACTTTTAGAAATCTGACTCGTAGAGATATACATAAACCACCTGTAGAAATATCTAACCGGTTTTCCCAACGTGTTCCCAGCAGCCCATTTTTATATTGGTACAGGCTTGGGCATTTGGCTCTTTAAAAAATTGAAAAAGTCACTGTAAGGACTTTCTCTTTATTGTGGGAATATCAACAGGTATATATGGGATAAAGAAACGTAAAGCTATGTATATTAATTGTCAAAGCCACGTGAGGATTTCAATCAGTCGTTTTAGTTTGGGAAGACAAAAAGTTGTGTATATTAATTGTCTAAGCCACGTGGTGAAGCCAAAATATGAGACACAGTTTTTAAATTATTATATTAGATATGTAATCCATATCAACTGTATTAAAAAAATCTAACTATTATAAAAATTCAGAAATCACAAAAATTAAAAAATATAAAAATACTATTTTTTCATAACATTTCGAAAATAAAGAAAAAATATTTCAAAATTGATAGATAGAAAAATATATAGAAAGTGTGAAAGATATTCTTTACAACTTTTGAAAATCTAGAAAAATAGAAACAAAATTATTGAAAATTTATTTATTTTTAAATGTGGAAATAATAGAAAATTATTTGGAAATTACAAAGAAAATATTTTTAAAATTTGGAAATTATTGAAAAAAAACTTTTAAGAAATTTTGAAAATAATAGAAAAAACATTTAATAAGTTTGAACATTATTGAAAAAAGGTTAAGAAAATTTAGAACATTGAAATATTTTTTTGGAAAAACATTTAATAAGGTTTCCCATTATTCAGTTTAAGAGGATAATAATGTCTAATTGAAAGTGATGGTTTTGTGTGTCATACGTTGGTTAGTTTTGTGTGTCATATCTTGGATAATTATATTAATATCATATCTTTATTATACCCCATCAAAACCTATTATAATACATTTTTATGACGCAACTATTATAATAAGTTATCTCCTCTTTGGAATTCCCATTGCCAAAACCTTATTATCTTTAGTTTAATGAACTAATGGATAATATGACTAATTTTAGATTAAAAATTGATAACAAAGATGATCAAGGTCATTGATCACATTCTTAGCCCATTTTGAAAGGTTGGCAAAAATTCAATAGATCAAAATGTAAATATAAGAGAAAAATACATAAATTTAATCAATGAATACCCCAAGAATCGTGAACTCGTATATTTAAAAACAATATATTAATCAGAACGATACAATAATTTATATAAACAGAACGATACGAAGTTTAATATAATATGCCCCAGAGTGGTGGAAGTGGCTGCTACTTCTCAATGGTAGCAGTGGTGGTGATTAACAATGCCATTTGTTAAATTGATGACAAAAATAAAAAAGATGTCAGATCAAAGGTCAAAAATCTTTATCAGCCTTATTTCAAAATTTCATATATATACACACACACACACACACACACATATGAAGGATTGTGAACCTATCAACATCTAATTAAGTCAGAAGAATGCGAATATGTACCTATAACTCGCCGACCACATCATCTCCTGTAGATCACTTCACGCTAAACAGGGAGTTCGCTTGCGAGTTGTGGGAGTATGTGATATAAAAAATTAAACATTATATCAAGGACATAATCAGATTGACTGACAACTAAAACCTTAACTCAACGCACGAAAATCATATTAATTTAACTTTTTTACTAAAACCTCAATTCAACACACACACACACACATCAATTGAATATTAGCAAAAGCAAACCTCATCGCATTCACATTCACACACACACATCAATTGAATATTAACAAAAGCAAACCTCATCGCATTCACATTCACACTCACACACACATTCACACTCACACACACACACACATAAACATAAAACGAAGACCTACAAAAGTTTCGAGATATTAATTTGACTTTTTCAATAAATCCTTAATTCAACACACACATACATATAATAGCAATCTGAAAATAATATCATATAGATCACAATGAAAACCACAATTTCACCGTCTTTATCATCAATTGAAGCGTAAAAAACTTAAATCTCACAGATGTAAACGAACATATCGACGATAAAAAGGTTAATATAAAACACGAAAATTAAACATTAAAATTGAGCGTTAAAATTACTAACCGAATAATTTGACACTAACCTTGAAAAATCATCATAATGTTGTAGTATGATATGTCTGCTATGCTTTCATG
Organism: Sambucus nigra; assembly: GCA_949130495.1. Taxonomy (NCBI): domain Eukaryota; kingdom Viridiplantae; phylum Streptophyta; class Magnoliopsida; order Dipsacales; family Adoxaceae; genus Sambucus; species Sambucus nigra. The sequence goes on from OX422208.1 coordinate 360,683,120, forward strand.
TCTGAGAGAGAGAGAGTGAGAGGGGATTTTTGGGGATGGGTCATCCACTTTCCTATTATGCAACTTTATGTACACCCATATTGATTGCAGATTTTCCCTAATTAAACCATTATTTTTTAATAAAACAAAAATACCCCAAGTTTTACATTCTCCAACTCTCTCTTGATCACGTGCATCTTATCCTCTGCATAATTGCCTTATGGGCTATGGCGACCAATAGATTACAACTCCTTTGACTTTGATATCCCTCAAACAGTCAGGCGCTAGAACCGTTGCTCTCCTGGGTAAATCAATAAGTTTGGCATTTATCGATTGCCCTGCTAGTTCTACAACGGTCGAAGTGCTTATTCAAGTGCTAGATTTGGATTGTTGTTATATAAGTGAATCCAACGGTTTGAAGCTCAACAGATGTTTTATAATTAGAGGATTTTTGGGATAATTTAGGGGGCTGAATGTATTTAAGGAGAGAGTAGATAAATATAGATGAATAGAATGTATGCATTAATTTCTATTAAAACCTCTAATACTATCATATTAGAGGTATGATATAGATTTTAGGGGAAAAAAATTAATAATGGTTGCAATAATTTTGAAATGCCACGGAACTGGTAAGTAGGTGTTCAATGTCTCAATAATTATTAAGTTATCCAATTATGATAAATAGATATTTCACTTTAAAACAATATATAAATTGAAACAAAATACAAATTTAAAAGGCAGGCAATAATTACAAACAATAAACAAATTGAAAATTAAAAAAAAATAAGATTTGATTTTTGTTTTTCGCATGTTCGACAATCCACTATGATCGATAATAGATCGAAATGGATCGCCATCGCCACCTCCTCCCTCGCAACCATCTCCTCCCTTGCCACCACAAATTTTTAGATATATTGACGATGGAGAGAGTTTGAAAACCTTCATTCAGTTTGTTCTAATTTTAATTCGATGGTTAAAATTTTCAAGGTCAATTTCTATTTTCGATATGATAGGTTGTGTTTACGAGTTTTATGTGGGTTTAGTTTCTTGGCTCAATTTTAATTTATGTACAAGTTTCAATATCAATTTTTGTTTAGGGTTTCAATTTAGGTGGTTTGTTGGGTTGGCTTCAATTTTTATTAAGGGTTTTATTTTGTAATTTTTGCTTACGACCATTGTTTGATAACCAGATATTAGGTGGCGCATCAGTAATAGCGGTGGGTTGTGTTGAGGGTTTATATTTTATTTTCCATCGATATTTATGGTGGAGACGAGAAATGAGGAGTGAGAGATATAATACTAATGACAATGTTGATAGGAAGAAATGGGTTGGTGGTGGTGAGCGAAAGTGGATTGGATGGGTGAGAGATGGGTTAGTATGGTGGGCCGATGGAGGTGGGATGGTGGTTACCGGTTTTAGGTATTTAAGGGAATAGGGTCGATTAATCCATGTGGACTGACACGTGACTTTCATAGACCAACCAACGTGGTCGGCTCAATAGTTGGGGGAGTTAAGTTAGAATACAGGAAGATCTTCACGAACCATGAACGATCAATTGTAACATGACTCTATAATCTACACATAAGCTCAAAATAGAGAGACCTAGATCCATATGAACCTTTTACTTATAAATAAGGGGGATCTCATCCGATTTGAGGGTATTGACAGATATCTTGCTTACGATGACTTAGACTCTTATCTAGTTAGCAACCTTAGCACTCCAATCATCATTTGTTCTCCCAATGAATAAACAACTAGACATTTTTCATGGGCTAAGGAAGGACGATATGTCAAACCACGTACATATTGTGTCACTTATTTACTGCATTCACATTTCTGGGGCTAAATTAAAATATTATTTTTATTGTGGGTTTGATACCCCCTACAATTTGGCGTCATCTGTGAGAAAGTTCTGAATTCTCACTGTTGTGAAAACATCTGCCCTACAGTAAATATAAGTGTTAACCAATTTCATTGTTTGCACTCCAGAAGTCGTATCCGGTATGTGGCACAAGTTGTCAGAAGGGAGAAAACTCTTATCAGACCTCCCTATCCTCCCAGGTGATATAGGTCAAAGGGGCGCTCACCCAAAATGCCTGACCCGTGTGGGAAGAGCAGCATCCCAGTTGGTCAGTATTTATGAAAAAAGGTTAAACCATTGTGATCGAAAGAGTGCAGCTCTAGCTCTCATACCCTAGAGCGATGTAGAATGATACGAATTCATTCCTCGAGGAATAATAGGTCTGTCTATACTGGAAGGGCTTCCAAGTAAAGGGTCCCCTATATAGTGCACTCTAGCCCAAGGCGTATTCATCACTCTTCAGCTCATCACTCCGTCAGTCGCAATTGTCCACAAGGTTGGCCAACCAAGTCAGCATAAAGGAGCAGATTGGCTTACCCTAGCGTTCTGCCAAATAGCATTGGGAGTGACGAACTCCAGAGCATCATTAAGAATGAGTTAGAAGGAACGTTAAACTCAAATTTTGTGCGAACTCCTAAGGACCTTTCTAGAAAAGTATTTGGGAATGGCTCCGTCTTACCGATTACTGTGGAGATGGAGACCTCAGAGACGCCAAAGAAGTTCTCAGTTCAGAAGATCATAACTTATGATGGGAAATCAAATCCCGCCTATCATATCAAACATTACAGGCATTTGATGTCTCTTTAGAGTTATCATGATGCCTTTATGTGTCGAGTCGTTCCCTCAACTCTAGGAAATATTTGCTTAAAGTGGTTTGAGAATAAATCCCCATATCGATCTTCACGTTCAGAGGGCTGGCTGAACAGTTTATGCCTCACTTTATCAATAGTGACAAAGAGGTTTAGGAGGTTGACACTACGTCAAAACTGCCATCTTGTTAAGGTAAAAAATCTTGACAAATCAAACTTGTCACGGTCTTTGATCGTGATAAGTTTGGGGGTGACAACTGTTATTGTCATGGACTTGTCACAGTCTCTGAACTTGAGACCTTGACAAGTTTGTTACGGTCAAAGACCGTGACAACAACTTAAACTTATCACGGTCAAAGTCTGTGATAAGTCCGTGGCAACTGGAAAAATTAACACGGTAAAAGACGGTGACAATTTTGAGCAGAATTTAAAAAAAAAATACTGGGCAGTACGGTCACTGCCACTGCTCAGCAGTATATTTGTACCCGTTATAACCAAATTGTACCTATCCAAACAACATATATCCAAATAAAATAGAAATATTGTACCAAATCATGGCATATATAATTCATATCCAAATAAAATAAAGATACAAATATCTAACTTGTACCAAATTAAAAAATACAAATATAATCCAATATCCAAATAAAATAGATAGAAATAATGTCAATGCATAGGGTGCTGAGTAGGTTGGCGGAAGAATAAAGGCCACACGATATATGCATGGACACACCCCTTAATATGCGACACGCCGCATTGTTGGCACAACCACAAAGGTGAGTTTTCCTTTTCGGTGACCACATGCATGATGAGCACCTTTGCCTCAATGTCTTGGAAGGAATGTCCATGAACCACCATGATATGACCAAAGGGTACCCTCGTACTCAGGGTCACTAACCTTGGCTTGTCTCACAGTCGAGTTGACAAGAAGCTTACAATAGCATCAGAAACGTCGTCCTCCGCAACGTCGGCTCCTCATTGACCAATCTCGATTGGCCAGCAGCCGAGGTCATCAACATCTTGTGGGCTCGAACTACTACCAATCTCGTCCTCTGCTTCAACCGACATTGCATCTGGCCCTCTACCTAACCTCGGCCAGTCTCCTAGGACGAGGTCATGTTGATAATTTAAAGGACAAAGCATTATCGAACTTCCCCAACCTTGTACTTAGCTAGGCCGAGGTTCCATCAGATGATGCTGACACAAGTTCGAGCACACACGAGCACATGGAAGACTTGGAACACATGAGCAAGTCAATTATTACCAAATCATTCCCCTTACATGAGGGAATATTTGGTCATCATTCTTTACATGTGGCCCAGCCAGGTGTCCACCTATGATTGGTGTATTCAACCCACACATGCTCATAGCATGCTTGTGGGGTACACTACACCCTCCAGGCACTATAAATACCTATCTTCTCCTACCTTGAAAAGGATCCCGAAATTACAACCCTAGCAGAAACTCTGTTTGTATACTCAGTATAGAGAGAAAGTGAGAGATTGTATCCCAGGCCGTTAGTGCCCTAATTTTAGTGATTCTTACTCACACACTCATAATAGATGTAGGACAGATTGGTTGAACCACTTATATACAATGTTTCTCCTCTTATCCTAACCTCATTCTACTAGATATATATACTCTTATGTTTCCATTGTTATTGTTAGAGTGAGCTTATCAACACCTCATCTGGTGGTGCTGTTTTCAGTATCAACACACCATACCCAGGAGGAATCTCGAGTTCCTCACCCCCTCACTATCGCCTCCTCATCGTATATGTTGAGTAATAAGATGCTCGCCCAACCGATTGTTGACATTGTCCGCTTGACATGAGTCACGATAGGAAATGGATTATTTTGTGACGAGTCTATGCGTATCGGTAATAAATAAGTGACGTCCTCGTATACCTCTACATCTACCTCCTTCTCCTTCCCCTTGACCTTATCGGAGGTGGATCATAACTAACATTTCATGAAGGCGTACATATCTAGGACCGTCGCCTCCAACCTTGATAGCTTCTAGTCATGAGTGTCCACCTTATTAGCCAACCCGATGTTGCTCGTATCCATTCTAATGATCCTCTACTTCCCCACCCTCTAGCTCACCCCCTAATCCTCCCCTTGAGATCCGTCCCTAGCACTTGGCTGAGTACGTACGTAGACAAAGATGCTTTGTGGGCATCAAACTGTGACTCATGCACTTTCTTAAGCTTTGCCTGAAATGATAAAAAGTACACGATTAGTTAATTAAGTAAATAAAAAATTATAACATAATTATAAAAATTAAACATTTATAACTTACAATCATGGTTGCGACGCTCGGGAAAACCTCCTTGTCCTTGCCCTTCTTCATCCGAATTGCCACATAGGCATCGAGCCTATGTGGCCTACCCCCAGGGCCACTCCCCGTCTCCTGAAATAAAGTAATGCAGAACTAGTAAGTAATGTACAATAAAATAATGCAGAATAACATAAAAATAAAATTAAAGAAAATAAAAACTTACTATCCTGTGCTCCACCACGACATAAAACGTTCGCTCGGAGTAGTTCACGTCCACCTTTTTTGTCTAGCTTTCTCTCCCCGATTGATGAGATGCCAATTGCCGCTCATCGATCTCACTGTCTATGAACTTTTACCACTTTGCCAATGAGATAGGCTTCTTCGTTGGGACGATCTCACGCACTCTGAGAATGAACTCCCGGGTCTTCCCAAAGTACCGTTCCCGTATATTCTTCTTTCACGTCTTATATTGTTCCCTCAACTGTTCCAATATGAAGTCGCGAAGATGTGGGGGCAAGCCGAATTGTTCATATCAAACAATTACCAACAAAAAAGAAAGTGTTAGTTTCTTATAATTATAAATATAAATTGAAATTGAAATATACATGTAAATACACTACCCGTAGTGCCGCCCAAATGGTCAACTTGAGCTCATTTGGCACGACCCTCCAATCAGTGTACCGCGGGACGATGATCCACTACACCTACTCGAGGGATCTAGCTATTAATGTCATATTTTTTCTCGACGACGGCCCCTAATTTGTCCCATTTTAGGAGCCTAGGGGCCGAGGAGCTCTTGTTGCCTCCGCTGCTGTCAAGCCCTGAAGAAGACATTTTCTGTAAAAAAAAAATTATTAGTATATATCCAAATGAATGGGAAGAATACAAAGCACTAGAAGAATACAAATCACTAGAAGAATACACGACACTAACCATATTATAACAAAACACTAGTTATGGACTTCGAATTAATACTTAAGAATTAAATCTAAATATTACATGCAGTAAACTGATAAAGTATAAATGAATTAAAGCATTAAACTAATGTTCGATAATAATAAAACACTAGAATAATACACCCACTTATTATGGACTTTGAATTAATGCTTAAGAATTAAATCTAAATTTTACATGCATTAAACTAATCAATTACAAATGAATAAAAAGCATTAATTTGTAATACTTATTACATCCACTGGTCATTACAAATAATTGTACTTATTACAAATCTAAAAATTGCTTCAAATTCGGGGTATCATAAAAAATGGATTGATATCCGGTAGGAGCAGCCAAGTTATTAACACTACTGTTTAGATGCTTTGGCACATGTATGACAATTGACCACGACTAGTTGTTGATATACTCCGAGTAAAACACTTGCTTGACCTTTTAAAAATAATAAACAAATGGCTCACCGCTCATGTGTTCGTTGCACTTCAAACTCGACAAGTCAACCATGATCAAATTGGTGTCGGGATCAACTTTACAAGAATTTTTATCCTCAAATCTTACCAAATCACAGTAAAATACAACCTCTTTAAATCTTATATAGTCCAATTCAAATATATTTCGAATTACACCATAGTGAGTTATTCCAGCTTCAACGAGGTTTTTATCTTTCACGCTCGCTCAAAAGAAAGTAAGAGTCTTGTATGAAATGCCCGAGTAAATCATGGGTAGTATAATTCACAATCCAATTGTGGGACTTACACATGCCAATCGTGGGACTTACACTTAGGTAAATCATGGGTAGCATAATTCACAATCCTTTACAAGTTGTACGAAAAATTAGATGGAAGCTTCAAATTATATATTGTGTCTAAAAGAACCTTTGTTTCCTCACTCGTCAGAGTAAACGAACCAGGGGGAAATTATTGTCATCCCCCTACTATCTTCTTTCAACCATAGGTGTGGCTTAAGTTTCAACGATTTAAGGTCTTTTCGTGAACTTTCTCCATCCTTTGAATGACTTCCCCTAGGCATGTACCCACAATATGTTCAGCGATGTTCTTCTCTGCGTGCATCATATCCAATACATGGGGCACCGGATAACTATCTTACATACCCCATCTTAACAAATGTAGTTCAACTGTTTTTCACTCAAACACCTTACCATTCTTACACTTAGCAATGGATACGGAAACTCTTTATCATTATGACATCTCTTTATGTATTTCACGAATTCATTAGTACCTCTACAAAATACATCCCCTAATCTATTTATCTCACCCATCCGCTGTTTGTATTTAGAATATCCTATCACAGCTACTAAAAACAATCACCTATTATGGGTAAGAAGCATATATTCATGGATAAGTATAAACAAAAGTGTGAACATTTAGTTCCCATTAAATAATTTACTGCAAGATTGACATTTCAAATTTTGGTGTTATATTATAAAAATAATATAATTCCTATTTCCTCCATCTCCTGTAAAGGGTTAGTGGTCCTATCCCATTCAAGACTGCATATTTCTGTAATATACTTAACAGCTCATGCACATTGTTCCAATTTGAGGAAAATTCGACAGCATATCCCCATAGTTCTCCAAGTACACGACATAGATTCGCAAGTGTAATTGTTATTTCAATTTATCAATTGAAATAACACTTAAAATCGCATCATCTAGTATGTACCCAGAGAACACTAAGATACGACAACAAAACTTCCCCCAAAAGTAACAACTTTAAGTCACTCAGAATGTTATTTTACAGAAACTATAGAATCCTAAACTATCCAAGCGGGACAATTCGAGAGATCTCATTACAGGGGTAATGACTCTTGAACAATTTTAAGGGATATTGAATGCGTACGCATAAGAACTATAAGGCTAGTATCTATGTGCACTATGTATAAGGGCTATAGTATGTTTCATTTAATTATGTCTTATTTATATTCGATTTTTACATAGTTATGTGTCATTTCGCATCTTAATTATAGTTATTTTTTCGGTTATAATGTTTATAATGATGATTTATACATGGTTATGTTTCATTTCGCATTTCTAACTGTTTAACAACATGATTTTAAATTTTAGAGTATCTTTCATGTAATTATGTCTTATTTATATTCAATTTTTATATAGTTATGTTTTATTTCGCATCACAACCCTCGTTACAATTCAAGAATCCAAAATAACAATGCAAATAATGGTGTGATATATTACACAACAAAATGGGTCTGATTTCAAATTTATACCCAATTTTAATATCATATTTACAGAAAAATATGTCTAATTTCAAATTTACACAACAATATGCCCAATTTTAAGTTTATACCCAATTTCAATTTCACATTTATACAACAAAAGGGGTACAATTTCAGATTTACACAACACTATACCCAAATTTTGTTTTCTAACCAATTTCAATTCTAATTCTAATTTCACATTTACACAATAATATGCCCAATTTTAGATTTATACCCAATTTATTTTCATATTTACTCAACAAAAAGGGTCTAATTTTAGATTTACACAACATTAGACCAAATTTTCGTTTTATACCCAATTTTAATTTTTATTTCAAATTTATACATCAATATGCCCAATTTAAGATGTCCACCCAATTTCAATTTCATATTTACACTACAAAAGGGTCATATTTCAGATTTGTGCCCAATTTTTATAAACACACACACACACACACACACACACATATATATATATATATATATATATATATATATATATATATATACATACGCATCATACACATACTCACACATATGCAACACACACACACATGTGCGTGTGCATATATACACACACATATGAAATATACACATACACACACATGCAATATACATACACACATACACACACACGCATGTACACACACACACACGCATATATACACACACATTCACAAAGGAGAGAGAGAGAGAGAGAGAGAGCGAGGAGGGAAATGAAACAGCGGAAAGAAAAGAGGCAGTAGGGTTTTTTTGTTAAAGCAGTTATCATGGACCTGTCGAGGTCTTTGCCTGTGATAACATTTTAAGATTATCACGGTCACCGTGACAACTGTAATTATCACGGTCATTGACCATGATAAAAAACGTGTATTTTTTTATCACGGTCAATGACCATGACAAGGCTGGCCGACTCAAATGTGATAATTTGGCCTTTTTGGTGTAGTGTGACTCGTTGACTACTCTTAAAACAAAGAAAGGAGAATCCCTCAGGTAGTACACACAACACTACTGGGAGTTGTTCAATGAAATAGATGACTGTAATGAGAAAATCACCATTTCATCCTTCAAGTCCGTCATTTCCATGTCATATGATCTCTATCAATCATTGACAAAGAAGTCAGCATCAACTATAGACAGTCTTATAAGGCCTATTGAAAAATATGCCAAAGTAGAGGACAAACTCATCACAGCAGAGGCTTTGGCCGACCAGATTTCCAAGTAGTTAAAGAAGAACTATACAAAAAAAAACTCTAAGGGAGGAAATCATTATGCTCCGACAAAGAAAGGGTCACGGAATGACATTGGTAACGAGTGATTTAAGACACAAACCAATGAAAGTTATTCCTAGGAAGTAGAGATTTTCTTCTAGATGATTCTGCATATCAAGGTAATCCGTACTTTAAGAGATCGATTAATATGGGCAGTAATCCAGGAGATAGAGATGCCAACCTCATGTGCACCTATCAACAGGGCCATGGACACCTTATAAAGAATAATATGATGTACAAGAAATATTTAAAGGATCTCTTCTAAGTCGAGCACCTCAAGGAGTTTATCAATATAGCTAAGACCAAGTCTTCGGTTAGGGTGAATGGGGTACAAAAGGAAGACGACGATCTTCCACCTTCAGGAACGGTCATAGCTATTCATGGATACATTGATCCTTCACAGTATACCAATAAAAAAAACTCAAAAAAAGATAAAGACTGTAGGTTGCATCTAGGAGGCGTTCCAAGTGGAAGTGTCCAAGGCCATCATGTTTTTTTGTCCAAGAGGGAATGTAACTATATGGTGGAAGTGTCCAGGCGTTCCAGGTGGAAGTGTTCATGCCCATTTCGGCCTAATGAGTAATGGAGTAACTCATCAGTATTCCTCTATAATTTATCCTAATCGGACAAAACCTTTCTGATTGAATTAGAACTATCCAAGGAGGAAGCAAAACAACTCATCCACATCCTCAGAACTAATGTCAATGTCTTCACGTAGAAACCCTATGATTTCCCTGGCATAAATTTGGACATCACGTGTCATCAACTGCATCTGGATTCAACTGTCTGATCGATCAAATATAAGCCGAGAAAGTCAATGCTAAAAAAGTTCAAAGTTGTGGAAAGAAAAGTCAAAAACCTCCTCCATCAAAGAAGTCCAATTCTCAAAGCGGATCTTCAACACCGTTGTGGTTAGGAAGAAGAGAGAAAAGTGAAAGGTATATATAGACTTTACCGACATCAATAAGCATAGCCCAAAGGCTAATTTTTCACTGCCCCAGATTGATCAGTTTATGGATTCAACAATTGGACACCAGTGCAAGATTTTTATGGATGCTTACTTTAGATATCATCAAATACCATTTTACAGCTCAGATCAGAAAAATACCTCATTCATCACTACTTTTGGGCTTTACAATTACAAAGTAATGTCGTTTGGTTTGAAGAACGCGAGGGAAATTACTAACTCCTTGTGAGCAATATGTTCAAGAAGGAAATTAGTGCAACCATGGAGGTTTACATCGATGGCATACTCATTAAGAGTAAGAAGGCGGTCGAACATATCAAGGATCTCATGAACACTTTTCAAATCCTCGTGGAATAAAAGATGAAGCTTAACGGCTTAAAATGTGTCTTCAAAGTGAACTCCCATAAATTCTTGGGATACTTAGTCATATAAAGACGAATAAAAGAAAATCTCGATCAGACAAGGGCCCTACATGATATCAAAAATTCGACCACCATCGGGAATGTACAAGTTTTCATCAGCCTGCTCGCGGTGTTAAACCAATTCATATATAAGTCATTGGAAAAATGTCGACCTTTTTATCAACCACCACGATCGAAAAAGATCCCTACATGTACCTAGTAGTCTTACATCATGAGACCAGTGTAATATTGGTGTGATTACAATATGGATACACTACACCAAATTAGGTGGAAGGTCCAGGATTTGGGTCGTGACCAGGCCCACGGGTCATGGATCCAATCCATGACTAAAATACCCATGAACAAGAACATGTGTAATGGACCAAGTCCCTGACCAAAAGACATGGTCACGGACCATAGCTTAAAGATTTATGTGGTGTATTGTCATGGAGTAGGGTCGTGACCACCGTGACCAACCTTTCACCTGGTCACAGCCCGAAGTCATGATTTACCTTAATAGTTGTACACATTAGTAACTGCCTAGAGCCATGACCTAAATTTCATACCTTTTTACCCTTGGTCACAACCCAAAGTTTAGACTATTTTTAGTCTGGTCATGGACCCGAAACACGATAAATATATATCACGAAAAAAATAATAAACATGGTTACGGTTAAAGTCCATAGTCATATATAAATGGCAAAAACATATAGGATGTTTGGGGTTCTATTCTCAAATCGAGAGTCTCATGATAATGCTGTCGATTGTTACATGTTAAGTTAGACATACACGAGGGGTTCTTGCCACTCGCGGTGCCATTTAGGGACTGTTGATGATTTTCGCCCAATCGTGACACATTTTTCAAGCCTAAGTGTGCCTATTTTTAAATTCGGATCACATTCTCAAGCCGAGTGACCCACAATCACATGATCGGTTGCTACGTGTTACATTGGACACATACGCGGCGTTCTTGCCACTTGTGGTGCCGTTTGGGTGATGTTAGTGGTTTCCATTCACTTGCGACACGTTTTCAAGTCTGAGTGTGCCTATTGGGAAATTCGGGTCCTATTCTTAAACTGTGAGTTTTACGACTATGCAATCATTTGCTACATGTTACGTTGGAAATACATGAGGTGTTTGTGCCACTTACGATACCGTTTGGGGGCTGTTGGTGGTTTTCGCAAACTCGCGGTATGTTTGCAAGCCTAAGAGAGCCTATTTTGACATTTGGGTCCTATTCTCAGACTGAGAGTCCCGTGACTACGTGGTCGATTGCTACACATTATGTTGGAAACGTACAAGGTGTTCATACCACTCACGGTATTATTTATGGCTTGTTGGTAATTTTCGCCCACTCGCGGCATGTTTTCAAGTTTAAGTGTGCCTATTTTGAAATCCGGGTCCTATTCTTAAACTGAAAGTCCCTCGACTATGCATTTGGTTGCTACTTGTTACGTTAGACACACACAAGGTGTTCATACCACTCACAATGTCGTTTGGGGGCAGTTGGTGGCTTTCGCCCACTTGCAACACGTTTTCAAGCCTAAGTGTGTTTATTTTGAAATTGGGGTTCAATTCTCAAATCGAGAGTCCCGTAATTACGCGATCGATTGCTACATGTTATATTGGACATGCACGAGGTGTTTGTGGCACCGTTTGGGGGTTGTTTGTGATTTTTGTCCACTCGTAGGACATTTTCAAGCCTAAGTGTACCTATTTTGAAATTCGGGTCCTATTCTCAAACTTGGAGTCTCGTGGCTACGTGGTTAATTGTTACATATTACGTTAGATATGCATGATGTGTTCGTACCGCTATCATTGACGTTTGGGGTTTAGTGGTGATTTATGTCCATTCACGACACCTTTTTAAGCGTAAGTATACCTATTTTGAAATTTAAGTGCTATTCTCAAACTTGGAGTCCCGCGACTATGCAGACATTTGCTATGTATTACATTCGATACACACGGGGTATTTAGGCCACTAGAGGTGCCGTTTGAGGGTTGGTGGTGGTTTTCGCTCATTAGCAGCACGTTTTCAAGCCTAGGTGTGCCTATTTTGAAATTCGGGTCCTATTCTCAAATCAAATGTTCCGTGACTACACGGCTTCTTGTTATGTGTTGTGTTGTACACGTACGAGGTGTTCGTGCCATTCGCGATTCCGTTTAGGGGCGTTTGGTGGTTTTTGCCCACTTGTGGCACGTTTTCAAGCCTAAGTATGCCTATTTTTAAATTCGCGTCATATTCTCAAACCGGGAGTCCTACAACTACACTACTGGTTGGTATGTGTTACATTGGACATGCACGAGGTTTTGTTGCTCTCTCCTTCATGACCATGCTCCCGTTATTCAACTCTAACTTCACAATAGAAGAATTTTTTACTCCATACATCAACGACATAGATGATATGATTAAATATGACTGGGATACTGTTGTCCATGGATTTCTTATCCTCTCTACTGACAGAAAAACAAAATCTAAGCCCTGCATAACCAGCGAATGTGTTATATCATTATTGGTGAGGACACATGCATGTATTTTTTAAAATATGTGTGTAATTTATAAAAGTGTATGCATAGTATAAAAAGTACACGCACACTGAAAGTGTTTTTGTTCATTTCAATGTGCGTAAAGTACATGCACAATACATACAGTACACACAATGAAATGAAAAAAATTATTTTCACTGTGCATGTACTTTATAAGACATGCATGCACTTTATGAAAGTACACACATAATACATAAAGTACACGCACATTGAAAATGATTTTGATCATTTCAATATGCGCGTACTTTATGTCTTATGCGTGTACTTTCAAAATACTAGCATTGCTTGCATATTAATTTGTTTAAATTAATTTGCAACTAAACATACATAAATAATATTAAACTAAACATCCATACATCAAACTAAACATTCATACATCAAAGTAAAGCACTAATATAGTGTCAATTTTAACTAGGGTTAAATTAAACGCACATTAACGTATATATGAAAAATAGGATTTCAATTTTAATTAGGGTTAAAATAAATACACATTAAAATATACAAGAAGCTTAGGGGGATAGTTTTAATTAGTTTTAAAATAAACATACATTAACATATACAAAAAAATTAGAGTTTTAAAACTTGTTAGGATTAAAATAAATACCCATTAACCAATACACACACATACACACACACACACACACACACACACACATATATATATATATATATATATATATATATATAGAGAGAGAGAGAGAGAGAAATGTTACCTTTGAGATTGAGAGAGAGAAAAAGTCAATTGGGTGTGTCATATACCGCTATAACCATCGAAGAATGTTCAAGATCGCATATGCAATAAGACGGATTTGAATATCAAAGTTCTTCAACATTCAAGCTTATACGAGATTTACTTTGGTAAGGTTGTGTTTTAATCTCTTAATGGTTCACTTAGAGTGTTGGGATAATTTTTCTGAAATTTTTTCTAAGTGTCGGAGCAGAGTTTTTCGTCAAAAATATTTTTCTTAGTGTCAAGGCGAATTTTTAAAATAAAAATTAATTTTTTAATTGGTCGTTCGAGCAACGCGTGTCCTTTCGTTTGAGCGACTTCCAAACTCATTCGAGATACGCGCCGCCTTAACATTTTTATAAATAGCATGTTAAATAACTTCGTTTTTCTTCAAAATACCTGCGAATTCTGTTCTACGAAAATTGCTTTGGCATAAACGTTTGTCTTCTAACTTTTGAGAGTTTTAGCTTTGTTTTCAATTCACAAACCATCCCAATAACTTATGTGAATTATTTTGGAACCCAAGAACACAATTTTGTGAAGTTTCTCTTTTAGAGAAGATCTCTACTGCTCATTGAGGTGCCTCTTGAGGGAGGTACTGGACTGACGTGATTGCGTGTCAATAGGGAGTAGTCGCGGGTGTTCCTGGGTTGATTCGGACTGCGTGTTCGTGTGGACTGTTGAGGTTGTTCCATTGTTGACTATAGACTACGTGTCTACATGATTGTTATGCAGAGTGATCATTGTAGATGTCATTGTTAGTATTATAGTGAAATAAAAGGTTTTACCCAAAAGGTTTTTTTTCCTAAAATCTGTGAGTTAGTAATTTTATTTATCATGATTATATTCACACACACGTAGTTTCATGTTAAATTAATTTGGTTTAAAAATTGACTCCACTTAAATAAGTTTAAATTAGGAATTTGCGAGTTTATTCAAATCAATATCGCACACTGCTTTCTGAAATTGGTATCAACTTATTTAAGCGATCGCCCCTTTTAAAAGAGGAAGCCGGAGAAAAAGCAAGACAGTCGAAGAGAAAGGGAGTGCCAGGGGTTTAAGAGAGAGAGTGGTCACGTGAAAATAAAAGGGTTATTTGGGGTTTTAATATAAAGACACTGGTTACGATCCCAGGCCATGACCCAACACCGTGACCACATTTTTTTTCCACATCATCAGTCGGGACCATGGTATTAAAGTAGCATTAGTCACGGCCCTAAATCGCGACCCCTATTGGTGAACATTTTGAATTTGTCACGGCCCAAAGTTGTGACCCAATTGGATGGAATTTTGTCATTGGTCATGGGTATGGTCACGGTCTTAGTCCATGACCACACTTTGAGGGAATTTTGGAGCGAGCTTGGCTCTATGATTGTCACTCCTTGGTCACGTATCCTGGTCAGGGCTAAAGGTCGTGACCAATTCCAGCTAGCTCCATGATATTTTATGGTCATAGAACTGGTCACACCTTTATTGGCTATGATCACGGCTTTGGGGTGTGACCATCTAGTTACGGACTAATTCGTGACCAACTTGATGTGTCTATCTGCTTAATTTGGTGTATTGATAATAATGGTCGATCTACTACATCAGTCATACCCTTCTTAAGGAAAAAACTAGATATATGCTTAAAGAATAGATGATCCTGATATTAGTTACAATGACCAATAAGCTTCGATAATATTTTAACGCCTACACGATAGTCGTACTCATGATATAACCATTGAAAGAGGCTCTTAAGACGACAAATTTATCCAACAAAATGTCAAAGTGGTACTTGTAACTAGCACGGTTCGACATTTAGTATGAGCCACAAACTGATACCAAAGGGCATGTTTTGCCCCACTTTGTTGTCAACTTCTTAGCATCGCCACCAGGAAAGGAGGAGGATCCGAGTGAGTGAGGGAAATCAAAGATAGGAACTGTTCGTTGATAGAACATCCAATGAACATGGCCCCATAGTTGCGATCATCTTTATTGATATGCCCCAAGTGTTACCTCGGCCCAGAGTTACCAACCTCGGTCGAGATGATGGCCGAGATATTGATCAACCCAAGACAAGCCGTGGGCCCACGATATCATCCCTCTGCCAGACCAGGGTCGGCCCAGGACGACACTACCATCTACACTGTCAAGGGGCACTGCGCGCATCACAGGCATCAACAGCACTCTCGTACACCTAGGTATGGAAACCTCGGCCAAGGGTGGGCCGAGGTGACAGGGAGCCGACCCTCAACTTCGAATCGGTTCAACCTCAGCTCGGGACGAGATCACAAGAGGCCTTAGTAATCACCAGCATGGAACTATCCCTACCTCGGCTGGGGCCGACCTAGCATAATGTCTCGGCTGGGATCGGGCCGAGACCCCCTATGACACCTCGGATTGAACGAAGAACACGCCTTTACAGCTCGGCCTCTCTTAGGCCGAGGTCATCCACCAACTTGGTGGCCGAGCATCTGTTGAACATTTGGATAAGGACACATGGGCACAAATCAGTTGTAACAAGATTATTCTCCACATGTGGGGAGAATATTTCATCATCATTACTTACATGTGGCAGTGACAGATGGCACTCCCCCATTGGTGAGGCTACCACACACATGCACATTACATGCATGGGGGGTACATTACACCCCCTAGGCACTATATATAGGGATCATCCCCTACCTTGCAAAAGGATCCCCAGCTATTAAAACCCTAGATAAAACCCTGTCTAAATATACAGTAGAGAGAGAGAGCTTGAGAGAATTGTATCCATGGCCATTAGTGCCTTCATTCAGTGATACTACTCACACACTCACTGTGGACGTAGGCCAGATTGGCTGAACCACCTATATTCCGGTGTTGATTCCTCATATCCTCATTTCCTTCTCTTATCTCTTTATATAGCTGTGCTGCCATTGTTATTCATATATAGAGCTTGGAAACACCTCACTTGGTGGTGCTGATTCTCAGCATCATCATTTTTGGCGCCGTCTGTGGGAACGAGAAGCTATCTCTTCCTTATTTTCTGCTTTACCTCACCGGAGACTCTGGTGGTGAACCAGGAACCACCCCTTGTGTGGAACTGTTTCACCATTGAAAGAGGTCCTTTAAGGTATTAAGCTCACCTGCTACTCAAGCTCTATACAGTTAACATATGGCACCAGACTAGCCACAGCCTCTTCCGCCGCTCGGAGGTGGAGGGGCTAGCTCCAGTCAGGCTCCTCCCCAGTCCGAAATGGCGGAAGTGGCAGCAGCCTTGAAATCTTTGGCTGCAACACAACAAGCCATGAAGGAGCAATTTGTCCAGCTCAGCCAAACCATGATGATGAGGCCACCTGGAGTCTCATCGGACATGATCACTCCGGCGGCAGTTCATCCACAACCTGACGCTAGGGGACCACCCCAGGCACCGATGAAGGACCAGCCTGCACCTCAGCGGAGGAGGGACGTTGCTGACCCTAGGCGCTTGCGCCTGGGGAGGCAAGGAAGCCCTTGCCCAGAGGACAGGTATGATGACCTAGGAGCTGAAGAGGCCCCCGAAGACTGCTGGGAGCCGTATTAGGTGTCAGATAACACCATACGACCCCTTAGGCAGAGTCAGGGATGTGTCGGCCAAAGAAGAGAAGAGGCCCAACAAAGAGGGTCGACTTTCGACAGATTGAGTAGAGGGTTGGCCTTCGAGAGGCTGGTCCCAGTCAATGACCTGAGACAGAGGCTATCGAGCTCAAGGAGCGCGGCAGGCTCTCAAAGAGGGAATAGGCAGGCTCGGCCAGATCAAGGCCGACCCTTGGAGAGAAGAGTCAGGGAGCAGGAAGAGGTCAACAGTCAACGGGTCGTGGCTGGGGAACCCTCTGTCCATCGCAGAGAGGTGGCAGGGGATAACCTCGGCCAAGTTGATGAGAGAAGACCCTGGAATGACTCAATCCAATGTCTCGAGGAGAAGATAGGGGACCTCATAAAGAGCAGGGACCCATTACAGAGGGGCTACTCGGAGGGCTCCCCGTTTGTAGCTAGGATAGTGGGGTTCCAACCTCAGCTAAGTTCAAGCCTCCTACAGTGACTCCTAAGTATGATGGCAGCACTAACCC
This sequence comes from Sambucus nigra, assembly GCA_949130495.1. Classification (NCBI taxonomy): domain Eukaryota; kingdom Viridiplantae; phylum Streptophyta; class Magnoliopsida; order Dipsacales; family Adoxaceae; genus Sambucus; species Sambucus nigra. The sequence continues at coordinate 360,701,228 of OX422208.1, forward strand.
AGTGCACCATATCGAGATGTATCAGTCGGTGGCAGATATTTACTCGATACCCGATGAGATGAAGTGCAGGGCCTTCTTAGGAACCTTGACAGGGGAAGCGCACAGCTGGTTCACCTCTCTTCCGAAGAACTCGATCGAGAACTTCAAAGGCTTAGCTGATCAGTTCATCCACAACTTCTGCTTTGGGGTAAGACCTCAAAAGAAGACTACCCACCTCCTATATGTCAAACAGGCTAAGGGTGAAAGCCTAAGATATTACATAGCAAGATTCAACAAGGAGAAGTTGGAGGTGGAGGATTACGAAGAGAGCATAGCCATGACCGCCCTTGTAGGAGGCCTCCAGAAGGGAAAGCTACTGTGGAAACTGGCGGAAGACCCTCCTAAGTCTATGGCAGAGCTGCTGGCAACCGCGGGGAAAGTGATGAATGCGGAAGAGGCAATGGCCGCCAAATATGAGGAGGAGAACCGTGGTAGCACTGGGAGGTCCCAAGGCAAGAAAGAGGGGAAGAAGAGGTCAGTAGATGACAAGTTCGCTCATTACACTCCTCTGACTGTGAGCTGTGAGCACATCCTTAAAGAGATCAAAACTGACCGGACTCTCAGGTGGCCAGAGAAATTGAAGGCCCCACCACTTAAGAGGAATAAAAACCTCTGGTGTGAGTTCCATCAGGATCACGGCCATATCACAGATAGATGCTTTGCTTTAAAGGATGAGATTGAGAAGATGCTGAAATATGGGAAGCTGAGAAGGTATGTGGATGGCAAGTCCCCAAAGGGTGGAAGAGAAGACCCTAAGAAGAGAAGGAATGACCGATGCTGTGGCGATGTCCCGGCCAGAAGGGACGATGACTCAGAGGGAGATGATGGAGATAACCCGGATCTCCCGCCAAAGGATGACAACACCCCGGTGAAGAGGGTAGGAATGATCTCCTTTGGTGTTAGCACCATATGTGGGGGATTCGCAGGAGGTGGCTCTGAGGTAGCCGATAGGAAGGCTCATGTAGCAGAGGCCAAGTCAGTAGCCAAGCCTGAGGTTGTGAATCTGACGTCTACTGATGCAGTGCAGAAGAGAAAGAATATAGACATGGACACCCTCGTGGTGGGGTTCTCCAGACTTGACTTCAAGGGCATCTTAGCCCCCCATGATGACCCTTTGGTCATAACAACAAGGGTGCATGGGTGCGATGTAGGGAGGATCCTTATAGACGGGGGAAGATCAGCAGATGTGATGTTCTGGCCTTGTTTCAAGAGCCTGGGTCTTAGCAGGGCGAGGCTGGTGCCCTACCATCACCCATTGATAGGCTTCAGTGGTGAAAAGGTGCACCCCTTAGGCATGTATGAAATGGATGTACGGATGGGGGATGAGTGTCCTAAGAGGTTGACGAAGAAGATCAACTTTTTTGTTATGGACGAAAATGTCTTCTCGGCCTACAACCTCATCATCGAAAGAGTGGCCCTTAAAGAGTTTGAAGCCGGGCCGTCAACGGTCCATCAGATGCTAAAATTCCCGACTCCTTATGGAGTAGGGGAAGTGCAAGGGGACCAGACCATGGCGCGGGAGTGTTACTTCAACTCGTCCGAAGAGAGAGAGGCCCATAATAGAGCAACCGCCACTTACAGCATTGACACTCTTGACCCGAGAGATGAAAAAAAATTGAAGAAGGGCGAGACCGCGGAAGAGGTAGAATCCATCGTCCTCAATGAGGACGAGCCAAAAAAAACTGTCCAGGTCGGCAAAGCCCTAGAGCCAAGGATAAAGGAAGAGCTGATAAACTTCCTCAGGAGGAGGCAGAGTGTCTACGCATGGAGTCACACATATATGCCTGGTATCGACCCTGAGATCATGACCCACAAGCTCAACGTGGGCAGAGATGCTAGGCCTATTAAACAGAGGCAAAGAGTCTAATCCAGAGAGAAGTATGAGGTCATCCGGGAAGAGGTGAAAAAGTTGGAAGAGGCCGAGTTCATAAGAGAGGTTACTTATCCAGAGTGGCTCTCAAATGCAGTCATCGTGCCTAAGGCCAATGGAAAGTGGCGGATGTGTGTAGATTTCACAGACCTGAACAGGTCTTGCCCGAAAGACAGCTATCCCTTACCCAGGATAGACCAGATGGTGGATGCAACGGTAGGGCACGAGCTCATGAGCTTCATGGATGCTTATTCAGGTTATAACTAAATCTTCATGGATGCCGAAGACTCTGAGAAGACAGCCTTCATTACTGACAAGGGGACGTACTGTTACAAGGTGATGCCCTTTGGTTTGAAAAATGCGGGTGTGACCTATCAACGTCTTGTCAATAAGATGTTCGAGGAGTAGATAGGTAAGACCATGGAGGTGTATGTGGATGATATGCTAACGAAGAGCCTGAAAGCATGTACTCACGTGGCAGACCTTGAGAACACCTTCGATGTCATGGACTCGTACAGAATGAAGCTCAACCCAGCGAAGTGTGTCTTCGGGGTAGGAGTCGAGAAGTTCTTGGGGTTCATCGTTAATCAGAGTGGGATTGAAGCAAACCCTGAGAAGATCAAGGCCCTGCTCGACATGAAGACTCCTAGGAGTATTAAGGATGTCCAGAGACTCACGGGAAGAGTGGCAGCTCTTAACAGGTTTGTTTCTAGGGCAACGGACAAGTGTCTTCCGTTCTTTAAAGTTATGAGAAAGGCCTTCCAGTGGGACGAAGAGTTTGAAAAAGCTTTTGACCAACTCAAGTCCTACTTGGGATCTCCATTGTTGCTGTCTCGGCCCATCACGGGGGAGAGGCTATTTGTGTATCTGGCAGTATCTGAGTCAGCCATCAGCGCAGCCATCGTACGGGAAGAGGATGGAATCCAGAGGCCTGTGTACTTCAACGGTAAGGCCCTTCAAGGGTCTGAACAAAACTATCCCCGGATGGAGAAGTTGGCTTATGCCCTGATACACGCCTCAAGGAAGATGAAGCCTTACTTCCAAGCTCACTCCATGGTAGTCCTCACTGACTCCCCACTAAGGCAGGTTCTGCACAAGCCTAAGAAGTCCGGAAGATTAATGACCTGGTCCATCGAGCTAGGAGAATATGATCTTACCTACCAGCCTAGGACAGCCATCAAAGGGCAGGCCCTCGCAGACTTTGTCGTAGAGTTCACCTGGGAAGAGGCCGATAGAGGTTTGGAAGAGGCCGAGACAGAGAAAGGTTCAGATGACGGAGAAGAGACGAACCGTAGTGTCTTCCGAGATTCGAAAGACACTGCACCAAACGTCTTCCGAGGCCGAGAAGAGGTTGTCCCAGGAAAAACCCGGAGCAGAGTGGAAGAGAACGAAGAGGATTGGTACCTCTTCAAGAAGAGGGTTATGAGAGAAGGGGTCTTCTCATCAGATGCAGACGTATGGAGCCTCTTCGTTGATGGCTCTTCTTGTGACAGTGAAAGCGGCGCGGGGCTAGTACTCTCGGCTCCAAATGGCGCCAACATTGAGTACGCCTTGAGATTCAACTTCCAGGCCTCCAACAACGAGTCTGAGTATGAGGCCATGATAGCAGGTCTCTTATTGGCAACAACTCTTCGAGTAAAGCGACTCCTACTCCATAGCGACTCGAGGCTGGTTGTCAATCAAGTCCTGGGGGCATACGAGGCCAAAGACGAAAGGATGGCCAAATACCTAAAGAAGGTAAGAGGATTGCTAGAGTATTTTGAAGAAACAAAGCTGAAGAGAGTGACTCGGCTGAGCAACAACCATGCTGATGCATTGGCAAGGCTGGCCTCGGCAATGAAGACAGATTTAGGAAGGACCATTCCAATCGAGGTCTTAGGAAAAGCAAGCATCGAGGAGGACGAGGTATGTAGCCCTTGTCACAATGTGAACCTGGGAGACTCATGGATTGACCCGCTCATCAGATACCTAAGAGACGGAGAGCTACCTGAGTCCAAGATGGAAAGGAGAAAGTTGAGATACAGGGCTGCCAAGTTCTCAATAGTAGGAGACGTCCTGTACAAAAAGGGGTTTCTTTTGCCTCTCCTCAGATGTGTGCATCCCATGGAGGTACCCCAGGTCTTACAGGAGGTTCATGAGTGTTCCTGCTCTAGCCACATAGGGGGAAGGTCCTTAGCCAAGAGGATCATCACTCAGGGGTACTGGTGGCCTACCTTGTCTAAGGACGCTGCAGACTATGTGAAGAAGTGTGACAAATGTCAAAGGTTTGCCACTATCCCTCATCAGCCTATGACGTCGATCTCTTCTCCATGGACATTTGCAGTATGGGGAATTGACTTGGTAGGACCTTTGCCAAGAGCTGCCAACAACTATAGATTCTTGATAGTTGCCATTGACTACTTTTCAAAGTGGGTGGAGGCGGAATCGATGATAACAATTACAGAGCAGAAGACCTTCCAGTTCATTTGGAAGAACATCATATGCAGATATGGCCTCCCGAACACTCTCATCTCAGACAATGGCACCCAGTTCAAGAACTCCTCCTTAGAAAAATATTGCCTAAGAGTGGGGATTAAATAGTTCTTCTCATCCCCTGGTCGTCCTCAGGCTAATGGCCAGACCGAGGTCACAAACAGAACCATCTTGGACGGAATCAAAAAGAGGTTGGAAGATGCGAAGGGTAGATGGACAGAAGAGGTCTGCGCAGTGTTATGAGCCTACAGAACCACGGCAAGGACACTAACGGGAGAAACCCCATTCATGCTGGCACATAGCTCAGAGGCCGTCATACCAACGGAGGTAGGACTGTCAACTCATCGGATTCAGACCTACGACCCTGACAGCAATAGGGAGAAGAGAAGGCTAGAACTGGATCTCATCGAAGAAAGAAGGGAAGACGCAGAGGTCAGAAAAGCAGCCTACCAGCAGAGGGCAACAAAATTCTACAACCAGAGGGTGAAGTCAAGACCCATTGCAGTGGGAGACCTAGTGCTAAAGAAGACACTACAGAAGGCAAATAAGCTACACTCAAACTGGCATGGCCCCTACAAGGTGATGGAAGAGGTTGTGCCTGGCACTTACAGGCTAGAAAACCTGGAAGGAGAACCTTTCACTAACCCGTGGAATGCTGACCATCTCAAGAGATATTACATATGATGTATAGAATTTTATGAAAATGTACTATCTTACTGAGAAGAGGTTATTAATAAAGATCAGTTTCCATATCAAGTTCTTGCTTCATTCTTTAGACCAGAAGTTTATTATGGGGCTAACCTCTTAGGTGATGACCTCAGACCCTCATAACATCACTCGGTGGTGACGAGGTCTGTGCTCAGACACCTGGGTTAGACGACCTCAGACCCTTAACATCATTAATTTGGTGATATTTATTATGAGGCTAACCTCTTAGGTGATGACCTCAGACCCTCATAACATCACTCGGTGGTGACGGGGTCTGTGCTCAGACACCTGGGTTAGACGACCTCAGACCCTTAACATTATTAATTTGGTGAAATTTATTATGGGGATAACCTCTTAGGTAATGACCTCAGACCCTCATAACATCACTCGGTGGTGACGAGGTCTGAGCTCAGACACCTTAGCAGAGGACCTCAGACCCTTAGCATCATTAATTTGGTGATATTTATTATGGGGCTAACCTCTTAGGTGATGACCTCAGACCCTTATAACATCACTCGGTGGTGGCGAGGTCTGAGCTCAGACACCTTAGCAGAGGACCTCAGACCCTTAACATCATTAATTTGGTGATATTTATTATGGGGCTAACCTCTTAGGTGATGACCTCAGACCCTCATAACATCACTCGGTGGTGACAAGGTCTGAGCTCAGACACCTTAGCAGAGGACCTCAGACCCTTAACATCATTAATTTGGTGATATTTATTATGGGGATAACCTCTTAGGTGATGACCTCAGACCCTCATAACATCACTCGGTGGTGACGAGGTCTGAGCTCAGACACCTTAGCAGAGGACCTCAGACTCGTAACATCATTAATTTGGTGACATTATTATGAGGCTAACCTCTTAGGTGATGACCTCAGACCCTCATAACATCACTCAGTGGTGACGAAGTCTGAGCTCAGACACATGGGTTAGACGACCTCAGACCCTTAACATCATCAATTTGGTGATATTTATTATGAGGCTAACCTCTTAGGTGATGGCCTCAGACCCGCATAACATCACTCGGTGGTGACGGGGTCTGAGCTCAGACACCTGGGTTAGACGACCTCAAACCCTTAACATCATTAATTTGGTGATATTTATTATGGGGCTAACCTCTTAGGTGATGACCTCAGACCCTCATAACATCACTCGGTGGTGACGAGGTCTGAGCTCAGACACCTGGGTTAGACAACCTCAAACTCTTAACATCATTAATTTGGTGATATTTATTATGGGGCTAACCTCTTAGATGATGACCTCAGACCCTCATAACATCACTCGGTGGTGACGAGGTCTGAGCTCAGACACCTGGGTTAGACGACCTCAGACCCTTAACATCATTAATTTGGTGATATTTATTATGAGGCTAACCTCTTAGGTGATGACCTCAGACCCTCATAACATCACTCGGTGGTGACGAGGTCTGAGCTCAGACACCTGGGTTAGATGACCTCAGACCCTTAACATCATTAATTTGGTGAAGATTGGTTATGAGCACAGCGTATTAAGTAATGACTTCAGAGACTAATAGCATTCAAAGGCATTTAGGGATCAAAATAAGAGGATTGGCATTCAGTAAAAAGAAGAGATTACATATGATGTTCATTACTACAAATTGCAAATTACAAAATGTTTGTTGTTACAAATCACTCCTGGTTGGGGGGGGGGGGACATTGACAGTCTCGGCCGGATTGGTCTGCTCAGCATTAGTAACCTCGGCCACCTCATCAACAGGATCTGTCCCTCTGAGATCAGACCCTCCCAGAGTTGCAGTATCGGCTGGGGCAGCGGCCTCGTCTTCCACCTCTTGCAGTGCCTGGGCAAATTGAGGGTCGGCGAAGCCGAGGCCCACAAAGTCGGAGACCTTTATAGTGCCGACCTCCTTCTCTCTGACCTCGGCCCATTTGGTAGTGGCTTTGATACCTCTTTCGAGGTATTCAAAACCAAAACCCACGAACTCCTCAGAGACTTTGTAGTCAGAAATTATTTTCTCTGAGGCATCTGCAAGGGCAGCCTTCACAGCCGCGTTGACCTTCCGCTGCAGAGCATCATCTTTATCTTTCAGGGCCTTGGCATGGTTTTGGACGAGCGCAGAGATATCTTTTTCCAAACCCTGGGCCTTATTTTCAGAGTTCTTGGCCTTATTCTCAGAATTCTGTAACTCTGACTTCAGACGGTCAACCTCGGCATTCAGGGCGCTCTCGACTTTCTCAGCCTCCTGCCCCTTCTGAATGAGGGGCAATTTCCTAATAGCCCAGTTAGAAAGTTGGTACATGGCAGTCGCACCCTGCACAGTTAATGAAGAGGTTAGGTGAGAATAAAATCAGACGTTGCACTTATAAAATTCTAACAAAGGAACAATTCATACCTGGACGACTCTGTGAAGGCCGAACTCAACCAGCACGGAGGTGTCTATGGCCCTATAGAAACGCTTGTCTGCCTCGGTCATCACAGAGGCGAGTGCATCCATAGCCTGTCTGCTATTGCCAACCGCGCTGTCAGTTAACTTCAACTGCTCCAAACGAGCCGTCAGAATGTCAGCTGAAGAAATTGGGATCGCAGCGTCTGAGGTCTTCTTTTGTCTTGAGGTCGGCCTCTGATCCTCAGAGGCCGGGACCTCAGGGGCCCTCTTCTTGGATGTGGATGTTGAGGGAGCTGGAGGAGGAGTGTTCAAACCAGTCCTCTTTGCAAGCCTTGCCAAACTCGGAGCTGCCATCTCCCACAGTTCGTCTGGGATACCTGGTGGTCTCTCTGCAAAAGTTAAAAGATAAGAGTCAGAAATCAGACATGAATGATCAAGGGTTAGAGTTGAAATAAAAAGAAAAATCCTTACTAAAGTCAACAAGGGGGCTCCCACCCAGGCTCGTCCCTGAGAGAAACTGAGGGGTCAGCAAATGCTCGAACTTAACAAACAAGTCGTGTGCCCCTTGGTCTTGCAGGGCCTTCACCTTTTTGCTATTTTGAAGACTTAGGCCAGCATCGGCCCTTGCAGACATGGTGACCTTACCCCATCTGAGGGGTATCCTCGGCTCAAAAGTGGAAGAGGGAACAGATGAGCCAAATTCCCATGGCCCTGAGGCAAAAAAATACCGGGGCTTCCAATTCTGATTCGAGGTCTCAGTGACCTGGAGCATCTTCTTCTCAGGCCTCCGAGCCACGAAATGATAGTAGCTCTGATGGTTTTTGACCGAGGTAGGGATGTAACAACCAGCAAAGACCTGAACTGGGAGGTCAGAGTAGTGGGCTACCCTCCACAAGATGATGGCCCCTATAATAACTCCCCAAGCATTGGGAGAGAGCTGCGAGGGGGCCAAGTTGATGAAGGAAAGAATGGACCTGATGACGGGGTGAATGGGTAGGCAAAACCCTAACTTGAACATCTGCTCGTACAAGCAGATTTCTCCATCTCGGCCATGATAGGCCCTCTCTTCCCTCAGAGGTCTCCTTAACTTGATGGAAGGGCTAATAGAGTATAAGTACCTAAAGCACATAAGGTCTACCTCAGTGACTGTGCTCTCGAACTCGGATGCTTCAGAGATGTCAATATCACTTTCAGCATCCTCATCATCATCAAGCTCAAAGTCGGCTGGAGCAGACGTAGACGGGTGACCAGGGAATCTCTGAGCAAACTCAGCCCCTGTAACGGCCGACAGAGGGATGGCATCAAGGATGGGTGGCACGGCCACACTTGGCTCAACAAGTTCAACCTCTGAAGAAGAATCTGAGGTACTTGAGCCATTTTGGGATGAAGCTCGGCTAGATACCTCGGCCTGATCAGGGACTTGGTCAGGCCGAGGTGTAAAGTCCATGGCTTCTTGGAAAGAGTCCACAGACATGGGGTCTGAGGTGGAGGACTTAGACTCAGACATCGGCAATGGTTTAGCAGAGACATCTGTCTGATAGAAGTTCTCAGGAGGATCAGGGTATACCACCTTGAGAGGTGGGGGAAATATAGGTCTAATAGGAAACTCCTGTGACCTACGAGCTTCCTCCTGAGCTCTCTCTATTTGCCTAATTTTTTCTAAGGTCTTCTCTCTAAGAGAGGGGAAATCCTCAAGAAGCTGGTATAGGGGTCTGAGCATCAGAGGACGACCCTAAACTTGGGATAACTCCCTAAACTACAAACAGGACTTGCTTATAAAATATAGAAGTTTAAAGATCGAACATAGAAGTTTAAAGAAAACCTAGTTAGCCTGAGTTAATGGAACTCGCTGGAAAACTCAAAGAACTACCGGAAAACTCAAAAATACGCCGGAAAATGCAAACCAAATAGCAGAAACAGAGGAAATGCAAAATAAAGAAGTACCTGGAAAATGAATCGACGAGTGAGATGAGGAATACTTGCGAGAAAATTGATGAAATCCTCTGCAGATGAGTGCTGATCGAAGAAGTTCAAGAGAGAGAAATTTGTAAGAAACAGCGTACGCGGGAAAGAAAAGAGGAAGAAGAAAGAGAAAGGAAGGGTTTAACCCCTTAAATACATGGTCACACTTCCCAAGGCCCATCATTGCCTTGGGAAAACCCAAGGGACAACTACTGACAGCACACGCCAGCCAAATTTTCATGCTATAGCTTGGGACAGGTGTCATACAGGTGTCACACAGGTGTTAACTTGGGACGGACAGGCCTCGGAGGTGAAGCAATCCCCTAGCCACTTGCTCTCGCATATGACTAAGGGCTGGGGGGTGATTGATATGCCCCAAGTGTTACAGCGGCCCAGAGTTACCAACCTCGGCCGAGATGATGGCCGAGATATTGATCAACCCAAGACAAGCCGTGGGCCCAAGATATCATCCCTCGGCCAGACCAGGGTCAGCCCAGGTCGACACTACCATCTACACTGCCAAGGGGCACTACGCGCATCACAGGCATCAACAGCACTCTCGTACACCTGGGTATGGCAACCTCGGCCAAGGGTGGGCCGAGGTGACAGGGAGCCGACCCTCAACTTGGAACCGGTTCAACCTCGGCTCGGGACGAGATCACAAGAGGCCTTAGTAATCACCAGCATGGGACTATCCCTACCTCGGTTGGGGCCGACCTAGCATAATGTCTCGGCTGGGATCGGGCCGAGACCCCCTATGACACCTCGGATTGAACGAAGAACAGGCCTTTACAGCTCGGCCTCTCTTAGGCCGAGGTCATTCACCAACTTGGTGGCCGAGCATCTGTTGAACATTTGGATAAGGACACATGGGCACAAATAAGTCGTAACAAGATTATTCTCCACATGTGGGGAGAATATTTCATCATCATTACTTACATGTGGCAGTGACAGATGGCACTCCCCCATTGGTGAGGCTACCACACACATGCACATTACATGCATGGGGGGTACATTACACCCCCTAGGCACTATATATAGGGATCATCCCCTACCTTGCAAAAGGATCCCCAGCTATTAAAACCCTAGCTAAAACCCTGTCTAAATATACAGTAGAGAGAGAGAGCTTGAGAGAATTGTATCCATGGCCATTAGTGCCTTCATTCAGTGATACTACTCACACACTCACTGTGGACGTAGGCCAGATTGGCTGAACCACCTATATTCCGGTGTTGATTCCTCATATCCTCATCTCCTTCTCTTATCTCTTTATATAGCTGTGCTGCCATTGTTATTCATATATAGAGCTTGGAAACACCTCACCTGGTGGTGCTGATTCTCAGCATCATCATTTATCATGCCAAAAGGCTTCCTCATAAAATAAGCAGTCTGATTTGTGTTAAAAGACTCCAATAATGAGGTCGAATATGAAGCCATGATCTACGATCTCCAAAGAGTGATAAGTATAAGAGCCTGTCATATAGTAATGTATTGTGACTCTCGCTTGATCGCAGACTATCTCAGCGACGAATATGAAGATAGAGATCCCAAGATACTCTCTTACAAGGACAAATTAAGGAATATTCTCCAAAATTTCGGGTCCTTTGTAGATCAGCATAAATTAGAAAAGTCACAATCACACACGATACGAGATATACGTGGTTCGACAAATTGCCTACATCCACGGTGGTGCTCTCTGTTTGTATATCTCTTTTCTTAAGGGGAGTGTTTATGATTACATACCCTTTTCCACGGGCCAAGGGTACAATATATACATGTAAACTTCGGAGAGTGGGGGTGTTAGTCACCTCCATGTTGGCCCATAATCCCTAAAATATCTCCTGCGAGATTTTAGGGGTTGAATGGGTCGCTGCTGACTTAACTATCTATGAGACTTTAGATTTTGGGCCAGACTCTCACTATTCTTGATAGTGATTAGTTTGTTTACCTCTCTAGGCCAAGATAAATGGACAAGGTACCCACAATTGCCCCTAAAAAATTTGAATCACAATTTGGCTTAATAATTTTAAATAATAGCTCTGATGGCATTTTTATGAATTGCATGATACTTTGGGGAGCGAAACGTCTTTCCTTAGTAGATTTAGGTGGAAGATTCACTTCGTTCTCCGTGTGTCATCATTAAGAGGGTTTAAAATTGTTTGAAGAAGCCATTTCTGACGTCGCTTCACAAATTTTTGTACTCTTAAGATATCTTCTGCTTCCTACTGTGTTCTCTCACTTCCAGGTCTCTCCTTTCGTCTTCGAGCTCTTTCTTATCTTTCCATCTTCCTTGCTTGTGGCCTTGCGTCGTCTCAAGCTGATTTCCACTTCGTAAGTTTTCCAAACCTCTTCTTCTTTCTTTTTTGTTAAAATTTCTTTTCTATCACTTCTAGGTTTATTTATGGGAAGAATAGGTAATAGATCAGTAGATGAGTTTAGGAAATTTTATAATATCCCCAACTGGGTGGACATCGAATATGCCCCTGTTCCTCACAATGTTCGAGATATTGAGGAAGGGCATTGGATTCATGTTCTCCTGTTGTCTTAGGGGGGTCTAACCTTTCCCCCAAATAGTTTGTTTTTGCACTTCTTTATTTACTTTTACATAGTTCCTGCCTAATGTTCTCCAAATGTTTGGAAAATTGTCAATGGTGTTCATAAAATCAATCAACTTTTTGGCACCAATTTAGGTCTTGCTGAAATATGTTATTGCTATATCTTTTCTTGAACAAGTTCTGGTCTCCTCTATTTGAAAGATAGGAGTCCTGATAGGTTGTTGGTAGTTAATTTACCTGATTCTTAGAAGGACTATTGGCAGGAAGGGTTCATTACCAGGAACTGGAAGTTCCCTCCCCAAACTGGGGGAGCGAGGTACAAAGGATTTACGATTCCCTTTTACGGGGAGGATTACATATGTAGATATATCTCTTATTTTGCTAATTGATTCTCTGCTAGTGTACTTTATTTCTCATGTTTTCCTTTTTTTCCTTTTTTAGTGAAGATAAAGAACTCGAAACATGCACTCCACGAAATTTGAGTTGCTGAACTAATCAAAGCTTGGAAGATCAGGGAATAGTTGGCTGATCGCGAGCATCCGCGATCAGCTTCATTTATTTTAGAGTACAAGAACATTGGGTCCAACTTCATTGCCCAACCTGTTTATAGTATTCCTCAGCTAGATATCATAGAAGAGGTCGTTGCTAAGCCAATCTAATTAGATGAGGAGGAGAGCAGCTCTAGTGAAGGCAACGTGGGGGCTGACAGAGGTGGAGTTGAGGGTGATTATAGCGATGAGAGTTCAAGTGGTGAGGGATCTTCAAGTTCGTAGGAGAGTTCAGAGGGTTCACAGAGTCCAGAGGATTCGGATAGCTCTAGTGAAGAGACTATGGCTCCTCCTAGGAAGAATTTAATCCAAGATGATGATGAGGACAATGTTGCTCTTTATTGCAGGATGAAGAAGCAGAAGTCTGGGAGTAGGGGTGTGCATAAAAACCGATCAAATCGATAAAATCGAATCGAAATTTTTATGGACGAGTTTTTTTAAGGATCGGGTCGGTTCGGTTTGGTCAGATAGATAACTGATGGTGTCGGTTCGGTTTTTGGTTTAGACATAAAAAAATTCGATTGGAACTGAACCGAACCGAATTAGTTTTTGTGTTTTTTAATTTTATAAGTAATTTTATATGTTATAATAAGTATAACACACGCACGTTGCACCTGCATTTTATTAACAAACGCGCGCCTCACTCTAAAAGAAAAACCCTAGCCATCGCATTTGGTTTCCATTTCATTTCTCTCCAACCTCTCTCTCTCCAACCTCGTTTCATTTCTAAAAGAAAAACCTTCAACCCCTTTCTCTCTCCAACCTTCAACGGTGACTGAAGGTCTCACAGTCCATGTTCGGACCTCAACCACATCCCTCTCTTATAAGATTTTCACAACCCCTGTTCTGTTCGGACAACAGGTATCTCTCACGATTTTTTTGACATTTTTTTTTATCTAAATATATGTTTTTTTATTTGTTTGGTTTGGATCTAAACAACCCCTATTTTTTCATCTGTTCGGACCTCAACCATACATTTTTTCATTTTCATTTTCACGGCCCCTGTTATGATATTTGTGAATGCATAGTTTATGTTATTAAGCTTGCTCAAGACTAGGATCTTTGTATACGAAAATCAACCCCTTTTTTCTTTTTTAATTTTTATTTTATTTTAATATCTTTAACTAATTAAATGTTAAACACCACATTTTTTTTTACATTTTATTAACATAGATTTTTATGAAAAGGGTCAGTTATCTGTTGTATCAATTTATTTTACCTTTCGTTTTGTCTGAGAGGTTAATGAGGCAATTTCATCAACTGTTAGCTTCACAACATGTTTTTACAATATGTTTTTTTTACATTTTATTAACTTATCACTTGAAATTCCAGCTGGAAAATCACAACTTATAATATTAAAATTAATAACTATAATAATAACTGTGACATTATTACTATTATTATTATTAATGCTGCTACAATATGGATTCAGTTGACTGATTTTTTAGTTTGCACCACTTTAATTTTTTAGTTTACTGATTTTTCAATTTTTCTTTTGGGTAGAAATATGGATTCAGTTGTGGATGTTGATGACCCAAGGTCTAGAGAAGCTGTAGTAAAGGGTAAAAATGATTCTCCAAAAAAGGTAAATGGTCCTAAATGAAAAGCTTGGTGTTGGGATCACTTTACCATAGTAAAAGACTCGAAAAAACCTAGGGCTACGTGCAATTATTGTGGGGCGACCTATGCGTGTGATTCCAAAAATAATGGAACTCGCAATTTGATTAATCACATTAATAATCAATGCAAGGTTTACGAATATAAGATTGATGATAAAAACAAAATATATTATCTTTTGAACAAAAAAAAGAGGAGGTGGTAGCAATCTTGTGGCTATTGATTTCATCGTTGAAGGTTGTAGAAAACGTATTGTTGAAATGATTATAATCGATGAGTTGTCCTTTAAATTTATATGGGTGAAGGTTTTAGAAGGTTAATGAACTACATTCAACCCAAAATGACTAAACTTCCTTCTCGAATAACAGTTGCTTGGGATTATCTTAATATTTATATGGAAGAGAAAAAAGCCCTTAAAAGTGCATTAAGTAGTCAAAGAATTTGTATTACTACGGATACATGGACCTCAATCCCAAACATCAATTACATGTATTTAACCGCACACTTTATTGATAAATATTGGAACTTGCACAAAAGGATTCTTAATTTTTGTCAAGTTGAGAGTCATAAGGGTGATGCAATAGGTAAGGTGGTCGAGGATTGCTTACGTGATTGGGGTATAGAGAGCATTTGCACCATCACCATTGATAATGCAAGTTCCAACAATGGTACTAATCAATACTTTAAAAAAACAAAAAGTAAGAAAAGTAACATTTTGGAACATGAATATATACATGTAAGATGGTGTGCGCACATCCTAAATCGTATTGTGTGTAATGGTTAAAAGGAATTAGATGATTCAATTGTCAAGGTGCGTAATGTTGTTAGGTATGTGAAATCGCCTCCGTCCTGATTGACAAAATTCAAATTATGTGTTGGAAAGGAGAAAATTGAAAGTATAAGTTTAGTGTGCTTAGATGTACCAACTAGGTGGAACGCCACTTATATGATGTTAGAAGTGGCGGAGAAGTTTGAAAAAGCATTTGAGAGAATGGAGGATGATAATGATCATCACAAAGATTATTTTAAAAATGAGGAGGATGATGAATAGAGAGGGAGAGCATGAGTTGGAAGGGTGATATTTGGTCCTCCCGAAATAATTGATTGGGTGAAAGTTAGGATACTAGTAAAGTTTCTTAGGATGTTTTACAATGCTACTATGCGATTTTTTGGCTCTTTGCATGTCACGTCAAATGCTTTTTTCATGAACTCGTTTTGATACAAAGTAAGTCGATTCACACTACACTAAAATGGTCAAATTGACACCCGTCAACCGGCCAGCCTTGTCACGGTCATTGACCGTGATAAAAAAACACGTGTTTTTTATCACGGTCATTGATCGTGACAAGGCAGCAACAAAGATTTATCACGGTCAATGACCGTGACAATATTATAACCTTGTCATGGTCAAGGACCATGACATGTTCGTGATAATTCTGTCAGTAAAAAAATCCTTCCTCTTCTTTTTTTCCCACCGATTCTAATTCCCTCCATTTTTCTCTCTCTCTAGCGACCTCACACTCTCTCTCTCTACGATTTTGATACACTTACTCTCTCTATTTCTACTCCATTTATGTATATGTGTATGTATATATGCCTGTGTGTATATATGTGTATGAAAATGTGCGTGTGCGTGTGTGTGTGTGTGGTGTATATATGCATGTGGTGGGGGGAGAGGGCAGGGCTGGGGGGAGGGGA
Organism: Sambucus nigra; assembly: GCA_949130495.1. Lineage (NCBI taxonomy): Eukaryota > Viridiplantae > Streptophyta > Magnoliopsida > Dipsacales > Adoxaceae > Sambucus > Sambucus nigra. Next base: position 360,717,066 of record OX422208.1, read on the forward strand.
GGGAGGTGTATATGTGTGTGTGTGTGTGTGTGTGTGTGTGTATGCGTGTGTGTGTATATGTGCATGTGTGTGTATATATGTGTGTGCGTGTGCATGTGTGGTGGGCAGTGGTAGTTGGGGGTAGGGCAGGGGGTGGGGGGTGGGCAGGGGGTGTGAGGCTGTGTGTGTTTTTTTTAATTAAATTTTTATTGGTTTATTAGATATTTCCCGTCATATTGTAGTGCCCCTTGTAAAAGAATTGATTGATTAAATATTGATTGGTATTTAATTTTTTTAGTAAATTAATAATTAGTGCCCCTTTCATATGCAAGTAGGATTGTTCTCATTGTAAATTAGTAAATTAATAATTTTATACTTTAATTGTTAGTTGAATTGATGAAAAGAGTTAATTGAGTAGATGAATTAGAAGGAGTACGGGATATACATTTGTTGTTGCCATTGCGGTTGGATTAGAGTGGATCGATGTTGGGTTGGTTAATTTTAAAAGTGGCATGATCACTGGATTATTGTCCATATGGGGGTGATATTTTTTAACGTTTTTTGAAAATTACTTTGTATAACGAACAATATATATAGTGTGTGATAATTAAATGAAACATACTTGAAATTATATATAGTGCGCATAGATACTAGCCTTCTAGTTCTTATGCGTACGCATTCAATAGACCTTAGATCCGTTCGAGAGTCATTACCCCTGTAATGAGATATCTCGAATTGTCCCGTTTGGACAGTTTGGGACTGCATAATTTATGTATAATAATATTCTTAGTGTCTTAAAGTTGTTACTTTTGGAGGAAGGTCTGCAATCGTATCCTAATGTTCTCTGGGTACGTACTAGATTGACAAGTGTGACTGTTATTTCAATTGATCAATTGAAATAACACTCACACTTGCCAATTTACGTCGTGTACTTGGAGAACTACAGGGATATGTTGTCGAGTTTTCCTCAAATCGTAACAATGTGCATGAGTTGTTAAGTACATTACAGAAATATGCGGTCTCGACCACTCACCCTTTAGAGGAGATGGAGGAGATGGAGGAAATAGGAATTTCTATTATAAATTGAATTTGAATTTGAATTTGAAATTTAAAAATCGAATATAAATAAGATATAATTAAATGAAACATACTATAAATATAAGTTTTGTTTATACTAATCCATGAAATATACGCTTCTTACCTTTAATAGGTGATTAGTTGTGGTAGCTGTGATGGGATATCCGGAATACAAATTGTGGATGGGTGAGACAAATACAATTGGGGATATGTTTCGCAGAGGTGCTAATGAATTTATAAAATACGCAAAGAGATGTCATAATGATGAAGAGTTTCCGTGTCCGTGTGCTAGGTGTAAGAATGGTAAGGTGTTTAAGTGAAAAATAGTTAAACTACCTTTATTAAGATGGGGTATGCAAGATATTTATCGATTTTGGAGTTTTCACGGTGAATTGAAAGTTCCTTTTGTCCCCGAACAACCTTCACAATAACCTTCACAACAACCTTCAACAAGTAGGATAGATGTAGAAGGGACGACGTAGATCATAATATGTTAGAGGATTTAGTTGATGATGCGTACGGAGTTTATGAAGTGGAGGAGAATGAGTTTACTGATGATATATAAGGTTAAAGTGCTCGTGAAGATATCACAATAAACCTTGACGATGACTACTAAAGTTTAAAATTTAAGGCGACCCAACCGTTATACTCTTGCTGTGAGAAAGATCAAATAACTTTACATGTCATGGTTGGTTTTCACAGTTTGAAGACGTAGTACGGTTTGTCTGGCAATAGCGTGACAGGAATTCTGAATTGGGTGAAGGGCTTACTACCCAAGGAGAATACATTTCTAAATAGCTATCATGTTATGAAGAACAGTTTGAAAAGTTTGTACTAATAACAACATTTTTTTACAGAAATTGTCTCCTTCAGGTATTAAGGCGAGAATGATAATGCTAATTATAATGATGTCATCTGAGCTCGGTGGTAGAGGAGGCGACGAGGGCTCCTCGGCCCCTAGGCTCCCCAAATATGTGAAATTGGGGATGGACATCGAGAACAAGACGGGGCTATTAGCGAGATCCCTCGAACTGGTAAAGACGATCATCGGTCCTGGGACTAGTTAGAGGGAGGTGCCAAATGAGCTCAAGTTAGCTATTTGGGCGGCACTACAAGTAATTTATTTATATTTATATTTCAATGAATATTTCAATTTTAATTTCGATTTCGATTTAGATTTCAATTTCAATTTCATTTTATATTTATATTTATATTTATTCGTAACTAACATTGTATTTGTTGGACAGGAACAATTCAGCCTGGATCCAAAGCTACGCGATTCCGTCTTGGAGCAGTTGAGGGAGCAACACAAGACGTGAAAGAAAAATATGTGGACCCGGTACTTTGGAAAGATCCGAGAGTCCGTTATCCGAATGCATGAATTCGTCCAGTCGAAGGAGCCGATCTCATTGGCACATTGACAAAAGTTCATTGATAATGAGATCGGAGAGCGACAATTGACATATCGCCAATTAGGGAGGAAAATTGGGCAAAAAAGACGGACGTGCACTACTCCGACCGAACGTCTTACGCCGAGGTGAAGCATAGGATGATGGTAAGATTTAATTTTTCAATAATTACAGAAATATACTATTCTGTATTATTTTACTTTATGAGACCGATACTAGTTTTGCATTATTTTATTTCAGGGGACAGGGAGTGGCCCTGGGGGTAGGCCACATAGGCTCGATACTTATGTGGCTATTCGAAAGAAGAAGGGGAAGGATAAGGAGGTGTCCCCGAGCGTCACGACCATGATTGTAAGTAATCCGACGATTTACTTTTTGTTAATTCTGTTATAATTTCTTTATTTACTTATTTGACTAATCATGTGCTTTTTTCGTTTCAAGTAAAGCATAAGGAAGTGCATGAGTCGCAGTCTAATGTCGACATGGCATATTTGTCCACAGATGCACTCAGCCAATTTCTTGGCACTGATCGCAAGGGGAGGACAAGGGGGTGAGCTCATGGGTGGCCAAATCTAGGATCATCGGATTGGGGACGAGCGACACCAGGTCGGCTCAAACGGTGGACTCACATGACGCGAATTTATCTAGTTTGGAGGCGATGGTCCAAGATATGTTCTCATTCATGAAGCATTTATTGGGAGGAAACCGTAAGGGGAGAGGGAAGGAGAAGGTGGTGGAGGAGGAGGTGGTGGAGAATGAGGTGCAGGAGGACGAGGATGTGAACCTCGCTACTTCATCGCCGACACGTGCGGACTTTGATGATCCAGTTCCCTATTAATCTCCCTTCGATCGACCGATGTCGACACTTGGTTGACCGAGCGTGTTTATACTGGACATATTTGATGGCCAGCGGATAGGGAGGGGTTGAGGGACCCGGATACCGTCTAGGGTACGCTAGTTCATGGACGTTTACTTCAAGACATCGAGTCTAAGGTGCTCATTATGCATGTGATGCCCGGGAAGGAGAACTCCCCATTGTTGTTTCCCGAATAATGTGGCACGATGTATATTGCTGGGTGTGTCAATTCGTATATCGTACGGCCTACTCACCTCCTCAGAGCTACCCCTACCCCAGACATGTAGTGACATTATTTGAATTGAATTGTTTTAAGTTGTTACATTTGAATTATATTTAGATTATATCGTGATGCATATTGTTTTGAATGTATATTTTCATTATCTCTATTTTATTTGGATATATAATGTTTAAACAGGTACAACGTTGCTATAACAGGTAAAAATATACCGCTGGGCAGTGGCAGTGGCCATACTGCCCAGCAGATTTCTTTTCAATTTTGCCCAGAATTGTCACGGTCATTTACCTAGTGATAATTTTTTAAATATTATCACGGGCTTGTCACGGTCCTTAACCGTGACAAAACTTGTCAAGGTCAAAGACCGTGACATGACCGTGACAAGTACAATGAATTTGTTACGATCAATGACCGTGACAAGTCCGTGACAACAAACGTTGTCACCCCCAGAATTGTCACGGTCATTCACCTTGACAAGTCCAACTTGTCAAGGTCAATGACCGTAACAATCCGACAGATTTGGTGTAGTGTCAAATGAGTAAAAGTGATTGATATGCCCCAAGTGTAACCTCGGCCTAGAGACACCAACCTCGGCCGAGGTGATGGTCGAGATATTGACCGACCCTGGGTAAGCCATAAGCCCACGATATCAGCCCTCGGCCTTAGTAAGGTCGGCCCAGGCCGACACTACCACCTACGTTTCCAATGGACACTGCGCGCATCACAAGCATCGACAGCATTCTCATATACCTGGGTATGGCAACCTCGGCCGAGTGTAGGCCGAGGTGACAAGAAGCCTTGGTAATCTTCAACATGGAATCAGTCCAACCTCGGCTGGGGCCGAGGTGACAAGAAGCCTTGGTAATCTTCAACATGGAATCAGTCCAACCTCTGCTGGGGCCGACCCCCAGCATAATGTCTCGGCTGAGATCAGGCCGAGACTCCCTATGGCATATCTCAGATTGAACGAATATTAAGCCTTTACAGCTCGACCTCTCCCAGGCCGAGGTCATGCACCAATATGGCGGTCGAGCATCTGTTGACATTTGGATAAGGACACATGGGCACAAATAAATTGTAACAAGATTATTCTCCACACGTGGGGAGGATATTTCATCATCATTCCTTACATGTGACAGTGACAGGTGGCTTCCCCCTATTGGTGAGGCTACCACACACATGTTCATTGCATGCATGGGGGGGGGGGTACATTACACCCCCTAGGTACTATATATAGAGGTCATCCTCTACCTTGCAAAAGGATCCAAGATATTCAACCCTAGCTAAAACTCTGTCTAGATATACAGTAGAGAGAGAAAGCTTGAGAGGTTGTATCCATGGCCATTAGTGCCCTCATTACGGTGAGATCATTCACACACACACAGTGGACGTAGGCCAATTTAGGTTGAACCACTTATATCCTTGTGCTCTTTCCTCTTCTCTTCTCCTCACCTCATTCTCTTAACTCTTTATATAACTGTGCTGCCATTGTTATTCTTATATTGAGCTTGAAAACACCTTACCTGGTGGTGCTAATTCTGGCATCATCATTTTGGCGCCATCTGTGGGAAGAGAAACTATCTCTTCCTCTTCTTCTGCTTAACCTCACCGGAGACTCTGGTGGTGAACCAGGCCTCCCCCTAGCGCGGAGCTGTTTCACCATTGAAAGAGGTCCTGTGAGGTACTAAGCTCATATGCTAATCAAGCTCTATAGTGTTAACATATGGCACCAGACTTACCACCGCCTCTTCCGCCGCCCGGAGGTGGAAGGCCTAGTTCCAGTCAGGCTCCCCCCCAGTCCGAAATGGCGGAGGTAGCAGCAGCCTTGAAATCTTTAGCTGCAACACAACAAGCCATGAAGGAGCAATTTGCTCAGCTCAGTCAAACTATGATAAGACCACCTGGAGTCTCACCGGACATGATCACTTCAGCGGCAGTTCATCCTCATCCTGACGCCAGGGGACCACCCTAGGCGCCAATGAAGGACCAACCTGCACCCCAGCGGAGAAGGGACGTTGTTGACCCTAGGCGCTTGCGCCTGGGGAGGTAGGGAAACCCTTGCCCAGAGGATAGGTATAATGACCTAGAAGCTGACGAAGCCCCAGAAGACTGCTGGGAACCGTATGAGGTGTCAAATAACACTATACGACCTCTTAGGTAGAGTCAAGGATGTGTCGGCCGAAGAGGTGAAGAGGCCCAACAAAGAGGGTCAGCCTTTGATAGGTTGAGCAGAGGGTCGGCCTTCGAGAGACTGGGCCCGGTGAATGACCTAAGACAGAGGCTGTCGAGGTCAAGGAGCGCAGCAGGCTCTCAGAGAGGGAATAGGCAGGGTCGGCCAGATCAAGGCCGACCCTGTGAAAGAAGAGGCAGGGAACAGGAAGAGGTCAACAGCCAACGTGTCGCGGTTGGGGAACCCTCTGTCCATCGCAGGGAGGTGGCAGGGGATAACCTCGGCCAAGTTGATGACAGAAGACCCTGGAATGATTCTATCCAACGCCTTGAGGAGAAGATAGGAGATATCATTCAAAGCAGGGACCCATTATAAAGGGGTTACTCAGAGGGCTCCCCATTTGTGGCTAGGATAGTGTGGTTCCCAACCCCAGCCAAGTTCAAGCCTCCTACAGTGACTCCCAAGTATGATGGCAGCACTAACCCTGTACACCATATCGAGATGTACCAGTCGGCAGCAGACATTTACTCGATACCCGATGAGATGAAGTGTAGGGCCTTCTCAGGGACCTTGACAGGGGCAGCGCACAGTTGGTTCACCTCCCTTCCGAAGAACTCAATTGAGAACTTCAAAGGCTTGGCTGAGCAGTTCATCCACAACTTCTGCTTTGGGGTAAGACCTCAAAAGAAGACTACCCACCTGCTGTATGTCAAACAGGCCAAGGATGAGAGCCTAAGAGACTACATAGCAAGATTCAACAAAGAGAAATTGGAAGTGGAAGATTATGAAGAGAGCATAGCCATGACCGCCCTTATAGGAGGCCTCCAGAAGGGGAAGCTATTGTAGAAACTGGCGAAAGACCCCCTAGGTCTATGGCGGAGCTGCTGTCAACCGCAGGGAAAGTGATGAATGCGGAAGAGGCAATGGCCGCCAAGTGTGAGGAGGAGAATCGCGGTGGCATGGGAAAGTCCCAAGGTAAGAAAGAGGGGAAGAAGAGGTCAGGAGATGACAAGTTCGCTCATTACACTCCTCTGACTGTGAGCTGTGAGCACATCCTCAATGAGATTAAGACTGACCGGACTCTGAGGTGGCCAGAGAAACTGAAAGCCCCGCCACATAAGAGGAACAAAAACCTATGGTGAGAGTTCCATCAGGATCATGGTCATGTCACAGATAGATGCTTCACTTTAAAGGATGAGATTGAGAAGATGCTGAAATCTGGAAAGCTGAGGAAGTATGTGGATGGTAAGGCTCCAAAGGGTTGAAGAGATGACCCTAAGAAAAGAAGAGATGACAGATGTCGTGGCAATGTCCCGTCCAGAAGGGACGATGATTCAGAAGGAGATGATGAAGACGACCCGGATCTTCTACCGAAGGATGACAACACCCCGGTGAAGAGGGTCGGCATGATCTCCTTTGGTGTTAGCACCATATGTAGGGGATTTGCAGGAGGTGGCTCTGAGGTAGCCGACAGGAAGGCTCATATAGCAGAGGCTAGGTCATTGGCCAAGATCGAAGTTGTGAATCTAACGTCTTCTGATGCAGTGCAGAAGAGGAAGAAGGTAGACATGGACACCCTCGTAGTGGGGTTCTCCAGACTCGACTTCAAGGGTATCTTAGCCCCCCATGATGACCCTTTGGTCATAACAACAAGGGTGCATGGGTGCGAGGTACGGAGGATCCTCATAGACGGGGGGAAGCTCAGCAGACGTGATGTTCTGGCCTTGCTTCAAGAGCTTGGGTCTTAGCAGGGCAAGGCTGGTGCCCTATCATCACCCATTGATAGGCTTCAGTGGCGAAAAGGTCCATCCATTGGGCATGTATGAGATGGATGTACGGATGGGGGATGAGTGGCCTAGGAGGCTGACCAAGAAGATAAACTTTTTCGTTATGGATGAAAACGTCTTCTCGGCCTACAACCTCATCATAGGAAGGGTGGCCCTTAAAGAGTTTGAAGTTGTGCCGTTGACGGTCCATCAGATGCTAAAATTCCCGACTCCTTATGGAGTAGGGGAAGTGCAAGGGGACCAGACCACGGTGCGAGAGTGTTACTTCAACTAGGCCGAAGAGAGAGAAGCCCATAAGAGAGCAACCACCACTTACAGCATTGACACTCTTGACCCAAGAGACGAAACAAAATTGAAGAAGGGTGAGGCCGCGGAAGAGGTAGAATCCATCATCCTCAATGAGGACGAGCCGGAAAAAACCGTCCAGGTCGGTAAGGCCCTAGAGCCAGGAATCAAGGAAGAGCTGATAAACTTCCTCAGGAGGAGACAGAGTGTCTTCGCATGGAGTCACGCAGACATGCCTGGCATCGACCCTGAGGTCATGAGCCACAAGCTCAACGTGGACAGAGATGCCAAGCCAATCAAGCAGAGACGAAGAGTCTACTCCAGGGAGAAGTACGACGTCATCCGGGAAGAGGTAAAAAAGTTAGAAGAGGCCGAGTTCATAAGAGAGGTTACCTATCCGGAGTGGCTCTCAAATGCAGTCATCGTGCCTAAGGCCAATAGGAAGTGGCGAATGTGTGTAGATTTCACTGACCTGAATAGGTCTTGCCCGAAAGACAGCTATCCCTTACCTAGGATAGACCAGATGGTGGACGCAACGGCAGGGTACGAGCTCATGAGCTTCATGGATGCTTATTCAGGCTACAACCAAATCTTCATGGATGCTGAAGACTCTGAGAAGACATCCTTCATTACTGACAAAGGGACGTACTGCTACAAGGTGATGCCCTTCGATCTGAAAAATACGGGGGCAACGTATCAACGTCTTGTCAATAAGATGTTCCAAGAGCAAATAGGTAAGACCATGGAGGTATATGTAGACGATATGCTAAGGAAGAGCCTGAAAGCATGTACTCACGTAGCGGAACTTGAGAAGACCTTCGATGTCATGGACCTATATAGAATGAAACTCAACCCGGTAAAGTGTGTCTTCGAAGTAGGAGCTTGGAAGTTCCTGGGATTCATCGTTAATCAGAGGGGGATTGAAGCGAACCCTGAGAAAATTAAGGCATTGCTCGACATGAAGACTCCTAGGAGTATCAAGGATGTCCAGAGACTCACGGGAAGAGTGGATGCCCTTAACAGGTTTGTTTCTAGGGCAACAAACAAGTGTCTTCCATTCTTTAAAGTTCTAAGAAAGGCCTTCTAATGGGACGAAGGGTGTGAAAAAGCCTTCAACCAACTCAAGTCCTACTTAGGATCTCCCTTGTTGCTGTCTCGGCCCATCACGGGGGAAAGGTTATTTATATATCTGGCAGTCTCTGAATCAGCCATCAGCGCGGCCATCATACGGGAAGAGGATGGGGTCCAGAGGCCTGTGTACTTCAACAGTAAGGCCCTTCAAGGGTCTGAACAAAATTATCCCCGAATGGAGAAGTTGGCTTATTCCCTAATACATGCCTCAAGGAAAATGAAGCCTTACTTCCAAGCTCACTCCATGATAGTCCTCACTGACTCCCCACTAAGGCAGGTTCTGCACAAACCTGAGAAGTCCGGAAGATTGATGACCTGGGCCATCGAACTAGGAGAATATGATCTTACCTACCAGCTTAGGACAGCCATCAAGGGGAAGGCCCTCGCAGACTTTATCGCAGAATTCACCTGGGAAGAGGCCGGTAGAAGTTTAGAAGAGGCCGAGATAGTGAAAAGCTTAGATGACGGTGAAGAGACGAACCGTAGTGTCTTCCGAGATTCGGAAGAGACGAACCGTAGTGTCTTCCGAGATTCGGAAGAGACGAACCGTAGTGTCTTCTGAGATTCGGAAGAGATGGCACCAAATGTCTTTCGAGATTGGGAAGAGGTCATCTCAGGCAAAACCCGGAGCGAAATAGAAGAGAACGAAGAGGATCGATACCTCTTCAAGAAGGGGGTTATGAGAGAAGGGGTCTTCTCATCAGATACAGACGTCTGGAGCCTCTTCGTTGATGGCTCTTCTTGTGACAGTGGAAGTGGGGCGGGACGAATACTCTTGGCTCCAGATGGCGCTAACATTAAATACGCCTTGATTTTCAACTTCCAGGCCTCAAACAACGAGTCCGAGTATGAGGCCATGATAGCAGGTCTCTTGTTGGAAACAACTCTTCGAGTAAAGCGACTCCTACTCCATAGCGACTCAAGGTTGGTTGTCAATCAAGTATTGGGGGTATACGAGGCCAAAGACGAAAGGATGGCCAAGTACTTGAAGAAGGTAAGAAGGTTGTTAGAATATTTTGAAGAAGCAAAACTGAAGAGAGTGCCTCGACTGAGCAACAATCACGCTGATGCATTGGCAAGGCTGGCCTCAGCAGTGAAGATAGATATGGGAAGGACCATTCCAATCGAGGTCTTAGGAAAGGAAACCATCGAGGAGGACGAGGTATGTAGCCCTTGTCACAATGTGAACCTAGGAGACTCATGGATCGACCCGCTCGTCAGATACCTAAGAGAGGGAGAGCTGCCTGAGTCCAAGCTAGAAAGGAGAAAGTTGAGGTACAGGGCTGCCAAATTCTCAATGATAGGAGACGTCTTGTACAAAAAGGGGTTTCTATTGCCTCTCCTCAGATGCGTTCATCCCATGGAAGTACCCCGGGTCTTACAGGAGGTTCATGAGGGTTCTTGCTCTAGCCACATAGGGGGAAGGCCCTTAGCCAAGAGGATCATCACATAGGGATACTGGTGGCCTACCTTGTCTAAGGACGCTGCAGACTATGTCAAGAGGTGCGACAAATGTCAAAGGTTCGCCACTATCCCTCATCAACCCCATCAGCCTATGACGTCGATCTCTTCTCCATGGCCATTGGCGATATGGGGAATTAACTTGGTAGGACCTTTGCCAAGAGATGTCAACAACTATAGATTCTTGATAGTTGCCATTGACTACTTTTCAAAGTGGGTGGAGGCAGAACCGATGATAAAAATTACAGAGCAGAAGACCTTCCAGTTCATTTGGAGGAACATCATATGCAGATATGGCCTCCCAAACACTCTCATCTCGGATAATGGGACCCAGTTCAAGAACTCCTCCTTAGAAAAGTATTGCCTAAGAGTGGGGATTAAACAGTTCTTCTCATCTCCTGGTCGACCTCAGGCAAATGGCCAGACCGAGGTCACAAACAGGACCATCTTGGACGGAATCAAGAAGAGGTTAGAAGATGCGAAGGGGAGATGGACAAAAGAGGTCTACGCTGTGTTATGGGCCTACAGAACCACGGTAAGGACACCAACAGGAAAAACCCCATTCATGCTGGCACATGGATCAGAGGCCGTCATACCAACGGAAGTAGGACTACCAACTCATCGGATTCAGACCTACGACCCAGACAGCAATGGGGAAGAGAGGAGGCTAGACCTGGATCTTATCGAAGAAAGAAGAGAAGACGCAGAGGTCAGAAAAGCAGCCTACCAGCAGCGGGCAGTGAAATTCTACAACCAAAGGGTGAAGTCAAGACCCATTGCAGTAGGAGACCTAGAGCTAAAGAAGACCCTACAAAAGGCAAACAATCTAGACCCAAACTGGCATGGCCCCTACAAAGTAACAGAAGAGGTTGTGCCTGGCACTTACAGGCTAGAAAACCTAGAAGGAGAACCTTTCACCAACCCATGGAATGCTGACCACCTAAAGAGATATTACATATGATGTTGCGTAGAATTTTATGTAAATGTACCATCTTACTGAGAAGAGGTTATTAACAAAGATCAGTTTCCATAACAGTTCTTGCTTCATTCTTAGACCAGAGATATATTATGGGGATAACATCTTAGGTGATGGCCTCAAACCTTCATAACATCACTCGTTGGTGAAGAGGTCTGAGCTCAGACACCCTAGTTAGATGACCTCAGACTCATAACACCATTAATTTGGTGAGATTAATTATGAGGCTAACATGTTAGGTGACGACCTCAGACCTTCATAACATCACTCAGTGGTGATGAGGTCTGAGCTCAGACACCTTAGCATATGACCTCATACTCTTAACATCATTAATTTGGTGAGATTAATTATGAGGATAACGTCTTAGGTGACGACCTCAGACCTTCATAACATCACTCGGTGGTGACGAGGTCTGAGGTCAGACACCTTAGCAGATGACCTCAGACCCTTAACATCATTAATTTGGTGAAATTAATTATGAGGATAACGTCTTAGGTGACGACCTCAGACCTTCATAACATCACTCGGTGGTGACGAGGTCTGAGCTCAGACACCTTAACAGATGACCTCAGACCCTTAACATCATTAATTTGGTGAGATTAATTGTGAGGATAATGTCTTAGGTGACGACCTCAGACCTTCATAACATCACTCGGTGGTGACAAAGTCTGAGGTCAGACACCTTAGCAGATGACCCCAGACCCTTAACATCATTTATTTGGTGAGATTAATTATGAGGCTAACATCTTAGGTGACGACCTCAGACCTTCATAACATCACTCAGTGGTGACGAGGTCTGAGCTCAGACACCTTAGTTAGATGACCTTAGACTCTTAACATCATTAATTTGGTGAGATTAATTATGAGGCCAACATCTTAGGTGATGACCTCAGACCCTTATAACATCACTCAGTGGTGACAAGGTCTGAGCTCAGACACCTTAGCAGATGATCTCAGACTCTTAACATCATTAATTTGGTGAAATTGGTTATGAGAATAGCATCTTAGGTAGTGACCTCAGAGCCTAATTACAATTCAGTGGTGAAGAGACCTGAGGTCAGAATTATTGACTGGGTATAAACAAGACATCACTATAAAAAAATAATAGAAGAGATCACATGGGATTCAATAAAGGAAAGAGATATAGCATTCAGAGGTTGAAATACAAAGGAGTAACAAATATTCCTTGAATACAAAATACCATGGTGTTACAAGTTACGAGTTACAAGTTACGAATTACAAGTTGAAAATCCTAAAGGTTTGGGGGGAGAACATTAACAGCCTCGACCAGATTGGTTTGATCAGCATTAGTCACCTCGGCCACGTCATCAGTATGGTCTGCCCCTCCGACCTCGGTCCCTCCCAGAGTTGCAGTCTCAGCAGGAGCATCAGCCTTGTCCTCCACCTCTTTAAGCGCCTGAGCAAACTGAGGGTTAGCAAAGCTGAGACCCGCAAAGTCAGAGGCCTTTAGAGTACCGACCTCCCTCTCTCTGACTTCAGCCCATTTGGTAGTGGCCTTGATACCTCGTTCGAGATATTCAAAACCAAAACCCATGAACTTGTCCGAGGCTTTGTAGTCAAAAATTATTTTGGCCGAGGCATCTTCAAGGGCAGCCTTGACAGCCGAGCTGACCTTCTGCTGCAGAACGTCATCTTTGGCCTTCAGGTCTTTGGCGTGATCTTTGAAGAGCAGAGAAATGTCTTTCTCCAACCCCTTAACCTTATTTTCAGAGTTCTGCAGCTCTGATTTCAGACGGTCGACCTCAGCATTTAGGGCGCTCTGAACCTTCTTGGCCTCTTGCCCCTTCTGGATGAGGGGAAATTTCCTTAGAGTCCAGTTTGATAGGTGGTGCATAGCAGCCACTCCCTGCACATTTAAGGAAGAGGTTAAACTGGAGAAAAGTCAGATGTTGCACTTATAAAATTTTGACGAAGAGATCAAGACGTACCTGAACGACTCTGTGAAGGCCGAACTCCACCAGCATCGGGGTCTCTAGAGACCTAAAAAAGTGCTTATCAGCCTCGGTCATTGCAGAGTCGATGGCGTCAAGGGCCTGAAGACTATGGCCAACAATGCTGTCAGATAACTTCAGCTGGTCCAGGCGGGCCGACAGGGGGTCGGCCGAGGAGATTGGAATTGCAGCGAGGCCTCAGAGGCATGGGCTTCTGGGGCCCTCTTCTTTCTCAAGGTCGACCTCTGATCCTCAGAGGCATGGGATTCTGGGGCCCTCTTCTTTGAGGCCTGAGATTTGGATGTAGAGTGAGCTGGGGGAGGAGCGTTCAGACCAACATTTTTGGCGAGTCTCGCTAAACTCGGTGCATCCATCTTCCACAGTTCGTCTGAAATGTCTTATGGTCGCTCTGCAAAAGTTAAAAGATATGGGTTACAGATCAGATATGAATGAGTTTAGAGGTTAAACTTAAAAGAAAAATCCTTACCAAAGTCAACAAGGGGACTTCCACCTATGCCCGTCCCCGAGAGATAATGGGGGGTCAGCAAATGTTCGAACTTAACAAAAAGACCATGTGCCCCTTGGTCTTGAAGGGCTTTCACCTTCTGGATATTCTGAAGACTTAGACCAGGGTTGGCCCTAGCAGACATGGTGACCTTACCCCATTTGAGGGGTATCCTCGGCTCAAGTGTAGAAGAGGGAACTCATGGGCCAAATTCCCATGGTCCAGAGGCGAAAAAATAGCGGGGCTTCCAATTATGGTTTGCAGTCTGAGTCACCTGGAGCATTTTCTTCTCAGGCCTTCGAGCCACAAAATGATAGTAGCTCGGATGGTTTTTGGCTGAGGTTAGGACATAACAACCAACGAAGACCTGAACTGGGAGGTCAGAGTGGTGGACTGCCCTCCATAAGATAATGGCCCCTATGATGACTCTCCAGGCATTGGGGGATAGTTGTGAGGGGGCCAAATTGATATAAGAGAGAATGGATTTGATGATGGGATGAATGGGTAGGCGAAACCCTAACCTAAACATCAGCTCGTACAGGCAGATTTCTCTATCCCGGCCATGATAGGCCCTCTCTTCCCTCAGAGGTCTCCTTAATTTTATGGAGGGATTAATGGAGTATAAATATCTGAAGCACAGAAGATCCACATCAGTTACCGTTCTTTCAATATCGGTCGCCTCAGAGACGTCCACATCGCTTTCAGCATCTTCATCATCATCAAGCTCAACGTCGGCCGGAGCAGATGTAGATGGGTTACTAGCAAATCTCTTAACGAACTCTGCCCCTGTGACGGCCGACAGGGGGATGGCGTCACGAATGGGTGGCACAGCCACACTCGGCTCAACAATTTCAACCTCTGAAGAAGAGGCTGAGGTGCTTGAGCCACTATGGGATGAAGCTCGGCTGGAGACCTCGGCCTGATCAGGGACCTGTCCAGGCCGAGGTGTGAAATCCATGGCTTCCTGAAAAGAGTCCACAGACATAGGGTCTGAGGTGGAAGACTTAGACTCTGACATCGATATTGGGTCGGCAGGGACCTCTGTCTGATAGAAGAACTCAGGGGGATCAGGATATACCACCTTGAGAGGTGGGGGAAAGATAGTTCTGATAGGAAATCCTTGCAACCTACGAGCCTCCTCTTGGGCCCTTTCTATTTGCCTAATCTTTTCTAGGGTCTTCTCTCTAAGAGAGGGGAAATCCTCAAGAAGCTGGTATAAAGGTCTGAGCATCAGAGGACGACCCTAGACTTGGGAATAACTCCTAAAACTACAAACAGGATTGGCTTGTAAAGTAAAGAAATCTAAAGATTAAACTTAGAAGTTTAAGTCGAATATTGTTCGCCTGAAAATATGGTGCTCGCCGGAAAACGATGAAACTCGCCGGAAAATGCAAACCAAAAACGAGAAACAGAGGAAATGGAAGTGAGAAAGTACCTGGAAATGAAACGATGAGGGAAAATAAAGAAAATTCGCGAAGAAACCACCAACAGTGCCTCTGCAGTGGAGCCTTGATTCGAAGCGCTTTAGAGAGAGAAGTTGCAGGAAGAAATCGTGCACAGGAGAGAAGAAATGAAGAAAAAGGAGGGAAAAGGGTTTTGAAACCCTTAAATACATGGGCACGTTTCCCAAGGCCCATCATTGCCTTGGGAGCCCCAAAGGGCGGCTGACAGCACACGCCTACCAAGCGAGCACGCTCCAACATTGGACAAGTGTCAAGCAAGTACTGGTTCGTAAGAAGACATGCCTCAGATGCATACTAATACCCTAGTCACCTTCCCTCACATATAACTAGGGGCTGGGGGTGATTGATATGCCCCAAGTGTAACCTCGTCCTAGAGACACCAACCTCGGTTGGGGCCGAGGTGACAAGAAGCCTTGGTAATCTTCAACATGGAATCAGTCCAACCTTGGCTGGGGCCGACCCCCAGCATAATGTCTCGGCTGAGATCAGGACGAGACTCCCTATGGCACATCTCGGATTGAACGAATATCAAGCCTTTACAGCTCGGCCTCTCCCAGGCCGAGGTCATGCACCAATATGGCGGCCGAGCATCTGTTGACATTTGGATAAGGACACATGGGCACAAATCAGTTGTAACAAGATTATTCTCCACACGTGGGGAGGATATTTCATCATCATTCCTTACATGTGACAGTGACAGGTGGCTTCCCCTATTAGTGAGGCTACCACACACATGTTCATTGCATGCATGGGGGGGTACATTACACCCCCTAGGTACTATATATAGAGGTCATCCTCTACCTTGCAAAAGGATCCAAGATATTCAACCCTAGCTAAAACTCTGTCTAGATATACAGTAGAGAGAGAAAGCTTGAGAGGTTGTATCCATGGCCATTAGTGCCCTCATTACGGTGATATCATTCACACACACACAGTGGACGTAGGCCAATTTAGGCTGAACCACTTATATCCTGGTGCTCTTTCCTCTTCTCCTCACCTCATTCTCTTATCTCTTTATATAACTGTGCTGCCATTGTTATTCTTATATTGATCTTGAAAACACCTTACCTGGTGGTGCTAATTCTGGCATCATCAGTGATGATTATTTTTTATCGACGATGGCGACAAATATGAGGGCTAAATTTGAAAAGTATTGGAATATTGAGAAAGTGAATTTTTTGTTGTTTGTCACAATTGTCCTCGATCCTCGCTATAAGTTTTTATATGTTAAGTTTTATTTTGAACAATTATTTGACATTGATGTGGAAAAGGATATGTCACGGAAGGTGGAAGATGTGTTGCATTCTTTGTACGGGTGGTATGATAAGTTCAAAGCACCCAAATCAAGTGGTTCGTCTTCACAAAAACTAGGTATGTCAACGGGGGGTGATGGTGTTAATGATGAGGATGAGGATGAGGATGGACGTAATTTTTTAGCATCTCAATTCAAGAGACATTTAGAGGAGGACGATACCTTTGCAAATAAATCCGAAGTTGATAGATTTTTGGCCGAAAGATGTGAGGAGGACGTAGCAAATTTTGATGTTCGGGGTTGGTGGAAGATTAATTCCTCCAAGTACCGAGTTCTCTCTTATATTGCGCATGATATATTAGCCATTCCGGTTTCAACCATTGCATTCGAATCCTCTTTTAGTACCGGTGGTCGTATATTTTATTCTTTTCGTAACTCAATATTGCCTAAAATGGTGGAGGCCCTTATATGCATGCAAAATTGGATTCAAACATCAACCACCCCGATTAGTCTTCGTGATGCAATGGATGAGATTGAGGAATATGAGAAACTTGATTCGGGTAATTTTTATGTTTCACATGTATTTTTTCTTGTTTAAATATATTTGATACTTCAAAGTTAAGATGCTAATAATTTATTATTTTATTTTTTCAGAGTTGTTGGGATGCCAAGACAAAGAAAAAGACATTGAAGGTTGATGTTTGGATTGGATGCTTGTTTTAGCAAGATGCTTGGGAATTTTTTAGATATTTACATTTTGCATTTGGAATGTAATTTTGGGACTGTTTGGACTTATTTTTATTTTGGAACTGTTTTGGATTGTTTTTATTTATGACAGTTATCATGGGAATCTGAAATTATTGTAATTTTTATGGGAATGTAATTCTGTTTTGGACTGTTTTGGAATGTAATTTTCAAAGATTTCTGAAAGTTGCATATACATATACTGAATGTTGGAAAAAAAGAAGTTCAAAAAAACAAACAGCATGTAATACTTTAAAGAGCTGCATATGTGAAAGTTGAAAAACAGCTTACTGAAAGAAAGTTGAAAAAGAGATGCTTATATAAAGGTTATATAATATAGGTCTTGTTTTTACAATGTGGTGTGTGGGTATTTTGAAACTTAAATTAAAGTTGAAAAAAATGGTAATATTTTATTATTTTGCTTTTCAGAGTTTAAAAAAAAATGTATTAAAAAAATGAGAAAATCGAACTGGCCCTGTATAAAACCGACCCAGTTAAAAATTGATGGGAAAATTGAACCGGTCCTGTCAAAAACCGACCTGGTTCGGTTCTTCAACTAGTTTCAATTCGATTGGGTCCTCTAACTCCAAAAACCGACAAGGTAAGTTTAGCTAAAAAAACTCTGTCAAAACCGAACTGATCGAACCGCGCACACCCTATTTGGGAGTGGGGATACTGCCACTGGCTCCCAAACTGTGGCTCATGCAAGGGAGAGGAAGAAGAAAGAGGAGGCGTTGGTAAGAGAGAGGGAGGGGAAGAAAGAAGAGAAGAGGAAGAGGGTCGAGAGGGAGAAGAAGGAGACAGAAGAAGTGAGGATATAGACGGGACTGCTTTGGTGCTTGTGTCTACCCTAGCCGAGGGGGCTTCCATTGCTCTTGCCCCTCAGGTGTCTCCGACGGTGCTCGAGAGAGCAATTTTTCCAACTGATCGCCAGAGGTCATTAAGTATAGGGACCGACCAGTTAGCCCTAAAGGCGAGTCAGGGGCTAGCCTTGATAAGTCTGTTTTTACTTATATACTCTTGCAATTTTATTTTCAACACCTTCTTTGCTATTATTTTCTTTCTCTCTACAGTTTGTGTTTGATTTCACCGTCCTCTATCGCAACCATGACTAGTTGGTGAGGAAAAATGTTGAGCTAGAGGCGAGCCTAGAGACTGCCAGTGCTTCTCAGAAGTCTTCTGACCTGCCATGGCTGAAGCCAATAAAGTAAAAGAGGCAGTGTCTAAGGAGCTGGAGAAATTGAGGCAATCATATGACTTGGTCTGCACGAGCAAGGTGGTGGTGGTAGAGGAGAATAAAAAGCTCATCGCGAAGATAAAAAAAGCTAGAACCTAAGACCGCCACTGATAAGCACCCAAAACTGTACAATTTATGCCCCGAATAGACGTATTTTTGTTGCTAATTCTCGACAATATGGGTCTTATGTGCTTAAATGTTAATTATGCAAGCTTAATTGTGCGTTGCAGAGTTCAAGCGTTTAAATCAAAGTAATTGCGCATGAATGGAGCTAATTCCCTCTCCCTGCCATTACCCGAGCCTAAACCTAGCCTAAACCTACCCCGAAACCCGTGTGTGTCTAATTTGCCCTTTTATTATTTTTTAGATTTTTAGTTTGAGTTGGTTTTATTTTTAGGATTTATTTTAGACTTATTTAGTATTTTCTAGGTTTTATTTTCTATTTTTAGTATAAAATTATCTTATTTTGATTTTTATTAGCTTTTAGTTTAGTCTTATTTTATTAGGATTAATTTTAGTAGTTTATTTTTAGTTTATTAGATTTATATTTTTTAGGGCTTTAGTTTTTATTAGATTTTTCATTTTTCATTTTTTATTTCTTTTGTTTTATTATTTTAATTTTTTATAGCTTAGGATTTTATTTTATTTAGTTTTAATATTTTTATTTTTTTATTATTTTTAGTTTGTTTTATTTTTAGTTAGGTTTTATTTTTTATTTTAGTTGAGTCCTTTTATTATTTTAATAGGGTCACAATTTGACACACATACACAAAACCCATAACCCAAACACACCCCTACTTTCCTTAATCCTCACCTAACTTACCATACACCCTCACCCACCAAATCCCCCCACTTCATCTTCGACCTCAAACCTCCCACCTCTTTCTCCTTCATCTCACTCACAGCACCATTCCTCCATAACCAAAACACCAAAAACCACACTCTCTCTCTCTTACACTTCCATTCCCTCTCCTCAAACTCAACCATTAAAACACCAACCTCCTGTCATCATCACCACCGTCGTCCACATTTTCGGCGACGAAACCGCCGCTCTCCAACTCCGGCAAAAACCCGCCGGCGGTAGCCCCTTCCCAGTGGCGACCCAACCCGTGTTTCGCTCGCCCAAACAAATCCCTTCCGATCGCAGCCACCCCCTACCTCCTACTGGCGGCGAAACCGCCAGCGTCCCCCTCCGGCCAGCCTAAAAAAATGGCAGCATCCCGACCCCTTACCAAACCCCTACCCCGAAACCCACCGCCGCAAACCCTCAAACCCATGAACCCTCGCAGCCTCCATCTCTCTCTTACCCGCCGGAGATACCCCATCGACCTCCACTTCGGTCAGCTCATCACCCGACGCCGGCGGTACCCTTAACCCCACGTACGAACCACTACGCTAACCTGAAACCTGGCGATTCCATCTCCAGTTCAAACCGACCCCCATCTCCGTCGTCAAACCCATGACCCGCGACAACCCAGAATCCAAGCCCAAACCATATTCAAAAAAAATACCCATTTTCCATGTAAGCCTTCCACGACTTATAGGACCTGCTATTCCAAATGCAAACCAACAAAACCAAACAAAACAAATAATCCATGTGCCAAAATATAACCCACTTATACCCTCTTTTTACCCAAATACCCCTAACTAACCTTTATCCTCTTTTTACCCAAACTACCCCCATGTGCACACAAATCAGATTTTTATTCTCACCCAAATGACCTCACACCCCTCATGTTCACATCCTTATTTTACCAATTTAACCCCTTAGCTCCAATTGCATATAAAAGAAGACCTCAAGGCCATTTGAAGATCATCTAGAGCTTTTAGATAGGAATTTTAGAGAGAGAATTACAGAGAAAATTATCCTTTGTAAATAGTTTTTGCCTTTTTTATTTTAGATATTTGTGAGATTAAATTTTGTAAGAGAGTTAATTGAGTGAATAATTAATTTCAAATCATTTGGATGCTCAATTGGAGGGATTGTATGCTTCAATTTGGAAGAGTAGAGTTCAACTTTCTCAAAGAGATTTGGTTTGCTTGTTCTATTCCCTTCTCTTTTATTTTAGTAGCCTTGATTATTAATTTGTCATGTTTAATATCATGTTAGGCTAAATCCCCTTTCAAGGGGTGGGGTAAAACCCTTATTTGATGTTATTTTATTTTTATTAGTTTAATTACTTGAAAAATCCCTTTGAATGTTAATTTTGATCCCTCACCCTTAGATTTACGCCTCGAGAGAGGGAAAACGATTTTCGAGAGAAAATCGAAATTCTTGTGATAATACCCATTTTAGATTCGAACTAGAGATAGGGGTTTCTTAAGTGGGGTATTATTACTTGAATTTCAACTCTAAATTTATTTTATAAGATTGACATAAATTCTAATTGATCGATCCTAGCGGGTGATTAATTAAAAGGAGTGTAGATCTATTTTTCTAGAGTTGTGGGGTGTTAAACTTAACTTTCTAAAAGATTACTATTATAATTACACTTGCAACGAGAGTTGGTTTGTAATTTTGATATTGATTTGGGAGAATTCAAATAATTAAATTGTCACACCCCGCCTAATTCTGGCGTCGGCCGCCACCAAAACTAAGTCGGGCGTGAGTAAATAAAATACCATTCTTAGCATGAGACAGATATGAGACATAAATAAACTAGTCCATAAGATACATAATTGAATCAATCTCAAATGATCATAAACAACTAAGCGATAAAAGATCCATCACATGCTAACTCCAAAAAAAAATCCAATCTCCAATAATGATTAAATAAAATTTTAATAATCCCAACAGAAATCCTCTAAACAACTTTGGAACCGAATGGCCCAATAAAACTCCAATGAAGTCTCATAATACGACTGGAAAAGAAAGTCTAACTAAACTATGCCATAAAGTAAATAACTCCAGCTGCACCTCCAATGATAACTCCTATAAACTTATGCAGCTTCTCCAAATTAAATCCTGAAAAAGATTAGTCAACGTATGGGTCAGAGCCAAAGCCCTGAGAAAGAATACACACTACTCCCCTCAAATAGGATCCTTGAATCCAGATAGTAGCATTATACGCAATAAATATCACAATATAATATTTTAAATTAAACGGGATAATTTAAACGTGATAAATATAAATCAATAACTACCCGCAAAAATCCCCATTTATAAAGGCACACCAATATGATTTTAAATTCCCAAGTCCCACGATGTTAATTTAATTAAATTAACCTACTTTTATTATTGTTCTCACTTTTTATTAAAGTGTCACACTTCCCCTTGTCAATCGCCCTCTGACCCGTTTAAACTGTCGGCCCGACACATGACAAGGTTACCCTTGTCAATCGCCCTCTGACCCGTTTAACTGTCGGCCCCGACACATGACAAGGTTCCACACACGACACGACATAAATCGCCCTCTGGCCCGTTTAAACTGTCGGTCCCGACACATTATGTCGCCACAAATTTTAATACCCATTTTTATCTTAGGCATTAATTATCGTTTTCTCAATTTATAATCACCCCACCCTTTTAATCAATGTGAGATCCTCAAAATAACCCTTAGTCCCATACCTAAGGGTCCCCAAGTTATCAATACGTCCTAACCTATGTATAGGAGGATTTTTTAACATAAATCTTAACTTAGTCTCGTACTTAGACTACCGTAACGACGATAAAGTAATAAAAATCAGCCCACCCTCAAGATGATAAAAACGCGATAATCTACCCTCACTAGTCCCATACCTAGAAGGCGTAAATCATAAAAGGTCTACCCGCTAGTCCTATACCTAGAAGGCATCCTAAAGTATAGGGAGAGCAAAATTACCCAACAACCCGTCGTCACAATGATATTTAATAATACCAACAAGACATACTAACAAGAATAATTAGTCAACGTATAAAACTGCGCATGATAGTCCAATTCAATTAAATCTTTAATTTAATTATCACAACGTCAACAATACCCAAATAATCTCATTTAATTATTTTAAATTAAATATACCAAGTTTTCATCATATATACATCAAAAACCAAATTTTATTATCTCTACATGTATTACATGAGTTATACGCACTCAAAAGTCAATTATTTTAAAGCTAGGGTTTTTCTACATGCAACCTACACCAATAAAATCCAAAATCACTCATGAATCCTACGTACCCAAAGGGTTATGAATATTATTCAGATTAAAAGATTTTACAAAAACAAACCCATAATTAGTATCCACTTTTTCTAATTAAGTTACTAATTATTTTTAAGAAAACATGTAATTAAGTGTTTAGGCGACACTTAAAACGCATAATACTAAAGAAAAATAATAGAGTATTCATGCCTGTAAAGATTGTGTTGAAAATCTGATTAGAAATCTGGATTCCTCTCGAAAAATTAGCAAAAGAGTGTTCTTGAACGATCTTGATTAAACCCCAATTAAGCCTTCAAAAACTTGTGACAAAAACTTGATTTTGTTGAAGGTTGATAATTATGAGTGAGAGGAAAAATATTTGGAAGTGTTCTTTGGTGAAAAACTGGAGAAAAAGTGATTATGAGAGGCCCCCCTACGGATTAACAAGGTTATATATTGATTAGGAGTCCTAATCCTACACAAACTCTAAATATGGGAGGGTCGATCGATCGACCCCTGGGGGTAGATCGATCGATCACCCCGAAAAACTGACAGTTTACCTAAAAAATGCCTATAAGGCAAAATATTATAAAATCAATATAAAATCTGTTTTAACTCGGATTTTAATTCCGCTTGAAGTTTTATTCTTCTAAAATCATAACCAACATATTTAGCCAATAAAAATTATTAAATTCAAAAATTTATTTTTCTCGAAAATTCCAATTAATTAATAAAAATATAGTTAATAAAAACACGGGGTGTTACATAAATTAATTAATTTGAATAACTAAAATTTGTGGTGTAATTTCATTCCTTGATTGTTCTCACAATTATTTACCTCACTTTATCTTTTATTTTAGTTTAGACTTTATTATTCATTTTAGTAACTTTCTA
Organism: Sambucus nigra; assembly: GCA_949130495.1. Lineage (NCBI taxonomy): Eukaryota > Viridiplantae > Streptophyta > Magnoliopsida > Dipsacales > Adoxaceae > Sambucus > Sambucus nigra. Next base: position 360,740,600 of record OX422208.1, read on the forward strand.
GTTTGTTATTATCATATCACATTTAGTTTAATTTAGTTTAGACCTCACCTCACCCTATTGTTTTAATATTGAAAAAGCACAAAAAGAAAATAAAAAGTGAATTACAATTGAATTTGTCTCTAGCTTACTCCCTAGAAAGTGGATTGACATCCTTACTTACCACTCTACACTTTAGTTTATTATATTTGTAGGTATTTGAGGATTTTTGACTAACTTGGATTTCAACAACAATGGCATACACCCAAATAGAACGTTATCAGCCACGATCAAGGAGAGCTCTTATAATGTTGGGTGGATCGTAGCATACGAGGATGCTGAGGCTCGGATCAGTTACATAAGTCGTTTCAACTTCAAGAAATGTTGGGATAGGGCTTTACTCGCTGCTGAGGTGGATATTGATTCTCCTCTCTTTGACGAGCACGACCCTGGACCGACACCTGTTGTAGAGGGTGTGCCTCCTGCTACTACTAGTGAAGATGCTTCAGCTATTCCAAACATTTGATAGGGGAGAAATGGTATCTAAACCTATTATAATCATATCATAGTTTGGGGGAGATTTATCTAGGGGGAGACGTCTTTCTAAGTTGATCATATTTGATAAAGGGGTGAATTAATTTAAGGGGAGTAATTATTTAATTGCATTAAATATTTTGATATTCCCTATGTGTTTAATGTGTTTGCTTAAGTGTGTAGGAATTATATTCTAAGTGTCAACTTTCACTGGCAAAGATTTTGATCCCTTGGGTTGTTTGAGTCAAGCATTGCATTTTTATTTTGGGTGGGACAATTTTATCATTCTAGTAGAGCTTGACGGCCCTTTAGGATTTTTGTTGATTTTTTTTCCGGAATAGCCAAAGGGGGAGATTTGTAAGGACACAAATTTCCAATTGAGTCCTTTGTAGTTTTGGCTCAATTCCGGGAAAAAACGTTTGAGTCATAGGATAGAGTATATTGATCATCCTTCAAGCCTATGACGTGTTTATTGAAGACATAGAGGCCAAGATTATAAAGCTTCAACAAATTAATGAGTTTAATGTGCCTCGTTTCTACGTCATCAATATGGTTCCATTGCTCATATGGTATAAATGCATTTTAATATATATATATATAGGAGCTTGGAACATTTTATATTGGGTGTATGTTTATTTAAAACTGTTGTTTAATTTAAGAAAGATTTTATTAAAACTTTAAAATCAAGTTTATAAAGTTTCTGGGCCAAAAATCGAATTTTTCAAACTTTCTGGGAGTTCGTTCGAAGTGTCGCTCGAACGAGATTGTCGTTCGAACCACATTGTTATTCGAATGAGTTTGCCAACAAGTTCCCCCAAAGGACACTGGAAAGTTGTTCGAAGGGTCGTTCGAACGAACTTGATGTTCGAACGAAACTTCGAACGAGGCTTCAAACGAGTTGAAAGCCCCCCTAAGTTAAAAATCTTCTTATACTTCAAAATCAATTATTTCCTTTTTGTATGCGGAAGCGTAGATGATGGTTCAACACAATAAATAAATTTTGATTTAATCTCAAATTAAAATTAAATACAAGTGAGATGTGATGGAGTACACACACAATTTAGATTTCACTTAAACCATATTAATTAACCCAAATCCTAGAAAATTTGCCTAAGTCATATCTTGCAATTTTATTAAGTTAGGCCAAACCAATTTTATCAATTAAATTAAATGACTTGAATTAAATTAACATCAACATTACCCAATATTAATTAGCACCAAATTAAACAAGTAATGATTAAATTAAACCAATTTTATCTTTTTACCTAAGCATGCGTTCTAGGTGATTTTGTAAAAGATAAAATAAACAATTAATCCACTACACCGCGATGTACGAGGAAAAACCCACAACGGGAAAAAACCTCGGACGGCCCTAACCTCAAATCCACTAAGTACGGTTTTATAAATACAAGCAAGATGACTTAAAATACTCGACTCGATCCCTCTCAAGCCCTGACACGTCTTCTTGTATCAACCTCTGCCTAGCGAATAACCACGGAGCTACACCGCGGTCTCGGAATCCACCGATCGAACTTTATATGGTCACCGTCACCCGAACTAGGAGCCTTTCTCCAAGTGGGTAAATCAACGAAAACTTCTTCTTTGTGGGATGTAGAAGCAAACCCAAACGTCTCTTCAAAACGGTAGAGATGAAAAATCGGTGCCAAACACTCCAAGCAATGATATATATAATGGAACTTGGAATAAACTAAACTTTGGGTGAAAACTAGAGTGTTAAATGATTTGTTCTTGTAAAATTAGACACTCAAAACCATGAACTTTTCTTGGAAGAATTTGCTCTAAAAAACTCTCTCTAGGAGTTAGAATGAAATGAAAAGTTAAGTTTGAAAAGTTCATTTCCACACATATTAAATCTGTCAAAAAGTTAGTGGGAAAAAACAAGTGTGAAGGTGGGTCAAAACTGCCATTTAACTGTTCCCACCAAAACTCGTTCGAATGACATTTTCATTCGAACGAAGTCTCGTTCGAACGAGGCTTCTAATGAGGTTTCAGTGTGAACTCGTTAGAAATCTCGTTGGAAGTTTCGTTCGAACGACTCTTCGGACGACTTTCCAGTGGCCTTTGGGGAACTCGTTGGCAAATGTGGTTCGAACGACACTTCGAACGAACTCCTAGAAAGTTTGAAAATTTTAATTTTTAGCCCAGAATCTTTATAAACTTGATTTTAAAGTTTTAATAAAATCTTTCTGAAATTAAACAACAGTTTTCAATAAACGTACACCCAATATAAAATATTCCAAGCTCATATCTATATATATATATAAATGCATTCATACCTTAGGAGCAATGGAACCATGTTGATGACGTAGAAACGAGGCACATTAAACTCGGCAATTTGGTGAAGCTTTATACTCTTGGCCACTACGTCTTCAACAAACATGTCATAGGCTTGAAGGATGATCAATATACTCTATCCTATGGCTCAAACGTTTTTCCGGAATTGAGCCAAAATTACAAAGGACTCAATTGGAAATTTGTGTCCTTACAAATCTCCCTCTTTGGCTATTCCGGGACAAAAATCAACAAAAATCCTAAAGGGTCGTCAAGCTCTACTAGATTGATAAAAATGTCCCACCCAAAATAAAAATACGATGCTTGACTCAAACAACCCAAGGGATCAAAATCTTTGCCTGTGAAAGTTGCCACTTAGAATATAATTCCTGCACACTTAAGCAAACACATTAAACGCATAGGGAATATCAAAATATTTAATGCAATTAAATAATTACTCCCCCTAAATTAATTCACCCATTTATCAAATATGATCAACTTAGAAAGACGTCTCCCCCTAAGATAAATCTCCCCCAAACTAAGATATGATTATAATAGGTTTAAATACCATTTGTCCCCCTATCATTCTCTCCCTTTTTGTTCAGGAATAGACAAAGGCTAAAATTAATTTAAACATGATGCATAAAGTGATGACAACATTAAAGCTCATAGGCAACCAAACCATAACTAATCCAACAAATAAATACCAACAATGATGCGAAAAACAAATGATACCAAATTACACATAAGATTCTAAGCATGTGATATCAAACAAACAACACAACAAACAAGGTGCCAATTATGAATTGAAGCATAAATGGACTAGCTAAACATGGCAAAGACATAAACAAAATATCACATATATGTATACATAATAGATACAAGCTAAGCATAAGTACACACATATAGATATAAACACACACATGACACAAAATAAGTTAAGCTTTTCACAAAAATGTGTCATATGGAAATCGAAGTGTAGGGGTGTGAACTAGTAACAATTAAATTTAGACCCAAACACTCAAAACACGTTCACGGAGTTCTTAATTGATTGCAAACTTTATCACATTTGAATATAACCTCATGTGACAATATAGATTGAACTCAAAGAACAAACATACACAATGCATATAAGCCTAGCATATTGATGATTCTATAAACCAATAGAGTCATGACATTGAAAGCTCAACTAGGATAAACGGACATTGTGCAAACCATAGATATACAATCCAATCTCCTTCAATAAGCATATATTATTCTTTTGAATGAATAAATCAACTAAACATAGGACTTGGCAATGATTTTTCTTTTTATGCCATATTTTCTTTTAGGCCTTTGGACAACATATTTCTTTTAGGTCCAAACAAACGGTGGCTTACTATTCGCAAAGGATAATAAATCCTTTCGGAGCCCTTCCCCGTGCACATTTATTTATCATTTTTTATATCTTACAAATCTCACGTGCAACGGATTTTGACATGCACTAGTCCTCCTAGGTCACAAATATGACGATGATAAGATTGGTAGGAGAACACCTCAAAAAGCTCGAATATACATATGAAGTTAAATTTCAAAAGAGCTCGTGCATGTGTGAATAGAGGCATATAAAAATAGAATCCATTTAAATAATACAAAATCCAACTACTCCATGTAAGCATGGTAAAGAACATAATAAGGATTGATAATCTAAACCAAAAGTTCTAGCCACATGGGAGCGTAAAAGATGGGATTCAAATACAAGTATATGCCACATAAAGCGTGTCAAACTAAAATAAACACAAAATAAAATCTTTTTGAGTTTTTGAAATTTTTAACGAAAAATATAAATATATACTCAAAAGACAAAGAAAAATCATTTGAATTTTTTTCATTAAGCTTAAATTAACAAGAGATAAAAATCCAAATGATAAACAAGTCATGATTTCTAGCATGAGATATGAAATAAAGCAATGACTAGAAAATGACTAAACATGCATACACCTAGCAAGGATATAACATATGAAGCACAAAAATCTAGAGTATGCAAACAAAACTAACACATTCAAACTTTGAATTTAGCAAGGGAGGTTTCATGTGAAAGAAAATGAGAATCAACAATTCTAATATCTAGCAGGTCTAAGAATGATTTACGAACCCATATAGATGTATATTTAAAATGATGGGATTTGGAAACAAATGAATTGCTAGACATAGACTTCCTAGCACTTCTTTTAAGATCAAAACAAAATGACCTAAGGTGACTTTTCTTACCACAATGCAAGCATGTGAAAACACGAGAAATGTGACCTAAGGTGTGACCTTTTCTCAAGTCTTTGGATAAAGTAGACCCTCTAAAATAAACAATGGTTTTAGCTTTAGCAACGAAAGCATTTTAACTAGAAGAGCTAGAACCATTATCACAACTACTCAAGTCTTGTAAGTCATTTTTCATTTTTAAAATATTGGACTCAAGTAAAAAATTAGACTCCTCAATTTTACGGGACTCCTTCTTTAAATATTCTATAACACCTAGAAGGTTATCACGCTCCCCCTCAATGTGAGCAAACTTGTTCCTAAGAGTCTTTTCTCGACTATCACTCTCTTTCTTGGACATTTCTAAAATATTATAATTGTGATTTATGTCCATGAGCTTTTCACGAAAAATATCTTTTTGAGACGGTGAGGTTTGCAAAAATTCAACTTTAACTTTAAAACAAGAATTTTCACCTTCAAGAAATTTAATTCTTTTTGCAAATCTCAAATTTAATTCCCTTAATTTTTCATTTCACGCATTAAGCTCATGAAATTCCTCTCGAATTGCAAAAAATTCATCATCATTAGAAATGGACAAATTATAATTAAAGTGTCCCATCGAGAGATACAAAAAAATTGAGAGTGAGTAAAAATATGAACCACCTAAAAATACAAGGAGCACAAAAATTATAAAAGCCGAAAAAATGGATATTCGACGCGATAAATTAGCGGTCCGGCTATAATACCAATTTGAAAACCCCCTAAGTTAAAAATCTTCTTATACTTCAAAATCAATTATTTCCATTTTATATGCGGAAGCGTAGATGATGGTTCAACACAATAAACAAATTTTGATTTAATCTCAAATTAAAATGAAACACAAGTGAAATATGATGGAATACACACACAATTTAGATTTCACTTTGGAGACACCCCATTCTGTTACCCCCTAACTTTCCTTAGGTCCCTAGTACCTCCCTTCATCACCGTAAACCCAGGTCATGTCCCGAGTACTGACCTGGAGGCCATCGGGCACTCCCCAGCTCAGTTTGACCCAAAAGTCAAACTCTTCATCTCGACCGAAACTGAATGAATCTTCGAAGGGCACTGAATACCCTTTCCAATGGTCTCCCCCCGTGCAAGATTTTGACTTACCATGCGGACGAACGATCCGTTTGCATTCGAAACTTCACCTAGAGGACACCGGGGGCTCCCGAGCTCTGTTTGACCTATGTCAACTCTTTAGCTCGACCAAGGATGAATGAATCTTCAAAGGGAACTGAATACCCTTTCCAACGGTCTGCCCTGTGCACGATTCCGACTTACCATGCGGACGAATGATCCGTTTACGTCCATAACTTAACCCAGAGGCCACCGGGCACTCCCGGACTCTGTTTGACCTATGTCAACTCTTCATCTCGACCGAGGCTGAATGAATTTTCAAAGTGCACTGAATGCCCTTTCCAACGGTCTGCCCCATATGCGATTCTGACTTTCCATGCGGATGAACGATTCGTTTGACTCTGGGAGGTCACCGAATGCTTCTCGGGACCGATTGACCAAAGTCAACTCCCCAAATCGGGTCAAACTATTTGGAATGTCGAAGTATATCTCCTACCCTTTCCAACGGTCTGCCCCGTGCGTGATTCAGACTTACCATGCGGACGAACGATCCGTTTGCATCCGAGCAATTACCCGTCCAATGGACCTACAAATGCTTCCGATCCATATTTGACCCAAAGTAAACTCCAGAACCCGGGCGAGGTCCAAAGACTTTTTAAGGTCTCTGAATTTCCTTTCCAACGGTATGCCCCGTGCGCGATTCTGACCAACGGTTTACCCTCGGCGGTCGATTTTCCAAACAAGCCTGAAGCGCACTACCAAATGGCAGGTTCCAGACACTGCCTATCGGCACCTGCCGATAGGCAGGAACATATCTATGCCGACCGACACTCAACTAGGCCTATAAAAAGAGGCCTTCACCTCATTTGCAAGGGGAGCCCAGATCTGATAAAAATCTCTCCGAACGAATCCCAGAAACCTCTCTCGAAGGCAGCGTGATTTCAACATCCAAATCCCCTTTTTAATTCCACTTTTCATCATCCTTTTCATCAAACTTGGTGAAATAGCCACTCTCCATCATCATCCAAGTGCAAGGGCTGCTCTCCAACATTCAAGATCAAGCTCAAGATCTTCAAGAAGGTCCAACTTTCTCAAAGTCTCTCTTAAATTCTCTTAAATTTTTAATAACTTGTCTTCTTATTTAGCACTTTTATTATCTCATCTCACACATCCTAATATACTTTTTATTTAGTATTATTGCACATCTCCTATGTTCATATAAATAAAACCCAAAAACAAGAAAAATAGGGGTTTCTCATAAATTCTAAGTAGGGATTCTCACACTTTTCTCACAATCTAAAACCCTTTTTCTACACACACACACACACTCACAAATAAGAGATTCCCCACTTGGATTTATGCGATAAACCCCACCCCTCATTTTGTATGCGAACTACGTGGACTTTGATTCCTTTATAGGCTACGTAGGCGTCTCGGGGTAAAACTCGAGACTCGAGTTCATTTTCCCACTTTTTCTCTCATCTTTATATCTACTCTAATCTTCTTATATTCTATATACTTGACCTTAATGACGTATTACCCCACATGCGTTATCCTTCCATTATAATGATCAACGTAGGGGTAATCGCGTAAATCTTATTTTATTATATTATTCTTATATCTTCCTACGGATGACTCGCTTTATCTTTTGCATGATACAAGTCGAGGATTCCTACCTCCATTCTATACATACACATACACATGCACACATATCACGGGGGGAAACAAAAAGAAAATAGCAAATATTCATGAGAGACCGAAAGGGCGGAATGTATGCCTAACACCTTTCCATTTCGTAACTAAGCCTCCGAACCCTTCTCGAATTATCTTGGTTTCGCACGCACCAGTATGTCTTTGGATGCCATCCTTCGGGGTGGCTTCCCCTTTTTCTTTTGTCTGTTTTGAGTAAAATAAATTGGCGACTCTGAATCTCTCTAAATTTCCACATCTCAAACGACGTCGGCCGAAGCGCTCCCGAGAGGGACGCGCGGGACCCGAAGGATCCTTTCCTCCACCCTACCCGCCCGTGCGACGAGGAACAGGGATGGCCACAGTGGCGACTTTGCTGGGGAATATGTGTTTTTGTTTGTGGGTTTGACTTTATTTACATGAATGCTATATTTGCTTATGTTTCCCCCTATATTTGCATGTTCCTCTTTCTCATATGTATCCCATGCTTATGCTTATGTTCACACACTTGTAGAAATTTCTCCATGTACACTTCACACCACGTGCACCTAGGATCACATGTATATCCCCATGTTGCACACATTACCCATCCATACTTGGTGTACCTTTTGGGGTACTTGTACTTTGCTCCCTGTTTGGCATAATCAAGAAAGGTTTTCTCATCATAAGATACTAATAAAAGAATCATGCATGATTCACACGGCATCACCAAAGAGCATTAATATTGACCAAATTTTACCCAGTAACTGGTGGATCACTTCGTGATGGGCGCTGGTCCGTCAGGTCGCAATTAGCCTAAGCGATATGACTCTCACCTTCCATTGGCCAAGTACCTTCGAAGTATATCGAACGGTTCCCCCGCATCGTACCGCTTGACCGAAGTCATGACGGGAGGTATATCGCAGGGAATTCGTTCACGTACGTCGAATATATCAAATTCGCTCCCACACGTACCGTTCCCACGAGGTATATGGTGAGGCAATTCACGTACACTCAGTTATATCAAATGGCTTATCCACACGTACCGATTGCCCGCAAGAGCAAGACGTATATCATGGAAGTCACGCCAAAGGGGGGAAATCCTGCCGATTCACCCAACCAACTGTATACCCGCATATAGGTGTTAGACCTAGGACACGCACTTTAGATTGTCGGTTTCAACCTGAAACTCTACCGAAATTCTAGGTCGGCCTGCCGCCCAATTTTTGCGCATTTTTAAAACGGGACCCTGTCCATGAGCCTGGTTATAAGTCCAAACCGTAGCTTTGCAAATATTAAGACCCCCACTTCTCCAGGCTCGGGTCCTGTCCGGTATTGCATTTAGGAGAATTAAATACAAGTGAAAACATAATAATGATGTTGAGTTCCGTCTCCAAAAACATTTCTCCCTTCTTTATCAAAAATCCAAAAATATTTCTTCCCTCTTTATCAAAAATCCAAAAATATTTCTCCCTTCTTTATCAAAAATCCAAAAACATTTATCCCTTCTTTATTGAAAGTCCAAAAATAATTCTTCCTTTTTAAAAAAAATCTCATCCTACACCTCCTCAGGTCGATCGTAAGCCCTTGGCCTGGCTCCCTATTGGCTTCGGTCTTCAGTCAAATCACCCCGGAGTTTCATCAGTTCTTCTACTACTTCTTCTGATTCCAAAATCCATTCATCTTCCATGGAGAATACAGATCAAGCACGAATCGTACAGCCGGATCTGACGACAGTCCTAGCTCAGCTCATGTCCAAGATTGACAACCTCCAAATCAAGGTCCGAGAGAGGCAATGAAACCTCCTATTCCTCAAGAGCTCGAGGCACTATTCCCTCGTGTTATGGGTCCACTCGAGCCTATCTGGGTTTCGAAAGAATATCAGAACGCTCCACGTGCCACTCCTGCCAATAGGCCGCCGCCTGCCCAGCTTCCAATGCCAAACATTGCCCAGTCTATGGCTAACCTGCTTGTGGTCGCTGATCCAAAGGTAGAGGTGTTGAATAAAGTCAAAGAGGATCTCAAGATGCTCACCAAGAAGTATGACCAAGTCAGGATCTCTGGGAATTACATGGAATACACCCACATGTCTCCTTATCCAAAAGCGAGGTTACCCGAGAAGTTCAAGATGCCAAATATCGAGAAGTTCGGAGGGAATGGACCCTCAATTATTCATCTTCACAGTTATCATCGTTCCATGACTCTACTAGGGGCTTCTAAAGAAGTGATGGCCAAATTATTTCAGCAAACTTTGAAGGATAGTGCCCTCCGATGGTTTTTATCTCTTGAGGAATCCAGAATCCGTAGCTGGGAGGATGTAGCCCGAGAATTCATATCACAGTACAAATACAACGAAGAGCTTGAGGTCACCCGTCGTGATTTAGAGCCGCTCAAACAGAATCCAGGAGAATCAGTCAGTAACTTCATAATTCGGTGGAGAGAGCGAGCAGTTACCGTGACCAATTGGCCATCTGAAGAAGAACAGGTCAACATAGTGAAGAAAAACTTTTTTCCCCTTGTCCGAGCGATGATGGGAGGACAATACTATCCCCACTTCCGAGCTCTCAGAGAGGCTGGAGTGGAAATCTAGGAGAGCCTCGTTAAAACAGAGGTTGAACCAAAGAAGGTGTCCGGACAGTTCACCCCTAGAAAGTATGACAAGCCTGCCAATGCTACCGTTTCGACCATCAACAACATCTCTCAACCAACCACATCATGGGCACCAGAAAGCCGCCCTGCCGCCATCCGAAGGGAATACACTGAGCTCCATGCTCCCCTCTCTAAAGTTTACCAAGCCCTGTTAAGCCGAAACCTCATCAAATAATTGGATCCACGTCCATTGCCAAACCCAATCCCAATAAACATCAATATCGATGCTCATTGCGCCTTCCACCAAGCTGCCGGCCATACCACCGACCAATGCTTTCACCTTCGAAACATAATCCAAGATCTCATTGACCGGGGTACCATCGCCCCACCAGCCAATCCTAAGCCAAACACTACTCACAACCCACTCCCAAATCACACCAATGCCATCTTCTTGGAAGAAAACCCAGATTTCGATCCCTCGACTCAAATCACGCCCATATACTCTCATAAACCTCTTGAAACTTGTCAATATTTCCTCCTACACCCTACTAGCCTCGCAGATCAGGCACTGTCACTCCTTACCAGAGACTGCATCGCTGTCCGTACCCGTTCTGAAAATGGAAGTATGGAATTGTCAGAGGTGTTAAACCAACTCCTAGATTTCGAGCTGAAATTGCCCTCACAGATGGTCATCGATTGCCAGAAGTTCAGCATACTATTCTTGAAGGCACGAAAGTGGGCTCGAGATTCAGACAAGTGGGTGGTACCAACCGACGAAGTCAACCTAGATGATGTTGTCCAGACTATGGCAGAATTATTCAGGAAAACCAACAGCATTTGCAGTATCACCAGGTTACTTGACACTTTGAAGCTACAAGGGCGCTTGGTCCCTTCAATCACACATATCCCCACGGAATGGGAGAACTTCTATGAAGAAGCCGTTGAAGCTGTGGAATGCATCGACTTTACATGGAAAGACAGAGTTGCCACAACCGGATGGGGGAAAGAATTCGAAGACTCGAGTGAAGAGCAAGCTTCAGGAAGAGCTGGCCCAGTGGCCGACATATGTGGGATGATATCATTTGAAGAACTCCTCGGAGAAATAAATATGGTGGCAGAACCACCTGAGATTGACGAGGAAATGGGGTTCATGTTCTTCCCTTCTTTAGTAAATCACATGACCAGATCAGGGAGACATTACTAGGCTCCAAGCTCACTACCAGTAAATGACAAAGGGAAGGGCATTAAAAACCTTCCTATGCCAGAGATGACCATCAAGGAGAGCAAGATCCTCGATCAACTGAAGAAAACCCAAGCTAACATCACTCTATGGGGGCTTTTCATGTCTTCCCAGCTGCACAGAAATGCTTTAATCAAGCTGCTCACTGGACCTATAGTTCCTCCATCTACCACACTAGAAGAAGCGGTAAATCTGGTCGGATCCTTAACCTCTACCCGAATGCTATCATTTTCTGAAGAAGAAATCCCCAGAATTGGGTCAAATCACAATCATGCACTCAATATCTCCGTCGAAGTTATGGGGAAGGTTGTGCCACTCTCCCTTATCGATAACGGATCCGCCTTAAATATTTGCCCATTGAGAACCTTCAAGTGTTTAGGCCTGAAAGAAAGAGACCTCGCTCCAACCTCCGCCGCTGTGCGTGCTTACAATAATACCCATCGTGAGGTGATGGGGTCCATAAAACTTGCAATAGGGGTTGGCCCTATAAACCCCATCGTTGAATTCCAAGTTATAGACATCCCAGCCTGTTTCAACCTATTGCTCAGATTCCCCTGGCTCCACACTATCAAGGGTGTGTCTTCCTTACTCCATTAAAAATTAAAGTTTTTCAACGACGGGAGAGTCATCACCATTTTGGGTGATAACGAAAATGCCGAGGGGGCAAGCACCAGCAGTCTAATTTTTGAGATACAACATGGGTCAAATGATATGCTCCTATCAGGATTCCGAGTCGAGCCACTCCCACTCCCGGTAAGGGACGGTTTCAAAGAAAGGGTTTGTCCAGAATATGACCCTCATGACAATGTCAATGTGATTCAGATGTTCAGAAACATGCACTTCATGCCCGGACTGGGGTTAGGGCAAAGACAGCAAGGGATAATCGAGCCCATCGAACTGAAGAAAGCTTTCCCTCCTTGTGGCTTGGGGTATCAACCATCAGAACAAGGGCTCAGAATGATCCTCCAGTCTCGACCAAAGAGAAGATCAGACTGCAGTCGAACTATCTCAGGAGACTCCTTAAATGGACGATTCATCAAAGAAGGCGAGGACTTCCCCTTCAGCGATTTTCCAGAACTATGGTATGACCACACAGACAAGAAGATGAGGCCGGGAATGGAGATCTTTTTCCAAGATAGCTACCCATGGGACGAAAGTTTCCCACACCAAGTACAATCGCTCATCAAAGATGCCAAAGAGATTGAGGAAGGCGATTCCAAAGATTCCTTCAACTTACAGACACTGGGGCTGGCACTCTGCATGGTTCATTCCGGCACTACATCAATGGACCCATCCTGTTTGATTAAAGCTGCTGATACTCCTATCCTCAACTGGCATGCTGCGCCAGTTCTACCTCGTGAAATCTCCCTTGACCCCAATGTTTACCCTATTTCTTCTTCTGTTGTCTATCCTTGCTCAAATGTAATTGAGACCTCTTTTGATGAGGTTCTCAATGCTGTTTTTCCTATCAATAAAATAAATGAAGATTTTGAGTATCTTGCTGTGCCTTACATTAACTGCTTGAATTCTAGTCAAACTTTTGATGATGATGATTTTGCAAATGAACAATTCTTAACTGATCTAAATAAGGTTAATAATAAACAACATAATCGCGTTCAGGTTAATGAAGAAGAGACTGTTGTTATTAATCTCAATTCTAGTAGCCAACTGCGCGAGATTAGGAAAGGGGCCACCCTTGACGAGCATGAGCGTGCACAACTCGAAGAATTGCTGAAGGAGTTCGTAGATGTCTTCGCATGGTCCTATGATGATATGCCCAGCATTGATCCTGAAATAGCTCAAAACGAGATCCCCACTCTCCCAGATTACAAGTCGGTTAAACAAAAATTGAGAAAACTCCGCACCGAATGGTCGTTCAAGGTCAAAGAAGAGGTGGTCAAACAGTTAAACGTGGGTTTCATTCGGGTGATCGAATATCCCACATGGCTAGCCAATATTGTACCTGTGCCGAAATTCGGAGGGAAGGTTCGAATGTGTGTAGATTACCAAGATTTAAACAAAACTTCTCCAAAGGATGATTATCCGCTACCCAATATCGACATGATCATGGACAACACAGTCTTTTGTTGACGGGTTTGCTGGATACAACCAAATCAAGATGCACCCCGACCATAAAAAAAAACGCATTCATCACCCCCATGGGGAACCTTTTGCTAACCGTTATGCCATTCGGTCTCAAGAATGCTGGGGCTACCTACCAAAGGGCTGCCACAAACATCCTGCATGATCTGATTCACAAAGAGGTCGAGGTCTATATGGATGATATGATTATCAAGTCCAAAACTAGAGAGGGTCATGTTCCCGCTCTCCGGAAGTTCATCGAACGATTGCGACGGTATCAGATGCGACTTAATCCACAAAAGTGTGTCTTCAACATTACAAAGGGAAAACTCTTAGGATTCATGGTTAGCGAAAAGGGGATAGAAGCAGATCCTGCAAAGTTGAAGGCCATACTTGAGATGCCACCACCCCTAATGGAGAAAGAAGTCCGAGGTTTTCTTGGGAAATTACAATATATCAGCCAGTTCATCAGCCAGCTAACCTCCATCTGTGAACCGATCTTCAAGCTCCTCCGAAAGGATTCAACCAAAGTTTGGAATGAGGCCTGCCAAGAAGCTTTTGACAGAATCAAACAATACCTAACCCAACCTCCAGTGCTCATGCCACCACAGTCTGGTCTCCCTTTGCTCCTATACCTAACCATAACCGACACTACAGCTGGGGCTTTACTAGCCCAATATCTTGAAGACTCCCACAAAGAAAGAGCCATATATTATGCCAGTCGCAAATTGGTCGGGTACGAGGTCAACTACGCTGCCTTAGAAAAAGCATGTGTCGCACTTGTCTGGGTCACCCAAAAGTTGCGACACTACATGCTCACTTTCCCCATCAAACTTGTATCCCGAATGGATCCCATCAAATACCTTCTTGAAAAACCCTCCTTATCCAGTCGAATGGCCCGATGGTTGATGCTCCTAACCGAGTTCGATATCTTGTACATCACACAGAAAGCTATTAAAGGAAGATCCATCTCTGACTACCTCGTCGATTTTCCCATAGACGAAGCGGATGTTCGAATTTCTGAATTCCCACATGAAAATATCCTCTACACCACTCAAGACCGCCTTCGATGGAAAATGTTCTTTGGTGGCGCTGACAATAAAAAGGGATATGGCATTGGGATACTTCTGATAGCCCCAGATGACTCCCATACTCCCATCGCCATTAAATTGGATTTTCCTTGCACCAATAACATGACGAAATAAGAGGCAAACACAGTGGGCCTCAAGGTTTCTCTCCAGAAAGGTATTCAATACCTTGATGTCTACGGGGATTCTGCCCTTATCATCGGTCAAGTTCTCAGAAAATGGAAAGTCAAGGACGAAAAGCTCTAACCCTTTCATGCCCAATTAGAAGAGTTAGCCTCCAGGTTCTGAGATATCACCTTCCATTACCTACCCCGAGCAAAGAATAACCTAGCCGATGCTCTCGCCACCTTGGCCTCCATGGTCGACATGCCCGAAGGAATAACAATGACCCCCTTCCCGGTTCAAAAGCAAGACAAACCGACCCATTGCTACCATATTGAGCTTGTCTCCACTGAAGATCCCGAACTAGTTGATTGCTGGTACTATGATATCTGGTGCCTCCTCAAATATGGTAGGTATCCCGAGGGTTCTAATAAGAAAGATCGAACGACCCTCCGAAGACTGGTCTCCTAGTACATCATCTGTCATAAGGCTCTACTCAAGAGGAATTTCGATGGAACTGATCTACATTGCATCGCAAGGGCTGAGATTGAGAAAATAATGCAGAAAATCCACAGCGGGGAATGCGGACCCCACATAAATGGTCACATGCTCGCCAAGAAGATCGTCCGACAAGGCTACTACTGGACCACCATGATCCAGGATTGCACCGCCTATGTTCGGAGGTGCCTTAAATGCCAACAATTCTCCAATCTTCAACAATTGCCTCCGCGAGAATTATATAACATGACCTCTCCCTCGTCGTTCTCCACATGGGGTATTGACATCATAGGGAAGGTTACACCAAAGGCTTCAAACGGACATGAGTTCATCCTGGTTGCCATCGATTATTTCACCAAATGGGTCGAGGCTGAGTCATACGCAATATTGAATGCCAAGAAAGTGGCCAAATTCCTCAAAAAAAATATCATCTGCCGATATGGGGTCCCGCACGAGCTAGTATCAGATAACGGGTTGCATTTAGAAGAAGAAGTCACAGAAGTAGTCAACGAGTATGGAATTCAGAGACATAAATCCTCTCCCTACCGACTTCAGACGAATAGTGCAGTTGAAGCCGCCAACAAAAACCTTAAATCCATCATCAGCAAGATGACTGAAAGTTATAGGGATTGGGCCGACCAGATCCTGTTCGCCCTCTGGGGATATTGAACCTCAATCCGAACCTCTACTGGGGCTACCCCTTACTCCCTGGTCTATGGAATGGAAGCAGTCCTACCTGTGGAGATGGAAATACCCTCGCTACTCGTCATGATCGAAGGCAAGGTTAGTGGAGAAAACGGGTGCCAAAGCTGTCTTGATGAGCTAGCCCTCCTAGATGAAAGAAGATTAAAATCTCTTTACCACATACAGGGGTACCATCGCCGAATAGCCCGATCATTCAACAAAAAAGTCAAGGATCGCGGTGTCCGGGAGGGGGATTTATCCCTCAAGGAGATAGTAGAACCCATATGGGACCCCAGAGGGAAATTCAAGCCTAATTGGAGCGGCCCCTACATTGTGAAGAAAATCTTATCCGGCGGTGCCGCCATGCTCACTGACCTGGATGGGGAGTAGATGGCTTGTCCAGTCAACCTGGACCGTCTCAAGAAATTCTACCCTTAGTCCGAAATCTCGGCGCGCTATGACTCTTCTCATCCCCCTGCTATTCTAAAAAAAAACACTTCATTTCCCTCTACCCAGAACTACGTGGGCCTGATCCTCTACAAAAACTAATTTAGAACATTTTCGAAAAAATCCCAGAGGTATGTAGGCAACTCATGCACCTCACATGAGTGCGGACCCTTTCTTTTTCACAAAATACTATTCTTTTCTTACCTCCGAGAACGGCGGTTCATTCTAAAATTATTTGAACAAAAGGATTATGTATGCCTTAGCGATCAGTATAGATAATTCAAAATACAAAATTCATCGAAAGGCACAGCTGGATGATCAGAAACTTATTTATTTCATTAATAAGAAATTAAAATACGGATTACATAAGAAAAAGGAACGGATAACTCCCTTCCCCACTACCATAAAAAGCCAAATAAAATCCCCACACCTATCACACAAATAAACTCCCCAGAAGTCCTACCCACGGCTACCAAAGGAGCCTGCACCCTCATCATCTACGTCCTGAGGACCCCAAGTTTCCCCTGCCTGAATAGAGTGCCGTAAACATTCCATAGATCGATGAGCCTTAACCATTTTCGAAAACATCACAACGCCCCCTTCCATGGAGTCATATAAAATAAACCATCTTTGTCCAGTCTCCACTGCCAATATCTTGCTGACTACTTTCCTCCATAACCACTTCATATAATCTTTGGGGACATGGCAAACCTTCCCGATAGACTGAGAGGGACGGGTCGACGGACGCCAATTTTCCCACAGAGACCCTAGCAACAGACGCAGGCGCTCAGTCAAATCTTCTACCGGAAAGAAGTTTGAGGTCCGAGGGGGCACGACCTGCACCCAGCCGAATTGGCGCAAAAACTGCCAAGGGAAATAAAAAGAGGTCTGTCTGAGACCAACCAGCCGCACATATGAATAGTCTCCTAGCTCCAGAACAGGCTGCAACTATCCCCACCAAGGCACTAACCAATACAGACCACAAACCCCATGCTCCATAAGTCAATTCTCCCAGTTCTCAACATACATGCCAACGCGGAAGAAGTAGCGCGAAAATAAGTTGGGTACAGCCGACAAGGAATATTCTGGAGGAGTCGACAAGCGGAATATTTTAGACAACCACATGAAAAGCATCACAGGGCTACCCCTCAAAAAGTCAGAACGACCTTATCTCCAGGCATCCAGGCCATTCAGAGTCTCAGCGAATATCACCGTCGCAGGATTGCGACGGTATGACATCCATGAAGTAATGGCTGCAAGTTGTGGGTCCACCTGCGATTCCCTAGTCACTAACAATAATTTGGAAACCAGACCCAGAACAACGGCTCCAGCGTAGTCAGCATCACCTACTTCCCGCAAATGCACGGACTGCAGCACCGCCGGGAGGGAGATCATTCCTCCAGCAACCAATGATCTAGCCGCCGAAGGTGAAATATGAAGAAGCCCGACCAACAAATCCCTAGGAGAACGGGAAAAATCGGGGAATGCCGCAGCAACACTGGGATTTACACCCAGTTTGGCAAAAAATTCCTCGTAGGTAGGACAAACTTCTTCCAACCCAAAGAGGAATACATGGTCTTCGGGGTACCAAAATTGTACCGCCGCCATCAGCATATTCCACTCAATAGGCCGATTGCGCCACAAAGAGACTCGACGCATGTTGAAAGCATTGTAGTCGACATTATAAGAGCACATAAGGCTTTGAGTTAGTTGGCAAACTCGGTGCTACCAGGGAGAGCTATCTTGCAAGGCTAAGAGATGGTGGACAAGTATGTAAGAATGCAAAGGTGTGATGACAACACTCCACCCTTACCCATTTTTATACTTGAATATCCTCACAAGAGACACAATCCCTGTAGAAATCGGAGGGAACCCTACCCCACAAGGTACCAAAGGCTGAAGAGGGTACCATTAAAAGCTTTGAATTTATGGGACTGGACTGAACTGTCGATAGGCAGGTCAGGGTGTTTGCCGATCGGCAACCCCCCCATTTTTAGAAATTTCCATTTTTTCCTCTTTTGTCAAATCAGAAAACTCAATAAAAATAAATTGATATTCTCAACAGAATTTCAAAATCCCTTTAATTTTCCTTTTTAATCAAAAACCTTCCTTCAAAAAATTTTAAAAAAATTCCTTTTTACGGTCTCAGTAACAAAGTAAAAAGTGCATGTGCATGCATTCATTCATCATTAGTAAAAGATAACAAAAAAAAAACTCCATTGCATTGCATATATCTGTTTTCTGTGTTACATCATCTTTGTAGGAAATAAAAAGAAAAAATAAAAAACAACGGGACTCAGTCCTAACCCACATTCTTTCTCTCTCTATCTCAAGAGCTTCCACCCTTGCGGCGTGCTCTCTTCCCCTACGGCGAGACGATGCGCCACCACTACCTGAGCCCGAGTCCTCTCCAGACGAGGCAGACGGAACCAAGAAAGAAGGGGAAGCATCCGCGTCTCGAATGTGGGCAATTGCCGAAGATATCCAGTCTCTGATGTCCCTTAGCCAAGTGGTCGACACCCGGACTTGCTACAAGAAAAAAAGCAAAATCAGTATCAAAGCAGAAATGACTAAAAAAGAAAAAAAAGAAAGAGAAGAATAGAGAGGTATACCGCAGGTCGAAGAACCTCCTCTATCAAACCCAACTCCTCCTAATCCATCGCATGAGGACGGTGCATCATAGGCACCATCCCTCCATCAGCCCGCCGAATGTTGTATAAAGGAGTGTGCAACCGCATGAAAGGGACCTCCGAGGTCGCCGCTGCCACAGATGCCGACGGACCACCACCGCTGTGGGAAGATCCCACCGCCTGACTCGAACCCGCCGGAGGGAAGGGCAGAGCATCATATATGCTGGGCGCTATCAACCAGCTTGTCATAAAATCCATATAATTATATGGGGTAGCCGTATCGGTGTATAGCAAGTAGGACTCGCCGTTCATCACCGCGATCCTCTCAACCTCCAACATCAGTCACTCCATCTCATAGACATAGGAGGCTGTGCAGGTGGCACCACCACCTCCTCCTCGGTAATCTGATGAACCAACCTCTCCCCAAGGTACCAGGAATGGACGAACTCATGCTCCAGCAAATGCCTCAGCCGCATTCACCCCGGTCGCCCCCGCATCCTGAATGGCTATCCCCCACGGGTAAAAGGTCACCTAAAAATCTCCGAGCAAGAAGAAATCAATACAAGACCAAAAGGAACAAAAACCAAGACTAAAATGGAAAGAGTCTTACCCTACCACTGGTCAGGTCATTCAAGACCTGACGCATCGCCTCCAGGGAAAGAGATCCCTTCGACTGTCGATTGGCCTTACGCCATCGATACAATCGACAGAAGTCCCCAACCGTGTCGTCCTTCAAAGCAATCAGCGGGGTATTGCACCCAATCACCTCATAGAACCACGTATGAATTCACAAGAAAAAAGAGACGCATAAGGAAAATGTGAATGCATTAAAGGAAAATGCGAGTGCATGAAAGGAAAATGCGAATGCATGAAAAGAAATGAACAAACTCAAGAATACCTCCAGAAGGTACGTGGCCCCAGTAAAGGTCTGCCGACAGCACCGGCTGAATGCATCAAGAGAAAAGTAAAGGGTCGCCAAGGTCAGACTCCCCTAATCATAGAAGGGGATGTTCAAAAACATCCTCAAGTACGGCAGAAACCATAAATGGACGACATCGCCGCTCCACACCACCATGAAACCTCCCAAAACTAGCAGAATGAATAACCGGGCCATCTGCCTCACTTGCAGCCCGTCCTCCACATCGATCTCCCTACCCAACAGAACATCCCTCAGCAGGGACAGCCGGATAGAATCCCCAGAGACTATCCTCCTTACATCACCAAGTTCCGCACGCACTGCCTCCGGTCTCACCCGTAAAGAGCGACCCACCTCTATCTGTTCTCCATCACAATCCAGCCCCAGCAGCTGTTGCACGTCTATGGGAGTCACCGTCATCTCCCAGAATCCAAAATGAAAGGTGTGGGTAGTGTCCCACCACCTCTTTCCCAAAGCGCACAAGACCACTGTCGAACGAGGCGTCTCATCCAGCATCGATGCCAACCGCTCGAAACCCGCTGATGAGACCACCCAGTGCACCACAGGTGGGAGACGCTCCCAGACATCCTTGAGCCCCGTTATCCCATGGGCGTGCATGTTCTTCAAAGAAATATCAGACTGGCAAAAAGAAAAGTCTCATCAAAAGTCAAGAAAGAAAAATCACCAAAAAGAGAAGAATGCCAAAAGTCGGGTTACTTACATAACCACCGGAACTCACTCTCGAAGAGCGATGATGCGATGGCTCTCGCAGCAAGGTTCGCTCATCTGCAACAAGCTCAAACACATCAAAGGAGTTCTCACTCCCCAAAGCAAGAGGCATACTAGCCCTCCACTCCACATTCGCCCAGTCATGAACGGTCAACCACTCCCGGTGGACTGCAGTGCTCATAAAAGCGGCCATTTTCTTGAAGATCTTAATGATAGAACGATTTGCAGAAGAATCGCAGAGAGAGAGAAAGCAAAGGAAGCTTATAAAAAAATGAGGGGATTCCCCCCTACTATACCGATCGGCACTGACCCCTTGCCTTCCCGAGGTAGCCCAAAAGTCTGTGCCACTGCCGAATGGCACCCCTCATACCATGCCGACCGGCACCCCCCCTAAATTTCGTATAGAAATTCCCAGAAAGCCTCGAAAAATCCCCGAAAAATTCCCAAAAATCCCAAGAGGGATTTAAAGCCTCTTTACCAAGAAAAATTCGCATTCCCCCAAGCAGAACCCCTCTTCCCCAGCGGAATCCTCTAAAACCGAGTGAAAACTCCTCCCAGCAAAGCTCCGGAGGATCCCTAAGCATCACCTGATCACTTCCCAAGCGAAATTCTCATACAGCACCCAAAATAGGTTATTCCCCCCCTGCGAGGTATCCTAAAAGCTTCCCCAGCTATCAGCTCCCTAGCTCAGATTAAAATCATAAAGCTCTTTCTCCAGTAAAATCAAAATCCAATCTTTATCCACTCTTGGGTCAGAATTGGCCCCGGTCTTGGATCGTCACCTGAGTTAGGTCAGAATTGACCTCGGTCCTCGGTCGGCACCACTCTTGGGTCAGAATTGGCCCCGGTCTTGGATCGTCACCTGAGTTAGGTCAGAATTGATGTCGGTCATCGGTCGTCACCACTCTTGGGTCAGAATTGGCCCGGTCTTGGATTGTCACCTGAGTTAGGTCAGAATTGACCTCGGTCCTCAGTCGTCACCACTCTTGGGTCAGAATTGGGCCCGATCTTGGATCGTCACCTGAGTTAGGTCAGAATTGACCTCGGTCCTTGGTCGTCACCACTCTTGAGTCAGAATTGGCCCCGGTCTTGGATCGTCACCTGAGTTGGGTCAGAATTGTCCTCGGTCCTCGGTCTTCACCACTCTTGGGTCAGAATTGGTCCCGGTCTTAGATCGTCACCTGAGTTAGGTCAGAATTGACCTCGATCCTCGGTCGTCACCACTCTTGGGTCAGAATTGGCCCCAGTCTTGGATCGTCACCTGAGTTAGGTCAGAATTGACCTCGGTTCTCGGTCGTCACCACTCTTGGGTCAGAATTGGCCCCAATCTTGGATTGTCACCTGAGTTAGGTCAGAATTGACCTCGGTCCTCGATCGTCACCACTCTTTAGGTCAGAATTAACCTCAGTTATTAGACCTTTATCCTAAGCCCGCAGATTTGGCTTTGACCCGCAGAATTGGTCACCCTCCCCAAACACCACTTTAGGTCCTCAGAATCGACCTAAACCTCCAATCATCATTCATCCCCAGCACGCTCCTTAGGTTCGCAGAATCGGCCTCGACCATCTGAATCGATCATACTCCCTCAAAAACATCATGCGGTGTCTATTCGACGGTCATCATTTATTCCAAACTCGCCCGTCGAGGGGCTTTGTAGACACCCCATTCTGTTACCCCCTAACTTTCCTTAGGTCCCTAGTACCTCCCTTCATCACCGTAAACCCAGGTCATGTCCCGAGTACTAACCTGGAGGTCATCGGGCACTCCCCGGCTCAGTTTGACCCACAAGTCAAACTCTTCATCTCGATTGAGACTGAATGAATCTTCGAAGGGCACTGAATACCCTTTCTAACGGTCCACCCCGTGCACGATTCTGACTTACCATACGGACGAATGATTCGTTTGCGTTCGAAACTTGACCCAAAGGCCACCGGGCACTCCCGGGCTCTGTTTGACCTATGTCAACTCTTTATCTCGACTGAGGCTGAATGAATCTTTAAAGGGCACTGAATACCCTTTCCAACGGTCCACCCCGTGCGCGATTCTAACTTACCATGCAGGCGGACGGACGATCCGTTTGCGTCCAAAACTTGACCCAAAGGCCACCGGGCACTCCCGAGCTCTGTTTGACCTATGTCAACTCTTCAACTCGACCGAGGCTGAATTAATCTTCAAAGGACACTGAATACCCTTTCTAATGGTTTGCCCCATGCGCAATTCTGACTTTCCATGCGGACGAACGATTCGTTTGACTCCGGGAGGTCACCATATGCTTCCCGGGTCTGGTTGATCAAAGTAAACTCCCCAAATTGGGACAAACTCTTTGGAATGTCGAAGTATATCTCCTAAACTTTCCAACGGTCCTCCCCGTACGTGATTCAGACTTACCATGCGGACGAACGATCCGTTTGCATCCGAGCAATTACCCGTCCAATGGACCGACAAATGCTTCCGATCCATATTTGACCCAAAT
Organism: Sambucus nigra; assembly: GCA_949130495.1. NCBI lineage: Eukaryota > Viridiplantae > Streptophyta > Magnoliopsida > Dipsacales > Adoxaceae > Sambucus > Sambucus nigra. The sequence continues at coordinate 360,763,902 of OX422208.1, forward strand.
TAAATGCCAGAACCCGGGTGAGGTCCAAAGACTTTTTAAGGTCTCTGAATTTCCTTTCCAACGGTATGCCCCGTGCGCGATTCTAACCAACGGTTTGCCCTCGGCGGTCGATTTTCCGAAAAAGCCTGAAGCGCACTGCCAAATGGCAGGTTCCAGACCCTGCCTATCGGCACCTGCCGATAGGCAGGAACATGTCTATGCCGACCGACACTCAACTGGGCCTATAAAAAGAGGCCTTCACCTCATTTGCAAGGGGAGCCCATATCAGATAAAAATCTCTCTGAACAAATCCCAGAAACCTCTCTCGAAGGCAGCGTGATTTCAACATCCAAATACCCTTTTTACTTCCACTTTTCATCATCCTTTTCATCAAACTCGATGAAATAGACACTCTCCATCATCATCCAAGTGCAAGGTCTGCTCTCCAACATTCAAGATCAAGCTCAAGATCTTCAAGAAGGTCCAACTTTCACAAACTCTCTCTTAAATTCTCAATAACTTGTCTTCTTATTTAGCACTTTTATTATCTCATCTCACACATCCTAATATACTTTTTATTTAGTATTATTTCACATCTCATATGTTCATATAAATAAAACCCCAAAAATAAGAAAAAGAGGGTTTGCTCATAAATTCCAAGTAGGGATTCTCACACTTTTTCCACACTTTTCTCGCAATCAAAAACCCTTTTTCTATACACACACACACTCACAAATAAGAGATTCCCCATTTGGATTTATGGGATAAACCCCACCCCTCATTTTGTATGCGAACTACATGGACTTTGATGCATTTATAGGCTACGTAGGCATCTCGGGGTAAAACCCGAGACTCGAGTCTGTTTTCCCACTTTTTCTCTCAGTTTTCTATCTACTTTAATCTTTTTATATTCTATATACTTGCCCTTAGTGACGTATAACCCCACATGCGTTATCCTTCCATTATAACGATCAACGTAGGGGTAATCGCGTAAATCTTATTTTTCTAATATTATTCTTATATCTTCCTACGGATGACTCGCTTTATCTTTTCCATGATACAAGTCGAGGATTCCTACCTCCATTCTATACATACGCATGCACACATATCATGGGGGGAAACAAAAAGGAAAATAGCAAATATTCATGAGAGACCGAAAGGGCGGAATGGATGCCTAACACCTTCCCATTTAGTAACTAAGTCTCCGAACCCTTCTCAAACCATCTTAGTTTCGCACGCACCAGTATGTCTTTGGATGCCATCCTTCGGGGTGGCTTCCCCTTTTTCTTTTGTCTATTTTGAGTAAAATAGACTGGCGACTCTGAATCTCTCTACAATTCCACATCTCAAACGACGCCGGCCAAAGCGCTCCCGAGAGGGACGTGCGGGACCCGAAGGATCCTTTCCTCCACGCTACCCGCCCGCGCGGCGAGGATCGGGGATGGCCACACAATTAAATCATATTAATTAATCGAAGTCCTAGAAAATTTGCCTAAGTCATATTTTGCAATTTTATCAAGTTAGGCCAAACCAATTTTATCAATTAAATTAAATGACTTGAATTAAATTAACATCAACATTGTCCAATATTTAATTAGCACCAAATTAAACAAGTAGTGATTAAATTAAACCAATTTTATCTTTTTACCTAAGCATGTGTTCTAGGTGATTTTGCAAAAGATAAAATAAACAATTAATCCACTACGCCGCGATGTACGAGAAAAAATCCACAACGAAAAAAAACCTCGGACGACCCTAGCCTCAAATCCAATAAGTACGGTTTTACAAATACAAGCAAGATGACTTACAACGCTCGACTCGATCCCTCTCAAGCCCCGACGCGTCTTTTTGTATCAAACTCTGCCTAACGAATAACCACGGAGCTCCACCGCGATCTCAGAATCCACCGACCGAACTTTATATGGTCATCGCCACCTGAACTAGGTGCCTATCTCCAAGTGGGTAAATCAATGAAAACTTCTTTTTTGTGGGATATTTAAGCAAACCCAAATGTCTCTTCAAAACGGTAGAGATGAAAAATCGGTGCCAAACACTCCAAGCAATGATATAAATATTGGAACTTGGAATAAACTAAACCTTGGGTGAAAACTAGAGTGTTAAATGATTTGTTCTTGTAAAATTAGACACCCAAAACCAGGAAATTTTCTTAGAAGAATTTGTTTTAAAAAACTCTCTCTATGAGTTAGAATGAAATGAAAAGTTAAGTTTGAAAAGTTCATTTTCGCACATAATAAATCTGCCAAAAAGTTAGTGGAAAAAAACAAGTGGGAAGGTGGGTCAAAACTGCTCAAAACTGCCATTTAACTGTTCCCGCCAAAACTTGTTCGAAGGACATTTTCGTTCGAACGAAGTGTCGTTCGAACGAGGCTTCTAACGAGGTTCCAGTGTGAACTCGTTAGAAATCTCATTGGAAGTTTCATTCGAACGACCCTTCGAATGACTTTTCAGTGGCCTTTGGGGAACTCGTTGGTAAACTCGTTCGAACGACACTTCGAACGAAAAACCCAGAAAGTTTGAAAATTTTAATTTTTAGCCCAGAAACTTTATAAACTTGATTTTAAAGTTTTAATAAAATCTTTCTGAAATTAAACAACAGTTTTAAATAGACGTACACCCAATATAAAATTTTCCAAGCTCCTATATATATATTAAAATGCAATCATACCTTAGGAGCAATAGAACCATGTTGATGACGTAAAAATGAGGCACACTAAACTCGGCAATTTGATGAAGCTTTATACTATTGGCCGCTACGTCTTCAACAAACACGTCACATGCTTGAAGGATAATCAATATACTCTATCCTATGACTCAAACATTTTTGTTCGGAATTGAGCAAAAAACAACAAAGGACTCAATTGGAATTTTGTGTCCTTACAATATTACCGCTTATGCTCCCCTTAATTAGGGAATGGTGACTGTTCCATCTGAGGGAGGTTCACACGAGGCTGCTATGGATAAGGGGAAGCAACCAACATCTTCGGAGCAGACTGAGGTTGCCAGCTTGTCTTCTTAGGGGGCCTTTGTATTTTTTGCATTTTTGTTGTTCTCTTTTTCTTGCATTGATGTACTTAAACTATTTGTGATTTAATAAAATGAAGTTCTGTTCCCTTTCATGTACTAATTTATTTATTCTCAACGCTTGTATGGTTTGTAGCTTATCGATATTGAGGAATATATTCCTGCTACCTCTCGCCTAGGGAAAATTCTTGGTGCCGATGTGAGCTATCGAGTTCGTCATGCCGTTATAAGAATCTGCAAGTCTCTTAGATCGAGGAACTAAGATTATAAAGACCAGTCAGAGCTTATTGCCAAGCTGAAAGATAGACTTAAGGAGATGGAGGAGATCGACGCTTTCGTTTAAAAAGAAAGGGATGCTCTGAAGGCTATGCTTCTGAGATTAATCAAGTTAGAGAGATCTTCCAACAGGAGAATGGTGCTTTAAGGAGGGAAGTTTCGCGTCTTAGGGAGAATGCACTGAGCATTGCCCCTCAAGTTTTACGTGTTTCCTCTTCATCGACTGGGCGATGAGCTGGGACTGGTGATAGTGATTCATCCAGGGAGATTGTCAAGTTACAGGGGGATATTCGTAGGGCGTATGTGATAGCCGATGGTCTTCAAAGAGATGTCACCCTATTGAGGCAATTGTTTAAGAAAGGTCCTCAGCTGGTGTGGGCTGATGGATACGATCAGGGTTGGACTGATGCTCCCACAAAGTTGTATGAGGTTGAGGAGTTAACCTTCATAAGAGGGTGGTTGAGTGCCCTTAGGGAGTTGCAAGTTCCCCGTAACTCTGTTCTCTGGTATAGGCATGAGATCTCTCCCTCAAATTTGATGTCGAACCCATTCAAAAGGGATGATCGATGGGATCCCATAGATGCGATCCCAAGATAACTCCTAGAACCAAGTTCAGACGAAGTTGAGGAGGAATTCACTCCTCATCCAGTTGATGGACGAAGAGAGAGAGTAGCTGACTACCTCGCTCAGCGACCTGGTCCTCATTAATGTTTGAATTACTTAGCATATGTAACTCTTTGTACATGTAATGATGTAATAAAATATTTATGTTTTGGGCGATTTGCCAACTAAACATGTGTTGTGTTATTTCTTACTCTGTTAGTCTTTCGTTAAGTTATCTTGGGCTCTTCCAGCCGACTAGATATGACTTAGGAAGAGTTAGTTATCGATTGAGTATCCCCCAGTATAGTATGCCTTTAGTGTAATATTCTACCTTACTTTACCTTTTAGGTTATTTCATCACACTTTCTTAGGCCCAAATGAGGCAATGGCAAGGATACACCTGGTATCATATTTTTTACCCGAGCAAGATTTTTAAGCCAGACACTGTTGATGACCAAACTGGGTTGGCCATATTGCCTAAGGGTCCCCTGTAGGGCTTCATATATTGCCAGGGGCAAGCTAGGAGGTCATTAGTGTTAGTTGACGAATGCCTCCAACCCTGCTTTGATAAGTTTCTCATAACCTTAGTTTTGCATGTTAGGAGGGGAGCTTGTAACTTGGAAATGGTGCATGTATTATAATGTAGTTGAGCAAAACCAACACTTCATAAAATTACATTGCCAAACAAATCTTTATTAATTAGAGATGAATTAAAAATTCAACATTGAGTTCAAAAAGAAAAAAGAAAACTAGAAGTAAAATTTCTTCAAATTAGTTGCATTTTAAGCTCTAGGTATCTACATGCTCTCCAGCGTTTTTAAGTGATAGGATCCTTGTAGGTCAACTTTTATCACCTTGAATGGCCCCTCCCAGTTTGGTCCTAGCTTGTCATCTGATGATTTTACAACGCTGCCAAGAACTTTTCTCAGGACGTAGTCCCCAACCTGGAATGCTCTTGGATTGACCTTTTTGTTATAGTGCTTTGCTAGTTGTTGCTGATAGGCTGCTAGTTTTACTAGAGCCAATTCCCTTCATTCCTCAGCTAGGTCAAGTTTAGTGACCAATACTGCATCGTTCTGACCTTGGTCAATCAGAGTAAACCTCATAGTAAGGAGGCCAGCTTCTAAGGGGATAATTCCCTCCATCCCATACGTAAGTGTGAATGTTGTCTCTCTAGTTGCTCGCCTTGGGTGGTGCGGTAAGCCCACAGGATGTGTGGTAGTTCATTTACCCATGCTCCCTTGGCTCGCTCTAAACGCTTTTTTAATCCATCAATTACTGTTTTGTTGGAAGCCTCAGCCTATCCGTTGCTCTAAGGGTATGCCATAGAGCAGAAACTCTGGAAGAGGCCACTATTGAATTGGGTTTCGTTGTCAGTGATGATAGTCCTGGGGATCCCAAAGTAAGTGATGATGTTCCTCCATATGAATGTTATCATGTTTGTGTCTTTGATGTTTACTAGTGGCTCTGCCTCTATCCATTTGGTGAAGCAGTACGTTGGGACCAACAGGTATTTGCGATTACCGACTGCAGTCGGTAGAGGGCCCACGATGTCCATACCCCATTGGGCGAAGGGCCATGGGCTGGTAAGAGAGTTCAGGTTGCTAGCTAGTTGTTGAACCATAAGTGCGGGAAGTTGACAGTTTTTACCCTTTTGAGCATAGATGACAGTGTCTTTCTGTATGTATGGCCACTAGTACCCTTATTTCATTGCTCATAAAGCTAGCGACCTGCCCCCAATGTGACTCCCACAGATTCCCTCATGCAAGACTTGCTCGACGTCTTTTGGATGAATGCACTGGAGGTAAGGGTCAGTGAAAGATCTCTTGTGCAACTTGCCCTCACAAGATAAGTGAAAGAGAATAGCTTTGACTCTTATCTGATGAGCGGTCTTCTTATCTCTTGGTAGTGCACCATCCTTCAAATAATCCCTTACGGGGTCCATCCAACTAGGGGCTGTCTCAATCTGGAGAACATGCCCTATGCTCAGCAGCTCGTTGTTCTGGTTGATACTTGGTTGGTCAAGGAAATCGATCTGAATTATCCTCTTCAAGTCGAAGTTGATCACTGAGCTTAAGGTTGTTAGGGCATCAACATAGTTGTTCTATCCTCTGGGAAACTGCTGGCCGCTGACGTGTTCGAAGTTGGCCATCAATTATTTCACAGTGGCAAGATAGGTTGCCATCCTCTCATCTCTTGCGTTGAACTCGTCACTTATCTGGTTGGAGACCAACTGCAAGTCGCCGTACACTTGGAGTTATTTTGCTCTGAGTGTTTTTGCCTTTTATAGGCCTGCGATTAGTGCCTCATATTCTGCTTCGTTGTTGGAGGCATCAAATCCAAGCTCGATTCCTTGCATGAGTATTACATCTTCAGGGGTAATTAACATGATGCCTACTCCTGCCCTTTTAGAATTGGAGGCTCCATCAAAGAAGAGTCTCTAGATGCCTGACGTTGGGGGAACTTCACTCTGATGAATAGTCTGGGGCTGGTCGCAAGTATGTTCTCCTATAAACTCAGCGATGAAATCAGCGAGGACCTGCCATTTGGTGGCAATCCTCGGTTGGAACTGAATGTCAAATCGCCCAAGCTCGATCCACCACTTTGATAGACTTCCTAAAAGGTCTGCTTTTCTCAGGACTGCTTTAAGAGTGTGGGATGTAAGTACGAAGATGGAGTGGGTTTCGAAGTAGTGTTTTAATTTCCTTGAGGCTACCATTAGCGCAAAGGCGGGTTTTTCTAGTGGTAGGTATCGTTGTTCGGTGTCCAAAAGAGTCTTGCTCGCGTAATAGACTGGGCGATGGATCTCCATTTTTTGCATACCAGTGTAAAACTTACAGCATGACTGGATACTGCAAGATAAAGGCATGGAGAATTATTCTCTTTAGGGATTACGAGCAATGGCGGTTTGCTGAGGTAAGCTTTGATCCCTTCTAATCCCCTCGAGCAATCCTCGTTCCATTCCACATCTTTGCTTTTCTTCAATAACTGAAAGAACGATTGGCACCTTTCGTAAGACTTTGAGATAAATCAATTTAGGGCGGCGATCATCCCCGTGAGCTTATGCATGTCTCTTATCGTTCGGGGGGTCTGCACCCTATTGATGGCATTAATTTGGTCTCGGTTGGCTTCAATACCTCTCTTGTTAACCAAGTACCCAAGGAATTTTCCAAACGGGACACCGAACAAACACTTACTTGTGTCAAACTTCATTCGGTAGTTCCTGAGGATTTCAAAGGTCCTTAATAGGTCAGAGAGGTGGTCATCTTTGAGCTTGCTCTTGACGAGCATGTCATCGATGTAGACTTCCATAGTGTTTCCCATTTGGTCTTTGAACATCTTGGTGACCAATCGCTCGTAATTTCCTCCTCCGCTTTTGATCCCAAAGGGCATAACCTTATAGCAATATAACCCGATTGTGGTTATAAATGCTGTTTTATCTTGATCTGGCTCGTACAGAGGGATCTGGTGATACCCGGAGTATGCGTCCAGGAAGTTCATCCATTCGTGTGCAGTAGTAGCATCCACCAGCTCATCAATCTTTGGGAGGGGGAAGTTGTCTTTAGGGAATGACTTGTTGAGATCGGTGAAATCGATGCAGACTCTCTACTTTTCGTTGCTCTTAGGGACAACTACTGGGTTGGATAGCCATTTGGAGAACCGGACTTCCCATATGAATCCTGCGTCCAGTAGTTTTTCAACTTCCTTCTCCATTGCCTTGGATTTTTTTTAGATCAGTTCGATGATCTTTCTGTACTATTGGTTTGAAAGATCGATCGATGTGTATTCAATGACAAGTGATGTTAGGATCAATCCCGGGCAGCTCGTAAGGTTTCCATGCAAAGACATCTAGGTTACTTCGAAGTAGGGGACCAGCTCCATCTTTTCGTGGTCGGTGAGTGAGGTTCCAATCAAGAACTTTCTTTTATTCAAACTGCTACTGGCTGTGACTTCCTCAAGGTCCTCGATGACTCTTTCAGAGGGGAGGAGCCTGGTCTCCTCCACTCCTGGTCTCCCATATCTTAGTTGCTATTTGGAGGGCATTAGCCTCTTCTGCTCTTAATTCTTGCTTCTAACTTCTTCATGCTTTTTCTTTGGTTTGGGGCGGATGGCTGCTATAAATCACTTTCTTACCATCGCCTGATCCCCATGGATCTCCACCACTCTTCGTTCAGTTATACATTTGAGCTTCTAATGGTAGGTAGATGGGACATCCTTCAACGCGTACAGCCATCCTCTATCGAGGATTGCTTGGTACGGTGAATCAATATCGACCACGAGAAACTCGATCATTTTTTAGATGTTTTTTGCCCTTACCGGCAGGATGATCTTTCCTAAGGGGATGGTTATTTTTCCAACTAAGCTAACTATAGGAACGGTGGCTTTCTTTAGGTCGACGATACTTAATTTCAACTTCCTAAACAGATCGAGATACATTACTTCTAATGAGCTACCTTGGTGGATGAGCAACCTATCGACGTCATAGTTAGCTATCCCGAGTCTAATGATCAGTGCATCATGATGTGGGGTTCTTACTCCCACTAAGTCTTCATCTGTGAACCCAATATTCTTGTTGTATTCGACATCTTCTGCTTGTCGACGCTTCCCAACTTGTGTTTTGGATGGATCGATCTGTGAATTTAACATCACTTTCGTAAGCTTTTTTACTTCCATCCGAGCCATATTTCCCTGAATTTGTTTGAGGTCAGACGCCCCATGAATTATAGCAAACTCATGGCCGATGTCCTCCTCAATCACGTTATCGGGCCTCTGATCTCCATTGGCATCTACCTTCTCTGCATATTTCTCTACGAATTCGCTAAAGTGTCCAGCTTGGCTAGATCTTCAAGGTGAGACTTGAGAGCCTTTCAGTGCTCGGTTTTGTGCCCGCCCTCCTTGTGTAAAGCACATCTCAGTGCGTTATTCCGCTTGGAAGGGTCTTCACCCATTTTCTTAGGCCACTTAATGAATGGTTCGTCCTTGATCTTCGCCAAAATCTTATAGATTGGTTCTCTGAAAAAATGTATTTACTGCTTAGAATGCCTTCCAGGCATCACTTTTGCTCCCATTATTAGGGCCATTCTTGCCCCCATTCTTACTCCCTTTCTTTTGATCCTCATTTTTATTTCTCCCCTTATCGACGACCTTGGCACGACCATTTTCTCCTGCACTGAGATGGGTCACATCTTCGACTTTGGCATATTTTTCAATCTGAGACATCAAGTTGTCGATGGTTGTAGCCTCCTTCTTAGTGAGGGACTGGTGCAAGAGGCAGGAGCTGGGTAAGCCAATCTTAAAGGATGCAACGGTGACCTGCTCCGAGCAGTCCTCGGCCTCGTTGAACAGCTTCTAACAACTCTTCGCCTAGTCTATGAGGCTTTCCTAGGGATTTTTCTTCATCGTCAACAAAGAATCCATCCTCTTCGGATGAGATCTGCTAGTAATGAAGAGAGCTGTGAAGAGCTCTGCCAGAGTCTTGAAGTTCCTAATGGATTTGTGGGGGAGTTTTTCAAACCATTTTGGGCCACGTCGTGTGAGCTCAACGGGAAAATTCAGCACATCAATGCTTCCTTGTGGCTCCAAAGGGTCATGGCCTGCCCGTACTATCTGACATGGTCTATTGGATTAGTTTTCCCATCATAAATCTTGAACTTGAGCATTGCAAACTTCTTAGGGGCTTCCTTTTTCTATATTTCCCTTAAAAAAGGGGACTTCATATGGGTCCTGAGAGCTCGCTTGGCTAACTCTCTTGTCGATCTGGCACCTCGATATACTGGGTGTTAGTCCATCTCTCTCCGAACCAAATTTCGTATATCATCATTCCTTCGGCATGGGATCCTATAACGGCGAGCTGATTATTGTTACTCGAACCAGTCGTTATCTGACCCGTGTCCCTCAATTCTTTGAGATCCATGTCTTGGGCTCCTTCCTCGCCTGCGAGATCTGCTCCCCTGAGGGCTAGGAGTCCGATAATGACGTTGCCTTATATTGCGATGGAGTTCTCTCTCTATCTTCTCCAGTATCCTTTTGAGGCGAGCGTTCTCGGCTTCCTTCTTGCGAGTGGCTTCTTCTTGCTCTTGGCGCCTAGCCTCATAAACGTCAATCAACTTGGAGACTTGCGTGGACCTAGCTGGTCCCTGGCTTTCTTCTCAGGCCTGTCGTTCTGGCTGAGGCCTTGGGTTTGAGCGTCGAACTTCAGATCTAACCTTACGAGGGATAGGTTGCTCTTGAATATCCCCCGCTTGAGGGGAATTGCTACAATGACCAGACATTCAAGGTTCTTATTAGTTAAGGCTTTCTTAAAGGAAGAACAATCGCTTCCCACAGAAAGCGCCAATTGTGGTGATAATAAATCTCAGCACAAATTATAAGTAAATGAAATCACCAGAAAAAATAAAGAACATGTAACACCCCGCCCGCCCGGGGAGAGCGAACGGAGCGCTACTATCGATAAAACTAAACTAATCCACAAATAACAAGGTATAGAGCATCTAAATCCCACAATAAAATATGAAACCACTATTCTCATCTTCAAATTAATACAACAAATCTCTCGAAATAATACAACAACTAAAATGAATCTCCAATGCTCTATACATCAAAATAAATAAATACAAGTCTTCTCAACTTGTATTCTCGAATAATCTTCCCAAAATAATCCTCGCTATAAATCATCCCAATCAAATCTAAAGCGCCCAAAATCCGCGCTAACCTTCCACTAAAAGAAAATATGGGGAAGTACACAATACGATAGGAAAGATGCTCAACAAATATTAGCGGCGAATAAAACGTAACAATACGAATACGAATATTCAAATCAAAGCGAATCTCATAAGCAATTATATCAATATAATTTCTCAACAACACATTAACCGGATCATCAGGCCTCACCACCGTACCGCGCCAATGCATTCTTCTAGCATATCCGGAAAAAGGAATATTGGTGGGTGCCCAACTTCAGTGCCATATTAAAATCTCATGACAACATGCTCAACACCAAATATAATACCACATGAATCAAAATTAGATTCCAACAAATATTTTCAGATTCCAATGAATTTAGCAATTCAAATATGAGTCAATAATCAGAAGAAAGCAATGAGAATGATACTCGCGAGATTAAGGAGCATATTGTGTAAAACCCCATACCTCAAAATCATCAGATGAATCATCGCATAATTCAGCCTCAAAATCTAATCAGACCATCACGTTCCTCTCGCGAAAATAATCAAATCTCGTTCTAGCCCAAACTCGAGAAAACACCAAATAAGCCTTCTAATCTAAGGTTGAAATCTTGAATAAGTTTGGGGTTATGGTTTGTAGATGAAAGGGAGTAATTTTGGAGAGGTCTTCTTGTTGAAAAGTTTGAGAAAAAGTGATTTGAAAAGCCAAGCCACGAATTTATTGATATATAAAGGATTAAGAGTTTGATTAATAAAAGAGTTCTAATCAGATACAAACACTAAAAAATTTATTCCGGATGATCGGACCATTGGAATCACTAGAAATTTTAGTATGTTGTAGCGAACGGCGAGACAGGACTGCTGACAAAAATTCAGCTTGATCGGACGGTCGGATTTCTAAAAATATTATTTTTACTAGAGAGTTTTATGTTCCGAGGACTCTTAGAGAGTTATATGTTTTGAGGACTCTTCTAAATAATAAAAATTCAATTAAAACTCCATTTTAATTCCGATTTCGAAATCGTTTGAAATTCTCGCCTTTAAAAATAATAACCAACATATTTGAGCAATACAAATAATTTTATCTCAAAATTTATTTTTTTTCCTCTTAATTTCAAAAATACCCCAAAAATTACGCGGGTTGTTACACTTCCCCACTAACAATGGAATTTCGCCCTCGAAATTCGCCGAATACCTAACTCTCAAAAATCAGGCCAACAATCTCCAAAAATAATCTCGTCTCCAAAATAATTTCCTCACATCTAATCTAGATGCTTAATACGAAACGATACTCTAAAATTTATATCTCCAAAATATGCGCCACAAAAACGCAACAGACCCAAAAACCCAAGACCCGAGGGTGGTCGTATACCTAAGCTCTGATACCATTCTGTAACACCCCGCCCGCCCGGGGAGAGCGAACGGAGCGCTACTATCGATAAAACTAAACTAATCCACAAATAACAAGGTATAGAGCATCTAAATCCCACAATAAAATAAGAAACCACTATTCTCATCTTCAAATTAATACAACAAATCTCTCGAAATAATACAACAACTAAAATGAATCTCCAATGCTCTATACATCAAAATAAATAAATACAAGTCTTCTCAACTTGTAGTCTCGAATAATCTTCCCAAAATAATCCTCGCTATAAATCATCCCAATCAAATCTAAAGCGCCCGAAATCCGCGCTAACCTTCCACTAAAAGAAAATATGGGGAAGTACACAATACGATAGGAAAGATGCTCAACAAATATTCGCGGCGAATAAAACGTAACAATACGAATACGAATATTCAAATCAAAGTGAATCTCATAAGCAATTATATCAATATAATTTCTCAACAACACATTAACCGGATCACCAGGCCTCACCACCGTACCGCGCCAATGCATTCTTCTAGCATATCCGGAAAAAGGAATATTGGTGGGTGCCCAACTTCAGTGCCATATTAAAATCTCATGACAACATGCTCAACACCAAATATAATACCACATGAATCAAAATTAGATTCCAACAAATATTTTCAGATTCCAATGAATTTAGCAATTCAAATATAAGTCAATAATCAGAAGAAAGCAATGAGAATGATACTCGCGAGATTAAGGAGCATATTGTGTAAAACCCCATACCTCAAAATCATCAAATGAATCATCGCATAATTCAGCCTCAAAATCTAATCAGACCATCACGTTCCTCTCGCGAAAATAATCAAATCTCGTTCTAGCCCAAACTCGAGAAAACACCAAATAAGCCTTCTAATCTAAGGTTGAAATCTTGAATAAGTTTGGGGCTATGGTTTGTAGATGAAAGGGAGTAATTTTGGAGAGGTCTTCTTGTTGAAAAGTTTGAGAAAAAGTGATTTGAAAAGCCAAGCCACGAATTTGTTGATATATAAAGGATTAAGAGTTTGATTAATAAAAGAGTTCTAATCAGATACAAACACTAAAAAATTTATTCCGGATGATCGGACCATTGGAATCACTAGAAATTTTAGTATGTTGTAGCGAACGGCGAGACAGGACTGCTGACAAAAATTCAGCTTGATCGGACGGTCGGATTTCTAAAAATATTATTTTTACTAGAGAGTTTTATATTCCGAGGACTCTCAGAGAGTTATATGTTTTGAGGACTCTTCTAAATAATAAAAATTCAATTAAAACTCCATTTTAATTCCGATTTCGAAATCGTTTGAAATTCTCGCCTTTAAAAATAATAACCAACATATTTGAGCAATACAAATAATTTTATCTCAAAATTTATTTTTTTCCTCTTAATTTCAAAAATACCCCAAAAATTACGCGGGTTGTTACAGAACAGAAATTAGAAAAGTCACAATCACACACGACACAAGATATATGTGGTTCGACAAATTGCTTACGTCCACAGTGATGCTCTCTGTTTGTATTTTATTTTATCCAGTGGAGTGTTTATGATTACATACCCTTTGGCCCGAGCCAGGGGTACAATATATACATGTAAACTATGAAGAGTGGGGGTGTTGGGCACCTCCACGTTGTCCCATAATCCCTATAATATCTCCTGAGAGATTTTAGGGGTTGAATGGGTCGCTGATGACTTAACCATCTATATGACTTTGGAGTTTGGGACGGACTCTCCCTATTCTTGATAGGGCTTAGTTTGGCTACTTATCCGGGACAAGATAAATGGACGAGGTACCCACAGTACTGGTTAAGGAAGTTGCCTATTTGGTCTTGCATTTTCTTGATTTCGTCATCCCACGGTTTAAAAATTATGGAATCTCTATGAGAATGACCTCTTGGAAGAGATAGTCTATATTTTGTCGGAACATATGTCTATTACTTATGTGGTTATAAAATAACTAATGGATCTCTTTTTCACAGATTTCCCCTTCTCCCTCTTCGGAATCCTGGCCCCGATTCCCCTCCTCAAGGGTTGAGTGAGAGGATGATGCAACAAGGGCAAGTGCAAGTGCAAAGGGAGATGGCCTTATTATGTAATACATTATCCCAGTAATTTAATTAAAATCTATAGAATTTATGATAGAATAAGGATTGATGATAATTATAAGGAAAATGTGGATTGGAAATTTAAGAGAAAAAAAAAGAATGGAAAATATTTAGGGTCATTCGAACAACTGTAAGTGGTCGTTCTTACGGCATCCTAGTGTCGTTATAAGTAGGATGGATCCCGCGAGATGCAGGACTTCAAACTACATGCCACTACTTTACAGTGGTAGGTCGCACGATCCAAATATTGAATGAAATTGAGAAGTCGTTCGAAGGACTTAGGCTTGTCGTTTGAAACGACGTAAATTAAAATTATTTAATCTATTTTACCCTTGTGCGCTGTCACAATTTTAGCCGTTGGATCTTTGAGCCGTCGAGCTCATATCAGCCCAAAAGGGACAAAACGATATTTTTATCATTTAGGAGGGTTTTATAAGGTAATGTTTGGTGTATTTAGGGTATTTTTAAGTTGGAAGATGATGAAAGAGGGAGAGAGGAAGTGAAGAGGTCTTCCACCATTTTCATGTCTTCCACCACCATTTTACATGATAGTCCACCATGTTCAAGCCTACAATACCCATTTCCACCATTGTAGAATAAAAACAATGAATTTTAGTGGAGTATTGGGGGGGAGGGGTTAGAGAAGATCAAGATTGGTTTTCATGGAGTTGGAGTCGGTCTTGCGTGGAGCATTTTTGGAGTGTGCATTTGGTAACGTCTTGAGACAACCTTTGGAAGTGGGGGTTGCTCCTCATATACACTACACCAAAATGACAAAATTGTCACCTTTCAGCCGGCCACCCTTGTCAAGGTCATTGACCGTGACAAAAAACACGCGTTTTGTGTCATGGTCATTGACCTTGACACGACCTTGACAAAGAATTGTCACGGTCATTGACCTTGACACGACCGTGACAACTTCTACAGCAAAAACCCTTACCCCTTCTTTTTTCCCTCCCGTCGTTCCCTCCCTCTCTCTCTACGCTGCTCTCTCTCTCTCTACCTTTAGGTTTATTTCTCTCTCTCTCTCTCCCTCTTCCATTTATATATATGTTTATGTGTATATATATACGTGTGTGTGTGTGTATATGTGCGTGTGTGTGTGGGGGGGGGGGGGGGGGGGGGACAGGGTGGGGGTAGGGAGTGGGGCAGGGAGCTGTTGTGTGTGTGTGTGTGTATATGTCTGGTGGGTGGGGGGTGTGGAGGGAGGTGGGGAGGGTGGGGGGCTATTGTGTGTGTGTATGTGGTGGGTGGGGGTGGGTGTGTGTGTGTATGTGGTGAGTGGGGGTGTGTAGGGAGGTGTGTGTGTGTGTGTGTGTGTGTGTGTGTGTGTGTGTGTGTGTGTGTATTTGAATTAACCCATGAATTTGTATTTTTGTATTTGAATTAACCCGTGAATTAACCAATGAATTTATTTTTGTATTTGAATTAACCCATGAATTTGTCAATTTGTTTGTGGGGGGTGGGGGTGGGGAGGCGGGGTAAGTCAAGGTACCATTGTAATTATCTTAATATCGTGTTTTGATTATTCTATGAGATAATATATATTGTTTCAAGGTTAACTCATTGTAGATAAAAACATTCACATAGTAAAATTAAATTGAATTCATCCATAGATTCTATAATTACATCAACTAAAATATAATTAATAAATGAAACAGTTTTAGATGAAAGTAAATTAATAATTAGTGCCCATTTCATAGGAAAGTAGGATTTCCCCTCAGTGTAAATTAGTAAATTAATAATTATATACGTCAATTGTTAGTTTAATTGATGAAATGAATTAATTGAGTAGATGAATTAGAAGGAGTACGGGATACACATTTGTTGTTGACGTTGCTGTTGGATTATTTTGTTTAGTAAATGTTTGGTTGGTTAGTTTTAAAAGTGGCATGATCACTGGATTATTGTTCATATGGAGGTGGGATTTTTCAACTTTTTTTAAAAATTCCCTTGTATATCGAACAATATATATATAGTATGATAATTAAATGAAACATATTTGAAATTAAATATAGTTCGCATAGATACTAGCCTTCTAGTTCTTATGCGTATGCATTCAATAGCCCTTAGACCCGTTCGAGAGTCATTACCCCTGTAATGAGATCTCTCGAATTGTCCCGTTTGGACAGTTTGAGACTGTATAATTTCTGTATAATATTCTTATTGGCTTAAAGTTGTTACTTTTGGAGGAAGTTCTGCAGTCGTATCTTATGTTCTCTGGGTACATACTAGATTGGCAAGTGTGACTGTTATTTCAATTGATCAATTGAAATAACGCTCACACCTGCCAATCTACGTCGTGTACTTGGAGAACTACGGGGATATGCTGTCGAATTTTTTTCAAATCGTAACAATGTGCATGAGCTATTAAGTATATTACAGAAAAATGCAGTCTTGAATGGGATAGGACCACTCACCCTTTAATAGGATAATCAAATAATGGGATAATTAAATAAAACATACTATAAATCTAAGTTTTGTTTACCTTTAATAGGTGTTTAGTTGTGGTAGCTGTGATGGGATATCCGAAATACAAAGAGTGGAAGTTCAAAAGTTGCTCAAAAAGTATTGAAATATTTTCCCATTGGGCCTAGATTAAAGCGATTTTTCACAGTACCATGGATTGCAGAGGCAATGACTTGGCATGCTAGGGCAGAAGTAGGGGTAATATCATGCATCATCCTATTGATTCTACTGCCTGGCGGAGGATGAATTTTGAGTATCTCGATTTTTCTCGAGAACAACGCAACATTCGTTTGGCTATATCAACATATGGTTTCAATCCATTTGGAAATCTAAGCACCAATCAGTGTGTATGGCCAGTGATCCTAGCCCCACTCAACCTCCCTCCTTCACAGTGTATGAGACCAACATTTTTTATGATGGCTTTGTTGATACCTGGGCCAAAGGCACCAAGTGATGACATTGACGTCTACCTGGCTCCTTTGGTAGAAGAATTAAATGAGTTGTGGGAAGAGGGTGTGCAATCAATTGACTCTCTTAGAAAAGAAGAGTTTGCGCTGAAAGCTATGTTGATGTGGGCAATTCATGATTTTCCAGCTTATGGGACATTATCCGGTTGTGTAGTACATGGTTATTTGGGGTGTCCTATTTATGGAGAGGATACTGAATCTCTTCGTCTATCCTCTAGCTTAAAAAATGTATACCATCGCCACAGGAGGTTTTTACCCCCAGCTCATAGTTTCAGATCTGAGAAATGTTCCAATTTTTTATTGGGCGAAGTTGAACATAGGCTACCACCGAGACAACTTTCGGGTTCAGAAATTGAAAGTAAATCTTCTGAATGTGGCCCTAATATGCCAGGTAAGAATCCCAAATTTAAGAATGTCAAGCATAAGAAGACCCCAACTGGGAATGAAACTAAGATAAGAAAGGCATGGTCTCGGAGGTCAATTTTATTTGACTTGCCTTATTGGAAGAATAACCCGATGCGCCATGTATTGGATATGATGTATGCAGAGAAGAACTTCGCTGAACATATTGTGGGTACTTGCCTTGGGGGGATTCATTCGAAGGATGGAGAAAATGCACGAAAAGACCTTAAAATGTTAAAACTTAACAAGTATATACTAGGGAATATATGCCTGACTCGACCAGTGTTGATGACACTAATGAATTCGTCGATGATGGTGGTCATGTGATGGGAAAACGAGTGAAATTAACGAGTTTGCAACATGAACAAGTAGCTCGTTATCTATTTGACACACATGAAGATGTCGAAGAATGGAAAAAGTAAGCTTTGATTATTATAATGTTTAACATTATTTTAGATTATTTTATACATGATTAGTTTTGTAATATGTAGAAAATATGAAGACTGTGAGAATAATAAAAGACGAAAAATAATGGTACAATCAGACAGCGAATTTAGGCTGTGGTTGACACAAGAGGTAATTATAATGAAAACAGTCGTTATATAACGTTACATTACACTCAAATTTTACCACTAATATAATTAATTTATCTATATTCTCCGCTCCTAAAGATGGGTGATGCGACATCAAGGCTTGCTCGTCTAGCCAATGGACCCTTGTTCGTGGTACAAGAGTACAAAAAGTATCGATTGAATGGTTACATTTTCGGCGCTAAAGTGTACGAGGAAAGTACAAATGTACAGAACTCGGGAATTTCATACAAAGCTCTTACTATCTTTCGAGCGAGCACAAAAGATAAAAACCTCGTTGAAGCTGAAATGACTTACTATGGTGTAATCCAAAATATATTTGAATTGGATTATATAAGCTTCAAAGAGGTTGTATTTTATTGTGACTGGGTAAGAGTTGAGGATAAAAATGCTTATAAAGTTGATCATGTCACCAATTTGATCATGGTTGACTTGCCAAAGTTGAAGAGCAACGACCACGTGAGCGATGAGCCGTTTGTTTGTGCATTTCAAAAGGTTAAGAAAGTGTTTTATTCGGAGTATATCAACAACGAGCCGTGGTCAATTATCCAACACGCTCCAAGGCGTCTAAATAGTAGTGTGGATGACTTGGCTGCTCCTACCGAATATCAATCCATATTTTATGATAACCCGAATTTGAAATAATTTTTCAATTTGTAATAAATATTTCAATTTTTACTAAAACATCCATTTTTAATGCTTTTAATTGATTTGCACTTTATCATTTTCACTCTTGTGTGGTGTGCGTGTGTGGAGAGGAGATTAATACATAAATATTCCAACTACATCTAAGTTTTGTTTATACTAATCCATGAATATACACTTCTTACCTTTAATAAGTGATTAGTACATAGTTATTTGGGGTGTCCTATTTGTGGAGAGGAGACTGAATCTCTTCGTCTATCCGAACACTAAGAAATACCATAATCCTATGGAGTTATGCTCTGCAAATTCCTCCCAACCGTTATGTAGCCAAATATCACCAGTTGAAGTAGTCAATTCCACTTTCCATACCCCACCACTTGGAACCTCTTGCAAAACATGGGAGACCATTGAAAGGTGGAATTGACAACTTCAACTGCTGATTTTTGGCTACACAACGGTTGGAAGGAATTTGCAGCGCATAACTCCATAGGATTATGGCATTTCTTAGTGTTTAGATATGAAGAGAATTATATTTGACACGATTGCCCGGGGTACATTAGTTGGAAGGAGGTGTCATATGAGCTCAAGTTAGTTGTTTGGGTGACACTATAGGTAATGTATTTATATTTATATGTCGATTTCGATTTATATTTATCTATATTTGCGGGGGGGATACTAATTTTACTTTATTTCAATTCAGGGGACTGGGAGTGGCCCTGAGGGTAGGCCACATATGCTCGATACTTATGTGGCTATTCGGACGAGAAGGGAAGGATAAGGAGGTGTCCCCGAGCGTCGCGGTACACAATCTCTTTTCCAGCTAAATAGTTTGTAGATTTGAGATAATTGATGGTGATGTTGTTTCTTCTTAAATAGTTTATATTTTGAATATATATTTGCATTATCTTTAGTTTGTTTGGATATATGATGTTTGAACAGGTACAACGTTGCTATAACAGGTACAAATATATTGCTGGGCAGTGGCAGTGGCCATACTGCCCAGCAGATTTTTTTTAAATTCTGCCCAGAATTCTCACGGTCGTTGACCGGGACAATTTTTTTTAAAAAGGGTCAAGGCTTTGTCACGGTCATGGCCTGTGACACGACCGTGACAATTCTGTTGGACTTGTCAAGGTCAATGACCGTGACACGTCCGTCATAAAAAAAATTATCTCGCCCCGAATTGTCACGGTCATTGACCTTGACAAGTCCAACTTGTCAAGGTCAATGATCGTGACAGTAGTGTAGATTTGGTGTAGTGATACCAATATTTCTAACACCATTGGATCCATTAGAGGTGGAAAAATCTATCTTTAGTACCAAGACTCTGTTTTGCATTATTTGTAGTCTTATAGTTAGATTACATGGGTAGTATGTATATGATTTGATGATGAAATTATGTGTAGTAAATAAGAAATATTTTTCTGATATAAAAATATTAAAAAATAATATTTTGTTAAAAATAGTGAATGAATAAATATTTCAAACTTTTGCAAATATTAAAAGTTAGTACTTTATGAAAATAACATATTTTTCTCGAAAGATTGATGTTAAACATTTATGAAATAAAATATTTAAAAATAATGATTTATTTTGGTAAACATTAGTGAAATAATATGTTTTTGCAAAAATGAAGGTTTTATGAAAGATAGATATTTGTTGAGTTTGAAGAAAGTAAATGTCTTTTATGTCTTGAAAATATATTTTTGCAAGTATGATGAATTTTTAGAATGAAAAATGTGCTTAACCCATTTATTTGGATTTTAAGGTTTAAAGTCCCTCTTATTATGCATATAAACTTGTAGTATTTTGGCTCTAAGTGTATAAACAAGTTTAAAGAATATTTTTTTGGGTTTAAACATGAAATAAGAAGAGTAGATATTCTCGTCTTTAAAGTGTCTGAAAAAGGGATTAAAAATATGATAAGGACAAAGTTGTAAGACTACATTTAAAATAAAGGAAATTATATTCTCTTATAAAAGTAGTCTTAAGTGTAAATGAATTTCTTGAATAAAGAAAGTAAAGAAATGTGTGGTTTGGAAACTTATTAGTAAAGGTATTGAATAAGTATTAATGGGTTAACATGGAAAAGTTAGTGTGTAGGAATTAAGGAGGTAAAAGTGTTTCCAATTAAGAATAATATTACTCCAAGTTAAAAAGATTATTAAGGTGTTAAAACACTTAAGGATTTAGGATGGGTAACTTAATAGTGTTTTGTAAGAAATTAACACTTATGAAAATGGAGTAAAATGTGATTTTAGAAATAAATGAGTAAAATGGTAATTTTACTTATAATGGAACATTTTTAAATGAAATAAAAATGTTGAAAAATGTGTTACACAAAGTGGTCGTAAATTCATATGATTTTTTGGAATAAAATCAAGGTTAAACTGTAAAGGACATGAAATGGTAAAATTTCAAAGTGTAACGCAAGTTAGGGTGTAACCTCGGGTTTTGGCTTCGATCGAGTAAAATAAAAAAGTGGGATAATGTGGACATTTATTAAATGTTAAAACACAATAAAAGGAACTCGGATGACACCGGGATAAATAAGAAGGGCCCGAAGTCCTAGGGTGAAAAGCCCAAAACCACTCGCCAGAGCATATGGTGCGCATAGTCGACAGTGTGGAGCCCATTAAAGTATATGGTATTGGAAGATTCCGAGAAAAGATAAAAGAAATAAGGAACATGTCAATAAATGGGTTGTGTGGTGAAATGTGTTAATACAACATAACTTGAATGAATTAATAAATGTTCCGGTAAATGTTAAAATGGATAAATAAATGTGTAATTTTTTAAAGTCCATAAAGAAGGAAAAAGGTAAAGTAAGTGGGTAAATGATTGGTTAAGAAACGTAAGTGGTTAAACCCATAATTAATACAAGAATGTACTGTAAAAGGTTCTTAAGGATTAAATAAGTATTTTCTAACACGGTATTTGCATGTGTTGAAAGGGTGAGTTTCAACGAGAATACTAAAGTGTGTTGGATAAAATAAAAAGGGTGATTTCGATAAAGGAATAATTTTGAGTAAATCAAATGTACTAGTTTCAGGTATTGAATCATATGTATTAAATAAAGTGAGAAATGCTAAAATGGAAAAAAGGAAGCCTTTTATAAGATTATGGTAAATTAATCTTGATAAATAAGTTTTTCGGAAGAAAAAATGGTCATGCATTAACTATATGTATATGTTTATATATATATATATATATATATATATATATATATGTATACACTGTAGTTGCATGTGTACGTAGGCATAACGTGTCGAGTATCCTTTCTGTCGTTCGATTATATACTGCATTTGTATATTTTCCACTGTGCATCGGCTCACATTCTCGCTTTGTTACGGCAGGTTGGGATCGGTTTCGTATTTTGAGAGTGTTGTACAAGTAAGTATCTTTCTTTTATTTACGTTAGTAGCTCTGTATGCTTGGACATCGGGGTGCTCCCCATGGGTCCCTCACGTAGTTTGTTTTGAAACTAGAATCACATGCTAAACAAGTGAAATGTTAATGAAAATAAACGTGGACTCACAACATTATATAGGTTGTTTCATTGCACTTCACACCTAACGCTCGGATCGGACCGAATTGACTACGGATAACCCATAAATTCGGGTCGGGGCGTTACATGCCATGATATTTACAAGTTGTACGTGGATTTATCTTTAGGGAGACTCCATTTCCTTTATGCTCTTGGCTAGACTAACATTGGCAGTCATGCCTATAATAAGTTTACAAGATTTACAAAATAATCGTTCCCACATATGACACTAAATTAATGGTGTTAAAATCAATTAAGACATTAGTCTCACTAAATACGTCTCCTTAGAGTTTGAAGATGTGTTCTTATGTTAGAAATAATGAAGACACAATGAATTATAGTGGTTCAGTACCTCGACTAAGGTACCTACGCCCACTGTTAAGGTATTTATCTTTAGTATATTCAATGTGGAGATCACTGATACAAGTGAGACCAACCTTTGACTTCAGATAAGGTAATATAACAAAGTATGAGGTCTATGTGATGACAAGAGAGTTCTCAGGAAGCAACTGATTGGTATTTCTAAGTACTTCCTACTCATTTACGACTCACGAGAAAGAAAATAAGTTAAATCACCAAAATATGGCTATTTAAGGTATAATCTAGAAGTCAAAAGTATTCCTAACTCCTTGAACATATGATAACTATAAATTTTAACAGTTATTTTACTAATGAAATAACTTGGATTCGATTGTTTAAACCTTTATTAAGCACTAGCTATATAGGCAACTACTAGGGTAGTTGGGAAATGATACTTAAGGCATTGGTGGCCATGACTAAGCTCCACTCCTATTGTAATAAAGTTAAGTGTTGGTGAGAGGAGTTACTTATAAGTGGTTATGATTGTTGAGGGCATTAACTGATATTTAATGCTCTAAGAAAAACTTCAAGTGGTGAGTGGGGGATGGTAAAACAAGAACATTGTATGTATTTTCTAACAAGTTGCCAGATTAGTTTAAGAAGCCTAACTTGACCCTTGGAGAATTTTTTTAAAGCTTGAAGTTATAGTCGCGAACTACCGAGGCTGTATTAGTCATGTATAAATGATACCCCGAGTCCCACAGTGGTATAAAAGAGGCGAATGTGGTTATTTCTTCCTTAACGTAGTGTTTCCAAACCTTAACACTTAATAAGATGAGACATAAGAGTTTTGTTTTCGGGCTAAAGACCCTTTGACAACCTTTACCTATTTGACCAAACATTTTAAAGGACCGTTAAGGTGTTTATTTTTGTAATATGAAGTTTGTCTCAATGTGTCGAGGTCTGATGGTAATTTGAACACTTAATGCCACTTCATAGGAACCTTTTGGAGCTTATATACTTGAACTATAAGTTTGGATGGACCGTCTACTAGATCATAAGAGTAAAGGGACGAGGTCCTTCCACTTATATTCAGGTCTCGACCTTGGTTCTTGGTAGGGCAGCAAACAAAACGAGCTAACCTCGAGTCGAGCTTAATTAAGCTCGATTATTAAACGAGCTTTATATAATGTTCTCGCTCGGTTCATTTATTAAACAAACGAGACGAACTCAAGATTTAATTAAGTCAAGCTCGAGCAACTCGACTTTGAGTAGTCTCATCGAGATCATTTATGCCGTATAAGACGAGCTCGACCGAACCCAACGATTGTAATCTTTTAACCGAGCTAAAATTCATGGTCAAGTTCGGTTTGTTTATTTAACAAACGAGCCGAGCTCGAGTTATCCATGAACAACTCGATTCATTTGCATACCTACTTTTTTGTCCCCTTTTCTATGATTTAAGACTAGTTTGAGGTTGAAGATCATATTTGGTATCACTAGTTTTCTAACTTTGATAATAAGTCCTATTTAAGGCTAAAACACTTTTTTTTAAAATTCATGAACATATATATTTACATATTTATTCTTAAGAGACTTTCAATAATCCATTGTGATGTTTTATTAGACTAAAGTATTTTTCAACACTTTTAGAACCTTTAAGAAAACTCACATCTTAGAAAGTGGTGCCCAAGCATTTGGTGGTTTATTAACAAAGTTCATTTTGAATTCAAAAAAAAAAAATTGCTTTTGCGGCAAATATTTGAATACATTGGTCAATGCTAAAACTGACCGCGATTGTGTAGCATTTTCCAGGTGCTGGCGTCTTATACATAATATAGGGTGCAAAAGAGTTATAACCACTTAGCGATTTGTGTGATTGAAAGTAGTTAGTTTTCACTTGTAGAACTCATTATAGTGCATTTATCGTTCAATTCAGATTGATATTATATTTCCATTAGTGGATTTTTTTCCTTTTATGACTTGGTGTTGTGTGATTGTTATATTTATTCCGCTTTTGAATTAATCAGGTAATATTGAAAATAAAATTGGGTGTAATCTAATTTGTCACATAAGCCTAAGTCGTCCTACTTGTACCCAAAAGGAATTTAAAGGAAAAGATTGATTCTATTACGATAATTTTTTTAATTTGGATACCTTTATTCTATCTCGAATTCGAGTGTGTGCACTCTCACTTCTAAACCAACATCCATATTCCAACAAGAATTAGGCACCTCATCAAAGAATGGATGCGAGAACTAACATCCATAATTTCTCTCAGTGATTACTAGGTGGATGATAGTTCCATATACTGTTAATGGTTCTAATGTTCACGTTACTAGCATTCCAAATAGCCTGGCAAAATGAGGCACGACACGATAACACGACACGAATCGATACGAAGTTATAAGTTAATGGGTGGACCTTTAATAGGTTCGGTTCATATCAGTGCCAACCCGATAAGACACGATAGTTAACGGGTCGGGTTAGGGTGGACCACCTTCACCCGTTAATACCCGATAAAACCCGTTATGAGCCATTAATTTAAGTAAATAAGATATACTTTTGGAACTTATAAATAATTTATATAGAGTAGTGTTAATTTAATCATAATGAATTTTACTAAATTAGAGATTTAGTAATGTTAATGCATTAATGGGTCAATTTGGGTTCAAAAATGAGATAATATGTCAACTTGTATACAATTCAAAACAATTCATTATCTTAATGAGTATTAACGAGTGAACACGACACGACACGATAACATAACGGGC
Organism: Sambucus nigra; assembly: GCA_949130495.1. Lineage (NCBI taxonomy): Eukaryota > Viridiplantae > Streptophyta > Magnoliopsida > Dipsacales > Adoxaceae > Sambucus > Sambucus nigra. The sequence goes on from OX422208.1 coordinate 360,789,175, forward strand.
GGATTTGGATATGAATTTTTCACACGATAAAAAAGTCACCCGTTTAAATACGAACCCAAAAAAATTCGAACACGATAAAGAATGACACGAACACGACTCGACACGACCCATTATCAGATCTAATTCCAAAGATCTCAAATATCATTACCCTTTCCCTCACGATCCACGAGAACCCATGTATGAGAAAAAAACACTCATTTTGTTAATGGGAATTTGAACTTCCACTAGAGCACTTGGTGAGGTTTAAATAACCTAATGAGTGCATTGTAGGTTACACGGAACATCTTTTTCATCGTTTTGTGGTAGTTTCTATGTATTATTTAAAAAAAATTGGATGAGAAGAAGGTTATATCATCAGGGTGCACATACACATATGTAACAATTTGCGGATTTAGTAAAGATTTAAGATTATGTACCACCATAACAATTTTTGTGTGTAGAATTTTATTCTTCAAAAAAAAAAAAAGAAGCAAATTTATTAAGATAAAAAGAATTCACATACCGCTTATTATTATTCTTTTTTCATTTATTTTAAACGACCGTATATTCCGTATTATGTGTACTCACATTTTCCATTCCTTTCATTCTCCAAAGCACTTGCCCCCCCCCCCCCCCCCCCCCCCTCTCTCTCTCTCACGCACACAGACATAGACATAATGAACAGTAGAAGCCAGTTCGAAAAAGCAGGACAAGTTTTGGACGAGTGACATATGGGTAAAGCATCCAAGTGGTTCCGAGGACTCCTCGGTTTGAAAAAGGCCGACGCTAACACTCCCTCTCGATCAGACCCAAAACCACCGAAGCGAAGGTGGAGCTTCGTCAAATCCTACCGAGAAAAGGACCATCACAACACAAATGCGGACGACGAAACCATTCATCCTAATAAACACGCCATAGCGGTGGCAGCAGCCACTGCCGCCGTCGCTGATGCTGCCGTCAAGGCCGCTCATGCGGCCGCTGCTGTTGTCAAGTTAACCAGCACCGCTCGCTCTACATCCAATGCTAGCGCCAATACTGCAGCGCACGTTAGCATTGCCGCCCTTGGGATCTGTGAACAGTGGGCTGCAGTTAAGATACAGTCTAATTTCCGCGCTTATCTGGTTAGTATTCTATTCATTTTATTCAATTCCCATTTCTTAAATTTAGTTACACCGTGGTTGGTACTACTCGATACAGCGAGAGAGAGAGAGAGAGAGAGATAGTTACGCCGTTGTAGACTGTAGTGACTAGTTATTATAATGTTAATCGTTTTGCGTCTGTCCCAAGTTCGTTTTTTCGTATAAGCTCTCTCTTAAAAAACTAGAAAGGATGTGTTTTGCTTCTGCAACTATTAATATTTTAATGTTAATCAGAGCCATACCAGTTTTTAAGTTGCCTCATACGGTACTAAACTACTAAACTATAATGGTCATAAACTAACTAGGTGGATGTAATGTAAAACTTGACTAGTTTTGAAAACCGTGTTGAAGGTCTACCTTGTTTGCCCCTTTTATTTTGTGGTTGGGATGGTGTTTTCGTTCAACCCTCTTAAAGCTAGAAGCTTTGAAACTGTTCTGACTGTACGTTTTGGTTAATATTAGTTTCTTCACTGGTTTACGTCTTTTGCCGGTTGGATAGCTTCTGGGCTCTGTTTTCTTTATGTCTAAATTTAGTGTGCAGTACTGGCGATGAAGTTACTATTGTATAAATTAGGTAATGGGGCCAACTTTGTTGTTTTCTGAGCTGCCATCTTGTCAAAATCCTCTGTAAGATTAAAATTGTTTATGACTATTTTACCCCTGGTTTTAAACCCGGGGAATTGCTGTAGATAAAAATTCACATGCTCCCCCGTAATGACATTGACAAGTTCTGTTCACCAACAAATTAAGATGGGTAAATTGAAAGAGTAGTGATACCGGTACAAAGTACCTTCACAAAATTTTTGTACTATTGGTGTTCTGGCGGGATCCCAATAGGTAGGTGAGAGAATAAGTTGAATTCACGTCACATTTTGTGGAGGTTTTTGTGGAGATTTTTGTACTTATATCATTATTCAATTTGAAAACGCCTACTAATAATATGCCTCGTTCTTAGTAGGAATACTTAGATGCACGAGAGTACCATGTGTTGTGTTCCAATTGTTGCTCTTACACGTCAGGTCAACCAAATTTGAAATGGGCCACAGCATGTGGAATGTATCCTAATGGGAGATGATCTTCGTTCGTTCATGCACCTAGCACTTTCTTTCTGATTTTAGCGACTTAATGTGTACTAAAATACTAACTGGCAAAGCCAGTTTGGTTTGTTGGTATAGCTGACAATGGGTCTTGTGTGTTTGTTTTCAGTCAATTTTAGCCTTGTCAAGAAGGGCTCCAGTCTCCACTTATTCTTGATCTATTTAATAGGGCCAATCTACCCATCTCGAGTTGTTTGTGTGCTGAATCTCCCAAATTTAAAATTTAGAAGGGTGTACATTCATCTTTTAATATTCGTATCATTCTACAATTATTTAGTACATCCGCATCATCCCTTTGATAATCATACCCAAGAGCCAATCCCTTACCACACATACATCTAAATACTCCAAGTTCATGATTAGCTAGCTGTTTAAAAACATGTGAGGTCTCTGTTTGTTGGTGAGGGGATTTCTTACATTCAGCATTTGTATAGCCGACATTTTTGTCACATAATTTTAAGTAAAAAATGCAATATTAACACTAGGTTTGAGGTCATGTTCAATTTTAAACTCAATATTTTAAAAGTTGCAATGTTAACCCTTAAAATTTTCAATTTTAACCCACCCACTTTTATCTTACCATTAAGAGACTTAAGAGAATAGTGACTATGAAACACAAATAGTGCCAATGTTAACATTAGAAGCGGGGGGAATTTTGTAAACCCCTACTCTCGCTCCCACCACTCAACACTCCCACCACCCAATGCTGTTGTTGCGCCGCCGCCCCCTTTCCTTCGCCGCCTATCGTAAGAACAACACGTCAAAAATTTGTTGGAAGGCGATGCTGGGGAAAATTTCCACATTTCTCCAATATCACCAGCACCTCTGATAATGGTGAGTCGTTACTGATTAAAATAAAAACCCAATGGTACTAAATAGCAAATTGAAGAACCCGTGACAAACAAATGCAAATACACACAAACACACACATGTTTATATATATATATATATATATATATATACACATAAAATTTCCTGTATAAGGCCTGATATATATACAATTTTTTTAAAATAGTAAAAAAAATAAATTGTTTGATGAAACATCATGGATATGGTGTCGATGGTTAGAAAATCATCTCCAATTTTTTTTCATAAAAAAATTCAAGAAAAAAACCGTTGAGATGAGGTGATATGTAAACAAATGGTATAAATATTCAATTTTCAACCGTTGAAATATTGGGTCGTCGCCAACCATTTTATTGATTGAATTTTTTGATGAAACTCCATGAATATGGATATGATCTTCTCACTGTCAAGATTATATCCGTGAAGTTTTATAAAAAAAAATTATTTTTTTACTATTTTAAAAAAAAGGTATGTACCGTGGTTTGCACATAAGGAGTTATTAGAGGAGATATCCTCTGTGTGTGTGTGTGTGTGTGTGTGTGTGTGTATGTATATATATATATATATATATATATATATATATATATTGCAGATCCAAAGTTAAAATTTTATAATCCATACCTTATTAGATGAACTCAGCCATTGAAGAATCCTAACACTGGAAAACAAATTTCATGTGCGAATTTATCAAACTCAAAACAAAACAAAATAGTATCCATGTTTAGGCCTGACTGTCTTCAATGTTTATTTATTTTTTGTTTTAAAAGGTGTAATTAATGTAAATATCGTGTATATATAAAGAGAATGTGTCCCTCAATTAGTAGATAACTCAATAAAATTGCCACATAAGATGCTCAATAGTTGATAAATTTAAAAAGTTAATGGTTAACATTTCAAGTTTTGAAACATCCCAAACTTCAGGTTATTTTGCATTTTCTCCTAATTTTAATATATGCATCTCTTTCTTCATTCATCTTTGAGTTCCAATTCTACTATAAGTCGAGGTGGCATACTTTGCTCATGTGTTCCCTGAGTTGGGTGCTTTTAATATTATATTGTTGAGCTTGACTACAACGACCGGCATTACCTTGCCACATCATGAAGAGACACACTTTTTTTACTTTAAAATGATTTTTAGTGCTGAAAAAAAAAGCGAATAATCTCTTAAAATAAGAAAAAAAAATATTTTTATCACACTCCTTTATTTTATCACTAGAGCAGTCTAATAAAAAAACATGTTAAAATTATATGTGTTAAAATACAACAAGATAAAACACGAAATACAAAAATACAAAAATTGTTATTAGAACAGTTTTTTTAAAGCGACCCTTTAAACAGTTTTAAGAAATACAAAAATTATTTTAAATATTGTAAAATTAAAAAAAATTAAGTTTAAAAATTAAGGGTGCTGCTGGAGCGGACCTTTAAAAATAAGAGAATATGAGAAAAATGGGTGTTTGAGGGATTAAATAAGTTAAAAATAATTCAAAAAAAAAACAATGTATTATTGCAATAGTTTTTAATTCGGAACTTTAAACAGTTTTAAGAAATACAAAAATTGCTTTAAATGTTTTAAAATAAAAAAAATTAAGTTAAAAAATAAAGGATGTCGCTGGCGCGGACCTTTAAAAATAAAATAATATTAAAGTGGGGTGCCGCTGGTGCGTACCTTTAAAATAAGAGATTATTGGAGTGTGTTACTATTTAAATCAATGAAAAAAAATTGTCGGATTATTTTTTAGTTGAATTTTTTGTGTGGGTTATTTAAACATTTCAGGTAAAACATAAAAAATAATGGTTGTAAAATTAAAAAAATTGTGAGTTTTTTAACGAGGACCTTTAAACAGTTTTGAGAAATACAAAAATTGTTTAAAGGTTGTAAAATTAAAAAAAAAATAGTTTAAAAATAATGGGTGACGCTGGCGCAGACCTTTAAAAATAATGGAATATTTTAATGAGGACCTTCAAACAGTTTTGAGAAATACAAAAATTGTTTAAAAGTCGTAAAATTAAAAAAAATTAGGAGTGCCGCTGGCGCGAACCTTTAAAAATATGATAATATTAAAAAAATGGGTGTTTGAGGATCTAAATGAGTTAAAAATAATTTAAAAAAACAATTTATTATTAGAATAGTTTTTTAACGAGGACCGTTAAACAATTTTAAGAAATACAAAAATTGTGTTAAATGTTGTAAATTGTCGAATCGGTATTGGCTATTGTCGCTGGCGCGGACCCACACCTATAACGCAATAACCAATAACGATGCGAGATGTGACTGTGTCACATCACTCTGTATGACAAATCTATGTCAATCTAGTATTATTGTATAGGTGGTCAGACCGTCTAAACATAACGCTGACGCAGATCATTTTTTATAATATATTGGTCTGTGTCATCAGTATGTATAGGTGGTTGCACTGTTCATATATACCGCTAGCGGGGACCATTTTTTTTTAAATAGCAAAAATATTATTTTTAAAATACTACAAAAAAATCATTTTTAACCAAAAACAAAATTTGTAAAAAAAAACAGTTTTTTAAGAAAACAAATTTGAACAAAAAAAAAAACTGTTTTTAAAAATGAAACTATTTAAAAAAAAATAAAAATAGATTTAACAAAATAAAAGTGTTTTAAGAAAATATGTTTTTACAGTAAACATGCTTTTTTTTATGTGGAGAGAAGTCTCGAAGCAAATGGGTTTTTAGGGTTAAAAATATAAAATAAAATGATGTGTTGGATTTATTAATGATGTGGCACATTCCACATCATTAAGTACGGTTTTTAAGTCAAAATTTTGGGTCGCTTAAGTGTTTTTCTATATTGTTGGGTGGGGGTTTCTAGGTCCTTTTAGGATAAAGTAGGCTGAGTTTGCTTTGGTAGCAGATAAGGAGTCGAGAGGGCCTTTGGTGACTTTTATTTTGTTCATAGGGCGGCTGGTGAAATGTCCCAGTCCTTAAATGTCAGACTTTCACTGTGGAGAGGAACTTTATTGTGGGAAATGAATAAATGATGTCTTCGAGGCGCCAGTATGACTTTTGAAAATTTTCATGTTTGTCTGTGCAAGTCCCTTGGCGCAATTATCTGAAAGTTCCAGCGTCATCCAATTCAATTTCTAAGTGAACCGGTGTCCCACTGGGTGGACCATTATATATTTCTAATTTTAACTTCAGAGTTAATTATTATTTTCAAATTTTGAATTGATTTAATAACATGCTCTTTATTCATTTACTTTGTTTTTATTTTTGTGCGGGTTATTGTTACTTGTTAGTCAAGGAGGGCACTGAGGGCATTAAAAGCACTAGTTAAGCTTCAAGCACTAGTGAGAGGCCACATTGTGAGAAAGCAAACAGAGGATGTGCAACAACGTCTGCAGGCATTATTGCGGGCCCAATCCCGAGCCCGTGCAGGACGGGCCCGTATTTCGGAATCTTCTCATTCAAGCACAAAATCCTCTCATTTTCATCATCCAGTATGGAATTTTTCCACTTTCCCTCCATATGTTTACAAATTTATATTTTCTTGATAGCTTCTTTCCAGAGAAAGAATTAAAGCTGTATACGTTAGCCACCAAGTATCATGCACCTTTGCTTTGAATATTATGCCAAATGCATTTTTCTTTTTATGATAAATAATTCATGCAGTCATTTTGGCAGAAAGTATTGCGAGGCAGACATACATGTGCTTTATGCAAGTTTTAAAAGCCTTTAATGCTCCTAGACAAATGATAACAGTGAAACAATTTCTGGGCAGAATCACTTTTACCAAGTGATTGCCAGTGAATGTTGTTTTAGCTTCTTCCACATTATACTGACAATCAACACACTTCAGAGATCCAAATTTGAAATCCCGTTTGTAGTTTCTTTCCCTTGGTGGTTATTATTCCTTTTCTTTGAAATTTTTTTGAATTCTAATTCCCTTGATGCGGAATCATAATTTGAGCTATTTCACGAAAGTGTCAAATTTGTCAATAATAATCCTTATAATGTGGGACTATTTCATTAATAGGATCCTATAAATCATTTTCACTGTCAAATTGACCTCAATTAACCAAATGCATACTCTTTTATTCCTAGGGCCCTGCTACTCCCGAAAAATTTGAGTATGCCATTCGAGCTAAAAGTACTAAGACTGATCAACCATCACCGCTCAAGGTATCTCTAGACCTTTACCTAGTTTAGAGTATTTATCTATTGATATATACAATCCCTAAGTTTATCTTTTGCAATAAATGTAGAGAAACGGCTCAAGATCAAATTGTCGGCTAGCAATTGATCAAGAGAAATCACCAACAGATGAAGGATCTTGGGAACGCGGATGTTCCACAAGAACGGGGCCCACTGACGACGAAAAAAGCGACAAGATACTCGAAATTGACACCGGTAAACCACCTCACCACCTCACCCCCAAACGCAGAAACCTCTTCCATTCCTCTCACCACACATCAGCCTCAGATCAAAACAGTCACAGTTTAACATCAAAAGAAACAGCCCCAAGCCCTTCCTCGTGCGAAGTCCAATCCTTTTGCCAGCTAAATTTCACTCCTGATCCTGAAGAAACCTCTTTTTGCACTGCTGATAATAGCCCCCAATTCTACTCAGCCTCATCAAAAGGCGGCAGTTCTATGCGAGGATCATTAAATTTCACTCCTACTAAGAGTGATGGCTCCAGAAGCTGCCTGAGTAGTTACCCGGACCACCCGAACTTCATGGCGTACACGGAGTCGTCGAAGGCTAAAATTAGGTCTATGAGTGCACCGAGGCAAAGGCCAGGATTTGAGAAGCCTAGTGCACCGAATAGGTATTTGGTTTATGGTGAATTGAGATCTAGCAGTAGACAGAGGGCTGCATCTGCTATGCAGGCTAGCTTTACTAGCAAAGCTTATCCCGGATCAGGTCGTCTGGACAGGCTTGGTATGCCTGTCGGAGCCGATATGATTGGGTTTAGTGGTGGTGGTGGTCATTGGAACAGGTACTAAGTATTGAGGATGGGTTTTTTGTTTTATCAACTAATATTGCTAACTAATGTAATGTAGCTACGTTGTCTGACATCCAGGGTAAGCCTGTCCTTTATTATGTAGGATTAATATTTACTTTGCTCAATGTTAAAAGTTGTTGATTCTATAAGCTTTTATCTCTCTCTCTCTCTCTCTCTCTCTCTCTCTCTCTCTCTCTCTCTCGTGTATCACTTTGAAAGCATGTCTTGCTTCACAAGGACTCACTAGGGATCAATTATCTGCTCGAATATTTTTTGATACACGTTTAATTCAACCATTTTTATTTTGTTTCAAAAAGTTACCACATAAAAACACAAAAAACACTTATTTTTAGTTTAACCCATTTAGTTTCTCAAACACCATTTGTCAAAGAATAATGATATGAGTACAAAAATCTCCCCCAAAATCTCCTCCAAATCTGATGTGGATTCCACTTACTCTTTCACCTGCCTATTAAGTATTGCCTTGTGTTATGGGGTTCCGTCAGGGCACCATATTAATTGATTTTTGGGGGAGTTTTGAGGGAGTTATTTGGGACTCATAGCACTACTCTTTGCCAAATATTCTCTTATTTTCAAAGGTCCGCGCTAACGGCACTTCTTTCCCACCTCACCCCTCACTACCGGTGTTCCGGCAACCCTCACTGGAGCTCCGGTGTGGTCGCTGGAGTTCCGGCAAGGTCTGCTGGATCTCCAATAGTGGGGGTCAAGCTAGATGGGTTAATGGGTCCTTGTTTTGAGTGTTTTTAGATGGTGACGGATTTTTGAAACAAAATAAAAAAATTTGAAAATATTTGAGGGACTATTCAATATATATGCCTTGTTCATTAGTTGAATAAAAATTACATGTATTGTTTTTGTAGGTTTCCCCGATCACTTAAATACAAAAAGAAAATCAAAATCATGTTGATTGAGCCATTTGTTTTTTATACAGTGATAACACATCATTTTAATGATGATATTGTTATATTTACATTGACAGTTTTATTTGCGGATTAGATATTTTTCTCAAAATCAAAACAAATTCGACAGCACCATATAATTTCATCTATCAGGGACGGGATCGTAGACCGCCAGCAATATTGAAATATGAAGAAGCTGCAGTTTTCAATTTCAATGCTTTAGGGCCTTTAGCAACATTTAATAAGCATCATAACTTCAAAAACATGCAACTGTAAGAGTTGTTAGTTAAAGTGTATTTAATACACAAAGATGGTCATAGACAAAATCGGGATGAAGATTTTTTAATAAATGTCGTAAGGTGTACGTGGTTACTTGTCTACTTGATTGCCGGGTGGTTACGCTGGTGTATTGTCCACTAGTGCAATTTTTCTTCCTTTTTGTGGGTGGGTCGGTTTTCTAATGCGTCTGGTACGTATATGTATATGTATTTTAGTGACCCATCCCTGTCATTTATATGGTTTTACTCATTAATGCCCCTTCTAGAACTTTGTTATTTAAGTCATTCATTACAATTTGCAATACCATAGTACTTTAAAAAAGGACTGGGTAAAAAGAGAACTAAAAAAATGAGAAATTCTTTAAAGTTTTCTTGTTTTTATGCGACGGTGGTGATATTTTAGTAATGGATTGTTGGTGATTGGTCCAGCAGTGATGAGTGATGGCCAACTACTGTTGATGTTTGAACACATCTTGATATATGTAAATTGACACACGTCGTACTGATTGTACGATATCTGTTTTATTTGTACACAACCCAACCTGGTGTTGGAAATGGGTATGGTAGACTTTATATTGGACAACTTTGAGCTAGATTAAAATGCGATTTACATAGGGATGACAACGGGATTAGGCCTGTTAATAGATCGAATTTTATTCGAATCCGAATTCGATCCATTTAAGCGGATATGGATCATGCGTAAATTCGATTATCCGATTTCCTGATTATCCGTTTATTAAATGAAGCAGATTTGGATTCATATACTCCGATCCGTTAATAATCCGATCCAATTAATATTTTTAATATATATATATATATATATATATATTTATTTATTTATTTATTTATTATAATAGTTCTTTATTTCATTATTTTTTTTTGGAACATTTGCAAAATAAATTTATGAAATAAGAATTGAAAATAAAAATGTTGCAAATCAAGTTTAACATAAACGGATAATCGGATCCGATCCGAATCCGTTTAACATAAACGGATATGGATTTGCCTGATCCGGTCCGAATCCGATCCTTTTACAGGCCTAAACGGGATAGCTTTGGGGTGGGGCTTGGCCAAATTTGATCCCGATCCTTTTTACTCCACTTAGAACCTGTCCCCGTTTACCCCACCCCGCCCTGCCCCGTTTGAAAACCTCGCGGGACCCTGAACCCGCCCAAAATATTTTTCATGATAATTTTTTATCTTATTTTATATAATTTTTCAAACGGACTTTAATTTTCTGTTCAAAAGTCAAATTAAACAAATAAGAGCATAAATCAATCTGTAAATAAACTAATCTCTAATTAAATAAATCTTTAAACATATAAGAGTATACATTCTACAAAAATGTGCAAACTAAATAATGTGTAAATAATAAAATTTGAAGTTAAACTAATAAGAAAAATGTACAAACTAATTAAGATTTTTGTTTATGTAAAAAGAAACATAAAAATTACAGTAGGGTTTATGTAAAATGAGCAGAGCAGAGCATAAAAGCGTGTAGAGCAAAAAAAATGTGCCATTGTTTTCGTGAAAAGAGCAGAGCATAAAAATGAAAGGAAAAAAAGAGAGTAGAAATCAGAAGTTCAAAATGAGCATAAATCAGTAGTTTAATATGAGCAAAGCATAAAAATGAAAGAAAAAAAAATGAATAGATCAGAAATCAGGATGAGATATACGGTATTAAGATGAGGGGGGTTAACATGAGCAGATAAAAAATGAGCAAAAAATTGCAGAGTAAAATAAATCTACCAACCGGTGGCGTTAAGATGAGCGGGGATCAGAGGAGATATGTGGCGGCCCGCCCCCGCCCCATTTATTTACCCCAAATTTCTCCATTAGGGGCGGGGACGGGTCGGGTCCCTGCCAAAATCTGTCCGTTGCCATCCCTAGATTTACACCTCGATATTAGTGAGACCACATTCAAACAGATTCTCCCTCGTTTAAAAGTACAATGTAGTATATCTATATATCATATGAGTGATAAATTTGTCTCCAAAGTGACCAATTAAGTAATGAAGTTTAATGAATTTGGATGTGTGTTACTTTTGTCCCATATTAAAAGAATGGTGGCAATATGAAGAGTTAATAAAATAAAAAATGTGCACTAAGGCTTGGATACCTTAAGGGGATTCCAACTATTTCAAGGTGAGATTATCTACACTATGCATTTGTTGTGTGTGAGCTTATTAAAATTCCTTTCTTTTTGGGCCAATTTAATTGAGTTTCTGGGCCGAGTATTAACCCATAATTAAACACGTTTAACTTGTTGGTTGGAACTAACAGTTACAACCGTTTGTAACTGTTCTGATGGGACAGTCAACAAAAAAATCTATAAATTGACTAGCCCTGTTCAGTTACAAAAACGAAAATTCCTACCAAAATTTTTCCTCTGTCCCTTGTTAGTTCGTGCATATACTTGTTCATGGTTTGAGTAATATTCATATAATTGAGGTCGTTGGCATCTAAATATTGGAGTGCTGCTTATTTTGATTCGTAATTCGTACTATCTTGGGAGACGATAATTCACAATCCTGAGCACTATAGAGGGAATTAATTTGCCTTAAGGGCACTGTGATTTCACAGGCTCAGATCAAATCTTCCTCATTAACAAGTAAGGTATTCTTATTTCTATAATTACAATTGTTCATAATTCTCTAATTTTGATTTTATTCTGAACTATTTAATTTATAAAATTACCAGTAGCAACTATCTTAAGATGAATTAAGTTTTTTTTTGCTTATGTTTTATAAATAGGTACATACATTTATAATGTTAACTATAGTGTTACAAATATTTTAATTGTTTTGTTACATAATTTTTTTTAACTATTGTGATAAAAATATGTTTTATTACAGAAAATTTGAAAATTGTTTTGTTACAAATTCTTTTTATAAAATAGTTTCTAGTTATTAGATTAATTGTACTATTCTGAGAAACATTTTAGAAATTTTGTTTAGAATTAAAAATTATGATTTATAGATATATTCAGTTATATATAAATTTTTTCTGTCAAAATTGTTAAACAAAATTTGTATTCTATTTTAATAATGAAATTACATATTGATAATATTATTGATAAAATTCTATTTTCGTAACATAAATGGATTATGCAAGTGCAACTACTATTCCACCATCCATTAGTGTGTCTTATGGAACGACTATTGTCGCATTTGTGACTGTGCCTCATAGGGAGGAGTCAAAAAATTCAAAGGAACGGACTTCAAGCGTTGGCAACAACAGATATATTTTTACCTCACTGTTTTTTATTCGACAAGGTTCCTACATAAGAAATGTCCCCTACTTATGGAGGGAGATGAAAAAGAGAAAGTTCAGGCAGTGGAAGCGTGAAAACATTCTGAATATCTATGCCGAAACTATGTTCTCACTTATTTGGACAACTCACTCTATAATGTGTATTGTTCTATAAAGACTGCAAAGGAACTTTGGGAATCCTTAGATAAGAAGTACAAGACCGAAGATGATGGCATGAGGAAATTCATAGGTTGCAGATTTCTTGACTTCAAAATGGTAGATTCTAAGTGAGTGATAGTGCAAGTCCAATAACTTCAAGTTATTCTTCATGACATTCATGTTGAAGGAATGCATGTTAGTGATTCTTTTCATGTGGCTTCAATAACTGAGAGATTTCTGCTACCGTGGAAAGACTTCAAGAACTATCTCAAGCATTATAGGAGGGTAGTGTGACTGGGGTCTAGTAATATACTAAAATGGATGAGGCGTGACCCACTTTAATGGACTATTCTTCTAAGGTCTTCAAGGGTTTCCAGAGCAACACCGGGTAAAACCTTCCATTTTTAGTAAAAATGGAATCAAAGTTAGAACTACCTCCTGCAAGAAGAAAAACTTCACAACAATAATAGTAGTGAAGAAACAAGCATTCAACACTTAGAGAGAGAGAGCAGAGAAAGAATACTAGGTGGTCTGATGTGATTTTGATAGAGTAACGGTATAACTTGGGTTTCTGATCGTGACTTGACCTTGCCCAGGGGTCCTATTTATACTTGGGCACTAGGGCTGGGTTGGTACTTAGGCCCCAAAACTGAGGGTTTGGGTGAGGGACAAGGTCTGAAATGTACCATTTGTCCCTGTCTGTGTGCAACCGCCTATCCCCTCTGACGGGTGCCACCTCGAGTAAACAAAAGTCAAAAAGCAAATATGTAAGTGCTGAATGACAAAATATTTGATTTGGCCAATATTTGTTTGGAATGGTAACTTGTTGTGCAAACTTTTTATATTCAAGAGGGGTCTCACGAACCACCTCCTCTAAAATTTTTGTAAACTTAAAGAGGGAGTCTCAAGGACCACCTCCTCTAAAATCTATGTAAACTGGAGAAGGGTGGTCTCAAGGACCACCTCCTCTAAAATCATTTTATGAATTGTTCATACTTTGTGAGCAACCTCTTGGTTGCTCATTTTAGTTATGACTGGATGTGGATTGTGTAAGGACTGGGTAACCCCTAGGATCTTTCTACTAGTATTATCTAAATCTTAAAGTGCTAAGTGGTTGAGCTTTGCTCAACAAACCTTGTTCCTCAACCACCAAGTCAAAAATCCCAAGAAATCCCAACTTGCCCTTTTGAGCCCTGCTTGCTCAACTAGGCTACCTGTACGAGAAAGTAAAATATCATTACTTCAATATATTTTTGAGCAACAAGTATTGGGGATGAGGTCACTATTGGTGGTCCTCCTCACCCATTAGCTATTTTAAGTAAGCCATTTGGGAGTAGAGGGATCATTCTGGGTAAGCCTCTTCACCAAAGACACATTTCTGTGATATACTAACCGGGGTAGAGGGGGCTGCTCGCAATGAGTCCCCTTGACTTGACCTTTTTCTGTGGCTTGAGTGTAGGGCGAGGGGCTGCTCACCCAGGTCCTCCTCATTTTCAAGTATTTCCTCTCTTTTTGTGATCTTTGGACTTTTGGGGACGAGAAACTCCTTGTGGTGGGCTTCTTCGCCCAAACTTCATTTTTGTGCTCTTTGAGCATTTGGGGACGAGGGTCTCCTTGTAGTGGGCCTCCTCGCCCACACTTCATTTTTGTGATACTTGAGCTTTGGGACGAGGAGCTCTTTTGTAATACCCCTTATTTATGAGTAATTATTTTTATATTAATTTGCCATGTGGGTTGGTTATATAAAATAAAGGAAATTGAAAGTAAATATTAATTTAAGTAATTTACGAGTTAATATTTACTAAGTATTGCATATTTATAGTTACGTGATGTAAATAGTGTAATATTATGTTATATTGTGTCGTTATGTTTTGAGCGACGAACTTGATTTATACTCCAATCGGATTATTATTAGAAAATTAATATGACGTTCGAACAAGAAATAATGAACGATATCCCGGATGCCAGTTTAGAGGGCACGGTTAGTCCGGAAATAGTTGAGATAGTCAAAATAAGTGCCAGGTGTGTTTTTGGGTTCTGGGGTACTTTTGGCTAGTTATAACTTAAATATGATGTTACGAGCCATTTTAAGTATGTAGTAGCATTTAATATTGGACTTAATGTATTTGAGACATTTTGGGTATTTACTCTTGCAAGAGCAATTAAACCTCATTAGTGTGTCTTTCACCTAGAAAGTAAAGAGAAGAGAGAGCTTGAGAGAAAGAAGAGAAAAGAGAGAGTTTTGGTGATTGGGCTTGGAATCATTGCAACGAGAAGATAATTCGAGACTACAATCTTGAGGTAAGTTTCTAACTTGCATAAATGTATGATTGGGTGTGAATAATTTGTATATATAGTTAGTGTTCTTGAGTTTGAACCATTAATGGAGATTGATGATTTTGTTGTTTAAATACTAAGTTATATGATCTAGACTTGTTTTAACTGGTCTCTTCTAGTAGGTTAACTTGGTTAAGTGGTTTACAGGAGTTATGAGTTGATGATGTTGGGTTAGATGGAAGAAGAAAGAGATTTTTGGGATTTAGGGTTATATCAACCCGTAGCCAAAACTGGGCCTCTTAACCCAGACGAATCGATTCGCCTTCCTTGGTGAATCGATTTGCTAAAATGGAAGCTATAGGTGTGAGGAACCGAATCGATTCGGGTTAACGCCGAATCGATTCGGGCTTAGACAATAGGTTGGTTTTCTCAGTCGAATCGATTCGCTTTTTGTTAGAATCGATTCGCTTTTAGGGGCGAATCGATCCGACCCTAGGCGAATAGATTGGAAAATCCTGTTGTTTTATGAAAATTTTCCAACTTGGTATCTACTCCTTTTCTTTTGGGTTTAAGGCTTAGGAACCTTCTCTTAGGATGTATTAATAAGTATTATGACTTCATATAAGGATAGTGGTTCTCTAGGATAGTAAGGGAGTATTCGGGCTCATTTCGGGGACTAATTTTAGGAGTATAATGCCTATTTTCATCTAGTAAATGAGAGTAGGACTAATATAGAGTCGGGTAGTGTTGTGTTGGACCTTCGGGGACTACTATGAGAGTAATTATCTCTTGCAGCCAACTTTGTATGTACATATGATTTCGGAAATAAAAATCGTATGTTTAAATTAATATAGTTTGTGACTATGACACATTTCTACATACCTCTCTAAATGCTATCATAGGGTGGAGTTACTCGAAAGAGGTGAATCCACTGGCTAATCATGCAGGGTGAGTATAGTCCTCGGGCCATCGTACCGATTTTTGTATTATATGATTGTTTTGTTCGAAGTGAGGTAATTTCGGGTACGGTTATGACTCATTGTCTAAGGTATATGGCTGCTTCCCATGCGCTGCGATTTAGGATGCTCAGGTGGTCTTGGTTATAGGACGATGAAGATGATAGAATTTAGGGGCGCATCCAGTGGGGTGACTCTCGAAAGGATGATTTTAGAACCATTATTATATGATTGTAACTGTTCTCACTGATATGAAATTTGCAGGAAAGATTAATTGATTGAAGGAAATTGTGAACCAACTTTAATTGCATATGTTCCCTAATGATTACTGTTTTGTATGGACATATTAAATTGGTAGACTTGGGATGTTGAATAGAGTTAGGTTACTCCAATTAAGTAGATGTGAAGTTTAACTTAACATGAATTATACGTGCTAGGATGTACACTTAGAAGAGAGGTGAGGATGATAGTTTGAATGAAGAGCAAATTTAACCTGTTTATGAACTTTAGCATTCATAACTGTTATGCATTTTATTCACATGTATATCATATCAAACCGGGCCATGACCCATTTATATTTCTTCTTCTTTTGTGGTCCTTATATATGTTCAGGTGCTCCACCGCATGGGTGCCCGCTGTGATCTTTCCGTTCCAGTGTTAAGGAGCTACAACATTTTGGAGATGTTGTAGGATTTTTGTATTAGAATCATCAATCTTTTGGATATTCTAATTATGATCCGTTTGTATACTCGGGCGTGTTGCCCAAGTTTAGTCTTCGTACATACCATTATACTTGGTGTAATCTTTTGTATTAGTCTGTTAATCGACAACTTATTCGGTTATGTTTTGTAGAATTGTTATCGAACTGTTATATATCTATAGATCAACCTTTTGTTATAAATTGAATGATGGAAATTGCTCTTATCAAAATTGTAAATTATGTATGACATCCGTTTTCAAAAGTATTTGGTGGTTGTCTCGTATTATTATTATTATTATTATTATTATTATTATTATTATTATTATTATTATTATTATTATTATTATTATTATTATTATTATTATTATTATTATTATTATTATTATTATTATTATTATTATTATTATTATTATTATTATTATGCGACAGTGATGTTAAGAATAGTCCATTTAAGATTCCTGTTTTTATTGGATTAGCGGGCTGGCCACCTTCTATTTTAATCGGGGTGGTGGGGGTGTCACATCTTTATAGCGGGCCTCCTCGCCCAAACTTCATTTCTGTGATACTTGGGCTTTGGGGCGAGGAGCTCATTATAGCGGGTCTCCTTGTCCAAACATCATTTCTGTGGTACTTGAGCTCTGGGGCGAGGAGCTTGTTGTAGCGGGCCTCTTCGCCCAAACTTCATTTCTGTGATACTTGGGCTTTAGGGTGAGGAGATCATTGTTGTGGGCCTCCTCACCCAAACTTCATTTCAACGATACTTGAGCTTTGGGGCGAGGAGCTCTTTCTAATGGGCCTCCTCTCCACATGGGCCTGCTCGCCATTTATTTAGGCTAATGAGTGAGCACCCCTCTACATTTGTCCCCTCGTACAAAAGACTTTGTTTTGGGCATACCAAAGATTTTTATACTCAATGATTCACTATTTCTTGGAATACGAACAATCTAACTCAATCTTAAAATGATACTGTTGCATTAATTATACATGTCACATCAACCCACTTTTATGGTCTCGAGGTGATACGTGTCAGATGGGGATCACACATCTCATCATTA